>CM045448.1:26771748-29171748 GCA_024666655.1 Dascyllus trimaculatus
AGAGGAAACAGGACGGGCCAGAGGATCTGATAGTGAAGTGAAGAAGGGAGAGCAGTCAGCGAGGTCCCCTGTAGTTTGGGAACAAGGGCAGAGGCGGGAGAAGTGCCACAGCGGCTTCCATCAGCAGGCAGAAACTCTGCAGGTGGAGGAAGAGATCAGAGGAAGTGATGTGATGTTCAGGAAAACGTCATGATAAACAAGGACAGATGAGGTGAGAAGTGGTAGAGCTGAAGAGATAGGGAGGCTGTTTCCCCTCATCTATTATCATGACATGTGTGCCGCGAAGTTAAATCCATTGTTATGCATAACCTTGGTGAAGGCAGGATTTATGACAGGACTGCTGTATCAGACTACATTAGTTTTATATTCAGTCTGAATAATAACACATTTAAATTTTAGTACCCGTAATATAAATCCAACTCAGAGATCTTGTTGGATGCTTCTAAATAAAATAGAATTACAACTTTGAGAGCATTTAAAAAAACTATTATTATTATTTTTGCAGCAGACAATATTTTTTCCCATGCCTTTGAAGGATTCTGGAAATACCCTAAGACCGTGGTTAGAACAGCCTTCTGGGCTTTTGGGAAATTGCCAGGAATTTATCTCACAGAATACCAGATGTGTTTAATTCAGTAAGTCCCATCAAGATTCTATTTCCAAGGGAGATGTGAGCACAATTAAAAACCATATGGATACAGAAGAACAATGACAGACAATACAATAGGGAAAAAGTAGCTTAAAAAAATGTGACTGGAATGCAATGATATGTACATGAGAGGCACAGGAGGCCGCAAAATTGCTCTTGCAAAAAGCTGAATTTGTGTATATCATTGTCTGTGCTCTGCGCTAACCACATTTCAGGCTTGAGTAATTAGATGCACACCTAAAACAAGACGGTAAACACCCTCTGGCCCTCTGATGTACGTCTGCATGCTCTGCTTCGAGCAATAACCAACTTCAGACGGGTCCTTTAAAGTCATTAGGCATAAACAGGCAGATTTACGCTCACAAATCAACACCGAAGACACAATGTGTACAGTTGCTGTGATTAATTAGCAGTCTTGTCGTGGAGGGTAACAGTTCACCCGGCTCATCGGAGGTCTCTTCCATGTTGGAATTCAAATGAGCCAAATGAATGGGAGGACCCGCTTAGGGAGACACAGGGGAGCAACGGGGGGTATGGGCACAGCATCAGGGTCGAATAGAAGAGCTTCAATGTATGTCTGTATGTCCACAGCCTGTGCATACAAGGCTTTTAGCAGTGTGCCACTGATGGACATTGAGAGCTCGCTGCAGGGAGCCTCCTCTCAAACTGGAACACTGTTGATCCACTTCAGTGTATTTTTTAAAGGAAACCCCCAGGGAGTGAACAGCATTCTAATAGCCTTTGTATTGGACCATGTTTTATTGCTATGATTTTTGAATGTTTTTAACTGTAATATAATTCAAGACCCTCACCACCTATAGAGTACACAAGGATGCTGTAATTGCCTAACAGACACATAGAGGGCAGTGGTGGCCTGTAACTACTCATAATTGACCAGCATGCTTAATATTAACACATGCTTAAACTTGCAGACAACTGGATAAGGATCAAACATGAACTCACATAAAAAGGAAATTCTGACACCACAAGAAAACAAATGTAATGTTCTGCAGAGCTTGTGACTGAGGTTCAGATAATTTAAAGCATTGTGACTCCACTCAACCAGAAATTGAGGTCATTTTTGTGGACAGTGGTTTGTGAATGTCTCCTCATTTCAGTTCCATGGGTCATAGCACACCCAGTAAAATAGCAGCTGTTTCCTCAGCCGACAAAGCACACACACACACACACACACACATGCATGCAAACACACATCCGCAGCTCATCGGGAGTTTACTTCTAAGGAATGATCTGGCGGCATCTTGAGTGGCAGCTCGCCACAGCGTTGCACTCGAGTGGTCACCAACACTGCCTGATTGCAGGAGGTTGCCCTCTCATATTTCCTCAAAAATCTCTGGCCACAGTCCCAAAGTGATCTGTCCAGCAGAGCACACCAGAGGGAGAACAAAAAAGAACGGCCTCCCCTGGCATCTCCGCTGCTTGAAGGCTACTTGTTAGCCTGGTGTATTCTGGGACATCTGGCAAAATGCCACAGGTCATACAACGCTAAGCCAATGTACACATGCACCTGAGTTTAACATGGCCAAACACATGGACACAAAGTGTAGGTGTACTTTTTCTGTTTTAACATGAGCATTTCACCACAGTGGAGCTCAATAATGTTGTAGAACTGATTATATCATACATTTGCTTGAGAAAGACATGAAATATGATTAAATAGCAAAGAATTTAACAACTATGAGCAGTGATCATGGCCATAACTCGTTTGCCATTTGACATAGAGTGTTAAAGTTATCTACATGTGCTCTTACATGTATTTGATTGGCTAACACAGCACCGTGTCCGATCACATCGTCTTGTGTTGCAGCAACAGTTGAGTCTAATTCAACATTCAAGCTTGTATTTTACTTCGTGGCCCTTGCTGTGGCAGATAGGCATTCAAAAGAACTGACTCATTACTCTCTCCTGCCATACTGGCCTTGGAGATGTGTAAAATCGGAAAGATAAATCAGAAAATTGTGATGACTTGTAGAACTTGGTACATGAGGACACATTACGTGCTGCATGATATGTAACATGGTAAACTATGAGCTAAGTTGAGAAGGAAGGTCATCCAGTCACCACTGGAGGAACCAAAAAGATGTCTCTAAAGCAAACATGCCATTTATAGCTGTAAAACTGTGTTGTTGTTGTTGCTACCACACCATAGCTTAATCAACAAAACAAGCTCTTAACTAACATTTCCATCTTTTAGACTGTCATCATTCAGGTGTCTTTATAAGCTTGTTGTGAATCCTTGTTTTGACTGTTTCCAGCATTATATACTGATCTGCGTTTTTGTCTGCATCTCCATTTTAAAGCTGAGAAGTGATGAATATTTCTGGATTTGGCTTGCTGCCCACCCCAGTCATGACTCCAACTGGAAACTTTAATGAATCAAAGGCATGGCTGAAATTAAAAGCAATCAATTCTTGGATCTGGCTTCAGCAAACACTGGATGTTTTAATCAAATTACTGCAATTTCAAGCCAAGCCAAGGATTTTTTTATAACTTCCATTCTTCTTACAGTCTTACAATCTTGTGTCTGTTTCATAATGGGAAATGCCACATTGTATTGTATGTACACAATGCCTCACTTCCCTGCGGTCAGAGCTCTTGGAGTGCTGAATGGTTCTCGTTGAGCCTATAACCTCCATTGTTTGAATCCAGTTTTCTGAAAGAGGGGGATCCTTTTATGTTGGTTTGCCAAGATATAACTGGGGCTAAATACATGGGAATGGGGGCTGCTGCAGGTCAATAATGACTCTTAACGCTGAAAAGACCTTCTGATCTTCTTTAAGCAAATCATTGATGGTAGTAACCCCAACCGCTGATGCTTTGCTCTACAGAGGGCGGAGGTGAAAGGAGCCAGCGAGGCCTTTGACATCCCAGCAGGGACCCTGTGATCCAACGCTCGTCAGTGTTAATCTCTATCGCTTTGCAGCCACAAAGAGACCAGCAACACACAGGTTACATATGCAAACATTTCTCTCACAATAACCCACCAGGTAGAGACTTCAAAATGAGTAGCACAAAACAAAACAAACCTTGGTTAAAGTTACCATTTGATTCTGAGAGTAAAATCATAAGGTCCTCTTTGACAATAGCAGACTGATTGACTCCCCACATGGCCAGTGAGGAGTCAAGGGTCAAGTCACTGACATCTGAGTTGGTCTCCTTTCATTCTCACTTGTGCCATGCAAGTTTGCATGAGCAATGCAAAAAAAAAAAAAAACCTCCAGAGGAACTTTCTTTGAGATGTTTGAGGATGTGAGGAGGGTCTCATCCCCAGGTGGGCCGGGACGCTAATCTGCTCTAGTCTCCATGGACAAAAGCAGATTTTTTAATGGTGTACAAATTCCTAATTTGTTGAAGGTTTCCTGATCTCTCTTTTCTAGGCCTTTCCCCTGTATTGTCACCCTGTAATACTCTTGAAAATACCAGTCTTTAGCTTGGATAAATAACCCAAGGCGAACCACAGTGTTTGCTCTGATCTCTCACAATGAACTTCTCTGAGATTTCAAAGCAGGTCTAGACCTCAGCTTTGGGGCCTTGAGAATATTCTCAGCTCAGAAATGACAAAACACCGCCACAGGTGGTTTATTCTTTAAACTATAAAACAATGCTCCACCTTATTTGTTCCTCACTTAAAACCTGCTAGGACACGTTGATGGATGAAGTTAAGGGCTACACTGAGGGAAAAGTAAAGAAGAAAGATAAAGGGGTTGATACATTGACATACACAGTAACTTTTACCTTGTAAAGTTTGGCTGTCTTCTCTTTGGTGGGTTAAAATAATTATTACACAAAAATAGTGCAGAATACTATGATGATGTACTCTGAAACAACCCAGAAGTATCAGTAACAAGTATACAAAAATAAAACACTAAAAATATTATTATCCAAGTCACAGTTCCTCAGCAGCCCAGAGCTGTGCTTTCTTTGTGGTCAAGTCATAAATCTCATAATCAACCCTCAGAAGCTTAAACATTGCAATTCTATTCATTATAGTGAAGCTTGTCCGTGTTTATCATGCAATTTATCCCACACAATCTCCAAAACCAAAGGCTTTTTGTCTTGTTGGTTGACTACACTTGGGGTTAACGCCTAACAAGCTCTTATAGCTACACCTAAAATGCTGAGTCATCCTAATCCCATGGATTTATCCTTTATCCACAGTGAAAACTGTTGGTGGCAATGTTTAGTGGACTATAAATAAGAAGAGCTCAGAATAATGGTGACTGTGGATGATACGGAGGGCTGAGCACACCCGCCACAGACTTATGGATTAAGCGGTGCAACAATGGTTGACAGGATGATTATGCATGTGAGAGGTAAGGAAATAAAAAGTCTCCAGTTGTCGCTGCCTCCCATTGTGACCATGTGGATCATGTGGCTCTATTCTGCCTGATACTTGGAAGAGATCAACACAGGCCAAATAACTGTGAGTGCAAATTCACCATAAATTCAAACATGTGATAGGCTATTCAAGACTTAAGGTATTTTCAGAAGTTTGGTTCAGGACTTCAGTCTATTTTTACGTGCTCCCAAAGTCAAGAATGGACCTTTATGCTCACTTATTCAAACGCTTCAACTATTCTTTAAACCTGAGTGTGAGACATTTTTGAGACATTTAACTGCGATGAATGCAACTGTCCATCACAAACTGGTGGGTCAAAGTCATTGCAGAATGAGATGGTCGAGTGTCACATAAACCAAACTACTGCTGTAGTTTTTGTCTGATAAAATGCACCTCAGATCATTTTGTTTGACTACACAGCAAAGACAAAATTGCTGAACAAAAGCCTGCTTTTTCTATTATAGCTGACCGGGGGAACAATCGGCAGGATCACATATTTCATAATCCTTACAGAAAACGCTCAAAGGTGCAAATCCTGTCATGCATGTTAAACCCCTCTAGTGTTTCTCTCAAGAAGAGGTCTAAGTTTTTCAATAGATTTCAAGTCACTCATGCATCACCTTTGCACCTTTGGAAAAACCTGTCACATAAAGGAAGGTTTGTGGATGTTCTGAACAGAGGCCCCATTCCTGAGTACTTAGCTGTCATGTAAATCTGAGGGTGTCATCATAAAACAAAACACACACTGTTGTCGAGGGCTGCCACTCACAGAGCGCAGCCTAGTGCAGTTACTACTGTAGGGGATGGAAACTAACTGGAAAAAGACACATATACAATTACGCTTGTAGGACAAAAAATAACAAAGTAGCAAACTTCTTTAAAATTTAAAACCTTTCTGAAATGTGGCTGCCTGACATAGTCGAGTGTGTCGGTATATTATCAGCGTGAATCCTTTCAACTTCAGTCACCATCTTTGGGGATGTGGAGATGATTGCTACGTGGTGTAATTGAGGAGTAGATCAAAAGCGGAGGCAGAAGTGGTCGCTGAAGACGAGTGTCAGGCCGAGTCCACACAGACTGTGGCACTGTCAGGAAACTCAGTCCCACAGATTACAGGCTTGAGATTACCATTACAACAGTCGCTGAGTAAGAGGCAAATCCTGCTCAGAACTGCCTGATCTGCAGATAATGAGAAAAAGGTTGAACTGCACAGTAATAATTAAGCAATTCCATTTCACCCCAACTGAACGTAGAGTTAGTAAATCGATTTTAAATTTGTCTTTAAACATTGTGCATACTATTGTTATACAGTACACACAGATCAGCTACAACATTCTGACCACTGACAGGTGAAGTGAATAACACTGATCATATTGGTACTATGTGCTGTTCTGCTGAAAAACCTTGGATTTTAACATCTGTGTTGATGAGAGTTAGACACCCAGATAAATATTGTCCCAGAACAAACACACTCCCTCATGCAAATGGAAATCCCAAATGTCACTGGCCTACCCCTGCAGGAAAATGCACCCCACCACATGACAACAACATCAGACAGTCAGGAACATGTTGAGGAACATGACAATGGCCCAACATGTTGATTTGACCTTCAAACTTCCTACACCCCATTCTGATCAAGCATCAACAGGATGCAGTGGAACAAGTTTGATTGACAGAGGCCCCACTGCACAAGCCAGAGCACCCAAAGGATCCACTGCCAACATCCTGGTTCCAGACCCCATAGGACACCCTGAGAGGTCCTCTTGTCCATGCCCAATGGTTCAGAGCATTTTTGACCATATAAGGGGACCAACACAATATTAGGCACGTGGTCATAATGTTATGCCTGATCTGTGTATATGTGATCTTAATTATGCATATATTTCTCATATATTATATAATATGTGTTTTTTTAATTATTAAATTGTTCTGCTGTTGTTTGTATTATTTTATTCACTCGGTCTATTTTTGACTCTTTATACACTTTCCCCTAATCTGCCCTCTTATGACTTTGAGTTGAAGCTAGAGATGCCATTTCATTAGTTTTGTTATCTAAGTTAAGAAAATAAGACATATAAAACCTGGTTTCTACATAGAATCTAACTAATTGATCATAAGTGCAGTTTCTACATTGTATATGCAGTATGTGCTATGACAGCGTAGGACAACAAGACATGAAAGTGTTTAAATGCATCCCATAATATTGATCAAAGATGTATTATATTATGGGGTTCTGCAGTTCTTTACAGACATTGTTTCAACACGTGCTCTCAGACTACGCAAACGTCAGTGGTCCCCATTCACAAAATTCCACAGTATAGGTGAACTAAGGTTATAGCTGCTCATTTCCATTCCATTCCTGACAGATTACCCTGAGTGTTTGTCCAGCAGGTCCACCTACGTCCCACCACCAACTGCCCCACGCCCATCGTGAATACACACATGTACAAACACTCGCATACATCCCAAACCCTTGAATTCAGCAGCCACACCCTGTCTGTCATTGATAGAGTGCAGATGCTATCAGCCGCCAGGTCTTGAAGCAGGCTGGATAACACTGTTTGCTCTCCCTAAATCACTGGTCACCTACTTTTCTCTGTGTTTATCACAGCCAGAACAGGAGCAAAAGTAGAGACAGATCAGACTCCAGATAGCTCTGTTTCAAAGAGACCTCCTGGACCACCAGGACAACTGACTGTTTGCTATCCCCTGTTCCCTTTAGTTACTGTTGTTAGGCCAGTCAGGCTTTCCAACATACAAATGCATGTATAGAGTAGTAACAGTGGCAGATTTATCATTTGGAGTACATTACAGAGATGGACACAAGCAGAGATTTGGCTGGCAGCAGTATGTATAGAAATGCATTAGCTACATTTAGTGTCTCAAACCACATTCTTCCGGACTTACATTTGCAATTTTGAGAGTATTCACACTGGAAAGAATGGCAACATGCAGTGCACTCTGATGGCCCATATGGTGCTCTCATAACAGTCAAAAAGTTGAGCGTGAAACACTGGAGACTTCCGACCATCTCTAGTGATCATCTTGGCTATGTAGCAGAAGGGGTGGGACCATCAATCAGTTTTCAAATTTAGGCATATTTTGACTGTTGATAGTGAAGAGGCAGACAGGAAATATGGGTTAAAGAAAAGGGGTATGACATGCAACACAGGTCCTTGGCTAGAATCAAATCAGTGGTGCTGTAACCATTCACAGATGTTGCATTTGCAGCAGTGAACGCCACACCATACTAATGTAAGTTATAACCATCTGCATGAAGTGTTTATTTTTAACTATGTACCATACTGTACAGTACTGTACATCATCATTATGTTGGGTTAGTGTGGCAGTCTGTATTGATTCTGTACTGCAAAAGAAAGCTGGTAGATATTCTGGCAGGTGACAATCACAGTCAGATGTTGGGATCTTCATTTTGTACCTCCTACCCTGTTAAAGTCCATCCTCTATGTCAGCACACAGTCTACTACATGGATGAATCCAAAATGAATTGGTTGCTCTGGTTCTGGAGTCTTTTTCAAACAGGATCCAGACACTAAGTAATGGCTATATACTGTACATGACCTCATGCATTAGAATTTGAAGTTAAAGCTACATATTTAAGGAAAAAGGTTAGTTTTTGAAGACATGTAAATAAAGGAGTAACACTGTTCTGGTATTGCATGGTAGAGCTAGTTGACCGTTAGTCTGTCTCATCAGATGTATTCTGCTGGTATAAACCTGCCATTGGCGTCTTGTTGAAGGTTGCTTCCCTTCCGCAATCTAGTTTTCAGAATCAAGAACGACAACTTTTGATATTTCAGATTATGCAGATGATTCTTATCGTGCAGTAAGGTAGCTATGCTAGTTTTGCTCTAGGTTTGCCATTTTAATGATACTGTTTGCTTCCCAGTGTCCAAATTTTCTACCAAGCCATAATTTTGAGGGGGCGCCGTTGCTGGTTCCTACATTCAGCTCCACTCAATATGATTGGCTTAAAGAAATACAAACAAGTCAGATGTGCAGCCAGACCAATCTATAATGGAGAATGGTCTGACTGCACCTATGCAAGACTAGTTAGCCCCTTAAAAAACGTAAAAAATAACTTGGACAAGCAACAAGGTTAGATCGATTCTGTATTGATTGTAATTTTGGGCTTTAAGATCAAGATTAACTTGTGAGGTTGGCAAACATTACAATACATCAGCCTCCAAGTTTGTCCTGCAGTTGAAAAGGGCAAATATGATTTTACCAGCATGGTAGTAGCACAGTGACTGTCTCAGTTCTCCACAAAATAATGTAAATCCAGCCAATGATGGGTTTCTTGGTAGTGGAATTAAGTTGGTACTGCAGATAATATGCTAGTTAGCAAGGCGTGCAAACTTTTACAGCTTACTTTAGTACTGATAAATACATAGCTGCACAGTTTAATCCATTTCCTACTTTTTTGCTGTTGTGTTCTGTTTTTAAAAGATAACTCTAAAAGACACCTCCAAATTCTTTATATGCTTTGGTATCTCTTTTATGAGAGCCTCATGTACGTTGTTTCAACATGTGGAGAAATCCAAAGCCTGCTTATGCAGTCATAGCTGTTAAGCTTTGCTCAAACAAAGGAGGAGGGTTTTGGTCAGTGAGGGAAAATATGACAAGCTGTTGTGGAAAGTCTATCTCATCCACGATCTGGAGCTATGACAGGACACCGCAACAGCCTCACACCACAAGTTTTGCAAAGTGATTGATGTGCATCACTAAACCTGGGAATGCTTAATGGCAGTTGTAAAGCTATATTCTCTCCATAAATGCATAACCACAACAGAGGTCCTCGGGGATAAAGAAGACAAATTGAGGTGTTTCAGACAAATGCCAAAGTTAACTGATGCAAAGAGAGATACTCACCAGGGCTTTTATGGGTCATATATTTTAAGTGTGATGGAGGAAGGGGGTTAGAACGCATGCTTGGGATCAGTTTAGGGGCTTCTTGTTATGTGGGGAATAATGTCTGTGGGTAACAGAGCAGTGGTTTCTTGTGATGTCTGAAGAGGTGCCATTACCTCTAATGCCCTTTCAGACAGTAAGCACTTGGTCAAAGGCCATGGGCTGTGCTTTGTCTTCCTCTGCACCAAACTAGAGATACTGGCTGATCTATTGCTAGAGGAGAGGAAAGATGGACCAGCACCTGGGAAAAGCCAGAAAAAAAATTGGAAAGTATAAGCAGAAAGGAATAGAAAATAATGAATTAAGATGTTGTATATGGGACTTGTCTATTTGTATCGCCTTCCTGACTTCAGTCCATAAAAGCAGATCATGTACTCTTCCTTGTTGATTCTGGGCAACCTAATCCCCACATTGAACAATGCTGCAAAACCTATTGCATTCAGTGAAAACCTTTTGGAAGATACCATACCAGTTATGTAACTCTGCAATATCCGTGCATGGAAACACAAAGATTGTAGACAACAACATTTATTAAACAATAAATCATTTTGAATTAACAACAGACATGACTACGTATGTGGGCTCATTAGAAGAGAGAATGATTCCTGGACTCCACAGTTCTCCTCAGCTCTTTAGAGATTTCTTGACTATCTCAGCTTTCAGATCTTAAATTGAATTAACAAAGGTTTGGGATCACGGAAAGAATGTAGTTTGTCTGAAACTTTCTTTTTGCTGTGTATTTCTGGACCCCATACTGATTTCTGCCTATAAGACATGCAACTTCCATTAGCAGGGCATTACAGAAAGAATTCCTAATGGTTAGGAAAGTTATTCACACGATTTGCAATTTTTGTTTTTATGCTGTTGGTGCATCTGCATGTTAACACCCACAGATTGCTTTGGCATAGCTTATGTATTTGTCTCCACCTGCGACTGGAAAAAAGAGCAGAGCCTCACAGGTCCTGATTACACGTTACATTTTGCAGTAACATTTCTAATTAGAGAACACACGGATGCAGAGGATGTGGAACAAGTTGAGTCACAGTCAGTTTGGTGTGAGGAACACAGCATTTCATGGACACATATTCTCTAACTCCAATACAGTAAAATTCTTGTGCCCTGACTCTGACCCTGCCGGGAGGCTACCCGTCTCTGCAGTACTGTAGCAACATGCACTTTTCCATTGTTCTACATGTGATTACACCCATGATGTAATGTGAGTTTGCTACACCCACCCCGAGGCTACAGTGGAACTTCTGCTGTTGGTGGAATAATTTGCAATCTCCTGTTTTGTTTGTTTTACCTCACATCGGATGGAATTCCCCTCTTATCTAAATCCAATAATTACTTAAACCTGGATGTCAAAACACTTTCCATTATTATCAGAGCCCTCTTCCCCCCGTATTCCTTTGATGCCAGTTGTTACTGAGCAGGAACACAGTCCTTGGGTCTTTTTTAGCTCAACTGAATTGTCAGAATCCATAAACACAAGAGTTAAGTGTCCCAGGGGACAGAACGACTGCATCTGATCTCAGGATATACTGCTGACCTGTCAGGATTAAGACAACACAACGCTATATATAACTTTCATTTATGATCAGTCTCAAGATGTTGTGCATGTTTCCTGAAAGCAAATTTCAGTTCTGAGCTGCATTTGGCCCTTCACATTAACAAACAAAGCAATAGATGTATTAAAATGTTTGCTACTTAGCACTTAGAGTAAATCTGAATTTGAAGAATGTTACATCATTTGGAAATAAACAACTGCAAGTCATTTTATAGGCCCCCAGGATTTGTATTTAATTAAATAAAACAGTTGTTTTGAATATTTTCTTTTTAAACCAATTATGTCTGTTGAGTAACTGTCATTGTAAATGCTGGAAAATGGGATTTGAAAAACTTGTGCCTGTGTGTCCCATGAATAAACGGTCTCTGATGAACGAGGATTAAGTAACGTCATTTACAAATGGGACACTTGCACACTAAGGAATGTATTTTTTGTTCACGATGACTCATGACTCTATAACTAAATGCATTCCTACTGAATTTGATAGCCTGTTTAGCATCCTGAGCTTAACCTCTCTCAGTCACCAGTGCAGAGATGCTTTATTGAGGTTGTGGGTCCGTGGCTGGTTTCAGTATACTGATTAGATTTCTGCTTCTGGACTGTTCTTTCACTGAGCAGATCCTGGTGCATTTGCTGTGTTACTTTACCTCCGTGCCTGCACATTCTTCTGTCTCCTCAGTACCCTTGTTGACAGAGGCAGGGAGGAGGAGTGTTTGGAGGTAATTAAAAGTGGGTTTTAGGTGTGGCTAAAAGCCCCAATGAAAACTTAGAGCAAAAGGTTAAAGGGCATCAGTGGGCCGATGCACAAGGCTTTGCAGATTCCACAACTTCTGCTGAGAGCATTTTTAGTGAAGGTTGTCTAATTTGTGGGAAGGTAGGTATTGTGGATTTCGGCCATACTAAACAGTACACAGAATTGCATGCTAATAAATCTTCTATACTTACTCTGTATCACACACTGGGTGAACGAGGCCTGAACAAATAATTTCAGATTAAAATCACTATCTGAAACAATGCAATTAGTAAATTGCAAAAGGCTGCAGTGTAGGTTATGCATAATGCAGAACGTCTACAAACACTTACATTTTTAATCAGTTGTACAATCACTTTGTAGAAATCTGTTTTCACTTTGACATGAAAGAGTCTTTTTGGAGGGAAATTCTTTTCAAAAAAGCCAAATCAAATTCATTTTTTTCATGTAATTTTGAATTATAAATTTGCATCTAAGTTTTGCCTCACAATTTAGCCAAACTAACTGCTGAGCTGTGGGAACACTGTCCACTAAATCCCAAACCAACAGATCTCTCGGATCTCGCAATTTGTCCACTTTTTTTTCTAGGTAAACTGAAAAAGGTTGATACCAATTCCTTAGTGGACTGAAAAAGTAAGGTAGCCCACAGTTAAACCAGGAAGTCAGACTGGTAAGTGTGATGAATCCTTACGACAGACACTTTTCCATTTGCTCTCTCTTTTAAAATAATCATCTGGCTTCTCATGTTTTTGCCCTTTTTGACTCGTCGAGGAGATGGTCTTTATTCATTCTCATTTAGATGTCCACTAATGCACTCAGTGAATATTTTTCACAACTCTAAAGGTGAACCAGATGGGGAGGAAAGAAGAGATAAAAGAGGGGGCATGCAAGTAAATCCAAACAGAGGACTCCATTACCTCCTCCAGGGCTTTCCCTGCATGTCTCCAGCCTTTTGTGCCGTAAATAGCTCCACTAAAATCATTATTTTCTTAATTGGACCAGTTCAACATGCTTCCCAAAGTCTTAAATGGTTTATGATTCAGAGACACAAACACTAAAGAGTGTTGTTTCCTGCTGGCCTCAGGGTGACAGGCCTGCATGCCATGTGAGGAACCAGGAAGACACCTGTGTCACATTTCCCATGATCTCTTTCTGCAGTGTGTCTGCTCTGATGAAACTGGATTGTAGTCCGCTTATTGTTTCACGGGCGGCCAATCTCAGATGAAAGCCTGCCATGTCCTTTTCGAAGCTCTCCAAAGACGCCATGAGGTTTAGCGAGGAGATGGGGATGATAATTAGAAGGTGCACCAGTAGGACAACATGTTTGCTCACAATCAACTAAAAGAGAGTTCATTCCTCCTCACTGATTCCTACAGCATTCATGTGAATTGAAATTACATGTGAATGAACAGACTGATCTGCAAACAGCTGGAGGTTTCTGTGCTTCAATAGCCTCTATGCATGATATTGCTGTACTTTGTAATGCAGTGTTTTGGACGCGTTGAATGGAGTTTGAGGCAATCTAGCATGAGGTCTCGGCTGGGGTTCCGTTCTTTTGATTTACTGGGGAAAGAAAATGTTAGCAGAATGAAAAACGTTCACTCATATAAATGCAGTTCAACCCCCTCACTTGTCTTGACAAAGATGAATGGTTGGCTTTAGCAGACTTTTAATCAAGGCTTGAGAATACAGAATGTGACACAGTGTGTGCCAGCAGACCACTTTTGAATATCAACATGAGGTTTGGATCTTTTAGCTAATGGCATTGCTCCAGTGGTTTTCTGCTTTACAGCAACTTTTGTGATATCACCCCGATGTGGAATAACAAGATCTGGTTTCATCCTGTCATCGCAGCACACAATCACAAACTAAGGTACCTTATTTAATCTCTTCAAACAGACTTTAAACTCCTTTTAATCAGGATGAAGTGAGTCCTGTCCTTCAGAGGATCCTCCTGCACGCTATGCTTGTCTTTGTCACCTGCACAACAAGAAGGAGGCAGGGGACACGTGGAAAGTGTGAATGCGTGATACATTGGTGGCGGTGGCAGGATCTTTTCGTGCCTCTCTCTTGTTCTTTGGCAGGACCAGGAGCCCCTGCGTAGGGGGCCACCCCCTCTGACATCAGCGAGGCCCCGCAGCCCTGGGAAGTTGAGCATGTGAGCTTCCCCAGGTCATTAGGGAGAGGCTTGAAAAGACTGTCACCAGGAAGGAGATAAGCCGCGAGGGGCGCAGTAATAAGGCCTTGAATAATAGCCCCTCTGTAGAGAGCCACTGAGGACACAGACCCAGGGATTAAAGGGAGACTGAAAAGGAGAAAGTCAATGGACCTCCACAAAAATATGAACCAGAGTGCTGGTGAATAGTGGGGGGAGTTATCAGCATTCTGGGGGCTCCTTCTCTGGGCCCCATCAAGCTCAAGGAGAAGGGAGGTGTTCTGTCTTGGGAGTCTCTTCTTGGATGAGACTGGCTATTTTAAAACAAGGTATTTCTGCTGTGTTGGCATGTAGCGTTTAAGACGCCACACAGGGCCTAATTTCACACGCACTTGCTGACCCTGCAGTTCATGAAGTCACGCTCAAATCTCTGCGTTGCTGTGCAGCATCTCCTGAGATCATATGTATTGTATTACTACTGTACAAGAACACTAACGTTCTGTCTGTATTCTATATGTGTATCGTACAGATGTTGTGCGTGTATCTCCTATTGCTCTCTGGCTGAGTTTCATCTAATAGAAGTATTAAAACTGTGAGTAGGGGCCTGTTCCTTACTTTTTGGTTACACCAGATAAGTCAATCAACCTCTCTGTTGACGTTCCGGCTGTGTCCTGTGGAAGGAGAATCTTTTCTTTCTACCACAGGACATCATTCTGGAAACAAAAACTTTACCTGCACATTTACAGTCACCTTATGTCATGATTTGGAACTCTTAAGGATCTTTAGTAAAGTATGTTAAAGTCAAAAGGAATGGAAAAAAGGATATCTGTTGGATTATCTCTGTCAGATAGTATTTGGCCCTCACTCAAGCAGTTCAAAGCTATTTGTACTATCTGCTCCTAAGATTTCCTGTAACAGGACAGTTGTTGTTGCAGGTGGAAGTCGGTATAAATCTCTACGTCAGTCTACGTGTCTTTTTAAGCTGAAAATTGCTTTCCTACCTTGGGAACCAGTTCGTGGTGCTGTATTGATCATGAAAGTGAGTTCAGATTGACAGGCAGTTTGGCTCACTGCACTCTCAGCTGCATGAGCGGTAACACAAACCTACAGGGTAATTTGGCTACATGCCAGGTGTCGAAGGGAAGGAAACCTTACAAAGCTCTCTAATCTGTCAAAGGAAATTCAATTTTTGGGGACATCCAATAAAATGTACTAACAGCTGGGGGGTCTATTTGTGAGTTGCACTTGAGAGGCCGATGCATCTGATGAATTGCCAAGTAATTAGGTCATTCCCTTCAATGCAGATTATCTGAATCAATATCCAATCTCACCGCAATGCAGTGCAGCTTCCCATAATTTGAGCCACATTGTCAGATGCAGAGGAAAATAACATGAAGCAGACACGTGAGGCTGAACTCAGGTGGGCTCCATCGCTTCTGCTGGAGCCATGAGTGTTCTGTCAAAGCTGCCCTTCAACCTCATAGCATTTACATAACAGACAAGTCAGTCACGAACATCCTCTTCGAACTGACCAACTCTCAGGCAGTATACACATACAATCACCTGTTTTGCCTAAAATAATCCTGACTGAGTAATTTCTGCAGTCACACACATTATGCAAAAGTGCACAAACACAGACAGAACTTAAACCCGAATGCCCCAGAATTTCCACACAAACTTTCAATGGTTACCCACTTCTTAACTGCACAAATGAAAGCTGGCCCACAAACAAAGTCTGCCCCTTTCACTCCAACACTTCAGTCCAAGAAGTCTGTTAGCGGAGCCCCTCAAAACTCAACCTCTCTCCTCACCCCACTGTCACCTCCCACACAGCTGCTTGCTGCCACATTGTCCCCCCATCATTGTCAATGTCACTGTCATCGCCATGCGCAACATGCGCCCACCCTACCGCTAACCTTTCCTCTCACCAAGCCTGGCCCCTGGGGTTTAGACTGTCGATTGTTCTGTGACAAGGCTGTGGAGCTGAGTGGGGAATCAAAGCCCTGCTCTCCCGCAGCAGGAGACCCCCTCGACTCTGACTTGCTCTCGCCCATTCGGCAGCCCACAGCAACCAGACTTCATTGCAGAGACCACTGCTTTTAGGAGCTCCGCCACTCCCCCAACTCCCCATGCACAATCCCTGGCCAGGAGCAAGCCCAGAGAGACAGGCATGTCTGTGAATAGGCGCAGAGACTGAATGGGCATTTCTTCAGACAAGACTAATGGGTGGTCCGTTTACCTCGGGATTGGACTGCATGGAAGCAGCCCAGCCAAAAGAGCTCTCATGCAATGTCACCTCGAACAATAATCTGCAAAATCGCTCCAGAGTTTGGACTTCCTGGAAAGACATTTACTTTGCCCCATTTCTTTTTGTTAAAGGGATTTTCAAAGGCAGCTCTTGCTGACCAGGGAAGCTGTCTTGAACTCAACCCTGTCAGCTTTTGTCTCTTTCACCCTTCCTCTTTGGGTTCTCTCCCTTTCTTTGTTTGCATAAGAGGTGTCTGGGATAAAGGTGTCTTTAACTCACAAAGAGTTTACCAGAGAATTTGTCCATCAACACATCACTTGTCCAGTTTGCTGAAGCCGAGTAATTTCTACATTCACCTTCCCTATAGATTTGTTTGCAGCGTTTCTTTAAAATGTCAGCATTTGATTGCCCTTTTTACACTTTTTTTGGAGAATGTATGGTGGCCTGGGTACTGCAGGAGGAGTCCACGTGAGGTATTGTGTGAGCTTTGGTGCAGGTGAGTATGCTCTCCATGGTTTGTGTTGTGCAAACAGAGGCTGTCGAAATGCAACAGGGCCTCTGAAGGAACCACACCAGACAGATCTATGTCTGTCATCTCACTGTGGGACACACATACACACAAATGCACAGCACTGACACCGGCTGCATGTAAAGGTGCCTTTGATCAGAGTTTCTCTCAGATCTTCAGCAGCTTCCCTGCCATTTAGACCTGTTTACACAACTCCAGACTCTAACAAGCACAGAGACAATATCTGGAGCTCCCATGTAAGGAGCTGCGGAAGATGTATAGTGGAGAGCATATTTGGTTAAGTTTGACCTGAGTTTGTCCTGTTGCTCGGTTTTTAGTTCATCAATAACCTTTCTGTTATCATGACTGCTGCCATGCTCTTCTTTTCCTTCAGTAGTCAAACCTATTTTTGGACATTTTAAATATGTCATTAGAAAAAGCTAATGGAAACATTTCTAACAAATTAGCTGAGTGTTGCAAAAACATTTTAATGCTCAAATGAGTTTTTTTTTAAACTTTTTCGAAAAAAGTGAATGGACATAATAGGTGATGAAAACACCCTTTTCAAAAAAAAAAATCTGGCATAGTGAACATTTACCTCATCACTGATCAGCGTTTCCATTTCTTTCATTGTCTTCATATCCAAACAGCATAAAACATAAGCAATACCAGCTGACATGAAAGAATAAGTCCGACTTACCCAACTGAAACCAAGCCTGAAGACTTCTATCCATTTGTCTCTCATAGATGGCCAAAGTTTGGTTTGTTTCTTCTTCTTCTTTAAAGGTTCATAAGCAATTGGGAATCAACTGGTTTTGTTTCCAGCTTATTCGACTCTGTTTATGGTAGCCATATGTAATGTAGCTCATACCAACACATTCTGATGACACTGCACAGTCTAGTTTATTGGCACCAAAGCAGGTAATGGAAACAAGTTTATTTGCATCATTTCAAAAGTTCACTTCAAACTCATTTTACAGTCACATAGGAAAACAGCTAGTGACATCTCATTTTTCTTTCTTTTCTTATTAATCCTAGTTATATATATGTATTTATTTTACTTTTATGTAACATTCTTGTTAGTTTCAGAAAACCTGAGTACAATAGCTGCCAATAAGAAGATGTACACACACCATGTTACATCCCAAAGAACGGAACTATTCAGATACCACAGCTGCAAAACAGAGGCAACATGATGGAAGTCCAGCATGGACCCTATCATTCCTAATACTGATTCAACATTGTTTTACAGGCTGCAACGCTCAGGTGGATAAAGCTGAAAAGCACATAAAAAAACAAAGCCGAGGTGGATGGAGAGGAGATCAGAGCCGGATGGAAGCTGTGATGACCATGTGCTGAGCTCTTACAGCAGCCCACAGCCCCCTGTGGGGGCAGGGGGTAAATGAAGACCACCTGGACTGGAGTTAATCCCCCAAACACTAACCTCCTCCTGAGGACTGCTTCATGGACTCATGCCATAGGATTTACAGAGTTTTGGATTTGAAACAGGCCCATAAGCTTTGTTTTGGTTGGAGTGTGGATGGAGGAGGTGGGGAGGAGGGAGGTGCAGAGACCCTTTTTTTGCGTCTCTGATGTCTTGAACCTATGAAAGGTCATAGCTCATGCATTCTGCAGAACAGTGTCACCTATCAAAGATTGTTATGTGTGAAGGATTTGTAATCATAGAATGACTACATTTCAAACGTTCTGTATTTGTTGAGTTCATTGTTTTGGTTAAGTAGACAAATGGTTCTTATTATCAAACTGTGTATCTACATTTTCTTGCATATTTGCACAAGTTTTGAGTTCATATCTGTTTGCTTCTTGTAAAATCACATATTTTATCAAATCACAGGACTACTTGACACAACTGTAGCCCTGAGTGAATGTGTAGAGTCTTCATTGTAGTGTGTTAAATAACTATACTTACAACTGCACTGAATCAAGAGCAGACAAGCAAACATGCATGCACACACACAGACAAAGAATCCCACATACATACAGATAGCATGATCAAATGAGCTAAGGAGACTGGTTGTCTACATATGTCTCAAGACAAAAGTGGAAGACTAATTTCCAGGTGTTGCACCCATTTCCTCTTGACTACAGGTCGTCTCAGTGTTGAAGACAGGACATGATTGACAATGTACCGGCGCCAGCAGTAGCAAAAGGAAAACCTAGAGGCTGTTTGACAATGTAACAACATGCAGCAATAATGACATCCTTTAAACTCAAACCTCCCAGTTTAGTAACAAAAGGAATATTCTACGATCTACCAAATCCATCGGAACACTTATCATGATTGCTCCTTTTGTAACAGCACGTGTGAATGAAAAAAATGTAAACTTCAGTCATTACTATTAAGGATAGGTTTTTAATCATTGATGGCATGCCAACTAGATGCTGATAAACCATAACACTCTTTATGGACTAGCATCATCCTACCTGCAGACTTATCAGTCCGAGTATTTCCCCAGTGTACACTCAGATCAAAGACTAACAAACTCCAAGCTTCGCTGCCATTTAGCTCACTGAGTTAAGGCTATACCACATAGGCTCCGTCCCTTAGGAGTGGTCATGAGTTTGAATCCGGCTCAAGACGCTTTGCTGCATGTTGCTCTCCTTTCTCACCCACTCTCACTTTGTCTCTGTCTATCCAGTAAAATGGGGGAAAACACCCCGAGATGAATCGGTGGCAAAGCATTTTTATGAGTGTGAAAAAGTTCACCATGCTTGACCAGAGAGGCAAGCATCTAAGAGACATTTCAATCAAGCCTGAAACATTTATTTTCACTCAGTTACATTTGCTTAATTATATCATAACTATAAAACATGCACCTTCCTGACATTTTTGATTTTGTCTGTGATAGTCCAGTTATTTGGAATGTGTCCCACTTGTAAAGCGTACTGAGACACTTTAACACTTTACATAAACATACTTCATAGTGGGAAAAGCACAGAATTAAATTTTAAAATTGATGTTGAAACCAGTTATCATGGATAGAAAGTGGAGATGACTAAGAGAGATTTGTGTAGGAAGTTTTAGGATATGCATGTGTCTGTGCTAGCTCATATAAGGTTTTATTTGTTTAATTTATGTCCTATACAATGCCCTCTACCCTCTTAGAGGACCCTTTGTATCCATACACGTGTGGACAGTTACCACAGTTTCCACAGACACCTGAAAACACTACAGACGTGCACATAAAATCTTAATCTCCCATCAGTCCCTGTATTTTTGTCATGTTTCTCTTTATTGCTCCCTCAAATTGTACTCACAGAGCAACAGTGGGACCTGAACAAAGTGACTACCAATGTGCAGTGTGAAATCTCAAGGTTTCTTATCTCGAAGCATTCAGACAACACTAATTTTAGAACTTTAAATCTCTGAGGCCAGGTTATCTTTGGCTGGAAGGCTCACAGAGCGCTGCCGTCTTTTTCCTCTGGGAGAACCAGGTCTTCATCAGGGGACACCTTGGTGCACTGAAAGCCTCTTTGACAGAGAAAGCTCAGGCAGACATCGAACAGAGTGTGTGTTTATCTTTGCAAAAAGCAGATACTCACAACTAAACTAGGAGAAGTATTGGATCACACAAGTGGGGTTGCCCTCCCTGAGTCAAGTTCTACTGGGGATTTAGAGATAACGCTATGGGATGGATGTAATGAAAAGGCCTAATATTAAAAATATTGTGCCACTGTTGCCAATTTGTGCTGAAATATAATTAAGGTGGAGGTAGGATTTTGCTACTTTGGCACAGACAGTCTGCCTCTGTCTTTATTTGAAGCTAAGCTAATTAACTGGTGGTTGTAGCTTCATATTCAGTCAGTCTATTCATCTAAAGATTGCTTTAAGGCTTTAGGGGAAACCATGTCCAATAATAAAACTCAAATTTTAGTCTTTACCAAGACAGAGGAGAAAGGAAGTGTGTGTGTATGTGTGTGTACGCATGTGTGTGCAACACCTTTGTGCTCCAAGGCCCTAATCCCTCTGTAAGGGAATGAAATGAGGCGAAAAGCAGAGTGATTCTTTGTGTGAGTGTAGAATAGCAGTGAGCTCAGTGGGTGTGTAAAAGGATGAGCCCTGCTTTAGACAGACTGGCACTGTCAAAGCTTACAAATGATCTGCCATGCCTGCCATGTACTACTGGTGGCCTCCATTACTCCTGATACCATCTCTAAAAAAACAGGCTTAAAGCTAATCACTCCCATCACTCCCCTTATCAACAAGACAGTTCAATTTTTAAGAAAAGAATATTTTTCCATTTCTTGATTAGTAATCTGTTGTCAGCAGGGGAAGGTGCCACTTCTTGTGCTTTCACATGTCCACACATTATTTTATTTTGCAAGATAAAATTTTCTCCAGTAAGTAACAAAAGGATGTGATTTAAGTTCACTCTCAGTCAGAAAGGGGTTTGGTTGTAGGGACTCTACAGCTGTTTTTGATTTAGCTGAACTACTGCTCCTCAAACTTTTTGTGGACATCCTCAGTGCTGAGATGTCTGTCACTCCCAATCTGGCGTTTTCACTGCCCAATATTTAATCAACATCAGAGTAATAAACAAGTACACCGTTATGTAGTTCACACTGGATTCTTCAGATGATGAAGAATGCTCTTTGGTTATATGGCAGAGCTGAAGGATTGCCAGCTGCTCACTTTGTCATTTGTGCACTTTTTTTTCTTTGCACATCACACTTGAAAAACCACTGCAATCTTGAAATAGTTCACAGCTTTAATAACATCGCGTACAGACAGAATTTGCAGGAATGAAAAAAATACATAAGGAGCAGAGGAAGATTATATACCTTTATACCTTTAATATAAAGTGTAAGAACTGGATAATGGCTGAGTCCATTTCAATGACTAAGCTCATGAGACTGGTCTCCAAAATGTGGTTTATTACAACCACATGTGTCACTGTGACAGTTCTCCAAGTAGCCACAGTGTTTACGACAGGAGCAAAGGAGGAAGCGACCTGGCATCTTTAGCCATAAAGTCAGCTCAGAGTGGATGGAGGGGTCAACAACCTAGGAGACCGCTGTTTGCTTCCTGTTTCAAAGTCAACATTTGTTTTACTCATAATTGTTACAAAGCCTTAAATATGTGTTTGTAACCATGACGACGTCAACCGACACCCTGATCCATCCCCAAACTCAATCAAGTTGGATTTGTGTCTAAAACTAACCAAACATAGGTGCAAATAACTGTGCTAGGGGTTGTAGTCAAAGTGTCAGGACATATGAATTATATTCAGCGTTCTTCATCAGCCACAACGTTCAAACCACTGACCAATAAGTTGATAGATTACCTTATTACGGTGATACCTATTGACAGATGGCAGGAAAAATGGGTGGCACAAGGATATGAAGGGCTTTGAAAGGGACAAATTGTGGTGGATAGATGACAGATTTACTGCTGGCTGAGGCAGTGTGATGCTTGGGACAACGTTCTGCTGGGAAACCTTGGGTCCTGCATTTATGTGGATGTTACTTTGACATGCACCACCTACCTAAACACTGCTGCAGACCAGGTACACCTCTTTTTACGGCAGCGGTGTTCCCTGATGGCAGTGGCCTCTTTCAGCAGGATACTGCTACTTGCTGGACCAAAAATGTTTAGGAATGTTTGGAGGACCGTGACAAAGAGCTCAAGGTGTTGACTTTTCCTCCAAATTCTCCAGATCTCAGTGTTATCATGCATCCGTGGGATATGCATATGTGTGTATATTACAAGTAACATATCAAAAGCACATATGTCACTTATTACACTCATACCAGCTATTATTTAATGCACCTTTTGTGTCGGGTTTGTGATGTATCTGTGTATGGATTTTGTTTCAATCTTTGTCTAGCGTGAAGCTGACTGTGAAATTACACAAATATCAAAAACCAGAGGCAAAATGGAGGCAATGCTATTTCTAGAAGAGATAACAGGATGTGGTCATTTAAAAGAAATGATGCAGCTTTCTATAACATAAAGAGAAGCGTTGTGGTTGTGTATGTACAGCAACATGCAGACCTGGATGGCTGTAGGACTTAAACCAGTTTGGCTGAGAGCAGCGCTTCCTTCCTGAAGTGAAGCTCTCAAATCTTCCTTCACGCTGTAACATGGTGGCTTGACTGTTTTCCAAGTATCCGATAAATGTCAAACGCCCAGGTGGGCTGCTTGCACAAGATGACTGACATTTGCCACGAAATAAGATAGTGAAGAGTGACCTGTTTCGACACTATCATCATTCAATCAGTCTAGAGAACTCAAGTGAAATCTCATTTTCAGTAAGTTTAAATATTAAAACTCCAAAATATTAATGAAAACAAAACATGACTGCAGGACTGAATAAATAATGTGTCTCAGTGAACAAATGGAGAACTCAGGTTTGTCGCCTCGGTGAAGAGATGGTGCTATAGGGTTGCTCAACATCTGTAGCATTCAGGGAAGCATAAGTGTTCATTTCTTCACAAAGTTCCTTCGGGTGACTTTTACTTTTACTCCTACGGATTTAGAATAAAAAACAAAAACACAACATCTTCATGTAACCAACTCGAATCTGTTTTCTATTTTTCTTACAGTTTACAGATTTTGCATGTAACGTAACTTCATGCTCTTACCATTTACGAGTGCAGACGATCAGGGTGGTGAGGAGGACCAGGTTCAGGCCTAAAGACACACCAACAACTATCCAAGGAAAGACTGGATCATGGTTGTGGTTCACATCCAACCCAGCTAAAAGAATACAGATAGTTTAAACTAAAACATTTTTAAATCCACAGATTATAACCAAAAAAATATTTCAGCACATTGTTTAACGCTCCTTGCTAATTTCCATTATAATAGTCATAAATATGCTCTTAAAATCTTTCAGCGACTCTGGGGTGCCCTGATAGCCTAATGGTTATGTTGCGTGACCCAAGTGCAGAGGCGTAGCGGCAGTCCCGGGTTTGACTCCGACCTCGGGCGTTTACCGCATGTCCTTCCCTACTCTCTCCCATTTCCGATTCTATCCACTGTCCTATCTAATAAAGGCACAAAAGGCCAAAAATAAATCTTTAAAATCTTTCAGAGACTCTTGCATGATACATGTACAGATACAACAAACTACTCACAGTTCAGCCTTAAATTCTCTGTGCCGTTTCGAAGTGGAATGTCAAACTCCGCCAGGCCCAGTTCATTTCTGCTGATGCATTTGACAGTGGTGTTGTGGTTGTCAGGAGCAGGCAGGGTGATGGTGCTGGTCACTGTTTGGATGCTGCTGAAGCTGCTGACTGAGTAATCTGTGAGGGCCGCCAACGGCCAGGTGATCGGAGGCAGGGGATTCCCCCAACTGATGCACATACAGACCTGCAGCTTCCCTTCAGCCGTGCACTGGGAACTGTTTAGGATTTTAGGTGAGACTGAAAGAAGAAAGAAAGAAAAACTCAAAGCTACTCAGTGATTCAGCAGATTCCTGATCCGTGACATGCAAACATAATGGGCTGTAATTCAGACAAACACTGCTGCTTACATCTCACAGTCAAGGTGACAGTAGTTTCAACAACATCATTTTCATACGTGGCCACACATGTGATGTTACTGTTGTGATCATCTGCAGTAGGAGTGAGACGTAATTTTTGTTGATTCCATGGGCGATATGGGCGATATCGGCGAAAAGGGCGATCATAATGATAATCATAGTAATCATCATCATGACGTTCATGAATCACTCTAGTTGTTCCATCAGCTTTTGTCCATTTCCAGTGGATATCTACTCTGCCAGAGCATACACGTGGAGGTCTGCACATTACCACGGCAACTTCTCCTTCCTGCATGGGATGGACCCAAAACAATGGTTTTTGGGTTAACGCTAAAATTGAACAGAATCAAGATTAGCATCTGGTGTATATTGTACTATAGCTGTTACAGATAAACACATAACAGACTATACCGAACATATAAATGCAGCATGTACTGTTCATCCTGTATATCTTGGTGTATCTTGTATCATCTTGGTGGACAGAATTAATTATTTCTTAGATGATGAATAGTGGAGTTGTGGACATTCAAATGTCTGGCTGCAGCCCTAACGGACATGCCAGCATCCAGCAGCCAACAGCCTGTTCTCCTCTCTCCCTTGTCATCTGTGGCATTGTGTCATTTCAGTAAATCTACATTTTAAAGTGACCTTTCATAGTCACTTGTCAAAAGAGTGTCTGTGTACTGGTCACGCAATCTGATTGTTGTACTTTAAAGCAACACCTGACCAGTGTGTGGATTAGCTTGAACAGCTCATAAACTTTTTGTACACAGTTGGCTAAATTTAAGAATTTTCTAACAAGAACAACAGAAATGATCATTTTAAAATATACTCTAAATCAGGAAAGACAGCCATGCTGCATGCTGTGTTGACATTCGTAATATAGGTTTAATCTAATGCAGTAAAATCAATCAACATCAGATAGTAACAAGATCTATTACTCACCGGAAACTGAGATGTGAACCCTCATGGGAAAAATATATGTCTGATTACACCCCCATTCCAGTTTGAGGCCGTACTCATACTCTCCTTGTGAAAGGCCATTTATCATGAATGAGTCTTCTTTCCCAGAATTCACCTCATTGAAAACTTTTGTGGTGACAGTATTTGTTGGATCTCCTTTAAACCATGTCGTTTTGTACGGGGCTGTAACTGTGCTTGTTGGAAATGTCAGTTTGTATGACATTTGATTGCAGCTGCCTGATTCCATTTTAGTGGGTCCGGTCACATTGATTGAAAACTTTTTGTCATCAAAAGTTTCTGTCAAAGAAAACAAAATTAGTTCGAAAGTTCAATGAAACGTGGGCTATTTTCACCTAATATTAGTGCCACTTACAACACAGTATCAAACCTTTAACACATTGAAGCTGGCATCTGCTGGCCTTCAAAAAGAACCAGAAAATCACTGAGTAGATCAAAGTCATCTTCCTGATTAAAAATGAGTACAAGACAGATACATGGTCTCAGGATGAATGTATCATAGTTTTCCACCTGTGTTATATAACGTTAAAGTTAAATTTTACATACACAAAGATCCAACATGCTACACATTTAATAAAATGTCAGAGTACGCAGCTGTCACTCACCCCTCCATTCTAAGCTGTGCCGCTTGTCTTCTCAAACTGTGTGTCATTAGGAAGTGGTGCTTTACAGGAAAGACTTGCAGCAATGCTTTCATAGAAAGAGGAAGATGGTGTTGTAAGAGATGTTTCTGTCTCATGTTAGATTATTTATATATTTCTGCAAATGTTGCCAAAAGATGATGAAATGAAAACATCACTGTTTTCTGTAGTTATATTTATGGAACTGCTCAGTTGTTAGCACTGTCGCCTCACAGCAAGAAGATCCCCGGTTCGAGTCCCGCTTAGGACGCATGGGATCTTGCTGTGTGGAGTTTGCACGTTCTCCCTGTGCATGCGTGGGTTTTCACCAGGTTCTCCAGCTTCCTCCCACAGTCCAAAAACATGCTAAGGTTAATTAATGATTCTAAATTGTCCGTAGGTGTGAATGAGAGTGTGCTTGGTTGTCTGTCTCTGTATGTAGCCCTGTGATAGACTGGCGACCTGTCCAGGGTGTCCCCTGCCTTCGCCTGAGTCAGCTGGGATAGACTCCAGCCCCCCCAGGACCCTACAGAGGATTAGGCGGTGTATAGATAATGGATGGATATATTCCCACATTGTGCAGCTTCGGTTTGCTGCAGCTTCCACAATGCAAAACTGAAAAAGATGTGCATGTCTGTATCTAAAATTAAACTTCCAGGGGATTTTCTTGCTCATTTTGTGGCAAGAGTTTACTGACATAATATTTAAAAAATCAACAACACATGCAGAGAATACTAATAATAAATTAAAGTAGCAACCTTCAAGATCTACATTTATTGCTAGATTCCATGAGAGCCGTGAGTTTTCAGAGATTTATTTGATTCTGGAGTTACACCAACCAGTACTTGCTTCATTTTTTTTTATACATCCTCATGTTTGTGGCAATAGATGAAGAATTGTGACACTGAGGAAATCCCCAGATTCTGAGGCAAACCTGATTTTACAGAACATAAAAGGGCGAGAATTAAAATGCTTAACAGTCATACTCAGTTTATCCAAATGCTGTGTGTGTGTGTGTGTAGCAGTGGAGCATTGCGATCAAGTTACCCAGAGAGCGCTGAAAGAGTTTCTCACAGGCAAACTCAGCTTCCGAACATTCATAATGGAAGCAGAGAATCCTCACGCCAGACTCTCATTGGGTGGTGTTATCTATTTCCACCCCATGTGACCTCACTGTTATTTTGGTTGCTGGTCACAAATAGTGCAGCAGTTGTCCTGCCTGTGGCTCTTTGGGGATTTACTGCTCTATCCTGTTATATTTCCTCTACTTTTCAAACTCATGGGACTAACAGGTTGATTATCAAATCAAATACAGATGGCGTGTGTGACCTCACGCGGACAAATGCACAGGCTGGCTGTGTGCAAAAAGTAGTGGGAATAAATGAAAACTTACTTCGTCTCCAGAGCTCTGGTGTGAAAACTGACCCGCAGTTGACGCCTAACCTCCTGAAAGTGCTAATAGAGGGAAGGAAATTTAAGGATGTATGCGAGCGTGTGGGGGGGTGTTTTGTGTATATAAGAAGAATGGATGTCATCTTCAGGCGTGAAGCCATTAAGTTGAGAGCAAATGGAGTAAAGTAATTTCCCCCTGAGCTCTTGGATTTCTTGGCATCACCTGTTAACCCTGACCTGCACCAACTGCTGGAACTTAGAGGTTGTTAGTATGAGGCAGGGAAATAGCATGTGCATGTATACTGTATATGCTGGAGGACGACTGACAAAAATAGACAGAAAATGAGAAGGGAAACAAAAGAGAGACCTACTTTTACTGTTGTCTTTCCAAGATGTGAGAAAATCAATGTCAGCCTCACTTTTTTGCCTTAGCTGCAGAGCTAGAGGATGCGGGTAATTAACTTTTCCTGAAGTCGCAGGGAAGCAGCTTACCTTTCTCTCCACACAGTCCACCTACCAGCACTTCTAAAGCGCCTCGCTAATTAACACACTGCGTCTCATTTGTTGAACGCAAGCAGCGAGGTGAAAACATCAATTTGTGGTTTTAGGCAGAGTTATGTGCCAGGCAAAGTGACGACACCCAAATGCTCGATGGTGCTGGACGCATTAGTGAGCTTTAGAACCAGACTCACTAAGCCACAATAATTGTCTCTTGTCTAGGATACCAGTTTTCTCATCTAACTCTCAGAAAGATGACGAACACTAGCCAAACTGTTGAGCTGTTTCTTTAAGACTGGGTTCATGTGAAACGGTGGCGAGCAGGTAGAGATGTGTTTAATAAACTAGAGACGGTAAGACATGGTGTAATTATCTCTTCATTACAGGTGTGTTAGCAGGTTTCTGTCGGAACCTTGCGTTTATGGTCTTCATCAGTGACCTACATTTTCAATCTGCAGCCTCCCCATATATCTTAAGTCATTTATACAAGATGTGGCAGTCATTTTGTTCTGCCAGCTTATTCCTGTTCCTAATACTCAAATAATATTCAGAATCCCACTCATTCTGCATTCCCCACTAGTCAGATCACCTGACTATCCCCATTGTCCACTCACTTGTACCCACTCACCTATAGCTCTCTAGTATGTATATATACCAGCAGTCCACAGTCACCCTGCCTGCCCACGTGTCCAATGCTAGAAGAATGTATGTGGACCACAATATTTCATCTTCACTTGTCTTATCTTGCACATGATCCATTGTAACTCCCCAGAGTGACATCTTCTAAACCCAGATTAGTCAGCACAGTAATCAGTAATCATTGTCATGTGCCTGTTGATGGACAAATATGAGGTTTTTGAGTGGACGTGGGTTCAATTCTGGACAAGCTGCAGACCTTTAAAGCATCCATCGGCATTTTGAAGCATCTGCGTGCCAGTGCTGTCCAGGAGAGGGCGTGTTTGAGAGATCTTCTCACTTTCTTAATTTGGCTTGAAAAAACTACCAGTAATTAAACCTTTTTGAGAGTTTACCTCCATCAGTACAGGACTGGTTAAGTTTGAAAATGTAGATTTGAACCTGCATATTTACCAGAAAGTGGTGAAAATGTGGGCTGG
This sequence comes from Dascyllus trimaculatus, assembly GCA_024666655.1. Lineage (NCBI taxonomy): Eukaryota > Metazoa > Chordata > Actinopteri > Pomacentridae > Dascyllus > Dascyllus trimaculatus. The sequence continues at coordinate 26,801,033 of CM045448.1, forward strand.
ATCACTGGGTGGTATCCTGGTTCTACAGTCTCACAACAGAACCAGTCTTGGAACCAGGACTTGTGAGAAATCAGTGTCAGAGCATAGTCACTAATAGCTTTCTTTTTAAAGAGCTCACGCCAGGCCCATCTTTAATCATGTTCTTACACAAATCTTAAACATGTTGTGTGTTCCTATAAGTGGACTAAATGAAAAATCCATGGACCCCCCACTGGACTGTCATCAAATCTGGAGTCACTCCTCGCTAAAAGTTCACAGCTGTTAATATCCCAAATACAAGGCAGCTGTCTCTGGCATCTCCTGCGCCACTTATCACTACCGCATTAGTCCACTCTGTGACAGGAGAAAACGCAAAGCTCTGCAGCTGAAACGGTCAGCATTTTGCCTTCTGGTCATACTTTGAGTACAACACGATGATTGCTTGTGAGTTGTGTGGCATTCAGTCTTGATATGGAGACGGGCGGCAGATTGGCGTGTGTCACACAGTAAGTGCATGAATTAGATGCTGTCATGTTTCCTCTTGTCCACTGGCCGAACATTAAGACCTGAGCGAACTGAAAGGATGATTTCTCTGCTTTCATCAACTGTATTATATGAGCTCGTCCATTTTTTTTTCCCACTTGCCGGAGCAGACATTTTTCAGGGAAACAAATCAACAGGGGTTGAGGACAAGCGTCAAAAGAAATCACCACCCACTATTTCTATCGTGAGGATGGATGCATGATTGCCTGCGGACAACTGCAGAAAGGGAACACATTTCTCAGTGAAACCCAATCGCTAAGAGACAGACACATGACTTGTGCAGTGGGCGTCATGCAGTGAGCGGAGCCAAGGTGGATGTATCCTGGGTGTGAAACGCTCGCATACCTTCTGTTTAGATCATCGTCCTCTCTGCGTTACGTTTATGACTGGGATGTCTTATTACAGTTTTTATGACCCCCCTTTTGGGTGTCTGGTCTTTTTAAAGTCAATTTCAGCATCAAACATGATCTCACTTTGCTTGGCTGTGTGATTTGTCTTCTCATTTTAGCGTAATTGATACAATCATGTGAGGAATTAAATTTGGTCTTTGTGACACCAGACCTTTCCCCTTCACACCCCCCCCTTCCCCGAAAACCAAAGACACACACATGAAGTCAGAACCGCTTTGCCCCTGCACGTGTGTGTTGTTGGGAAATGTATACAATTTCCATTATAGAAAACAGAGCAGAGTAAGTGTCTGGCCCCTGGAGGGAATCAGCTGAGAAGTCGATGATGGGTATATTTGGAATCAGGCTGTTGCTTCCAAGGTTATTTACTGTGTGATAAAGCTCGCATATGGTGTAAATCTGGACTGGAAAAAAGACAGCAGAGAACAAAAAGAGGCAGTTTAACACCTCTATGGGTGTGAAATGCTATTTTCAAATGCTTGAAAGCACACATACTGATATGAATGAAGACAACTGGGAAAAACTTGACTATCCTGTACATACAAGTTGTTACCAACAGGAACCGAATAGGTTAAATCCTGAGCAACTCTGACTTATAGAGAACAGAGAACAGATGAAGGCGCATTCATTGGGACTAAATTGCAAGATATCATGTTGCTCTGAAACAGCTGCTGAGTGTCACAAAACTAATTACTACTAATTTACTCTTAAGTGATGTACATATGAGTGTCCCCTCAAGGAAAATGGTGCATTGTTATCATACCAAACATTGTAATCTGTAATCTATATGTAATCTGATAGGAGTGAATGACCTGTCTCTGCAGTTTCTGAAGTTTCTTTCAGATTATTGTTTCGTTTGTTTTTTTCAACCTGCAGCTTTCAGCGTTCACTTTCAATGTTTCAGTTTTTTCACCCAGTAGGTGATTAGGTTCTGATAAGACCATTATGCACCCTGCTGAGCACCCAACAGACAAAGTTGTCGAGTAGCTTTTGAACATAGTGGAACTTTTAGCAGCAGAAGAAGCAGGTATTTCCCTCAGGAGTAGGTGGAGACCAAAAACATAGCCTAAAGAAAAGTCAGCATTGGACTTGTATTTTCCAGGTGGCAGGAAAGTCAACTCCAAATTAAAGCTTATGTTTCCATTTGCTGTCAGCTGTTTGCTTAAAAAAAAGTTTGATCACAATAGCTTAAAAGACGACATGTCAGTATTATCTATTATACAGTCCTGAAGCTCAGCATTATCATTCAGTTCCCACTTGTACTTTGGCATAGAACACAAAATCCTGTGTCCTGTATCGCAAAGTGTAGCTGATTATTCCCTTCAACAATCCCCAGACAAAACTTCCGTCAGCAGGCTTTTCCTTGTGATGTAATGACATCAGCAGCACGATAACAACAAGCCCGACGGTGCCATGAAAAGAGGAAGTCAAAATACAGGATCTGCACCTTACCGTTTATTTACCCAACTGCCTTTACAACAGCCGTCGCAATGTAAAATTAAAAGCCTCCTTGTTTGATTTCTTTCAGCAAACATGAATCCTCTTGTTTTCTGTCAACCTTTTTTTGTTATTTTGCCATAATATGATGATTCATCAATGGGGCAGTGCTCAGGAGAGTGGTGAGAGAGTGCCGCTTTGACATTGTTTTACAGCTGTCTGCGGGGCTGAGGCAGACAATGCCTCATTCAATGGGAGCAGGAAAGAGGTTGACAGACCACTGTGTTTAAAGGGCACTAGGAATTCAGCAGCTTATGAAGCTTCGTTGTGGCAATGGGGGGCGGAAGCCTCTTTGGGGAGGGAGGGGGGGGACCTTAATCTGGAGTGCAAGCCAACACAAGTCTCAGGTGGCCGACCTCCTTGATCACTGCACCATGAGAACCACCTGAACGGTCAGAGGCGGGGGGGATGGTGGGACAAGAGGTCGGACAGGAGGCGTGGCTAATGTGTTATGGTAATTCCATCAGTGACACAGTGACCTGCTATCTGCACACCACTGGCTTTTTAATTCGGCTTTATTCCCAGGTGATTCAACGCCATTGCTACATGCATGTATTCATTCAGAGAGTACAGTGATGTATGAGGGCCGTATTTACAATGTAGCCCAGTAAGAAAATAAAATATGTAGGCACAACAATAAGAAACTTGTATGTTAAATATCAAGCAGAATGAAAAGACCTAGAAACCTAATTTGCCTTAAGGATAAACATTAGTCCTGCTTTGGATTGCTCTGCAGCTTATTCCATGCTGCAGATGTACGGTGGGTATCATTGGATTTTCCAAGCTTAGTAAAAACAGCCGGCACCTGCAGTGTAATCCAGTCATTTGAGTGTGTATGGAAAGGATTGCATTAAAAGACAGTAATGAGGTAACGTAAGAGGGTAAAAAACCAGTAAGCAGCTTATGAATAAAGAAAACCCAGTGTTTATCACGCCTTACAGGGAGCGAGGGCCACCTAACTTCAGCTAGCAGCTCACAATGATGAGTGCTGTAATTATCACCAGTGATAAATCTCAATGTGGAATGGTGTCAGAGGACTTAAGAGCAGACTTATGCCTCAATAATCACTTTTCTGAGATCCTCTTTTCCACTACACCTGTAAAATAAAACATTTTTTTGATGTAGTTTATTCACCAGTGGGAACACGTGGTATCTACAAGTCAAATCCAAATTCCATTCAGAGTGGAACTGACCAGATCGTCAAAAGCAATGTTTTTGGCTCTTTTAAAGACCATGTATTTGTTTTTTTTCTACACTGAAAGCTAATTTATGCCTATTGAGCGCAACCTGTAACTGAACAAATTACAAATTACAAGACCAGCTTACTACAAGTGTGTATTGCAACACAAGGCTAAAGAATATTTCCTTAATCTCTGTGGATTGTCACAGTGAATTTACTGTCAAACACGACAACAACAATATGCTGTGATGTGTGCCAGCTATCGGTTACCCTCCTGTGAGGAAGCTTTCTCCGTAGTCTTGTTACAATCTCTGCACTCGGGACCTCTCACACGTGCAAATATGCGTCAAATAAGACAAAGGTTGCAACACTGCAAGGAGTGGCTGGTGCAGGCAAAGCTCTGATGTATATCAGGAGGTATAGATCACTGTTGTGACTGGAGAGTTCAAAACCAGTGAACCATGAGAGGCAGAGTGGCTCTGGAGCTGTTTGGGCTCTCAGGCCCAGATTTTGCTCAGGTTTGGGGTACAGCACAAGGGAAGGAAGGGGAGGGGGAGTGTGTCAAACCTTGAATGATAAATCACCTGACATGTCGAGAGCTTCCACTGCTGCTTCTAGTTAAAGTGTGCAGTAGGAATAACTAAGCGGAGCTCAAATTATTATCAGAAATTTCTGGTATAGATTAGGTCTATGCTTACTCAGTGTCATATATGTTTATGTGATTATATTGTGTTTTTGTTTTAGCTTCTTTAATTTTCTGTCAAGTCAAATTGTAAAATTCTTCACATGATCATCTCCCTGATTTGAAATGGGGAAAATAAGATGATTTTAAGGAAAAGCATGTTCAGCACTGCATTGCTATTAAGTCATAAATCAGTGTCAGAACAAAGCACTATAGAGTCAATGATTGACCACAAGGAGCAACATGAAACATGGAATGCAAGAAGGAGAACGAGCAAAAACGAATGCTTCACTGTGCAAATGACGTACAAATAGCTGGAAAGGATGAGAAAACTGCCAAAGATACAAAAATGAGCAACGGAGCATTAAAAGAAATCAGTAAAGGGGGGGATCAGGATATGCATGTCATTAAATCTTTTGCAGCACACAAAACCATCAAAAACCATTAAATTAAATGTAGCACGCTTGATAGCATGAATTCTACTGATGCCTGGTTCACCACTATGATTGCTCCCATATGGGGACACGTCATCGGCTACATCTTTTTTTTTTTACAAGTATGGCTCTTTCCTTCATCCTGTTGTCAGTCTGAAATCAATATGTACATGAACGTACATCTTGATTCAGTATGTAGCTGAGTCTTGTTATATTAATGTAAACTGCACGATACAAAAATAGGATGCCAACAGATGGTGACACAAGATAAAAAGTGTTAGTTTGATCTACGGTGCTTCTTAAAATCTTTTTGCCTCATGTTAATTACTTAGATGATGTGCTATTTGATTCTTAGGAAGAGCCATCTCCTAGTCATTAGTCCTCCTTTCACCAAACTTTAACCTTCCCTTCCCTCTGACCCCACTGGGTCAACTGGCCAAGGGCCAAACAAGGAACAGAGTCTGGCTAGAACCAATCATCAGATTCTGATATGAAACAATGAGATGAAACATGTGGAAACCTACCAGTCTCTGATCAGCACTTTGTTTCAATACAAGCAATGACGTCGGTATGAGCACAATTAGGGGCTTCCAAGATCTGACTTCCTGCTGCGTTTTGTCTGAGAAATGGATCTATCACTGGCTCAATGAGGACTGATGGATATTTGTGTTCTTCACATGAACATTAATCCACATGAACTAGATGGCCTGAACCTTTAGCAGTGGAACTACACTCCAGATTTATATATAAATGCCTACAGCACAAACTGGTTCATGTGCAGAGATCCGACCCTGCACATCTGGCAGAAACTAGGGACATTTTGTCCTTTTAACTATGGCATGTGTGGAGAATTAATAAGTATATGAGCAGCTACACTAACTTTAAATAAGCTATCCAGTGCAGACATATGGCTAACTTCAAAACTTTCGGGAGATAAAAGCTGATTAGTGAAAGGGTGGAAGAAGAGATGTTTAAATGGTAGCTGGAGGCGCTGGCACCTGTGTGCCATGCAGCATAGGGACCAAAAGACAACCTCCTGCAGCGGGTGTTATAGGATGAGAAAGCTGCACATCTGGAGCTATCAGTATTTTCACACTAAAAAGTGTACTTAAGATTTTCATACTGCCTTACACCATTTTTGTAAAAAGTGGAGTGAACTATCATATTTTAGGAATATCACTACAGTGTTCAAATCAATCATTAGTAAACTATATGACTTGCTTTAGGACTAAACATCACACGGTTTTGTATAATATATGTAAAGATGCCTCTTTTTTAAGTCACAATTGGCTTCTGTTGGTCAAATTCGGCTCTTTTTGCACTTTCTCACTTGGCTCCAGATAGTGAAAGAACAGTGACACTGGTTTAGTGGAATGAATAGCCTCACAGGAGGCTTGGAGACTGAATGAATAACCCATCGGGGAGGCATCAGACGAGTTACAGTGGAAAGATTTTGCTTGAAATAACAATAACTTCATCTCAGGAGCTCTGAAATTCAGAGGCAGCTTAGAGAGCCTGATTTAAACAGTGACCCTAGTATGAGTGCATCCATACTTTTATACATGTTGTCAGCCATAACAAAATGGAATGTGTGAATCTTGTTTCATTAGGACGACTGAACTGTTTCCAGATGTGCTTTTCATTTTTTCTCTGTTTGGTTTACTTGAAAAGGGCTCATCATAACAGATGTTTACACTTTTTAGGAAAACGTGGACTGACTCTCAAGAGGAGATTCTAAGAAAAACACATCTCTTTACATAAGAATTCATGTGATACACAAACTCTAAAAAATGCAGATGGTATTTAGAGTTTGTCGCATATGTTGCAGCTGTAAACATATTTGCAATGAGATTTGTACTATATCAGCAATAAACAAAATGAAAAAGTTATTGTGACAAACCAGTGTTTGGTCTACCACTGACCACACTACCACACTGTGATTTTAGCTGAAATGTGTCCATGAAATAGAAGTCCACAGAGGGAGAGAGAGGACTGAGAGGGAGACTTTTAAAAAGTAATAGCCATGACTTGGAGACTAGATGTTTTGTGTCAAAGAAAGAGCTTACAGGATCCAAAAGTGTTTCCGGTGAGCCCACTGAGTCTAATCACTCACAATGCTGTGACATCAGTCTTCAAAGGACATGAAAAACAAGATTCCTTTCACACGTCCATCAACTTTGTGTAGGACTTTACGTGCCCAAATGATTAACGAGAGGCTGACCACATCCCAGCCAAGGAAGTCGACTTGCTCCAATGGATGACAGTGAAGAATGGCTCATGATGCCCTCAGTCCTAATTATCTGCTGCTTTGATTGCCTAATGTTTTCCCACAACATTTAAATGCTACTGGGTACATTTGTAGTAGCCAAAACAGTGCATTAAATACACCATACAGCCACCATAGGTCAACATAAACCTAAAGATTAAGATCGTTTAAGACACTAGTGTTCTCATTTGGGTTGATTTGTCTCTGTTCAGTTCGTATTATATTGTATCCGTACTATTTAATTCAGCCCTATGACTGCTATTACTGCAGGAAAATACAACGAATCACACTCACTGTAGTATTACAAGTCCTAATTGGTATAGACAATATTGACACTGATATGGATGCCCCCACAGCTAAGGACGTGAGAGGCCAGTTTATGAGGTACGGCTGCCACATGTTGTGAAGGTGGAAACATCAACCTTCTAATAAATCATGCCTTTGTGAAGCTCATTACATCAGCTACTGATACAACTCCTCCTGATTTCTTTCACAACATACACAAACAGCACCATTAAAACACACTGATTTGACTCAGGGATAAAATGGCCATCTTTTTGAATAAATACTTCTTTGCAAGTGTCAATAAAAAACGATAATGTTTAAGTCCCAAAGGAAGTAATTTTACAATCTGGTGTCAGTATGTGACAGTTCAAAATACTGGATATGTCAGTTTTACACCGAAAAAAGATGGGCCAAGGTAAATGAATTGGTTTAACGGTAAGACACAGTTGAAGTAAGTTTAATTAAGCTGGTAAGGGATATAAATGGCACTAGTCTAAGTTAGATGGCAAGTTAGCTTTTTCCCAATGGAAAATGTAAAACATGATTTGGCATTAGATCTTTCCTTTCCTTTCCTTTCCTTTCCTCTGTATTCCTGTTTGAAAAATGGTTCTTGAGTTACAGCAGGAAGAACTGAAGAAACGTGAATGTCATGACGTCAGATGTAGTAAACCTAATTTTTACACTTGCTAAAATTAGAATAAAAGGTTTATAGGAACAAATGTAATCTTAAGTTGATCGAATCCACAAAAGTAAACTGCCATCACCAAAACAGAAAATGAGATTTCTTTGAAACACTACTTTACTTCAGCTACAGCTCAAATACACTTTTTTACAGTGTAATAAGCAAATGGAGTCAACCAATGTGGTTCCTCAGGTCAAATATATATACACTTGCGATACAAATGAAAATCTTGATGCCAAAATTGCTCAAATTTGAAATAGCACAAACTACCTACTTAAAATGCATTTGTTTTTTCAAGTTTTACACATATTTATTTAAAAGAGAACTTTACGACATATTACTTTCAGAGTAGATAGGCTATTGCTGGTGATGAACAGTCAGTCAGGTAGTGCTGTGGGCAGGACACATCAAGACCACAGAGTCTCCAAGGAGACAGAGTCGTCTGCATCAGAGCCAACACAGCCCACTATAATTAACTCATTCTACACACAAGGTAAAAATAAAAACGAAAATAATATACTTAAAAAGAAATGCTTAATATCCAATTCAATAATCAGACAAACCGATAATCGGATAATTGGACTACTTATATATTATATACATATCAATCAGTTGATAGTTTTTTTTGTCAACTAAAATGTATTGTCATTGATTTACGCATTCTTTTTGTTTTGTGGCCCAGTTCAGTCAAAGTTGCCTTGCACACATCCTATTTTCTGTATCAACATGCACAGACCTAAAAGACAAAACATTTTTAGATTAACAAACAGACAGTCTTAGACTGGGAGGTATCAGCTCATTATCAGCAGCACCTTTACTCCAACTCTGAACACAAAGCCAGTTGATTCCTGACTCTGGTCTTTCCAGTGAGTTGACATTTGGGAGCCAGCTAAGAAAACCAGCATGTAACAATGACAGCTTTGGAGCTACCAGGAGTTACTATTCTTCTTTTGGTGGAGTCACATCACCTCCCCCTACCTCTCCAGTCTGTGCCCCAAGCAAACATGAACTGAGCCAGTCTGTCAGCTGAACACAAAGAGACCGAACTGAGACCAACTCTTCATCAAACTCCCACTTAGACAAGAGACACGCTGACTTCAAAACAGACGAATGCAATCACTGAATTTCACACTGTAATCCTTTATGCTCTCTGCTACTTTTAGCTGAATGAAGTAATCCCATTACTGCAGCACATGCCTCACTACTCTCTGCTGCCTGTCGGTGCTCTCTGGTGGACAAACTACACAATGGAGACACATTCCTAAATGACCCTAAGCAGATCTTTGGCATTTCTGTGTTGCTGTTTCTAGTGACTTACTGGGGGACATGCAGAAGTGATCAATGGATCTCCCAGTCTAGCAGCACAATCTATTCTGCAAACTAAATATGGAGTCATTATTCCCCATCTCAGGCACATCACAAGTCTCTATAATAAGAGCTTAACATATTAAGATGGCTATTTTTTTTTTTGGCAGAGGTGAGGTCTTGTTGTGCCTGGAAAGTCTGAGTGACTCACACGCAGCTGGAGACAGATATAAAAGGCTGACTTGAGGATGATGGCTGATGTTCACACAGGGACTGGTCTCCTCAGCCCTGCAGCCTGCCCCATGTGTGGTGGTCGAGGCGGACTCTCCATTGGCTCCGGAGTCTGTAGGGGCGTAGCTTCTCAGTTGGTGAGTGCTTAGGGTGCACGGGGTGTTCTAGGGATGGCTAAGGGAAAGCGTACTTGGCACGGCTCCCTCTTTTCGCTATAGACTGCAGTTTACATTAGGCAGCAAAAAATATATATATATAAAAAAAATCACGTCCGAGGGGGGATGAATGTGTCATAAATAGTTGCTCTATTGCAGAGGGGGGGTAGCGGCTGTTTAGCAATGCGATGAGGCCAATGCACTTTGCAAGAGTCGCGCTGCAGAGAGCCTCCGCAGATCCCACGACCTGTTGCTGACAAGCCGGGGGAGAAGGAGCGAGGGAGAGAGGGGGAAGAGACGGAGGGTACTGCCTTGGAGACGACAGCCTGGGGCTTCTCTTTTCGCGGAGGAAATCATGCAGTTTGCAATCTGGCTGCTGGGACTCATGTGTCATCTGTCAGCGCTCGTCCGGGAGACCCTGCAACACCGACTGCATCCGAAACAAGGTTTGGTGTTTTGATTTACGCGCACGGCTCCCAGCTGAGGGTGTTCTGGTGGAGATGGTGCTGTTCACCTCTTGTCTCACTTCGCTTTCCCTGACTTCTCTCGTTTGCAGAAAGCTTCGTCCAGCAGCTGTCATCGTACGAAATCATCACCCCGCTGCGCGTGAACGACTTCGGAGAGTCGTTCCCCCACAAGCTGCACTACAGGAGGAGACGGAGGAGTTTAAATGACGACCTGTCGGGTCTGCGGGTTCACTACCGGATCGACGCGTTCGGGGAGCGCTTCCACCTCAACCTGACCGCGGACTCCGGCTTCATCGCCCCCTCGTACGCGGTGACACACTTGGGAGCGGAGCAGAGCAACGACACGGACTCCCGCTTCCACGACCCGAGCGATATGCGCCACTGCTTCTTCCGCGGACACGTCAACGCCAAGAGCGAGCACCCTGCAGTCTTCAGCCTGTGCACCGGCCTGGTGAGTATTCAACCACATTCAAACTTTTGATCAAGAGATGCTTCCATGCATCCTCCAGTGCATGCCCTACTGTAACCCTCAGCTCAGGTGAAGTGTCCAATTGGTGCAGGACTAATGGCACTGAGGACCTGTGCACCTCAGTGTTGCACAGTGCAGGCTGCAAGCATCCACTCTGCTGAAGTGTCCTTGAGCAAGACAGGGCAACCAACAGCTCCCATAGAGAGGGAAAACTGACAGATTTCCTCCTGCATTAAAACACCAGTAGATTAACTACAGGTTGAGGCTTATTTGTCCTTTCATTGCCTGGTGTGCCTTTACTTTCTGCTTCAGGAAGCCTGTAAAAAAGTAGCAGAAATGCCCAAAGGAGTAACTTAATCAATTAGTGTGTCATCCGATATTTTCAAATACTCCTTTAATCATTCACGTGATTCACAATCTCAATCAAGTATACTCACATTTGCTGGTTTCAGCTTCTCAAAAGTTAACTGAATGTTGCTTTTCTGTGCTTTATGTCATTGGAAAGTGGAAACCTAAGCTATCTGTAGATATCGCTGCCGGGGTTCGCAGCTTGTAATAGGATTTTTTTTTCTCACTTTATCATGTTTCATAGACTGTTTAATCCAAGGGGAAAATAATCATCAGCTCAGATGTTATGAAAGTCATCTCAGATTTTGTCACTCAGCTGTGTTCTTTCTTTTTTGCCCTCCGTCATATCTGTCGGATCTTATGGGGCCGTAATGGAGTTATTCGGTAATAATGTGTTTATGGACCCAATACATCACATGGGGATCCTGATGCCCAGGTCATTTAGTTTGCCGACTCCTGTGTGAGAGCATCTGATAACTGCTGAAGGGGGGATGACTTCATGGGTCACATAAGGTTACTGGTCCAGGGGCAGGGGGATGACCTCAGTCGCGCCAGCCGGATTCTGGCTTGGACTCTGCGTGGTTTAGGGGTGGGGTGGGGGTTGTCTGGCTGGTCACAGCAACACAGACAGAGTGACTGACCATAGCCTTGGAGGCTCCCTCCCCATCACAGCCCCTATCAGTGACATAATCCTTATTTTAGATAGGTGCAGTGTGTACGGTACCAGGATAGCATGTCACGGAATAGGTATCAGCTGCACTCTGAGGCTTTTTGAACTTGTACGTTGACAATGCATGCGGTGATTGTGCTCCTGCTGAGGCATCAGATCAAGAAATCATTGTGTTTTATCTCTTAGTAAGAGTGAACTCACATTCAGTGTAGCATCAGGGGAAAAAAAGAAACAATCAAATAAAGGGATTTCCCCTGTTTTAACAGCAGTTTAAGACACTTCAATTATCAGGGTAATAAACCTTTAATTGCCCTTCTGCTTAACTTTGATGTATTACTCACTTATCCAAACATCCTTTTTTCAACAATCTTTGTTGCTTATCCGCATCATCACTCATTGAGAATGACAGGACAATGGATACAGCACCAGGGGCTATTGGGTCATAAATGCGTCCGTATCTGATCACTGGGGCTTTAATGGCCGGGCACATTTTGTGGGGATGAGGTCATTAAGGAATAATTAAGCCCTAAAACAAAGGGGTCATTCTAGGAAAAGCAGGTTCCCCTTTCGTCCAGAGTTGCTCAAAGCTATCCCCAGGGGGGCGACTAGGGGAGGGGGCAGGGTTGAGGAGCTTTTGGCCTTTTCAAAGTGAGCTGTGACGGGCAGAAAAGAGGAGAAATGCTCTGAAGAGGAGACAACTGCCAATGAAGGTTGAGGGGAACTTAGGGATCGCTCACACCGTGGGAAATGTTAGTTCCTGGAGGAGCTGGCGCTCTCTGCTCACTCACACAATAGAAGTGTGTGGTGAGTCAGGCTGTCCGGAGGAATGAGTCTATCTTCATTCCAGCACCAAGTGATGAACCTCTGTGTAAAGATCAGCCTCATGACGCCTTTATGTCCTGTTTAACCTTAGGGATTGAATGCAACTGTATGTTCCTTTTGGATGACTCGGCGCCCACTGGGATTTAATAAAACAGATTTGTGCCAACAGTCACTCCACCCATGTCATGAATGCAACCTCACTTCAAATAGGCGTCTATAAGAGTCCAGTTCAGCACCCACGACTGAACAGCAACTATTGTGTCGGTCCAAACTTTTGCCAGATTTGCTGCTGAGTTAATGCTGGAAAACTCTGAAATCCTGCCCCCTCAACTGACTGAACAGAGCATTTATCAGTTCAACATTCTGTTAACACCTCATGAAACTGCAGGAAGGCTCACCTACAAGCATCGAATTCGAGTTAGCACACAATAGAGAGTGATTTACAAGATACAGGTAAACATCTACTAGTTGTTGCATTGCACAAATCATTCATTGCTTTTTGGTTGCAGCAGCAGTAGTTGTAGAGGGGCTGCAACTTTCTCATATTTAAATAAAAAAGTACTTTAGCTGCTTTACATTAGATCTCACAACCAGATGAGATCAAACTGAAAATTTAAAGTCAGATGTAATTCCATTTTCAGTTCAGTGTTATCAATATACCCCCAGTTCACAACACATATCATCTCAAGGCACTTCACATAGTAAACGTACACTGAGAAACCCGAAAAATAATCCAAAGTTTATTTTTATTCTCATTTAGCAAGAACTTGCAGCAAAAAAATTTGAACATAGACAATTCCATGAGAACTGAGCCATATCCATCCTCTGAGGATCATGCCAAATGACTGAAAAGAGAAACTACGCAGAGAAAATGTTGTGTCTCCTGTTTCCAAAGTCAAGAATGAATGCCTTTCTTCCTATAATATGGTTTATATTAGTTGAATTTTGTTGCCAAGGCAGTGATTATTTATTGAGGCATGCAAGGAAGTTCTCTTTACACTGGGTAATTTCCTATGAGATTTATGCATCTGGGGTTGTCAGAAAATCACTGCCAGCATATTGATATGTTGTTTATTTTGGGGTATTTTTTCCTCAAGAGAAATGTGAGTGTAAATATGTCAAACCTGCACTATGATCTTCAGAGTCCCTGCTGAACAGTGTGTTTTGAGCAAACCAGTGTGTGACTGATTAGATTATTTTTTATTTTGACTGCAGCTTCTCCGGGAAAGCATTTGTCATAGTTTGCTTTGTGTCTGAATTGACAGTCCGATGTGTGCGATGTCAGACATTGTAGCAACATCTCACGCTGCATTTGTCTTTGGTAGGAGAAAATTCTCTTCAGTATATACCGCTTTTCCTCCCAGTACTTCACTGTAATTGTCTATTATTACTGTGATTGGTAAAAAAAAGTTTGATTCATCCACACTGTCTTCGTAAAACAACAAAAAAAATGCTATATGCAGCATCAGAGGCAGAGAAAAATGTGCATCTCTATGTCTCTGAGGTCTGTTTCCAGTGATGAGGTTGTTTTCATCCTGGTTATTGTTTTCACAGGCTTGTGATTACACTGTGGCACTGAACACATGTAGCACTCAAAGCCTGTGGCACCTTCGAGGAAGTTTGGTGTACATGTGGAAGGGAACTAATCCTTCACTCTTTGAAAGGCGGAGAGGAAAAGTGCACATGCAGTTTGTACTTGCTTTCCATATCCGATTTGTATGTTTTCCATTGTCAAACGTCCATCACTTGTGGGGACGGTTATGGAATAATGCTGCCTTAAAGATAACATTCCAGTGTCCAATATCCTGTTTAAGTGTGCGCATGAAATTACCATGCAAACACCATTGTGCCTCATGGCTGAGTGAGCTAAGAGGCTTTGTGAGGGACTGAGCTGCCAAATCAATATTAGCATTCCTCTGTCAGCAGCTCTGTCCCTGTATGATGATGTCATTCTTCCCAGTGTCAGTGTGAGGGGAAAATGCATTTTCACAGTTGTAACAAGCACTGACTCAACAGGCTGTGCATTAAGGTGTGAAATGGTTTAATCAATCACAGAGACTTATTTTGCACATTCATAAATGTATAGAAGGTGTAAAATGTGTCTTTGATTCTGATTGTAAAAGTTTCAACACTGACTGAAAGTGAATTGTTACAGATGTTCCCTGACCTTTCTGAGTCAGCATGTCCTTTCCATGTGCATCTGTCAAAAACAGAGCATGTCCAAGAGCATGGAAATAATGTGCACACTGGTGCCCAAGGCTAGAGGAGAATGACTGCAGAGAGAGACTGCAACCTCTGTAAATGAAACTATGCTCTAGTCTGTAAACTGCAGTATGCACATGCAAGTGCATGCTTCATACCAAAGTCATCAATGACCTCTTTTTTTCTCCTCCAGATTGGAACTTTTACGACACAACACGGTGAATACTTCTTGGAGCCTCTTTTAAATTCCGTGGGGGAGGAATATGATGAAGAACACAACAAACCTCATCTCGTCTATCGACATGAAAGAAAAAGGAACATCTCAAACACTGACAACAATGTGGAGCCCTGTGCTGCCTCAGGTAACAGACTACCTAACTAAACTACCTGTAACCACTGTCTGTCTGACTTTCACCCACAGACATGTACCTCCTCATCATCTGCATTCACTTTCTGTACTGTAGCCATAAATACTGCCCTAAAATGTAAATTATACTCAGTCACGATCTTTGGCTTGCAGGATGCCCAAAAGATTTCAGCCTTAATTAAGGGGTGTTACTGAGAACTACTCAACTTAATTAAACAAGACGCGCTCCAGCACAGTCTGGGATTTTCACTCCTTGTCTGCCGGAGCACTCAGACCCAGGTCTGTGGTAGGAACCCAGAGTCTAGGAATAATTGCTTCTTAGTTTGCACTGAAAGGAACTGGAGAGGTTTTCTGCTTGGGAGGCTGCTTGAAAGTTCCCCCATTTTCATTTGAATTTTTATGGTGGAGGCCTTTGGCTGATGGAGAGGCCCTCAAGAGAAAGCAGGGTGAGCAAGTGGAGTTCACCTCGATGGGAGACCGTAAAGTCGTCCTCACAGGGAGCTCTGAGGGCGGCCTTTGTTGGGCGACGCAATAAATCTTTTATGTGCAGGGCGCCTGATTTGCTTGTTGTCTGGACCCAGCCATTGTCGCCCGGTGGTGGCCATTGTGTGCGGCAGTGGTTTAAAAAACTGGGACTGACCTGATGGGCCAGGCCAATACCGCTTTAATATGCTTTGCCCTTTCACTCTCCCAGTCTGTGGGTGGCAAACAGAGACTGAGAAATCTGGAGGGTCTCTCAGCCCCCACTCGCAGACACTTTTAAATATATACTCAGCTGGGTGAAAGCCTTGTGACTGACCCCTGACTTCTGACGTCTGAGGAACATCCATTGTCAACATTCTGTTATCACTTATGTGTTAACCAGGTTTTGTTTAACATCTTTTTAACCTTAAATAAGACACAACCTGAATTGTCATGTCATAATATCAACTATAACATGAAATCCTCGCAGACATGATATTCAGGAGACAGCAGGGAGGGAGATGTGTGAATGGGTGAGACACCTGTGTGGCGTCATCAAAGGGCAGCAGGTAAACAATGAGCAGGAGGATTAAAAGAACCAGTGAGCCTGGCTTAGGACTTAGGTGTCTCAGGCTGTGGCTCCTCAGCTTTATCAGATAGGCCCCCCTCCAGATGCAGCGATAAACGTGTTCTTTGAAGGCCACGCTGAGCCAAGACTAACAAGCCTGTCCTGTCTTTTTATGGGAAGGAGTGCAGTGCACGCTGCTACTAGCAGGTTAGATATAAACACTGTCTTGGCACGTGCCGTTCTGCTTGCAAAACACTTGTAGTCACTGCTCCCGTTAATGGATTTGGGCATTTTCCCTTTTGGCTTTGGGTTTGCCCCTTTAGCTCCTCTCTTGTCTTTACTCTACTTTGCAGCATCTCTGTACAGCATGTCTTTTTTATGTTCCTTCCTCCTCTGTTTGAGGAGCTAAATCAGTTTCAAAATATGGCAAAAAAGTGTCAGGAAACATGATTTTAGCTGAGCAATTAGGGTGTAGCTTTCTAAGTTCCCTACAAAATAAAAATTCTACTGTTCGCTCTGTTACAGGAAGGTAGACAGAGCATCATGTTTAAATTGTTGTAATGTTATTCTTAGCAGCTCCTTCGAATCTGAAAAACATTTCCTAATAGGAGGATGTGAGGAGTTTCTCCAACCAAACTAAATGCACTGATTTTGACAGTACCATTTGGTTAATTGCAAGTTAATCAGCTACCCATACTGTAGGTGTTGCTAACATTTTGTCCACTTCGGAAATATCAGAAATCATTATATTTCAATCAAATAATGCAGCACCACATTCTGCAGCCTCTAAAATTATATTTTAGTAGAATCAACATCTCTGAAAAGTCTTTCACGGGGTTAAGGCAGAACAAGTTTAAAGGTTTCAGGGTTGAGTGGTCTCGTTTCTCATTGACTTTGAATGTGGTAATGCCCTGAGTTGCCGAACTGAACTGCCCATTGCTAGACTTTCCTTGTGTTGCATTTGAAAAGTTCACCTTTTTAAGTGCCGCACAGATACCAGCCAATCAAATCCCTTTATAACAATCAAGCCAGCAAAGACCCCTAAACGTCAGCCTCCACCACCGTCAAGTGCTAACCGTACTTATCAAGGATCCATGTTCACAGAGAGAGGAGCTTTAAAACACATCACTTTGTTTCAGTTTGGTGCATTTCAGTATTTAGTATAACCTCCTATAGATCCTGCTTCATGGCACATTTCTGATTTATGTCATCACTTAAATGTTGGACCTAACAACCTGTGATGTTAGCAGGGGGCAGATTCCCCTATCTCCCCTGTTTGAGGAGCTATAAAAGCCCTCTTTGTCAGGGTCAGCCATCCTATGACTCTCTTTTTCTGTTTCTCTCTCTTTCTTTCTCCACTTTATGTCTCTGTGAAGAGGGCTCTTGTCCTAAATCAAAATTAGGAACTGGAGTGCTGAGGGGTTTGGCAGATTTGAGACTTTGAAGAGGTTTCGAGCCCTTGTCTGTCCAAACACATGGAAATGCTGAGTGGGAGAGGCTCTCCCAAGTGTAAAGAAGTTGTTTTGCAAGACACATTTACTCACTGTGGTGATTATTATTGTTTGTCTACTTTTCCTTTTTTTTTGTTTGTCCCTGAAAGAAAACCGATTTTGGATAATGATGAAACAGGCTGCTTTTTATCAAGAACACCTCCAGGAAACAAAATGTGTATCAGCAGAAAGATACCGCTGCTGAGATAAGTGTTTCCTTCAGATGTGATGTCTCAGACTGCTGCCTCTGTGCATTACAGACTGTGCCGGAACAACAACAGGGACTTCTGTATCTTGAATTAGTAAGAGTTTCCAAAGTTTGTACAGTCCCTGCAGAAACGTGTTGAAAGGAGAGGAAGGGTATGTTTCCCCAAAGATGAATTTCACAAAGATGAAGTTTTGTTTTCAGTTCTGCGCTTGTCATCTCTGACACGTACAAATACTTGACTTTTTCATACATGTGCCGTCACCGCCTGTGAGATGTCAGGAGCAGAAGTGGACTGATAAGGGCTTTTAAAGTGTTACCTTGATGGAAAATGATATTTTGTTATTTCAGCAGTCAGGCCACGGCTATATAGCTGTCTTCAGCTGCTTTTCTTCGCTGTGTGTGTTCATGCCCTGTTGATAAAGCACTACAGTGTCACTGTATGTGCCAGTGAACCGATGGGAGTTTAAAATACATTTCAGTGTATAAGTTTCACATTAGCAGCGCAAATAAATCAGAGCAAATCAAAAACGTCTGAACGGCTTCGTGATATACAGTGTCATATCTGGGTGACATGGCGAGCAGCTGTATCGGTTTTCTCCCTCTGTCAGCCAACCTGGGTGGCTTCCCTGCTGTTTAGAATACCTCTGCAGTAGATAGCTGTTGAGTGGGTGATTAATGTTTTTAAGTCTCACAGTGCCTGGTTCTGGAGTTTAAAAGCATCTGGGGAAGAAGCATGTCGGGCTCAAATCACAACACAGCCCCGACCTTTAATGACACATTCTGCAGGATATCAGTCTCTGAGCGTGCATGTGAATCCCTGCGTCGTCCCTCAATGGAGATAACCACAAAGATGAGGGCGGCTGCAGATAGGGGCAGATTCTTCTTCTCTCTTTGCTTTCTTTGAAATCCAAGTGAGACAAGTTAGAGATGCAGGGAAGTGGAACTGTGCAGTATCTCTTTCTCACAGTCACCGGCTACCAGTCCAAAGCTGCTGGGTGTCATATTTTGTCTGAATTAGCTTAATGCTAATTGAACTAATTGAATATACAGATAGCTTGACAACAAAGTGAAACCCCAGAACCCGGTTCCAGTGTTGGCTCCTAGGCGTTCCACCTGATTTCTTGATGCCCAACTTGAGAGGCAGCTTGGACTGGCTTTGATGCTGCGATACTTGGCACACATAGCATCTGTGCCCCCTGACCCTCAACACAATCATTGTACAGGATTCCCCCCTTGGTGCCCACTGTGTATACATGGTAGTTCAAATGCAAGCATCAGGTTTTTGGTCAATGGGTTCATTTACACGGAAAAATGCCCTCCCCCGCCTGCGGTTTGAACTAGCCGACTTGAATCGGTGCCCGCTCTCCCTTTGCGCTTTCATGTATGTGAATGGAAGCACTTGTTGATTGTGACCTCACTTCCCTCTTTGTTTGGAGTCACTCACTGAACGGGTGGATGTGACCTTGAGTTTTCCCCTCCTGGAGATGCGTGGCTTCTGGGCTCGCTGGCTTGTTTGCTGGGACTCACTTGGAGCTGCGTATGCATGAAACTCTTTGTTGTCCTCTTAACTCCTACTCTTGACAGGGGTCAGGAAAAAGTGGTCAGCAGCCAGGGTGTGATGGGTGAGCGCTGATCACTCAGACAACCTCCCTCACCTTTAGGGTCTGGCTTTAGATGCTGTGGAACTTCTGAATGCCACATGGCTCCAGAAGGCTTAGGCTTGCTCTGTGTCCTCATGCCCCCTGGACCGACTGAATCTTTCAGGAAGCACCTATTGTTGCTAGGCAGAAAACAGGTTTGTTTTGCAGCTTTTGTGTTCATGCAGAGATGTGGTTTGCTTGTGAATGTGTGTTTGCGCAAGTGCATGTCATCTTCGCGGCCTGTCGGTGGACGAAGTGTCCCACTGAGCGCTGGGAATTGCTGAGCGGGCAGTGCAAAGGAATGGAGAAAGAAATTTCTTTCTTCATGTGTTTGAGCAGTCCTGGCCAGCGCTGCATGTGCCTGTCGGTCTTGCTGCAGAGTTTGGCAGTGGCCCCTGGCTTTTCCCAAGCTCCCACTGCCTGCCTTTCTTCTTTTACACCTGCTCCTATAAAGTAGCTTTCTCACCCACTGCGGCGCTTTTGGCCCGAATACAAATCAGAATCCGAATCGGAATTTCGTTTGTGTTTTGAATGCGTTTTTGAAGGGACAAGGTATTTTCTTCAGATCATCAAGATGATAATACTCATCCAAATTGTCAAATGAGTTGAAAACTGTGTTTTTCATTTGCTGACATCAAGTGTGAACCAACATATGTATTTATTTTGTGCAATGTGCAATGTAACGCGCTCTGTCTCATCACTGCCTTGAATTTCATAACACCGCATGACAGATAGTGCAAGCTGCTAATAATATGATCCACTGTACTCATTGTCATCTGATTTAAAGATAACAGATCCTCTGGACAGGGCCAAGCGGGGCCAGGCAGCTACGTGCAGTCTATAACTTTAATAGCTGCCATGTGTCTGCCTGCCCTGAAGCCTTCAGCCCTATTGAACCCAATGTGTTGTGTTGTCTCGGGAGTTCCCGTGACAGATTCCAGCTGGGGCTATTTTCTGCCACTGTCTACTGTCTGGGCATTCTTAACAGATGGGGGCTGTTTGGAAGGGTTAGAACAACTTGAGTGACAGTGACGGACTGCTCGATGGCATGGGCGACAGTCGGGGGTGAGAGGGGGGTGACAGGTGAGCGACAGGTTCCCACTGAGGTGGACTGGGGAAAGGCGGTTGTGAGAGCTGGCCAGTGAAACGCCAGTGTCATCGCCTGCGGCTCTGACTGTTTATCATCTGCGAGGCCAGACATCACTCAGAACGGCAGACCTGCTTTGTTTATGTCAAGGCCGAAGATGATTCAGGATCCTGAAAAACTTTTTTGGTGTGTTTAGAAATATGGGAGCTGTAATGACTTCATACGGACTGTGTTGCAGAAGCATTACTCCAACTGACTTGTTGACCTACTTTTACTGAAACAGTTGCTAGAACTATTCTCTAGTCACAGTCGGTTCCCCTTTTTTTTAGTTTGCAAATTCACGTGTGGCTTCTGTTAAATCCTGTAAAGAGTTAAAATAATAGTATTTCAACTTTTTGCCCAAAACATTTTTGGCAACACAGGTTCCAACAATAAAGTTCCTACTATTAGAATAGGAATGACGACCAAAATTCAGAAAATACAATCCAAGTTGTAGTAACCTGGAATTAACTGTTAAGCCGCCTTCCTAATGTTTTCAGTTGACACTAGTTAGATGCTGTGTTAGCTGACACTTTTATGGTGCTTTCACTGCTCACCTGAACTTTCAGAACTCAGAACACTTTACTGTTTCTGTAACGAACCACTGGCGGAAAGTAACTAAGTAAGTAAATTTACACAAGTACTGAGCTGGAGTTTGGAGGTGCTTTATAGTTCCACTCCACCACCTTTCAGAGGGAAACATTGAACTTTCTACATCCCTACATTTTTGTGTCAAATTTAGTTACTTTTAAGATAGAGACTTTACAACTTTTTAGAATAAAACACATTTTTAAAGAAATAAACTAGTAGTTTCCAACCTTTTGAACTTCTAACATCTTACAAAAACAGTGTGTAGTCAGGGTTACATACTCAGATGTCTTTGGGTTATTAACAGTGCTACCAAACAGTGTTTTTTTTACCTCTAAACTTCTCACATGGTTTGACTGATCAAAGATCAGAGAAAAAGGCCAAAAACTGAAAACAGATTTGTGCATCATCTTTCCCTCTACCTTTATTCATCTGATGGGCCATCAGATTTATCTGCTGTCCCTATATATAAAACTGGATATAAAGTAGTTCAAAGTAGCTCCACCTGCAGCAGCTACAACAATAACATGCTGCAGACACACTGCTGCTTCTGTATAAACATTCAAATGATGTCATGTGTCGCAGCATACCAGTCAGAAGGATACAATAGTACTTTTACTTAAGTTCTATCATTCTTACATTCTATAACTTAAGTAGGATTTTTTTCATGCAGGACCATGACTGGTAAAGGAGCTGCAGTTCAGTCCCAGACATGAAAGTACAGTGCAAAGCTCATGTACACACTGAACAATAAGTAATAGAAAACACAGTTTACAAACTAATTATGCTTTTCACTTTACATACCACATGTAGATTACTTCCACTGTGTGATGAGACATACTCTTAGAACAACATACAGTATTAAGCAGATGTGCAAAAACAGGACAATAACCAGAAGCAATGTAAGATAATACTAACTAACTTTAGCGCAAACAAATTACAGTTTGTATTGTTTGTAGAAAAAGTGGCAAATGCACAAACATGGAGTTTTCTCTCTTTAAACGGACTCCACTGGCATGCTTGGGTAGTTGAGACACTATCTTACGGTGTGTAGTGGCAATGGTGATGGACTTGAGGTGCCTCTGTGATAAAAGCTGGCAGCCAATGACCTTCTCAGGTGAAGACAGAAATTGCTGCAAACTGGTCTTAGAATTTTTTTTCCACTGATTTAAGATTTACTATCTGCAGATACCCAGTCCCAATTAGATACCATTTTACTAGACAAGACTGCATTGTATTAAGAAAAAAATTCTACAAGCTTCGAAAGATGTTGCAAAACCTTTATTCTCTACATGCATGTCAGACAATATATTGTGGATTGGTGATAGTTGTATTGTAGTACCTGGTTGCATCACCAGTTGAAGTATTTTACTATGTAATACTGCAGCAAGTTGAACTATGGGCAGTTCTGTGTTGGCAAGCAGAGAGCATTATGGGGTTCAGCTAGCACGGGGCCACCATGACAGAGAGTTTTGTGACGCTTAATGGCCCCTAGCCATGATCCACGACTTTGGCTGGGTTTGGCTAAGACAGTGTTATTATATCCCAGTGGAATATGTAACAGAGTCACCTCTGTGGCCCACATCATGTTTTTGTTGACTAAAACAGCCATATCAGCAGAAGACAAATGTCCACTGTGCTCAATTTGTGTTATTGATTGATCTGTTATTGGTGATTATTGATGTAGAAAACCACTCAATATTTGCATCCCTGGCATCCTGCCATAAATTCTGCTTTCCCTTTACAACAACTGTATGACAGTGGATGTAAACAAAGGATCGGTCTTAAGTGAGTGCCAATACCAATCAATTAAAAAATGCCCCCATCAGCCCCAAACCTGATCATTTAGATCAGATCAGGACATCCCTATTTAACATTATTTCTACAATCCCTTTACATTCAAATACTCCCAGTGAGTAAACATCTTTTTTTTAGTATGTTATTTTGCTACTTACCGCCATCAAGAGAGGTCTTTTCTGCCCTGTTTCTGGGTTAGTTACATGCCAAAACCAGTTCAATTACTTGAATGACACTTGATGAAAACAGAGACCATGTATCAAGAAAATGCTTTTTAGTTTTTGATGTTCATCTTAATTGCACCAGTATGGGCCAAAGAGATATTCTGCCAATGTTTGCATCACCACTCTACAAATTTCATCCAGTCCTCCCCAAAATTAGTACATGACATATTTAGACAAGCTTATAAAACTTGCTGCTTTGCTTTTTTGATGTTGTGCCACATTATTATAAGCACAGGCCTCTTTGGTATAAGCTATAGGTCTGGATTTAATTGTGCAGATGGGACCATGTTCCTGTAAAATGTAAAGACATTGTGTCTTTTAACAGCTGATGTCCTTCAGCTGTCAGCAGTTAATGACAGTGGTTGTTCGATGTAGATCCAGATCCAAATTCACATTTTTAAACATTTTTATAAATCAGTATGCAGTATGAAGTATGCATTTTCAGATTGCTTTATAGTTTTTAGACTTCAGACATATATCGGTTATTTAACCTACAGTATGTTTAGATGAATTTCTTTAAAAACAAATGTCAGAAGTGTCTTAGTTTGATCCTGACTAAAGAAAAACACCCCAGTCCCTTGCTCATCATTAGGAGCCCAGATACACAAGCAGTGTTTTGCCTCCACTGAGGAGGTCTGCTACTCCAAACACATTCTTCAGCTGACCACCATGCTGCCTTTAGCATGTCTCTGAACTGAAAATAACAACTGAGAGCACTGTAAGTGTACAAAGCCCACCGTCTTCCAGTGAGGTCAAAAGCCACGCCACTTCACTTTTAAAAGCCTTCTTCAGCAGCAACAATTAGCTGCCTTTGCTTCTCTCTGTCTAGCCACAGAATTGCACTTAATTGTGCTTCTGTCTGCAGGAGTTTAAACATTTCCCCCCCTCCTGAGTTGTACTGTCAGCTAAATCCCAGTAACCGGAGTGTCTGACCTCGTCTAGAAGCAAGGCACTACCTATACTCAGTGTAAGGTATACTGTCTTTTTAATTGGTCCCCAGGGAATATGGTGCTTTAACTCTCAGCAGGCCACTGTAAAAGAATGTTAATTAGTTCAACAATGAAATGTGGGTTCCCCTTTGTTGGGCTCTTGGCATTGATACTTTTGACAGAGAACTGAAGGAGAGTCAAAGAGTAGCTCTTTGATCTCGGATGAAATCTCAATGAGATCCTTTCGGACAGGCTGGTGTACATGAATGGGCTCAGGCACAGAGTGTGTATACAACTTCCAAATGGTTCCATTCTTTGGTGTTTATACATTAATGGACATCAGTGCTTAATTGTAAACATATGGAGACGTTCCAACCTAAATGAAATCCTTAAAATATGTACGAAGCTCTTTCTGAATAATGTTTATGGGATGCAGTGTGTGCAATAAAATATGTTATTGAGTGAACAGATAAACATTATTTAGAATTTTCATTGTTTCTCATTATCTTTTGGCACTATGATAAAAAGATTTACACGTTCGCAAACCGAGTAGGCGCTGGAGTAGAAAAGTGAGTGCGGTGTCGGTCTGTTTTAGGTATGTGCATACTGGAGCCAACCAAATTACAGCATTTATAAATGCTTGCTCTCATGCTGTGCAGGGCTCCGTTTTATTGTTCTCTGTTATGAAGAACCGCTGGAGCTTGTTTTTTATAGGCTCATGATATTCTTGCTAGTGTAAAAAGAAGTGAAACCTATCACATTTTTGTTGTTCTGTAGTGAATTCTAGCACAACATGTAGATGCCGATCTGCCCAGTGCCCATTGGGTGCTGTCGTGTCTCTGTGTGTCCAGCAGGTCAGGGCAGTCACCCCTGTCTTCTCATGGTGTAAGTAGCAGCTCACTACCTAGTGAGAGAAGGGATTTCAACATAAGGCGATTTGGGAAAGGTTGTGTGTGGATAATCTGCACTGATTCAAAGGCTATTATAACAGAGACCATATTTTCACCTCCTCCGCCCTCCTCTTTTCTTTTTTCATCTCACACTCGCTTACTCCGAGTCTTAACACCAATTTCTGAGGATGCAGATACTCCTCTGTGCTTTGATAATCCCTTTGATGTCAGACTGTCCGCGGTGATGAGTCTGTTTAAGGGGTTTAGTGTGGTGGGTTTGGCCTCGGAGAGATTTTTTCCTGGAAAATACAAAGCTCTGTTCTGGCCCAGCTGCCCGGGCCGTGTGCACGGGCACAGACGGGCTTGGCGCTGACTTGGATGCTGGCGCTGGCATGGGGCTGGGCCTCACGGCGGCAAGAGCTGTGCGCCATTGTGCCAGGGAGTCACGCTCCGCCTCGTGTGCCCACTGGGGGCATCGCTTGAATACTCACAGAGCGCTCAATGAGTTTTCTTGCCTTCTTTTTTTTTCTGATCTAACAGTTACACACAACCTCTCTCTGTGTGACTGTCTGGAAAGACTGAGTTTGGAGAATACAATGGAACGCTTCACTATAATCGGGTTATCCAAAGTTGAGGAGGTTGTTTAGGATGACGGACTCCAAACTATGCTTGGCTCATAAACACTGACAGTGTTACCTAAAGTAATTTATGTAAATTATTTAGCAGCTTGTACTATTTTGCTCCTTCTGATGAGTGTGCTTGTTTTCTTGAAGGCAACAAAAACACAGGGCAGTGCAGCTATACGTGAAAAATTGGCCTCTATGTTTTGGAGCAATTTGAGTCGTAGCTGTTGCATCAATGCGTTTGCTTCATTTACCAGCGGATCTTGCTATATTTGTGTGTTGCTTTGGCTGGTAGCTGCTAAAATCAATCTTCCCCCAGCTGAGAGACAGCTGAAGCTACTGCATGCAATCTTTCTTACACTGTATCACATGTGGCAATGCATCATTGCAAATCTGGACGGCACAATGTACCGTATGCTATTTTTAGTCCTCGAATGTCTTGTTTCAACACAGAAGTGCAGTGGAAACCCACCGAATGCCAATAAATTATTGAGTCTGACTGAAACATTCTGACATTCAAAGTGTATAGACAGTTTATACTCCCATCGCAAGGTTTTCAGTATGTTTTTGGTCAATAACAGACACATAAAATATGAAAGGTCTGCCCATGCTCTTTTCTCTTCTATCTGTGGCTCTTCTTTCTAACTTCTGTCAGTCTTAATAATGTGTAATTAAATGTGCTTCAGCCTTGAACTTTGCAAATTTTTCCTTTCCGTTCCTCCAATGAAAAAAGCTGTTCACGCTTTTAGTCTGTGTCTCTACCTCTGTCTCCCTCTTTTAACTTCACTCTGTCATGGTGAAGGAATCTATCGGTCGTAGCCAGCGCAACACGTGCAGTTCAGCTGAGAGAAGTGAGCCAGTAGAGTATGCACAGTATATGGCTGTCATTTCAGTTCTGCTGTTGAAGGCATTCATTTATAAATGGAACAGTTTCTGTCTGGCACTAAATATATTTGAGTTGCACCGTCATTTTTGCATAATGTGGTGGTCGGGGTCACCGAAAATTTTACATCGGTCTGAGAGTCGGTAAAATGTCATCAAGGGATTTTCTCAGTTTGTGTGGCCTGCATCGAGGCAGAGCTTGCCTGACCTACAAGCTCTCAGTCTCAAAGTTCACCAGTGACCTTGCGTCTCTTGGTACAACTGTTTTCCTGAACACTGGAATGACACAATAATCTTTGGCAGGTTTCTGCTCTAGAAGTCCGGCGTGCCTCTGTTATGTCATTGGAATTCAGCTAAGCTAAACCTCCTTGACTCTGAACTGTGGATGTACCACGCTCTCTCATGAAATGTTTTAATGACATAAAGCAGTCGGTGTCCCTTATGAAGAGGTTGATTCCCACATGATGAAACGTTCAATAACCACAGAGTTTTTTTCCATTTCTTTTTCTTTCATGAAACAGAGAACTCCAAGAAGCCAGTCTCTGTTGAGAGCAGAGGGAGTATGGGAGAGGAGCTGGACTCTCTCAGAGCCACAATAGATGATCAGCACATTTATGAGGACAACTCCACCAGCACACACTCCAGATCTCAACGCAGACACAAGCGCTTCCTCTCCTACCCTCGCTATGTTGAGCTAATGGTGACGGCGGACGCCAAAATGGTGCGCCACCATGGACGCAACCTGGAGCACTACATCCTAACAATCATGTCAGTAGTAAGTAAAATAATGTTTCTAAAAATTATCATTTTTTTTCCTCAATGTTGAAGTGCTTTATGTTTTCTTATTAGTTGATATAATATGCGGTTTTAGTTTTTTTGATTACTACTGTTCTTCATTTTCAAGCATCATTGATTAGAACCTAAACTGACTTGAATTAAAAATAACTGGAATTAAATGCAGCATTAATTCTGAGCAGAAACAAGCCGGCTTGGTTGCTATCAAGAAAGATGTGCACATAGTTTATTGAAGAAATGTTTTACTCTTTACAAACTGTGTATTTTCTGTGGCACAGTTCATACCCAGCAGAGGAGGGTAGAATGAAAGTGAATGGTGCAACATAGCTAATACTGAAAGCTACTATTGGCTACTTCTGATTGGACTCTATATTTGCATCTCCAACTTGATGGGAAAATGTGTAAGGGTTTCACTTTTTAAGTATAAAATGCACTGATTGTGGTAATATCCACTGAAAAGATTGTTTCCTTTTTCCATTTTCATTGAGACTTGAATGCAATGGATGAAAATTCGCATTGATTGGTGCATCACATATTTCTAAAAAAAACTGATTAAGGTTACCCGGATAGTTCAAAAGGTTCTCATTTTACCTCATCTAGTCATTGTGATAGCAATAACGTCTGTTTAACCAGAGAGAGACAGAGAGAAACCTTTATTTGTCAGGCAAGCATTTCTACAGTGTTGTGAAATGTTGTTTGAGCACATGGTCAGCCATGGTACGGTTCTCCTAGAGCAGGAAGGGTTAAGGGCCTTGCTCAAGGGCCCAACAATGGCCACATTGGGGTTTGATCCTCTGACCTTCTGATCAGTAGCCCAGAGACTTAACCATTGTGCCACTACTGCCCAAATAGATGTATAATTGCAAAGTAGGGAGCATGGGATTTGATCAACAGACAGCCCAGTTGAAAGGTATGTGTTTAACTAAATGAGCTATCCAGTCCCAGACCAGAGTATAAAGGGACACATCTCTCTTTCTCTCTCCCTCGAGAGAAAATACTGTTAAATTTTTACTACCTTCAACAAAATTCCATTTACCTGAATTGGATGAGTAGACAGAGGATATCTCAAACACTGACATATCCTGGCAAATACAACAAACTCTTTCCATGGTAAGATACTACTTAAGGGAGGTGTAAAAATGTAAAAATAGACTTTTCCATCCTGCTGGGACCAGTGTACATTGCAGTCCAAATGAGTGTTTCTAGCCTCAGACTTTACTGTTCAACATTTTGGTTGTAAACCTTGACGTGACCTCAGCATGCTGCTGCATCAACCAAAGTGGCCCTGTTAATTGGTACAATCCTGACTCAGCGCCTTCTTTACGAGTCCCAGGACTGACTGAGAGAGCAGCCTGGTAATCAATCAAACAACACTGGGATTGACCGTCTGCTAAAAGTGTGTCAACGCAGGATAGGTAATCAATTGAGTTGGACTGTGTGGACCTTCTGCGATGTGTCACTAGTATGACGGGCAGAATGTGTGAAACATTCAGTTACTTATGAAGGAGTAATGATTGTCCGTGGAGTGTTATCCTTAAGTATAGCTGAAAGAGTACAGTCACTGTTAAATGTGCCACTTTTTATTGCCAGGTTTGAAGTCGAGTCCTGTCATGCTTACAGTCTGTCTGCAGACCGGTGGTGTAGAAATTTTTTCCTCTAGTCTCTTTGACTTGCTCTCAGTCACTTTAGTTTTGCCACAATTCAACCAAATTTGGGAAAATATGACAGAGAATTTGAATCAGAACAGAGAAAGTGACCAAGTCTGATCCATGCAGTTTAGGTGTTTAGCTAGTGGTCCTGCTGATGGAGTTAGTCATAGTACTTGTTGTGTTTTTATGACTTAGAATGAATATATGTGTGTTACTGTTAATTCTGACATTTCTAACATTGGAAAATAGATAGCAGCTAAATCTCTTTGAATTACATGTTTAAACCTTTTTGCACATATTTTTAGTAGAATGTAAATTTACATGAGTCTATACATTTTGAAGAACTCCACCCACCTGTGAAATTAGACATTTAAGAAAATACTTTTATGTATTGATTAGTTAAGGTTTTTCCCTAAAATCAGCCAATTGTGTGAAATTGCGATCATTTAACTCCTGACATTCTCAGAATAATTACTTACTGTTAGCTAAATCCCTGCTGACATGTCTTTGTACCTTCTGAGCTTGTTTTCAGTTTGCTGGCTGTGTGAGATTCTGTTGTGATGGTCCGGTGTAGGCTGCAGTCCCCCTCGCTTCTGGCTGTTGCACTGATCATATCATAACATACTCCGGGGCGAGAGCACACAGAACAATGTCCTGTGTCACAGTTGGACTAAGAGCATACAAGGACAGGCTCCTTTCGCCCACTCTGGGCAGGCCTGGGCCACGTTTGCCTCCCCCTAGGCCAGGACAAGCTAAATGTTTATAGTGGACTAATGAGTTCCTGTCATGAGGCCGCACTCGGCCTCAGGAGACCGCTGGCCGACCGTGACAGGGGTGCACGAGAAAATCAGGAGAAGCAGAGGGGTGATGAGGTGGAATGTTTTGCTGTCTTCATGGAGGGACTCTGAGCTCCAGCTTTGCTGAAGTTTCACATTTTGTAGCTGGATCCAGGTTTTATTTCTTCTTTTCTTTATTGAGGTCCGTGGAGGGACTATAATTGGTTTTAATACCCTGTTGATTAAACTTACCCTGAGGGAGATACTTTTGCTCTCTCTTGAATTCAGTGAACTGTTGCTGTTTTGATTAAACCAAATAGAGCTTAACTTTAAAAAAAGCAATGACTGTGTTTTCCCATTCCAAGTTTTAAGTTAAGAGGAGTAGAGCAGCTTTTACACTGTCCCTATCTGTGCTCTGGCTCAGGTTAGTGGAGGTTTGCATTTTTTGTCTGTGTGTTTTGTCTTTGTTACAGGTAGCAGCGGTGTACAGGGACCCCAGCGTAGGAAACCTCATCAACATCATGATTGTCAAGCTGGTCATAGTCCACAATGAACAGGTGAGTGTGGGGTCCTGCATGCTACACGTATACAGGCTTTCAATATAGGCTGACGTCATTGCAGGTGTCTCTGGCTCGGCCTTTTCTCTGTGGGGCCTGTTTGAAAGGACACTGCCTTTCTTGTCAGTCTCAAGTCTCATGAGAGATCTTCGCAGAAAACAAATGATACTGCAGTAAGGCAGCCAGCCACCTGCAAATGAGATGTTTCAGCAGAGGTGCACTATAGTTTGTTTTTCCCAAATTAAATTCGAGCTTTTGCCCTCCTGGGTATTGTTAACATATTTTTAGACAGTTACAGAAAGGCTGATCGGGTTTAAGAGCATAAGCCTCCTGCAGCTTTCCAAAAAGCTCTAATTTTACAGAAATAATCTAAAACAGAATCACCTGTTAGCTGTGGAAGAGAACTGATTAGCACAGTGGATTTACTTCGATTACATTTTTACAGACTCCCACTATAAGATTAGTGATACTCCAATTGTGACTCACTGCCCTGCAAATTGACTCACATGTACATAACAAGAAACACCAAGTGGCATGTTTGTGGTGAATAGATGACTGCTTTGTTGGATAAAAAAATCTGCAGACGATCCTGGAAGCAGGGGTGAAAGAGGGAAGCTACACCGATCAGGCATAACATTATGACCTATGCCTAATATTGTGTTGGTCCCCCTTATGTGGTCAAAAATGCTCTGAACCATTGGGCATAGACAAGAGGACCTCTCAGGGTGTCCTATGGGGTCTGGAACCAGGACGTTGGCACTGGATCCTGTGGGTACTCTGGCTTGTGCAGTGGAGCCTCTGTCCATCAAACTTGTTCCACTGCATCCTGTTGATGCTTGATCAGAATGGGGTGTAGGAAGTTTGGAGGTCAAATCAACATGTTGGACCATTGTCATGTTCCTCAACATGTTCCTGATTGTTTGATGTTTTTCCATGTGGTGGGGTGCATTTTCCTGCAGGGGTGGGCCAGTGACATTTGAGATTTCCATTTGCATGAGGGAGTGTGCTTGTTCTGGGACAATGTTTATTTGGGTGTCTAAGCCTCATCAACACGGATGTTAAAATCCAAGGTTTTCCATCAGAACACCACATAGTACCAATATGATCAATGTTATTCACTTCACCTGTCAGTGGTCATAATGTTGTGGCTGATCAGTGTATATTGTTTCTTTGCATTTTATTTTCTGTTTACGTCATTTTTGTTAAATTTGAGTAAGTAAAAGGTTGTCATGATCAACAATAAGACAAGCTGACACGTTAAATTTTCTTTCACTTTGAGTTTTTTTCCGATGTACATATTGCGATTATTGAAATATTACTTTATTCTATAATAATAATACCCAGTTTCATGGTCACAACATGTTGGATGTTTCTCCAAAAAAACAGGAAGGGCCCACAGTAAGCTTCAACGCTGCCACCACTCTCCACAACTTCTGTGTGTGGCAGCAGAGCCAAAACATCCAGGACGACAACCATCCTTCTCACCATGACACAGCACTCCTCATTACCAGGTACGCCCTCTTTGAAAGCAAGTTTCTTGAACAAATGGTCCTGTTCACAAAGTGGTAACAGCATTGTATTTTTGTTTTTAGGGAAGACATCTGCCGTGCCAAGGACAAATGTGACACATTAGGTAAACTTTTGCGCTTTTTTTTTTTCGTTGCAGAGTCCCTTCCAATTAACTTTCCACTCCGGTGACCACGGCTCACAAACTGTGCAGTAATGAGTTTATGGCAATCTGTCAGCTAATAATATTATAGTGACAGAGCGGGGTGGTAGAAAGAGGAGGGGGGGACTGTGTGTTGCGCTAATCTGTCTCAGAAGTTTTGATGGCTTAATCGCCTGTAACACTCGAGCAACTGTTATTTTTTTCTGTGTCAATATGTGTTTACGTGCAATCGTGGTGTTTGTCTGTGTTTTCCGTGACCCTGCAGGCCTTGCGGAGCTGGGGACCATGTGCGACCAGTACCGGAGCTGCTCCATCAGCGAGGAAAATGGAATTAGCGCCTCCTTCACCATCGCTCATGAGCTGGGCCATGTGTAAGTTTGCAGCACAGAACCTATAGCAACCCTCCCAAGCCTCCCCTCCTCACCCATAACCCAGCAACACACACATACTGTACACACACTCACCCCTCACAGCCAGCCTTGACAACAAAAGCCCCTCTTATCAAGAGACGTAGGGTGCAGCAGACACAGGTGCAAAACATAATAAAGTAAAAAACTTGACTTTTAATAACATGCCAGCCTATAATACCTCACTATACAGGTCAAGAAGTTATCCCTGTATGTGTCCGAGTTTCACCTCGATGACAGAAAGCTTAGATGAGATTTACTGTGGATATGGTGGAAAAAAAAATCTGCATAGGGTTCAGTTATTATGGAAAACCTCTGTTCTCCAGTGGCGCACATACCTTCGTCAGACAGTCCAAGGCTAAATACTGTGTTGCATTTGGATGCTCGCTCGTTCTAAGTCGTTTTCCACAAAACAACCTGAAGATGTGACAGTGCCAACATATGTAACTTGTCACTTAGCGGGTAATGGTAGGTTTATCACAACACGCCTGTCTGCCAGACAGTGTTTTCACAACAAGCAAATACTGCCACATGTGTGAGGTGGAAAAACAGACCTGCGCGGATAATTTGTCTCAAAATGACCGAGTGTAAACACATGACCTATCTCACACATGAAGTGCGGTTTATTCCATCTGAGGGAAAATTATGCTAAATTACTCGCTACCTCCTCGTTTTTGTGAACCAGTTGAGGTGATTTAAATATGGTGCAATTTAAGAAGCATTATTCCCTACTACAGCCTTAGATTTGTTTTCTGTCGCAGTGTGCTCACTTTTGGATGAATTTATTTGAGAATCTGTCTTTAATGGGCTTGTTCTTCCTGTGAATGAGAGATCTTCTTTCTGGTCCGTTTGTGTGGATAGTAAAAAGGACCAGTGTCAGTATGAGGCTCTGAGCCACTGGTTAAGAATGAAAGATATTCTTCTACCTCCTCTGTCACGCTCACACATTCTTCCAGTGGAGAGATCGGCCCAGAGCAGCAGCAGATGGACAAGTCTACGGGCCTCCCCCCTCCTCCTTTCCTCGCATCTCATGTGGATCTGTTTATGCTAAAGTTCAAGCAGCTGGAGGCCCAGTTGGCTCTGCCTCTTGGCATGGTTGATCGCCGCGTTCACAGGCGTGAGCTCTCCGGAGTGTTGAGCGCTCTGGGAAAGCCAGTGTCAGGTAGTGGGAGCCACTCAAGAGCATTGCAGATTAAAGAAAGATTTAGACTAATGGATAGGAGGCCTTTCTCAGATGACTGCAAAGACGTGTGATTACTAATAGCCATCGTGGGGATTTTCAGGCAAGGCGGCGTCACTTGATAGCTGTTCAAAGGTGACACTTATAAGGACTTATCAAGTTTGTCGGGCTTCGAATGTCTTAGATCACAAATAAATCTTCCTGACATTTTGCCATGTCATTAGAATACAAAGCTGCCAAGAGACTTTCTTTTTTAACGCCTTAGGAAATATGAGAGAGGACACCGCAAAACTTTACTGGCATTATCACATTCACACATAACCCTGGAAAGCTAACTGGGCAAAATTACTGAGGTTGCAAATGATGGTTTGACCTTAGGGCCACTACGTTTAGTGTGGCTATCATGTGTATTTGACTGACAGTGCAGCAATCCCTTTTCTCTTCTGAAGCTGTTCCAAGGCATTTAATCAAAGAAATATGCTTTGGTCATGCTGGAAAACTAATGGGATGGCTGCATGGCATTAAGATAAGAGCAAAGTAGTTATTTTGTTAAGAGCCTTAACAAAAATTGAGTGGGCATTAAAATTGTGACATTCTGGATGCTGCTAATTCATTACAATTGACTGTTCTATTGATTTGGCCACACAACTGCTTGATTTATAATCTAATTACACTAAAAGGCTGTCATCTCTGGATTTTAAGATAGTATCCTCATTTGTTCCCTTCAAGTTTTGGACAAATAAATCGTCATAACACCCACAAATTCCTAGATCACTCATCACGGTAATACCAAAATCTGCTTAGCTGCAGCAGCACATCCAGTTGTCCATTACTTTTTTTGGTGACTGGAAACGAGCCTGTCATTGTCTGTATCACCCCAATTCATGTGGGGACCATCATGAGTGTCAATAAATAGTTTGCAAATACCATTTGAGTCCGATTTGATGTTATGAGTACTATCCAACAGCTTGGTTTGTGTGTGCAGAGCTTATTACTGTGCCAGAGGCTCAATTATTTCCTGGGTGTTTGCCCTCAGGCCCTCGACCCCTGTAGGGTGGGCCTCATGCCAGCCATTCTAGATCTTGTTTGTGTGGCAGTATGGATTGACCCTCAACTGCAGCTCTGGGCCCAGCACTGTCCCACATCCTGTTGTAAACATCGCAGACATCATACAGCTGCATGGGTTCCTGTGTGTATAAATGCGTGTGCACTCATGTGGGCTCGCACTACATGTGTTATGGGTTGCAGGCCAAAACCGCAGCACAAAACAGGACATCCGTATCGGACTACACTGCTCTGGACATGATCAGGAAAACTTGCTTTATGAGACTGCCAACTACCGCAGTGAATTTATTAATTTGCAGATGCCATGCTTCACTTTAGACAGTGGTTCTCCTGTGGAAACTCCTGTTTTGTGTTAGTTGACTGATTTTTGGAATTGGAGAAATGTTAGACATGTCTTTATAGATGATAATGACAGATTTCATTGCAGCTCTAATTATAATACTGATAAAAAAGACATCTACTAAAGCAACATAGACATGTGTATACTGATAGATTGTGGTGTTACCGCCTCTACCTTCTTCTCTGCATTAAGCCCTGCGAGAATGTGAGATTGGCGCTTTACATAAAATGTTGCACAACAGACTGGCCAGTTGGAGTTTTACTGCAGCCTTTTGAGGACTGTTTGGAAGATAGCACAAATAGGGAGACATATGTATTTAGAAGGGAAAAAGAAACACAAACAGACAAGTGGAGGGAAAGGTGCAAAGTGTGTAGCATGACTCACAGATGTGTCTGCATCTGAGTGTGGCAGTTCATGAAGATGGTGAGGGGTGACCCCTTGTTCAAAATGGCTGAATGTGTGGCATTTATCCTTCTTACTACAACATAGCCTTCAAGCGGCCGATAATCACTTTGTGTGTGTTCTCTATATTCCTCTGGCCATCTCTAACAGCCCTTTTTTCCTTCCTCTCTGCATCAGGTTCAACATGCCTCATGATGACAACCCCAAGTGCCGAGAGGCTGGCATGAAGCACCAGTATCATGTCATGGCTCCGACCCTCAACTATGACACCAATCCCTGGTCGTGGTCCAAGTGCAGTCGGAAGTACATCACAGAGTTTCTAGAGTACGTACATTGAGTTCTCCTTTCCAGTTCTAAACTGATTTGTCATCAAAACAAATCACTTATCATGGTTTTTTCTAATGGAAAAGAAAGCGATGGTTTCCCAGTGGGATATTATTACATCCACGTTTTAAGTACGTCATTAACTTTTACTTGTTGTGACATACCTAGCAAAACAAATGGCTTCCATGTCTCCCACATAGCTCTCTAGACAGGTCAGCGCAAAGTAAACTGTGTTGAGTTGTTATTGCCTGGTGTTGAAAGAGTATTTCCTGTTTGAATCCGGGGGTCTTCCTCGGCTGACCTGTGCGATGGATCTTCCGCGGTCCTTCAGCTGTCCCTCCACTCAGACAGAGCCCCGCTCTGAAGAGGCTGGGCAAACACTAATCTAGTCACTAGTCTCCTTTCCACACCAGAACCTGTAACACAGGGCAACGGCTCATTCAGCAGCTCCTAACCCGCACCATGGTCACTGATCCTGGTGAAGGACTTCCCTTTAAAATGGGAAATGTCAGTTATAATTAGATCTTCCCTGGACATGACCCTTTAATCTTTGCCTCCTTTCCTCTGTTAATTGTGGAGGCCTTCACAAAGGACGGCCTTGTTGACCAGATGCATCTCGAGAGCACAGTGTTAGGCGACGCCTCACATGGGAGTTTTTAAGGTTGTGCTTTGCATAGTTTCCAGCCGGCAATGACCTCAACATCGTGTGGTCGGAACGTACTGAAAAAGACGAGCAAAATCTCCATCAATCTCTTCATTATTTGGATGAGTCCATGACAGCTGTGTTGGGCTTCTGTTTGTGGCTAATTGCTGCTCAAAAACCACCAAGACTATGATGCATTTGAGACAAACTTTCACATTTGGTAGCCACATGGGATTTATAACAAACAGCCAGGTAGAGAGATTAAAGCAGCACTTGGTTCAGTGTGGGAGCCGCAGCGGTGGGAAAGGCCCTTGAGAGTGCAGTCCAAGCGCTTTTGAAGTTTGTCTCCGGCCTACAATGAGGAGCATTGATTCAAACTCGTACTTCTACAGTACTATTCCTGCTCAGTGGACTGACCTGGTCAAGTACGTCAGTGTTTTGACTGCCCATTCTCCCTGAAGAGCAAATTCAATCTGCACCACTCTCCTACCAGTTTAAAAAACGAAAGGCCGCGCCACCTCTCAAACATCCCTTTTCAAAAGGCAAAGGATTCCCCTTCGGCTCCCCCTTATCTCACTGTTGCTGTAATAATGTGCACTGAACTCCCGCACCTGAAAGCTGATGAAAAGTGTCCTGCTGTAGTGCAGTGTTATTATGTGTCAACCGCCACATAAAGAAACTATTCATTCCTTCTCTGGCACCGTGCCGCTTGATTTAAGCCACAAAATCCAGATATAAAAGTAAAATGCAAATCTTTGACTGATGCCACCCTCTAGTTGTTGTTGCTCGGTGTTGAAACCACATAATCGTTAACAGTGGGCAAGTCCCATCATTTTCCTTTGCACACCTCTGCCTAAACAGCAAACCCCTCTTCAAAACTTCAGTTGGAAATAAATGTCTTTTTTCTTGACAAAATCAAGATGTGTCTATGTACCGCATGTTTAACAGAATTCAACTAAACCTCTGTCATCAGGTTTTATGTTTCCATGTACATAATTGGTACATTCTATCACAGACGAAACTCTGAGAGGGCTGCCACAGTTTACTTGGCATTGTTTGATGCAACACTGTACAGTGATGCTCTGTGTCGCCTCGCCTTCTGCAGAAACCATCAGTGTAACATATGAGTAGACCTCTTCTCTGTAATGTATAGGTGGAACTATAATTGTTTAGTCTTATGTCATAAGTACACAATAGCCAAGTTGAAGTCATCTTGTAAATAAACTCACATTTTTCTCCCACTGACTGCCAGGTGTTTAGTCTCTTCTGATGCCAGAGAGGAACCACCTCACTCTCTGGAAACCACACAGTCGATATTCTTTTTCCAAAAAAAAAAAAAAGACATGAAGTAGACATTTCATTTAAAAAATGACCACACTGACCCCTTTCCCCTCCGTGTCTGTCTGTCTTGGTCTTAATAATCATTCCATTAAGTTCCAGGACACTGATTAGACAGATGACCAACTGCTGAAAGACACTGTAATATGTCTGTATGATTCCTTGACAGGCTGCTCCATAGTTTTCATTCACAGTGTCTTCCTCTGCTGCTGTTTTCTTCTTGTGCAATCTTTCCCCTGCCACCAGTCAGCATTTGCTACAGTTTCCTACATTACGGCTGGAAATGAAAGGGTAAAGAAACAAAGTGATGGTAACTCAGGATAATCCTGTATAATTATTGGCCTGTCACATCAGCTGGTGCTTTGTCGAGCAGGTGTTTTAGCAGCTCAATCCAGGATGAAATTTGTCAGAGCGGTGCAGACATGTTGTGTAATTACATATCTATGCTTGTCTCATCCGAAAGTTTCCTTTTTCCAAAGTAAACACAAAAAGAAGAGATCCTTTGTGGCTCTGCTAACATGTTTGTGTAGCGCCTTTTCACAACCGCAAAGGCTCATGATTTTATATGCTGGCTGCTGGTGCATATATATATATTCAGTCCAGCTGTGCTTTTGTTGTCTCTGTTAGTGCATTGTGGCTCAGGGTGTGGCTGATGCACAGCACAATCTGTCATTATACGGCAATGCTGGCGCTGGCACTGATTTATGTAACTTAATCAAGGTGCTTTATGATTCTAAATTCTCTTGTTTGCCTTCAGCATAGAAAAACACACTTCAGATAAAAATGTGGTCAGCATGCAGATTCTTTTCAGTCTGTATCAAAATGCTGTCTTGTTCAGTCCATGGCGCCTAACTCCAGTTTCATTGCTAAAAGGCTTTTTAAGGGGAAGCGGTATCAGTCTCTCCGTTCGGTATCTTTACAGACCACCCACAGGGGAAAACACATCTGAAGATGATCACAGACAATGACACAGAGATGTTTACGTTGCTTTTATGAAAGAGATGACACATGTTGATGCTTTATGGGGTCAGAAAACACAAAGTTATCTTCATGGAAGGAAAGTTTGCATTGTGAATATGTGAGCATTTGGTATTTTTCTGTTTGTGCACACGCTGTTGTGGTTTTGTGTTTTCCTTTTTATTTACTGTACATACATTTTTGCTTTTTTCAGCACTGGCTATGGAGAGTGCCTCCTTGATGAGCCTGTAGGTAGAACATATGAGCTGCCCACCCTCCTCCCTGGTCAGATCTACAACGCCAACAGACAGTGTGAACTGATGTTTGGTCCTGGTTCCCAAATTTGCCCCTACATGGTAAGTTGGCAAGGACACTATGCTAAAAAAGTGAAGAAGACTTCAGTTTAAAGTAGATCTAGGGTGGTCTTTTCTTCCCAGATGTACATTAAAATCTGTTTTATTTGACCTTTCGAACATTTAATATAAAACTGATGTCTGCTAACTTTGTGTCCTTTATATTATAATACAGTAGAGCCCATTTCAATCTGTAAATCCCCATGCAGAATGCATAAACGAAATACAGAGAGGCTGATTAATGTGTTGTCAAATGCACAAACGCTTTAAACTGAATGTCGAGCTATTAAACTTGTATTGTGCACATGTCTGGAAAGCACTGAAAAACAGTCGGCTCCCAGCTACTTAGGCTTCAGTATTGTTTAAAGAAACCAATTAACGTATTAGAGCACTTTCTTCCTCTCAAAACAAGTTAGGCAATGACGGAGGATGTAGCAGTTCAATTCTGCTGTTATTCAAAGTCTGAACAAAGTAAGCATTTCTAGTCAGAAGTGTATTGTGCATGCATTGGAAGCTTGTAGAATGTTGTCAGGGTATGGGATGCGCTTTTTTTCCGTTTCAGCCCCAAATGATTTACTGCCAGTGCTGACTTTGTTTTTCCACAGAAACAATGCAAGAGGCTGTGGTGTACGAGTGCAGAAGGGGACCATAAAGGCTGTCGCACACAGCACATGCCACTGGCAGATGGGACTGACTGTGGACATGGAATGGTAAGTCGGCACATCTGTAGATTTATGCTGCTGAATAAACAAATCATCTCATATGGAATGGTGAAAACTAAAATGCACATTCTACCGCAGCATAAATAGTAATTAATCTGCAGATGGGTGACAAATTAAAGGAACAACTAATATGAAATGTCTTGGTGTTGAGCCACTGCATGCTGCCAGAACCGCTGCAGGGCACCTTGGCATTGATTCTGAAAATCTGTGGAGCTCTACTGGATGGCTTGAACAACTTTTCCTTCATTTTGAGTTCAACTGGGTTGAGGGGCATTGCCATCCCTGAAGAGACCACTCCCATCAGGATAGAAATAATTCATCACAGTGCAACTTTGTGGAGACCCTTTCCTCCAACCATGACAGCAAAAATGCCCCCCACAGCATAACAGAGCCACTGGATCCTCTCATAGTAGAGGGTCAATAGTCCAAGTTGTTCCTTTGATTTTGTCACCTGTCTGTATATCTATTTTGATCAATCACTAAATAGTTAATCAGTCAGTCACAGCGTATTGGACTAAATTCATTAACTTGAACATGCGAGTAAAAATGTTTTCCTTATTTCTTGTACAGTTGGAGGAAAACATCTGTATCTCACAAAAGAACTGGGCATATTGAATTGTCCTAATTCTGTAAAGTCCACCCATTTGCAGTCACCATGAAACCAGAATGTGTTAAACCCACATATGAGTTGGATTTAAGTATTTGTTTTCGGAGCTCCATGTTGCAACACTCAATGCATTTCCTCGTTCTCTAATCAGCGTTGTTGTTAAAGCTGGCCCCATTGCATTTTCAACAGAAGACATTCCTCGCACAAGCCAAACCTCCCGTGCAGCGCCACTTTGAATCCTGATGCCTTTTCCCTTCTAGTTCACTTCCTCTACCAAGAAAAAAGAATAATTTATCATGCATTACTCCGCCGCCTACATTCTGGTTGCAGAAACCCATGTAAATGTGGTCAGGTGATGGCCCTAGTTAGAAACTTGAAGCTTTACCCTCAGTGTTGTTACGGGGCCCCAACCCCCATTAGCCTTCATGTTCTCCTCGCTCTGGGATGCTATGCTAATTAGAGCTGAGACGGCGGGTCAGCCACTGAGGATACATGGACGGAAAGGGGAGGGATGGGGGCGCAGAAAGAGAAAGAGAGAAAAAGGAAAGAAAAGAGAGACAGAGGGGGAGAAGAAGAAGGAGAGAGGGAGTCCTAAGAGGGAAAGGTGAAGACATGGGCCCTTTGAAAGAGGATGCCGCCCGCTATTCACAGTTGAGTCACCTTGTTGTGAACCCATGACCCTAAAACCTCTTTAAAAGGCGGGTGAGTGGGTCAGTGGTCAGGCCGTAACAGAGCCCGGGCTGAGGCCAGCCAGTGCTCTCACAAAAGGCCTCACATCAGTGATTCTGCAGAGCAGGAGGTGGGAGGTGACGAGGGAGGAGGAGAGTGAGGAGGAGGTACAGGGGGATGAGGACATGGTGGGCTGGTGTTTAGCATTCAGAACATGCATGAGAGGAAGAAAGAGAGGGAGCAAAGGAGGGAAGGAGGGTTCTCTTCTCTCCTTAACCTTCTGCCCTCCAGGAGTCTTGCAGTGTGGGCCCATGTAAGTCTCATATCCCCTATATCCTTTCATCTGACTCCATCTCCCTCCTCACCATGTTAGGTCCTGGATCAGCCCAGTCTAGCGAGGAGAGGTTAACAGGGGATAGCTAACATCTTAATCCAACTACAACAACCAGACTAAACAGTAATGGTCCTGGGATCGTAGCTCTCATACTGCTCTCAGCCTGAATGTGGGAGAAACACACGGGGTTTAATCACATCAAGTGGTTTGCTTTACGTAGATACAACCACTTAACACCACTTGAGCTGACTTGGTTAGATTACCATTGATGTCTGGTCTTTATTGGACACTGTAAACACTGATTTGGTAAATTTGTTCCCATCCTCCGTTTCATTTAAATGTCAAACTTATGGTGATGCTTAAAACAAAAATCAGGGGATCACCAAAGTCATTGGGATTAATCCTCTGGACATCATGACTGTTTGTGCAAAATTTCATGACAGTCCCAAAGTTGTTGAGACATTTCAGTCTGGATAAAAGTAGTTGACCAAACAACAGAGTGCTATTTCCTTCACTAGAGCTACAATGCAAGCATGGCTGAAAATCATTTGTGAAATTTTAACAGCAGCTGTTTTTTATGTATGAGAACTGTTTTCCTTTATTTTGCCTTGCATGCGTCAGTAGTGGCACCACCTTTGTTTGTGGTGCTGAGGCCCAAGTTTCATCTTCATGCTGGGTGCTGTTTGAAGTAGCATGAGTTGAAAGAGCGGGGGACCCTGCACCAACACTCACCTGCCCATACAAGTGCCCTTTTATGTGGTATTTCAGTGTGGTGTGTTTGTGTGCGTCTGCGTATGTTTGTGCTCATCCTCGTGCCTCTAAAGTCTGATAATCCGCACGGCCAGATGAGCTTCTTGATTCTTTTGTGTCATTGTTGGTGCGTTGTTTGCATTCATCCACTGCGCCTTGTTAAATTCTTAAAATGGGATGCATCCATCACACCTTCCCTCTTCATCTCCCGACCCCCTTCTCAAGTTTTCTACAAAAGAAGTCATGAGGTTCAAGTCTGAGGCTTTACAGGATTTTG
Organism: Dascyllus trimaculatus; assembly: GCA_024666655.1. Taxonomy (NCBI): domain Eukaryota; kingdom Metazoa; phylum Chordata; class Actinopteri; family Pomacentridae; genus Dascyllus; species Dascyllus trimaculatus. The sequence goes on from CM045448.1 coordinate 26,843,265, forward strand.
GGTCGAGCTCTTGGCTCTAAGGTGTCAGATCTAGAGGATTACAACTATGGCCTCTATGAGGGGAAACTAACAGCAGGTATCGTCTTAGCATCCGCAGCTCCCCTTCAGAGGTCTGCTTCCTATCTTATGTTAACCCGAAGGCCGCCGTGTCACTCAAAGTGTTATCTCATAAAAATGACATCTTCTGAAATGCTGTCACCTCTTGCGCCTGCATTGTCTGGGCAGAGTTTCTTGTTGTTGTTCTATTGGGTTATGAAACAAAGTAGTGACCGCATTGGGTAATTGAGGTCAGTGCCCAAATAGTGGGAGAGAGGCACGTCCACGAAATGAAGAGGGAAAAAAAACTTTGTTTGTATACTGCTTAGTTAAAATAGGGCAATGGGCACTGTAGGGTTCATGGGTAGTTTTCTCTCTCTCAGCCTTCCCTCCTTCTCTGACTCTCATTGCTGCTCCACTCCTGCCTTTTTCTCTCCCTCCCACCCTCTCACTCCCCATCTATTGCTTTCACAGGGCGCCGAAGTGAGTAATGCGGTCACATGACCTCTTGGCGGCGCGTCTGTCATCTGGCTCAGTGGGCCGTGCACTAACGAGGGCATCCCATCACTTGTTGTCTATAAATACCGCCACCACCCTCCCTCCCCTCCATCCTCTCCTCTCCTGCTCTTTCTCCTTTACTCCTCCCCTCTGCAGTCCCTCTCACTCTTCAAAAGGATCCTGCCTGTATGTCTGTGCGTGTCTGTTTGTGTTTGTGTTTTGATTGTGCGCGCAAGTACATGCATGTATTGCAGAACTACTAAACTAAGTGTAAGCGCACACACACACACACACACACACACACACACACACACTCATGCAGATGGGTGACTTAGTGTGTAGATTAGGGGGCCGGTCAGCATGGTCAATAAGCGCCTGTCAAGCCAAAGCCGGGGACAGCTTGGCCTTGTATCCATGTCCCCACCCTTTGAAGATCCCGGGGCTGCTTCTCACCACGTCGTTGCTCAGTGGGTGGCAGAGAGAAAAAGTGGCGACTGTGCTTGGATAAACTGTGATGTTTTGTTGTCAAAGTTTTCATTGTTCTCAGTTTTGTTCGTTTTATTGCCAACTTTGAGAGCCGTCTTGACTGAAAGCTGCCTTCGAAGACATCTTGAAGGGGATTTAATGCAAAATGACAACTTAAATATTCATTCATTCAAAACTGCTTGCCAATTTTTTTCTTTGAATATGCGTAAAAAGTAAAAAAAAAGCTCCTTGATACTCTTAATAGGGGCTTAATTGAGCGGTTAGTGTAAGTAAATCAACGGGAAGTTGTTTTTGATTTCCAGAACATTCCTCGGAAAAGAATGACGACCTGCTCTGGTTTCAGCCAATTAGAGTGAGATAGTGAGGTCTTGAAAAGTGAAGCCAGGGCAGAATGGAGTCTGTTGGCGGAGGCGGTGAGTGTTGGCTGGAGCTCCACTGGCAGCCTGACAGACTTGTCGTACGATGCTGGGACGGGGTGTGTGTGTTTGTGTGTATTTTTGTGTGTGGTTGTGTGTGCGCGTGTGCCTGCATGAGAGCTTGGGATTGTGAGGCTGGTATCAGTGTCACTCTAAGCTAATCTCTGGATATTTGCAGGATGTTGGCACTTTGATTTGCCATCATCACAGACATATCTGTGGATTTGGGCTAACAAGAGAATTGTTGTTTTAGCATTCACGTAGTTTGCTGATGGAATTACTGTGTCCGGTAGTCGGTGAGGGGAGCTTTCACTGCTGGTCGTGCAGAAGCAGAGAAATGTATTTGCATGATTAGAGTACAGCCTGCTGTTATTTATGCTGTGTATGAAATGAGATATACAGTATTCGATGGAATGTGAAAACAACTGCAGAATAACCAGAACACTGAAAGGAGATAAAAACACAACTGACACATAAAGCTTTGTAGAGAATTATTAGACTTTACGAAGTATAAATATCAGGCTTTCCACATTAATAATTCTGTTTCATTTTTATCATAGTGGTTAAATAACTGCAATATCTTCTAAAAGAATATACATGTACATACAGTTTAGAGAGATGAGATACTGAAACAATAAGCATTTCAAAATTCACACTAGATGGTCGAAAAACATTTTTTGAGTCACCATTATTTTGTGCTTAAGCTGTATACAGTACATAAAGTCAACAGGTAATCCAAACTAATATATCTCTCCACCATGCCTAAAAGGAGAGAATGACAAGATGACAAAAAGACAGGCATCTTGGTACTTAAGACGGAGGAATACTGCCAAGCAAAATGAGAGCAGCAAAACAGCTGTCCTTCACACCCTTAAGAAGAAAACACAGCGTTGCTCAACCAAGTACCGCAAAGGAAGACGCAGAGAACAATGGTCTCAGTGGTCTAATAATTAATTGCAAAGCTGTACATGCAACCCTTATGACATTCTTATTTTTAATGTTAGGGTGGAACAATTTATTGTAATGCATTGCGTTCTGATTTCTAATATAATTATTTAACTCATTTGTCAGACACATATTCACAGTTTAATAGGTTTAAATTTGTGGATGAGCCTTACCACATGAGACACCATAAAAGGGGGACAGTCACACAAGGAGGACGGCTGGAACTGTTTACACTCTGGGTCAGACTCGCTGCAGAATGTAATAACAAACCTGGGTTTATGTCAGTGGAAATAGTGTGCATGCCTGAACCACACATTGGTCATTTGGCATAACCAAGCCCTCGGCATTTTAATCTGCATGAACTAAATACGATAAAACAACAGCATTAGTCTCATTATTTAACAGCCACATCCAGTATATCCTAAACTGCGGCCTTTGTAGTTCAAAATTCAGATGTTTCAAGCTGCGTTCAATTGTTCAGCCCCAGCTGATGTAATTGCAAACAACTGGTTATTTACACATTTACACAGCATGTTTCTGTCACCTAACACATAGTATGTACCTAAACACTGTTTTTTATCTCCACCAACTCATGAGAATGTTTGTCTTTAGCTTTGCGCCACACCAAGCTTAGCTTACAGTTATTTGCTAACTTTAAGCAGTTCTTGCTTAAAAGAGCTGCTTGCTGCTGACTGAAATAACTTTGATGACGGCAGAATAAGCAGGCTTGTTCTGCTTATTCTGACAAAACATCTTTTGTTTTGTCGGACTTATTTCCATACTGTTGTGTTCACTTTTTTGACAACAACAATAATTTAGCTGCTAATAACAACAAGGTAACAGTAACCACTGATGACAGCATCACTTTAAATAGAGAAATTCTGAAGTTCCCTGTAATTTACAATTGCATTTATATTGTACTTCTTTCATTGTGAGTGCTGAGTTTTGTTATTCATACCTTAGGCTTTGGCTAACACCACAGTTAGCAATAATTCTGCATGACTTCCACAGCAGAAATGTGTCTCATTGGCTGTTGTTGCTGCTTCCTCTCCAGCTGGAAGGAACCAAATAGCCTAAACACAGAGGGGGGTCCGTGCGTTTCTGCCAAATTTAGACACAAATATAAACATTGGTTGGTCACACAAGTTCGGTATCTAAATAAATGTAATTATTAGAGATAATTAAAAACACGGTTCAACAACTTCTATAGTCACTGAGTCTGAAAAAGTGACTGATGGCTGATTAAAATGCTTAATCTACCTACATGCATGCAGCCTACCCACCACCAAACATCAGATGAACAACGTTTGCTTTTAGCTGGTTAATGTAGTGGATGATTCAATGGAGTTTAAAGGATAGAGAATATTACATATGCAAGTATCAGGGTGACGTTACCAAGACTCCAAATAAAATCTGTTGTTGCTGCATGTTTGCTTTAGTGTCTAGATGAGCCATTGTTTCCCCAACATGTTCATTCTATCAGAATTACAATCCTAGACTATATATGAGAAATGGACATAGTGTCTGGATCTGAAAAGTGAAGCTGATGTGAAAGTACCTTAAACAGCCTTGAAGGCCCTTTTGGTTGCAAAAGTATGTCAGGTTTTGTAGAAGTCAGTGATAGAATGTCCTTACATCTCAACTGATCTGTTACCTTTGTGAACATTTTCCTACTGAGTTTACTGTCTCAATTGCTAGTTTCAAGATTTTTGAAATTCAACAAGATGTTAATTTTGTCAATTACAATCAAATTTCAAGTAAAATAGACAACAAAGTCTGGTATGTTTTAGGGCAAGGCTACTTTGTGATTGACAGGTTGCTACTGTATCACCATGCATTGTGTGTTTGAGCTCTCAGTCAGACCCTTGCTTGTTATGGCTATGATTATAAGGTGACAGTATGTTATACAGATTTAAAAATATAACAGAAAGCTAAAAGAAATGCAACTTTAAAGTTTACAAGAGGTATGCGTGTCCCAGTTGTTGTGCAGAGATGATGATAAGCGAGACAGACAAACGGTAAAAGTGTCTCTGAAGTGCACGTGAGTGGAACAGCTGATAGAGCCAAACTACTCATTCACTGTAATGACAACCTTTACACTTCTTGGAAAGATGTGGCGGGGAAGGAAAGATCACAGAGAGGTGGCAAAAGAGGATAGGAAACCATGTAAGGAGATAAAAGGAGAGGTTGGTTGGGGTCACGGTTGCATCATGTTATTTCCCCTGTTCTCTTTCTCTCGCCTTCCCTTGTCATTCCTCTTCCTGCTGTCTTTGCACACTTTTAGCACAAGGGAAAGAGGAAATATGTAACTAAAAGGGAAAGAATGCATGCCTTAGCTGAAAAATGAGGCAGTGTAAATCCACTCTATAATAACACCTGTCAATTGACTTATTTCCAGTCCCCCAGCTACCCAAGAGAGCTCTGCAGAGAATCTCCTTACTACTGTGGCTTTATGGGCGTCGTATCACCTCTCACCTCCAGGTTGAGTTACAACACATGTAAAAGTGAATGACGCTTTATTGAAAGTCAGCAGCGGTGGTCCACATTGTGCCATTTTGACAGCTTGCTCCAGATGTTACAGAGAGATATGTTTTTTGGATTGCAGTCTATTTCACTGTGCATTGTTGAGGGAACAGGGGGGCTTGCTGCAAGAGACAAATACACAACCCCCTCAAACAGGCCAAGGCCAGAGTGAACTCCTCACCCAGAGCTATGAGAAAGACACCGCAACATGAAAGGTGATGCCTTTTGGAAATGGCCGTGTTAAAATGAAAGAGCGGAGTGCTTTTTAAATCAGTCCTCTGCCTTCTCATTCCTGCAGTGATGTATGGCTTGGGTTCAGAAATGAGGTGCTCTCTGCAACAGTTTCCTGGCAATTACAGGGCGCTTGCTTCCAAACCAGCCAGCTGAGGAGCTCAGAGCAGATGCTGCTGTCCTTACTATTCCCACTTGGTGACTGCGCTCTGTGGCTGAATGGGTCAGCGGGTTTAGCTTCATTTAGTGTTCTGTGGCTTGGTTTGAGAGCCAAGAGGTAAAGGTATCCCTTGTTGTTTTGTATTTGCATTAGTTGTGCATCAGTGTGCAGTATGTGCAAGATGCATGCACGAGATATGCACATATGCATGCCTTGGTATGAGTTGGTGAGTCAGCGTGTGCCTTTGTGAAATTCCTAATTTGAAGCACATGCTGGTCACAGCTGGACAGGTTTCTCTCACAAGACCTTCAAATGTCTCACCACATTCCCAACTGAGGGCAAAATTTGACAACCTTTCTAGGAAAGCGTTTGCCGGTGGCCTTAATGCTTGTTTGAGCTTTGCCAAGTCTTACTTTCACCTCTGTGTTCTCCAAGTGTGTTTGTGCACTTTCGGAAAGAGGCTAATTGGAATTGAGCGTGGCCCCCAGATGCCTCCAGACTCCGGGCAATCACTCTCACACTTAACACACATTCACACATGTGCACAGATGCACTCAAAGTCATGCGCATGCTCACATTCGCACACATACTCACGCATACATCATCTCACACAGATGTTTTTTTTCCCTTTCCACTCCCCCCACCCGGTTCCTCCTTTTCTTTTTTTCACCCACATCACCTTTTCAGGCCAAACAAAACGGTTGTAAACACAGGGTGCCAGCGGGGAGAGTGGAATGCCTCAGAGGCTTACACACTCTTTGGTCCTCTGTGACAGACAGTCCGCCTTGTGTTTGACAGCTCCTTGGGTCCCGCTGCCTGGGTGCACTGTGGTGGTCTCTGCATGGCCCTTGCAATTTCCCAGTAGGGAATAAGGGGGATGGGTGGTTGTAGAGAGGAGGTATAGAAGGGATGCTCAGGTCCAGCTTGACAGTCCCCAAGTTGAGGTGGGGGAAGGGAAGGGAGGGAAACTCCTTGCTGTGACAACGGAAAGCTTTTGGGCTTAATTCTTAACTGTTTCTCTTTGACAGTTTCATGGACTCCAAGTGTTTAGCTCTATATTTCTTTAGAATGTTGCTCAGCCAACAAGGACCAGCACCTGTTTGCTTTTCATGGTGTGGAAGCTATTCCCACTCATGTGGATGTTTTATCGCATTTTTTCACTGCCTTTCATTTCATTTCTTCTCTGAATCTATTGTGAGTGCTCCAACAAAAGTATCAGTGCCTTGGGTTTGCATTTACAGCGGAGTTAAACAGGAAGAATGGGCCAGACGATTACTCAAACCAGGTCAGGATTATGGAAATGTTTGTGGCTTGTTTAGTCCATACCCTGCAGCTGTTAACACCTGCCTGTCATTGTGCACAGACTTTACACTCCATCATTAGGCCCACCAGTGTGTAAAACACACATACAAACTAGGCCAGGATACTGGAAGCAGTGTTGCCAAGTTGTGCATGTTTACATGTGGTTGAGTATATGACTTTGCACTTTTGCAGGTGTTCATTTGAAGTAGTGGCTGCAAGTTGTGAATTTATGTGAGAACAGAGAGCGGCTGGATTAGCCATTGTCCAAGAGATGACTTTGATTGATAACCTTGCTGGTTTATTAGCGTAATTATGAAAATCCGCTGAAGCGGATCTCACATGGTTTTGTTCTCAGTTCTCAGGAGTCTTCAGATCAGGAGGTCTTTGCTTCTTTTTTTTAATCTGAAGCTGGGGATTGAATGTCTTGTAGCCGAACGGGAACGTGGCCAGTTGAAATGATAGTAGTTTCAGTTCTCATCTAGTTGGAGCTGGCAGTGAGAGTAACAACTTGCACATCGAACAAACCAAACAAAATACAGTCAAAATGAACACACTGAGCAAAGAGCGTCCTCCTTTTGTGGTTAAGGGTTTAACACTGTGTACCTGAGTGGATGCACAGCTCAACAGCAGAAGGGAGTTCCTGATGTCAAGCCAGTAATGAACTCTGTTCTTCTTGTTATCACAACTCTAGAGTTTCCTTTTCATGGTGCCACTGCTCCCCGTGCCTGTGTGCCCGGACGGCGGGCTACGTACCCAGACAGACGCCGTCTTGTCCTGCATTCTTTCAGTGAACAGGACCCTCCGATATCTTAGTCACTGAGAGGGGGATTTGGTTACACACAAAGGGAAATGTGCCTACCGTGCTTTGCTTATGAAAGCAGTGTTTGCACTTCTTGGCAAAAGTTGCTTAGTAAGTACATACTGTTTGATACCAGGCGCATTGTTTACTATGTCACATTGGGTCTACTGTATGAAAACTCTGCATTGTGTAATTTACAATCTAAAACTGATTTAAGAGAAATTGTCTGTGGCATCACGAATCTCATTTTTCTGCTTTATGTGTTGAATGTCAAACAGCATTTCTTTGATTACTTGAATCAGTCTTGTATAACCTGTATGTGAAAGACAGAGCCCATTTGAAGAATGACTGTGGAAACTAACAGTCTGTAATATTTTGACAAGCAGTGAAACATTAAGGAACTGATGCAAGTCTGAGGCTACCATTGTTTTCGTTTAACTGCTTCTGTCACTCACTAGATTTACATGTTGTATGAAGTGCATTTTTCTCATCTTTCAAGATAGCTTTGGAATCAGTCGGCGATTAAAGATCTAAACAAGGCGTTAAGGAGAGAAACGCCGCTCAACACTGTCTGTGTTTGTCTTCTGCACTGCAGGAGTTACAGTCATGGTTTTTAACGTGATCTGTTTGTGTGTTTTCACATGCAGTATTGCAGACATGGGATGTGTGTAAACAAGGAGTTGGACCTGCAGCCAGTCCACGGGGAGTGGGGTCCCTGGGGCCCCTACAGTGTTTGCTCCAGGTCCTGTGGTGGAGGAACAAGGAGCACCATGAGAGACTGCAACAAGCCTGAGTAAGACTGAAGCAGACAGTTGTCACAATCCAAGCCTTTACCGAGTGCAAATATGTGTGTGACTCTGAACAAGAGGTGTAAACAAACATAAGTGTGTAACAAGCCTGATTGTCAGATTTAACATGTCTCAACCTGACTGTAAGCAACAGCAAGGGAAGGCTTTATTTATTCATGTGAATTTAAATGTACATAATGTCAATTCTGAGTCACAAAGCTTCAGTCAAACAAGGTAAAAATGTGATCTTTAAATCCCAGCTACGTGTAGCAGTTCTGTGATATGCTCTTCCACTAGGCCCAGGAACGGCGGTAAGTTCTGTGTGGGTCGCAGGATGAAGTTCCGTTCCTGCAACACTGAGCCATGCCCGCGAGGACGGAAAGATTTCCGTGAAGAGCAGTGCTCTCAGTTTGATGGAAAGCACTTCAACATCAACGGTCTACCTCCCACCGTCCGCTGGGTCCCCAAGTACAGTGGCAGTAAGTACAGTCAAGCATGTAATTTGAATGTCTTGTGGCAACCTGGACTGCATGAAAGATCAAAACTATTTACATCAAACTATACAATAATGATACGGTATATCTGGGGCATTTAACTTAAAAACTGCATGTACTTATTTTGAAGTATTTGCCTGCATGCAGTCATTCATTATTTGTGCGATGACTTGTGTAACCTTCTCATGCAATTTTACAATAAATCTACATTGTGTGTAGGAGGGAGGTGAAGGCCAGGACTGTGATATTTGTGCGTTTTCTGCATTTGATCCAATGCACCGATGTTTTAATACATGCTGGAAGGAGATAGACAATGTTTGTTGAGAAATTAGTGACTGTGTTGGCTACAGTACAGATCTGTGCGTGAGTCCTTTTTCTTTGTCGTACTTTGCATACCCTCGATAAGAGGTGCCCTTGAGTGAACCTTTGGTTGACACAAATCAAAAGCAACATAAAAGCTCCGTGCAGCCCCTCCATATGAACCTCTTGGCAGCTTTCCATTGTGCAGCCGTATTTCAATCCCTGCTGAGATAGCCTTCCCCATGAGATTACCATCTGGCAAAGTTTCTGCAAGTGATTCATTCATTTAATTGTTGCTGTACAAGCAAACAAGCCGAGCCCCGGAGGTAGTACACTGTCAGATACAAAGCGATTCTTTTCCAAACAGTGAATCAAAATTTGGCAGCTTTAGCAAGAATCTGCTGAAGTTTGCAAAACTATTTAAATAGATTTATTTGTTAAGTGTTTTTTTTTTATTTCTACAGCACAGGCAAGTCATCTTTAGGTATTTGCTCTTGTTCAGCTCTCATGAAATTTAATGAGTCATCGTCCAACTTTGTCAATTGTTTCGTTTTCTTTTTTCCATCCAGTACTCATGAAGGATCGATGTAAGCTCTTTTGCCGGGTTGCTGGGACTATGGCTTACTATCAGCTGAAGGACCGCGTCATCGACGGTACACCGTGTGGGCCAGACACTTACGACATCTGTGTTCAAGGCCTCTGCAGGGTATATCTGCATGTTTTTTCTACTTCTGCTGTAAACCTGAGCATATAACAAAACATGCTCATGCAGGCTTCAACATTGTCCGCATTAACTTAATCTCATGCTATTGTGATGTGTAGTGCAAGACACTGTATGTTTGTCTGTGTCAGAACTACATTGTGGCTGCTGCAGGAGAACAAACTTGACGTTCTTAGCCTACAGACATGTACATGACTCATAGTTTGTAATTACTGGAGAGGATGAAGCTTGATTTTGCACTGAAGTATTTGTAAGTCGCAGTCAGAACACTTTTATTTGCTAAGTTCATGGTGTCCAGGCGTCATTGCTGACAATCACATAGTTCAGAATACTAAAACGTATCTTTTAAGCATGATCTATCACATCACAGCCCTTTAAATCACTAATTTCTATCATCTCTTTATCTGCGCCTCTTCAGCAAGCAGGCTGCGACCACGTACTGAACTCGAAAGCGCGGAATGACAAGTGCGGAGTGTGTGGCGGAGACAACTCGTCGTGCAAAACTCTGGCAGGGACCTTCAACGATGCTCAGTATGGTGAGTCGTGCTGCTCAGATTACATGTCCTGTCCAGTAATAGCTGTCTGTCCTGAAAAAAAAACTGTTGCTATTAAACATACAGCATGTCAGCAGCTCCTGCAGATAAGCTGTGATAAATGTGATAAACAGTAAACACAGATGAGCTAAGAAAGACTTCCAGTTCCACGTGGCTGCAAAGCCGACATGCCACATGCTCATATTAGACACTGATGTCACGTCTGGTTGTGTTTCAACATATTAAACTTGACTTTCAGTAACAGTATATGGCTCAGGCAGATTTGGAAAAAAAAGCAGAAAACCAATCCGTTCTAGAGCTTTAGGAACTGATTACCTCAGCGATCTCACTCCGTCAGGTCTTTCGATAGCGAACGCAATCCTGACATCATCCTCTTTGAACTGTCCTTCTTAATGGGGTGCTTCAGTCCGAGCCAACTGCTGATTGCATCCAATCTGTTTTAAGTCTGAGCCGCCAAAACAGCAGAAGCATTAGCATAAAAAGCCCTGGGTGTGTCCTCTGTCATGTTTACTCCGCATTAGTTTGGCGCTGAGCTTAACATCTCCATTCATCTGCTGTCTTTTGACTGTCGGGGGGCAAAGGGTTTGAGGACTGTATTAAACGAAACCAGGCACTGACCTCAGCCCTGGAAATCTGGCTTAACCTTAAGAAAAAGAAAACGAATGGGAGTGCAGCCCAGGCAGGATATCCGTCCGCTCCTGGGTCTCGGCCTGTCTTTCTGTCATTCACCTCTTTTGTTCTTTTTTTTGCTTGATGTCTCTATTTTTTTCTTCTTTTCTGTCTTTCTTTCTTCGTCTCTGTTTCAGTCTTTGTTGTTATTTAGTTTTCTTTTTTTTTTACCTTGTACATCCGACTGTGCAGAGTGAAGAGCTGTTTTGTAGTCTTTCAGGTCCATTTCAAGTCAAGTTACAGTTTCATAAGCAAATATCTGAAAGGTGAAATGAATATTTTTACTTTATATTCTATAGTTATTGGTGTTTTTAGATAGTTAAGACCCTCAATTCCTCACAGACTGTCCTATTAGGGCATCAAACCCACTCTTAAAAATAGCCCCCACCCAACTCACGATTTACTCCCATTTGAGTTTGCTTAAAACTACAGCAGTCAAGTTTCCTTTCCTCCTTTGGTTGTTCTGTTGAAATTCAAGCAACGAGTGACATTCTCAAGAGTTTTCAGGATGAATAAAATATTCAAATCACTTTCCTCTGCCGGCTATTAATACTACACCGTCTTATTTCTTGCTAGTGGCAGAGAGAAGCGTGTTTGAGGTAAACCCCAGCCTTCCCTGAGAGCAGCATGGTTGTGTTCTTTCCCTCACGGTGGTGTGTTTGCTATTAATTCCTGGGTCACTCTGTGGCGGCGGAGGATCGTGTGTGTGGTCAGCTGCTAAGCTGGGGGATCTCGGAGGCCTCTAATGGCTTGTGGAAACCATGTTGCTCAGAGGGGGACTGCGTTGGCGGTTTCTAAAGTTGATGCACCCCTGTGCTTTTATGAGCTTATCCTTTACCCAGTGGTCGAGGAGGGGATTTAACATGACAGTTTAAAAACAGGACAACTGTATGAAGGTATGCTTTTTAATTGTGATGGAATATGCGGTGTAGTTTGGTTCTAAGTGGTCTGTATGAGTAAGGCTTCACTGCCTGTCAGTTTCTCTTTGACATGGCTCTAGCAAAAACAAAGGTACAACAACTAACAGGCAGAAACAGCAAAACAAAAGTAGCATCCTCCACACTGGGGACTTGAATGGAAAATATCTGCATGTCTCTGCATGTGTGTAAAGATCTACATGGCTGATGAGAGGCAGATATGTAAACCAAGTGCTGCCCCCGAGTGGCTCCTGGTGTCAGACTAATCGTCCCATTACATCAGCCCACACCTTTCCTTTTTATGCCATTCAACTGGTTCAAATTTTCAATCTGCACTAATATTATGAAGGAAATGAGGGAATGCTAATTGTCTCCTACTGCGCCGACCACTCGTTATTCTCCAACATTACACTGATGGCAATCTCTAAACGAGACTTAGAGAGAGACCACAAGTACAAAACCGTAGTTACACCAAACAGCTGCTCACTATAAGCACAGTGTTTGTGATTATATTTATCTATTTGTCCTTAGTATCATTTATTAAATGAAGCCACACTTATCAAATATTGAATTCTGATCAACGGATTAAATCTAAGTAAGTTCAGTTTGCAATACTTGCTGCTACAGATACATTCCAGTAGGCCACAGAAAGAGTTTCCATTTGATACCCAGAGATTCTTAAATTTTTCATCTTTTCTTCTCTTATTGGTCCAATTTTCTACATACATTTGCTTATTTCGTTCCTCTTGCTCTCCCCTGTTAAGACTTCATATCTCCATTTTTGTTGTCACCTCTTGGTTTTCTCTTCCCGCTCCCATGCTCACTCGTTTTCTGTGTTAGTTTATCATCGGACAACAGGCCCGGTGTGGTAATTACAGGCCAAAGGTAGGTCCAGGGAATAATTACATATCATTTCACGGTCAGGCCTCTGAGACTAAAACAAGGCCTCCTGCAGGTTATTTGAGATGACTGGACCATTTTTTTGTATTTTTCCAAGTGTGACATTTAACTCCCTAGAGGTTGGAACCGGACTTCCCTGAGTGGGGTTTGGTGTAGCATAGTGAAGCTATTATGAAAAACCAAGGTGGGACCGTTCACTGGCTGTTATTGCAGCTACTTTATTTCCCTTCTTAAAAATGTGCAGCTCTCTGTGCTGTCCATCTCACTCTCTTCTTCTGACACTTTCTTCTTACTCAGGTTACAACACAGTGGTGCGGATTCCAGCCGGAGCCACCAACATTGATATCAAACAGGTCAGCTACTCTGGGAAGCCAGAAGATGACAACTACCTCGGTGAGTGTGCTGTGTGGTTTTAAGCAACACTGGATCAAATTTCAGGAGTTCTTGGGAGAATCAATCTAAAATGGAAGCAGTCCAACCTAATAAGATGGATACATTACATCCCTTCAGCTCTCATCTCGTAGGTCAATGCCATTATCGCTAACATGACCATCAAGCACCCGGGCTTGGTGACCCGGAGCTGTTGAGGCAGGCGTTATTAAAAGAGAGTATGGAGACATGGGCCAAACTGTTGTCAAACTGTTTCCATAAATGAAAGGAAACTGTCATTTGTACGGAGTATATAAGGAGGAAACGTGAGGGGCGTTGGTCCATCTGGGTTGGCCGAGGGTTGGTTGGGAAAGCAAATGGAGTGTCAGCCGTTGAGAAAGATAAATGAGGCAGCAATAAGTGCTAATTAGAGGCATGTGGAGCCCAGGCTGCATGAAAGTAGATATAGGGGTATAAGGTTAGGTGGACCCACCGGGCTCAGCATGTATGTGTGTGTGTGTGTGTGTTTCTGTCTCTGTGTGTGCTTGCATGTGAGCGAGAGACAGACAGAAACAGAAAAAAAAAGTTGTAAGCGTGGGCGCCTATTTTCAGATGGTTCAAGTCAGGTTCAAAATGTTTTAAGTCAAATTGTCAGAAAACACATCTGGCGGAGCCTCATTGCCACAGTGCTGCGGGAAGGTCGACCCCCGCTGTTGCTGAGTGCCACACTTTGAGCGAGTAGAGTCGGTATTAAATATGGTATATATTTGCAACGCCCCAGCAATTTTGCCACTCCAGCTGGTATAATATGTAGAAAAGAATTGAGCATATGAGCACATATCTTCAAAAGGAGACTTTTGAAGTTATGGTTTGAAGCTCTCTCTCCTGTTGGAGACTATTGACACCTTTATGAAGCTGTTCAAGTCTCTCATGGTTTGCTCTGAAGCCTTTGTTTGGTTTTATTTATGTGTTTTTCACTATATATTTTTTAAAAACCTATTCACCTTACCTGCTTCTAATGATACAATACGAAAAGGTCAGTATATTTGTATCAGGATAACACTTCACAAAGGGGAATCCTTGAGGTTCCAGTGACCTCAAAGAATTGTACTTTATCATGCAAGTTCAGGCAGGCAGTGTACATAATGAAAAGTGAGGATAAATCAATCCTGAAAGCGAACATGAAAACTAAATAATGTAGATGCACTCTGGCACTGTGCCGTGAGTGCCTTTCACAGTGATTAAATTTCAGAAATGTGTATCAGCACTACTGTGGGTTTGCTCTGAAGCTATTTTTAATTCAGGAAATAAACAGAACTACTGCGTCAGTTTGGGGGAGACTTCATTTTTTAAGGTGCTGCAATGTCACATCGACTCCTTTTGTCTACTGTTCTTCACATGCATTAAGGTGAACATGTTTTGGTGAAACAGACTTCAGAAGAAGCTTCTTCTGAACTGCATCAGGCATAAGTTTAAGATATAAGTTCTCTATGTGTGTGGCTATATGTCTGCACATTTCCTGAAGCATTGTGTCTTTTTTTCCATTTCTGCAAAGCGTCAGTGATGACATCCAGAGTCTGTGGGTCTTTGCCAATTGTCGCCGACTAGCTGGCATCCAACAATATGCAGAGTTTAGTGTAAACAAAGTTCTGTCGAGAGGCTTAATCGCATGCATTGTTTTGGCATGCACTCACAAATTGTAATTGTTTCTCGGAACCATAGTGTTGGAGGTACTAAAAGAGGTGGTTGGTGAACATTTTGGCTTTATGTTTAGATATTTGTTTGTATTTGCAGTCAGTGCAGACCCCCTTGTTTGCACTACAGCGTCAGTCATGGAGGAGAGTCACGCAGTCTAACTCCAAATAACTGCAATTTAGTGCCACCAGTGTTTCAACATACCTCCCCTGCAACAATGGCTTTGCAGAACAACAATAGGCTGGCAGCTCCAAGGCTGTTTATTTAATGTATAGCCTGAAATGATGAATGCCATGTCATGCTTGTTCCCAAAACCTCAAGTCACAAGGGTGTAAACTCATTTGAAAAAGCAAGCATTTATTCTCTTAAGCAGCCTTCGTTCTTTTTTGTTCATTTTTTTCTGTCCTTTCTTATTGCAGCATTATCTGACAGCCAGTCCAACTTCCTCCTGAATGGGAACTTTGTGGTGGCCATGTTCAAAAGGGAAATCAACTTCAAGGGAACTGTCATTGAGTACAGCGGCTCAGATACGAAAGTTGAGCGAATCAACTGCACTGACCGCATTGAGGATGAGCTCATACTGCAGGTATGTAACTACATTAACGTTATGTTTACCTCATCTGTCCTGCTTTAGGTATACTACATTTATATTCTTCTGTTAGGTTTCATGTCACTCCACTTTAGCCTTCATTTCTATATCATTTCCTATAAAAGTTTCCTTACTTCTCAGCTTAAGACATGCTGAGCTTAACCCCTGTGTCTAAAAGGGTGATGCCTCTGTGTGGACAAAATAATGAACAGGTAAGTCCTTTGACCTCACCTTTCCCACCATTGTTTCCTCAGGTCTTGTGCGTGGGAAACCTCTACAACCCAGATGTGCGTTACTCCTTCAACATACCCATCGAGGAACACAGGGAGCAGTTTGTGTGGGATCCCTCGGGCTCCTGGCTCGAGTGCAACCGCATCTGTCAGGGTAAGATGTGAGCTTGGCTTCCAAATCTCCTCACATGAAGAATAGGATTATTTGTCTTTAGCTGCAGCTTTACAGTTGAACAAAGTATAATACAGCTTTTCTGAATTTGGGATGCATTCCTAAATATTGGTATTTGATTTACATTTAGGTTCATTCTTCTTTTCACAAACTGCAATGTTTGATCATGTGGGGAGGAAAGATTTATTGTTCTAGGTATGTGGTCAAACTTCACAGCCACTGTTTATATAAAATAAAAAAAACTTAAACAAAAATGTGTAAACGTGTGAAATTTATAGGAACCATAATACATCTTACAGCTCCTATTACATAGGATGTTATTACTTGAATAAGGATCTAAGTGTCAGTGCACATTAGGATAAGCATCCATTACACATAACTCTGTGTTTTAAATCTTACTCCTTCATCCTCATCTTCCATAAATCCCCCTCCTGGCAACCCCAATCTGACCCTGGCCAATCACATTGCCCGACACCTTCACCTTAGCCTCGTCCTTAACCCGACTAAGCCCCTCAAATTTCCCTTTTGGAAGCACGCCAGTCAGGATCCCAGTGGGTCAGAGTGCACAGTGGGATCCAGTAAAGAGATGTGTTTGTGGGGTCTGACACCAACATGGACCCCTAAGGCTGCATGGTGAAGGATTGAATGTCAGAAAGCTGGTTAGACGAGGTAAAGGTGAAGAAATGGGATATTTTGTCAAGTGAAGTGTCTGCCAGATGTTGTCTGATTTGAACCTTGCTTCCCTTCGCGTGTGTAGGTGAGCGAAGACGAAAGGCAGTATGTGTGCGTAAGAGTGATCACCTCGAGGTATCGGACCAACGCTGTGAACATTTACCTCGTCCTGTTGCTGTTACTGAGCCCTGCAACGCTGACTGTGAAGTCAGGTGTGCATTAATTCAGAAACACACATACATACACCCACAGAACAGCTCCAACAGTGCACACACAGCCAAACATTTTTCAGCATCTCCTCTCTCACAGGTGGCATGTTGCTGGAAAGAGCGAATGTTCAGCTAAATGTGGCCCAGGCTACCGCAGCCTGGATGTTCAGTGTATGAAGTACAGCCAGATGAAGAGACAGAGTGAGAGGATGGAGGCGAGCGCCTGCGGAGACATCGCCAAACCTCAGACCAGGGAGCCCTGCCATGGCGACTGTCTGCTCAAAAGCTGGCAGTACAGCGCCTGGTCACAGGTACAGTCACTGGAAAAATTATGTTATACATAAAAGGTGAACAGTCTGTATGTAGTATAAAAGAAAACACTTGCCACCTAAGAGAAATATGTTTTCAAGCCTACATCATGCTCAAATTAGACTTATAGTATTGTAGTGGATTTGTTGTGTGCAAATGAATGCTTTGGTTTAGACATCACAATGCCAAATATGCACCGACAAAATGTTGCATTTTGCCTTTTAAACAGAATTTGTGACCAGATTGTAACAACGAAACAGTTTGGAAATTATAGTGCCAAAAATGTCTTGTCATAGAGAGTGTACACAATGCAGTGAGACATGATGGTGTATTCCGTTTACAGTGCTCTAAGACATGTGGACGTGGGAGCCGCAGCAGGGAATCATACTGTATGAACAATCTGGGCCGGCGGCTGGTGGACAGAGAATGCAGTGAATACCAGAGAGTTGTTACTGAAACCTGCAACGACCAGCCGTGTCCGAAGTGGACTGTGAGCGAGTGGAGTGAGGTGAGCCTTAAAGTTTTTTTCAAAGTTTTTTTTTTACCTTGTTAACATGTCTATATTGGTGTTTTAGCAAAATTAGGAATCAACACCATGGCTGAACGTTTACACCTTGGAACTGAATTGTACTAAAGGGCAGTGTAAAAAACATGGATTCACTTCCAGGGTTTTATACATAACAAACCTTCGGAACCAGTGCTGTCAACTTGCAGGGTGGGGATTTCTGCATCATCATTTTTCTCTGAAATCGGTTTCCAAACATTTTTGACAGAATTATTCCATTAATACAAACTGGCATTGAGTAGTTTTACAGTGTTTGAGCTGAATCATAGGTGAGCTGGTGTGTCTGAGCTGCAGCGAGTAGGGAGTCATGAGTGCATAGATCTGCACATTCTAGAAGAATCAATGGTGTAGAGTTCTATCTAAATTATTTTAAGGCGTGAAGTCATTCTTTATAGGAAAAAAATACTTTAAATATGTCACTTTGATACACAGAGATGACTTTTATGGGTTAGATCAACGATCAGAGAGGGCCTTTAAATGCAGCAAGAATGTCTGAATAGTAATGTTCTAATCCTCAAAAGAAGACAACGGAGTCGACTTCTCCAAACTTCAACACACCTAATAAAACCAACCCTTAGCACGGCCAAACGCTAGAAATAAACAGTGAAGTCATGGGCACATGTACAGTATAGTGTAATATAATACAAGGGTTGAACCAAGTTGCCATAAAACCTATTACAGTTATAGGGCTAACCCAAGCCAAGCAGTATAAAAGTCCTCCAATAAATTCTTCTTCTATAAAGTGTATTTTCAGTTTTTATTGACAATGTGTCAGACAAGTATTGATGTGTTTCTATGATCATTTTAGAGGCTTTAGTGAAAGGTGTTTCTAATATTTCGTCCACACCCACTGATGTAAACTTGGGAGTACAATGATGGTGGCAATGTGTGTCTGATGTTATCATAAAGAAACACTCAACTACTTTCACAATTTTGTCACCATAATCCCACACCCATTTCTACCCCACCAGTGTCTGGTGACTTGTGGAAAAGGGATGAGGCACCGACAAGTGTCCTGCAGGATGGGAGCCGGCGAGGAAAAGCTGAGCGAGCACTTGTGCGACTCGTCTAGTAAACCTCCTGCCGTGGGGAGCTGCGAGTTGCCTGAGTGTGCGTCTTGGCAGGTCGGCGTCTGGGGAGCGGTGAGTCCTGCAGACACACACACACATACACACACACAGAGATAAGACACACTGGGGCGAGGTGACTCGATGCGGTGTCTGACTGAGGAAATGGGTTTCATGTGTGGCTGTCTAGGGCCTGTGTGTGTTTGTGTGCAAGTGTGTGTGGTCAAAGAGAGAGAACGTGCTGTGTAGGAGTGACAGTGTGGATTTCTTGCTTGTGTGTGTGTAACCTGATATACCTTCGGGTTACAGAGCTGTGCGTTTTCTTCGATTCCAGCTGCCATTTCCTCCGTAGTACTTTCACTTTGCCCTCATATCCTGTCAGACTAAATCTGACCCACAGTGCACACACACACACACACATACAGACAATCCTACACACCGTCCTCTGCATTCAGATTACTGGGCAGATTTGGCACTGTTGGGGTAAAACTGAATGAAACATGGTATGAATGGATGTCTTTGGCCATTCACAGTCTAGTTTATACATGCAGATCTAATGCCCTCCCACATGGTTTGTATGAAGTCACAGAGCTGGAATATACCGGCTCATTATTGCCTGTGTAATTATAATTTGCTGCTCAAATAAACCTATCCTGTGGCACTTCCTCCGCTCTCGTGTTGTACTTAATCGCGATTGGATGGCCTCGTATGTGAGTTAAGAAGTGGGTAAAGGGTCGAGTGGAGTCTAGGGGTGTGTATGTGAGTGCATGTTAGAGTGTGTGTGTGAGTGTGTGTCTGTGTCTGTGTGTGTTTGAGCATGTCAGGGTCTTAACCAGGCTCTGCTGAGTTGGACCTTGACTGAGGCCCCGTCTAAGATATCAACCTTGACACACTTAGATAGAGTTTGAGATAGCTTGCGGTTGACTGGGCATCTCTCTCCTTGTGTTTGTGTGTGTGTATGTATGTGTGTAATTTTGCCTTTCAGTGTGCGGTGACCTGTGGCCATGGCTACCAGATGAGAGCTGTGAGGTGCGTGTCGGGGAACTATGGCGACACGGTAGATGACAGAGAGTGCAACGCTGCAGCGAGGCCCAGAGACAGTCAGGTAAAAACAAAACACACACACACACAAACACACACACACACAACAAACATAACAACTGCTCACATAGCCCAGACTGCTGAAGTAACCAAAAGTTCAATCCTTCAGGGTTTACCCTTGTTTGTTCCAGGGTTAGTGCTTTGCTCTTGGGGTAAAGACATAAAATGCAAGTCATAAAAAACTGACATTCATTAAATAGTGCATACAGTATTGAATGCAGATGTAATACTGTATCCTCAGTGATAAAGAGGACTTTAAAATTGGTTTTGAGTATTTTCACTACAGGCAGTATATTGCTTTCAAGTGATTTTTTCCAGATTTTATGTTGCGTTAAGCAGCGACCTTTTGGAAAGTTCAAAAATGTTTCCCCTCATATTGAGGAGCTGCATTATAACTGTTATTACTGTAAGTCCTGCAACCAAGCAGATTTAGATTAATGACGTTCCTAAGCCATGTTAAAGCAGAATCAGGTAATTTTGACAATTTTGCAGACTTGGAACAACCTTAGCATGCATTTAAAATTCCAGATAATAGGATGAATTTGTAGCGAAAGTTGCAAATGAATGCTAATATGCTGGTTGTCAGTTCAGTATTCACATTTTTTTTTTCCCTGGTTTGGTCTCCACCAACTCCCTAAGGAAATATTTGGCATTGAAGCTGCTACATGCCCCACCAGATTTCTGCTGACTTTGTCTGTTTGCTGTTTGACGGTGGTCTGGTAACATTTCTGGTTCAGTGGCTGTATCAGAGCTTTTTCAATAAAATCAGCTGTCTGCTGTGACTAAAAAGGAGGTTAAGGAATAGAGTGGAACTGATCCAAACAGTACAGATGTGGCTCCTGACACCAAAACAATGAGCTGAAAGTTTTGGAAACGCTAAACCATTCAACAAAGTGAGTTTACATCTAAAATTAATCATGACTCAAAAAGTAGATGACCTATTTTTCATTTCAGTATCACTCATAAACTGATGCCATTTGATGTTTGCACTGAAATTTTACATCTTCACTCTGTCAAGTTGGTGTAGTCCCTCAGTGTAGGTCTTTATGGTCACTTATTGGTTGGTTTAATGTACATCTAATTGCCTGAAGTGTATGTTCTTCACCCTTTAACCATGTTCCCTGATCAAGCATCTTTTGCATTCAGTACAAGAGTCAGTTAAGCAAGCTGGTTTGGTAAGGGTGTTATCTGCATAAAGATAATTTGTGTCTGATAAAGAGTTTCTGGTAAAGGAGGTCTCGGCTAGAAACTTATAGAATGACATTTATTATCCATTACTAAAATATACAGGGTGTCTGCTACATCACTGTCCTACATTATCCTCCCGCATCACTCTGCTTATTGGACCAAGACTATGTTTCAAACTAGCCAATATCATAAATTCAACTTACAGATTCACTTCTTAACCGTCTGAACCCTAAAATCTGCTGAGCCAGAAACCGTAAAAACAGACAGAATCCTCCTCAGACTTTCAACTTTCCAACACCTCTTGAGATATTTATCTATTGCAGACTGTTCGGCCAGAAAACTTCATAAAATGTAAGCTTAAATTCAAATCATTTACAAAACATGTCTCATTCAAGAAAATCTCCAAAAGTAGATGGTTTGTTGTAATCAGATTCTGGAAAAACACAAAATTCTACATTCCTTGACACAACAAGAAAGCCATTACTGATTCAGTTTCAACCAGCAAGCAAAAAATCTGGGCTTTTCTAGCTGAACTGGGATGAACTGCAGGCAGTGCCTATACAGGGCAAACAGGAGAGAAGTATGAAAGCACATTTAAAATGTAAGTAGTAAAATATCTATAGTACGTAGTCACCATTTATTTGTTCCATTATTGGTAAGACCTGGGGACATTTGGAAAAATGTTGCACGTGTTGATTCTAGTTTTTAATGTAAAATCAGTAATCAAAGAATTTCAACTGTTAGTAGTTTTTTTAATGAATTATGGCGTTCTAAAATTGTCATACTGCACATAGAACATTTCTGAGTTGTTCCTACTTCTCTTTATGGTTGGGCCGTTTCCATTGAGGTTTTCTACTTTAAGCACAAGGATTTGTAAACAGTCCTGTAGTGTGAAGCAGTGAAGGTCAAACATCCAAGAGAAGTAGCATTGACCAAAACACATTTTTGAGTGTAGGGGGCACTTAAGGGTTCTTAGACACTGACGGACACTGAAAGTGGAGGGTGTTGAACTGATGACCTCAAAGTCTCTAGATAAGGGATGTGTGTCAGCTGTTGGAACTAAGGTCATCTTGATATGGACAGACTTTGTAGTTTATGAAAGAAACGATAAAGGATATTTTTCTAACCCAGAAAAGTCTAAACAAATAACGTCTAACCGTGAGCAATTTCTTTATTCCTTTAAGTCAACTTAAGTTATCATTAGAGCACCAAATGCTCTAGATTTTTGCATCTAAGGGGGACACCATATCTTTGTGACTTATTTGCTCTCATTGATTCAGTGTATTGCTGAGAGCTCACAACAGGATACCTTGCTTACATGTTTGTCTTTGCAGGACTGTGAGATGCCAGCATGTCCGTGGGCCTCTCCAGTACAAAGCACACCTCGTCCTGACAACTCAGCACAGCTCCTGACTCAGTGGAGATACGGCTCCTGGACTGCGGTAAGGAAACAAATAGGGTTCAATGGGTCTATCAGAGCATGTTACAATCTGTGGAGTGGACAAAATGATAAACAAAACTTTGCACTCTTCTGTTTATCATTGTATGTGTGTAGCTTTAGGGAAAGTTATCTGCTGGGTTTTGCAATCAGTCCGACTGAAGAATAAGAATATTGATGGATCAGTTTGCATAAGTGTGTGTGTGTTTGTGTATTTAATAGAATCCAGTAATGATGGATCTCCTGCATGGTTGTTTACAAATATTAGGCTGACATATTCAACTTCACTGTATATCCCAGCATTCCATCAGATAGTACATACTGTACATGACTATGATCCTCTTTTGGCATTGTCTGTTTTACCCCCTGCTGCATCTACATACTCACACACACACACACACATGCAGACACACTCAGGCTCCAGTGTCTGGGCTGAGAGGCCCCTCCGTCTCTCTGATACTTTGCATTGTTACTCGCGGCAAATGAAAACCAGATTCCATCTAAACACGAGTCTACGGTTTCTAAGATTGAACCCCGTCTGTCAATCTGAAAGTCGCTGTGAGCTCACATGTCAAAGCGGCCAGCGCCAGTGTGGTCTCACACACACATACACGCATGCACACATACAGACGCCACATGCACACACAAACATGCATACATTCCCCGAGCAGCGGAACTGCCATCCTCCTTAGAGTGTCATCGATATGAGAGGGATATTAACGTGCCTATTTGAGCTGGAGCCATTTGATTGCATTAGGTATTCATCCTCTCAGAAATGTTTGCTTTGATGTCCTCTTGAGATGGCAGGAGTGTAGAGCGTAAGCTGCAGAAAGCGGATCGTGGAGTTATTTCAGGACATCAATGACAGCAGACAATATCCTAAACGCATTTATTTGTGACAGCAGGTGAGGAAGCCATAATATATCATTTTCATTAAAACAATGTTGCCCGATCGATTACAGTTTGAGAAAAGAAGTCGAAGAAATGTCTGTTATTTCTCATAACTTGAGCGTGTGATGCCAGGAGGTATTACAGAGCTGCAAAAACAAATGCTCCTCGACAACAAGAAAAATATTGTGTAATCTACAGCAAGTTCCCAAACTTTTCAGCACCAAACCACCAATATAACAGTGGCAGAGACTCATGTTCCCCACAATCCCACAGTCCCATTAGTGTACACACACACAATAAGGGGACTGTGCAAACATGGGCATAACAACCGCACAATAGAACACAACAACATCCATAATTTTATTTCGGAATAGTTTACCATCAGCTAGTAGCAGAATACATCACTCAAAGTATTCTCCATGATAAGCTGTGGTAGCAGAGTAAATATACAGTATGTGGGAGCAGCAGACTTACAGGTGATGTCTCTGTGTGTGGATATGCACCGAGCAGCAGACTCCAATGTTGTTGCTGTCATGTGAAGAGTTATACATTAAGCTCAAGCACAACAAATCTAGTCTGGGTTTAATTTCCAAGATGGACAATTCGATATCATCCTCCATGTTTAGTTGTGATTTCTATTCAAATGAACTGATGCAGCTGCTATTCTCTTACTATTGTGGAAGGGGCACATAGGGACAATCATAGAAAGCTTTAGCTACACTTATGGCTAAAATATACTGTAATTTCTGGGAATTGCGGGGTCTCAACCCTGACTTCGGTATCCACAGGGCTGCAGAAACCTGCTATCGTCAAACAAACGAATCTCAACCTTGTTCTACTCTTTCTAGAAAACAGAAAGAGACAAGAAAGATCAAGACCAAACATAAGCAAAAAGCTGATCACTGTATTTGCTTATGTTTTTTATGCCTCTGATTACTTTTGTACCCTTTCGTAAGAAACAAGGAGCTAGTTGTGAACTTCAGCTTGAACACAGTTTATTAGTTTGCTTATGTCACTATATAATATATAGTGTCCTTGCTGAAAACATGTTCACTGCAGGTAAAATTGATTCGTAGGTACATTACATATACTGCATATAGTCTATAATATGCTCACATTATCAGTTTGGGCTGTCTGTTTGCAAAACTTCTATAGCACAGGAAGCCACATAGTTTTTGTGGGACATATTCTAAACACCATACATCATGATAATTGTGAAACAGATATGATGCAGTAAAAACCACATAAGAGGAACATTTTGTTCAATTTCACATAAAACTTTTTTTTAAAAAATCTATGCTCTGCTTGTATCTGCGTGTCTTGCAGTGCTCGGTGTCCTGCGGTAAGGGGAAGCGGGCGCGTTACGTCAGCTGCAGAGATGCCCAGGGAGGAGTGGCCGACGAATCGCACTGTGCCCACCTGCCCCGCCCCCCGGAGTTCTCCGCCTGCTTCAGCCCCTGTGGCCAGTGGCATGCTGGAGAGTGGTCTCTGGTGAGCACAACATCCAACTGTGTCCAATCAGTACAGATGTTTTTCCACCGTGGTGACTCGCTGTAATCACTCAGTGTTCATTTTTCCAACAATGGTAAAGTCGCCCTGAAACCAAACGGGCATATGGGACTGCTGTGAACTTGACTGTTGAGTTCTGATCTTTGATTTTCATCCAAAACTGTTAACGTCACCAAGAGACCAGTGGTGGGGTGGAGCCACTGATGATTTACATGATTATGTGATTTTTTTTAAATCATGTGTTCATGTGATGTCACTTTACATATAAAAACCTGAAAGAAATTTCTCTGAGGACAAATTCTTAAGTTTATTACATTTATGTCATATTGAGTTGATTTCTACTCCCGTTGTACTGACAGCTACAGGCTCGTGGGGCTTCACATCATGAAGCAACACATGGGAGCAAACAGTGAAAACAACACTCCCTAAACTAAGGCCTGTTTAAAACCTGGAAAATTAACAAAAGTCTGATAAATAAATTAAAGAATTCTTTGGAAAAAAGTCCTCGTGAAATAGGTCAAACGAGTTCAGCCAGGAATGTTTGAATGCTGACAATTTAGAGTGTAGAGCATCGAATGGTTTTGCACCTTAACGCTTTCATGGTTCATGTACATCACATGGTTCTCACAACAAGGCAGTTCATGAAGTTGACTCTAGTTTTAAAATTAGGCTGTTATTTTCTGGAGATATCTTTCATTTGAAGTAAATTATTAGGATTAGAGATACAGCATTTTTTTAAAATTGTCGTTTTCTTTCCTTTCTTTCACCTCTGTTTCTAACCCTTCGGTTGTGTCTCTCCGGCCCCAGTGTTCAGTGACCTGCGGTGTAGGAAGAACCACTCGACAGGTGGTGTGCTCCAACTACCACCAGCCAGTGGACCAGTCTTTCTGTGACCCGGATGAGAGGCCTGCGACGGAACAGGACTGTACAGCTGCGCCCTGCTCTTCTGTCTACCACCGCCAGCGCATCAACGACCAGCCCTACGGATACCCTCAGGATCCAGGACGTCATCCCGGGCACAGCAGCTGGAATGTTCCCTCAGCAGACAACCAGTGGAGGACGGGGCCCTGGGGAGCAGTATGTTCAGCATGTGATCTTTTGAAGTCATAGCAGAGCGCAGAAATATTCAGTCTTGGGGTGCTCGTTTTGTGTCGTTGGAGGCTTTTTATGTGTTGGCAGCTTCGAATGTAGTTTGCTGCATGTACCGTACAGGCCATATGTATATAACAGGTTGATGAGCAGGTCTGTGCGTCAGTCTGTAAACACATTCTTGTGAGCAGATTAACTTGGAAGGTGAGGCAGCAGCTGTTTTCATTTCCCAGGGCAGAAGGCCATACATGGTAAACCACTTTACAAACAGCGCCAAAGTACAGATTGGAAGGCATACTGAGGACTGCAGGATGTATACATATTATACATTGTGTCAATGTATACACTGGTATTCAGCACATTTTAGATGTTCTTTGGCTATAATCAGCTGGGAATGAAGAATCCTCAGAGCAATTTAGGCTCCTAAGGTTCTTGTTCTTGAATCAGGTTGGCTCAAATGCAGAGGTAATTTTTTCATTTTAACCTTGTTTGGTAGTTTTAAGTATGCATCTTTGGAGGTAGCAATATTGGTGCAGGTAGGATTGTGTTTCCTGTATGTAGTATTAGCAGCGTAATACTTTTCCTTAAAAGACATTTTGCATGAAATTCCCACGCGTGTTTTTAGTCAAGCTGCATTTTGAGCACATTCAAGGAGCTATTTATGCATTTTGAATAATGTGCTCAACTAATGATGATGGTGTAACTGTTTTTCTTCTTACGCTGGAGGTCTTCATCCTGCTCAGTGTTCAGTCTCATGTGACCGGAAGCGCTGCCGTTCACACTCATTCTGTGCTGTCCTCCCTCATACATGAAGAGCACTGAGTGTGCTCACTCCCATTGGCAGTACCGATGTGTCATTTTGATTGGATGCAGAGTCCACCTACTGCTCTGGTCAAGGCTGAGGTGTTGAGTGTTCGAAACTGTCCTTCGCAGACTCGTTTTCCATCTTAGGAAGATAATTTGACCATTGCAGCTGGGTTTGGTCTTGGCTTGAGTCATGTAAATTTAGTATCAAAGGTTGTCTGTTGTGCTGAGTATATCATTTTTTGCATGTTTCTATATATGCACCAAAAAGACTACTTTTGAATCAGTGGATGAAAAGTCTTTGACCAATAGCCGTTGAGTAAGTTCATTAAACCTGCAGTAAGTTCTAAAACACGTGCAAATACAGGAAGGGCTTTCTGAAACTCTCAACCATATTTCATGGCCCCCCCTGTGCTGAATGGAACTTGCGTAGGTATCATCATTTGACTTAAAGAAGCCAGTTTGGTCTTGCAGTAACAAAATTTTAAAAATGAATAAGTTGGGGGCATCAGTCTTTGTGTTCTAGATCATTTGATATTAGTTTAGTTCAAATATATCTAAATAAATTAGGATGATCCTGTAAATACAGCCACATATTGTGTGTGCTTCTTTAGTGTTCCAGTACCTGTGCAGGAGGCTTCCAGAGGCGAGTGGTGGTCTGTCAGGATGCTGATGGCCGCAGCAACAGCTACTGTGACGAGAGGGTCAAACCTGCTGAGTCTAAGAGCTGCGACTCTGGCCCCTGTCCTCTGTGGAACTACGGCGTCTGGGGAGAGGTGAGCTTATACTCAGGGTTAGGAGGACAGTGTTCCTCATAGTCTTCCACTTACTCATTGTGAACCTTATTACAGTTGATCTTTTGTGTTTCATCCTTATCAGCTGTTATGTCTTCTCTGTATGTGTATCTGTCTCCCTCTTTTCATTTATACATGCACAGACTTTTGTTCAAACTTAGTATAAAAAGGGTTAAAGTCTTGCTCCTTAAAGCCAGTGGTGATTCAGTGCGGAAACATGTAAGAGCAGTAAAAGTATCCGGAACATAATTTTTCGTTTGCTATTCCCCTCAGTGTACCCAAACCTGTGGTGGAGGGAGGAGGACTCGCTTGGTGGTGTGTCAAAGACCCAACGGTCAGAGGCTTAATGACTACAACTGCGACATCCTGGACAAGCCTCCCGACATGGAGCAGTGCAACCTGCAGCCCTGCCCAGGCTCTGCCTCCTGGCATCGCCGCCCATGGAAGCCGGTACGATAGTACTAATTTTCCTCCGACTCTTATGTTCCTCACTCAATGGTGCTTCACTGTGAGTAGACATGGTGTGTCCTGACGTGACCTCAGACCTGTGTGCTGAGTGTGTTTTCAAGCCTAAAACTGTAGGAGATACTGAAGAACAGTAAGTGCTGGGTATCTTGCGGCCACTAGCCAACTCCGGCCCACCCAGATGGGCCCTGCAGTGGCATGGTGCTGATTAAAATAAAAAGAAAAAAAGGAAAAAACACACAAAAACAATGCTGCTCCACTTAGGGGATCATTAAAAACACATGGATCCCATTTTGGGCCAAGGCTCCAAATTAAAACCTATAAATCAGGACAGCGTTGTCCAACAATGCCATATATTTGTAGAGGCATAACTCTTGAAAATATTTATTTCATATATGAGGCGTGAAGTAAATGTTCTTTGCTGTTATTGCTGTCTTCACCCTGTATCCGAAGTACACAAGTGTATATTTGTGTATAAGAGTTAATATTATGACCTTTATTGAACAGCTACGAATGACTGTCAGTGTATTTTGTATATGTATCTTTGTACAGTATGATTTTATTTTTCAAGTAGATAGTTTTCGTTACTGAATATTTAATATTTTGCTGGTGCTCTTGGTCAGACCTCTCGTATCTCTCTATGAGTAAATGCAGTTTGTACAGAGGAAAATATTTTCAAAACATGCTTCATTCTTATTTTTGATATCGTGTTTTTACTTAAGTTGAAATGCAACTTTAGAATGGTTTCATCTCTGAAAATATCTACACTGTCACAGTTGAAAATAAAACTATGCAACCATATTGAAAAACGCATTAAAATTAAGTGCCTTGAAATGCAAAATAAGTCAAAAATAAGCGTTTTACAGAAGAGTTTCTTAAGATATCATGATGATGTAGTCTGTTTCACATAAGAGCGGAATTACAGGCAGTAACTTCCCAATGCCACTCTAACACCTGTCTTCACTCGGTGCTCACTTCATATGCAGTCGAGCCATTGGGCACAAGTGGTTTTTAATGTGATGTGCCACAAAAACAATGGCCTGTCTGATGTGTCTCATATGTGTTGACACTTTAGACTTGGTCCTAATGTTTGTAAAAGAAAGTCAGTTTGATATTTGGTGCTGTTGTTCTGCAAAAAAGCCACAAAAGAGCAATTTTAAAATGCAACGTTATGACATTTTGTCATTATGATGAGGTGCTATTCAACCGAACATGCAATGGTGACTTATCGGTTTTGTGAAGATAAGGTTTGACCGCATGTCCAGGCTCAGAAAGAATTTATTTATTCTGTTAATGGTAGGTAGCATCAGCGCAGCTTGCTGAGCATAAAAACTGTCAGCGCAGGAAATCGTTCTTTTTCAGCTTTTATCCGTGACCATAAAACAAACCTAAGCACACAGATACCTCCTCTTTATCAAGTTACAGTCAGTTGTTGCTGTTTCTCTTTCATCCTTTGGCCAGTTTGTTTTCTGAAGGACTTTTTTTTTCAAATGAAACTTATTTATTTGTTTACAGTAGATTATTAATTGTTGCAGCTTTAATGTTTTTGTTCCAGTTTAGACTGATGTAACACTTGACTTGAATTATTTGTCGTTTTATCTCACCTGAACAGTTCTGGTTTAAACCTTTGGGCTCTGCAGTCTTGTGACCAGTGATGACAAACACAGTACTACAATGAGGTTAACTTGGCTAACTTAGCGTTGACATTGTCCCACTAAATGAGCAGAAATTCCTGTATGTGCACATGTGTTTCCATAATTTGCTATCAGGTTAAAAAAAGCTATAAATTCTCTGCTAATCAGTCTGTATTAAACATAAGGAGAAGATTTAAGCTCCACAATGTGTTCAAATGAAGCTGCTCTTATTATTTCATTACCATAAAAAGCAACTAAAAACCAGCTTTAAGCTGCTGCAGTGATGTCGAGGGGGACTTCAGGGTGTGTCAGTGAGTTCTCTAAATATGTGCAAAACACTTGAACTGTTTAACTAGAGAAGGCAGTGAAATACTGCTGTTCATTCTGGTATTAAGTTAACTTTAACTGTGACAACTTGGTAACACATCCAGGCAAACACACTGCTTTGGCCATATACAGTCTGACTATGTGCTGGACTCAGACACTGTGCAGATCCTGAGTTGCTTTGCAGAGTCAGGCTCCCGCAAAACAATTAATGAGCAGTTTTAAACCGTGACATGTAAGCACTCGGAAATTACATTTGGATTAAGGCGACACAGAATGATCATGGCACATATTTCAGGTGAAGTGTTGCAGTCGGGTCTGTGTTTATGTCGGTATCCTCCCCAGTGAGGATCTCTACAGTCTCTCCCTCTTTGTGTTTTTGCTTCTCTCCCTGTGTGAGTGTGTGAAGACTTCCACTACAACCAAGAACCCTCAGCCATGGCGGTTTCACTCCCTCTCCCTCTTTTTTTTAAAAAAATTTTATTTTCTTTTTTTAACCCTGTGGTGCAAAGTTGCACAAACTCAAGGGGGCAACTCTACTTTATTTAGCATATTTTGGTTCGTTGTTGTTGTTTTTGCTATTTATTTCATTCACATGCAAAATACATAAATATGTTAAATTAGCTTTTTTTTCCAACTGTAAAGACTATTAAAGAAACATAACTGTGAAATTTGTGTTGTTTCTCGATGTAATATGTTACTGACAAACAAGGTACAGGACTGGACTTTGAACAACTTTCTGAATTGCTCTGTACTCTAAAGGAAGATTACAGACACAAAGAAACGAATGCCTCACGAGTAAAAGCGTTGCAAGATGGAGTAAAACAAAATAAGACACAGAAAATTATAGTTTATGACTTTAACAGGATAACAGTTTTTATTTAGCTGCATTGTTCATTTACAGTGGAACACTGGTATTCTCTGGTAAACCATGTGCATACAATACATGCATTCTGTAGGTGAGGTCATGTAAACAGCCCACAGCAAACACTTGATTTGTAGGTCATTAGGGGGTATTTAGTATTTGACCCTCACTTGACTTCAGCGGTCTTTTTCTCAGTAATTCCTATGATAATTCAGCCTTTGGGGAGGGAATGCTTAAAATCTGCTGCTTTAGTGTCTGTGGTGCTTCACATACCTTGGCAGAACGTGGTGTAAAAGCGCTGCGGGCCGTCTCCTTTTATGTGTTTTAACATTTTATTTTGTAATCTCCCCGGAGAAAACATACACAGTGCAAATCTAACTCTGGCGCTGGGTGGCACATCTGTTTACCATTGCATTAATGGAGCTCTTCGTGATGCATTTGGCAGCGGTCCGACAGAGTACTGCTCTTACTACGGCAATAATTGGTATTAATTCATGCTGGCGAGGGTTGTTTAGCTGAGGGGATCCAAAAAAGCAAGAGCTGGAAAACCCAGTATAAACAGAAGACAGATCATTCTAATCTATGAAGTTATTTCAAGCTGTATATTCAAATAATACTGTAATTCAAGTTAACACTTCACCGCAGCGTAAAGCAATGTATAATAGGCCATATTGGTAGATTCCACAATACAAAACCTGTAATTTACCATCTGCAGTGAAGAATCCATTTAAAAATCTACCTCTGTATAAAGGATTATTATAGCCAAACTCAAATCAAATGCTATGCTATCAAACGCAAATCAATGCTCTCTATGTGACTTCTTCATATGTTACATTCGGCCATTTTGAAATTTTTTGAATCATTTCATAGAACCAAAACTTACACATCGTCCTGGTGAAGTAGCTGATATTTAGGAGATGATGCTCTTTTAGATGCCAAAGAAGATTCACTTTTTCTTTCTTTTGCGTTACATAACATTGTGTAAACATTTCTGATGGCTTCAGAGGGTGTCTTACCTTACACAATGGCCTCTTCTGCTTGGAGTGTCCACCAAAAATACACCAACTACGCAAAGTAGAGTTTAGCATTGAAGCAAATTTTGCACCCTCAGTAATAATCACATGAGTTTGGGGGCAATAGCTCTAAAATCAAATTCTTGTCTTTAAGTTGTATCATATATTCAATATATTCTTAGGAAAATAGAACCAACGCACACTTTATATTCTCCCAAAAGGTCCAATATTAGTGTATATTGTTATATATCATCTTGGCTGTGCAGGTAAATGCATTATTTCCAAATATATTGTGCAGTTTCTTTAATATTTCTATTTTTGTCAGGCAAAATTCCTTGAAATATACCTTAATATATGTTAACAGTGACTACCATAGCATATATACTGCTATCTAAACTGGCCAGTATTCACAAATGGGCATTTGATCACAGAGAGTAATCCTATATATTGGTATTTATTTACACTTGAACAGTTTTCCAGATGTACCGATTCATTCTCTGCTTTAGTTTGTTGTTAATTTACCTCAAAATAATCTTCTAGTTTTATTAAATCTTGCAGTGACAGCGTCTGCCACAGTTATATATTCATTTCACATCTGTTGCCTTTAACAAAGAAAAGACACAAAACAATTATCACATTTATTGCACAAATGAAGGAATACAGACACACAGTTCAACACAAACTACCAGGAATGTAAATATCATTAACTAATGGTAATTACCTTAAAAGCAGCATCGATGTCAGCTGTGTGCGAGGACCGACAATACGTCTGTGTTTGATAAATTGTCAACCAAGGCACCATTTTAGTAATTTATGCCTGTTTGTTGCTAACAAAAACAAACCGTTTCCTGTCCAGTGTGTGTTTCCCATGGAGGGGGACCACAGCAGAGCGTCTGCAAACTAATCATGCTGCTTCAAATGAAATCCACATGCACAACACTGACATACTTGGCTTTGGCCTGAGGGCACTGGGCAGGAACATTCTCCAAACCTGTCACCTCAGGGTCAGTTGGTTGTGACATCACTGGGCTTGTGTTTCCTGACGCTGCACATGTGCCAGTCGAGTGTGAGCGATTGAAGCGGCGGCTGGAAGGGTCCCTCCCGGTGCTTGCTCGCTTTGGTTCTTGTCGTGGCTTTAATCTAAGACTGAGTCGGTAGATAATGTTTCATTCTGGCCTTTGAGAGAAAGCAAAACAGTTCAGTGGATGATTTTCTGGTTAGAAGTCAAGCGCTACGGCCTACAGGTTTTGGCAAACCATTACGACTTGGGAAGCAGAAAACCAGATGCTGTGAGATGTTATCTGAAGATTCAAAATATTTGGATCACAGCGTGGCTTTTTACGTCAGAGATGGGAGTCCCTTTTAGGTCAAGCAGTTGGACAACATGAAGAAAAGCAATTGCACACTGTAACATATTTTGAGTGAGCACTTGCACAAGCATCCTTACAGTTTATTGTAGATTAAGGTGCAGGTAAACTTTGTGTAGGAAACAAAAAGAAATCAAGAGAGAAGCCCCTCTAATAAGCCTAGATGTTGTTTTGTGCGTGATCTGAGTGGGAAGCAGATGTAGCGAGATGAAATGAGAGGAGACAGGGCATGAAAGTCTGGAAGCGTTTAGGCAGGTCTACATCCAATGACAGGGAACGCGGCCTCGCTTTGACACAGGTAGAGAGCGTCTGCCTTTCCTCAACTCTCAAAGCGTTGCTAAGTGTTTTGAAGCCTCTAGGAGTCGCCTTCTAAGACTTCACACAAATGTATAAGTCTTCTCGCATGAGGCTGCCAGCTCAGACCTAACGGGGCCGAGTCCTGTTCGGGCCTGTCGATGCTATCGAGGTGATGGATTGTAATGGAGTTTGTGGCAGCTTTTTCCCCTCTTGTAGGAGAGGCAGTGATAGATTGGGTGTTTCTAACTCACTTCCACTAACAGCTTGCAGATAGTTGTTTATTTCAACTCTGGCTTACAGAAGAAGCTGCTATGTGATGTTGTACCCTCTCTATGTTACATTTCTACCAGTGATTTAACTGTACTCACCCTCTACTGTTGGACTTAGCCGTCTGTCTGGTCTGTTTCTACTTGTGCATCGTCTAAGTCAGCGGGACCACTGGTCCACAGATGTGAGAAAATTCCAGTGCGTCCCACATTGTCTGATGCA
Source organism: Dascyllus trimaculatus (assembly GCA_024666655.1). NCBI lineage: Eukaryota > Metazoa > Chordata > Actinopteri > Pomacentridae > Dascyllus > Dascyllus trimaculatus. The sequence continues at coordinate 26,877,149 of CM045448.1, forward strand.
CTGTTTGTTTAAAATATTGAAAACACACTGAGGTGTTCTGCAAAGAAGTTGACGTTTTTAGCCAGTGTATCAAACATACTTTTTTGACGGACATATTTACTATAGTTTCTTATCATTTAAGCGGTCTTGCATGAACGTATGCAGATGTAATTCATTCATTCAGAGGAATTCTTTCTTAGGAAGCGCTGCATTTCATACCACTAACCCTTGCATTATGCATGTGGGTTTAGTTAAGCACTCTGAATGGGAAATATCACCCGTGCCTCTATCTCTTGGTAGTGACAGTTGCTTGTCTCTTGATTTCTCTTGTTTTTGGGTGAGTTTTCCTCTGATGGAGGCGTTTCCCTTTGTCAAGACTTGGTGCCGTCCATGGACTTGGCTGAAATCAGGCAGAGGGTTAGCAAAAGAAAAAAAGACACTATGGAAGGAGGCTTGGGAATATGTAAAGAATTTTGGTAAACACTGTGATTTGCACATAAATATGTAAAAGTTCATAAAGTGCAGTAACAGTTAGATTCTCCTTGTGCTTTTTTTATCTGCTTCTTTTGAGTAAACACAAGGTCAAGATCTTCCACTTAGCTGAGCTTTTCCATGCTTCCCTCTCTGCAAGCTGTGGCAGGCTGGTTGCTATGACAGATTAGAAAAACAGCTGTGTAACATTTAGCAGGAAGACAGAGTTAGACTCGGATGCCCCGTGTCAAAGGTCACTGCTTTATAACTTCACAACTGGTCTGCTGTTTTTATTTTTTTAAGTTCCGTCAGTAAGAATTTGCTTCATTCTGCTGATTCTTGCGCGTTTCTTCATTTCGCCCAGTATTTAGTGTAGTACTCATTTCCTGGATGTTTGACTTTAACACGGTCATGGAAAAAAAAGGGTCAGTAGAATGTTTAGACAGATGGAAAGCCTTGGCTGTTTTGTCATTTCATTTTTACTTATGATTGCTTGTTGTACCTTTGCTGAGTGGTGTTGACTGAAAAAGGAAGCCTTGCTGAAGACGCCGTATATGCCCACTCAACCAGTTGTTTATTTAACTCTTTAAAGATGGCAAACTCTTACTGGGGAATGCAGAATGTGCTGCATTTTTGCCAATCAGCAGTTCGCTGTAGCTGACAGGCAGAGAGAGGAAATTATTTCCACATCACACAATCAGCAGCATCCTGGGGTGAATAAGATGGCAAAATCAACTTGTCACATCTGTAATTCATCACTGCACTCAGTTTTAGTATGAAACAAAATGTACCTATATTCTGCATTTGTATACATTTTAATATGCATTTGTTGAACTGAATTTGTTGTAGGATTTCTATAGACTGCTGGATGAAGTGAACTACAGATGACGTGAGATGAGCTGCATGTATGAATGTTACTATTTCACATTGTTCCTGTGTGTGGTTCCAAGTCTGGGTGGGTATTTTGGCCTGATGGATAAAAGATGTATGACTCTTGACATTCCTGTGCCCCATGACGCCGCTCTTACCAGCTGTTCCCATGTTGATAACATGTGTTGTTTTGACTTCTGACTCTGGAACCTCCCTGCAAAACAAGACCATGAACAGAAAAGCGTGACTGTTCTGTGACACCGTGTCTTTCCCCCTCTTTTTTCATCTGAACTCAGTGATACTGATAAAGAAATAACTAAAGACAAGACGCTATCTTAAAGTGCATTCAGTTCCTGATTATAACATTCGTGCTCCTCGCTTACAGACGAATGAAGGTTTTGCATGTGCATGGTTTTAAGAGCCTTTGTTTGAAGATATTGTCTCTCACAACCTTGACAACACGTAGCTCAGAGTATAATCCTACACGCCCCTCCTGCTGTCTACACTTGCAAGTTTGTTCTTGCTCCGGGTCAGCACTGAGCTCCTTTGAAGGCTATATGTAACTACAGTTACCATATGCTTGGTATTACCATCCTTTTGCATTGTGAGTGTGCTGCAGTGTGATTGGAATTCAACTTTGGCTCTCATATTTTAGGATGTGGTCTCACTCCCGACCACTAAATATATGCAATATACAACATCATGTTTAGCAATTATTTTCTTTTAAGATGATAAAAAATGACATATAGATATCAGCTGTTAAAGGTATTACTATAACTTGTATGTCTTCCTGTATGAGCAGATAATATATTGTTGCCGTGGCTAAGAATGAAGCTGAAATGGAAGAGTAAACCAGCATGTCGAACAACAGTGTTAAATACAAATTAGTTGATGAGTGATCTGGCAATATCTAACATTTTTGACTTTTAAGTGGATTTTTCAGAAGATAAACCACTAAATTCCGCTTTCATCAGCAAACAAACATTCTTTATGGCGTGTTTGTAGTCCTAGCGCTATTTTTTTTAATGTGCTGCTTGAGGTGGTTGAATAACGCACATTTTCAAACACTAAATAGCTGATCTGAGCCAGGTGGCTAGTATGTTTTGTGGATTTTGCTTTTCTCTCTGTGAGGTACTCTCTGCAGTATTAGCTCCTTTGATTTCCATATTGGCTGAGTGACACATATTTAAACTACAGTCGAGTTTCTCGTGGAAGCCTAACAGCTTCCATGTGTCCTATTGGCTTACCTGTTGCGAGTAAAGCGGTGGGCGGGGTCATCCTGAGGTTGCCGCCTGCCAGTCCTAGACAAAGACATTGATGCACAGAAAAGAAATATCTAATATCAGCCTGATTATCCGCTTAGGATTTATGCGTTAGAAATCCATCTGCATGAAATTACACTTTGTTAAATTAATCAATATCAGGCGTCTGTTTTCAAAACTTCATGGGCTGTTTTGTGGTTTCGTAGCACGCAGAAAAGGCATGAATTAGGTGGGTTTGCTTAGCACCCAATTATGTGATTTGTTCCAGAACTGTGAAACTCAATCAAATCAAGAGGAGCTGCCTTAGAGTCGCTAAGCAGAGTAATTAAGGTGTCCATTTGTTACATGTGGTTTTAAAATATCAATTATGTCTGTCTCTGTAGAACTTTTGTTCTGCATGGAAAAAAAAACACTTGTTTCACAAAAGCTGTTTTGCTTGGCTGATTTTCAACTGCCAAATCTAAAGCGGGTGAGTCATTCCGTTTAATAGTAATCCACATTATGCCCTGGATGAACCTCACCGGATTATACTAGATTTAACCCACCTAATCATGTGAAATTAATTGCTGGGACAACGTGGGAGGGCAAATCTGTCTCTCAGAGTGTTTCATTTCCCATGTGACTCATTGATTTATGTGTTTTTCTCAGGGAGTTCTCCTTCATGGTAAAGTGACCCTGGGAACTTTTCCATACATTCAAATTGCCCAGCACAATATAACATGCAGAACAGTTCAGATTAACTAGTATATTTTACCAGCATAAGGGTATCACAATGCAAAATGTGCTTCTTAACAATCTGGCACCGACTTTCCTTCAAGGGCATGCAGACTTTAAATATAACAAATGCAGGAATCACTAAAAAAAGGCAGCAGCAAGACAGTAACTTGTCACATTTCTAGTGATAAGTACAACAGATCCTACCTGAGTGGGTGCCGGTGAGTGAAGCAACCCAGCTGGAGCTCGGTGAAGCAGAGGTCCCTGAGTCCTTGCCCTCCTCCTGCTCTCAGAGGTGAAGCTGTCCTCTGGTCCCACGCGCTGTGCCAGCTCCCTGTGCTCTCTGTTACCAGCCCTGATTAACTAATGGCTGACAGATGAGCCTGGCAGGGCAGCGGGAGGAGCACTTCGCCATATAGTGTCTTTTCTCCCACCGTTAAAAATGCAGATACAGTTCAGCTGGGGGAGCACAGCCCGTATGGCTGCGATTTCCTTTCTTCCTCCTCCTTTTTTTTTTTCTCCTCCTGCTTTTACAGCAGTAAGGAGGGGCCAGCCCCCCCCTCCCCACTCCCCCCTCCAACATGTTTGCCTGTCTCTGCTCTTGTCTGAGGTAGAGGGAGTTCTGTTATCATTTTTGAGTGAGTGTGCAGTGGGTATGTGAATCTGCCCTGCTCGGGACTAGTCACTCAAGCTCCGGCCCTCGGCTTTGATGTCCTCCGTCAGCTGAGCCAGCCCTGTGTTTAAAATGCCTCGGTAATTACAGCGTGTGTGATGCATGTGTGTGCAGTGTCAGCCGTTGCCCGCACCATACTTAAGAAGAAAAGGCAGGAGGTGGCTTTGTTTAAGGGCTTCAAATGGACACTTTAAACTTGATCAGCCGACTTTTTAAAGCAGGGAGACGTGTCTTTTAGCCCCTAGAAAGCGGAGAACAAGAAAAATCCTTATTTGCAAATTCCATAGGTCATCATCTGTGGTATAAGCAGCACCATGAGCACACACAAGAAAAAAATCCTGTTTGGTGTTATGCAATATTCTGAGATCATAATTAGAGGACAATGCAATATTATGTTCATTATCTGGACTGGAAAATACGCTAAGACAAAATGAAACCTCATCTTGTGTATTTGATTCCAGCACCCCATTTTTGGAGTGGCTTTGTATAGGGGCGCTCACTCGTCAAGCAGAAATAGGCACCCTAATTGCTGTCTGGCCTCACGGGGACCGAGGTCCCCAGAATATTTTCATCTACCATCTCAGGCAAAGACCTTTTTCAGAGCTTTCATCAGGGTGTCTGGTTTTTATTCATTACGTTTTTCTTCTTCTTCTTCTTCTTCTTCTTCGTTGTCTAGCTTTCTTGAAGTATTTCTAGGTTCCTTATTGGTACCAGATGATTGTCTCGCCAGGCCTGTGCATCTATGTTTCCCTCTGCATCCTTGTCTTCCTCTTTTTCCCTCAGCCTCTGCCATTCACAGCAACTCTACAAGTAATTCCTCTGTTTACAGGTTAAATAGCTGGCTGCTTTACATCAGCATGTCAGTGTTTGACAAAAGGTTTTGGAGAAATCCATTTGGGTTGTTTAGTTAAATGTGTTTGCAGTGTGTCCAGTTGGCCATGAAATGCTATAAGGAAGTTGCTGGGTGCGGCAGGTGCCGTTCTGCTAAATCCTGTATAAACCATAGGACTAAAAGAGACAGTTTGTTGTATGGCGCTGTTTACGGCCTTTGGTCTGTGGTTGTGTTCTCGTTTTTAAAGGGTTAGTTGGCTCAAAATACAAAAACATGATGACAAACTGTATATGAAGGAGATTTTTGGCCAGTGGACTTTGGTGCATTGATTTTTTAAGAGAAAATTCAGTTGCAAAATGTCTTTCCAGAGGCCGTGACCTGGTTCCGGTCAGTAATCCATAGTCAACATGGCAGCTTTATACTGTACCACATATCTCTTTGTTCAATTCACTTACTTTGATACAGAAATTGAACCAAGAAAAATAAAAATGAAATGAGGGATTCAGTTATGAAATTTTAGCTCAAACTTCAAGCAGAGTCTGATTTTACAATATTTCCACTTTCGTAATTATGAGCATGAGGTATGAACTGGACTTTGCTAATGTGTCCTCCTTTTCTCTTGTTCTCCAACCGACACCCATCCCCCTTCTCTCCTCTTCCCACTCCAGTGTTCAGTGAGCTGTGGTCGAGGGACCAAGCAGCGGGAGATAGCCTGTGTTTATCAGAACCAAACCAAAATAGAAGAGGATCACTGCAGTCATCTGCCTCGGCCGCGGACACAGAAGGCCTGTCGCGCTCGAGGATGCCCCAGTTGGAAAGCCAACAGGTGGAGGGAGGTATGTTTGTTCTGCTCGCCGTCTCCCCGGCTTAGATAATAGGCTGAACCTCAGAGGAACCAAACTATCAGTAACCGCAGCCAGCAGCTGAGACACTAGCACAAACACAGCCGAGAGCGTCCCAGAGGTTTGCAGATGTAGGACATGTACACACAGAGCACCTGTCCAATCACCGCTCAGTTTATTCTTGTTCAAGAGTGATGTCCCATTTCCTCAAGTGTGAACTAAACACCACAGGCTGGATCTGCAAAACAGTTTACGTCGTGCACTTGACATTTATATTTCAGGTTTAAAAATATTCAGAGGAGACGGTAAAATCTTTGTGTAGAGTGTTTTATGTACAGCAAGCGAGGCTTTTTATCAGACCACACACTGACCACACACAGACATAAAAACCTGTCTGAATGAAATGTGATAAACACGGAGATCCAGAGGTGCAGCTGATGCAGCCAATATTGGCCTCACTTAAAGATTCAATCACACAATCTATACTAACTGATAATTTGTCCAGGACTAAATATATGCAGAAGATATAGGATTTGAATATTTTCCCATCTAAATGCTTGTTTAGCCTCAATATGCTCAGACTACAGTATGCCTTTTGCAAAGCTCCTTGGCTGATCTACCACTTGTTGATCAGGACACAATCAGAATGTCATCCCATCTCAGTGTATCTAAAATCTAAAATGTGAATGTCTGCCTCCCTCCTCCTGCCACTCCCCCACTCTTCGAGGGTGTCCTCCTCCTCCTCCCTTCCTCTTACTTTTCTCTCTCTCCGGTGTCTGGAAGCAATCATCTTCCTCCACATACCACCAGCAACCATGAAATCCTTAACTAGAGCATAAAGACATGTTTTATATCTTAATATCCATGCATGTGACAACTTTGAAACCTCAGCACCCAATGTTTGAGTTATTCCACAGCTACCCAGCCTTCTCAGTCACCTTTGCCTGGGGGTGTAATGGGCAACATGTTAGAGGAGCTGGAGAGGTAGAGGCTTCCCATTGAGATTTTTACTGGTTTCCAAGGACACAGGAATCATTCTCGTCTTACTCTTTGTAATGCTGCAGCCACATATGTTCAGCATAAAGTCTTAAATTGTAGTTTTGAAGGCTGGTTCTTCCAAATTACAGTAAAATATGCCTTCAAAAAAAATTCGATTGTACAGCATTGAAAATGTATTTTAAAGACCCCCTTCAACTTCTTTATTTTTTTGACCCTCTTTATGTGTGCATATGCTGCTTTTTATGTGCTAGAAAACATATCATGAGCAAATTAAGCAGTCAACTCCATGGGCAGAAATGCTCAGCCTTGAACCTGCAATGTAGAAATGACAGTCTCATAAACAGAGATTCAGACAGCAGGGATTCCCTGTCCTTTAAGGAAGGAAGGCGTTATTTTCATCAAAAGAAACACTTAAATATCTATTTTTCATACACAGAGATTATTTTTTTTAACATTTAATCAATGACTGGTTGGAGACTTTAAAATCCCAAATAAATATAAAACTTAAATTTCATTTTCAGTGCTGGTAGCAGCACAAATACAGTTCCATTTACCTTTACTGTGAAAACTAAGACTTAAACTAACTGAAAATAACAAAAAAAAAAAATCTTCTGCAAAGCATGATTTGCCCAAAAGTGAGTAAGAAAACACATTTCATAATCTGGTTAAACTGACCCTTTAAAGCTGGAGCTGCTGACTCAATGTCATTAAAAAAATCATGAAATAGTGGCTTAGTTTTTCGTGTATAGCTTCATGCTGTCCTCACTGTCTCTGACAAAATAACTGCACGTCTTACAGAATCAGGTTTCTAGAAACGCTTCAAAAGTAGGTTATATTTTCATGCTTAGTACAATCTTTTAAAAAAGGACATTTTATGATTTGGAGGTCAGATTTCTTCCAGTACTTTCTGTTCTCTTTTCAGACTCAAGGACTTGACCCTTCACATCCAACCACATACTCTGCAATGACAACTCACAATTGCAGCAAAGAAAGTTTTTCCGGAAATTTGATCCTCGCCGTATAATTTACAGATTTTCTGACTGTGTGAAATAGATGAGGCCTGGCACTGTTCTTTGAGGTTTAGAGTCGAGGTTGCAGTGAAATCAGCCTGATCAGCTCAAGCCTTACAGAGTACTTCCTCTGTATGCAGGTATGCTTCTCTAAAGCACATCAAAGAGATGTCTGAGATAGACCTTTGTGTGATCTCAGATACTCGGCTCACAAAGAAGCATCAAACTAGCTTTGAATTTATTAGGTGCATTGAACAGAAGCATCAAAGCAGCAGGTCTGGATGCGGGAGACCAAACAAACATTCTGAAATATTTCCAGTGAAATTTTTGAAGGACAAATTAACACCATCCTCATCCTCTTGGAAATGACAGCTTGAGTTAATAAGCAGTCAGCATATGTGATGTAGCTTATGTTGGCTAATTTTCAAACATAAGACAGATTTTGCAGGCTTAATAACCATTAATCACAATTAAAAGCTGTGCAGCATCACTGTAATCAGGTATACCAACAATTTAGAAAAGGGTAAGCTCCAATGTGGAAAAATAAAGTCAACACGACAGAAACTGCACTTCCTCGAATGGCCACTTGAGGCTGGCACCAAAAGAGAGTATATACACATAGACCCCCATGTTAAAATACCCAACTTTACAGCAGAAATAAGCCTATTCAACAAACTGTTTAAGTTTCTATAGCTAATTTACCTGTTTTTGACAACTGTACAGAGAGTGAATTTTTATATAGCTTACCTTTTCAAAGTATAAAGGCTTAAAGTTATGTATTATTAAGATAAACTGTTTGAGTGACCAGTTGCTACTGTTACAGGACTGTTCATGGCCCATAAACATTTGCTGGCCCACCACAGCTATGCTCATGCTCCAACACATTTTTGAAGGAGTATTTGGATTAACAAGGAGTTAGAAGGCACTGCCAAGAAACCAAGACAGTTATGACTGGAGCCACCACATTGAGCTTTGTAATTGTTCTTCAGGAAATCTGCAGGTAATGTCAGTGAGGCTTTGTCCGTTAATGAAATGAGTCAAGCTTCAGAAGCACCGGAGCCCACTTTTGCCAAAATGCAGCTTAATGCTGCCTTTACATGCCCACTTGTTTTAAACCATGCCCTTCAGCTTGTACCACAGACTTTCTGTTAACAATGTGACGTCTCCAAGCCCAAACCAGCATAATCCCAATGACATAATCAGGGTAATTCACTTTGGATAGCTTTCCTTAGAGCCACAGAGGACAGATGTTTTCACAGGCTGAGTAGAACTTCTCCTGTAACAGAACTGTGTGTGGGATGCTGGGAAAATAAATTATATGCCCTTAGTTTGTTGTATCCTTGGTGTTGTAAAATAGAATAAACACATAAACAAGCATGCCATAACCAACAGGTTCCATTTACTGCCTTTTTTAAAATCAATCTGATGTGTGTTCTGTTTGCATTTTAACAGTGTTCTGTCACCTGTGGAGTCGGAGTTCAGAACCGAGACGTTTACTGCAGGCTGAAGGGCACCGGACGAATCAGTGAAGATCTATGTGAAGCTCACACACGTCCTCCCATTGTTCGGCCATGCCAGACTGCAGAATGCACACATTACACTTGGGTTGCGGGTGAATGGGAAGAAGTAAGTAGAGACTCTTTTTTTTATTCTCTATGACTCCCCATTTCTTTTGCTCAGTCTTCCAGTGTGAAACAGATGTACAGATGTTTAACCGCCTTATTAAGGTTTTTATTGGCTGAGATCTCCGCTTTCCCTCTCTCTGTCTGCACCATTAAAGGACGACCTGCAGGTACCCTTGATCTCTTGCGTCAGTCGTGAGGGCTTTAGTGATAACCATCAGTCAGTGCATCATACAGTATCAAACCTCAAAGTGCTGATGGCCATCGTTCCTTTTGTCCTGCTGAATGTGGCTGTTCTGTGTCACGCTAGCAGACTGTTTTCCTCTCGGCTCATCTTTCTTTAATGTCGTGCGCTTTGTCCTCTAAAGCCAGGCATAAAAAGAGGGGCACCATGTAGGGACATAGCACTGTGTCCTCCTGCTGGAATGTTTGCAGTATTCAGATTCCTGTCTGTGTTGCCTCGAGAACTTACAGCCTCCTTTCTTTCACAGTTTGGCCCTGAAATCTTTTCTGCTCTCATGAAATATAAAGAAAGCGTCATAAAGTCCACACTCAGCAGACTTTTTACATGAATTCACTTGAAATATCTGGTCTTTATCGCAATTTTTAAATGCACTAATAAACCATGACGGAGGGAAATCATCTCAACATTTGTCTTTTATGGTAACATTGTCAGCCAGAGCACATGTTTGGAATTGTCACACAGCGCTGAGTTTTTTCCATTCGTGTAAATCTTTGCATAATAAAAGCTCTAGAGAACTAAAGGGACAAGCAGGAATCTGAGAAGTTAGTGATGCTGCTGCTGAAAGTACAACACTGCCCCCCCTCTGCAGGCTCCTCTCCACCCTCACTGACCTCTCCCTCTGTTGGATTTTCCTTTTTAGTGCAATGCAACATGTGGAGAAGGCGTGAGAAGCAGGAAGGTGGGGTGCATGGGCCCGGGGATGACACCCGCCCAGGATGATTACTGCGAGCCGTCGTCACAGCCTTCAGCACTGCAGGCCTGCAAAGAGGCACCCTGTCACTACATGTGGATAACAGGGGAATGGTCTCAGGTGGGAATAAAAGAAGAAATAAGGGTGTTCTTCTGCAAATACAACAGTCATGGTTATTGGTATTAATGTTATTCATTAGGTCTGTAAAGTGGAAAGACATAGTGGAAAGGGCTCATCCCTTAGATAGTTGTCCAACAAACAATTCAAAACCCCAAAATATTCGATTTTAAATGATACATTAAAAGTAGCAGATTATCTCATTTGAGAAACTGGAACCAGCCTTTTCTACATAAACATCTGCTTACATTCTTGTAAGCTACTACTACATACGTGGAAAAGGTTGCACCAAAAAGTGAAATCTGATAAAGAATCAGTTCAAGATGACGACTACAAGTTTGACAATCTAGGGTTGTGGAGTTAGAGAGAAGAGAAGTTACCAGACCTTTGGAACTTGTTTCTTGTGCTTAAGGCCAGACGTCTGAGGCTACATTAGACTCTACTAGAAATAATTAATGCCACTTTGACAAGGAGGAAGAATGTGTGAAATGAAAAAGGACACTATCCCTGTTTCTTCTGCATTTATTTGGATTATTTTATACTGTCTATCCTATCATGTGATAATGTTAGATTACTGTAAAGCTAAATCACACTGAAAAAAATGGCACCTTATAAATATGACCTTTTTTTTACCACTGAATTACCTAATGTGCACAATCTTAGCTCAAAAAAGTAAAGTGTTTTGGAGGTGCACAATTTCTATTGGGCATCAAAACTTTGGTTATCCACAATAAATTTAATAATGTTCTGAAACCAACAAATTGTCTCAGTCCATCTACAATCTGCATTTCAGTAGAAAGAGGCTTAATAAAAGTGAGAAGGTTTATAGATTTATATAAATGAGATTATGTATTCTCATTATTAACGCTACCAAGGCACAGATAAAGAACTCCATTTCTGTATTTTATATCACTGTTGCTGTGTACAAAGACTTTCTCCTGCCAGTGTTTTTGACTGTCATTGTGTGTGTCTGTGTGTGGCTCAGTGCTCTGCCAGCTGCGGCGTTGGCTACCAGCAACGCATTGTCTCCTGCTCCATGATGCCCTCCTCTCGTGCTCAGCGCTCGTACGCTCAGTCCTCCTTTGCCAGCACTAACTGCCCCGAGCCCCACCCTCCTGGCACCCGGCCGTGCCTGCTCACCGACTGCCCGTACACGACCTACTGGAAAGTTGGCCCGTGGAGCAAGGTGAAAGAGAAAACGCTTGTTCGGCAGCAAGAAATCCTCTCCGGCTAATCGCCATTTTCACAAAACATTTTAATGACCTGTGCATATTAGTGTTCTGCTATGAAATCTCATTTGCAGATTTGGATCGGAGCTTATTTGTCAGTTGTTTTATTCCTGTGTGTGGGCATTAATCTGTGTGTGTGTGTTTGCTCCAGTGCTCGCAGACCTGTGGGGCAGGAGTGATGGAGCGCAGAGTGGAGTGTGTGACCTCCAAAGGCCAAGCGTCCAAACATTGCCGTCCATCAGAAAGACCTGAGTCTCAAGCTGCATGTCAAGACAGAGAATGTGAGTTTCTTCTCTTCTTTGTTCAAAGGTTTTGTTTAGCTGTTGAGTACATAACTCAGAAATCTACAATCTTGTCCAACTTTTCTGATCTCCGTAGTGCTTCCTGCCAACATGGAATGTGTGGAGTAATAGCATTAAATTGACTGTGCTGTATGTTGCAGCCAAGGCCGTATCTGATTGTGTTTACAGACACGCAACTTCTTGCTTTGTTTTAACACATTAAGCAGAACAGTTAAAGCCTCTTGGAGTGATTACTTAGTGGAACAATAAATAGACAGTAAGCGCTTTTCTGCAAATTGTGATATGGACAGTCTGGCAGAACTCCTCGGGGGTCAGCGCTGTGACTGAGGCAGCCTTCACAGTGAACCTGCAGTGCTGTAGAACAGCCGACCAACGTTTGCAGGTTCGCTCCTCCACATTTTGAATGTTTCAGCGCTGGCACACTGGGCTAATCATTCCCGACTTGGCTTCTGCCAAGTCAGGCACTGGCGAAATTAAAATGATATGCTCGGGTGACAGCCAGTTCTGTGGTCAAGTATTAATTTTAATAAGCTAATCAGCTTGATATGAGCTCTACAGCACCACAGAAGAGGGAACAACAACACTGTTGAAGAAGAAAAGAACCAGGTCGCGGGCCTTTTTTTATAGCCGTATTTAGTTTATTAGCTTTTGCAATATTTCTGGCATTTCTGGACGAAAGATTTATGTACCAACTTTCGCAAGTAGAATTGCTAAACATCACATCTTTCAAAAGCTGTTGACCTCGATGTTGAGGAATTACATCCTGCTACATTGCTGTTGCACTAACATCTCTCATTCCTCCTTTCATATTTCCTCTCCCAGGCCAGTTGTTCACTTCCTGCCGAGACGTCCAGATGAGGCAGGGTGTGAGGATAGACGGGGAGTACTATCTCAAAGTCAAGTCCAGGATTTTACAGGTATGTGTGTTCTGTCAGGGTTAGTTCTGCACACACCATGACCCAACCAGCAGTTTCCCCAAAGGATCTCATCTCTTGTCTCAATGTGTTTGGCCTCAGATTTACTGCGCTGAGATGCAGACTGATTTCCCCAAGGAGTATGTGACCTTGCGCAGTGGTCAGACAGACAACTACTCAGAGGTGTACGGGCACAGGTGTGTGTGACCTCTGGAGCTGTGATTCACCGTAGCTTCGTATAGGATTATGTAATGTGTAAAAAAAGCAGGAGAGCTTGGTCTAAAATAATTCTGACACTCATCGTCCTTAACATGCAGGTTGCTGAACCCCTTTGAATGCCCATATAACGGCAGCCGAAGACAAGATTGCAACTGCAGGAACGACTACTCAGCAGCAGGATACACACTCTTCCACAAAGTTCGTCTGGACCTGAGCTCCTTGAGGATCATGAGTGCGTAATTACTGTGTGATTGCTTTACACTGTCTACTGTCAAGAGACCACACACCAGTGTTGTTGTAACCCTCACACACCTCGTCCCGTAGCGCTAATAACGCCTCGTCCAAAAGCCTGGGCTGTCCACATGCAGTAAGCGCTGCTTCTCCCTCTCCCTCTCTCCTCTGAAATCATAATAATGACCTTTCAGCACTCTGCATTCACATCACTTGGGGTGGACTTGAAACCAGGCCTGTCAGTCCAAACATGTGAGCAGGAGAATAGAGGAATGCATGCGTGCACATGCAGACATGTGTGCTTACTCAGACTGCACAGACAGACAACGTGTGAGCGAACACACATCCGTGCATCCAGTTGCATCAGAATCAAACACTTACTCATACTTGCGTGCAAGCAAACACACATTCACGATGCAGGCACACACACACACACAAACACACATCTTCAGGCCATATTTCTGTGCTCATTATTACAGCCAGTTCCACCTGCCCTGTTGTGTCCAAGTATGCCTTTGATTAGAGAATGTGGATTTAGTGTACGGTGTGTGTTGGGAAATTGGATTAGTACCTTTGCCGTCATCCTCCCATCTCCTCCGTCTGGGTCCTGATAGCACGTGTTCCTGCCCTCTCCCCTGGATGGTGCTCATTTGGCTTTCAGGTGGCTCAAAGAGAGCCGAGGGCGAGGGGATAACGAGTTCAAGATGAAGGGAAGATTATGAAGAGGCGCTAATTCAGTATGCCTTGCACATCTTGTAAACTTTATCGACATACAGGAGATACGAAGGGAGGACAGGAAAAGGCACCAGTCACAGCTAACATGTGTGGTAATGCAGGATGAATGGAAAATGACAAATCAGAAGACTCAGGGGAACAGGGTTCAGACTGATTGGGTTCAAACGTAAGACCAAGGTTTGAATTACATAGTCAACGGAACTGATATACTGTAAGGTTGGAATCTGATCATCTTCTTGGATCTGGTTACCTGTCAGTAAAATACCTGGATTCATATGTGTTGTCCCTTATTGCAATTAATGAAACATTCAGATAATCATTAAAGCTAGTACAGTATTTAACACTGAACCTAAATGGACATATCAAAGGATTTAACCCTGAAGCCCAAAACTTGTAGGTGGGTTTGAAATGCATGTTGTTAGTCATCTATCAGAGCAAAAACTGTAAAATCTGAAATAATTTTCTGATTTTTTTTACCTACCAACAGTCCTTGAACTATTCATCTGTGACGTGACGTTCCATCAGGAAACTTAGCCAAATCTAGGATTAAAATCGTAGTACCGGTATATCGTCAATATCACTCCACATCTCACTTGAAAATTTGCCCAAAAATTAAACTGCTTGCTTAAACCACATTCTATAAAAGAACAAAAACATTCTGTGCTCCTCACTGAAATCAAGAAGCTATTAGTGACTCAGCTGTGAGCAACAGTCATGTGGCAAATATTCAGGGACTTTTCAGCTGTGACCTGGGCTTGAACTGCAGGCTGTGTTTACACAGAGCAGACAGAAGCCAAGTATGGAAACAAATTAAAAATATAAACAGTAAAATATCTAAGATGTACTTTCACCATTTTTTCCATTACTGGTAGCAAATAGTATGCATGTTAATTCCATGATTTATTGCATTGTAACTATAGCATATTGCCTATTGAGATTCTTGAGTTCTCTGTACTTCTAGCCATGCTTGTGCTGTTTCTAGAGGTGCAAGACTACATTATAGGGAAAAATGAGCCCACAGTGACTAAAAATGTGACAGGAGCAAATAAGCACAAAGAAACTGTTTGGGGTTCAGATGGTTCAATTGGTTTTGATACCTCATTTTGTTACTCTGTTAAGATTTAAACTCCAGCTTCACTGAAAGAACCTTTAAGTGGAAAAACTCTCTCAGAAACAGCCTGGCAAAGTGACAATAAGTGACATCAACCCTGCAATAAAATGTAATTGCATAAACTGTAGATGCTGATTTTCTGCAGCTATCTGTGTGGTTACTTTCCTTTGAGCAGATGTTTTCAGTCTGTGTTTACTTCTTTTGATTGGTATCTTTGCTGTTTATCAGTCACAGACCTCCAGTTTTCCCAGACTCCGCTTGGTCGACCGGTGCCCTTTGCTACAGCAGGAGATTGTTATAGTGCAGCCAAGTGTCCACAGGTTGGTGAAATATTGTCTCATCTTTTTTGTGTTATATTTCTGCAAATATGAATACACTTAACCTCCTTGCTTAAAAATCTTCTTTGAAATAACTCAATCTGGTGTGTTTTCAGGGTCAGTTCAGCATTAATCTGATTGGCACTGGCCTCAAAGTGGCTCAGGCCACCAAATGGACATCTCAGGGCAACTATGTTTCTGTCAAAGTCCACCGATCTGAGGTAAGAAGGCGGTTTCCTTCAGTATGACTGACACCATGTGGCCCTCATATAATAAATCCTGCTGTTGTCAGTTTACTGGGATATAATTGTTGGGTCTTGGAATGAGTTTGTAGTTCCTAAATGCCATCTGAATTGCTATGTTGTGCTTTCTGTCTGATTCACCGGACAGGAATCCCCACTGACATTTATCCAGTTTCCATTCTCTGTATAAAAAGCTGCCCTTTGCCCACTTTTTCCTCTCTTTTGTCCTCTGTAGGATGGAACAAGAATCTACGGTCGCTGTGGTGGTTTCTGTGGGAAGTGCATTCCCCAGGCTCACAGCGGCCTACTGCTTCAAGTCCACTGAGAGCCATGCAGAGACCAAACCCCAGAAACCTATCGTGATGACAGGAGTTCAGGAGCATGCCGTAAGAGTGATGTATCCTGTTGTCATCTGTGAGTGTGGAGGAGGAGCGTTTAACAAGTTATCATCCTGCAGTGACATCCCCAGTTTCCAAACGGCAGCTAAAGCAGACGAGACACTACATACAGAAAAACTACAATACAGCAGAGCTACATGACCACCGGCAGGATCTTTCATCCAAACTGCTAACTCTGACCAGGAGTCAGGTATATTTGCTTGCCAACAGTTTTGCAGCGGCTATCAAGCACATCTGCGCTTTGGAACCTAAAATGCTTTTTTTTTCTGACACTGTGCATTTTTTGTATCATAGCAAGGGATGCGGAACTTAAAAACACTGCGAAAGCAAGTGCACAAAGAGTAGCAACACTGACTTTTCCTCTCTCATCACGAGAAAAAGTCTCATCTTAAAAAAAGACCTTTTTCTTATCATAGTTTGGGAATCGAATTCTGTCTGGTGAAAGCAAATCCACCTGATCCAGCTAACTTGCAATAAGTGAGACAGTATAAAAGGAAATATAAAGCACGTATGTAGTAATCATTGCAAATCTCCTGTGATAAACAAAAAATGCTAAATACAGACACTGGAATGGTACATAGAGGATAGTTGTTTTACAGTGTAGCATATTAAAAAACACTGAGCTAACTGGCTGCTTTTAATATCTATGAGAGTATTATCAATGTTCTCATCTGAATCTCAGCACGGAAACAATTGTATTTCTCAAAATGTCCAACTATTTGTTTGGACTTCGACACTTTCTAAGAGAGTAAGCAAACAACTAAGTACTGATATCCTTCTGACCTGCCTCATGTCAGAGGTCAAACTTTAGGAGAACAATAGGAGCCTTTAGAACAACCCCAGATCAGTTTTGTGTTTGTTGTTGTGTATTTCTTGAGTCTGTCTGCTGTCATCTGTTGTCAGGTATTTAACAAAACTACTGAAACCCACATAGGCAGTCCACTGGCGGACACTGACTTCAGACTGTCAGAATAAACACTAGAGCTGTAAGGAAGTAGCTGAAATATTTCAGTATTTCCTAGTGTTTCCGTACGGTGCAAGGTTTATGTGTTTGTTTTATTGTTTTAGCTTTTTATTAGTGATATCCTTTAATGACATCACACAAGTTCTCATCTGTTACACCGTGACACAGTATCAGGTGTGATGTTTCGCCTCACACCCTCCATCGGGCCTCCTGTAGGCGTCTGCAACCCCTACCTCTCACAAGCATCCATACTCTGTTGAGCTATGTGTTGTAATATATTTATGTTCGATTCATATTTATTCTGTATTGACGTGTAGATATGTTCTGTTTATTGTGGCACAATGACTACTACCAACGGAGAAGCCATTGTCTGACATGTTTTGTCCGTTGCCTGCTTTGCTAAAATAGGTGTTAGTCAACTGTTTGTAGAGTGTAACCACTAACCTTAAATGAGGATCTTTTGAATGGTGCTTTTGAACTACTGGAATTACCTCTAATCTTGAGAAGGAAAACACTGGCTTTAGGAATAACACTTGGTGTGGCAGTCTCTTCTGCAGATGTACAGTCTGCCTATAAAGCATGCCACTGTCCTCTTATTAACGTAGCTGAACTGTAGCTGCAACGAGGCCAGGTCTATCAGATAAACCACTGCATGAGGAAACCTCCTTGAGCAGAACTTAACTCATCATAAACGACTCTCTTGTGACCGCTACCGCTGTCAAGCAGCCTAACATGCCGGTACGCTAATGTTAAGCTTTAACCAAAGTTAGAAGATAGATGCAGATTTTTATTTCTTCTCAGACAATGCAGCTTCTTTTGATTTAAAGAATGGCTGAAAAATAATAACAGTCAATGAGCAGCTAGAAAACCTTTGGCTATCATTCGTTTTTATGATGGTCAATTGTGCTATGAGGTCTGTATCAGAAATTTAAAGAATACTTGATGCACTATGTGCCATCAGTTTTGTAGAAATGTAATCCTGTTTGTTTGGTTTTTTTGTAATAACCGTTAAGATTTGTAACTTATGATATATGTGTATTTTTAATATTCATACTTGAATTGTAAACAGTGTGCTAAATATTGAATGGGCATTGGTACTGAACAGAGAAACAGTGTGCTTGTTTGCCATGCTTTATCCAAAGATGTTTTTTAAGAATCATATGTACCTACAGTATGTGTGTAGCCTGTATAAAAGAAATGAATGATTCTGGTGCTATGGTTACTAATCATACAACTACTGTATGTCTTGCTACTATACTAATGCTGTTAAAAGATAAGTACGAATAAAACATGCTTTTCAGCAGACTTGTTGATAAACCAGCTGATTTGTCTTTCTTTTGTTTGCACAGCACTGATGACACTTTCTGCATTAAAACTAAGGAAAATGTCTGGGACACAAAAAGAAACAGCTTGGAAATTAAATTCACATATAGCTATTTCACACTAATGTTCAATTACATGGTTAATTAGAATGAATGCCTTGCAAATGTATGTCTTTACCAGTGAAGCTGCAGTTTACATCCATTTCTGTTAAAACTATATGCAGTGAAGATGGAATTGAATTGGTTGGCTCCCAAAATAAGTGTCACTAAATCAGTATCCAACCAAATCTAAAAACATGGTCACAATCTCGCCGTCTTTTCTTAAGTTATAGGGTTGAGTAATGGCCAGAAAAGTGCTTTTACAGAACATTATGATGGTACAGTGAAGTTGAGATTTGACTTTTTGGATATAGGATGGATATATCAGACTTCATCAGTTTATCCCATCGGGCACTTGTGTGACATTTTTTCAAGATTATCGTATGCCGTCTTGAGTTATGGCCAAATGCATTTCTGTAAGGTCACAGGAGAGCTGGGTATCATTTGTATTTTAACAGTTAAGGTTACTACAGCAGCAATCCTGCTTTACATTAATGCATGAGTATAATAATCTTTATATAATCTATTATAGCATAACAGTCACAGGATACATTTCGTTGCATGGATTGCTTTTACTTTTAATACTGTAGTATATAGGTGCCAGACTGACCTTCGATAAAGGTGCTGATGCAGACTAGTGGATTTGTTGTGTGAAGTGAGTCTCTGCTGGTGTGTGTAGTACAGTACAAGCACATTGCTGCAGTCACAGAAAGGTGTTGCTATAATATGGACAATAAAGTTCCTTCAGTCAGCCAAAGCATGCCTTGACAAGCATAATAGTCGCTCCAAGTCTGTGTGTTGTGTTGGGTGGCTGTTATAAGTCAACCACACAGTTTGTGTTAATCAGGCAACTCAGCAAAGGCTGAGTGAGTTAACTGAGAATAACAACAGCTGGACTCACAATTTATTAAGACAGATGCATTAGGAGACAGAGAGGCATGGAGGCTTTCAACTTGTATGACTAATGGTGCAGACGGATAGTGGGAGACATACAGCAGGTGTTTGCAGTACACTGTTTATAAACTAGTGTGAGGAAGAAATTGGTTTTGGAACCAATAGGTACATAATAAATCCATTGCATCAGAAATCAGGTCTAAGGTGAAACCTGTTCCCAGTGCCCAACCTGAGGTTACAATGACCTTGACCTTTGTCCACCAAATTCTGATCAGTCCAAGAGAACTTTTGTACCAAATATGAAGAAATTCCCTCAATGTACTAAAGAGAAGTGGACAGACAATCCAAAAACAATGCCCCTGGCCATGACTAACCAACTTAAAAGGGTGTGGGGTGTGGGGTGGTAGTAGCTCAGCGTTTAAGGCTTCTGATCAGAAGGTCGGAGGTTTAAGCCCCAGCACAGCCAAGCTGCCTCTGTTGGGCCCTTGAGCGAGGCCCTTAACCCTATCTGCTCCAGGGGTGCCATAGTGTGGCTGACCCTGCACTCTGACCTCAGCTTCCTGACAATTTAAGTTATGTGAAAAGACTGCATTTTGTTGAACTCTGTGCAATGACAATAAAGTTGAATCATATTGGACCACAGGTGGTTTTCAAACTAGCTGTGATGTCACAAAATCATGCTATCTAAAATAAGTGTTTTTCTTAAATACAGATTTAAGGGTAACATGGTGAAATTTATCGCCTTTATCAGATGAATGTCTGATGTTAAACTGCACATACTTTCTCTAAGTTCAAACATCCAGTTACAAGATAACAAGAAAGACACATTTTCGAAAAGAGGAAGACTTTAATACCACACCAGAACAATAAAAATGGGTTCAAAGGAAGTCTTCCTTCTCACCAGCTTCTCTCCAACACTTGGTTTATAAAGAAGGGCACCAGGTCATTGCTTGCTTGTGTTCGCCAGATTGTGACTCCATGTGGATTCACTTAGTGGTGCTGGCTGCATTTCCACAACATCACTTTCTAGAGTTCAGTCCCACTTAAGAGACACATAAACAGAGCAAATAGCTTAAAATCCATTTCTCTCTAAAGTAGATGTATACTGGAGTTCTGGAAACAGCTGAAGCTGTCAACCACCCGATGACTCATCAAATTGTTATGTCAAATCAAAGAATGAGGTAAGCCCCCTGTAAGCTTTGAAAACCTCACAAAGAGGTGGAAAGTACCATTTTCATGGAATTATGTCACCAAAATGACTCGGTAATAAAGGTGCAGGTACTTTAGCGAAAGGCAAACTGTTTATATACAAGCCACTTTTCCAGGGCTCATTGCACAGAGATAGCTTTGTACATTAAATGAAAACAGATACTGCAGTCCCTCAAGAGCTGCTTTGATTTCTTGCCAGAAGCCTGCCTTGGTTCCTAAAATCTAATCTAAGGATTTGGAAGAGTCCTGAAGCACGACAACAACTCCGCTCAAGAGCAGCTTTCCAGTGAAACCAAGCTGTGATGAGGTCCATCCAGACTCTCCAGGCTATGGACAAGTTAGGAAACAGCCACCCCGGCCTGCTTGCTGTGAGCATAAACCAGACATCTTTAATGACCGAGCTGAAAAACACAAACCTGCTCTGAGAATCCTCATAAAAGACACTAATGATTGATGTTTACCATGAAGCAAAGTCTGCTTTGAGGTAACAGCGCAGACATTCCAGTGTAATCTGCAGCTGCAACCTGCTCTAAAGGGCACATACCCAGAAACAACTATGGTGAGCACTTACACACTAAAACAACACACAACAGATTTAATGTGATACATTAGCAATCTTAACGCATGTGACATCAAGCTTACGTACCACTGTATGAAATGTTTAAGTTTTGCCAAACATACCACATCCAATGTGTTTTTTTCACTTTGACACAATAATACATCTCACATTTAAAATCAGCGGTAGATGAGTTATACCTTTTCTACATTAGTGACATATTTGTTACCTAATTGTATTTCTTAAAGTTTAACTGAAACATTTCATAACTTGTTTAATGCACATTTCAGTAGTGAATTCTGCACGAAAGCCAAACAGTGTTCACCCAGTGACCTCAAGGAAAATTCATTACCCCAAAAAATTGAGTAAACAGTGACCCCTAGTGCCTAAAACCCAACACTACATCTAGTGAAAGCCATACATGAAGCCACCACATATGAGCCATGATGAGTAATATGTCCATGGTCATCAGGATCTTAAGGTCAACTTATGTTATACAGGGTTTAGGATTCTTGTGAAGAAAGAGGAAAAAGACAGATTAAAGTTACTCATTAGCTATAGATGGAGTTTAAATTGAGTTCCTACTGCTTAAAAAACATCCAAAATGAACACAATAACAGAACTGGGATTTTGCACAGGACTATTTTTCTTACCATCTTCCCAAAACACCATTGCTGGTGATGATGTCACACTGTTCGTTGGTCTCCTTAGAGAAGTGTTGTCTCAAAAAATCAAAAAGCTACTTTGTGTGCCAACATGTTCAATGGTCATTATCATTATCACATGTGGTAAAAGCAGAGATGTTCTAAAACAGGGACTCGCCACTTTTAAAAAAAATCGTGAATAGGAATCTATGAGAAAATTCCACAATGCCAAAGAAGGCAGTTGTCTGGCTTGGTAATAGCCAGACTGGGAAACATCCATCCAGTCATGTTGTTGCACTGACTTCCGCATGATGTTGTGAAACTGTGTGCATATGTAATAGAAATATAAGTTGTCGGGGGAAATGCTGTTCAAACCTTATTTTAGGGCTAAGTCACCAAACTTTTTAGGTGATTTTTGTTAGATTTGACTGATGATTCTACACATGCAGTTTGGTATGTATCAGTAACCACTAGAACTGTCATTATGGCTCTCTCTCCATTAAGATTCTATCTGTTCTTGTTACCCCAAAAAATAGCTGTCTGGGGGCATTAACATGATAGCTGCCTAGACACTTGCCTATAAGAAATTTAAATCATTCTATTCTCAGGTGAACACAATTTTTGACTTTGTATTTTATGTAATAAAACTCTTTTAGGTAATAATAGTCAGAATTATATTTGTGTACTGAGTAGAGGAAACACTTTACACTTACCTTCAATGAAACTGGGCTACTGTGAAAATATAGTGCAGTGTAGCATAAAGCTCTTATAAGGCACCTTGATTGCTGACCAGTAGATGGTGGTAAAACATTAGAAAAACTTTTGGCTTACTTCAGTGGTTTCATCTTTAGAGACTCTTGCAAAAAATTCTCAATAATCAAGTTTACTATCAGGATTTCTTGATGTATTCTACACATTGTGTGTTATGCATCATATATGCACAGCCTTTATGTTATCTGTGGAGTTTTTTATTCAGTGTTGAACTGCAAAATGTTAATTGCATGATCTTGCTTTGTTGGGTGTGTTCGTATTTATAAAAAAACTCATTGATTGATATTCTTTGATATTTTTATGTACTGCAACCTTTACTATATCGATTTTACATCACTGTACATCTGTGTAAACCGCAGCGAGGACATACATCCAGTTTCTTGACTTCAGAAGTCTTCATAAAGATTTTCCCAGTGAAAGTTGCTGCCGTAGGAGGTTGTTTAAACAAATTCTTGTATACCTCACACATACACTCATACCTCTCCCTCCCACCCCTCCTGCACTCACACATCCTATAGTGAAACAGTTGGCCTTGAGCAGTATCAGTTTCATCTATTGATGCACCACGTCTGCTTCAAAATCCATGGAAACCACACACGATTAAGCAGTTATCTCCACTGCCAACTGGGCTATCAGTAGGTTTGGGGTAGAAGCTGTTGGCACTTTGCCTCACGGGCATTATAGATTGTACTGTCAGCCAGGCTGCCTGCTTTTGAAGGAAATCGTGTCAGCTTTGACTTTAACTGGCTGAGACTGAATGAGGTCATTTTTAGGTATTGTGTTACATGTCTAGAGTGTCCATTTTGTAACAGCTGCATGCGATGTGTGGGGGACTGCAGCCTTGGTCCAAAGCTGACCACCTATTCACTGCACACGGCCGGGTGGTATGCTGTCAAAAACGGGCATGGTCCAACTGGAGGAGGTATGAAGGGGGTGGGTGGTAAGTGTCAGACCCCTGGGGTCTGCAAGTATGTGCCAATAGCTCGTATGCACATGTGGTGTGGTGAAAAATGGACTTGCATTGTTTGATCCATGAATGTGAGATTCTGGCGTGAATCTCACATTAAGGCAGCAGTGAACAGAACAAACTCACTGAGGGATTTCTGATGTCTGCTCAGGGATCTTTGTTAAGACTACATGCAATACAGCAAGGCAATTTTGACAAGCCATATTCTGTAGTCATCATTGTGACTATAATGCTGCGTTTGTTGCAAAAACAAAGCAGCAGTTCTCACAGTGAAGCAGTCATAAAAGTGTGCTGACAGTCATTTAGGAAATGCACACATTACGACCAGTGGCAGTGTTTTCGTTGTAGAAAATACTTTCCCATTGTAAAACCTTAGGCTGTTAAGCAGCCTGGAAAATGTTGCCCCATGTCAGCATAGTTATAATGAATGAGGCAAAGGCCAGACACGGCTGTAGCTGTGAGATGTGGCCGGTCTGTTGTGTGTGAAACTAACAGGCAAGACTCTCGATAACAGGGGGGCGAGGGGAAGCTAATTATTTTTAACAGCTTAACACACCGATCAAATAAGCTTTCTGGAGATTTTTACACACTGTTGTGGCTCACGTCAACCGAGTATATTAAACCACTTAACAGAATGTCCCCTTTGTTTTTGCATTTCACACGTACAAGAGGCCTCTGAGGTACTGTATATACAGTATAAACTATTTACTGACACACGCCCTGTGTATGAAGACACAAACAACAGACAGCACAAGCAACTGAGATTCTCCCAAATTCTTGTGGCTTCAGCATTTTGCAGTGTTTAATGCCGTGTGTGAAAAACAAGCAACATTCTGTATGTGTTCAGTGGAAAAGTTTGCAAAGCTAATGAAAAAGATATTCGTGGTCATGAGAGAATTCTTGTCAAGGTAGCTCAGAACAGATGATGTCCATTTTTCCATACCCAATTGTTTTTCTGCTGCAAAGGATCAGCTTGTTTCCTTTTAAAATAGAGCATCAGACTAGCTTGAAAAATAAAGTCCCTCTCACTGATTAAGGCCCTGAAAAGTCCTTTCTGTGCAGCAGAGTTCCATATTTAGAAGTGTTTCCCAAGAAAATAATTCCTTACTGCCTCTACACAATAACTCCCTTTAGAATGTATGAATCTATGGAGTCACCGGTTCTATCTACGCCCACTCATCCCCACTTACTGCAGATCAATTTGTGCTAGAAGTCACACAATTATCTGTTTTTGAAAAGTCCAGCCACTGGTGAATTAGTACTTCTGGCAACTCTAAGTAACTCTGTAAAAAAGTTTTTGAAAACCATAAGTCTGGGGATGTCCTTGAAAGTACAGTTAAGTCCATTGTTAAGAGATTGAGGGAATATGGCACATGTATGAACCTGTCTAAAGCAGGATGTCTTCAAAAAATGAGTGACTTTGCAAAAGAGAGCCTAGTTAGGGAGGCCACCAAGACAACTATGACTCCTCTGAAAGAGTTACAAGATTCAGTGGCTGAAATGGAAGAAACTTTGTCTACAACAACTGTTGCGTGTTCCTCACCAGTCAAAGCTTTATGAGAGAGTGGCAGAGAGAAAGCAACTGATGAAAGAAGCTCATATTACAGTTAACCACAGGCATGTGGCAAATGGGACAAATTGAGATTTTTGGCCATCAGACACCAAACACTGCGCATCATCACAAACACACATCCAGACCATGAAGCATGGTGGTGGCAGCATCATGATATGGGGATCATTCTCAGTAGCAGACCCCGGAGACCTGATGCAGTCTGCAAGAGAACTAGGAGAACATTTGTTTTCCAGCAAAACAATGGTACAAAGCACAAAGCCAGAACTACGCAGAAATGGTTTTAAGACAACAAAGTGAATGTTCTAGAGTGAGTCAGACCTCAATCAGATTGAGAATTTGTGGCTGGACTTGAAAAGGGCTTTTCACTCATGATACCTGTACAAGATGACAGTTTTGCAAAGAAGAATGGAGTAAAATTATATTTTCCAGATGTGTAAGGCTGATTGAGACCTATCCCCAAAGGCTCAGTGCTGTAATCTTGCCACAAAGCTGCATCTACTAGAACCTGGCTTGAAGGGGGGGATACTTCATTATTCTATTTTATGCTTCATATTTTTAATTAGTTGACACTTCTTTGAAAAAATATATTTCCACTTTGACACGAAAGAATGTATTTTGTCAATTCTTGTCAAAGAAAAGCCACATTACATTGACCATGAATCAGTGTTGAAAAGCACTGAAAGGGAAAGGAGCCTGCCAAAATGCTCTTCCTTACAGGTAGAGTAAAACAAATAAATAAAATAGAGTAATCAACCCTAAACTAAAGAATGTTACTAAATAAAATAACGCATTAACGCCAGCGTTTTTTATGTGGTCCTGGAGACTCCAGGCACAGACTGAAAGCTCAAGAATAATCCTTAGCATTGTATTGGCACCTTAATCTCAATACTTTATACCTGGGGTTTGGTTTAGATTGTTAGCACCATCAGATTTTTTTTTTTTTGCTGTTTTTGACTATTCGTGTGGTGCTACCCTTCCTAAATCTTAAATTTGTCTGTTTAAACGTCTGCTACTAACTTTAACGTTTGTTTATCAGAAAATAGAGAGTTACACCCCCCTGCAGTCGAACTGAACCCAAACACAAGTAACATCTCTATATAGGACAACATAATGTTAATCTAAACTGGATGCAGGACAAAAATATACAGTACTAATACAATTCAGTTTTTTATTGTCTGCTTCATCAAATATGCAAGCACTGGTATTAAATGGCTACCATTTCAATGCTTTTGGGTTTTCTTCCCAGAATACATAATGGGATTACATTTATAGAAAAAAATGGACAGTGTCTCTGCTTAATTTGATCAAGTGATCTGCAACTTTGCTGCTGGTATGAAAATAACTAAAGTAGTTGACTGATGAAGGAAAAATTTTTCAGACATTCACAGAAAGAGCCTTTGGGAAACAAAGAGTGTATCAGTCTGATCTCAGGGTGGTAGGTAAGGCCATTTGGAAGTGATTTATGTCCTGTTTTGCACTGATCCATAACCCTGCATTTGACAGGGTTAACTCACATCAATCACTTTCTTTGAAGGTCCTCTGCTTTCAGAACCTACTTTTTCTCTGCGCTTGACTAAATAATAGGTTCTGGTGTCTTTTCCCCAAGAGACATGTAGACGAGTCTTCCTCTGCCAAAGGAAGATACAATCTCTGGACGAGAGAAAAATGGGAAATTCTTAGACGCTGAAACATTGGGTTACACACTTTATTAATGGGACTTAATGAAAAAAAACACTTCTGTTGTGATTATTAATCACTGTACCTCTACAGGAGGGTGTGGTCATGTTAAACCACAAGAAAGCCCCTCCATTGTCCAGCTATTCATATTTCAAAAAGCCCTCAAAACCACAGCAATGTCCTTCCCCTCCAAACATCTCCACCCCTTTGTCTACCTGCTCTAATTAAGAGCCAGTCCAAGTGCCACTGTCTTGTGTTCAGCATGACTTCCTGTCTGGATTACAGACAAGTGTGTGTATGTGTGTGTGTGTGGGAATGTCTTTATGTATGTGCTTCAAACACACTCAAATATGGCCTCAATATCACACACACAGGTACAGCTAGTCTATTGCAAGTGGGGCACTCACTCCAGTCTGTCTCATGATAGAGCTACTCAAACACAGACAAAACCACTTCAATAGACCAGTACAATAGCCAATGACAAGCTTTTAAGCTCTCCAGCCTCATTTGCTGTCTGAAGTTGTTCTTTTTGTCAAAAAATGGAGAATACTTACATTCAAATGCACTCATTTTATTTTGAAGTATGTCTGCTGCAATTCACCCAGGGCACATGTTGCCATGCTTTGAGAAGAGGGAACAGAGATACAGATTAATTAGGAAGTATCTGCATTAAATGGGGTTTTCAAGATCAGTGAATTTAAGTATTTCACATTTATTTTATACTTTGTATGTGCTCTTAGTCTGTGAAGGTTTCTTCTAGAATTTGTGGTTTTCTCCCACAGCCCAAAGACATGCAGATTAGGTGATTCAGAGACAATGAATTGCCCGTGTAAATGTTCACTTGGCTTTGTACATGTTACCCATACAATCATTCCATCTGAAGAGTACGCTGCCTCATGCACCATGTGTGCTAGAATTTCATCATCTTCAATGACACTGCATAGGTCGGGTATATAATTATTCTTTCAATCTTTTTTTTAAAAAAGTTATTTGTTAAAATCTGAAAGGCTGAAAATCAGCAGCTATTATATTGTCTGAAAAGGGGGGAAAAGCAGCACTTGAACTGATCCAAGTGTTTCATGTTTAGACTATAACAAATGTGTCCTCTTAAGAAAAGAAAAGCTTCCAAACCCATAATTTCAAGTAGGAATGTGTTTTACAAGTGATTAAGTTCATCTCTGGATGCGTGTTTAAACTGGAGACTTGTACAGCTGTGGATTAAATAAAATGACATGTGGAGCACGGATCAAAGCCACATGGATCAACTCCTGTTCGTAGCTATTGTGAAAACCTCATTTTTTGAGATACCACAACTGCCTTGAAAAGTTCTGGGCTAACCAAGAAAGATTTGGGATCTTTGTTTCAGGAAAAATAATTTGTCTTTTTCTGTCATCAGAAATTATGTATAATGTAAATAAATGAGTAAACCAAACTGGCAGCTCTTTAGAAACAACCACACTTTCATTTCATAACAGCGCTGATCAATCTTTCTGCTGGCCCTCTTTAAGCCGTATGCCTCGCACCTACAGTAGGCCATTGTTTGCATTCTGCACATGGACATCCCAGACAGTGTTGAATGAAATGTAAGAAAGATTCATGAGCTTTTCACATGTCACGATGGCAGGAGGATTTATTCCGTTTTAGCACTCCATATGGTCCTTCAGCTCAACGACGTGCTCTAACCAGCTGCTTGTGACACATTTGTTGGCACAGAGTGCAGCATCAGTGGCCACTTTGACCAGACTGTCAGTCTGGCAGTTGCCATACGGACAAGAATCGACTCAGATTAATTGGCCCAGAAGACTTGTTAGACACATGATTAGATGTATTCCTAATTAGGCAGTCATGCTGCAGTGTTAACCTTTGCATACTCATTTACAGCTTCTTTTTCTTTTATAAGAATCATTAACCCTGGTAGACTATTTTATATATCTTTATGTATTATTTATTATCTATACTCTCTAGATACTCCTATAAGATACTCTCTAGAATTTTCTCATAGTTCCTGTTATTGCTACTTAAACACAATGGCATGTGTCTTGCAATAACAATTTGATTTTTACCTCCTTTTTTTCCATTAAATATTGGCCTTGCTCAGCTTTCCTTTTCTGAACAGTTCTCTTAACCACATGGTCTCCATAGCAGCAATAAAACAGGCTGCACATACACAGCCAAACACTTTTTCCCCAAAAGCTTTTATCTATTTGGGTGATAAAATACTTTTCAGGGCAGTTTTCCAGTACGAGGCCAGTGAGTACCTTTCAAGCATGTTTGAAGAAACCAAGGCCACACAGAGAGACTACTGGAGTGCTGGGCTGATGCTTTGTTAGATAGGCACGGCATAGCCAAAGCAAAGCCTTGTGTTGTTAGTCGCCTGTCGCACCTTTACACCTCTCTCATCTTGAACTATTGTTGCGTGGCCCTTCACTGACGTGCCGTTATCCCCTCATGAATCCACGCGCACAATAAGGCTTAAGGGATCCTTTTCTCTGAGAGGAGATAGACCCGTAGACCAAGACAAAGGCTTCAAACTATCCAAATTATCTCTTCTGGGTGTTCCTCAAAAGGTATTACAGCTATCTGGGAGAATCATCTTAAATGCTTATGGCCTACATGTCAAAGCAAAA
The DNA here is from genome assembly GCA_024666655.1 of Dascyllus trimaculatus. Lineage (NCBI taxonomy): Eukaryota > Metazoa > Chordata > Actinopteri > Pomacentridae > Dascyllus > Dascyllus trimaculatus. Next base: position 26,906,476 of record CM045448.1, read on the forward strand.
AACGTCTTATTGTGCAAAATGTACATCATAAGCAGCAGGGCCTTCATTTTTTTCTTCTCCTTTTGCCAGGTTGTAATTTCATGTTGGCACACACACGCACCATATCTGCAAGAATGTTACAGAAAATGTTTGATCTTTACGTGAATGTTGAGTCTGTACACACAAGATGCTTATTAGAGCAGAAGGTGGAATTTTTCTTCCATCTGATTTATATCAGGTGCAAGACCATGGATGGGTAATTTGGCCGATAGAAGCATTTTTATTACAGAGTTCTAGTTGTAGTGGAAATGATAGGTCTGCTTTACTAGCATTTTGTGGACTGGAGTTTACCCCCTTTCTTTTGTCTACAGCTGATTATCCTGGAATGTTTGTTTAGACTCATCCCCTGTATGGGAGCTTCACCTGGAATTTGTAGCAGTGGCCAAGATGAAGACCAGCTCTGAGATACACCTGGCGAGGGACAAACAGACAAGATTAACCGCCCTGTGAGGGATCCTTTAACCGCAGCTGACGTCCCTCACATGATCCAAACACAGGCGCACTGATAGTGGGTGAAGCAGTAAACATAGAAAGGGATTAGAAAAACCTCTAAATGTGAGTAAAAACACAAACCTCCTCTTTAAAAAGCTGTGATTTTGTTGTCCTCGACTGAATGTGGAAAAAATGGATGATTAATATTAAATGTATATATTAAACCAGTCCCAAAGTCACTGTATCTGGGAAAATCTGATCTATGCTCATTGAAAACTTGTACAAAAGGATAAAACAATACAATCTTAGTGGCCATTGGCAGTTTCCAGTCAGTACATGCTCATAAAACCAAAATAAATACAATTACAGAAGTCATACACAGAGGTTTTGTACTGAGTTTAGGATGATGTCATTTACAGCATTTATGTACTTAGAGTCGAATGTGAAAGTAGCACAACCAGGATTTAGACAGGCTTAAGACTATTTTAATTGAACAGCTCGGTTGTTTACACAAATAGCTTTTGGGATTTCTTCATGTTTTTACCTGGCAGCGCTCACAAAGTTTCTTACTGGGCTGTAAGCTGTGAAGTTTTTTCCCCCGTCTTGCTTCCAAAAGTGTAAAGTTTTGTGCTTCACTTCTCCTCTGTGGAAATGTACATACTATGATATTTAAAAAGGATTGATAAGACAAATTCTATGGAAGATTTCAGGTGGATTATTTACATGCAATGAATTGCACATACTGTATGAGTTGCAAATATTTTTTTCTATAATCCAGCCTTCATCAGAGGAAAGTTACTAGTTTACTGACATAATAAGTTGTCTTGAGTGTCTTGAGTGGTTCAGCCTGTTTGTGTTCTCCCAAATACAACTACAGGTGGGAAGCCAGTGAGGGATTACATCTTTGTGCATGAGCAGGTCAAAAGAGTGAAATACTTGTATTTGACATGTGGCTGTCTACATGGTACCTCTTAAAATAAATTTTAAGATATTATTAGATACAGAGCTGTTAACCTGTGAATACACTACGATGCATTGGATTCCTTCGCTGCAGTGCCACACAGGGACCTATTTTTAAAATACCCACTGAGAGCAGGGATGTTTTGTATCATGTCTGCAGACCTTGGTGCTGTCACATTCCTTCCCTTGCTACAAATGGTTGCAGTGCTGCTTTCTAGGTCTGTGTTTGACAAAGGCCTGTTGTTTTCCCAGCCTTTTCTCTTTTCACACGCCAGCCTCTTTGGCTCGGAGCAGCTGCTGAGGCATTAGAATGAAATTGTGGGAATATTTGCTCTACTCGCTGTTGATATGGTCTCAACATTGATTCTGTCCATCTCTCCTTCGCGTATGACCTTTCATTTCCCGGACACTTGATATGGTATCTAAGTGATTCATACATGCATTCCCAACCACTGCAGATGCCAAATTTGAGAGTCGATCAGGAATTCCTTAATAGGCCTCAGCAAAGTTAGTCATAGGGTCATAAATATAATTTTTCACCAAAAAAGCAAAGACCACCAAATAGAAGTAAAACCACATATGTGTGATTTATGTTCCATAAACTCAAGTTTGATGGCTTGTTGTCTTAGACATACAGAACTTAACAGTTAAATGCAAAAATGCATCCAAAAAACCTATAAAACCTTTTATGACGATCACCCACTGTCAATTTTCTTCTTGCGTCTTGTTGAAAGTATTTTATTTATCCATGAAGAAAACTATAAAAAAATGTTAGTTCAATGTTAGAATTTGTCTCTGCTGGTGTTTCCATGTCAAACCAGACATCTTAATAAGATGTGGGTGCCAGTTTTCTTATTCTTGGCATTATAGCTGACAGACCCTAATGTCATTTTCCACATGCAAACATGCACTTTGCCTAGTCTTTAGTTTTGCTAGTGTGGAGAATGATGACTCACGCTGGGAAGTGAAGGGAAAGAAGCAACGTTTCAAGGCCTCACATGTAAGTTCAGGATGGTCCTGTGAAAGATTGGCCCAAAACTTAGCTGCTCTTCAGTTTTACCGGTAAGGTCACTTGAAACTGTTGCAGCTGGGCCCAAAGGACCACACACCCGGGCCCAAGCATCATAGAAGTATGAGCTAAAGTGCTGCTGGCTCAGTGCTTTGAGTAGAGAAGTAGCTGCTTCTTTCACCACATCCACATACAGGTTGCTCATGGGAAATAAATCATCCAGAATAAATGTGTAACCTGACCCTTTAAAAAAAAAAAAGCTATCGCAAAGTTAACCACCAAGTTCACGCTAATGGTGTGAATGTTTGTGTGGGCAGATCGCTCTTTAGCTCTGCTCTTCATTTGCTAACCAAAAACAGAACACACACCATGATCTCCAGTCACTGCTCTCAATCAATCCAAGCTCAGTACAGCTACCATCATATTTTCAGCTGTCTTGAACTGATTTGTGCTATGGATTCCCAGAAGGCTAGATAATGTAACGTTCACAGTATGTGTCAAAACACACAGAATTTCTACCGACTCAGTACTAAGGCTTATGTATCATGCTAAGCTAGGAGTAAGTACAACAGTAGTACTTTGTTTACTGAAGAACGTATGGAAAGTGGGGTTTGCATCTAAAAATGCCATTTTTATGTGTCAGTTTTCCCAATAATTAATAAGCAATAAGCTTTTTAAAAATCACTTTTCCCTGTGTCACAATTCTTTAGGGGTTGACGCAAACACTGCAATGTCACTCTAACCTTTGCATAGTTGTACTGTTATGTATGCATTTTATTCTGAGTAATACACCAATAAGCCACAACATTAAAACCACTTAATGGGTCATCTCTCTGCTCGGAAACTTTGGGTCCTGGCATTTATGTCAGTGTTATTGTGACAAGTACCTCCCACCTAAAAATTGTTGTAGACCAAGCACACCTTCCCACGACTTCCTCAGCAAGATAGTCTGACTCACCATATGTAGGATGAACGTATAAGCAACCGATCGCGTCAGACGGCTTTGTCCGAACAAGCCACAGTGGTTTCCACCCCCCTATAGCAGAATGACAGCGTGGTGCAGTTAGACCCTTATGCTCTACAAAATCTTCTGGCTAGGCAAGACTACCAGCAGGACAATGTGTCCTTGCCACACTGCAAACTGCTCAGTAGCAGCTTGAGGAACGCAACAAAGAGCCCAATCTACTGTATTTAAGCATTCACGGGATGCACTGGCACAAGCCTGATTCACGGAGACCCTACCCAACGTCCTGGTGCCGGACACCACAGGACGCCCCTAGAAGTCTTATGTTCATGCCTCTGTGGTTTAGATTTATTCTGGCGGCACAAGAGGGACCTACCTAATATTAAGCAGGGGGTTTTATTGGTGTGTCTGATTACTGCATGGTATGAAGAAATGTATGAAGATCAAATGAAATACATGAAGCATATCATGTAAATATGGTTGCCTCTAAACTACATCAGTCTTATGTATACATTACTGAAGGCTTCAACCCAACTGAAGACCCAGTGAAGGGCTGCTGCTTAGCGTGGCTGAAATCGTGGACAGATGAACAGGCAATTTTCCCTTCATAGACCTAATCTTTCAGTGAACAACAATGACACAAATTTAATGTTAGAAAAATCTAGCACACAGCATATTCCTTTGGCCTCTTACATCCAGTGTCTACGAGGCGCTGAATCTTGCTGAAGTTTGCAAAGTATTCTGTGTCTACTAAAAATCAGTTTGGCCTGATTCCTCTGAAGATTTATGTAATTGTGTTCCAGACACCCACAGACTGTGCAGAACCGCTCCACCAACTGCATGCACCGTGTGAAAAACAGCGTGAGGTGTGCAGACGGAGGAGAGCAAATCAGTTGGACTGGTGTGTTGACAGATACTGTGAATTTGACGCTTAATGACATGTTTGGAAAAGGAGTTCACACCATTTTAATGCAGCGCTTTTCATGTGTTCAGCAAGAGCATAGCCTAACATCATTTTTCCCCTTTTAAAGGCCGTTGCTGCAAAGAATGCCGTATTCAAACTCATTACATCAGTATTTGACTTTCAAGACTAATGGATCAATAAACTGGAGAGTGTTTGGAAGAGTGCGGCTTGAACTAGCATTTTGGATTGTATGCTTTAACTTTCAGAAAAGTACTGCATGTTCAGGAATGCTAATAGGTCATAATCATCTCTGTATTTTCAGACAAATCTCCTGAAAAAAGCCCCTGCACTGGCTGACTTCTGATTTTCTGATTTGTGCTCTCCCCAGACTTGGCAGCCCCTAACGACAAAAGAACTTTAATAAGAATGATTTGACATGAGTATAAATACTTTCCATGGGCAATTGACCCTTTCCCTGGACACACACACTCCAAGATCAAAAGGGTGTATCCTCTAGACTCTAAGAGCTGCTGATTAAACACTTTTCAGAAGTATTTCCTTTCCAATTCCAGGGTAGATCTGGCATCGGCATATCAGATGTGTTTCATTAAGTTGCATCATGAAATACAGTCCAGTATGGGTGTGTGTACTGTAAGTGGGCCTGCAGTATGTCTATGTAGGTGCATGTGTATTGCTGTATTTCTCTGTCTGTGTAGATGGTGAATAGTTTTAGCTGGTGAGGGGAAGTGACATGGCACGCTGCCAGTCAAGTCTCAGTTTTTCTTGACACTGAGACGGAGAAACACAGAAAAAAAGAGGCATTGTTCCAGCAGCAGATACCAGCTTTACTGCCAAATCCCTGCCGGCTGGACTGAAAATTTCAGCCATGTAAAGAGAGCAGGAGTGGAGCAGGACCTGACAAAAGATGACATTGGCTTGTAAGTTTTAGGCGATGACGCTCAGGGGGATTCCATTATGTGGCTGTCACACAGCATTAGGCGAGACAGCAAACACTTTCATGTGTGGATTACCATTTACCCATTGGAGATAATAGATATTTGCCTTAGCTAATCCATTTCTCTATTGATTTCCCCCCCCTTTAATAACTTCTTGCAAGCAAGCAAATTTTAATAAGTGCAAGAATGCTGACAAGTAAGAAGTTGGAACAAAGGGCTGTGTTTGACACAGATAAGCTGCTTATTGTAGTTTTCCATGAAAATATGAGACACGTGATCATATTTGATGACATTATTTATTTCACATTATGAAATTCACAGTATGTAAACATACAGTGTGATTATAATACAGAAAACCCAACTGCTATCTTGAAAGATTATTGCATGAAGTGTATGCAAAAAAATATCAGTGGAGCTAAAAATAGTCTTCATTCAGTAAAATACTTGCAAAAGTAGGTCAAACGGTGATAGTTGTGTCTGTGAAAGAAGAGGTCAAATGCCTTTAATTTTTCACATTTCTGTGAAATGAAGGACGAGTTTGGCAACGTTCTATTTCTGATGACTGAGACATCGTACCATGTGAATCCAAAGCCTGATAGAACGTCACTGTTGTAGCTATTAATACTCCATTTTCTTAACCACAAAATGTTTTGCAAAGCTGACACTTACACAGTTTCCTGCTGTTTGAGAGGTAAATGCTAAAGCATCAAAGGGTTTTGTAAGCTGCTTAAACCTTTAAAAAGCAAAAATAAAAACTATATTTTACATATAAGTTTGCAGTACATCTTTGTGTTTCTTAGTTTATGACTAATCCCTTTGGCTTGGGGGTTTACAATAGTAAAAAAAATAGGCCAGCTTTATCCTGTAACATGTTTTAAAAGCATTTTACACAAAGGCGTCTTAGTTATATGGAAATTGCTCTATACATCATATAAGTTCATCAGCTCTGCAGAATTCAAAGGTCAGATTTTGAGAATACATAACAAAACAGACAAAACTGTCAATAATGAACGATACATCAATATTGAAATTCATGTGGCACAGTTTCTTGTATCATAATGTTCACCAGGTAGAATAGCTGGCAAACCAAGCATTTAGAATAGCTAAGTTTTAAGCATTAACAGCAAGACATCATAGATAAGCCATGGAAAATGCACATTTACACATTTAGGGAGAATAAGATTTTATCTACATAGTTTCACATCAAACCATGTAAATCAAGGCTGCAGACATTTAACATGTTTTAATTTTTTTGCATTTAGTCATGTATGCTATCAAGCTAAATATGTGTCTTTTTTGTTTTCTTTCCTGAAAGTCCCTGGGATGGGGAGGGAGGACGGCATGTTCACATGTTTGCTGTCTGGGGGTTCTTCGTCCTCGGCTTTGGCACCGGTGAAGGTTTCTGTCCTTCAGCATCTGTGAGGAGCTGTGGAAGGCTGTTTTCACTCTGAACTTCAGGCTGAGACACTTTCTGGTAACAGGCCTGTGGTGAAGGCTGAGGGCTCGGGGGCGGAGAGCTCTCAGTCGGGCGCATAGTTTCATACTCCGGGCTAATGGAGTCAGGGTCTCGCTTGTTTAAAGAAAGCATCCTTAGTTCCCCTTTGTTCCTGTGTCTCACGTGGGTTTTGTTGCGCCTGTGACAGCAGCATAAGACGATGGTGAGGATGAGCAATAGAAGAATCAGAGCTGTTCCTCCTGCTAACACTGCCACGACTGTTTGGCGTGCAAAACAAAACTCAGGTGGTGGTGGTGGTGGACTTTTACAGGTTGGACGAACGATGTCGCTGGTCTCCTTGCTGACTTTGTTTGCTACACTGCACATGAAGCTCGTCTCTCCTTTCAGCTGGATCAGAGTGATGCTCAGTGTTTGTCTTGTTTCGCTTGTTAATGTCTTTCCATCAAGTGTCCATGAGAAGACCAAACCCTGAGGCTTGGCTACTAAGCAATTAAGATTAACAGCATTGGATTTGAAGTCACAGACATAACCGAGCTGAGGCTTTGACACTTTTTCCATCATACAAAGGCGACCGGTCCATGTTTTAACCAAAGTGCCATTGGGATACAGCACCTGTGCCTGGTAGGACCCCGAACTTGAGAATTGAAGGTTTTTCAGCAAAAGAGATCCAGTTGCAGAGACGTCTTGTGGCTTTCCAACTGACACTTTGCCTTGCTCTCTGTAGAAGATTATTGTGCTGTTATGAGTCCATTTCATCAAATGTGAGTTTGCCAGTCCTTCATAGGCAAAAGGTAGAGTCAGACTCTGCTGCCCAACAGCAGCATAGAGTTCACAGGAGTCCTTTGCTGCTGAAATGTCGATGAATCCCAACAGAATGATAACGCCAAGTGAGGCAGTAAACCACGCCATAATATTCATAAGTATGTCCCGTAGAGAATAGAAGGTGTCCCTGCTAACTTTTGTCAAAAAGTGTTATTTTAAAGTTCAGATCAAGACACAGCCCTGTCAAGATGACTTGTTACATTTGCCATCCGGAGCACAAATGGCACATGAAGAACAAGAGAAGAGAAGTGACACCCCTGTAGGAAGGAAGCTATGAGTCAAGAGTCTACTTTCAGTTCTCAAAAGACATCTTAAAGCATTTTTAAAGTCATGTGGTAACTAACATTTTCCAAACACATGACTCAAATATGTAACTCACTTCAGTATTTCCAAGTTTGACCTTATGGTGAAACATCTGTGGTCAAAACATAAACGACGGAACCACTAAAACCACATGGAATTTGTTCAACTTCTAGTCAAGTCAATTCTTGCCAGTTTTATTTGCATACAGTAGCCCAATGACACAAATCACACAAATTCGCCTCAAGGGCACAACCTGTATAACACACAACTCTCTGTGTCCTTAGATGCCCCATTATAAGCAACACCTTCCCAAAAAAAACTTAAAAAAATAGAAGAAATTCAGGAAGTGCAACCGAGGAAAGATCTGTCTGTTTCATGTGAAAATATTTGCCATGTGTTCTATGAAATAGATGATATTTCTACAAACAAGCAGCATAGCGGATTTACAATGTAGATAAAGAAGATGAAAAAAATCTTGACATGTAAAACTCATCATTCATACATCCTCTTAGTTTGTGCTTGTTTGAAAGTTGTGTGAAACTGCTGAGGTGCAAATCAGACGCCACACATCCAGTCAAGCCCGAAATTATTCGTACCCCTGGCAAATTTTGTCATGCCGCTTTTTGTTCAAATGTAAAAAAAAGCTGAGAAATATTTTTTTTTCCACAATGACGCCTCTTATACATCATCTTAATATCTTCTGGGAGACGCCTGTGCAATTTTCAATCAGGAAAAAAATTTTGCCGGTTGAATAAAAGTAACATTAAATCAAAATTTGCCAGGGGTATGAATAATTTCGGGCTTGACTGTACTTTAAATGAATATGGATTTACAAAACGCTACACGAACAACTCAGTCTGTTTCTAAGTGTCTTGATGTGCGTTCTGCAAAGAAACATCCTGCAATCCTCAGCCTAATAATTCACAAAGTTAATATACACAGTATATTAAGTTACTGAAATAATATGAAAGAAGTTCCAAGATTTATCACCAGTCAGATATTTCCCTTCTGGCTTGTGCATTATTTATCCTGGTTATTGGGGTTTTTTTTTGCCTGTCAAAGAATACAGATGACTTTTATTTGTCTTCTCTAAATTGGTTTAGTCACGGCTGCCTTTTCTGATAAAGCAGCTGAATAATGAGAGGCCACGGCTTCATGTAAATATCTGCTGCAACTGCTTTTGTTTTGGTGGCTTCAGCCGAGCAGCTCAACTGTAGATCGCGTGTGCTTTGTAATTAGAGATGGTGCCTGTGTTGTCACTTAAAATCTAATTTAATTATTCCAATAAATCCTCTCCTGAAAGATCAACTCTTGTACAGAAAGCCACACAGAAATATTTGACTTCTAGCAAAAAAAAAAGGAGCAAGCAGATTTTCTTGGCTCAGCGCTTTTGATCGAACAAATCACCAAGTGGTACACAGTTTTTTTGGTTTTGTTTTTTTTTTTTGGTAAATCTGAAAATTACTCAGCATTTCTTTGTCGTGCTATTAAATAAACAATTTGCTTCGGATCACCATAATCAAGTGATTGTTCTGTAAATCCCCGGCAGCGTTTCCAGTAAACCAGCGTCATTGTTCGGTTAGCATCCAGAAATACCCATGTCATTCCATAATTCACGCCATCAACAAACCCTGCAAAGTGCTGCTGCGACTGCGTAGGCTCGAGCAGCGCCGGGATGAGTTCATTTTGCACCCCACAACTATAATTTCATGCAATTAGCAGTGATTCACAATCTTTCTGTAACTCTCAGCACCTTCAAAGTGCACCCATAGCAAGACGAACACCTGTTTCTCTTAGTTTCACCATCATTACACTTTTTCCTACCCCGAGGCGATAGATTGATGTAAAATGTTAGCTATTCGAAGGGGCGGCGTACAGAGTGCTGAATGCAATGAATTCCTAGTTAGAAATGTTGTAAAGATTATATCTCCAAGAATTTTCCCTGCCGGCCCAGCTCACAAATAGGGGCATGTGTAAATGTACGTGCATGTGTTTGGGTGCTGAGTTAAGAGCAGCAGGTTAAAAAAAAAAGCAGCAGACATATGGTACCCGTGTGTTTTATATCGTAGCGGACACGAAGCAAAGAAGGTGCCTATTTTAAACTCTCCCCCTTTTTTGATCAATGTCTGTAATACAGCACTTGGCAACAAAAACTCTGACAGAAATGCAGTGAAGGTTGTCAGCTGGAAGAGTTTTATGGCCCGGCTTTTTACATTATTAGTTTTTCGCACCCGCCGCATTTGTTTCAGCACTGCCAGCAAAAGAGAAAATGCGATCAAATGTGTGAAAATGTCTCAGCTGAGATTTTTATCTTGTCTTGCCATCAATAAAATGTGTAGAAATTGTAGACGTTTTTATATATACCCCAATATTCTCCCCCCAAAAGATAAAAAAAAGAGCCACACTGTACATCCGGCATCGGTGTGAACACTCGCAAACACTCTTAAAGCTGAAAGTCAGAACCTTGACCTTGTAGCATGTGTTTCATTTCAAATTCAATGTGCTGGAGCTGAGCCAAAGCAATGAAAAACACATCACTGCCCTAATGCTTACAGACTGCACTGTACAAAGATAAATCCTGGACGTATTATTCGGGGATGTCATGGCACCAGTCCATGAAATCTAAATCAAAGTCTGTCTGTAAATGTTTTTTATCCAGTCACAATCTAAGAAAATTAGTGCTCACACCTCAGAGCTTCTTTCATTTAAATCATTAGCACCAGACATAATGACTGTGATTATTTTTCCTGAAAGGATATTAAAAAAATGGGACTGTTTGCGTGACATGATCCGCTATGTCGGACTGGAAGCCTGTGATCGGACCACATCTGTGATCGTCTCCATCTGTTACAAAGGGAGAGGAAAAAACTCTGTTCACTTCTGTTCCTCTCATTCACTGTTTCCTGACTCAAGTGCAGAAGTATTTCTTCATATGAGGAACTGAGCTGCCGCGACAACAAACTACTGACACAGTTACACAATGTGACATAAGGTACGAATTTGTGAATTCGATCTTCAGTGCAACAAAATAAACTTTGTCAATCTCGTACTAATAAGAAATGTCACTGGTTTGCACTGGTTGTTACTGGTTCTTAGAAGCTTGAGGGGGGAAAAGCAACAAAAGTAGACCCAGTTGTTGTTTGTGATTATCCTGGGCATTTGTAATGTGTTGAATTGGTTATGGGGACTGCAGTCACTGCCAAAGAAAAAGTGTTTCCTTTTAGTCCCTCTGATTTTATGCAAACAGTTCCCAGTGTGTCTGGTGTCAAATCAAACCCAGCCGGTTTATCATCTTTTGACATGCCCTCTTAATTGGCTACAAAGTAAGGTCTGAATGGACCAGGCATGGGTTAATTGGCCTCAGTTTCTGGTCCCTCAAGCTCTGAGGCAGGACGCCCGTCTGCCTAGCTGATGTTTAATTCAGGGGCCCAGATGGAGGCGTAGCAGCCTGGCTGTGAGATCTTGACGCCCACTTTCACCAGACATGGCTGTGACTGTGGATGGCCCCAGGGGGTGAGGGGGGGTCTGGACGGCCCCTCCTGCTCTCCAAAGTCAATGTAATCTGGAGGGCAGTGATGTCACCTGGAGCCCAGTGCTGGTTCTTTGAACTGAGTGGACAGGAGCTTTCTAGGGAACTGGTCACAATAGCATTTATAATGGACTGGTGAGGGGCAGTGCAGTGGTTACCAATGTGTTCAACCCAGGTTCTGGACTGGAATCTACTGATAGACTGGGGGCTTTCTGTGGGGAGTTTACATGCTCTATGGGTGCTCTGGTTTCCTTCTACAGTCCAGACACATGTAGACCGGTTGATGGTTCTAGATTGGTTGTAGATGTGAATTTGAACATGCATGGTTGTTTGTCTCTTTGTGTTAGCTTTGTGACAGACTGAAGACTTGTCCAGGGTACACCCTGCTTCACACTCGATGTCAGCTGGAATAGACTCCTGTCCCCTGTGACTTGTGTCTTGCAAATACAGCTAATGGATGGAATCTATGAGGAGCTTTGGTATAAAGTGGAATGTTAGTAAATGTAAATTTGTGTGTTACCTTGAACATGCTCTTGGCAGTGTTGACATTTGAAGGAATTGAGGGCCATAGGGGGCAAAATGGAAGCCATACAACACATGTTGCACCATCCAATTTTACGTATCTCTGTACGACAAAAAATAGCATGAGACAGGTGACGATGGAAAATCTTTTAAATTATGTTACTGTACCACGTTGTCCGCTTAGCTGTTGAGCTAACCAAGCACCAAATCTAGTATGCTAACTTGTCAACCAGCCAATAGCTCAAGCAATATGTGTCACAAGTAGTCACTATGTTATGAAGATTCCAGCACCAACTTCAGGAGGTAGACCAGATCGCACATTATTCATAGGGTTCAAATATCTTTAGTAAACGGCAGAGCCTTAAACACAGCACCTTTCACAGGTGGCTCACTTCACTGTGTGTGAAGGAGAGGTAGATGGTAGAGCCATAGAAGCACTATACAGTATGACTGCAATGCATCTACTGAATCAGTTTTGCTAGTTTCAAAACCTCACCATAAACATGTGAACTGTCCTATATAAATTTGGGGGAAAAAAAGCCCTCTCAGATAATACCAGTTTGCAACTTCATACAATGTGTGAATGTGTTTCTCAGTCCATCCTGATGTGACCAAAGTGTGTGTGGGACTAATTGGAGAAGAAGGTGTTTTATTAGGAGGCCACAGCTCCAGACACAGGTCATAAGTTAACTGACACACATACATGCATTTACATAATAGAGAATTAAGCTTATTCACCATTTTACACCAGAAGTAATCTTGTCAGCCTGCAGTGTGTGCACACAATAATCATATTAGCCCCTTCATTTGCATAACACTGCATAATCCCTTGCACAACTCCATCCATTTAACCTTGCAATTTTGTTTGGATTATATGAGAAACTCAGCGTTAATTCAGATAAAATGCGTTCTCTTTGGAATCCTGGTGCCTATGACTGCAGGTATAAACTCAGGGGAACAAAGGTGACTTAAATTCTTCCAGTTTAGAAAATGATCTCATGTGTGCATATAAGAAGTTTTGCTCCTGGCAGCCTCTGAGGATGGATCCTTGCCTTCTCTGCCTGCCTGCAGCACTGTCGGCTAAATCCGACGGGAAATTGTGCATCCCTTGAAAATGTTTACCTCCACTTGGGTACAGTCCAGGAAAAATTTCTTTCTGTCCATGTGCAAGATCTGCAGTCACCGCAGACTATGCAGCATTTCCTGTTTTTCTTATTATGAGTCATTTGAATCGCATCTTTATTTGGCCGTCAGAATGTGTCCCAGATTGAGAGGATTACTTCAACGTTGAAAATGCTGTAGGTGCAGTAGTTGTGGTGAAGTATGCACATAGAATATGCTGATATTAATTTGTTTCAGGAAGAAGCATGATGCAGAGAACTGTGTTTGTCTTTATGGCTGATATGAAATACTCTCTGCATCTTCCTCACTGCCAACAGAAAATAAAGGAAACAATTTGTCAGACTTTCTACTAAAGTGAGGCATTTCTTCACGTTCACATCATTCTCACGTCCCCTCATATCCTCCGTAGCTCCATTATGCTTCACCCCATTCTCCCCTGCTGACATTCTGTTTGAATTCTTTCACAGATCACAGTCCTCGTCCGTTAAAGTCACTCCCACTACTTCCCCAAAATGGCTGCACAGACAAAAGCCAGACCTTTTCCCTTTGACAGGGTTCAAGAGATCACAGTTTATATTTCCTCTTGCATTACATGGGGCTCTAAATTGTCTGGTTTCGGTGGTGCTGGTGGTGGTGGGCGGGTGTTGGGGTGGGGCCGCGCTTCAAACACAATATAGGCTGAGGGCTTATCACTGTCGACCGCTCTGGTGCCGCCACCGAGGAGGAAGCCGCTTATATCATCTTTGTTTTGCTCAGGGCCCAGCTGTTTTTGCTCACCGGCCTGAGCAGCTATCTGCTGATGCTGAGGATCTTTGATGTGCGCGGGGAGGCGCTGCATAGAGGGGAAGCACTCTGGCACTGGTGACCCCGAAATCTACCTCCCGTCAGCCTGCTGGAGTTCAAGTTTAAACAAATGAGAAGGCTTGTTTTTGTTCCCCTTTTCGTTTTTTTTTTACGGTCACAGGGCATCTGTTCTCTGTTGTCTTGCCCTACAAACAAATGAAAGCTGAGGAGGATAGTTAAATGAGATATTTTGTGGCTGACCATAAGCTCTGGACATGAACAACTCTCTATTAAGTTAAAGTAGTTGGGCAGTTGCCTGTTTTTATCCAAACAAGACCTCTCCGTCCTTCAAAGCCAGCTCCAGAATTCTGGTAAAACAAAATTTGCTGGACAGCTGGTTAGAACGAACAAACACTTGTTTTGGGAGAATTCAAAACACATTATGTCATTTGTACTTGCCTCAAGCTTGTCCTGTGTGCACTTTGCTGACTAATGAACAGTTAATCCTCCACAGATGAAGCACCCCACTTGTTCCAGGCCCGTTCCTTTTTGTTCTGTGTGCTGACATGCTGCCAATCCTGAAAGCTGTAATAAAGACCATTGTTTTGTGCAGTGTCTTTGACTTTTGATTCTTTCATCTGTTTGTTTTTTCTTTCTCTACACTTTGTATGTAGTGTATAAGTCCAGTATCACTTTAACCAATTTGGCACGCCTTGTTTTCCCTTCGAAGCTGGATTTCTCTGATGATTAAATGGCTAAACATCACACTTTTTAACACCCGTGTTCATTTCACAACAGCCATCCAAACCTTTAATTTCCATAATTATCTGCCAGCAGATTAATGTTGTCAAGCTGTGGAAGGGCAGCGCTATCAGCGGAGCAGTGAGAGGTTCGGGGTGAGGGTGGACACCTGTGATTAAATGCTTGTTTGACTGACTCCGTTGAACAAGCTAAAACACAGTGTGCAGCAAACTGGTCAAAACAGACGCAGATCTGAGCTGCAAATCACTGCACAGCTGGAGGTGAGAAATAACAGGCTGACTAAGTGCTATGAAAAATGGATAATTTCATCATGCTGACAACCCACAAGAACACAGTGTCAGTTTTATTTATTGTTAAGGTCCATTGCATTTAAGAGTCAGGGACTACCACTGTGTCAGGCAGACTGCCTAACAGTTACATATCATCGAAATTTGCAGTGGTTCTCTACACAGTTTATACCATCATGTTTTAGTTTGGAAACATGATATCATTTGTTGAAAGTCCTATAAACAGCAGTGCCAGCTCTCGGTGCTCTTTAAAATGGAAAGGTAATTGAAAGCCAAAGTGATTTAGGCATGCTCAAGTGCACGCACAGTAAAAATCCTTTTATTTCAGAATCCATTAAATCCATTACGAGTGTGCATCTTGAGATTTTCTTTGTGCCCCCGAGGGCTGCAGCTTTCTGACGTTCTTTTAATTTCGTTCACAGAGTTGGCCGGGAATGCTGAGAAAAATTGTTTGTTTTTTCATTCATAAAAGCGGGTGTAATGAGTCACACCTGGCTGCCTGGTTTCAAACACCTGCTCACTAATTCGGAGGGGAGTTTAGAGAGGAAGGTGGTTTGACGGTGCCAATTTTTTCTTAGCTGAGGGGAAACGCTAGCCTCACTTCTGAAAGTTTATAGCGAAAGACTCTGGGTCTTAACTTAATAATAGTTTGATGAAAATAGCTTGCTCGCTGTTTTGTTAGGATTACTCACAGCTGAGCACGCTGTCGCAGATAGAAGTCCAGACCTGAACCCAGCCTCAGCCTGATAGATAGATGGATCTTATATAATATCAGAACCCATGTTTTGTGTTGCAATTAAAACATGTATCGACCAGCTTGAAAAGCCACAGATTGTTAGCTTGTGTATTCGACAGTGAGATGGAAAACATTGAGTCATGCTATCAGGGTGTAGACCAGACCGCCAAAACAATGAGGTAAATGTGGCAAAAGCTGTGCAAAGATGCAAAGTAGAGTGATGAATCCCGGAAGACTTGCATTAAGCAACCCTTTCATACTACACAGAAGATTTTCAGTCATTGTTTAAGGAAAAGTTCAACACTTTTGGAAGTATGCTTATATGGGCTTGCTGACATTTAGATGAGCACATCAATACCAACCATAAGTCTATGCCTCAGGCATAAATGTGGAGTCTGGTGGCACTATAATATATGGACCTTTTATACAGCAGACATTTTGACTTGTCACAGTGGGAAATCACAGGTGGAACTAACAACAAAGGTCACCATTTCCATTAAGTGTTGCAGGCGTTTTCCACATGAATGCAGATATTTTGTGAAATTAACATTTCCTCGATTATTTGGGCCTTATCTGTAAGTCATTCAAATTTAGATGTTTAAAAACTCAGGTCTGTGCATGTCTGTGGAAATGCAAAACATGGATGGGAGTGATGTTACACCTTAATTTGCCCACTGTGTTTTGTGTAATTAGCTTGAACCTCACACAACACAATAATTGTTAGTATGTATACCAGTTTCTTTAAGTTTGGTTGGTGCTGGCAGTTACAAGTTTGCAACCTCACTTGCATCACTTCACTGGCACAAAAAAGCTTGTCTGTCTGCATCGGCAGTTTTTCCAGAGTCCGCAGAATCAATGAAATGACAAAATGCTCTTCGCTGGTGTTTGATGTTTCGTTGATGAACAGTAAAATATCCGTATTAGTGAGGATAACCTGTTATGATGAACCAGAATGCACAAAAACTTATTGGTTGCTTAACATGTAACTGTGTCTCCTAGAAATTAGGTTAATATGTCAATTGGCAGTGTTTTAGAATGAATAAAGCTCTACATTTATGAGCAACACTGGGGTGAGGCTGTCGGGGTGGATAAATGGCCTACGAAAAGTGATTGTAACATCACAGACATTGAGAATTTTTTAAGGAGTAATCATTGTTGATTTTCTAATTATTAGTGAAATCTTAATGTCTAAGTCATGAATTTGTGTGAAGATATGGGCTTTGAAGACCCCTCGTGTGGAAATGAAAATATGTATTGAACCATTAATGTGCACAAATCATCAAAAGCACACTCTGGGAAAAGGGCAAACATCAAAGTGTCTGTATTATAGCGCTGTGACAGCTCTTTAAACAAAGGGTCTGAATGCAGTGTTGGAGCTTACAGGATTTACAGTACTGCAGGTTTGGCAGTGCCACTGGCTACATCTGCGCGTCGGGCCATCCATCAGTCTTCATTGCTCTCTCCGTCTTCCACCTGGCTTGAATTAGCTCACATGAAGACAGGATGCCATTTTCTCCACCTTCTTTGAATAGCTTAAAGCCTTTTGATGTGGCTTCAAATGTGAGAGAAGATCAAGCGATCAAAAAACCTACTCCCATCCAAGAGATAAAGCTGTTGGTCATGTGTCTCAATTGGATCTGACACAGCAATAAAAAGTCTACATCTCGGTTTGGTGATAAGGTTGCAGGGATTTCGGTGAGTGGGACTAGACAGTTTGGCTCGAGCAATGCTTGGGTGTGGTCTCAACTGATCAAATCCGCAAACAGCTATTTACATACAAGACATTCCTCAGAAAAGGGGATAAGCCAAAGGAAACCAGTAATTCTGAAACTGATTGTTCTCCTCCCAGTTCTTTGATGTTTTTGGCCAGCTTCAGCTCGTGTCTTCAGTGTGAGGCAGACAAGGATGGAGTCTTTCCAGAGAGTAGCCTCAATCAGATTCAACATCTTCGTACTCTCTCAGTCTAACTGCTGAAAGACTTCCAGACATTCTGTGTTTTTTGTTTTGGGAAGCTGCCAAGCCCTACATTTATTATTATGAATTACCAATATATAATGAAATGAAAAAACACTTTAAAGGACATGATTGCATGTATTTTGGTTATCTCAAGCTTCAAACTTTAGATATTTTTCTCCAGGGTGTAGCAAATGGGAAAACTCATTTTGACCTGTTACCGCATTGTTGTCGGTTTCTACAATGGGTGATTTAAAATTCTTGAGAAAATTACTTTTCATAACTGACTGCATGAAAATTATGAAGCATTCCCAGTATTTGGAACCACAGCGATTTCCAGATAGTTAAATGCTGAGGTTGAGATTCTCTCAATTCTCCCTTTTCTTGTATTCTTGCTAAAATGCACATACAAGCTTCACAAAAACAGCATTATGTCTCAAATGGTTTAAATTCTGTGCAAAGCTAATCTATCTTGAAATTATTATATTCCCGTGAGACTTTATCATCAAAACCCACAAAAGGAAGAGATCTTTAAAGGGCTTCCTGTGGAGTGTGTCTTATCTTCGTAGACCAGAGATTCATTTTACACACAGCTTAACTTCAAGTGATTTTTCAGAAGGATACGGTGACCGAGAAGAAGAGGTCAGCCTTCTTCTTCCGCCATGACACTTTCATGTCGGTCAAACGGCTTACAGCACCCTGGGACGGTGCCCTGGCCCTCGCTGCACGGACATAGCTGTCCGTGGACACAGAAAAGACCTTTCTGTCAGTTCCTTGTAATCCTTGTGCTCCTTAACTCATGGGCTGTAATCACACTGCTGCATCAACGGTGCCAAGCATTCCTTGAATACTGAAGCTTCTATGTTTTGGTAGTGGGCGAAGTTAAAAGACAGGAAGAGTCAGTTGGCTGCATAAATGGCTTGAAAGTTGATAGTTTGTTGGTCCCTCGCCCAAGTGGGAAAAAAACACAGTAGGGTTTCCCATTTGACTTTTACTGCTCATGAACAAACTGTATGTTTGGTTCAACTCACTAGGAAGAGGAAATACTGAGGTGACACTTATAAATGTACTTGAACGCACCAAACTGAACAGATTTCCTCTTAGCTGTAATCAAATTAAACAAATGTATGCAAACGTTTATCAAAACATTTCTACTCATCAAAAAAGCATCTTTTATTCTTCAACAGCCCTTACAAATATTATATCCAGAGTAGTCTGTGATGTTTGTGGCACATGAAGAATCAAGAAGCCAGACTTCAAGGCTAAATTATTTGTCAGACAGACGATGACTCAGAACTCAGTACTGACTACTTTATTAGACTCCTACAGCAATTAAAAACAGCCTTAGGGCCTGGTCACAACAGAAAGTGTCACAGCAAATTTCATCCACGTGACTTTGTGAAATATTTGGTTCAATAAGTTTGGAGACAAGATTTCTACTTGAAGGGCAAACTGCTTTAACTGGCAAGCTACCTGCAATGAGTTCACCCAGTTCATTTAAATTTTGTATTTGTGCATCAATTCCTGTCTCTGGACTATATGCAAACCAACAAAATAGTGTGACAACTCCTTTGGATTTAACTGAATTAGCAAATCTAATAACGCAAAAAGAACAATTTGAAGAGAGGCCATTTCGACCCTGACAGTTTTAGAGAAACAGGTCAAAACCAAATGACATGAATTCCCTGTCAGGCGAGTGCAAATGGGAACACCGACCATATTCCCCCATTTTTCAGCCCTGTGTTGTGCCAGAGGGAGCAGAGGTAAATGGAGTAATTTCAAAGTGAGTTGTAGCTACAAATCACCGAGACAGTGGGCACAATAGTAAATCTTGTCGATGGATAGAGATAAAATGAGACTCCATCTGCTCTACGGTGGAATTCAGAGTTGTGGCTGATAACAGTAAAAGTCTCGTCATAAAGCCTGAACATGCCATGAGGGCAGAGGCCTTGGAATCACTGCTGATCTAATGATTTGCTACACTTTTACTTTGCATGTCTGTCAAAAGGAATAGAAAAGGAGGGGTCGTGTGAAAAGCAAAATCTACTAAGAAAAGCATTATTTAGAAACATTATTGCAGCAACACTGAGAATATTTAATATAAAATGTTGGTGGACAGAAGGATTATTTTACTGCAGCAGAAAGTTCCCAAAAGATCCTTCGTTTATTTTGCAGTAGATTTTGGATTCAAGTCAAATGAGCACTGTCTTGAATCACAAATAAATTAAGAACTTTATCTGCCATTTATGGTCAAAACTAATAAACTGCAGAAATGAGTCAAATCCATCTGTAATAAGCAATAATAATGAAAGAAAGGCCAGCAATGTGTGTCATATGACCTATCTTGGTGTGAGCTGTGCCAAGTATAGCTTACCAACCACAGGTAACACAAAGTTCAAGCATAATGTGAGGGATAGCAAAGGTCTTACAAACTCTCAGCTTGCTATGTTTGTGATAACGTTCCCAAAAGCCTTGTGAAAATAACGCCTATGGTACTGTAATCAGCCCAGAGCGATTGAAAGTAAATTGATGTTTTTCTTTGGACAGTGTAAAAAACCACAGCTCTCAAGATACTCAAAATGCAATCATATTTGGCATGTTCGTAAAAGCTTGGAAACTGCTGCCAGATACTGCGCTTCAAGTTAATGCCTCTGTACTCAATGTGACTCAAGGTCTTTCCATGTGGTAGAGTGGGATCGTGGAGGTTGAGGGGTGTGGTGGGAGCAACCACAGGTGCAGGTTTGCTGAAGAATATGTGTGTGTGTGTGTGTGTATGGTAGAACTAATTATTGTTTTCCGCATTAAGAAAACTCATGACACTGAAAGTCGTAAATGGGCCGCACTTATATAGCGCTTACAAAGTGCTTTACAGTGTGTTTCTCATGCATTCATTCACACCTGGTGCCTGCCTGCCATCAGGAACAACTTTGGGTTCAGTGTCTTGCCCAAGGACACTTTGACATATGGGGGACTGAACTGAAAGCCTTGTGATTAGAAGACAACCTGCTCCACCACCTGGGCCACCGCCGCAAATGTCCAAACAAGTCAAGAGCTTTAAGACCTGAAGTATCCAGTCACTGAATGCTGAGCTCAACCCACTGCAACTTGAGAAAACTCTTGCAAACAGACAAAACACAAGCAAATAAAGAGTCTTTACTAATAAAAAATTCAGGTGCAAGAAAATTAATAATCATAATAATGCATTGGTTTTATATAGCGCTTTTCTGGCATTTAAAGATGCTTAACAATTGCATTATTCATTCAATCCATACTCAATGGTGGTAAGTTACACTGTATGTAGCCACAGCTGCCCCTGGGGTAGACTGATGGAGGCAAAGCTGCCAGTCTGCGCCATCGACCCCTCCGACCATCACCAACCACTCACTCTCACATTGCATTCACCCAGGCTTCCTGGTGTTCCCTCACAGTTTCCCATCCAGGTACTGACCAAGCCCGACCTTGCTTAGCTTCCGAGATCTGATGGGATTGGGCATCCACAAGGCGACAAATTAGGAAAAACATTTGCAAATATAGAAAGCCAAACTAACAGAAACACTGCAAATAGCACAGACTACAATGGAAAGGTTGCAGGCGAATACTAAAAAAGCTGTAATTAGCTTTGTAAATGCTGAGCCTGCATTGTCAGATTGGTGAGGATGCTTTCTAAAGTTGCAGTGTGCTGAGCTCTCAGAGCCTATGTAGAATGATGTCAAAATCCCACTGAAATAAATCAGTGTTTATAACAGTTTAGACAAAAGGGGATTACGGTGCAAACTTTCAACATATCAGCTGAAAGGTATTTAACATGTCGTGCTCAGCTGTAATACAAATGTGGTTCAAGTATTAGGACTGGGGTTAGATAGAAGAATAGGAGGAAAGAAGCTTGAAAAAAAGAGTTACAATCCAAAGCTGGTTTGGTGTCACCCACATCAATAATGGGTGCTAACAGATTTATAGGAGTCCTTCTGGTATAAAAGAGCCTCATAAGAAGGTTGGAGGCGCCTGTGTGGCACCAGTATTTCTTCTCTTTGTTTAGTTTTGTTTTGTGACATTTTCATTGCTTGGTTAAGTTTAGGCACTAAAACAACTTGATTAAAGCTGAGGTGGGCAGTATTTTTTGGCATTTTAGGGCAAAAAATTCCATCCCAACCTTTCAGAATATTGTAATTCAAGTTTTCTATGAGGAAATTACACTTCTAGGCTCCGTTTTTAGGTTTTAAAAAACTTAACACATGACAGAAGATTTTAGCCAATCACAGGGCTTCACCCCGAGCAGGTGAGATATGTATGAAGAGCTACAAAGTGCACAGTGAAAGCAGCTCGTGGTGGTACAGAAGGTTAGACGGGGGACTTTCACTCAAAAGGCTGGAGTTGGAATTCTGAGTCAGAATGTTGACTTTTAGCTTCACTATCATTGTACATTTGAAGTGAGAGCCCTTCAGGTGGCCTTTTTATTTCTTCCTCTTCTTTTTGCCTTTTCCAGATTTCTGTCTAGTGCAGATTTGATGTCAGGAAAAGAGCACAACATTGACTACATGTTACAGGGCAAACTTCTTATCACCTGAAAAGAAGCAACAGTGATGCGAATATTTGGTTATGGACTTATGGCATCTATTTCTGACAATTACAGATTTTTTTGTCTATTGAACTATCATGCATGAAAACTAAAGGGTACTCAATGCATTCAAATGTGACATGAAGGGGTTCTGACAAAGCAGCAGTATCTGATGAGTTGGGTACACGCCTGACCTCAACCACTGCACCACTGGTTAATTGCTATGTAATTTGGGAATGATTGTTTGACTGTCAGTTTTATAATATAACAAAAGTTGATGAATGCACTACCACCACCACCACCTCAGTTTCTGAAGTTTTAAAGGAGCTGGAGAAGGGGTGTCCCTGACTGCTCGCAGAGTGGAAGCTAAAATACCCTATCTTTCCCAAGACGTTACTACTATTGCAAGACGCTGCAGATGAACAACTGTCACAAGACTCTTTCTTTATTTACTTCCAGTTTTGTCAAAATGTCAGCTTTTGCGGCTTCTGTGGGAGACCTGGGTAAAAATAGAGCTATTATTTACATATTCCCTGCCAGTCATCTCACAGTCTTTGTGAGTTTAACCAAAACACTGTGGCTTTACTCGCTGCTGATTTGTTTCCTGTTGATATGCACAATATAAGCCTTCAGGATGGGGATCAATGGTGCTTGGCCAGCTGAAAGCAATAACTCCAGAGAGAGTGGAAAACATTGTCGAGACTGAATAATTTTGTGGCATGATCGGACCCAAGGGGAGTGTTGTTGATTATGTCAACGCCGCTTATTCACT
This sequence comes from Dascyllus trimaculatus, assembly GCA_024666655.1. NCBI lineage: Eukaryota > Metazoa > Chordata > Actinopteri > Pomacentridae > Dascyllus > Dascyllus trimaculatus. The sequence goes on from CM045448.1 coordinate 26,929,342, forward strand.
GACAAACGCTGCTGAGTTGGAATTTCATTGGGCAACAAAAGGATTTATGAGACCTACAGATCTTACGCAACCATATTTAACAGAATCAGCATATCATAAGATGGTTGATCAAAAAGAAAGACTCTGCACAGCTGCTGGGAGTTGATGCAGCCCAGTGCACTTTGTGCAAAATGATGCCGAACCTCAAATCATTAAAACAGATTGCAGGCTCTGTCCCGACCAAGTGACTAAGAGCCAGTCTAACAATGACCCGATCATCACTGCTTTTTCAGACATATGATGAGTAACCCTGGTTTAACCTCTGGAGTCAAGATGGCAGAAGGAACAGATGGGTCAAAGGTCAGTCTGTTGATGCTCTAATCGAGCCTGTACACACATATTTCAGCTGAAGACATCCAGAGGGCAGACTGAAAGCTCAGTAGTCTTTGATTCTTTTTCCTTGAGGCTTATACAAATCAAAGAGTTGCCTGTGGCCTTAAGCAAAGTCAGAGCATTTGATATTTGTATATGTTAAAGAAATACCAAACATTAATTATGAATTACCATCACTGGAAAAAAAATCCATCAATACTTTTAGTGTTAAATATTTTGGGATTAATTATATCAAGACTTACTTTTTGATGTTGTACAAGGTTTTGTCTGTAGCGGGTGGTTCATTAAACAAGAAAGATCAAAAAGCATACTCATGTAAAATTTGACCAACATTCCTATAATCCATCATCTCTGACTTCAGAGTTAATACAGAACATAAAAAATGGCACTGCTGTGATCTCAAGACATTGACTTAGTCTTTAAATCTCATGTCATATGTTTGAGGTAAATTGCATTTTCCATTCCCCAGGGTCCTTTATATTCACTGAAATAATACTATAAATGTAATAAATCAGTGATGTTAGAGTTCTGTTAACGAATCATACAGGGTTTCTAAGGGGACAACCATAACTTTATTGCAGTGTTACAGTAATCTGTTTAGTTTTATTACAGTAAAACTGTAATGAAACTAAAATAAACACTACTCAACCTGTACTTATTATTGGTCAATTTACTGCCTCCTGGGTAAATCAATAAGAGAAAACAAATCAAACAAAGCACAGCAGAAAGATAGCATCACATTTGGACCACTTCTGAGCAGCTCTCCGTGGACCTCACCACCCAGAGGCTGCCAGCCGCCCACTTTGGCCCACCCTGGACACTTCCTGTTGGGTCACTCCTCGTCTTTAGTTGTGGGGAAATGCTGGATCTCAGTGGAGCCGGGCTATAAGGCAGCCTCGTTTTGTATGATTGTGGCTTGGACAAGTGGAGGTTGGTTTGATGTTATCAAAGGTCCTGGTTGGGCCTGGTTATAGGGGAGGGGGGTGTCTGGAGCGTGGGCACCAGCTCCCTGTCTAATGACCCTCTGTCGGCTGGTAATTGTTGTCTTGGCTTATGCTCAGGCCTTTGTGCATTCCAGGAGCCAGCAGTCATGATCAAAGTTGTTCTTAACCTAGCAATACCTTAATCCTCTCCGTAATAAACAAGGCTCGATGACAGAGGCCGCTTGGTTTCACTGTGGATTAAAGCGGCCCTCCAAAGCTCCAGCTTTACTGATATCCTGCATTGCGCCTTTAGTCGGACAGAAAGTTGGAATTGAGGATTAACTTGCCCGGTCCGATCAGCGGTGCAGTCTCACCTGGATCTGAGCCATGTTGGCACTATCTACTTGCCACTCATGTCCTAATGACCAGTGATAGATACTCTGGTCAGCAGCAGGACTTCTCAGCTTTACACAGAATCCCTCATTGATAAGATGAATGGAGCTATTCTTTATATCACCTGAGAAACAGTCAGACTCATCCTATGAGTGGGATTACAGATAGATCAAGGCAATCTCATAAGAACTTTAGCAAGCCACTTAGTCATTCCATAGATTCCGCTGATACCTGGAGGGATAGCCTATGGAGAGGTAACACAAAGGCACAGTGTATAGATAGAGGTGTTCCCACTGACAAGTCACTTATTAGGCTTTTTCTCACTCAGGTATGTTTGTTTGGGATACAGACGCTTTATGAGTTCAAATTGGAATTTAAGAGGGGTTCATGAGTATTTTCTGCCATCTTCTATATAATGCATTGCGTCTGTTGATGAAACAATCAGATGTAAAGTACCACATGTCTAAACAATCACACATAAACAGGCATTTATGAAATATGGCCATACCCATATTTCCACTAACAAAGTAGTTAACTCTTAGCTAGTTATTAATCCTAAAAAGTAAGACAACATGTTTTGAAAAAGCGTACAAGGACATAGAGTAGTAGAATATTATCTTTGATATTATAAAGATGCTTTTTGTTCTGTACATAAAGGAATAGCTGGAATGCAGAGAGAGATCTATCCCAATTTTGGTTGTAATTAAGTAAGAGTTGAGTTATTTAAGAGATGAAATCACTATATAGAGCTATATATAAACAGGCTTTTGAGTTAGTGTAGATTTAATATATTTCCTAATGTCGGTGTTGTATTGATTCATTTTTGTTTTGAACTTTTGGTAAATTATTAATGGGAACCCAAGGAGAAAAGCTACTGTTAGAATATGGTGGGTTTTGGGGATCCAAATAAAATGTGTGTGTGCGTAATTCTACAGTGCCAATGAATGGTGCAAACAAAATGGTGTAAAGATATAAACAAGTGAGATCACCGCACATCCTTTTTTCCTCATCTCTGCATGAGGCCAGCAGCTCAAGGTTACACAGCTGTACTGGGACACACCTGAATTTCAATCTGATCCGTAGGGAACTTGCCTTCTGGGTAATGTAAGCATGTTGTGACATAAGATACAAAAAAGAATATAAAATATAACACCTGCTTTTCCGCTGTATTGATTTTGATCATTTTATATACCGTCTATCATGATAAACTCAATTCTACTCCTCTAAAGACTGTCTCACTCCCTGCAGTTTACTGTGCTGTGGTGTGCAGAGTGCATCTTCTCTCCCTCTATGCCATGTGCTGCCCTTGTCAAAGCAACATAACCTTCAGCTGCCTCTGCAGAGCTGCATGCTGGGCAGCAGAGGAGGGCTGATGTGTACCAGTCAGCTCCCATGAAAGTTTTTCTGCTTGAGCAGTGCTGATGCTGCACACACATTCACCCAGACCTTTTCGATTTATAAATGCAGTTTGAAAAAAAACATCCCTCCTGTATTTGATTATCTGACTCAGTAAAAATATTCAATCTTTCCACATCCTTGAGGATACAAGAGTGTTTAGAAGAAGCTGAACTGCTTTTTCGTTCAACAGTGTAAACATGTTATTGTGGGAGACATTGCTTCAGCAAACACATGCTCACTCTCTGGCAATTTGACATGACTGACAGCCGTGGTGTGAGCGCAGGCGCTAATTTATGACTCTGGCTGTCACACAAATATGCCACAATATTCCTAGTGTCGCCACAGTGTTCCTCTGTGGAGCATGTGGCCTGTTTTTGCCCCACAAACCAAGCTTGCCTATTGTTTGGTTATTGTAAACATATTTTTTAATATCTCCCGTGATACCTACCGTGCCTCTGGTGAAGGCTGTTAAACAAGCTCAAGAACTTTATTTCTTCTTAAGCAACGAGCATATGAGCAACAAAAAATGGTGTTCCAGAGAGATCTAGGCGATATGAGAAATCCACCACATGTATAGATACAGACATACTGTAGACAGAGCATGTCTCCATACCAGCCACAGCACCGGACACCTGTTTTCACTTACACAACATACCAGTATCCACTTGCTTCAGCCAATAAACAGTTTGAGTGAATTATTGTACTGTTAAAAGTAAAAGTAAAAACAGCCGGCACGCAATTTTCTTTTTAGTGTTTGAGAGTGTTAATACTTTTCCACTTCTTGGATTAGAGCATTTGACTCAACCTCTTTACACTCTTTGAGACAGCCGTGGGCCTGAATAACACCGGGAAAGAGGATTTTTTTCACATTTGTGTAGACAATGCAGAACTCAAACCAGTGAAGTACCAGAAATTATAGAAATATTGATTCTTATTGAGAGAATGTGACTTGTCTGCTTTAAAATAGTTCACATCACGTTCTATTTCTGTGTTCAGTTAAATCCGTATTTTTTTAATTTTGGAAAATTATAGTGAAAGTGAAAAAGATGTGAATTTTCCAGATGAACAACACAAACGGAGCATCAAATGAACACCATTCATATTAGAGAATGTGTATGATTTCACATGCCAACGCAGCATTGCCCAGTTCATAGTAAATGCTTTGTTGTGCCCTGAGTGGTGCCGTTGTTTCATGTAGTTTGCCTTCGAGCTCTAACAGTCCATATAGAGCCAAAAGTTCTCGGTGAGTTCAGTTCTGGTTTCATGAGCTCACTGTCTCAACCTTCATCACGCCAGAACAAAAGGCGTAAACAGCGAGCTCTTTGGTATATTTCTATTTGAGCTCTTATGATTTATTATCCAGCTGCCCTCAAATATGTTCCGACTTGGCAGCGACTTCTGCTGAGGATTAGCAGCAGCCGTGGCTAACAGGCAATTGATTATTTATATACTGCTGAGCAGTGGCAAACAAACCTCCTTTTGAGGGTCAGCAGTGTGAGCTGTGAAATCGCTTTATTTATGCGCCTGTTTACAGACCTCTTACAATACTGTCATGGCACATTAATGCAAATTCTATTTCAGTCGTGACCTAGCTGCGGGGTTAAGTGGTGACAGAGTGCATACGCATAAAGTGCAGAGGGACGAGTCAAACAATCTGCGCTTTTTGTATAAAGGGCTTTGAAATAGGGGTGGTCACCCTCTGGTCAAAATGGCGTCTGGTAATGGGCAAGGCCAGTGAGGGGAGAGGAGGCCGCATGTTGTTTGCAAACAGCAGACAGGCTGTGGAGTCGCCGAACAGGGATCTCGATCTGGTCCCTAACCTGAAGGTGTGCGCATTAAACTTTGTCTGGCTAATCCGTATGCCATAGAGAATAGTGGAGGATTAAGACTTTAACCCCTTCAGAGAGAAGGCAGAAAGGGCTCTTGGCCAGCGTCTCTCTCTGCTGGAGCTCCTCTCGGACTCATTGTCCCGTCACGAAGGCCAGCTGTCAGTGTCCTTGGGATGACGAGATGAATGAGGAGCCCTTGAGCAGTGCGTCTGCTCCCTCTGTTTACTGAGGGGCCTCTCACTGTGTAAATCGCAACCTCAAGGCAGAACAGGGCTTTACGCTCGAAGAAAACAACTAATGACTTTCTCATCAATGCATGAGTTTAAAAAGTACAAGGCAGAATAATTCATTCTTGTTTATTTGGATGTTCATTAGTCTCTCACTGACCCAGTGTCACACCCAACCTGTCTCCTGCACTAATATGCATTGTATTGCATTTCACGTACAGTATGTTTTTAGTGGAATATAATCAAAATAATGAGGAAAAGAACTCAATAAAAAAATCTCTGCAACACATTATTAATACTTATCACTCTGGCAAAAAAATAATGACAATGTATTAATGTTTTCTCTGCAATACGTGCTCTTGCAGCACAATTTCCCCTCACAGCAACTTAAGCATGATTAACTGCCTCTGTGGTTAGGCACTCAAAGCAAAATATTGTGGTCTTGGTTAAATTTTGAAAAAGTCGCAAGTGACACACAATGTACTGCACATTGTGTCTCGTATGGACTTGATTATCACTCAGCCAAAATTTTAACCCCAAATCTTAACCGGAGTTGAAACATGCAGGACTCAGGAGGCAAACGTTTCTCTCCAGTTACAAAGTCCTGCGCTTCAGCAGCATTACCAAATCAAGTACAGTAGTTCAGTATCTACCAATATGCCTGCTAATATATATTAATAAAACCAATCAAAACTCTGTCTGCAAAAGAATGTAAACGACGGTTCCAGACTGGTCCTTTCTCTTAGCTCTGTTAATCCAGTGACTTTACTTTCCTACTCAATTAAACTGCATTCTCAATTACGTTTTGAGGGTAGCATATTATGTTTGTTGCTGATGTATGACAACTACAACAAATAAATGGGGCAGGACTCGTTACCTTGGCAACCCACTAAATGGAGGAGCATCTTCAAACCTGCTGTGAAAGGTTGTATTTTAACTCAAACCATGATATTTACCTGGACCTAACCTCACAGTTTTGGTGCCTTTACATTTCACCAAACAGCAAGTGAAAACAAGACTTAAGTCTAAAAATAATTGCACTCAACAGAAAAAAAAAAAATTGGTTTGCTTGGTGCTGCGTCTTGTGTCTGGCTTATGCCACCACCACTTCTTCAATCACCTGTTCACTACCAAGGACCATGCCACACAACAATGTGAGTTTAGAGATTTAACAAGGAAAGGTAGAGGTGGATGACATGGATGAATACAGGGTGTAAGGGTGAGGATGGATGCCGGCTGATCTGGGATGCTGAGATGTTGGATTCTTGGGCTAAGGACACTCAGAGCATGGGCTTTGACCTCTGGTGGTGACTTTGCCCCAACCTATATAGACCCAGATGGTGCCTGAAAAGACAACGAGAGCTAGATGGGTTCACTGGGTATAAATAGGCCTGCCAGGTAATCTGAAGTGTAGCCCAGCTCTGGAACCTTCACAAGTTAACATCATATGTGAACCTTGTGGCTCTGAAAGTGAAAATGTTTCCTCCCACATCTTCCTTCTATCTTACCAGGAGAAAACACATTTCTTTTTAGAACATAGTTGCCAATGGAGTTTTCTTGCATTGGAGTGTAATTTTTGGGAAACCGAGTTGCACTTTGGGTCCTGTTGCAGTAACTCCTCTATGTGAATTCAAATATCAACTTCAGCATTTTAAAACCTTTTTAACTCGACTATCTAACTTCAGTCGGAAGTGATTACAACAGCCAAATATATAATGACTTTGCTTTTCCCCTTTTAACTGCACAGTTTATTCTCTTCACAAGTGGCCTCCAACCTGTGGGTCAGGACCTCCACAGGCCTTGCAGGCACACAAGAAAACTACCCTTAATTAGACTACTTTGTTGTGTTCCATACTTGTAGTCATTTGTTAACATAGCATGACAATGTAGAGGTTGATGGTAGCTTGTAAAGGTAGTCTGACTGACAAGATGGACATGGCATGAGTGGGTCACCAGCCAAAAATGTTAAGTGTAAGACTGTCTGGACATAACTTTAGGGCCTCATTAATAATTCACTTTGTGACTATCACCTGGTATTGACAGTTGAATAAAGGTATGTAACTATAGAAAAAGGAGGAAGGCAAGACACATTCACATGACACTGACATGACAGTGACTGCTATGTGGTGGTACACCTGCACTGTTTATGAGGGACTGGAAAAGGGAATGTTAACAGTGTGTACTCTCACCGTGGACCGTAGGTGGTCCGCTCCTCACACCTGCCTCGGCATCCTGGGCCTGCCAGCCACACAGCTGCGCTACACCCCTGTCACTCACTTAACACCATGTCTTAGGAGTGTTTCTGCGTCATAGATATTCACCTCCTGGGTCTACCTGATGTGGAAACTGCATTGAGTGATCAGCGATGAAAACACCCTCTCTGATAAGGGTGCTGGATCATCAGCCTGAGTTCGTCCTTTGGGATGATTCAGCTTCAGACCGATCAGTGAACCAGTGAAACTTATGTTTAATGTTTCACTTCACTGCTTTGCAATTGGTGGTCTCCCCTTCCCTGGACCTCTTGCTTGTCTTTCTTGACTTTTCTCACTATTCCACATCCATTGTACCACCTGAGACCCCGCATGAGCCTGCATAATCACACTTCTCACTGTGACTCTGTCGAGTTCAGCGTACGGCCAAGAAAATACCGCCGTCGAAGAAGTCTGACGATTTCTCACGAGCAGATGTCCTGAGAAATCCTGCACAAAGACTCTCACAGTCACCCTACAATCATGTGAGGCTGTCAAAGCTCCCACTGATGGTGTAATCTTGAGACAACAGCAAAGTGTCTGGGATGGTGGTTGGTGGTAAAGGGGAGTGTCCATTTCATGTAGTTGACTCAGCTCTGGCTAAGTGGGATGAGTGATGGTGGATGGGTGGAAGAACAGCTCAAGACCAGCTGTTTTCTTACTGGTTACCGCAAAGGTCTGAACTCTGTGGATGATCCTAACCCATCCTGACCTGGAAGTCAGCTCTGCTGTCAGCAGCTCTTGGGAATGAACACGTTCATCCCTTTCATCTTGAAGTCTCTGAAAGATTGGCAGCACCTTCTCAACCCAGCAGCTTCGGGGCTTCGGTGAATCAGCAACTGCTGACTGTGGGGAAAAGTAAGCTGATCCTGTATGTTACAAAGTCATTTAAACAAGAGTAGGAACTTTCATTGAACTTTTTTTTAAACTAATGGTGAAATTAACAGCTTCAATGAAAACTCCACCTAACAGAAAAAGCTTGCTTCCATATGCAGTCACCCCTCCACATGTTTAATCTAAATTTACTGGAAAGTGCCTTAAGAAATGTCAGTGATATCTTCAGGATGGTTAACCATGATCGCTCCCCTCCCCCAGACAGTCTCTCTGCCCACTGTTTCCAGTGCAAGTGCTCTCCATTTGTCTCTGTGGATCAAATGTCCCAGCGACGGCTCTGTTGATCAGCGAGCCTCCTTATAAGGTCTGGGCAGAGAGCAAAGCCTTGAGAGAGCCCTACCAGCTCTTTCCCTTTATTTACACAGTCTCTCGGTGCACACAAGCATGGAAAATCCACCCTATCAGAAGCTCAACCCACAAGCTCCAGGAATATCTTTATTGTCAAACACTCCCAATGTGGCACAACTAATCACTGCAATCTTATTTTATTCTCTGTGTGTACCAGAAGATGAACATGATTACACAAAGCTATGTTTCACCATTAAACAGTGTGTGTGAAGTTGAAAAGTCTTTACTGCCCTTCCATTATAAATGGTAGTAAATGTATGTGTGTGGCTCCGTAATTTAACCACATATAAAATGATAAATGTCTGACATTTTGCCAAACACTACAGAAAGTCAAGATCTAAATGACTGATCCGACTTTATATTGCTTAAATTTATAGATTAAATTCAGAGAGTGTTACAGCACAGGTCAAAATTCATAATGTGGCTAATGCAGAATCGACAGTGTCCCTTATAGCACGTGAAACAGGAATTTCCTGTGCTGGAGGGCTGTTAACCCGAATCTTAGGGTTAATCTGTGTGGAAAACGGTAATATGACTTTTTTTCTGCGTAGATTTAGACATGTGACTGGTTGAGTAAACATGTAGTCAGAGAGGGCCTTGTGTGAACAGTACCTTCATTCAGTCCTGCAGTCTCCCCTCGGCCCTTTAAATCGCCTGCTCCAACACTTGGTAACATGGCCTTGCAATGCAAAATTTATTTTGAGGATTTTTGAGCCGATTTTCAAGTTTAAAAAAATATTGTAATGTAAAGCACACCGATTGAATTGCTTTGTTTTGCACCCCAGCTGGTATTGATTTGTTTGCTTTTTGTCTTTTGTCGGCCAGACATTTCTTCCAGATCCTCTGCAGGTAGTTAACGGGCTCAAAGGCTCATACATGCTTACTTTATTGGTAAACCACCAGTGGAACTTAAAGTAACAGGATTGTGGGGCTTTGGCACGGTAGCAGCTCATTTGCCAGGACTTTACATTTTAATTATCACAAATTCCAGTCTAGCCTCAGCCTATTAAAAATGATGTATGGTTTTATGTTGAGACGAGTGCCGGCTCACAGGAAAATAACATCCATCAAGCTAACAACACGTTCATTTACCATTTACACTGAGGGTCAGGCCAGCCTGATTGGATGAACGGCTGCTATGCTGAGACAAGCTAAATTTGAGGGAAAACTGTGTGTTAGGGGGATGTTATTGCTATTGTAATGAGGTCTCAAATTGCATTTAACTGAAAGGCTCTTTTTGTTGCATTTATTTTCATCAGATGAAGTCACTGACTTCAAATTATGCAAATTCTGACAGGTTTTTGTCAAAGGCATATTTTGCCATTTGTGTTTTTTAATCTGCCCCCCTGGAATTTTGCAGCATTGTCTGTCCAGGTTCATTCAGCCTTTCCCATTTCATGAATCACCCGTTCAAGATGCTCTAGAGAGCTGTAGAAAAATTGCTTGCATACTTGATATGCATTAACCTGCTATGCATGTCTTTGGACTGTGGGAGGAAGCTGGAGCAGTCAGAGAAAACCCACAAAAGCATAGAGAGAACACGCAAACTTCACACTGAGAGGCGAGATTTGAACCCAGGAGTTCATTATTTACTTAAGTCATTATTTAAGTTAATCCTTGTCATTCCAGTAAGGTAAACTTAAATTGACCGAGAGATTTGTTTCTCAACTCTCCATATGAGGCCTTACTGTAGGCTTTTTTGCCAGATTTAATGAACATTAGAGCAGGATCAACATCTTAACCAAATCAGCGAAACCAGACAAACATACACATGTAGTGAATGTGAATTATCATGGCTGGGATGTTTGTCTGCATTGCGGAGACTTGACTACTGAGCTAAAGGTCTCAGACATGTAGTTATACAGATAATGAGGGAGTGGAGCCGGACAGTGGACAATCAGGTCTGTGTGCGCTCGTGTGTGCGCAGGAACAGTCATCAATACGTCAGTCTAGCGTCAAGGCTGGCAGACAGTAACGACTACCGACAGCAGCCTTCAGCAGTCAACATACCTTAATGAAGACATACGAGGAAGCTGCAGCAATCACTGCTTCAATGCAATGGTTGGATATGCATTATTTAAGTAGGTTGCATTTCTTATTAATCTGAAAGCAGACAAGAACGGAAAAAGCTCAGCACGTCCATTAAAACACCTCCACGATGCTTCCCATTAGAAAGAATCCCTCCGCTTTGAGTCTGACTTTTATGAAGGTGAGTTTACAAGCCTCTTGTGAATGCACTTCAATTCGTTATGTGGGGTAAACCTGTTAGGAAACCCATACATGTTTCATGCTTACAAGTAAAATCAGCAGGCCAGCCAGCCAGTGAGCAAGGCCCTGGGGCAGTCTGGGTAATTACTGGCAAGTCATGAAGGCCAAATGGAATGTTTACTCTACCCTGGGGTCAGCAGGCATTATGAGAGCACTCTTCAAAAAGCTTTGGCAAGATTTGCAATGGGCCACTTTGTCGTTGATGTCCCTCTCTCTAAGATAATTAGGTTTCACTGTAGCTGTATTTAAAAGCTGTCTTATACTGTATGAACACCTTTTATGGACTGGAAATAAATGCGACTGTGTACTCAAGAAGCTGATTTTGTCATGAAGTGAGGGACTTTTTCAGTCTTTTCTGTGACTGTGTTACACAAAGCCTCCTGCCGGTGCTGTTAAATATTGTGTGTGTTGTGGTTTTAGAATAATAGGCTGTAAATTATGTTCCAGGAGCAGGACACAGGTAAACACTCAGGCTATAAACAGCTTTGTTTGACAATTCCACCCATGCTCTATGTAAACCCCACAAATCAGCTCGCTGAGTATGATCTTCAAGCATAACTGTCAGCTGCTGAGGCTGTGGCCTGGCCCTGGGCTCTTGACCTTTGACCCCTGAGAGTTCACTGAATAGTGAACCTTGTGGCTCTGAGGGCAGACCCTCCACGACTGGTTGGGAACCAGTCAGACGCCTCAAGGGCCAAGGGGAGACATTAGCTTCTGTGCCCCTGTGAGTCAGAATTACCCAGACCTTAAGGCAATTACAATCCCAAACCTCTTCCATGTTCAACGCTACTGAGATCTTGGAATGATTTAATACCTTCCCTCTTGCTTCTGCACATGAGAAGCTATGATTTCTGTCTCACTGTTTATCCAACCTTAAGTCTATGCTTTACATAGTATCCTGTCAAAAGTAAATACTGATTGACAAAGCTGTGAAGGGTTCTTATTGTATGGGAGAATATCCAGTGGGAGATGAAGCACAACTCCACAGAGCCTCCCTTCCACTGACTCATGCCCTGTGTTCATTACAACCGTATAAAACCTGAAATCAATTACTTCTTAATTAAACTTGGTGAGTAAATACTCTGTTCCACAAGAGCCAGGGACTCGTTCAAAGAGTGTCAGAATGGTCTTGTTTCCGCGGCAGAGTTGCTGTTCTTGGCAGTAAACAACCCATCATGTCCGAGCCAGAGTCTGTGTGGTAGTAATCATTTTTCCCCTCATTCTGAGCTGGCACTTTAGCCTTCAGCTTGTTTCTAACAGTTTGTCCAAATTATGGAGCCAAGTGAGTGTTGGGATGTATTCTTGTTCGAGGGAGAAGTTTTCCTCCTCTTACTCATGATAGTTTTCTTCGTTTGATCTGAAAGTTTAAGGCAGTTTTTGGACGTGACGTGGTGTCTGGTGCATTTTTCTGGTGTGTGGGAAACTTTCTATATTTGAGTTTTGCTCTATGTATCTCTGTCTGCTATCAGCTATCGATCTATCTGTACATGATATAATTATGTGAGTCATTGTTGCCTCTGCAAACAGTCACTGATGAAATTAAATAAATAGGGGTTAAACGATAAGAATGATAGGATCAGCTTCCACTGTGTAAGGTATAAGGGAAGCGTGATGTACAGTACCAGCCAGTTCAGAGGATTTCATGTGAAAGCCCCTCTTGTTGGATTTCCTGCTGTCCAAAACTGATGCGACAGAGATCTGTGTTGGGATAGCAGCGCTGCTTCCCACCACAACAAAGCAGCCTGGGGCCTCCTGCTCGAAGCCCCGTACTTCAGCAAAAACCATGGCAGCACATCCGCTGGAAGCTGAGCCGAGAGTCGTATCAAGATCCTGTAAGAAGGGAAAGTATTTCAGTTCCCCACAGAGGGGTTCTCAATGTGAAATAGAAGAATGACCAAGCTGTGAAGTGTAATGCTGCAGACGTGTGGCCTCGGGTAACCTGCTGCCGGTACAGTGGAGACTTGTTCATCTCATCCACAAATCACGCCATCAGTGAGAGGAAACGGAACAGGCGGCGTTGTTTTGAAAGCCTGCCTGCTCAGGGCTGTCTGTGTGGTGCTAGAATCGCAGATCCTCGTCAGTACAGCGCATCTCTCTGGTATGAGGTCGTCTGTGTGAACCAGGGTGCATAGGGGCAACTGCCCTACCATGAGACAGTGAGGCACTCTCAACAGTGACTTATACAGATGCATTTACCCCTTTATCGCACCAGCAGTCACACAAATCATCTGATAAATGACAACATAGTCGCACAGTGAGACATTTCTGGCTTTTCTCCAGTTTGTGGTGAAAGATAATGATTAAGTTTTTTCATTTGTAAAGGATTTGATGCAACCTTTTTATTTCAATCCAGGGAAGTATTCAAGATTCAAGAGGATTACAATAAGTGAAATCCATTTTCATTAATCATACAAAAAGCTCAGTAATTGGCAAATGCTTATAAGTGATATAAAGGTCCCATATGGTCACAATCCATAACACTAACATGTCTCAGCCATGAGCAAACTCACCAAATGTTCTGCTGTTGGCTGCAAAAGCAAACGCATAAGTCTTCATGCACTCCCAGCATGTGGGGAACTGAAGATCCAATTGAGTTTTGATGGCAGTGTCACCACAACATTTGGAGAATCTCTGGTGTTAGCACGCTGCGCAGCTCATGTTGTTAATGTTATCATTTGCTTTGATTGTATGCTCACAGGTCAAAGCTCTCTGGAAATTGTAATGCTGATGGACATTCAGGGATAGTGGATACTTTAAGAAGGACTTGAAATCAAAAAACCAGTGAACTAAGACTGGCCGTGGGTTAATGTGTTTTCATGTTGCCTGTTGTGCTTTAGCACAATCTAAACTAAGTTGGTGTTTACATTTATTTGCTCCTCTCCTGCTCTCTGTGCTCACACATTTTGCATTTTAATACAGCTGAATTTCTAATAAAACAGTTATTGTTTAACATATTTTATCATGTCAGGTATGAAGTAGAGTGAAACGTAGCTTATTAAGACTACATGTTGACTGTGAGTCACCTCATTGCCACTTCTCATGCTGTGCCTCTGCACCGGCAAGGTACTGATTTTGTAACTGCAACATTGTCTGACAAACTCACCATACACATGAGACATAAAAACAATGTCTGTGCTGTGAATTCTTTGATATTTCCATGTAAAATGAGCACTTAGAGGAAAAGCTAGAAGCAATAGTCCTGGTCTCATACTCATTACCTGTACAAATGTGTCAGCTGCTGTGTGGTCAGTTGTTTTGCTCTGTTTTGTCAATCACAGACACAGGGAAAGTCGTCCTCCTGAAGGAGCAGTAGCTCTGCTGCATTTGAACGGGGCTAAAATCGGGATAGTATACAGTTATTATAAAAGGGGCATCTTTGTATGTATTTTGAATTAAAGACACATTCTGGAAATGCGAGTTTTCAGTAATTTGCCCATAAGGGCCACAAAATGGGAACTTTAAGGTTTTAAATAACCCTAAACTAATAAGCAATGATTCCATTTTTCAAATCACTACTGATGCTACTAGCACCAAGTGGAATCTCATATGCAAGTTTAGAAATCATCATCCAAATAAGGAGTGTGGGAGACATACAGCATTCATGCATCCACGAACACCGACCAACATTGTCAAACCCAGAATCACATCATTAGTTAATGTTGTTCTAAGTTCTGCTGGACACCATCCAGCAGCATTGTCTATCCAATCTGTGCAAAGCAATGTAAATGTGTGATAAGAAATGAGACAGACAAACAGAAGTTTTATATGAGCAATGATGCCTTATTAGATTCAAACTTAGAACCAGATCTCCCGTTGTAACTGCTGGTTGCTCATACATCGTGGTGCAGTTTGCTGAGGGCAGGAGGTGTTCAGTCAGGCCTGATTCCGGTAAGAGAGCTGTGAGATGACACAACACGTTCAGCTCAAGCATCTGCAGAGATGCTGGCCAGACTCAGAATATGCCACAGCATGCCAACTGTTTCCTGAAGGCTGCCCAATCCCAGAATGCCAAAGAATGCAATTTGGATCACAGCAAAAAGTCATCAAAGAGTCATTAACATCAGCATGCACTGATCGATGTTGTACCAGGCCTGATGAAACCATGATGTGTGTGTGTGTTTACAGAGCCGTGGTCATGGTGTGGTGGTGAGAGTTCTTGTTAGCTTACACTAAAATCAGAGGTGTAATTCCTAACCCCAGGATGTCTGCAGAGGAGCAGAAAACCCAGAACACTTTCGCTGGAAAATCTGCGCAGCTTTGTTTGAAGAAAGATCAAACTGTGGGTGAGTTGTCTAATGAAAAGCTAATAAATGACTGCGTTCTGCTGGAAGTCTTGTGTGTCTTCCATCCAGTCTGCACTCTGATCAGGAATGTTAGTTCACTTCCTTACCTTCTGTATCTGACTGTAATTACAGGCTTTAATATTTCCTGCTCCAGTGTACAGTGCTAACAGAGTGATAGGGCCCCTCTTTAGGAGAAAAAAAAATCATACAGCTATTTTCAGCAGTGCACTTCTTCTAATGGCCGAGATAAATGTAGATTTTTCTGATAAATGAAGGCTTAGGAAACATGTTTAACAAAGCTTCACCCTCAGCTTGTTTGCTTGTCTCGTGTGCCAGAGCGATTTAGTGCAGTGGACGATATGGTTCATAGTTATGGGGTTGTGCTGCATAATTGAAAAATGTTGGGTATCAAATGAACGGCCACAATCCAGGTGTGTGTAAAAGTAAATGCTAGCACTTTTTTTCTTCGTTTTTTTTTTTTTTTTGCTGGAATGCGGAGACTTGCGAAAACATTTTCTGTGCACCTAGCAAAGGTGGGGGAATGAAAACAACATGGAATGAATGCAGGGCCTCAGAGCGCCGTGTCCGGCATGTGCTGACGAGAGCCAGAGACCAGACCTAATCCACACTCCCGGCTCGAACGAACACAAGCTCCTGCATACATGCGGAAAACTGCCTGCTCATGCACAAACAGCCCAGAAAACTGCCAATGTTGCTGAAAACGAATCAGACGGCATCGTGTCCTCTGTACGCAGTGATGGAAGGTTACTTTTAAAAAAGAGCAATGACTAAGTAGAATTTTATGATACTTGTGCTTGAATTATTTCTATTTGATCATACTTTATTATTTAGAATTTCATTTGAAAATATTGTACTTTTTACTTTACTTTATACACATTTCATTGCAATACTTACTAGTAACCTTTAATATAAAGTTTCTCTACTTAAATTCTATTAGTTACATACATGCATTGTTATCGACTGTACTACTCAACAGAACGTAAAGTTGTTCAAACTCAAGCTCTACCTTACACATCAATAAATCAGTAATAATACTGTAATATTGTGTCTATACATGATTAATATATTGCTCTGAACTTTGAATGAGTAGTTCACATACAACTTTGGTACTTGGTAGAGAAGATTTTGAGTGTTGGACTAACTTGTAATGGAGTACTTGTGCATTGTGCTATTGACACTTCACCTATGAAACAAATCCAAATGCTTCTTCCATAAGCTGTCTGTACCCATTCAGGTATTCCTACCAGTATTTAGGATTAAATTCTCTGAGATGTCTCATGAGAAACTGAACAGTGAGTTTAAACATTTTTCCAACACAGCGAACATCTGCTGATCGTTTAGCGGTTTGGAAAGCATTCCAGCAAGGTGATGCTCGGATGATGACACATGAGGAACTGGAATATCCTTTGTTTCTGTAAGATGAAGTCATGAAATCACTCCCTTTTCTTTTTTTTCCTCCTGCATTTTACTCCCTCTCAGGACCAGTCAGAAGTGCATCCACTCCAGGCTACTGTTAAATGCACAGAAGTAAATTGACATGGCGAAGGTTAAAAACTCATCAACCTAGCCTCTCGCTTAATGAGGCCTCTTGCTCTTTGCTGGCCTTTCAAATTGTTTTTCTTTGATAATAGCAGTCTGGCTGTCTGGGATCAGCTACAATGCTGTGGTGCATGACTGGCCAAGACCCGGCAGGACCAGAGGCCATAAAGCATCCTCTTTATTCATCAGAGAAAGCTGTCCTGGGGTATGAGTGGGAGCTCTGGCCAGACTGCAAGCATACTAGCTGGCCTTAACTCATGTGTCCTCCTCCCTCCACGTCCACATGTGCATTTTTTTTCACAGATGAAAAACTATTCGGTATGCAGCTTATGATAACCTGATGAAGAGTTGGGGATGTGTGGTTCAGATATTTTCCTCCATGTGGGTAATGGAGCATCTGAACGAGATTTCTTTGTAATTCTCAGCATTAAAATCATCAAATCCTTGTTTAGACCTGTCGGAGCAGTCCCCTTCGTTTCTTTACACTCAACTATGCTCCCCAAAATGAAGCAGTAACAGTTGGTGCAAATGCAAAAGTAAGCAGACTCGGCCCATTTCAATCACTGAGCAGTTCATTAAAAACCCTCCCTCACATGGATGCACAGGGAATTCCTCTCCTCTGAGTTCTGTTGTGACCTAAATAGAAGACCACACCTACGAAAATGGAAACATGAGCTTTACAGAGAGCATGTAGGAAAGTATATTCCTCAAAGTGAAACCATATGACTCAATCCCTCGCTATGTTTTTAGCTGCAACATGGCCAGTCGGGGGGAAAGGTGTTGGTGAACACAGAACTATTCTCAGCACGCAGCAGAGTGAAGGTTTATTATGGTCTTCGCACATTTAGGCGAGCCGAGCATGGTCCTGTGCTTCTTTGCAGTTATTAATACAGTACCCCCAGATCTCAGTGTGAGGAGGGATTGGATTCAGACTAAATTCTGCCCAGCCACAGGGTTCTGTGTTTACATAGTTTACAAAGGCAATGAAAGATTCCTGTCAAACGTTGTTGAGGGGCAAAGCCACCATGTAAGTTCAGCTATTGCACAAGCACAGGCAGTGTGTACTACATGGTCCTCTGGCAAATCAAAATATCTGCCCATAGTCTAAGGGCATGTCTGTGTTCGGGTGTTTGGGAAAAAGGCAATGCTGGTAGTGGCAGAAGTAGCAGTATGTAAGGAACAAGCTACAGCTAGGTTAGCTTAGCTTAGCATAAGGACTAGAAATAGCCAAGCAGCTAATCTGAATCTATCTCAAAGTCTTTTTATTAGGGTTGCTGAGGCTCCCTAAATACCATTTCATATGTTAGTTATATGTGTTTGATGTGAAGTGTAAAAACAAACTGAAGTGTATTTTCAAAAATGCTCAGATGTTCCTCAAAGTACCACGTGCAGTAACTATTAACCCAATGCACATTTTACATCTGCAGTAACAAAATAGTCATTTTTTCAAGTAAGTAACTGCAAAGTAAAAGGAATGTATCTCACATACATCCCCTCTCTATTATTATTCACATGCACCATTGCATTTGGGAACAATTCAGTCCATAGTTTCCTGTGACAAGCTCTCTTTTACAAGTCTCTTGCCATTACTCATCGGTGGCATTCAATTTGTCAATGTAGTCCTCGCAGTCATCTATTAATGTCTGCCTGCAGATGCCGCACAGCTCCCTGAGCGGGGATTGCCTGTTCTCTTTGCATGAAGTAGACACGATCTCTTATCACAGCTCGCTGAGTGCAAATCTATTATGATACACCATCTGCACTGAAACATCTCTCTTATTTCATCCAGGTTTTTCTTCCATTCTCCCCTCCTGGCTCTGTTTAAGAAAGGATTTCTGTGGCAGGGGACGAAACTTTGACGAGCAAGCTGAGGAAGGTTTCTATTACTGCTTTTCTCTCCAAAGTGTTTCCGACAAATAAAGTATTTTGTCCACTAATTTAGATGATACTTGCAGATTACTTATCATTGCTCTAGTATCTTTGCATGACAACTATTGCAGCAAGTACTGTATCACCATTTTCCTGCATGCTATGCTGATGACATTTACCTTTTCATCACTTAAGAAATCAGAACATTGTTCTTAATTTACACCAAAACAAATTCTGTTTTACTGTTGCTGAACGTGTAAAACTCAGCAGTTCCTGTGCACCAATGCACCAGAGGACTATAAAATGCATACAACAGTAAATATGTAAGCACTAGATATCTATGCTCACCACTAAATCACAGTATTGGCAGAGACCACAGACATTTCTATAGGTGAAAAAATGTCAGATTATGATTTTAAAGCAGCAAGCCAACACCAAATCTGTCTACCTTCCTCTGTCTGTAGAGGCAGCTGAGCTGTCAGAGGGAGGATGGATGGGCTCAGGGCCTCCACATGTCAAAAGCAGAAGTTACTGTAGCGTGGAGAGGGAGAGCTGACCCACACCCTCACCCCGCCTTCCAACACCAGCAGCTCCAGCCAAAGCTCAAAGACACAAGCGGAGGGTGTGGGTTGTTTGGACACAGCTGGTGGACAGGCCGCGGGTTCCGACAAAGATCAGATTGACTAAAGCATCTCTAGGTCCTGCTGCTAAATCCCTCCCTCTAACAAAAACAAAACAAAGATAGCAGGATAAAGTATTAGTCTGCTTGATTATTATGATTTCCTGCAAGGGTGACTCCATTTTGATGTTTTCTCTCATTCCTCGTCAAACAGCTAAAGGGGAATGCTCCCTATAATTCATGCTACTTTCTTGAAGTGGTACTGACTGCTCGAGGGTTTGGACCATTTTGAGTTGTTTCAGCTGTGGTTTGTGTTCAGGCAAAAAGGGTGTAAATCCCCGGAGCGGGAACCCAACATAAATCTGTATAGTCTGTCAAACCTTGTTATGTTTCAAATTTGGTTTTATGACAGCGTATACTTGATATGCATTTTATAATGAACAATCAGAGATATCTTGGAGGGATTATTGCAGCAAGGGTAATATTAGGTTAATCATAGAATAATAAAAGAATATTCTATTCATTTATTGCAACAGTTTGCCAAATGTTAACATGCATTTGATACTTTTTGATGATTTGGGTGGTTGTTAAACCACACATTATCCTTTTCTTCATGCTGCTGCTCTCACTTACAAGTGTTTACTTAAGACTCTACAGTATAGCGATTAGGAAGATTTTACCAATGACGGTGAACACTGATGCATTCAGCTCACACACAATCACCTCTATTGTATTTTTAACGCTGCCGTCTCCCTTATTCTCTATTGTTCGGAGTCATTTACACAGACACTCCTCTATTCTGGCAGCCCGTAATAATACTGCTGACAGCGCCTGCTTGGGCAAAGGAGCCAGTCAGTTGGCTGCCTATGAGAAAGAACAGTGAGGAAACAGTCTGCAGGGTGACTCACGTCTCTTTAACTGTGTCATTCATGACACTGCTTCAATCCACTCATCACTGCTTGTCTCTTTCCCAGTGACATCTGTCTGGCATTGTACTGTGGTATCACCATAATAACAGACTGGAGCGAGTCTCATTTTTCTCTGATGCCTTACTGTAATGTTCACCAGAGTCAAGCTGCCCTGAGGGGAGATCAGGAATTGAAGCTTAAGAGTCACCTTTCATGTAGAGTTTAGCAAGAAGACACGGTATCACTGGTGTGGGTTACAGTGTCAAACCTTCATTTAGTTTGACAGCCTTTTCTCAGTATAGTAGGTTATCATAAGGTGAATAAATAAAGGCCATTCTGTGAAACTCATAGCCGGGCTTAAGTTTGTTGTGTGAGACTGCCGGATTGAAAAAGCCAACAGTGGCTTCATGCAGTGTTTGTATATTTTTCAGGCCTCTTGGATACAGAATTGAGCCATGAGTTTAACATCACACTCATGCTTGACATATCATGGCCATATAAAGTTGTCATTGCTCACATCTTTGGAAGCGTCTGCTAATTATAGCAGCATTAGCATTCATTTGGAGTTGTGTTTGTCTTGATCCTTACCAAGTAAGTCCAACTGTTTGCAGCAGGGAGTTTATCAAAGCAGAACAGTTGCTTCTGCTTAGAAAAAAAACACTCCACCATAGCTGAGGGGATGTGCAGTCTGGTGATGAATCTCCGCGGGTTCATTGGGACAAGTGGATCCTTTCACGTTACACTTAACCATTTGCTCCATTGTTCTTATAAAAGCATGGATGACATGCAGCTTTAAAGCTTCCAGCCTGGTAGATTAAGTCTTTGGACGAGATCGGTTGAAGTGCTGCTTTGTTTTGCTTTTGTGGGATGTCAGAAAGAACCCAATAAGAAAAGTTTGTTTGGGACTGAAGTGTCTAAAAATAGCATTTGCCTCCAAGCATGTAAATAAAATGGAGCAGTTCTTTTTAAGGCAGGCTTTAAAAGAATGGGTGCTTTTTTTTAAGATGGATATTGGTTGCAGTGTTATTCTCTCTTGGCCTGCACTCACCCTCTGGAGTAAACCATTGTCTAATAAAACCAAGAACAATATGTATGTCCTGACAGTGAATTATGCTGCTTGTTTACCCTGTATTTATATCCTCATACTGGCCTGATCAGCCCCATTGTCCAACTCAATTGCTGTTTTAGTGCTGGCTGAAAGAGGATAATTTGTCTCCATCAGAAATTGCCTGCAGTAAACACTTAAATATGCTTCTCCGATCTGAGCTGTGGAGAGCTCTTATTTTTCTCTCTGGCTGGCATTATTTTAAATCCCATCCCATTATGACGGTGACAGACTATATGCGCAGTGATGGACGCAGCTCCTCCACTCTAACCGTCACCTCATTGACCTGAAAGTGTGTAGCTCCAGTGTTACGTGTCTGTCTGTGCTGCATGTCTGTGTGACGGTGCACATTATCCACAGCAGAGGGTCTCAAATGCCTAATGTCTGAACTAGGAGAAAGGATGGCGATGACACTCTGGTTTGCTCCGGGCTATTGGTCAGCCGGGTGCTCGGATCACACCACTCCTCGCTGATTGTGGAGGAGACAGTGAAGGAGTGTTGGGTTAAATTGATGGATAAGCACTTGAGCGGGAGAAAGAGAGCCGCTGACAGAGATGTATACACAGACGTTATGCTACACCACCTGAATGGCAACACCTTTTGTGCCCCTGACAGCTTCTCAGAAATTGCTATAACTGATCCCTGAGTGACTGCTGTTTCTGTTGAACAATACACAGCAGATGCTAGTACAAGTGTGAAATATCACTTAAATGTCAAATGATTTAAAATGGAATAACCCACTCAATAACTGCATAACTACTGGCGTGTTTCCTCTTATCAAAAACAAATACTTAAGAAAGACTATAATGAAAATACAGGACCCAGAGTAGAACCCTCAAAAGTGAATACACCTGTGATCACTGAAACCAAACTGAGTACAATTGTGGTTTCCAATCAGCCTAATTTGATGAACGCGGTTATGAAATGATCTGTGAAAGCCCACATTTTCACAGCGTTTGGGCTGTACCTGTCTGTATGTCTGCATCATGGCTCCACAATTTAAAGAATTTGCCAAAGGAACTGAAAAATCTGATTGCCAGATTTTACAATGATGTAAGAAGGATCCAGAAAGATCAGTGACCAACTTAAAACCAGAGGAAACACAGCTGCAGCAGGGATCAAGAGGCACAGAATGAGCAGTAGTACTACTAATCATAACTGCAGCTTTGAAAATGACACCAGGGACAGTGCATTTTTTTTTTGGACAATCTAGCCTTGAGAAGGGGTTATCAGTGGAAATCTGAGTTGCTGTAACAGGTCAGACAGAGAGTGAAGAACATTTCATGATGTCAGCCTTTATGGACGGTGCACAAGACAAATGCTCTTGCTTGCTGTTCACTGCAAAAAGACAATATTAAACTTTGCTAAAGAGCACATTCTTCAGTCAAATGAGACCAAGATGGATTTTCTCGGCTCAGATAGGGTCCGGCATGTTTGGCATGACCCTGGTCAGGACTGCTACAGTGAATGCATAGTCCCATGGAGGTGGCAGTGGACATACTAAGTACTGGAAAAATAAATTATGAATTCATCTTTTGTTGTGTTGAGTTTCTACTCTGTGACCTGTATTTTTTATACAATAAATCTGTTAGTTTCTGATCTTACACAACAGAAAATATCCTATGGTTAATGTAAGAAGTAGTGCACTTACTATATTGTGGTATACATTTTACTTTCATAAAAACAAGGTGTGTATTGAATGTGCAAGTAGGTGTAGAAATACAGAGTTTTATGTTTCACATCCGTAAGGTCATGTAGAAAAACTACCTACTACTACATATATATATATAGTATGCTATTCTATGCAGATGATTCCCAATACAGGCTGCATACAAAACAGAACAAGGTAGTGCAAATTTGAGCTGCAGAGTTGTTTGCACTGAGGATTTTGGAAGCGTCGCCTTTTGGTTCTTCTTTTTCTTCTGTGATATGACTGAAAATCCACTTGGCAACAAGCTCCTAAAAATGAATTAGACGAAAATGTAATAAATAAATACAGATTCTGAAATAGTTGTTAATGAACTATGAAAAGGGTTAAGAAAACACTGATTTTTTTATGCAGCATTTGAAGTATTTTTTTTTATCACATCAGATCTCTAAAAAACATTTTTGTGATCAAATTAACAAAGAACCGTTAACACATCAACAATCCCATTTATAGTTTTCTTTGCTAAAAATTATGATCTGAATTCCAAAATAAGTGAGAAGGCGTTGATTTTGATGTGTTCAGTTGTATTGCACAGATTTTTTTTAATCAAACTTTTGTGACTCATTTCCTGCCCCTTTTGATTTTTTTGACATTTATTAGTATGCTAATCTAATTTTGCAGGGTTGCTTGAAGAATGGAGCATTCAAAAAACCTCTAATTTAGCTTAACATAACAACGTTGACATGGCTTCCTCTCAAGGTTCAGCTGCAGTGTGGAGCATTAAATATTTCCAGCTGGTCACCTGCATAACGGTCACAATCAACATTACAGATTCAGCTAATTTAAAAACATACTGAAACTCTTTTCTGGAACTGGATGAATTTTAAGTGAACTAACAGCGCGTTAGCTTAAGTAGACGAAAACCGCCATTTTTTTCAGGTCTGCAGTTCGTAATATTTGATGCGGAAAACTAAAGCCAGCACTTGATTGATGCTTTTCATTGTGGCTTAGGATCCATCACTGTTTCCTCAGCCCCAATCACCCATGTGTCGTTTCCCCAAAAAACATTCATCAAATTTTCACACACATGGCAGCTTTTCCAAACGAGTCATAAATATTCTAATTGTGTTTGTCTCTGAACGTCACAGAAGACTGGCTGTTAATGGGCCAGCATGACCCCTGACTCCGTTTTTCAGTGTGTGTGTGTGTGTGTGTGTGTGTAGCCACCTGCAACTCAACAAGACCTTCCATTTACAAATGAAAATAGAATTCGTACAGGCGCCCACACACACACACACACACACGCACACACAACACATAGATGCAGGATCAAAGGTAATGATCGCTTCTTTGGATATCAGATTCAAGTAAATCCCTGGCTGGCACAGGTGTTGGTTTGCTTTCTGAATTTCTAAAGGTCAAGTGTGTGTTTTTGGAAGCTGATCTCAAGGGGGAAGTCCTCCTTTTGGCTAATTAAACAGATCTGTCCGTCAAAGGCCAAAAGTCGGCTTATTTCAGGCTAAAGCGGTGACTACTCTCAGGTGACGCTTTTAATGAGCACAGTGCGCAATAGAAACCACACTGGAAATGGTAATGGAGTGATGTGACAACAGTAATATCGCGATCGTTAAGAGTGTGCAGAAGCTGTGCACATGGTCCGGTTCCCTTTCATTGTCCCCACCTCATTAAATTCTAACTAAGCAAGAGACGCGGATCATTTGGAAAGCAAAGACGCCCAAATGAAACCAGGCGACGTTCACGGATACCGTGTGTCTAATTAGGAGAGCGTTGATGGACAGGCAAGCGGTCTTTGTGCTGAGACATTCCCAGTCAAGCAGTTGATGCCATCTTGTGTGCATATGTGTGTGTGTGTCAATGCATGTAGAACAGAAAGCAAGCCAGAAAGACTGAGCCTGAGAGATGGTGCAATGAGATGTGACAACCTCTCTCCATTCAGGGCTCCTGCCTTCAAATCACACGTCTGTTCATCAGCCTTTGGTTGGCAAAAGCACATCTAGGACACCATGTTCACCACTATCAAATATGGGAAAGGCACTCGAGCGTTATGAAAGAATCAGGCATCTTGGGAAGACATTTTTTATTATTTTTATGACTCTGACATGAACTCGAGAAGATGTGCTCATCCTAAACTGAAAACAACAGCATCAGTTGTTTTTTCAAATGCTTAAAATGATTTGTGTATGTTCTTTTTCTGACAAGCAGCCTCCTGCTGTCGAGCACATAATGACTGTCCTTGGAAAAAAGACAGAAAATAACAAAATAATAATCAAGAAATGATATGTGTTTCTTATTTACTACATATGCAGTCTTACTTGTTGGGCTTCAGCCGTCATTCTCATAAGTTATAGTCAATAAACTCAGTGTGTGAGATGTGGGAATATGGCATGTAAACTTCATTACAAGTCTTCATCATTGAGTTTTCACACTTACCATAGTTGCCTGTGCACAGTTTTTCTGTGTGGAGAGAAATTATTGACGTTTTCTGTTGGTGGCTTCTATAAATCTCTGCAACTGTCTGGCAGCTCATGTTTCTTGCCCTCTTGAACTTTGTTGAGGCAAAAGTTGACATGTTTCCAGATTTTAGCAGTTTCGCTGGTTAGCATATTGTTTTAATGTGTTAAAAAAAAAGTCTTTATAATGAGCTTATTATGGTCCATTTTGGAGTTCATGCATGTTAGTTGAGGATTATTCGTGGGAAAATTATGTGAAATTAAAGGAGGTGTGCAATCATTTCTGGCAAAAAAAGAACAAATAATCACACACAGTTGGCTGCACATATGGTGTCATGTAGCTGCTGCCAATAGGGTGAGCTGAGATGGATTAACATTTTTTGTTCTCACTGTCCTTTCCAATCTGAAGAAGGCTGGGTGGCCTTGCTCTCAGTGTCGTCTGCTGAGGGCTGAGAGGATGGGGTGAACCGGTCCTCTCCAGAGACTAATCCAGTGTGTTTGTCCCCAGCCCAAGGGGATGAAAGGCGACACCTCCATCCCAAAGTCTTCTGTTTTATACACTGTTCAACATACTTTCCATTCCCCATTACCATATATCCGCTGCAGCAGTGACAAGTCCCATGCGTCTGTTTCATGTCATCCATATTTGGCTCGGCATTGTTTGTAATGCTTGTTTTGAACTCGCATCAACTTTTGCTCATTGGCATTATTTCTACTTTCTTCTTTGCCTCCTGGTTCGAGGGTTGTTTTGACATCCCCGCTGTTTATATCGTCCACAGACACAACCCTCTGCGGCCGACCCTGACCACACAGTGTTGTCCCCCGGGCACGGACCCATGTTATTATCATCCACAGCAACATTCGTAGAGTGGAAAAGGATTGTCAGGACCACAACTACACCAGTTTCCCATTAGGACTGCAGAGCTGCAGAACGAAGCGCACACACAAAAACCCTCATCCTGGCTCAGCGCTTGGTCGGTTTAATAAAACAAAGGCGAACAGCGAGCCCGTGCAGGGATGGGTCTGCTGATAAAGATCTGTTAATGGCACATTTCCACAAGACAGAATGCTGGAAGGAGGGAGGCAGAGGAATGAAGGAAAGGAGAAAGGAGAGTTCAAGCGATTGTGGAAAGGGATCTAGAGCAGGGGCCCCAAGTTTCCCAAAGCTGGACAGCAACAAACAAGCATCTCCAACTGGAACATGTTTCTCTGAAGCAGGTTGTCCAGCAAGGAATTTAGAGAATGGGGCAGATTCCTTTGAGAGGCTGCTACCTTCATACTACCTTGGCAAGACCACTCCACCACCCCCCAAAAAAACATTCCCCCATCAGCCCGTCTTGCAGAGGTGCAGACAGAGTTGCACTGGCGTGGCCCCAGGTTGATGAGCCTCAGGATACTGATCTACCAGAAGCACAAAAAAGCCTGAAATGGAGAGACACCTTTTATCAGTGAAAATTCCATGACCTCGGTGCTGCGAGTTGAAGTAAAATACAGAAAACTATGCCTGCGAGTGCCGATAGTACAAGCACAGCTGTAAATCTGGTTATCTGGCTTTTTTCAGCCCTTAACAAGTCAGTAAAAAGTAATGCACTCTATGGAAAGTGTCGCCCAGAAGTGCAGCTGACCTCATTTTGTTAATGTGTTTTTTTGCGGCGGAACAAAGCTGTTGATGGTATTTTAGTGAAGCAATATGACCCTGCGCTGAATTCCACAGGCACACATTAAATTACAGCCTAGTGCTTCTGAAAGCTGCAGAGGATTGCAGTTGAAGATGTGCAGCCCCTGTTATGAGGGAAACAGACACTATCCACTGGGGCGGCCCTTTGCAAATGCTTCCCATTGCCAAGTCAAGACAGGATAATGCTGAAAAGGGATTATATACAGCAGGATAAGAATTTATGCATATAGCGTCCATCCGACATCTTTCAACCACCAAAATTCTCAAGCTTGTTTGGAGTGTATAAATGTGGGGAATCCTCGTTAGCTTCTTCCTGGGATTTGCAATTATGCAATCACACACTCACACTGCATACATCTGTAAATGCAAAATTCTCACAGTATAATGCCAGTCATCCCAAGTTCTCTTGACTAAAGTATAACTTCTGGGTGAAATATCCCTCAGGAGTTGCTGGGTGCAGTCTGGAGGGCTGGAAAAGCAGTGTGTCATAAAGCCACTAACAGTGGTGCAGAAACCAAACACCAGAAACCGTGCTACTTCTGATTGGACAAGGTCTGAAAAGTCAGACAAAGAGTGTGATGGAGCAAATCAGTACATCAGGGATCCTTAGTGAAGAGAGAGAGGAAGGAAGGGAGACATTATAGAGACTAAATTAAAGTGGAGGCCGAGAGTAAGCAGAAGTCCTCTTATGTCCCTTATCTGGGTAGCATAAGGAATCTTAATAGTGGTGCAGGTTGTGTGCTCTGTGCTATCTCACAGGCGACACGGGACGGGCCCAGGGAATGCAGCTTCCCTCAAGGAGCTTCAGTCCATGTCTGGGGAATTAATAGCAGAAGCAATGCAGTGTCTGGGATAAGAATGAAAGGCTGAGGGAGGACACAGAGATGGAAAAAAGCAACGGAAACCAGCTAACATCAGGGACTGATCCTCCGACAATTAATGTCTGAAGCATAACATTTAGAGGGGCGTGAAGAATTCAGCAGGGAAACTCACCCACACCAGCAAAGATGCAGAGCTCATCAACCAAACTGTGTTAGGGAAGGGGAGATATTGCTTTGAACTCAAATCTGTTTGCTGGCACGGCTCAGCTGAACTCCCTCCATGTTTGTCTTTCCCCCAGCTCCCCGGTTTTCCAGTCCAAAATCCTAAAACCCTTCGCAGCTCCACATTCCTTGGACTGGGAGAGCATTGTATAGCATCAACTAACGCAATCCCTCAGACTTTCCCGTGAATCCCTCAGACTTTCCCGTGCACATTGCCTGCCAAAATGATCCAACTTAAAACCACACAAATTGGTCAGAGACCAAAGTTATGTTATACAGACGCAGAAGCACCACCTGTGCTGAGCCTTAAATAGAGTTTGTAAGGTACTACAGGTGAGGATGCTTAGGAACTTCTTGTCTGTGTATTTTAATAATGTTTAGCATTTGTTCAAATAAACCTTATTTTACAGTGGAAATATTACTCTATTAAACAAAATTCTATATGCTTATTGCATATGCACATTTCCTTAGGAATGCATCTAAATCAAAGAATGATACCTCACTCTGAAAATGTTTGAAGGATACAGTTCTTTCCTAACTGACTGTTAAGAAGGAAAGTTGAACAATGAATGAATGCAGATGGTGGACAGGATAGCAGGAAAAGACATTAGCTTTGAATATCTGCTGAAAGGAGCTTCTGTTTTAATAAGAAAGGCAACTAAACTTTCATGTTTGGGGTTTGTGTAACCTCAATAGCCAAAACATAGCTAAAAGGAATAGTTTGATATTTTGGGAAATACACTTGTTCACTGTCCCTACAAGAGATTGTTCCACATCTGTAGATCAAATATGTGGCTACCACCGAAAGCAGATTATCTTAACTTAGAACAGAAATGGAGACAAGTAAAGTTTTAATCTGTACAAAAACGACTGTTTTATTGAACCAGAGTATGGACCAAAGTATGTCTTGGCTAGACTAGCAGATTCCTGCTGATTCCCTTATGCTAAGCTAAACCAGAGATGTTACAAGAGAGAGAGACTCCACATGAAGAATCCCAAATAGAAATCTATGGGAGAATTCCATAACACCGAAGACAGCAGATGCATGAAACCTCTCCTGAACCTTCACCTAAAAAGCCAATCATCTCCTTTGTAACAGCCAAACCAGGAAACACAGTATCATGAAACTGTAGGCACATGTAAAAAAAAAAAAAAAGAAAAAAAAAGGTATAACTGCAGGGAAACATTTTTAAAACCTTTTAGTATTTTTTCTTTATTAGATTTGACTGGCGATTCTAGACAGGAAGTTTTTATGTCTCAGTGATCATTTAAATTGCAAGTTATGGCTCTCTCCCTCATCATTTAGCAAGGGACCAAGCATCCATGGCATTCATGAGAGTGGTATCAATCTCCTCATCGACTTCTATGCAAGAAATTAAATGTGCATGTCTATCGAAAATGTTAAACTGTATTCCTTCTATTCCATTGGGGTCCAGTTTCTATCCAAGCTGGACTCAGACAGAGAAAACACTTGCTAATTCTAGTCTAATGTACTTTACATATAAAAGCATACGACAAATGTTTGGAGGATTCCCTTTTACTTCATCATTCTCAGGCTGTACACAATTCGGTGGTACAGATATAGAGGTCAGCAGGTATCATTACCACAACTAGAAGCAATTTGTTATGATTCCTACCCTACAATCCCATGATTAGCATGCTGTCAGCAAACAAGCCTTCTCTTGTTTCAGTGGCTGTTTGTGGTCTTTAATTGGCTCTTGTTCAAGCCCTCCCAAAATAACTCCAAAGACTAAAGTGTAACATATTAATTATAATGGTCTGATAGCCACAGAATGTGATCAACAGCATTGCTACTGTAAGAGTCTGGGTAGATGCTGGAATCGATTGCTGATTTCCTTTGTGGGACAGTGGAAGCTAATCAGGATCAGACTGAGTCCTGTATCTGCGGCTCATGCTTTAATTTATTAGTTTTAGAAACGTGATCCCATTTGTCTGTGATAAGCTTTCCAATAACATGTCAGTGAATTTGGGCCTTTTGGGGCCCTGGAATGACCAGTTGGTCACCAGCGTTTGATTCTGGACAACAGTGAGGTCTAGCTGCTCTGTTGGCTGGTCTCACCTTTGCCTTCAGCCATCAGCTTCTGTCCCAGCCACTTGTTTGTTTGTTTTCCTGCCCTTGTTTGCACTGGAGAGTTCCTGAGTAAACTGAACCAAACAACCCACTTTACAGAAAGAATCCCCTCCCAAACTGTTTGAATGCACCTCAGTGTGGATTTATTTTGTCTCTTTGTAGGAGTAATGCACCGGCAACAAGCAATTACCAGATATCTCAAATTGAATTGGAGGAAAATGTGTGTATAGAATATGTTTCTGGGGCAGAGACCGCTTCCCTCTGCGTTTCTTTATCTCCTGTATCCCAATATGCAAATATCCACCGTAACTTGCATAATTAAAGAAAATAGAAGCCATCTCAGCAAAACTAGTTTACACATGCACCGCAGCTTCATGTTCAGTCAGCCTGAGCCCGAGCAAACATGCAGCCACACATAGAGCAAACATGAAAAGCAGAGCAAGCCCCTTGATTAAGACCTTGTTAACACTACAGCAAATATCCTCATGCAAGCTGGCAGCCAGGGTTATAACTACATTACTGTCGGTGGCTCAGGGTGCCAAATAGAGACTTCCACCTATTCGACAGCTTAATTACTGTAATTTCATGCCAAATATCAAACAACTCCAGTGGTAAAACGTATGCTCTTGAATCGATGCCACTGTTTACTACCCGGCCAGATGCATTTACACTTCCAGAGCATAAAATAAACATGCAGCTGGGATTCACTGTAGCTGAATCCCCACCAGCTTTGAGAACTGGGTCTCCAAGTCAGCGGCCTGACTTGGAGACATGTTCCATTATTGTGTCTGCACAGCTGAAAACACAGACTGCAGGTTCACACTGGGAATTTTCTTTCAATAATTAATAGAAGAGAGCTTCCGCTGAAGGACAGATGTTCTTCAGGATGGACAGGAAAGTGCAAAAAGGCAAAGTAGGTGGAAAGTCAGAAATATAAGTGGGTCTACATGCAAGTTTGCTTTGTGAGCTCTTGTTTCAGGGGTTAGAGTGCCTTAAAGGAACGAACCATTTTACCAACATATCCGCTGCTGCTCTGCACAACGCAGCACTGCAAGACAGCAGTGAGTGGAAAAAATATATCTGTCTGCTGACCGACTGATGCCCCGACGCTCAGCAATTTCACCAGGATTACATTTGATACACAGCAATCAGAATCAAGTACTATGTTATTAAAATCAGGGAGGAAGAGTCACACGACACATCGAGTGAGACGTGGAAAGTATGCCGAGCATCTTTATGGTCCAGAGTCATGTAAGCGATGCTGCTCAGAGTTCTTTTTTTTTTTTTAAACACCACCATAAATATCTCATTAGATAACCTGGAGATAAGCTCAGAGCTGCTGAGACACGAGATAAGTCATGGAGGCTTTAACATTCAAGTCTAGCCAGTCCAACATTCTGGCGTTGTGCTGTTTCTTCACTTCAAGAAAATACTTGCAGGTATTTGAGGCTGACTTTTACTTTACTTTCAGTTTAGTTAACATACAGCCAGACGACATAGAAGAGAAATGGGTCAGATATCTCTAAATACATCTAAGACTCCTAAAATGAGTTCTGAGACGCATCACAAAGAAAAAACAAGAAAGAAAAAATATTTTAGGGTTTGTTAAATATAGCTCTTTGTGACTGATTAGCTGCTCTGTGTGAGGTGATGCGACGGGTTAAATGATGCGCAATTCATGTAATACCTCATGTAGATTAGCTTGAATCCTATGTATTCTCCTCATCTCTGCAGCTCTGATAAGAAGACAGTGAGTGGTTGCAGTCAAGTGTGATACAAAGTAGTAGCTTATATCCATCTGGTTCATATAAGATCTGGCACAGTGCTGAGTTCCAGTGCTTGCTGCCAAGACTGCACAGAGAAAGACTGACCCCTCTGAGCTCACTAAACCTGTTCCTACTTAAGATGCATTCACGCAGTCACATCTATGCGATGGTCACCAGGTCGTAACCCAGGTCAGCCAAAGATATCGGAGAGCCACGGAGGTCGAAGGGCATGCGATTAAATGGATACTTTTTTGGTCACATTTGTGTTTCAGAAGTCTGAAGCCGTGTTTTGGGAGAGAGAGCAGGATTTCAAACGCGTATCCGGATCCTGTTTTCAAATATGACAAATGATCCAGATTTGGGGGAATTGTTTGGGGGCGCAGCGTCACTCTGGATGTCATGGAGCGGCCTTATCTGGGTCACAGCAGGTCAGAGCTCTCTTAAGGTTAACCAGTAAAAAAGAAAATATGTCTGTTTGGATTTAAGTTGAGTAGATTTGTATAACCAATGTGCAGAACTCCATGATGCCTCAAAATTACCAAATGCATTAATTGTGTGGAAGAACAAAAATAAACCTTTTGCGTGACTCTGAGCAGCACAAACCTGAATCTTTTACGGTTGTATTATGGTCATGCACTGATTTATGGGTGGTGGCTGGTCTTTTCAAGTCTTTGATCATCCCAGAGCATTTTGTCTGACAGCCAGGTGATAGCCTCCTTTCAGCGTATGCATATAGACTTACCTTTCATGCCTTACTGCAAGCAGGAGTAGTGTTACAAAGTCTGTGTGGGAGAATATAAAGCACATTGTGACAATTTCATATTGGTGGCAAGAGGGACAAATAAAGATCATATTTCTACACGTGGGGAAAAGTTGTGCCTTGGACTGAGGTTCATAAGAGGGCATCTGTGCACTTGAAGGCTGAACTGATGCACATGAATTAGAGGTGGGGTTATTTATTGGTGGTGGAGAAACACTGAAGTCACAAAGTTGATTTAATTGGTTCAAACATAGGCTACTTAAAGGCAAAAGTTTAAAAAGTAAAGTCATCCTCTAGGTGAAGCCAACAGAAGTGACTCAGTTGTTTTCAGCCACTTGAATGAACAGTTCCATTAAACTCTCCCCTGCAGCAGCAAGAGTTAAACTCTCAGGAGCATTTGTCCACTGTGCTGCAGAGACTAGTCCGTCTCTCCAGGATTGGTGGGGGCTGCTGGTTTAAGCCAATAGGCAGGAAGCAACGCTAATGTCATTTCACTGTGACCGCCGAGAGGAGCACCACAGCGCACCGTGAGCAGCTGAAATGACTGAGATGTGGTGACAGTGCGTGAAGTCAGACCAGGCTCTCTCAGCGCTCCTCTCCAATGCAGCCAGTATCTGGGGTTTAGGCTTATCGCTCTGCACAGCTCCTGCTTCAGCTTTTCGGCACAGCGGTGCACCTTCTCTGGACTTTGCATCTAATGCCAATGAGACGCAGCGTGAATCGCCTCTCTCTCTTCAGGAATACTGGTTCTGGATACTCGGTTTGTTGCGACTCAACACGTTTGGAGGTGAGTTGACCAAGTCATTTTCAGATTTTTCAGTCTAGAATTTGTGAAGTTTTTAAAAAAACAAATGCACTTTCTATTGTCCCCTGATGTCTGTTTGTCGGATTTTTAGGCTCATTTTATTTTTAGGTTTTACGCACTGAAATTGGTCGACGTGATGCTGTGGAAAAGCATAAATTATGACTCCATTGTCGTGGTTTTCATGAGCAAAACAAGCAGCACTTTCAACAATATATAGTTTAACATTTACATGTGTTATACAGACCATATGCTACTTGTCTCAGCCCCAAAAGTCAGCATACTGCTTGTAAATCCCCCTAACGCAACTTTGCGCTTTTACGCAGCAACATCTCCAAAGAGACACGTTTCACTTTCCCTCCGCGTTTAGTCAGAGTAGCCTCACGTCTATGAGGCTGAAAAAACTTGGTCAGAGTCCTCGGACGTGTGGAGGTGTGGAGTCCCCCGGGTCTCCAGATGTATGGACTCAGCTGTCGCCTGTCACTTTGGTGACAACTGGTCGGCGCTCCGTGACCGCTGTCTGTCGGCCACTAGCTGTCAAGAGTGTTGTTGAGTGAGAGAGAACGTGGTCGCACACGTACAATATGAGAAGTTACCCTCACTTTCTGCATTTCTAATCATGATGGATAAGGTGAGAATGACTTAAGAAGTGGATCAGTTGAATCAAGAAAAAAAAAATATTCTCAGAAGTTAATTTAATCTCCAGTAAGATTCAGTCTTGAAAAGTTTTATTAATGTAAGTGGATTCTTCTGGAAACCTATTTTTCACCAGAACAACTTGTTTTGGCGAGTCAGTGCTGATCCCTTTGATAAGATGATCTTCTCCTCTGAAATTCACTTACTGGTTTCAAAACTGAACCTAAAACTAAGATGTACTATTTTTTTTTTACAGCTTCTAGAAATAAAAAAAGAAAACTTCTGCATGCTGCTTGAGTGAATTCATCACTCCTTATGGACCTCTCATGGAGCTAAACATGCCATAAAGTGGTTCCTTTGGAGAACAATGACACAGCCTCAAGTTTAAAACATTTCCATCCTCAGCTGTGCTAGAAAGTGCCAAACTTACAAGGCACAGGAGAGCAGTTACTGTTATATTTAACCAAGGCTGTCTAAAATAATATTTTGTTCTCATCGGACCACAGTAAATATCACCATAAGCCATTAAATCCTGTGCATACCTTCTTGAGAGCTGACAGAATGACAGACCCACTTGGCTCAAGGCGAGAATGCAGAATTGAACTGGCCTGAAATCTGTCACTATGACCGCAGCTGATGAAAACAGAGCAAGGCTGATCCCAGGACAGTTCATGTAGGTGAAAGGAGAGACGCAGGATGGTCTGCATTTGGACACATTAAAATAATGGGCTGTGGAAGTGTTCTGAGGTGTTGCAGGGTGATACAAGCAAGAGTGCATTGAAATAAATGCTATTATACTTTGGGGCACTTTGACAGTACAAAGGAGGGAGATTAACTGCAGGTTCTGCACAGTGTCAGCACTGCCACTTCAAAGTGTACCTCTCCTGGAAAGAATCTCGCTATAATTGTTCCAGAAGTTATTTTTATACACAGTCACTCCCATGCATGAATACAGCACGAAAAAATGCTCTTGTTTTTTTGTTTTGTTTCACTTTTTTTTCTTGAGACTCTGGCCTGTGAAGGAAAAGATCATACAAAGAGGTAGTTGGAGTGTGAGTGCTGTGGACAGAGACACAGGCAGGACAGAGCACAGAACCAAGGTGGTGGTGTCACCTAGTGGCCAGATGACAGGTTGGCGGCTTCGCTGCCTTGGAGTCTCAGGAATCATCCAAATGAGTGTAAAGTCAGTGATTTTTTTTTGAAGTTCAACTTCACTTTTACAGCAAATTCCACAATTAAGTATCATTGCTAATACAGCTTAAGGTCAAATAAGGGCAATTCAATTCAAGCTCTTGCATCTAATGCCAGCTCCACATTGCCATATAGTTACAAATCAATAACTTACATGTTTTCCACTGTGAATATTAGTTGATGTATAAAACATGCTGTAAAGCCTCTGACATCTGCATCTCAAACTGCGCAGCTAGATGATCTAGCAGAAAAGGCATGTGTTGGGGTCGACGTGAGCTGAGCTTACACTTCCAGTGATTGGCTGCAGGTGAGAATTCTCTCACAATCTAAAGTTATTTATAGACTAAATGATTTGCAAGTGGCATTGTTGGAGCAGCTCCACGTGTCACACACGGCTAGTTCACGTCTCATTTCCAAAGCCTTGAGTTGAATCCAAAGTGCCATTAATAGAATCAAAAAGACTTGCAAAGTTTGTTGTTGAGGTTTTGTGTGTGTGTGAATGCAGGAAGGGAATATATATCTGGTTTTATCATCACTTTTCTTTGGACACAGCAATGGAAACAATTCTGACTCTACTCAGTAAACCAGATATTCACTTTATAAATGTGGATTATGTTGAGGGGTTGTTGTAGATAAAAATGGACCCCAGATACAGATCAGTCTACGTTATGTATAAGCAGCTCATAATGCTTCTCTGGACTAGAGAGGCTAGCATTAGAGCACTTGGTGCACAGCAAGAGTGGTGGAGATGGAAACAAATCACAGAAATGAAAACAGTTTCAGACATAAACAGTGGGTTGCGTCTTGGTGTGTGTGTCTGAGATGGACAGAGGCAAAGTGTTCACCTGTGTGTGTGTGTGTGTCTGTGTGTGAATGTTGGTGTCGCAGAGTGTGTGCACGTGTGGCAGACGCCCAGCCGAGTGTGAAAGAGCAGAATGCGGGTCCCAGTGCCTGTGTGTATACGTTCCCCACTGTTGATTTAAAAGGCCAGTACCAGTGAAATGTACACAGAGGCCTGTTTGTGCAAAGCTAGAATGAATCACCCTCGCGTCCGTGTAAATCGCCTGCAAGCCAAACACTCTGGCAGCCTTTTATCCACAGACGTGGTCCAGCTCACCGCAGCCGGGCTAAAAGCAGAGCAGGACAGGGCCGTGTGTTGTGAGGAGCTGTCAGAGGAGGCCAGTCTTTCATGGCTCTGGATGGGGAGATGTGGCATGGAGTCGAGTTGCCACAGACAAACTCCAGAGAGCAGAGTCCATTGACTGTAAACTGTTTGTGGTAGGTTGGCAGGAGATTGGATGAAATATGGCTTGTTTAAACGCCGG
Organism: Dascyllus trimaculatus; assembly: GCA_024666655.1. NCBI lineage: Eukaryota > Metazoa > Chordata > Actinopteri > Pomacentridae > Dascyllus > Dascyllus trimaculatus. Next base: position 26,965,999 of record CM045448.1, read on the forward strand.
TGGTCCCTCAATCTGTGGCCACTGGGCCTGGCTGAATGGACGATGGCTTGGATGGTCAAATTTAGGGCACTGTTACAGTGTGGTTTTAGAGAGTGGGATAACCATTGTGGATGCTGCTGTCTGTAGCAGAGATTACTACTTTGTGCCTGCCATGCGGTGAAGCACCCCCCTCTGCAGTTTTCAAACGGCATCATGTATGAGAGTCAGTGGGATCTGCCTGAAGCGGTGGCACACATTGGATCCACATGCTAAGCATTATTCTAAAGTGATTAAAGGTAGTTAGTGATTTAGCGCTTCCAGGCACAACTCTGTTTATTAGGAGCTGCAGGATGATGTTAGAGGAAAACGGGTTTGGCTCACACACTGGAGTTTAATGCCCCGGCAGATCTCTGGTAACCACACAGCATAATTGTGGGACCAACCATGAGACCACCACGATGACGAAAGTCATACTGACACACATGTTTCATTATCACCACCATGTATAGGCATGATGCTCTGGATGTATACTGCATAATAAGCACAGTGCAGCGCTGCGAAGCTGGTTATTATCAGCATGCCTGTCTTTAATAAAGGGGAATAACAGATGTAAATATGCCCAATGTCAGCAACCTTGGTGATGGAGATTCTGGAAAGTTCATCTGACCCAACCTGACAGAGACGGTGGGATGCCTGCATGTTTTCCCTCCATCCTCCATTTCTATCTATCCAAGCAATCGCAGCATCACAGGGATGGAAGCAAAAGAAAACATATTACCCTGAGATAGTCATTAAAAAGCAAAAGCTCATTTCCCCAGCACACAACAGGGGATTCAGTTAAAGCTTTCCGGACCCCCGGCTGGAAATATGCAAAACACACTCCCCCTCTCCACTCCCCTTCCTGTGGCTCTTGTTCCTCCTGTTGGCATTGTCACAGGGGTGGAGTCAGTGAGCATGGATGATATGGAAAAGGTCAACAGGGTTTAAAAATGGACCCTGCAGGGCAAGGGAGTTTTGGCCTGACAACAAAGGTATTTCCTGAGATTTTTTTTTTTCTGAGAGGTTACAGTTACAGACTTTGGGGACAGCGGCTGGACGTCTGCCAGAATATTCCACACAGACCTTTTACTCATTAAAACTCATTGTCATGTTTTACTGTGTCACTAATCGGGTTTGGAAGCAAATGCATGTGCAGAGTTTGGCCTTTTCCCCAAGTCACACAGTGCTGAATTTGCTTATAATAAGTTGTTCAAAGTATTTTTTGTAAATAAATCAGGATTAACTTGAACACAATGCAATAATTTAACATACTGTCCCATTCTGTCTCTTTTGGGGAACGATTTAAAGAGATGTTTCTTCTTAGCTTTGTTTTCCAGAGGACAAGTTTTTCATTTGAGCTTTTTCAGAGATAATTCCTTAACAGGAGCTTCCTTCTAAGAATAGTGGGTACTCTGTATACTGACAGATAGTCACTACCGCTCAGGCTTTACATTAATTACTAATTCATTTTCACATTACGTTGGTTTGGCTCTACTGGTATTGCACACTGATGTTATTATCATCTGTTTACTATAGTTAAAAACAGGACAGCTAATTCTGAATCATAGCAAACACGACATGTTCAATAACCAGCAGAATTTCTTAAAAGTTGCTCAACATGAAGTTTGGACTTTCTGTAAAATATAAGTAAGTGAAATATGGTTAGATTTATGTTTAAAAGTGAGGTAAGGCTTAACAAAAGACAGCAGTGGTCCAGCAAAAATACTCACAAGGGAGGTCGTCCATCCAACACATATAATAACGTAGTCAAATGAGCTAATCGAAGCATTTAAAATGAGAACGTAAAATGAAAACAAAGTGAGTGCAAACATTCATTTTGTGGAAGGCCAGAGAACATTTCTATGTGTTATTTTTATCATGTAAACAATCAGCCTTTGACAAATGACTGTTTATAGCAACATAAATTAGCGAATAACACGTAGACAATGAAAAGGCTTTAGTTTCTGTTATTGCAAAAACATAATTTTGCAAAAATGCAGAGCAGGAACTCTGTAAAAGCTGAAATAAACCAAGGGGATGTATCCACTTCATTACGTGATACAGAAGAGGTTACTTTTGCAGCTCTGGACACAAATATTGCAATGATAAAAAATCAATTCACAGATTCTTTTTTTGAATTTCCCCCTTATTATGTTTTAGATTTATATGCATAACTTGTCGGTAAAATTTGTTAGCGATGCAGATGCCTGATGATGCCAGCTGTCCGACAAATTCTCTAACCTACACTTACAGTGATTTATACAGTGAATCTGACAGCTCTTATAAAGCTTGCAATCTGTGGATTTATGTTTAGCATTTTCTACCTTGTAATCTTGTATAATCTGTTCACACAGATGAAACATATTATTATCAGTTGGAAATAGTCATTCATCACAGTGAAGGCAGATGTTGCTGGATCACATACAGATGGGTTAATATTGACAAAGGCCAGCTGAGGACGTGTCTCACAGAGCGGCAGTCTGAGGCCCACAGTGGGCTCACTGAGCTGACACAGAAACAGTTCGTTTGGCCACAACAACCAGACGGTGGCTCCTAGTGAGAGGCCAGTTCAAAGAGCCCAGCTTTTGTTTGCTATGCTCGCACCGTCTTCCTGTTAGGGGCTGGGCTCCCAAAGAAAACAACAGCAGTGGCTCAGCAGATGTGCACATCTGTGTATGTGTCCTGTCCGTAGGCAAACACACACTCGGGGAGCTTGTTGGATATTTTATGATCTTGAAAAGAAATCAAAAAAAATGAAAAGGCAGCTTAGATTTCATGGAAAGGATTATGACTTTTCAAATTAAGCGGAGTGCATCCACACTCCACTCACATGTTCCATGGCTGAAAATGCTTTGGTGTCATTAGTGACCTCAGTATTAGCAGCTCCAGAAATAACACACTGATGCAGACATATTACATGCAAGGTTTCTAAGAATACGCTCAGCCCTGGAGGACTGGTATCCGTAATTTGCAGGGTGATAAGGCAGCCAGTTGTGCCCGTTTTCCATTCCACACATACATTGTGCCAACACATACATGTACACTCACACAGAGATCCCAGGCACTTATGTCTGGTCTGTATCTGATAAACTGACTGAGGCCTCCCGAGGGCTTCAGATTGGACCTCAGTATGTACTGTAAACAGTATAACATGTATGCACACACTCCAAGTTAACTACCCCATCTGCCACAAGTGGGCTGTTGTTCTTCTCTCCGTTTTTAAACTTACATCTCACGATTCACAAGGCAAGTCTCTGAGTTTGAACCATGTAGACAGTTATGTAAAGAGAAATGAAATGTACATGATAGTTCTATTTAAAATATGTACTGATTGCATTAAGTTTAACATTGATTTAATCAAGGCAGGTCAGTAAGTCAAGTTTGTAGCGCCAGTGTAACCAGAAGTTATCTAATGTTAACACAATATTAGCCTAATAACAGGTTCACCCTGAAGAATGATGGGTGTCAGGACCAAAAATGGGTGTCAAGTACAAAAATGTATTTGTTTTATTGTTTTATCCTGTAAAGTGTATCATAGTGAAGATCAACCGATGCAACGTCCTGGATGCAATGTATCCACAATAACAGCAGCATGTCAAATTGTCCGCACAGGTCAGTTTTTCTTTCTTTCTTAGGGCTTTTCCAAACCCAAGATGATCAGTGTCATACATACCGCTTTAAACACTCTATAATCACCTAATTGAACGCAACAACCATCCCATTAGACAAAAATACTGTATAGTCTAAACTTGGAATGAAGTAAAACTGCAAGGTATGCTTTTTATCATTTGAAAAAAATGCATTGGGACAGCATTTAATATCAGCAAAGAGGCTAAACTAAGGTAGCTGGATGGGTGATCCCTAGTTCAGAGTAACATTTTTAAGGCTCATGTTTATTATTAGCAGTTTTCTCACTCAGCTACTATATAATCACAGTGGTGATAATGCAAATGCTTTATGTATTTTTGGAGAGTGGGCATTTTTTGTGCTTCTATTGGACCATGGATTGTAGAGAGTTGCAAGGAAATCAGAGGAGAGAGATACTGTATTGGGAACGACATGAGGTTGTTGAGACACTGGGTTTTCATGACCAGCACCCTGAGGCCACCACACCCAACTGTACACATTCTTACAAAGTAACAAAAATGAAAATGTAAAAAAAAAATGCAAAAAGACAGATGTTTTAAACATCATATAACTCTCAGTTTTTAATGATCTAAGCCAAAAAACTCAAATAAAGGGAGGTGCCAAAATGTATTCTATCACCATTTAAATTATCAGCTTGAACAACAGGTTGAGTAGCTCAAGCTGTTGTACATCTGCAAAAAGGTTGTTTCAAAAATGCATCTATGGACAATGCATGAAAAAAATTAAAGCATCAAAAGTATGCATCAAAGCAAGAACAGAGAGAAAGGCAACATAATGTGTTGAACAGATGCACACATATCCACATATAAGATGTAGCGTCTCCAAACATACATTCCCTTGTTGTCCTCCTCTGACATGTGAGTACATTCGACATATCTAACAAACAAGTCAGCTTGGCTAATTTCAGACTGGATTAATGTCCAGCTGGACGTTTTCTCTGTATATTTTAATGTGAGTCACATGAAGAGGTGAAAGGGTCAACAACATCAGAGCAACGGGGAGCCTTACAGGGGAGATCATTGGGCCTCTCCTCTGCTCTTTCTGCTGTTTTTACTACCACCTTAATGACTTAAATTGTGTCCAATTAAGCAGAGCTGGAAAGAAGCATCCCTGCTTGCAGTTGTCAGAGTTCCCTCTGTGCTGTGGCACTGGAGCATGTGTTTAATTAGAACGCTCTAAAAAGACTGTAACAGAGCGTTTCTTCAGGAATGTTAATCATTAGTGGGATCCTGACTGAGCAGCTCTTAACTGTTTCAGAGTATTGTTGGATTCCATGGTTTTCCTTTTGAAGCCATGCAGCTGAGGAAAATGCTTCCACGTGTGGGAATTGTCAACCTTTTCGTCGTCTTATTTAAACCGCATCGTCTCCTTCGACTGCGAACAGCTCGTAGCATTCACGCCTAAGTATCGCCTGTTTTGCTACGATGGTCTCATTCATGTGTCCATCGGTGCCTAGGGCTGGAAACACACAGGACATAGTTTGGTTGCCATGCGAATGATATACGATTGAACTTCGAGGAAAGTTGAGAGGAAAAGCCCAGATGTGTACGAGGTGTGAGGTTGAAGTGGTGTGTAAGTTCCACTCTCTGAAAGTATGAGGTCATAAGCTAAAAATGTAGTGAAGTCTCAGAGGTCACAAGTGTTGAACCTGGACATCGACGGGGTGCTGTTTGAACAGGAGTCATCAAACATTTTCACACGGTGAGGAAATGAATTCATGGAAAACTCGACAGCTTTCATAGTCGTGGGGAAAATCTTAGCGCTTCACTGAAGAAATAAAAAGGTGGTAAAACAGAGACTCGTTGGTTGAACACATTGGTTTGGGGTGTTAATGGGGCTGTTCTGTAATTTTATGTCTATATTCATCCCACTTTGCCCATGGAGACCACACATGACAGGCTTGGCCCTTTGCTGATCCAGTGCTTTTGTTAGCGCAAGTGTGTAGTGTAAGAGTAGCCCATTCATCCTCAGCCTGCTCTGTGTGTGGACAGCCACAGGCTTTTGTTGAGTTATAGCGTCCTCAAATAAAGGGGCTTCCTCCCTTTAACAGCCCCAGGAGCTCTGTCGCTCTACTTCCCATTGTTCCCAATGAGGTCCGGCTTTTACAACTAGGTGAGAGGGTGTCAAATCGAGGGTGAAATATGACCCGTCCTGATCATACATCTCTGCAATGTTTGGCAATACAGTAGTGTACATATGATAAAGTAAAGAAACAGCTTGTTTCCTGACACCAGGTTTTGTTCAGAGATGTGGCCTGTCATGTGTTGCATGTTACCCCGTGGAAACTGGAATTCCATGTTGCATTACCTCACACATGACACAACAGGGTTACTGCAAATTAAATAAAGAAGGAATAAATGAGGAGATAAGTAGTGTGTTGATAGAGAGCTTCCATAAAACCAGGACCAGTCCAACTTACATCATCTTCTTAACTGCTATTATGTTATGGTTTTATATGATAGCATTACATACTGTAATCTAATAATTAAACCCAGACAGCCTAGTTATAGACTTATAATTTAAGCGTTGTGGCCCTTAGTGTTATTATTTGGTAAGTTCGAAAATTAGATTTTCAGTTAAAGTGGAAAAGTTCACATGTAACCGTATCTCATTACCAATTTAGTCCAATAAATCTCAAGTTCTTTCTGTTTTCATTTACATTTTTCCTATTCAGAGCTCTTGAGAAACACGTGATCTTTAGGGTCAAGTGTCAAGTGAGTAGATATTTTCCTTTAATTCTTACAAATGTCTCTTGTCAGAAACTAAGCCTAGATCTAAGCTTTGCCCTCAGCTGCCTGCAATGTGTCAGAGTGAAACAGTAAAATGGGGTTATGTGAGGGTTATAGGGCTAACAAGCCCACAGTCTGACCTGAGTTTGTCAGCGCCAATCTAGCTAAGTCAATATCAATGCGCTGACTGCTCCACCAGTTGACCTTTTCCTCCCTCTTTCAAGGCGTAAAAAGGATTGTTGTTACAGTAGGGTGATAGGCTTTTATTGGCCTTTATAACTGAAGCTTTTGTTGGGCCTGTGTCCTGCTAATACCCGTTGGCAAGTCATTTAAACCTTGAGAATGCCTACTTTTTATAAGGTAGCTCACACACCAGTGAGAGCTGCTCTCAACAATGGTCATCAATGACTGTAAGTTAGAGACTGACCTTCCCTTCGCCCTCTTTGGTTCCCCAATTTATGACATGTCTTCAGACCAAAACTTGACTCATTTAAACAGATTACATCAGGCTTTAAGCATGGTTGTGTTACCATGAGGATTACATGCTTACTGTGAGATGTAGTAGTCAGCATTGACTAGATTCTTGGTTTTATGGGTCCCCTTCTTCAAGGACGTGTTTGGACCAGAGAAGAATGCAGTTTTATCGTTGGGCGTTGGTTCTGATGATCATCATCCCTGTCCTGTCATTGTCAGGGCATGCTGGTCACGGACAACCTCGCCGCTAGCACAGGGCGTATTTTCCCTACTTCTTCTTCTTTTACAGCGGTGAGAAGGTGCAGACCAGGTGTGAGATGCTGTTCAGGTCGTTGTGGCTATGACAGGGGAATGGGCCGTAAAGCCCCGGGGCCATAGATTTATGGGTCATCTGGTGCTCCCTAAGGTCAAGGGTCAGGGATGCATGACTTGTACAACTTTATATTATTCAACTATCTGAGGTGAACCTTGAACTGTGCAGTTCGCTGCTTCTAACTTTAGAGTGGTAAGATCACAGCAGGATATTGGGGGTGATGTTATTCTGATGCAGGCTTCTGTGTGAGAGACTGAAGATAATCCACTGATCCCTAAATAGATGCCCACTCCATAGTTCACTGTCAATGTCCACATATTTAAACTTCAGTTTGAATTAGCCCATTTAAAACAAACTTCTGCAGCTTGACAATTGTAGAAGTTGTAAGAAAGGAAAAAGATTCCTTCAAAGTGTGAATGTGGCAAATCTTGCAGTAAATAAACATCCGATTCATTTCTGCTTGTTAAGGAAATAAAGAACAGTTCTGCTTTCACACTTTCATTGTTGTTTCTCTACAACTTTTGTCCAGATTAGTTGACCATCTTTGTTTTGCATTTCATGAATCCTGCCTTTTAGAGAGGGGGCACACACATTGTGTTGTCCCTCCCCTCACAGAGTTGCTAATGGAGCAGGGTGCTGAGTCTTTTGGACCAGGACAAAGGCCTGAAGTTTGCTGTGAAAGGGTGCCTCTCCTCCCTGGCCTTGGCTGCTACAATGGCTTTGTCCACACACCCCGACACCTCTACAGCGCATCCACCATGTCAGGGTTAATACACATTGGCAGTGTTTTCATCAGTCTGCTCACTCAAATTTTTCAGTTTCAGATGAAAGCTCATTTATTTTCTAAGGGGAATATCTACAGATGGAAGCTGCATTTCTTTTGATTTAATGACAGCCACTATTTAGCACCCACGCCATAATATTTTAGCACAAAATGGTGTGAATGTGACATATGTGGGTGTGCAGAGGATGGAAAAAGTCAGTCAGGCGCTGTCAGTCATGCACTAGAAATGAGCTTTTAGCCTTCATTTTAGCAGATTTTTTGATCAAACATGCTTTCCAGTTAGCAATGTTCAACCAATACATGATCTGTTTAATGCAGAGCATGAACACCAGACTAACATACATTTTAAAAACGATACTGCTGCTTATTCTGCATACAAGTACTGACCTTTGAAACTCAGTTATATCAGCCCACCTACTTAAAAAAAACAGTCCACAGAATTAGGTCTTGACGTCATATCCACAAAATTAAACAGCTGCTAAAATGTTTATAAAGAAAGCAATTCTAGCTGTTTAATAGATTCCTTACTTCCTAGTAAAATGCTCTACTGCTTTGTTTTACAGTCTTAAAGTATGTTAACACTCTGCAGCAAAAGCCTCACTGAAAAGAAAGAACTTGTAGTTTCGCTGGGACACAGTTATGTCCACTGTAAATGTGTCCTTTTGGGCGAAAGTAACACTTTGACATTACCGCCAAACAACTGCAAAAAGGATGCAAAAGGTGCAAGTGTCCAGAATCTGACCCGAACTGGCCACTTTTGTTTTCTGAGGCAACAGGAAGAGAATCACCTTCTGACATTCCTGCAGAGGTGAAGGAGAGGCAGAGGTCAACTGCATCCTCCCTGGGGAGTTTCACTGGATGATATGTACATTTGGGTTTTACAGATGTCTAATCCACCTTAAAGGCAAACAAAAAGTTTAAGAGATGTGTTTTAATAGACATTAAGTATGATATAGTTAGTACTCTATAACATCATGTTTGCAATATGAAGATACATGAAACTAAATAGCTTACTCAGATTGGACAGCCGGCTGATCCAAGCAGCTGAGCATCACATTTGAGAATCACTTCCACTCTGAATTGAATATACTGAGTATAGTTTCTGGAGCATTTTGGTAAATGCTGTGACTCCTAATATATATATTTATATATGTATATAAAATTCTAATTATAAGGTTACATGACTTAAAGTTGAGTTAAACAATGTTGGATATTTTTAATCCTCATGCAGACAAAGTTAAGCTGATAATCACAGCGTTGTGGTTGTAGTAATTGTCTTACATCGAGGATTCTGTGATTTAAATGTTAAAGGCCTGATAGCTGCTCTCATGATACTTGCTGACATCATGTTCAGTTTGTGGGAAAGTGTATTTGTGAGGCTGATCCAAGACGTTGTAGATGGTAGGAAGCAATTTTTATAGCAGGGTAAATAAAGCCTCTTTTGTTCATTTGATCTGACAATCAGTCTGTAATCATAAAACTTCAGTTAGCAAACTGCGCTCTATAACTTAGTGACATTTTAGCGCGAAGGAAATAAAAGACAAACCACCAGCTAAACCAAAAGCCTGACTGTAACAGTCACCACCTTCCCCACATCTTTGAACTGTTGATAGCGGAGGAGAAAAAAAGATTGTCATGTGAAAGCTGTTGTGGATATGGGGCGGTTAGTGTGGTAAAACGAGCTCTGCCATCACTGATGTGCTACTTAAAAGCGCAGTTCCTGTGAGTTCTACCGGTGGTTCTCATTTGGGAGCATGTGTTTGAAGTACGAGGGGAGGGCCTGCTGAAGGAGAGACGCCTCACTCTGCCGAAACCCCGCCGTGACTGGCTGCTCTGAGGTTAAGGGGGCCGGGCTGAGGTTAAGAGGGCCGGGTTAGGACGAGGAGCAGGAGGAGTGGTGGGTGAGAAAGACACGGGTGGGATGACCATCTGGTTGGGCTCCTTCATGTACACGCACATGCACTCACCTCTCTCAAACACTCTCTCCCATGTACTCAGACATCCTCCTGACTTGTTACTGTGTTAACATTGATATGGGCTGGTCCTGTGCTGACAGCTCTGCTAGAGAAGGCTGACTGCTCCTGTCCTGGATTTAGAGCTCAGAGGATCTTGCATAGATATGGAGCCCAGAGGCTGGAGAAGAATCTAGGACTGGATATAGTGGTGATAAGATCCATTTTCCTGTGCGCCTCAGGAGAGTTGGCCTACACTGAGGTAAGACCCAGCAGGGGGGAAAAAAGCTGTTTCTCAGGGGAATCTGCTTTGGTTGTAGTGATGCTAAAAGAAAAAAAAAACTGCTTGCAGAGGCAGAGATGTGAAAGTTAAAGCATAACTCATGTTTGCATGTCTCTTGGTGATTCTCTTGGAGTCTGATGCAGATTTGGAAAATTTGAATCTTGTGGATTTATTTTTCAACTTAATGTGAAGATGGTTTAATTATTAATCAGAGTTTTGCATGATTCATGAAACATACAGCACATCACAAGTATAGATGGAGCTAGAAGCTGGTGGTAGAAAGTCTGCCTTCAGAAGTACCCCTGTCAAAATAAGGCAACGTGAAGGGTGTCAGTGTTCAAAAAGTGGATTTTACATCTCCTGTACATCCAACTGAATGAACTAGGGTGTAATTGCGTTTCATGTCTGCAGTGTGACAGCATTACACATCGCATGTGTTGAGTCTTAGTTCAGTCTGGTCAGAACATGCAGGTGGTCTCACTAGTGTGGATCTCTGTGGGGATGTCACTCCCATCCATTTGGTCTTGGAAAAACACTCCACACAGCCACGGAAGGAGGCCTCCATAAGCTGACCAAACTCCAGCCTTGTAGCACCTCAGCTCTGCAAAAATCCAGCTCCTCTCTGGTTCTTTTGTCAGCAGTATTTCCACCTAGGTGTTTTCAAGCCGACTGGAAGAAATTAAATACTATAAATGAACATCTTTAGTGTTGTTCTTCAGTTTTATGATGCTCAGTTTATTTTTTGAAGTTTGGGAGATAAAGGTCATTCAGTTACATGTTTAGCCTGAAACAGTGATTTAAAGAGATATACATGAGTCTCCTGATTCACATAAGGCTGCAGTTTGATGATTTTTTTTACAAGAAATATAACATATGAAGTGCCAAACGTTGACAGGTTGTCATTTAAAAATATTTGTGTGCACAGGGAGAGCATCAATACGCTGCATATTTTTCTATCTTGTCTGACATAAAACATAAACTGATTTATCTGGGTTCAAGCTCAAGTAAGCAGGGACGCTGAACAGAATTTCTTGTTTTTCTCTCCAACTAGAGCCTATCCTGCATTGCTGAGGTAGCAGAAGCCAAGTTAAACATGTTGGGCCGGTCCAAACTGACAGAGAGCACTGTGTTGGGTTGTGTGCATGTCCATCATCCACTTCCTAGAGGAATATAGACAGTAATTCAGACCAGAAGCTGCTTATTTTTCCTGTGCACTCGCTCGAGGGTTGTTAATCCAAGGCCCCAGTGTCTGGATTTTTGGGGACTCCTGGTTTAAGTGTTGTTGAATACTATTTAAAATGCCACTGTTGGCTGTATTTATTGGTCCGTCGCAGCATGAGGCTCTGTGAGAGGTTTGTATTTCACCAAGTGATAAATAACGTGTCAAGTCAGACAGTACAGTCAGACACATACTTTTTTTACAGGGTGAATATTTGTAAGCGGTTATTCTGTTCTCTAATGACTCACATTTACACCCACTCATTCGTTGAGCTCCTGTTATGTAGAGCTTGTAGGAATATAAGCTTCATTGTGCACTTTTTTGTCGAACACAAGCCTCCTCATTCATTCTAAGTAACATGTGGGATGTTTAAAAATCAGCATTCAAAGGAAACCTTTCAAAGCAAAGATATGTTTGAGCATCCCTCTTTCACCTGGCATGACTTAAATTTCCTCTCCTTTTGTGGAACAGGACATTAACATTTTCATACATGTCAGTCGGCCTCAGTCTGATAACACCCCCGCCGCCCTCTGGCCCTCCGTGGGCAGATCAGTCAGATATGCAGGCCTGCAGCTCCCAAAGCCATGTTAACAAGCACCTTTACAAAAGAGTGAGGGGCTGTTAAACATTCAGGACTGCAGGGGTCTGGCTAGTGTGGGAGGAGGGCAAGGCAGGGGGAGTGGGGTGAGGTGGGGGAGGTTGAAAACGAATCTCGCAAACCATAGGTCCCTTGTTAGGAGAGAAACTTTAAAAGCCAGCACAAGTGATGAGTCAGTAAGTTGGCAGGTTGGTGTGAGCATGGCGAAGTTAGTTGGCTCGGTGCTTTCGTCATTCAAAGTGTTAAGGAAGCATTCTGGGCAAAGTCTGGGGAAATGAACTGCATGACATCTAAAGGAAGAATTAGCATGCGAGCAGATGTGGTTGTATTAAAAGAAGGGGGCTTTGCCTAACACTGAGTCGTGTACATCCTGTGTTCCTTCTGAGGGGCCTGGCTAAAGTTCAAGCCTGACATTCCTGTGAGTCAGGTTTGGCTGTGTGAGACATCCTTGCAGATACTTGGCCAACACGTGAAGGCAAACATCTTTCCAACAAATGTGGCACATGAGTGATTCTGCGCCTGATAAAAATGCGAGGCAGTGAATTCAGAGTCTCTTGGCTCCTGACTGAACTTGCCTATAGTTAGCTATCTCCCACGTGAAACCCAAGCTGCTCTCGAACAAGGCCACATTTTTGCAGGTTATTTTGGTCTCATTTGCAAGTCAATAGATGCGAACAAGAGAGTGTCTTATTTCTCGCCCTGCTATGCATCTGAAGGCAGGTTATCTGGGTTTGAGGGCTTAACTGTCATGTATGAGGAGACAACACGCCACATCATCTGGAAAAAAAGGACTTAAAGAGAGATAAACCGACTCTTGATGGAACAAGCCTTTAGTGGATTCGTTGACAAAGGCACCATTGTTGAGGCCATCAGAGGCATTTTAATGGGACATGTCATAAGGCAATCTGCCTGACCTTACACTTTGTGATACAACGTGTTTACAAATTCCCCAAAAAGCTCATGAATCCACTACCGCCACTATCCATCATACTTTGATAGTCTATGACTGGGCATGCTTGAGTGGGCATGCCAGTCTTTGGCAGTCGGAGGCCACAGTGTCTGACTTGTCCTTGAGGAAGATGAGTTGATATGAATAGCCAGTGGCTGCCTGGACTGGCATGTCTTGTGAAGCAGTTAATCATCCACAGGAGGGCCTGGTATGCCACCATCATCGCTAAAAGAGAAGCAATGTCCGTGAGCACGCAGCTGACTCTGACAGGGTGTTGATCATGCTTTATGTGCCTGTGTGGATCAGCTTAGCCTATAGTGTCTATATGTCTGCATCTATGTGTGCATTTCCTCGTCAAGTATAGGACCTGCACACTCCCAGAAGCAGCCAGGAACATATATCATTCTAGGAGAGAGCGCAGATTTTCGGGCCCCTTTACTGTCACGTCTGTGTTCAAAGGCTGCACTCGAGTGTGTCTGGTTTTCTCAGCTGTCTCTCTGTGGCCCTCTGTGCCCTTGCCAGCCATAGGGGGTGGAGGCAGGAGGGGGGGAAATGGTGGAAGGGCCAGGCTGCTGGATGCTGGCTGTGCTCCTATTTGATCTCAGCTAGAGCCCCTGGCCTGTGAGAAATGACCACAACTGGACACACATTCATTGTCTCCATGTTTACTTGGTCCTAAAAAGCTTACAGCAGCTCATGGAATAAAGTTATGAGATGTATAGAGTGATTTTAGAAGTGACATAAAAAAAATCAATGCCAGACAGGTGAAGTAGTTAAATAGGAAGGGATGGATAGAGGGGGACCTGTGCATAAGAAGTTTAACAACTAATCATTTTTAATCTACACAAGTATAGTCCACAAACTTATTGAGGTCCAGAGCCATGGCAAACACTTTGCTCAACTGTAAATTTACAAGTTACTATAAGTTAAAGCAAGATACTTTTGGAAGCAACACTCTTCCTATTAGAAATTAATTTAAAATCAATGCCATTTACTGCTGCTCATTTCAATAAACTAAAGGGATTCTGCAGCTACAGCTTGGTTTATTATAGCAAATTTAAGATGCAATTTTACAGATGGTGTTGAATCAGTTTGCTGACCTCATGATACTCTCATCTTGTGTTACTATTAAACTGTGGTTTAGAATTTACCATTACTTCATTTTTGTCAGCTGCAGGCATCATGTGGCCAAAATTTTCACAAAGTATGTCTGCTTTAAAGTTACTGTTTATAAAGACTGAATTAATTCAGTGATTTGTTCCTTCCTAAGTTATCTAGCTATTTACAGTTTTTTCTGTCTTATCTAGTTGTCACTACAGCAGTACAGTGGCGTATGTGGATGTGTAGAAGTGCATTAATGACTGTGGTCACCACACACGTAGGTCAGCACAGTTCCACTCTTTGATGTCCCTGCTCTATTTCTTGTCTCTTGTTGAACTGTCAGCATCAGTCAACCCCATCCGACCGTCCTGTAGCCATCCCTCCCTCTCCAGCTCCTTCACCTGTCTGCTGTTGCTTTGTCCAGCGAGAAGATGAAAGAATCATCAGACACTCACTACAGCAGGTTGGAAAACAAACAGTCCAAAGAAAAAGGGGAGATGAAGGGAGAGAGCAGGCTTGTGGACATTCCCCATATGGTGGCCCTTTCTTAAGGCCAGACCTGTGTTTATACAGACCTCAGGCTCAACTGATCAAGCCGGCATCAGATCCCATGTGGCGGCCCCTGTGGGGACGTAGTATGACGCGCCACCTCAGCAGGGTAAATTGATGACTCATGCAGACCTAAAGTCCACAAATGATGTGAAACGCAAAGATTTAACAGCCAGCGCTGTTCTTGCTTTTGAGTTAAAAGGCAAACTGAATAACTGAATAAAAAAGGAGTATGAGGTCATTGCCCTAGAGTAGACATACATATAAGCAACTCTAAATGTGCTGTGTGTATTTATGAATAGCTAACTGCTTGTTATTGTCACTGTAATGAGATTGGACGTCACGTCATGAAGCTTAGGGAATTTCCTAATGGTCTCTACGTCCTCAAAAGCCACATGAGGAGGGCACATGTTTAACTGCCACCACAATAGCAGTGAAAGGGTATAGTTCTCTTTATGAGTGTCTTTATGTAGTAGACTCATCACCAGAAGCGAGCCAAGAAAAGCTTGCTCAGATACCATAATGGGCTTTTGAGGGGGGTTGCAGGCCTCATGAAAGAGGCCGAGATGGTGTGATTCAGCTGGTGGTTAACATGCAGTGGAATGGCACTGACATGAGAGCACGGATTATATGGAGTGAGGATAGCATCATGCAGGAAGTGATCTACAATTTTGTTTTCTTGTCTTTCTATCCTCCCCTCTTTTCCTCTCCTCTCCCCAATCCCTGTTTTTTTTCCTCCCTCTCCGATCGTTCCATCTTTTGTCTGTCTAGTAAAAAGAGAGTCTGATGAGCCTGACGAGTGCAGCAGGGCCAGCGGCTGGCTTTCAGGGTGGAGCCCGCCAGCGAGACTTTGTCATGGAGCAGAAAGTCAGTAAGCTAACCTCTGGCTTCCAACGCAGCTCCACCTCTGATGATGACTCTGGCTGTGCACTCGAGGAGTACGCCTGGGTACCACCCGGCCTTAGACCTGAACAGGTAAGCAGAATTATGGCTTACAAGCGACTGTGAAATTCGTGAGTCTGCTCAGTTTCAATATGGCCTTCTCTTACTACAACTCCTTACAGCATGACATTGTTCTTATTAATTGTGGCATGTATTTCATTGGCTCACAATCCATTTCTTCCCCAAATCAGCTCAGTGAATAATGGTGTATCCTCTTGACAGAGAATAAAAACAGCCCTGACCTGATTCTAACTCCCTTATAGCCCATTTGCCTGGCCCAGATAAACGCTATTCAGCACAATATTGAATAACACACCAAGTCTGTATAAAACGGCACCTATGGGACAGACAACATATTTCATAAAAGTTCCGTGGTCTTTTTGTTTGCGACAGACTTGTCGGGCTCTACCATGCAGCCACTTACAGGCAGGATGTGTGTACTTTTATTTACAAACTGCGGTATAGCAAAGTCTGCTTGTGATTATCAGAGATCTGCTAGGAGGAGGACTTGGTGAGTCGAGCCCAGTGCTGCTGGCAGGATTTATGAATCAAGGGGCCGTCTTTTAACAAGCCTTCTCCTCCGCAAACACAGACAGGGCTGTTAGTTGTGTCCGCAGGGCAGCCAGTGTGATGTGGCACTTCTCCCAAATCTGTTGCATTTTTCCTCTTCTCTCCTTGTTGCTCTCTCTCTCTCTCTTCTTGCTGCATTTCTCTCCTGCTCCCAATCTCTCTCCATCCCGTTTCCCTTGTTAAACAACACACATGGAAGCAATAAGCGGGTGATGGGCAAGAAGAGATGGGTTTGCAGCAGCGGAGAACCCCGAAGCCCAAACACGCACGGCCTTTTGTTTTGAGAAATGCATAGGTCAACTGTAATGCCTTTACTGCAGTCATTTCCCTTAATGGGTTGTGTATTATGGGTCATCAGTACACTGTAGAAACACATAGGTCTTGGGTGATAGCTGACTGTTCCCCAGACCCTAAGGAACTGGATGAGGGGTAATAGCAGCATGAAGATGTGCATAATTTATGGTGGGGGGGACGATGGGTTGATTGTCAGGGTAAATTGCTGTTACCCCCCCCTCTAGACGGCCAAAGCTGCAGGAAGTCTCCCAACACACAAGACAAGCACATCCCACCTCTTTATCTGGCTGACTGTAATAGCCCCTCCCTCATAAAGTTTAGTTTTTAGTGGTCAGCCCCAAGGGTCAGGGTGCCACCGTGACAGGTTGCTTTGTCCTGTCCCTATAGAGACAAGCATACGGCTGAAATATACAACCGTTAAACTGATTTGACCTGTTGACCTGTTTAGGCTTGTTTAGTACAGATTTATGAGGAAGAATATTCCTCCAGTGTCATCATCAAAGAGTGCTGCTGATGTGTTGTCCTTTTGAAATAAAGCTGATTTGGGGGTTAGGAGAAACTGAACCCTTTGATTCCAGAAAGTCAGTCTTCCATGCATTTACACAGAGACATCCCAGAATGTGTCTCATGACAAATTAATGTGGCGGTTCTCGTTCGCTGGAAAAGAATTTGTGTCAATAAATATTGGTCTACGCCATCCAAGATAATAACTGTAATATATTGCCGTAATTCTATGGATGAAAAATTGGGCTTCAAAGAAAACTTACTGCAAAACCAAAAACAACTATAGGCTCAGAATGACGTCCAAAAACAACTGAAAATGTATCTTTTGGATTTCAGTGGGCTTCTGTGGAAAATTATTGAACCCTCTCAGTTGACATAAAAAAATGGTGATATATTTGCATTTTTTAAAAATGTTTTTCCACAATTTCATCAAACCCTGCCTAATACTGTACCTCCATTCCCCCAGGTCCAGTTATATTTCTCCTGTCTGCCTGAAGATAAGGTCCCCTATGTCAACAGTCCGGGAGAGAAGTTCCGAATCAAACAGCTTCTCTACCAACTGCCACCACATGATAATGAGGTGAGGATATCTTCTGTGCATGTGTGTAAACACAAGTATCATAAAATTTCCAGCAGGTTCTCCGATTTACCCCACAGCTGCAGGAAAGATCCACTTTCCATTTTGTTTGAGTATCTGTATCTACTGCCCACTAATCCCTCAGTGTTAGAGCCTCACCACGTCCATGCCATCCCACTAATGTGAGTCCTTGGCATTCACGTTGACATCACACTGGGGGATTTTTGTTTCACAGTCTTGTAGACATGTAGAGTGGGCACAATGTGACTTTTGACTTGATGATTTTATGATGTTTGCCGGGAGCCCCCACCAGCAGGATTCTTGTCATAGCAGTGGTTTTTACGAGGACTGCTCAGTGGGAGAGAGGGATGATGGCTGAAAGAGGCTTTATGTGATGCCACCACCGCAGTGGCACCACAGTCCGACTTGGCTGTCTCTCTTCTTTTGTTGCCCGTCCTCTTGATTTCACTCTAAACACAGGCCTTGTTTGTGTAAACGTCTGCTTTCCCTCTTGTTAAGGCTTTGGGAAACATCAAAAAGGCCTGTTGTAAAAATGAGGTTCTCAATCAGGGACCGTGGGTGGAGATATGTCGGGGGGGTGAAGGAAGGGCAAGCTGGGGTCAAGAGTTCCTTTTGTTCAGCGTGCTCTGGTATGCACTCTGCCCTCTGTCATACTTACCTAAGTTTATAACCTTTATTAGTGGCCAACAGCCCAGCTATAGGTTCTCTTAAGGGGCATGATATGAAAAGGTCACTTGGACCACTTTAATGAAATTTATATCACACCTGGTATCAGACCCTTAAAAACAAGTAATCATTCCAGTCCCTGACTGTGAAATTATAAATAACGTATCACCTCTATTCCCAGGTTCGTTATTGCCAGTCCCTCAGTGAGGAGGAGAAGAAGGAGCTCCATATGTTCAGTGTCCAGAGGAAGAAGGAAGCACTGGGGAGGGGCACAGTAAAACTGCTGCCCCGCAATCTTCTGAACAGCATTTGTGAGCATGTAAGTTCGCTGTCCCACTGGGAGAGTGGTAGTGTTAAAAAGTTGATTTAAAATCAAAGACCTAGTCCATATGCTTCTAAAAATCAAAAGCATTCTTTACCAATAGTGCTGACAATGATTTGCTGACTTTTCTCTGTGCATTTCATTCAGTGGCTAATATGGACCCAATTTTAATTCAAACCCAGAAGGAAAGCCGAAATAAAGATTTCAGTGTCAGCTGTGCTATTTAAGAGAACCATAAGTGCACAATTTGTAGCCACACAGACTAAAAAGTCTTTGCCGCTTAGGCTGGTGTTGCTCTGTACAATGTTTTACTTAGTATTTACAATGATAGTTTATCAGCCAAAGGGTGCCTATAAACCTTGTCAAAACATAGTCCCACTTATGTAGCTCTCCACAAGACACCCATACTTCTCCAAGAGCGTTTTTGCTTCTCTTTTTGAATGGCCTATTCTATCCCAAGTCACTATAGTTAGATATCTGCCACAGGTTGCAGTTACGATAACCTGAAGTGCTGGTACACACACATGAGACGCATTTTTGCCACTTCACCAACAAAGAAAATGAACTTTGAAGGCATATAATGTTGTAGTTTCTGTGTCCATGCAGGACTCGCATGGTGTTTTCATAGTATATACTTAAAAACTACAGCTAATGTACAATTTTAGAGTGACTTCAGGTTTTAATCAGTCATGTCTGTATATTGCAGTGTGGTGAAAACATCAACGGTGGAGAAATGGCAGTGTTTGCTACAAGGGCGAGCCCTGGCTTGTGCTGGCACCCAGCATGCTTTGCCTGCTCCACATGTAGTGAACTGCTGGTGGATTTGATCTACTTCTACCACGATGGAAAGATCCACTGTGGAAGGCACCATGCTGAGCTACTCAAACCACGCTGCTCAGCCTGTGACGAGGTAAAACCACAAGACTAAAATACTGAGAAAAGACATTGCAGCGAAGAAAAAATGTCTGAAGTTTATAGCCTTTAAAAATTCCTCTGGAATAGCAATAACATTTGTCTCCACTGACTTGAATAAATACAGTCAGAATATAAAGTCTGCTGACAGCCAGAAAGGCAAAAGATGGCTGTTTTGTCTCATTTGGTGTATGTCTTTGTCCACAGATCATCTTTGCTGATGAGTGCACAGAGGCAGAGGGGCGCCACTGGCACATGAAGCACTTCTCCTGTTTTGAATGTGAGACAATCCTGGGGGGCCAGCGCTATATCATGAAAGATGGCAGACCATACTGTTGTGGCTGCTTTGAGTCTCTCTATGCAGAGTACTGTGAGGCATGTGGAGAACACATTGGTAAGATCATGATTTTTTTGAGTTAGAACACAGTCATGATTGCCTAATCATTCATACCAGAAAAAATTGTATGTGTAGCTTACTGTATCATCATTTCCCCCTACCCAGGTGTTGATCATGCTCAGATGACCTATGATGGGCTCCACTGGCATGCCACTGAGACCTGCTTCAGCTGTGCCCAGTGTAAGAGCTCTCTACTGGGTTGCCCTTTCCTGCCACATCAGGGTCGTATTTACTGCTCCAAGGCCTGCAGTGTCGGGGAAGACGTGCATGCCTCTGACTCCTCTGACTCTGCCTTCCAGTCAGCACGCTCACGTGAATCCCGCCGCAGCGTTCGCATGGGAAAGAGCAGTCGCTCAGCTGACCAATGCCGACAATCGCTCCTCTTCTCACCCTCTGTCAACTACAAGTTCCCTGGCTTCAGCGGAAACCCTGATGACACCCTGACCAACAAGCTTTCCCACATGAACTTATCCGATGAGCATTTCTGGAGGGGGCGTGGTGAGGAAACTGAGGCACCTGAGGACCAGGAGGAGGAGTGGGCTGAGCATGAAGACTATATGACTCAGCTGCTATTAAAGTTTGGGGAACATGGGATCTTCCAACAAGCCAATGACTCCAGGCCCACGGACTTCTGGATTGCTGAAAAGGACACTAAGTCAAAGCAGGAGTCCTCCAAAGCTGGCAATGTTGGGGGAGGAGGAAGGGGCAGCCTGGCCAGTAAGAAGTACCAGGCTGACATGTACTGGGCACAGTCACAGGATGGCCTAGGGGACTCAGCCTATGGCAGTCACCCAGGCCCAGCGAGTAGCAGAAAAATCCAGGAACTAGAGTTGGACCATGGGGCCGGAGGAGGTTTCCAGGGGGAGGAACCACAATGGTACACTGACTCTTTGGAGTGCATCACAGATGAATTCAAGAAGACAGATCAAAGTGTCCGGGACTCTATGGACTCACTTGCTCTCTCCAATATTACTGGTGAGTGGACAGAATTCATTACATCAGATCTGAGAAAATAATATATTATGTTTCAACAGTGGTTGGTTTGTAAAACAGAGTTCTGAGTTCATCTGCAAGCATTTTGTAATTTTTTTCTCTCCTTTCCAGGGGCCTCTGTAGACGGTGACAGTAAAGATAGAGCCTTGGTATATTCCCTGCAAGGCTTTCATGAATTGGAGACAGAAGACTGTGAGAAAACGAGTAATATGGGAACCCTCAACTCTTCTATGTTACACAGAAGTGCAAATTCCCTGAAAAGTCTTGCATCTGAGCAGGAAGAGGAGAATGTTCCAGAGGAAGAGGAGGCACCTTTGGAGGAAAGACCCAAACCTCATGTCCCTGCCCTCAGGAGGACACGTTCACAGTCTAGGCCCCAGCAAGTAAAATTTTCTGATGACGTGGTGGACAATGGCCATTATGGCAATCTTCCAGTGCGTCAGCCCCCTATGAGTGAACGCACTCGCCGGAGAGTGTACCACTTTGAGGAACAAGGCCAAGAGCTTCACTCTGGTCGCCATCATCACCACCACAGGAGGCGTCGCAGTCGCAAGTCTCGCTCTGACAATGCTCTTAACCTTTTGCCCAAGGAGAGGGCTCAAATGTGCTACAAACTGGACCATAGAAGGAATGTCCTTGGCCCCAAGGAGCACCAGGCCTTCCATGGTCACCCTAATCCTGCTGCCATGTCAGACTACGGACTACAGGGCCCAGCAATGGGAAGGTTCTTGGGGCTGTATGGCGATGATGATGACGACTGGTGTTCCACATGCTCTTCATCCTCGTCTGATTCTGAGGAGGAGGGCTTTTTCCTGGGTCAGCCCATCCCTCAGCCCAGACCTCACAGACATTACTACACTGATGACTTGCCTAGCCCTGTAGCAGGCATGCCATCTCCTCCGTATGGCCAATGGACTAAGTCCAAAAAGAAAAAAGGTCACAAAGGGAAAAACTGTATAATTTCCTAGACTTTACTCTTTTGTGCTTTGGGTAATGTTCTGAAACTCACCTCTGCCTCTTATGTTCAATGTTTAAAATACAATAACAGTCTGCTTGCTATTAAACGCTTCGCAGCACTCAATTTACCAAGGTGCTTGTGTAAAACACAAGTTCATATTCTGATTATTCATAGGTGTTTGCTTCTGTAGCATTACAAACTGCCGGTAAAGTATTTCAGAGTAATGCATATTTATAAAACACAATTTAAACTGTGTTTATTTAACAGTGCAGATATTATGTATATATTGTAGAATTAAAAAAACAGCTATTTTTGTACCCTTGACATGCTTTGTACCAAAATGGCATTAACACTAAACTATTGGCGGTCGGTATAGAGACATTTTTTTATGAGGGTGTCAGAAATGTAATGACAAATTGACTATGACCCAAGCTCTTCAATTGTGTTTTCTTCCAGGCTTGTGCGGCACTAACATGAAAGCACTGTGTGTATTAAATTGCTTGGTTGAGCGTTGTATTTATGGGTCATTGTATTGTAAGCAAATCATTGTAATCTGTATAAATGTACAAACTGGAATATAAGGCAAAGATAGATGATAATTGTAATAAAAAATATCTCTATATCATGATTTTTGTTGTTTTTTTCCTGCACAAATGTATTCAGGGGATATACTGTAAAAAAAGACATTTTATTTCAAGGCCTTGCAGGTTTATTTACAAAAGTTTTACTATAAGTCTGAAAGATAATTATAATAAGCTCACTTTAAACTCATAATAAGACAATACATGATCTATGAAAGCAGTCTCGTTTTTATGAAATAGTACTGTACGGTTAAACACCACATAAGAGTTGGACACTTCAATACTGGCTGAAGAATATATGTTCTTTGAAGTGGAGTTGTATGAAGTACCTATTCATAGTCAGTGTATCACCTATTGTAAATCGCTGGAACCCTGATCAGCTGATCTACACATGTAAGAATATGGAAGTTATGTGACTGACAAAATGTAGTGCTAAAGAAAAGGGCTGTCTGATGACGAGGTAAAGCGATGAGAATACTCTAAATATAGTGTACGCTCAAATGGATATTGATTTTCTTTTAGGTGGACATCTTTTAGTTGAAAATGTGTTTTTCCGCTGACCCCAATAACAGCAGTACACTTGGCATCCATGCCAGCAGTCTCTGCTTCTCCAAACTCAAAGCGTGCGGACTGTGACATGCTGTAGGTAATACACCGACTATGGAGAAGCACTTCATAAAACCCCACTTCAAAGACACCAATCTATCTCTTTAAGTTTGCATCAGTAGCATTTGCAACCATAATGGCAAGAAAAGTAAATAACAGAAGTTATTTACTTTAGAATTCACTACACTTCACTAAATGAGTTTCATGATTTACTCGTATTTCAGGCAGTGCATCATCAATAGGATTCAATAATAAGAACAACCAAGCCTCTAAGCTTGTTTTGACAACGTGAATCCTCATTTAAAAAAATGCAAGTGAAGCGGTTGTTGAGTCTTTTAGAAAACCTCTTGCATCTCATTCCTTAAAGGTCCTTTTGATTTTACTTAAAATACAGAACTTGTTTCACTGTAACCATATATCCATTTCATCAGTAATTAAATCTAGTCTTCATACGTCCTCCTTACCTTCCCAGAAATCCTGTCTTTGTTTAGAATACTTATTAGTGATTTTAAAAAAGATCACAATTACTAACATTCCACTGAAGAACATGAAAAATGAAAAATTGAAAACTTTGTATAAATTCCTCGTGTTCATACTCCACATTGTCACCTCAGCATTTCACGATGATTGGTTCATGCTGAGGCGTCCAGCTGCTCTCATATCTCATCCAGCTCCTTCACAAAGTTCCGAAGGGCATCGAGGCAGTGCTGTTTGAGCTCCGTCAGGTTTGCATCTAGTGGAGCTTGCAGCAGATTATCCAAGCTTGGCTCCTTGGCCACCAGCATCTTCACCACTGTGCGAAATGTCTCACAGTCCTTCCTGTAATGCTGCACATGAAACCGTCATGTTAGAAGTGTCAATATTCATAATGATACAATGGTGCATACAGTGTAGATAAGCAAAGAAACATCATAGACACATTAAAAATTATTTAGTCCTTAATGTTCAAATGTCTTTAAGCATACATGTGCGTGTATTTTCAAGTAGTCAGAACATCAAAAATGTGTTTATCTGTTATTATGAGCCTATTCAGCATAACTTTTTGCTCTTTTGGCAAAAGAAAATGGTAAAAAATCATATTTATGATTCTTAAGAAGCCATTTGATCATAACTTTGCAAAGATTTGTAAAATGTGTTTTATGTATTTGTTGTGACAAGTAAAATCTTCTCCAGCTCAATCTAAATTAGCAGATTAGTACTTATACTTTTGCATATGCAGCATACAGTGCTTAATAAAAGTATTTATCCACTTTGGAGGTTTTCCCCTTGAATTACTTTTCAGCAGTCAATCATAGCCAATTTTATCTGGCTTTTTTGACAAGAATTTACAAAATAGACTTGTTCATGTCAAAGTGAAAACATTTTTACAAAGTAATGTCAATTCATCAAAAATATAAAAGAGGTAAAATAAGTGATTGCTTCAATATTCACCGAATGCAACACATGTCCAGCCAACTGGTGATAGAAGTAACACAACTTCTAAAATGGAGATTATCTCAGTGCAGTGAATGTGTCTCTAGTGATTGTATCACAAAGACATCCTTTTCTGGAAGCAGACACACCATCTCCACCATGAGGCATGGTGGTGGCAGCATCATGATGTGGTGCTGCTTCTCAGCAGAAGGCCTTGGAAGGCTTCTAAAGGTACAGAGTGAAATAAATGCAGCAAAGTATGGGAAAATTCTGGAGGACAACCTGATGCAGTCTGTGACTTGGGAGTGAAAGTTCTGGAGCTGGACTTGAAAAGGACTGTTCACAGAGTTTGAGCAGTTTTGCAAATGAGAATTCAGTAAAACTGCAGTGTCCAGATGTGTAAGGCTGATGGAGACCAAAACACAGACGCTCAATGCTGTAATTGGGACCAAAGGTGAATCTCATATTGTCTTGAAGTGGCAAATGCTTATGCAATCATTTATTGTACATTTTTAATTAACAGACATGATTTTGTAGAAATCTCTTTTCACTTTGACATGAGGTTGTTTTTTTGTAAATTTTGTAAACCATGATTCAATGTTGAAAAGCAATAAAATGGGAAAACCTCCAGGGGCATGAATAGTTTTTAAAGGCACTGTACTTGGTATTCAAACTACAAAATTAAAGTAAATATTTATGTATTTGTTTTGCAAGTGAAGACAGTTGCATAACAGAAACACGTTGTATAAAGAAAATACATGCATTTATAATTTTGTGACATACTTATTAGCCCTCCCACACAAGTAAGCACCTCTGTCTGACAGCTGCGTGAACTCTACAGACCGACTTCTCACTTCAAACCTAATGAACCCAGATCTGGTAAACTGGTGTATTCCATGAAACAGGTGTGTGAATGTGTGCATGTGAGTCTATTCAAGTGCATGTCTGCTCCTAACAAAAGGGACATGAGGTGTCAGAGTATGCTAGTGGTGCTGTAGCATTCTTTCACACCACATTGCAACAAGCTCTCACATCCCTCTCAGATTTTACTGCCGACCCAAAACGGCTGTTAAGTTCTTTGTTAGAGTCCCAGGTGCAAGCTCACAACATCTTTATCACCTGGAGGGGAAAGGCTAAATGTGGAGCACTTTACTGAAGGCACAGAGAGGTTTAAGGCTACACCAGCCGGTCAAGAAGAAGTACTAGACATCAGGGTAAAGCAAAGTTGAGCCCTGATCACCTTTCTCCTAAAGTTAAGGTCACTGGGGCATGCAGAATACTTTTCAGCAGTATAAAACTGACACTCTGTGAGCGATGGATCAAGTAGTTATTCTTAGATAATGTCTACAAACAAACAGGTTTATGTACCATAAAATATGTGTATATCACCAAAACATAGTCATTACATGTCTAGTTAATTTTTAATACCTTTCTTATGTCAAGATTACTAAAGTATCTGAAGATGTGACCCAATTCTTCATCGTAATGAAAACAGTTGCAGAGTCCTCAGAGGTACAGTATCTGTGTCATGTGCAGACCACATAGCCATTTTAGGAATGTGGGCTCTGTAGGTCTTCGTTGTAGAACGAAAATTAGGTGACAGTATCTCATCTACTATTAACTGTCGGTTAAATGCAATAAAACACAAGTCATCAGCTTTGGTAAGTTTGAAAAGAAAAATGCTGCCTGTCAACTTCAATCAGTGTCCATGCTTGAACAGAATGTGAGGTTAACCGGTTAAACAGCTTTATTCCAGAGTTCTGTCAGTTATGTGGAAACTCGAAGCCACAACTGCTGTTCCTTTGCCTAGATACATATTATGTAATGTGTCTTTGCTAACTTGTGATCGCATATCCATTAATCTGCGTAGTGATTCACTGACATATGACTTAGCATTACTTGATGAGAATTTTATGATGAGGGTTTTGAGCACATAAAGTGTCTGCAATATATGATTTACTGAAATATTTCACTGCCATTATTAACAGAGAAAAGGAGGACATGAAAAAAAATATATAAAAATAAAATTTGCCACAGTCAAAATCTGAAAGGGAACTCGGCTGGGTGGGGCTTTAAACACAGAAAAGGTCAAAGAAACCAGAAACAATGTGACACTCGGCTTGGAACAATAAGCATGGAAAAAGTTTACCACATGGGAACCTTTCACTATGTTTTCAAGCAAAACAAAAGTCCCAGTTTAAAAAGCAAGTGTCTAAAAAGGAGGATACTGGCAATACCCGTTTAGGAGGAAAAAAATCTGAGGTGCACAAATGCATGTGTTAGACTGGGGTCAGAGTAGGCTACATGAGGTTATGTGAAATTATACAGAAAGCTTAGTGAGAGAAAATGAAAGGTCTTCATTTTACACTTTACTTAATAATTACAATGATGTTAAAAAAAACTGCAATGCCTGCAGCCTGTTAAGTCCTCCCTTTTATTAATTCCTCTCTCCCTCCTGATAATCCCAGACAGAACTAGCTACGGCATGTTCAGATAGTTGATTCCCACCTGTCTATTCATCCCTGTATTCCTAACTAGCCTTCTGTGCTACAGTCTATGATTTTGATATAATGGTTGCTCCAGCTACAGGGTAAACGCATTAAATGTTCTAGTAGTGTAAAGTAACTACTATGGCTGATTATTACAGCAATACGGGTTATTATCACAACATACATTGTACATTCACATACACATGTTGGGGGAAGGCCAGTTAAGACAACTGTGACAGAAATATCCCAGACTGTGGGAGATGTTTGGACTCTGGCGGACGCTTTAATGTCTGCAGATCATGTCAAGCGAATTTGCGGCCTCACATAATGATAGCCTTCAATCTGACCACAAGGAAGTGAGACTCACGACACGTGTGGCCAGCTAATCTCAGGGTCAGGTTTATTCAACAAAACATGTTTCCTTCTGTGTCTCCACACAGTATCATCTGCTTCTTTTCAGGCTGTTCACAAAATGTTCAATTAAACAATCCTAGATGAATGAAAACCACATTTTAAAAGGATTTCCGCACCACTATCTCTTATGAGTAGATTTGTCTTTTCTTAAAATTTTATTCAATAATAATCAATATTTTCTCAAAGTAAGCACTGTTTAGAAGAAACACCTGGTTCCAGGTTTTAAAATGTGACATGAAGCGTGGGGATAATGAGACCCAACCATGTGGTGTATGTTCCAGAACGCCTCTTAATCACTTCAGTGTTGATTATGTTTGCTATCTTTCAAAACAACACCTTCCTAAGCTTTCCCCAAGCTAAAACATTTGTTGACAGTGATTGCATTTTCACTTCATTATATCTCATAGACACAGTTTTACACTTCACAGCTTCAAAATATGCTCAGAAAAAGTAGCCCTAGAATAAAGTCAGAATGAATGAGATTTCTCTTAGTTTTACTGAAGCACAGAGGAGCGTGAGCTGTCATGTGCACCAGGCTACATGAAATTTGTATGAGATGAAGAGTGCTGCTCTACCTATATTGCAGTATTGAACAATTGTGAAGTGACTTAATACAGTCTGCTATTTTTGTAAAAACTGATCCCACGTTACTTGAACAAACAGGAAGAGTGCTTTTGACCTGGGCATGCTCTTTATGTTGTTAGAAAAGAGGTTGTAGGGAGGTTCTGCCTTAGTTCCCTCCCTGAAGTGGGAGTTATGTGCTGATCTTTAAGCCTGATACTATGGGGCCACACAGGATGGACCAGAGCCCCAAGAGAAACAGCAACGCTAGGGGCCTTAAGGAGGAGCCTTAAAAAGTGGGCTTCTGCCCAAATCGGATGTTTGTGGAGGTCCAAATTGTGAACATAACGACGGGAGTGTGCGCTCGAATGCTGAGTGGGGGGTTGGGAACTTAAGGGTTTGAGTGAGATTATACATACGGCTCTCACATGGACATTTAGTGAGGCTCTGTTCAAATGAGTGCTGATGCAGGCAGGGGTCCTGCATAATAAGGGAAGTAGGGTAATGACTTGAGGGCTGGTACACATTAGGGGATATTAAAAGAGCCATTTTAATCACTCAAGCTGCAAACCGGACCTCTCAATGGAGGGGCTAATAGTTGAAATGGATATGTTTCATTTGTGCTGATTGGGATGATGAATGGACTTCAGTGAAAATCACTCCCAGGCACTTTGCTACATTGTGATATTGAAATAAGGATATTGTCTAAGTTTCTTTATAGTTGTTATTTTACATGCTCTGATTTGATATGTTGCATCAGAAAAACACAGAACAGGGTACAGTGATTAGGAGTTACAAAACAATGGCATGCTCGATGTCATACCTGTAATGAAATTTTGGAAAGTGTTACAACAAACCGGGATGTTCAATGCCAGTAAATCCGTTTGAGATATTATATTTAATTTATAACACTGAAATACCAACATTTAGTCTGTATTACAAGCTATGCTGGTTTAACAAATCCATTCCTGGCTAAATCAGCACCATGTAAACTGGGATTTATATACAGTATTAAAAACTTGCTGAAAAGGCCCATTTATGTATGAAAAATGAAAGAAGATGCAGTAATTATATTTTTGGAGAATGTGACAAATTTACTTTACATTAACCTGACTACAGCACAAAAAAGCTGCCCACTACCTGATCTGCTCTGCTTGACAATCCACAATAGCGACAGATCAGTGTGTGTTTAACTGTGCCTAGGGCAGATGTTACAGTAAAGACGCAGTCGAGGTTTCTCCCTCTCACCACGTCTGTAGCAGCAGCTGGAAATGGCAGGGTAACCATGTGTGCGCTAATGCCAAGAGATGTACCACACTGTGGGTGGGCCGCCTGCATCCTTCAGGGCAATTCCTGCCCTGCTTTAACGGGAACAGATAAGTGGTACTGTAGTGCATAGCGATGAAGGGGAGGGAAAAAGCGCAACTCCAAATAGCAGGCCACAAAAAGCGTCACAACCTGAAGTGCTAAGGACCTTTCTGCTGACTCATCCTCCTTTTCTACAGCAAAAAAAGTATCTCAAATACAGCATTTCTCCAGTATTAGGTGAAGCAAGCCAAGGCACGCATTTATACACATCCCACATCAACCCCTTGACTCTCAGGGACATCAGAAAACCATTTTAAAAAGGCTGTCCGGATACATAACACGCCATGAGATCAGAGTAAAGTCTACACATGTAATATGAGGCCGCTGCACAGTAAGGTGAACCCGTTAGAAACCTTAGTTTAGTGGATGATGTGTCACAGCCAAAGTGTACTACTGTTTCACCAACCGCCCAGTGACATATTTCCAGACCTGTGCCCAAGTCCTGTGTAATCACCTTAACTTGGGGAATTAAGGGTTGTCAGGTGTGGTATATAAGACCCTGTCACGGGTCAGCCTCATGTTAGAATACAAAGGCTAAACAAAAAATGGGTTCCTTAATGAAAAAAATGCCAATGAGGTCAGGTTTCCCTTGCTGTCTCACTTGAGTGTCAGTATCCGTAACAAGAGACGCACATAATGAAATGCTCCTTTAATATGACAAAAATGTTCCTTAAAAAAATCAGAAAGACAATCTGACCTTAAAGCCAGATTTTAGAGGAATAAAATACAATTTGACTTCTGGTTAAGAAATAAAATTTAATAGATGATTAAAGACCCAGTGATACTAATGAAGGAAGGCTCAGATCTAACAAAGACAGTGAAAATAGTTATGGTTGATGATCTTGTAGCACAACCAACAAAGCATCATGAATTCACAGAAACTAGGTTGTTTCATGGAGCAAATCTGACTACCTTCTCAATTTCCAGAGCCTTAGCCTTAATGGCCTCCAACCGGCGAGCCTTGAAGTCTTCCTCTGGTGTCAGCTTTGGCTCCATGCTGGCAGCCGCCACCTCCTCCGACTCCGCTACAGATGCTGAAGGTTTTTCCTGGCGGGCCAAAGGTTAAGGGTTAGAGCTGAGGTCAACAGGTTTAGAAACTGGCTCTGATTTCAAAGTGTTTCAAATAGAGACAACTCTGTACTCTTACAGGTGTTGAGTTCTTGTTTTCGTGTGTGTCTCATTATGCATGCCGCATGTCAACAATAAACAGAAATGAGGTACTATACAGAGTACACCTCTCTAACTACAGGCTCATGACAGTCAGAGACCCAAGTAAAGACCCAGAGACAAAAATGCTTTAATCAGTTAAACATACAATTAGAGAAAACATAACCTAAATGTCCACGAACCAAAAACACAGTTTGTTAATTACCGTAACAAACTGATGTTTTGGCCTGTTTTTGCCACATTGACTACAAATAATGTACTGCATATTACGCTTTTATATGCTAAAGTTTGTCTTGTTTTTAATCGAAATGAAAGACACTTCAAGACTTAAGTTGGATTACAGATATTGATGATGGTGCATGTCCTCATGCTGTTTCTATTCAAATTCTCATTTATACCATTTGTTATTATCCTAATCTAAATAATGTATCTTTAGGATTGACCAGGTTCAGTTCAACCTGGCCGATCCTAAAATTGTCAGTCCTTAAATTATGTAAAGTTTCTTGTTCAATGTCCATTTTAAACCCCATGAAAAAGTGGACCATAACTGATATGAACAGCGTGCAATCTGTTTAGGCCACAAGCATTATGCAGCAAGCTGCAGTTGTCTTGCAGGTAAGTGCTTAGGAAATGCACATGTGGTTATATTCTGTAACATTTCTCCATAGCTCTAATTAACTGAGTTGTTTTTTCGAGCTGTTGGATGAGGTGAAAATTTACGAACTGTAACATGTTTGTTGTAAGAGCTAAATACTGGCTTAGGCTTCTGTAAAATACTGGCATTACCTTTGAAGATCCTGAACTGTGAGGAGACCCCTCCACGGAGCTGCTGGGAGTGTGGCTCGTCACCACATTGGGCTTATCTATGGAGAAAATATCAGAGTACAGTAAACAAATAAGTAGATAATCATCCTTAGATAGTTTTGTTAAACAAAAAGTTCTGACTGAGATTAGCTAACTTCAAAAAAAGGGTGATCCAAACAATAGATGAGAAGGGAAACAATGTTCTTTTAATTTTCCCCTGTATTGAAATAAACCCTGGGGGAACATCCCCCTTGGGTCATGGTCTTGGACACATGCCACGGTAAATACAACATCCCTGGTCAAATCCGGACAGAGATCTGTATTATATTTTATTCTCCCCTTTCTACACATGCTTCTTAGGTCTCTTTACTGTGCTGACTAATAACAGCAAAATGCCATAAAATAATATTTTTCAAAGAAACTCTGGAGGAGCAACTGCTCTCTACTGTGAGGCATCGAACAATTACTCACTTATCACTGTGAACCATCGTGAGGCCACAGCATTATGAGGCAGCTGAGAAGTATAAATCACTGTTTCTTTTCAATACTCCCTCGTTGGAGCCTCCCACACAATAGTGGCCGTGGAATTCAGCTGTGCTTAAATTAAAACATTGTCCTCTGTTGGCTCCGGTGTGTCTAGATAAAAAACAAATAGGACTAAATTGCTTGCTTTTACTAATGAAAAAAGTCATTGTGATTAGAGTGATCTGTGGTAAAGCTTAGTTTGGGTCCCACACCGGGGGACTATGGAGCTCCCAGATGGCACTTTTACCGAGAACCTACAGACACTGCAAAAAGACTGGATACTGTGGTTCAGTGCATGCAGACAAGCAGCAGTGTAAATCCAGACACTTTTAATGCACTGCTTAATATGGCATGTCATTGAACCATGTCTAAAGGCACAAGGGTTTGTAGCTGTTAAAGCTGCTTTTCACAGCTGAAGTTGGGGCAAACAGCCTGTCGTCATCCAGAGAGGTTTTAATGGCATAACTGCTCCAAAAGAATATTACTTTTCATTTTGAGGAAAAAAAAGGTACAATGATGGAAAGGTGTGTGTGTGTGTGTGTGTGTGTGTGTGTGTGTGTGTGTGTGTGTGTGTGTGTGTGTGTGTGTGTGTGTGTGTGAGCTACATTTCTCCTGGAACACACTCTTTAGACTATCATAAAAGGGCTCCAGTCAGCAGCATTGCGCTACAGTTTAATAGAGGTGTAGTGTTTAACCAGCCATACATTTGCAAAGCCAACCAGTTAGTCTTCGTCCTTAAAGAGGAAGACTGATAAAAATACATTGTACAGGGAATCTGCCTGCATAACAAAGCTTGGGAGGCATACCCTTATCTTGAAACACCATTTTTTGTGTACTTTGCTGTGCTGCCCTAATTAGTATCCCAGATGGGTGTGAGGGTGGGAGGTACAACTGTTTTCTCACTGTTTTATAGCATTTTCAAAGGGAGCTGAGCTTTTAACACAGAAAATTATGTTTATACATCTTAGAAATCAAAGAACTGTAGAAATGACTGTCTGCATGGCTCCCCTTAAATAAATAACATTGCGCATGTCAAATCACTTTAAAACAAGCTTTTGTCAAAGCAAATCCACAAATTTCATTAGCTCAGTATTGCTAATTAAAGTTCTGAAGGCTATAAAACTCACAAAAGAAAGTATGTAAAATGACAGGCTCAAAGTGATTCTGACGACATCGTTAAGCACCGAAGAAAAGGTCAGGTTCTGAATCCGAAGCCAAAGCACCCCAATAAACCAAGGGCATCCTTTTTCCCAGCCTCTAAAAGTGTGTGATGTTAGCGTAATTAACATCCTAACATGTTTCAGCACACCCTGACCCCTCACATTACACAGCACCTCTGAAAACAGATGCTTCACCTGGAAAGGCTTAATTCCTTTAGCCATTTCAAATATGCATGTGCCTTTGTAAAATGGGAAAATCATTTCTATTGTTGTAATAACACAAGGTGCAACAGCTGCATGGACAAACACTGTATATATGAGAATAAATTCCAAGTCTTTCCTGGATCGTTCACAATGTCTATTCGCTTTTAGCTTTCTTTCATGCTGTGGCCAGTCACGGAGTGTCAGGTAGTTCAGAGTAGTGCTTTGTTATTAGATGTCACGGCATCCACTGGGGTGCCAGGTCAGACGGTCAAGTCCATTACTGCTAGGTCTGTGCAACACATTTAAAATCAAAGGTGGAAAACAGAGCTGAGCAGCGCATGTTGGATTCAGAAATGGAGACAAGACTCTTCCAGTGTCAAATTTGCTTTAAAGATGATGATTGCTGAGGTATCTGAGAAAGATTGCAAATACTAATCCAAGAGGGAGCAACCTAATATCTGCCATATGTATTAAGGCTTGTGCAGCATTTACATGTACTGAACACTGCTCGGTACTTCTTTTTGAACTCAAAATAGTGCACACATTGTTATTTCTGTTGTACCACTACCAATGTTATTTTGAGGAGAGACGGGAAAGGGGGCTACTCTGGTCCTGCTGCATGGGGGCACCCACTCAACCAGGTAAGCTATCAGGGCATCCTGGTTTCAGCTCTGCTCCAGACAGGCTGTTTCACAATTTGTAGCTTTACATCTAACAAAGCTGTTACTGCCCACGCCTATTTCAAGAAGAGGGGCCACAGGCAAACCTCTCTCTGCGTCTACTCTGTTAGGAGACCAAATCCCAATCTCCATACTCACAAATTTTAAGGTGTGTTTCCACAAAATGTGTGTGGGCCTCACTCACTGTCAAATCATCCTGAGGGCCCTGATGCAGACTTTTCAGCACTATTAAGTTCCTGTTCTGCGTGAATCACATATCTGCAGACTTTTCTGAGGGACTTACCCATAGTTCATGGCAAAAATTGGTGGCGTCTATACATGGTTATCCTACCCTCTATAAAATGTCCACAAACCAAGCATAAATAGTGTGGAGAAGAAATGTGCCCTGAAAATTATCTGTAAGCATCTAGCTACTCAGTTATTTATTATTTTTAGAGTTGTTAGTATTTTCAGTCAAACATCTGCATAGGATTTACAGATGCTCATTGCTATTCAGACTTTTGGTATTTAGTTAATATGTATAAACACTGCAAATGAAATGCAAGTCTAAATCCTTGATTTTAAATGGTGATGTGCTGTTTCCGAGCAATGTGTGCTGGCATGATCATGTGTCCCATTCTTTCCTTTCATATCATTTCTACAAACTCATACACTGGAGCGCTACAGCTGTGATGCTGGTCTGTGAGCGCTGAGACTTTTTTTTGGATTCGGCAAGTTAGTGGCAGAGAGGAGCAAACCTTGTTCTCTTTAACACTTACGCTTTGGCTGTGCCTGCTGATAGGGATAGCCTTTGTCCCTATCAGGAGAGAAGTTCCGGCTGTTGGTATTTGATCCAGAGCGAACAGTTACAGATGGCTGGGCCTCCCTCCTTCCAGGGGAGCGATCCCGTGTGATTACTAGAGGCTGACAGGTCCTGTAGTCATCACGGTCTTCTCTAATGATAGGAAGAAACAATGAAGAATTTGTGAGTCCACTGAGTCCTCCCGAAGTATATAGTTGAAAAAATATTCTGTACAGTACACATACATGTACCACAACAGCTGAAGGCAGGAATGCATGTTTAAAAGTGTGTTGCACTAAAAACAAGCCATACTTGCATGATGATCTACTGTATGGTATGGTCTTGCTGTGTGACAGGTAGAAGAATGGCAAATATTTTGTGTAATTTAATGTCAAAGAAATAGCCTCGGTTAAACGTTGAACGCCCTGTAAAGACTCAGTCTGATTGGAAACCCACTTCTTACTTCACCTCTTAAATCAAAAATTAGACATCTGTTCTGTCCATCTTACAAAGGAGTTCGCTGTTCAACGCACACTAGAAAACCATATGAATGTGAGGTTGAATGTGATGTTAGGGCACTGACTTGACTTTTCTGTCCTGTTCTGTCCTCTGAAGAGGGCCTAACCCTCGACCTCTTCTGCGGAACTGGTGAGGTCTACCACTGCTCCTGAAAACAAGAAGAAATACAGTGAAAAACACAGGCAAACCAAGCAGTTTAATAAGGAAATGTCCCCCAAGAAAACATTACAAATAAATCTATTAGAGAAAACTAAATGCATGTTCAAAACGTATTAGTTTCATCATTAATGGTTTAAAAAGAAAAATGCTGGATACTCATCAGTGAACGCCTTCACATTGGTAATGGAAACAGAGCAAGCAGAAGACAAACCACAAGGACTTAAATTCAGACTCAGTGGGGCACTGTGGCACACTGATCAATTTGTGGAACGAAGGCAATCTTCCACTTTGGCACAACCAACAGTCGGCTGACAGACAGACCAATTTTGGTCTCTCCTCACTATGATCTGTCTTCAATTGTATGCAGAACCATGATTAACCCTAAATATGGAGCTGAAATCAGAAAGCACTGTCGCTGGATCTGTTATTTAACCATGTCATGAAAATTCTGAGAGCTTTTTAGAATATTTCGTACACCTAGCACAACTACTAAATCATCATTGTTCACTACAGCTCATTTCATAATTTTCCAAACTTAAAGCTCCTGTCCGGACATCTTTTAGGTGTAGAGTTATAAGCAACCAAAAGGCACCTGGCTGTCATGACCTCTGCTTGAACTCAAGCCACATCTCAAACAAAAATCAGGTCTAACAAGGCCTCAACCTTTTACGACTCATGGTCTGTTTGAAGTAGCCAAGACTCAGCCTGCTGTTTGCCAAACACCAAATTTCCATTCATGCAGTCCGAAATTAATATCCATAGTATATAGGTAGAAAAAGTATTTATTTAGGAAAAAATAAAGAAATCTACAGGGTACAACTTCAGACACTTAAAGAGAATATTTTTGTTACTCACAGTCAATGCACTGATTTGGTGAGTCATGAAGACTAAAATTAACCATGAGCCCCAAGAGATAAAACAAGCTAATAACAACCAATTATACATACATCTTTACTCCAATTTCTTTCATTGATTACTGTACAACGCTATCTGCTCATTGAGAATGCTGTTCATTTGTCACCATGGCTACTGAAGTACCTTCTGCAAGAAAGAATCCTACTTCTTGATCTGTGAAAAGGATGAAGGCAGAAGCAATCAGCTGCTTCTTGACAGGAGAATATGAAGCGTAAACTTACCCTAAACCATATCACTGCAGTTAGTAAAAGAAGTGGATGGCAGATTTCAGCTCTGTCTTAAAGCAATACTGTGGTGCTCTTTTGTATAGATATGTTTCTGGTTACTGTAATCCTTCACTTGTTCTTGTTCTGTACTGTTGTACAGTCCCGGCCTAATCTGCTTCCAATGTAAGTGATGAGAGTTAAAAACCAAATAGTTGCCATTTGAAATAAAGAAAAATTCCACAGTTTTTAAGAAGTTAGTTATCTAAAGTGGTCATATCAAATGTGTGTCTTCAAAATTCACAACCAATCAGTCCTGAATTCCTTCTTTGACTGTCCTGCAGTGAAGGAATCTGGTACTAGTTAGACTTTAACTTGGGGAAACATTCACTTGATCTGATTAACAAGACTGTAACTGACCATCATTTAAACTCCAGGTTTAGTTTTAGAATCCATTTTTACACTGAAACAAAAACTCTAAATTATGTCCTCATTCACTTACACTGGCAAAATATTAGGAAGACACCATTTAATGGTCAGGAGCAGGGATAAACTATTTCAGTACATATGTGCGCATTTGACTGTTTCAGGAAAGATTTCATGAAGTGCTCACTAGTAGAGAACTCATATGAATGTAGTTTTGAGCTTTTGATACATTTTGTTCTTGACATACTGAACAGTTCATTTGTCAGATTTTAACAACATTTTTCTTAACATTTGTTGAGGTCAACATGGGTTCAAGAGTCGTAAAAGGTTGCTGTTCAACGTTGCATCTATGTATTGTGCGACCACCCAAGGCTTTATGATAACCCCACAGTAGTAAACTTACAAAAACTGAAGCAGCTGGTAATATAAAACTAGTTATATGAACCTAAATTTGCAATCTAGGTTGGTTGAAAGCCTAGTTAATAATGTGCATGTTTTTACACACCTTACATCATTTGACCAACTTGCCCCTATCTATTAATTTAAAGCAGAAATGGCCAAAAAAGACAAGAGACATATATTGCTCTGAGTATCTGAGAAGTGTGCGTGAGTGTTTGACTGAAGAACGAGTGGTCCAGCTGTTTTTCCTCTCAGGGTGGGGTAAGGGGTGGGGGTGGGGTTATTTGGCTGAGTGAGTAGACACTAGTGCCCTTTGTCCCCTTCTTCAGCCGGGTATGACTCCTGGAAAGGGGTGTCTGAGCCCCGTGAACTGGTGGTATGTCGAAGTGGCCAGTGAAATAAAAGTGTCTGTGGATGTAGTTGTTCTGTGTGCTGCACTGTGTGGATTTTAATTTCATTCATTAATTTCAATTAT
Source organism: Dascyllus trimaculatus (assembly GCA_024666655.1). NCBI lineage: Eukaryota > Metazoa > Chordata > Actinopteri > Pomacentridae > Dascyllus > Dascyllus trimaculatus. The sequence goes on from CM045448.1 coordinate 27,003,621, forward strand.
TAACTGAAGTTTGGTTTTTAAATACATTTTCTGAAGCTTTAATTTTCTGCCACCGCAATATTTTTTAATAGTAGGTGTTACGTTCTTTACTATTGTTGAATGTCGGTGGAAAGAATATAAAAAGAAAGTGATCTTAGACTTGTGAGCTTGTTTAACATATTGTTTCATGACATGTTAACAAAGTCACACATTACAAGGACCAGCTAGCTTTTCAAAAGACAGAACTCTGCCTACATCTAGTGGTCAAGTTGATGCACTACACAAAGAATTCAGTGAAGAAACTGATCATCTGACATAATCACAGTGAAACAAGAAATAAAATTGATAATAAAGTCTAAATCTTTAAAACAGAAGGATCAGTTTGCTACCTTGAGTCTAACTGATGCCTCAGATCATCTCTTCCATAGCTCTGTTGGGAGTACGAGGCCCCCTGGAAGCAGAAGTCACAATTTCAACAACATTCACTGAAAAATGCTGCAAATGTGGATTACTTTCATTGCTATTGTAACTGCTGGAAACTACAGAAGGCCTACAAGAACCTTAAATACTAAAAGCATTACACCATGTAGCTGTTAACCTTCTGACAGTCAGACACACTGGTATGCCATTCAGTTATGTTTTGACATGATCTGACTACAGACTGGCACTATTCTCTTAGAAGCACCTGTAGCACAAAACAGGTTTTAGCATATAAACCATGCATGAAAAGCTTGTCTTACATTTCGTGGTGGTGACGAATGTCTGCGATAATTCCCAAAGTTGGGGTTACCATCAAAGTATCGCCGATCATTGGGTGGATAGCTCCCTTCACTGTGACCTCTTCCTTCCTGGTAATTGTCCGGGTAACTGTCCTGATAACTGTCCTGGTAATTTCGAGGGCTTCCATACCATGAGTCTTCATTAAATCCTCTATCAAATTCCACCCCCAGCCTTGGCATTGGGTTCCTCTTTTCAACAATATTGACAACTCGATGAACAGTCACCTGAAATGACAAGGTATCATAGCCGACACTTCAGTACATTCACCTGTGCAAGAAGGTAATAAAGGAAAAAGTCCTACAAATTATAAGACATAATGTTCCAGTGCTGGAGTTTCATAAGAAGTCAATGCAACACTTAAAAACAAAAAATTCTCACAGCTAAAAAAAAAAACGTTTTGTTGACATACAAGTCTGTTAAGTCACTATCTATTGCCAAATCAACACAGTCAGGGTTTTTTAGTGACTCAACAGTAAGCATGAACATTCCTCGCACAGTACAGGGAATGAGTTTGTGTCATTTCACAGAAATCTTTGTTATTTCTTACCATTTGATAAAAATTAAATTCTATTGGTTCTGAGTACTAAGAGATGGAGCCCCTATAAACAAAACTGGTTTAAAAAAATGTTTTTTTTGCTCTCAAATCTTATAATTTTGTCGCTAGGGATTTCTTTTGCCCTGCTAAAGCCTCTTTGGGGGGTGCAAAACTCCCTTTATACAGGACAAATCCTGACAATAGTGACTGAGCCAATGACCCACTGATAAAACCATACAAGAGTCTTTGTGTCTAAAGTACTATAAACTGTGTGTCTGTGTTGACGTTCCCACATAAAATCACAAGCAGCATGCAGAAAGCAGTAAAATGGATAATTCGCTGAAAGAATTCAGCAGGTGTGCCTTGTTGCACAATCCAGATCTTGAGGAAAACTTGCCATTTCAGCTCAGAGGTTGTTGTTGTCGCTTCCCATATCAAAGGGAATATTAAAAATACTAAAACGCAGACGGTGGAAAAGGGGGAGAAAGCCAAAAAAGATTTAGTATGTCCCAGTTCAGAATGCAATGGTCAAAGTTTAAAGTACAATATTATGACAAAAAATTTCTTTATTGTATGGACACTGCAAGAAACAGTATGTACTTTGTAAGGGCACCTGAAGTATGCACTGAATGTAAAAAGAAAAAGTATGCAATTTGGGAATCAAAAATTCTTAGAATGTCTGGGAGGTAATGTTCAAAAACGCATCAAATGCAAGTGACAGTCACAGGTATCGCCACTTTAACAAAGCAGTTTTTCCACTTATTACTAATGGACTTAGTCAAAGTAATACACTTTTTTTGCCATGCAAACCACATCTGTCCTTACCTCTCTTGCATCCACTGATGAGAAGTGCTCTTCATATGCCTCTCTGATTTTTCGACCACGTCGATATGCCACTATAAGATGGGGGTAAAAAGAGTGCGTGCTGGTTAAAACTCAGTGTAAGGCTATAGAGTAACTTTTACATTACACCTAATATACAACAAAATGTTAAAAATGCTGTTCAAACAGATTTGACATGAACTGGAAGAGGAATGAATAGAAATGTTTAGGAGAGCAAAAGCCCGACAAACTTTGTTCTACAGGTAGCCAAAATAAAGGCCAGATACTTTTAAAACAATGCTGGCATACATGAGTGTGGAGTCTTTATCCCTGATCAGCAGTGAAATAGGCTGTCTAATTTGTAAGTCAACAGCCGAGGCAGAAACAAACTGTATATATTTTATGATCCAGTGGAAGAACACTTCAACTGAAATTGTCAGACTTCTTCTCCACCCCGGTGAAGTTTGTAAAGATGGAGGTCGGAAGCACAATCTGACACTTCACACTTTCTCAGGGTTCCTCTAACAGTGGGGCAACATGAACAGGCTTGGCTCTGTTGGAAGGATGTTAAGCACCCTTCATAAAAACACTGGGGTGTTGACCGAGGATTGGAGCTGGACGCTGCAGGTTAAGGATCTCTCCAGCTGTCTTTCTGGCAATTCATAACAGGCATGCACTTCGGACAGAAAACATTTCTAGTAGGCTGTAGTTAACTGGCAGCCTTTTGCGTTTGTCACATCCACATGATCCCCCCTCTGACAGCTGCTTGGGAAAATGCATTACTCACTTGCCAGTCAGTAGACTTTCAACCTTTTTTAAACTAAATAAAGTTGTAAAATTGGTTCAGCACAATAGTCTGAACATTGAGAAGAAAATATACTATGCAGACATGACTTATTTTTATTAGAGTGACGTGTGCAAATGGTTATTCATACTTATTATACACATTTGGATTTATTTACCAAACTGACTGCTCTTGTCATCAGCTGAAGTCTGCACAGAACAGTGAATGCTAAAGCGTCCAGCTCCAGTACAATCCTACAGCAACAATATGATTTCTAAAATTTCTGGCATGGCCTAGCCAGGCTCACATTTCTGATGACTGGAATAATTGTCTTTGACCAAACTACAAGAAACAATGAAGGAAGACGAGTCTGCAAAGATAAACTATGCTTGCCAATACTGTCATTTTAACACCCTAAAACTGTGCACCAGGTACTCGGTGTTGCACAGGCACAACTTCACTTGATGTGCTCTAAAAATTCCAGCAAGCAGAAGACAATGAAACAGCCAAAACAGTTTATTTATAGGTTGAGGTCTCTATGAAAGAATATTGTAGCGCTGAAAAAACATGCAAAATGTATGTTATTTTCACATACTGGTGCAGGAATGATGTTTGATCCCAGTCTGGTGTCCTCAAGATGTTTCAGGGAATAATGACGAATCTAAAACAAAAAAAAAACCCAAACAAAAAACTGTTGTATTCATGTGACTCCATCAGTGCACAAACACATTGAAGAAAAGACCTTGTAGCCTGCAAACGCACACATACAGGCGTGCGGACACAATCTTTGACCTCTGTTCTACAACATTTCTAGTATACCCCAACCAAAAACAACTGATAATGGCCCATGAAACGCTCTTTTCATGAACTGTGAAGTTAGCTTCTGATTTGCAGCTTCCAATTTGGGAGTTATGGGGTTTGTAGTCTCACTTATACATATAAATATAGTATAAATACAGTGGTTTTAGATTTGGACCTAGTGCAGTGTGGTCCAGGTGTGGGGAAAAGCAGTGTAATGTTTTGGTGCTTATTTATATTTTTGCAAGCAGAATAAAGTTTTAACATATCTAAAATGGCGTTTTAACTAATCTTAAGCCTCTCTGGGCCACAGTAACTGGACACTGGACAGATCTGACGAGTGTAAGTATTGTAGTATTTTCATAGAAACTGCAGAATAAAGGTTTCACAGTTTTGCAAGCGAGTTTTAGACAACCTTAAGGTTTTACCTGAAATGTCTAACTAAAACATTAACACGCTTTCACAGCAGTAGGAGTTGCAGGGATGCATCGCTTAGATCGCCCTTTAAGCTAATTTCACCGTCGTATAGGGGGAGACTTTGCGTGTCCAGTCCCCCCTTCTCACAGCAAAATATCCAGCGTATCTAGAGGTCTACGGAGCAGGAAGGAATGTAAACAGTCCGCACCAGTGAGAAGAAGAGGAAGTGGTCTTACAGAGCCACTGTAAGAGGTTACTTTTGCTGTGCATTCTACTGTATGATGCTGCAATTGGGCTAAGAATGTGTATTAGCATTGTTGTTAGCACACCTAGCTAGTTTAAACACCAGTACATCAGGAAGTAGTAAGAAACTCACCAAACACTGAGGCTATTTCAACACTCCTCGTCACAAAGGGCACAATACATATCCCGCCAATCGCTTCAGGACATATACACGAAAATATAAATTACACAGCAGCCCAAACTCCCCCTTTCGTGAACATGGGTACAACCAAAACTGTTACAAACACAGTACAGATAGCGCCATACACACCGTTTCCTGTATGCTCTTCTTCGCTGGAAAACGGATTTCTCAAAAACAATGAGCGGCCGCCATCTCGTGGCGACAACACGTATCGGTCTGCCTCAAACACCTTTCACTCTTTTCTGATATCTGAAATACCCAAAAATAAACTGAAGGGAAACTGAAAAGGTTGATTTTTTGACAGCAAGTCAGATTTAGAGGTAAAAATCCAATTTGCATTAACTGCAAACTCATTTATTGCCGTGTTTGGGCCTTATTTTTTCATGTGGTCACAGAACCCTCATGAATACATACTCCTGAACTCTGTGATCCTCAGTGGAGGCCTTCAGACATAATACGGTGGTGTTTTGTAGATTCTCCAGTTATGTTTTCACTTCACAGCAGCTTGCTCCTCAACTTGTCTAATCACATGTTCTTTGTGCATTTGTCTCCCGTGAATACAGATGTTCCTGTGGTTGTGCTCCCTGAAAATGTGACCCAGAACTGTTATCCGATCAGAGTCCTGTAAGTAAAACACACAAAGAAATACATGAATTCACACATTCTTTATTTTATCTGACATGTGTCTGTCTCTCTCTCTATCTGAAAAAAGTGTTGTATGAGCTTGTCTTTCATGCTCCTGCATTCATCTCCTCCAGTTCACAGAAAGTTTGATCTGCTTGTGGACAAAATGTGCTTTTCCTCATTAAAACTGAATTATCTGTAAAGATGAATTTTCCTAATTTTCTTACTTTTATCTCTAAAATACTCCCTTTCTTACAACTACAAACAGTGATAAACACATGCTTAATTTTTCTTTCTATTTGGTCTCTGTAGAAAGAGAAAGCGTGAAGGCCAGCAGGGTGACCGACGGCATGTCCAGAAGCCACCAAATGCCTGCTCTTTCTGAAGGAGCAGATGCCAAACCTGGTGGCTGAAATGAAGGTTATGGACAGGGCAGGCATGAACATACTGATATATAAATATTATATATATATATATATATATATATATATATATATATATATATATATATGGATCTTTCTGTGTGGAGTTTGCATGTTCTCCCTGTGCAGTGTGGGTTTTCACTGGGTACTCCAGCTTCCTCCCACAGTCCAAAAGCATGCTGAGGTTAATTGACTATTCTAAATTGTCCGTAGGTGTGAATGAGAGTGTGCTTGTTTGTCACTATATGTAGCCCTGTGATAGACTGGTGACCTGTTCAGGGTGTCCCCTGCCTCCACCCGAGTCGGCTGGGATAGACTCCAGCCTATACATATATATATATATATACATATATAATACTTGAATTTAAATTTTTTTTTAAAAATGTCGACAGAAAAAAAAATTAGCAGAGGATGGTTTCGATCCATCGACCTCTGGGTTATGGGCCCAGCACGCTTCCGCTGCGCCACTCTGCTCATACCGGTTACACAGAGAAATAGCAGGTCTCATAGATGGCGGTCTGTTGTAAGTGTCCTCGCTGTAATGGGTGAGTGACAAATGGTTTACAAAAGACGGTCGTCGGTGCCAAACTGCTTTCTTATCTGTAAGAGTCGGTCTGTCATGTTTGCACATGATAGTGCATTTCGCGTGCAATGAATGTGCCATCATGCCTCTAAGCTTGCTATACATTGTTGTGGACATTAAAACTAAAAAATGTAAACCTTACATTTTAAACTTTGAACATAAAAGCAGCATGAGCCATGAAAAACACCAGAAAATTGAGCGCATTTCCCCGACCAGCCATGTTTAGGGCAATAATAAGGGCCGGTAAAGTCCGGTGCAGTGACCACAGCATTACATTGTCTGTTGTTCTTTAATACCTTATTGCAGTTTTGTAAGTATTAACATTGCATCATCTTTTTAAGACGAAAGTGAAAATGTTATTGATTTCAATGAGCTCAGGCCTCTTTTGGGGAGCAGATCTCACTCACTCCCCCCATAATTCAAACCCATTTTCAAAGCCATCACTGATTTTAGAAAGAAAAAACATTTCTGACCAAAGCCTAGTTAGTTCTTTCAGAAAACGTGCATAACTGTAGCCTCATGAACTACTCCTGCAGGGTTGCAACAGCAAGGGTATTGACCAAATAATGACAGCACAGCAGGGCCAAAACTTCTGGTTCTACAAAATAGTCACTGCAGTTGAGGTATAATTTACCTACTTACGCCTGACACCATCCAGAAGTACAGACCCTTTGACAAGGAACCATCAGAAGTCTCCTTATTTGCTTTTTTTTCTCTCTGGTACCAGGTATATCCTAGTCTCTTGATGTCTGTCTGGAGACCCAGTGTTCTTAAGTTGGGTTCTGTTCCTCCTCCTGATTGTTATTAAGTGAACTCTCCTTTAGTTATTATTCATTATTTCTTCAAAAGGTAGAAATCTGTGACGTTTCCACATTATTGCAGATAATACTTTTGCCTGTTTCATTTGCTTAGTCGCATGCTGGCTTTTCTCAGTACGAATAAGCTTCACTAGTTGTGTTTCAGTGAACATGAGTCACACAGTCTACTGAGTGAGAGCCCCAAACAAAGTGTCCCCTTTGAATACACTGAATTAAGATTTGGCTTTAAAATCACAAACTGAACAGGTGCCGGGTGTTGCATAAATTGCTACCAGGGCAAATCCACTCAAAATGTTTCACATACAGATTAGCTACAGTGAGAAACATAAGTGATGTGATGCAGTGAAACCAGCGTATGGCAGATCCTGACTTTAACATAAACACACAAAACTGTCTCACTGTTGGATATCTTTATTGTGACATGTGCTTGATAATGATGCCATGAAGCGATTAAATTGTTCAAGCGGGTGATTGTTTTGGACAACTAAAACACTTGCAAGTAAATACTTTGTGCCTAACTGCAATTTCTTGTGAACTGAGTCCTTAAAGCAGTTTATAAACAAAAAAAGAATTATTTTAACATTACATTTGATGCATTCAGGTATGAAGACAACCGATTTGACAGACTGATTATTTCACTACGTGAAAACTATTCTACATGTCGGATAGTTATGTAATACTCTCACCCAACACAAGTCAAACATAGAACGTAAGAAAAGGTTTCCATTACAGCAGTGGTTCTCAGCTGGTCCAGCCTCAGGACCCACTATGTCTCTATTAATAATAGTCGCGACCCAAATTTTTGAAGTTTGCTGTTCCTGTAAACAAATTAAGGTTTATTTGGCTGTCATCTCAACGCGTTTTGATACAACTTGGGAAAATTTTGGCTTTTTTTTTTGCTCATTTTGGTATATTTGAACGTTTTTGCCAAGTTTTTGGGTATATTTTGACCCATTTTTCTCCTATAAGCTGACAGAGACAAATCTAGAAGTTAATATTGGGCAACTACTGGCATCACCACCACTAAATATCCTGCTACTGAAAGCAAATTGTGTCATAAGAAACATGTTCTTTAAAATAAAAGACCTTATACCACTGCTTTTTTTGCTTCTGCGACCCTCTAAAAATGGCTTCGCGACCCACTTTTGGGTCCCGACCCACTAGTTGAGAACCACTGCATTACAGGAAGACACAATCCTTTCACAACTGACAAATGATGTAAGCATTCAGAGAACATTCTCGTGTCACTTGCCAGGCAGCGTTTTCTGTCAGCATGGTGCAGCCCGTTTCCTGGATGGATCTGTCCGGCTGCCCTTGTCTCCACTTGGTGAAGGTCAGAGGTCGCTTTTTCATATCAAACTCAAAATTCCCCTCTGTCTTTTTATTGTTGACGCTGATCCAGGCCCTTTTATCCACTTCACCATACAGCTGAGTCAGCATGCTGTTCTCCTCCTCGTTCTGTGGTAAAGCCAGCTCTAAGCCTCGTTGGGAGCAGAAGTCTACGGCCTTCCAGAAGGAGCCTCTCTCCTTGTTGGACACAAAGTGTTTCTGACCAACCTTCCGGACAAAATCAAAGTTTATAGCTGTAAGAAAAAAACAGCATGCGAAAAAATCAGGAATAAATCATAAAGTAAAACATATTTTGTTTCTGAACATATTTAGTGAAATACAAAAATAAAGGGGGTAGTGCAAAACTGAGGGGACATCAGTAGAAAAATAGAAAATAAACGAGAAATATATCTAAATACTGTTGCTTCTCACGGCAGATTCTTCTGAGTGTAGAAAATAGTGATATTACATAGGCTATTCCATAATAATGTTATATCTCACTAATAAATGAAGGAGTCTGCATGTGTTTGCATGAGCAAATTAGCCTGTCCTTTGCTTTTCTCAACAACAATGAGATCGTCTTCACCATGTGTGAGTATACTGCCGGGGAATGAGGCGCGCTATTTGAAGTCTTTCAGATGAGCGATTCCTAAACAAACACAGAATGAGAAATATTAAAGTCCCTCTCTAGCCATTGATTGAACCCCTAATAATTAATTTCTCTCTATCAAAGTTGCATATTTAGAAGACTTTCTCCACGAAAATAATCCTTTCCTGTTCTATAATGGCTTCGATGTAACTGTGCACCATACCTTCCTCTTTAATGTGCAGATCTATGAAGTCTGCGCCTTTAATCTTCACCCTCCCTTCAACACTCACTGCAGCTGGAGCACATCAGCCCACCGACGACTCTGCTCAAACTCTGTAAAACTACTCTACCCTATACAATGGCAAGTTGTAACGTTGGAGTAGTTCAGCGACACACGTTGGCATTTTGGAACAGGCATTGCACTACTAGTCTAAAGTTTAGTTATATGCAGAGGTTTGGGCCTGAAAGAATTTACAATGTTCATTCAATTTTGAAGTGAAATATTAGATACAAAAGAAGGGAAGGTCTAAATACAGCCCAACATGAAAAAGACTTCTTTAGATTTTAACACATGGCATCTTTCGAGAAGACGAAACATTGATCGTGGACTATGCAAAAGAGCAATTCGTCAGGCTTTGACACATTCTTTCTTCTCTTCTCTCTTTGTGGTGAAATTTAAAAACACGAATAGAAGAAAAAAAGGATACACACAGTTAAACAATGACTGAGCTGAAGCACTAAAAGAGCTGACATTAATCATCATCCACACGTATTCACTTCCTGTAATGCTCCTTACTGAGCCTTGAATCGGCCACTTACCCTTGTATAAAACAGCAGTCTTCTTCTTTAAGATTTCAACGGCTCGGCCAACAGGGCGAAAGTAATCTGGATTTAGAAAAGCAAGTTCTGTTTGGTCCTGGGTTTCATTAAATTTTCCAGTATATATTTGTGGTAAAGCATTTAATCAGTTTTGTACACAATATATAATACTGAAAGGATGGTGCAGAATAAAATGGAGAAAATAGAACAACTTCAAGGATTAATACTCTGAGACTGTGCAGGTTTTAGGTTTTATAAGATATGGACTTAAAATGACAAAACAAAAGTGAATCAACTCCTGTTTTCCACCAAACACTGAAACATTGCAAAGGTATAATTGCTGCAGAGCTGGATGCAATTTATTGGATGACATGTTTTTGTGTTGACCACTTGAATATGTGTCGTGCATCTTGTCCAACAACTAGCACACATGGAGAAAGAAAAACTAATCACCTCGTCCACATGATACAGCTGCCCCAGATAGTCCAGGTGCTCCATGATACCCAAGTGGTCCTGGATCCAAATGAGAACAGGAAAAAAAGATAATAAAGAGGACTAAAAGCCAGAGCCACAACACTCAGTTGAAAGATGGAACCTCGGTAAAGAACTGCTGGTTGAGGCGGCAGATTATGGACTATGATCCTGGTCAGAGAATCAAGGCAGGTGGAGAGAGAGATCTGATCAGTTTCCTTTTTATGAGATTGCTGAACTTGGATATCGGTTTATAACATAATTTGTGTGTGTGTGTGTGTGGGTCTGAAAATAAAGAAAAGCTATAAACTGTATCACAACAGACACTCTGCACATTATTCATCAGGTAAATCAAATAATAAGCTGCTATATAAGCATAAGATTTCTCAGATGACCATTAGCAGAGGCAAAGCATGCTAAACAACAGGAGAGCCTTACATAATGAATGTTAATTAAGTGACCAAGTAATTCAGCAAAGAGCAGACAAACACAACAACAAGCATAAGCTCAAACTTACACAACATAATTCCCTGCAAACACAACCTGGAATAGTGAACAAATCACCCATAACTAGAAGGCAGAAAACACTTACTTTTCTTCAAGAATGCACATATAATCAGGGAAAACACACAAAAGTCTATACAGCTCCACACAGTGGATTCGCTGTATCACTGGGCATTAAGCATGCAGAGATTAATCGATACTAATCGGTATCTTGATACAAACGTGCGCGATGCCAGTGCATCGATTCATTCAGTGTGGACGATACAATTAACGGGTGAAATCGTGATGCATCGTTTGCTGCGTGTCTGCATTGGTAAAATCCATGGTTGCATCAATTTTTTCATGTTGTATTTCATTCTATTCTGTGTTTCCGAGGCACAGTGAATAATGCACCATCACTGCTTCGCATTTTGTTTTGTACACGGACAGAAGCCGGGAAGCACATTTCTACCGCAACCAAGTTACAACAACATGAAGGTCCGTGAGAGCAGCAGCAAGCAGTTAGATGAGATTTTTGATGCACCTAAAATCAGGCGTTTGGAACTACTTTGGCTTTTTCAAGAAAGATGGTAAACTTGACAAGACGCAGGTCGTTCGTAAAGAATGCCGTGCTGCTAAACCTTACTGGACTGTTGAAGTTCTGACAGTGTGATAAAACAGGTTCCAAATGTGAGGGAACCGATTCCTGTTCCTTAATGTTGAATCTGGTTCCAGATCCCAACCCTACTTGTAAAAAGGCCTGTTTCTTTGCTGTGCTTCTTAAGAGGCCAAAAAGAAGTTGCAGAAAGTGATGCATAGTGCTAGTAGAGATTATAAGCAAAATGTGCACTTTTTGTTAAATTTGCTGCTCATAAGGAATAAAACAAATCCTCTGCCTCTCGTACCATCCTGAATTCCAGCTTCTTATTTTCTATTTAAATTTCTGGCATAAGTTCTTTGCATCATGTTGAATCGCATCGTATCGCATTGTGTAGAATTGAATCACCATCAAATCAATATCAAATCGCATGGAATCAGGAACTGCGGTGAATTGTATTGCATCGTATCATCAGGGGCTTCAATGTATCGCTAATGTATCGTATCGCTGGTAGTGTATGGAGGTGCGTGAGGCATCGTTGTCGGTGATGGAGATTCACATGCTTACTGGGCATGTATGAGTTGTTGGCTGCCGGCTCTCTGCACCAGCAGATGGTGCTGTTGGATGCCTGGAAAGGCCTTAACCTGTAGGGCTTTCTCACACAAAGTTCTCATCTCATAATGTATGCCTCTGATGGGCACCATATTTTACACTTTTAAAGCTCCTTTTTGTGGCAGTCACTTAAAAAAAATCAGCTTATTAGGCTGAACAATAAGGGTTTTATGGTTGGTGGAATATCGGAGTAGGCAGAAATATTGAAATTTTCGGACCAACTTTGCACCATCATGTAACTGGTTTGTATTATTCTATCAAAGCAGGGTCATACCATTGAAGCCCATATGTATGTATCAATGAGCAAGCAAAAATCCAGGATGCTAGCTACACTCTTTCACAAGTTATAGCGCTTCAAACAGTGCTCCCCAGATTGGCACAAAGAAAACAACACAGAAATTGGCATGACCCCAACCCCTCTTTGAGAATTATTAACTCAGAAACTAATGTTGCTGTAGTAAATTTCTGTCGAACCATGATGTGAAGACGTGAAGTTGATGAAGAAATTCTCCGCTGATACCTTCTTGTGTGTATATATATATATTTATGTATATATATAAAGGTTTATTAATAACAAGCACAGTATCTTCAGGCACCATGGTCTGCCTGGGTGAGATTCACAGCCAAATAGAATCCACACCCAGGGTAGCCACTTCTACGGGCTTATATAGGGAAGTCGTTTTCATGAAACGTTGACATACATGGGAGAGAGAATATATAAACATTTATGCTGTGTCTTCTCCATGTTAGGTAGCAAACTTTAAGTTGTACATACCCAAGTTGAGACTTTTGGATGACCTGGGTCTGAACTCCAGACACCTCATTGCCAACAACCTCAGATTTTACACATAGTCAACTCAATCAGAATTCACAACTTCTTATCTTAAAAATCTGTCAAATTGAAGATGGCCCTGTGATGAACTGGCAACCTGTCCAGGGTGAACCCTGCCTCTCTCCAAAGTTAGCTGGGATAGGCTCCAGTCGCCCAACCTTAGAGAGGATTAAGCGGTGTTTAGACAATGGATGGATGGAAACTGAAGATAGTCAGGCGTGGGGCATCTGGTAAGTTGAGGTGGCGTGACCCACACACAAAATGTTTTATATGCAGGTATTAGCTGATATGTTGCACTTCCTGAAAGGCTGAGCTGTATTTAAAAAATAAGCAAAATAAGTATGTTTTATCCATTGATGAGAACTATGTTGCATCAAATGAAGACTTTGTATAATAACAACAACATCCTACACAACAAGGAGTTTTTCAAACTACACCTCAACACCCAATGCTAACACTAGTTTCTATCCTATTTAAGAAACACTTTGCACCAACACACTTTCATTTATTTTTTATATTGCTGCTGTTGTTTCAGGTTGTTTCGTCTTTACCTGGAATTCCACGAGGACCAATTTTTCCTGGTAACCCAGACTCTCCTCTGTCACCTTTGGGACCAGGAGGACCTGGAAGTTGACTGTAGGCAGTAGGAGCCATCAGGCAGAGGATGTAGAACAGGAGACACAGCCTCATCGTCTGAATGCAAGATTAAAATCAATATGAACTAGAAAAGCACTCGGAAAGCGCAGACCTCCGCTAATACCGCCAAGGTAATAAATGTCAACTCTTTTTACAAATGAAATAGCCTTGGTAGTTTCCTCATTGTAACACTTTTCAACACGACTATATGTTATGTTATTTAGAATGCATTAGGAATGTTAATCTAGAACCAGTTTTTAATAAAAAAAGAAACTTACAGTCCAAACAGGTATTATCACCAAGACGTGTTGCTTTTTCGCTGTTTCCAAACACAAGTGGCAACGAAAATAGTTCAAAGTCGAATATATGAGAGATCCAGCCCACAGGAAATGAAAGGCAGTTGAAAAATATGGAAGATGACTCACAAAACAGAAGCACAGACTCCACATGGTCGGAGACCAAAGAGCCTGTAGTGATGACAGGTTTTTTTGAATGAAGCTTTGACTTCACAAGCAAAAAAAAAAAAGATGTGGAGTTTCCTAGTTTGTAGCACTTGAAAATATAATAATAACATAATGTGTTACCTGAGGTTAGATTGTGTCATCACTGTCTAGGATTTCACCTCCTGCATATTCACTCTTCAAGATCATCAAGGGACACTCAGCTTAACAACACCTAACTCTACACTGATTGCAACTGTAGAGTATATAAGATGCAGGAACTTACAAATATACAAACATGGCATGAAGAGATAAAGAGTAAAGTAGGGAGAGAAAGAGGTCAGAAATGGACATCAAGGCCTTTGTATGTCGGAACATTTTGCCTGCCACTGTTACTGGTGATTACCTGTTGGAGTCACATAATCATGAGGCAGTAATTCAAGTTTCTTTTATTGTCCTGTGTTTGGTTTACATCTAGATTTTTGTATGCTTTTGCCAGTTGGTTAAACTTACCATTTTAATTTTCAAACACAGGAAAATACATTACACAGTGGAAATGAAGCTCACTTCGAGTCTCTGATAAATGAAACTGTGAAACAATAACACTGCCATACACTTTATTGGGGTGTACGCTTACACAGTACATTGTCTTGTTTATATCCTTCCTGTATACTCACTTTATTTTTTACAGGTATTTTTCTGCAGCCGCAACAATGACATACTGATTATGTGTGCATGTTTTTTAGGCATGGATTATCTTTTATAGGTGTATTTTAGAAAACTGTAATATGTGGAAGTCAGTATTTTTGTAGAACAAACATTTTTTAACTGGTTCCATGTAGCAGTTTTCCTTGTCATACCCAAATAGATGAGAATAAGTTCAACACCACTATGGTGAGTCCTAACATTAAATGATGGAAATTGACGTCAGTCTTGTGTCTAAGTAAACACCCAGGTCATTTTTACATGACAGTCAGGACGGCAGTCTGTCTGGATGGAACCTGGTGTCATTTCTGCATCACTTTCAATTCAACACAAGTCCTAATAGAATCCCATTAGATAACAGTAAAGACTGCAGCAGATGAAGGTTACACTTGCTGACAGAGAGAATACATGTGCATCTTCTGTGGCCCCTGAGAATCGCTGCATGATTTTCAAGACCTTTCCTATAACTGACAAATGATGTAAGCATTCAGAGAACATTCTGTTGTCACTTGCCAGGCAGCGTTTTCTGTCAGCATGGTGCAGCCTGTTTCCTGGATGGATCTGTCCGGCTGCCCTTGTCTCCACTTGGTGAAGGTCAGACGTTGCTTTTTCATATCAAACTCAAAATTCCCCTCTGTCTTTTTATTGTTGACGCTGATCCAGGCCCTTTTATCCACTTCACCATACAGCTGAGTCAGCATGCTGTTCTCCTCCTCGTTCTGTGGTAAAGCCAGCTCTAAGCCTCGTTGGGAGCAGAAGTCTACGGCCTTCCAGAAGGAGCCTCTCTCCTTGTTGGACACAAAGTGTTTCTGACCAACGGTCCGCACAAAATCAAAGGTTATAGCTGAGAAAAGAAAGCAACATGCAACAAATCAGGTTTATATCAACAAGTGAACACATTTGTTTTCTAAAAACTAGAAAACTAGGCCTGGATTTCACCACAGTGAAAGAGGAACAAATGGAAAGAAAAAAAAAAGTAATTTCCGTTTGTTCCTCTTTCACTGTGGTGAAATCCAGGCCTGTGTCCACAGAACCACACTTCAGCTACATTTTATTCAGTGAAAGTTTAAAGAAAAAGCAGTTTGAAGTACTTATGATTCTTTCATTTGTGGTTTGCTGATTCTATAACAATGTACTATATACTATAAACACAGCAATAACAATGTGTCTTCATACACTGTTGGGTGTAAACATCCAGGCACCCTGGGTTACTGTGGAATTGTTTAACATCTTTAAGAGTAATTTCAAATACAAGAGAAGTGAAGAAGTGAACAAAGCCTGTGCAGCAAACGGAACAAACTGTTCAAAGATTCTACTATCCACTGACAATTTAATACATTCTTTGACTCTTCCAACCTTCTGGTGGGCTCTGAGCAACTGACTGAGCTTCAAAAACTGGAGCTCCTTTTTTACACATCAACCATGGACATAGGTAAAAGTATACCTTAAAATACTGCAGTAAAGATACAAACCTAATACAGACAAAAATAGTATCCTACAATAACATAAACAAAGCACTCAAAGAGCTGTAAGTCATCACCATCCACATGCTTTTACTTCTTGGAACGCTCCATTGTGACCCTTGAATAGATCATTTACCCAATTCTAACACAGCAATCGTCTTCTTTAAGGTCTTAATGTCCTGGCGTACAGGCCCAAAGGAATCTGGATAAAGAAACAAAAGTTAGGCTACCAAAGTTGCGTTCAGTTGTAAGTCACAGCTGGAGAAAATGGAAAGTCTCCAGGGATTACCTCACATTCTCTGACTGTTTACATTTTAGGTTTTATAGGTACAGCTGTATAAACACAGCCCCACAATAATATTATTCACCTGCATATTGCTTTACTGCTGAGAGCTCAGTTGTAAAATTGCAGTTACTCAGATCATCTAAGAAAAGCTTTCACCTTGTCCACACATTATAACTGGTCCCTTTGATCCAGTCATCCCAGGTGCTCCACGTGACCCTGGGTCCAAATAAGAACAGGTAAAAAGAAAATGACTGAAATGAAATGAGACTAAAATTAAGATCTACATAGACAATTTGAAAAACAAAATGCTGGAACACTGAAAATCACAGAAGCAACTTGAGAAGTCTTGTTACATAAGTCAGAAGAGTTCATCCTCTGGGGAGCATGAAAGCCTCCACAGATTTGAGTGTACTTAATATTTTGATCTTACATTTTATGATGGCTTATATGCACAAATCAGATTATATATGTTCTTACTTCTTGACAGGCTGAGCTTTAATCCTAAAGAAGGGTTAATCCACTGATGAGAATGTGCTGGCTTAATATGTGAACAGTGAAGACTTATATGTATAATAAGGGTGACATGTGAGAAACCATACACAACCAAAGCTGAGCAATTTGTCACACCACACTGAATGCTTAAAAACATGTTTTTTTTAAATTTGGTTTTTCACATTTATTTATAACTTCAATTTTTCTATATAGAACATTACATTATAAAGGTAAAATATTACATACAGTCTGCAACTCAATCACAATTATCCCACTCTGGGAGAAGAAATAAAGTAGCCTTTGTTTTTACAAGATTCCATGTTTATATAATATAAAATTTACTATTTTATTTATTTATTGATAGAAATAAATCGTTTGTGAAAAATGTAATGTAATCCAATTCAACACGACTTGGTCACAAGCATTCTTGTGGGAATAAGTAAAGTAAAAGAACAGTATGTCTTTTACCTGGAAATCCACGATGACCATTTCGTCCTATGGGCCCAGGATTTCCTCTGTCACCTTTGGGACCAGGAGGACCTGGAAGTTGACTGTAGGCAGTAGGAGCCATCAGGCAGAGGATGTAGAACAGGAGACACAGCCTCATCGTCTGAATGCAGGATCACAATCAATATGAATTTGACTTTAGAATTTTTCTTTTTACAGTATTCAGGTGTAATATTTTCAGTGTCAGTTAATACAATGTGTAATCAGATTTGTTAATTTCACAGTTCAGACAGTAAAAATATTCTCCTGTAATTACAAATTATACGACTACTTGTCTAATTTCCACATTGTAGCACCTAGCTGAAATATTTAATTTTCAACACAAGTATACAGTGATGTAATTTAGAAGCCATTAGTGATGTTAATTTAGAAGTAATTATTGATAATAAAAAAGAAACTCACATTGTAAACAGGTATTATCTCCAAGATGTGTTGCTTCTTTGCTGTTTCCAAACACAAGTGGTAAAGGAAGACGTTCAAAGTCGAGTATATGAGACATCCAGCCCAGAGGAAATGAAAAGCAGTTGAAAAACATGGAAGATGACTCACAAAGCAGAAGAAGAGACTCCACATGGTCGGAGACCAAAGAGCACCTAATACAGTAGATTTCTTTGTGTTTTTCACACTGAGCTGTTCAAATAGAACCACTTTCTGCATCTGATCACTGAGCATATTTACCAGAGAAAATAGGAGATCCTTGCCTCACTCACAGGGAACAAAGGTTCTACCCCAAGAAAAAGCCTTCAGTCATTAATGCAAAGAGTCTATTCCGAGAATATGGAATATGGTGCTGCTCAGCCTCTGTGGAAAACATGTAAACCATATTGTAAAACAGCATGGATTAATTCTAGCAAATTTGTGAGAGAAACACAGTGAATCTTTTCTCAGTACCTGATGCTTGTTACATGTGAGGTCGATTATTTTGTTTTTCGAGCTTCTCTCTCTTCTTTTCTATATGTTACAGTAGAAACTGCAATTCAGGACGTTTGCCGATTGTCAGATTGCGATCGGAGTCTCTCCTAGGATAACTGGTGATTCTACGAATACGGATTGCAATCGCAGTCTGTCCTGGGACAAACTCAAATGTATTTTAATAATATGATGTTAAAATAAACGAAACAACAATATTCTTACAAACCATGGCTTTATTCAGAATTTGCACATACAGTATTTACAGTCTATTCTGACATACTCCAACAGTATGTGGGTTAGGGTGAGGATTAGGGTTAGTGTACTTAGTGCTACATTACTTTATCAGAAAACATACTAACATGAAATTTATTCATTGTAAAATATAAAGTAATTCACCTAAAATAGTTAGTAATGGTGAATATAGGCTTACCTTTGCTAAAACTGATTGAAATGTTAGCCGATTTAGTATATTTTCCAAAACATTTTGATCGAATCAGAATTTCTCCAAATAGAATTGGAGATTGTCCTACTAGAGTCGTCGTTTGTCTTAGGACAGAATCTACTGTGACATGTATATGTCAAAGCAGAAATTGCGATTCAGGGCAGTCGCAGATTGTCCAAGGACAGATTGCGATCGGAGACTCTCCAAGGACAATCGATGATTCTACTAGTATAGGTTGTAATCTGTCATAGGACAAACTCAAATTTATTTTAATGATAAGATGCTAAAATAAAGGAAACAACAATATTCTTACAAACTATGATTTTATTCAGTATTGACAGTCTATTCTGACATACCCCAACAGTATGTGGGTTAGGGCTAGGGCTAGTGTTACGTGGTTTACTTGAAATTACTTTATCAGAAAACATACTGACATGAAGTTTATCCATTATAAAATATGAAGTAATTCACCTAAAATAGTTAGTAATGGTGAATGTAGGCTTATCCATGCTAAAATGGTTTGAAATGTTAGTTGTGAAATGATTCAGTATATTTTCCAAAACATTTTGATCTAAACAAAATTTCTAATAGTAGAATTAGAGATTGTTCTCGTCGAATCGTCGTATGTTCTATTTCAATCGCAACCTGTACTAGTAGAGTCATTGAATGACCTGAATCGCTATTTCCGTGGTGACATACATATATATATGTGTGTGTGTGTAATTAATCTATGATGCCTTTTATTGCGATATCCTTTATTGAGACATGTTTTCACAGTACACATGTATATATCCTTTGTGTATGTTTAGATTTTTCTTCTTATGAAAACATGTCTGTGCAACAATATCAATGACATTCTGATCATGCAAACATGTTTTTTAAGCATATACTAAGTTTTATGGATATGTTTTTGGGAGCTCAGATTTTCAGTGAAACTTAGTCCATTAATAAGCAGTTTCCCTTGTAACACCCAAATAAATGAGAATAAGTTTACCACAGTTTTACTACTTTACCACAGTTTACTACTTTAAGTCCCTAACATTACATCAAATGATGGTAGTCTTACTGGATGGAACCTGGTGTCATTTCTGCTTCACTTTCAACACAACATAAATCGTAATAGAATGCAGTCAGAAAAAAGTAAAGGTTGCTGTAAATGAAGGATAAATTCACTAAGGGAGAGAATACATGTACATATTATTTGGTCCCTGAAAATCTGAAAACTAATCCTTTCCTATAACTGACAAATGATGTAGGCATTCAGAGAACATTCTGTTGTCACTTGCCAGACAGCGTTTTCTGTCAGCATGGTGCAGCCCGTTTCCTGGATGGATCTGTCCGGCTGCCCTTGTCTCCACTTGGTGAAGGTCAGAGGTCGCTTTTTCATATCAAACTCAAAATTCCCCTCTGTCTTTTTATTGTTGACGCTGATCCAGGCCCTTTTATCCAATTCACCATACAGTTGAGTCAGCATGCTGTTCTCCTCCTCGTTCTGTGGTAAAGCCAGCTCTAAGCCTCGTTGGGAGCAGAAGTCTACGGCCTTCCAGAAGGAGCCTCTCTCCTTGTTGGACACAAAGTATTTCTGACCAACCTTCCGGACAAAATCAAAGGTTATAGCTGAAAAAAGAAATAAAAATAGTACATATCAAATCAGGTTTATGTCAACAAGTGAACACATTTGCTTTTAATCCAAAACTGTATTGTATTTTTGGCTCTGGCATTTATCCATCTCAAAATAACTCTTTCACTGTGGTGAAATCCATGGCTTCGTCCACAAAACTACAGTGCAGCTATATTCAACTCAGTGACACGTCCAATGTCTAGTGTCAAAAAACAACATCCTTAAAACAATAATGATTCTTTATGTGTATGTATATTGCCCATTTTATTTTATTGTTGTTCAAAGCTACAGGCTACATATATATATATATAAGATCCACAGGATCTTAAGGCTGGCACACGTTATAGGATTCTTCAAACCTTCACAGATTTAGAGACCACACACACTTGATGATAACAAAGGACAGATCGCACAAGATCTCCCTCTTCTGATCTTATAGTGCATGGTGTGTTCCGCGTAATCTAATTGATTACTCTTTCCATCATTACAACACTGTTACCATTACTGCAGAAAAATGCGGGGCATTACTATAATTAATGTTTTTTTTTTTGATCAGACCATCTAAGATCTGTGAGCCCAGGGGCAGAGATTATTTTTTTTGGGTGTCAAAATTGACGCGTTCGTACAGATGAATCCATCATGATGATTAATCTGATTAAAATTTTTAGCAACGTAACTCTACTTGTTTGTTTTTACTTCCTCTTTCGTCAGTCAGCTGAGTTAGCTCGCGTTTTGATTGACTTTTGTTCCGATACATGTGACATTACACACTGTGTGTGCTCGGCTCCTCTTGGAGCACCCCACACACTACAGGATTTCTATAGTCACAAATATTACACATGTTCAATAATTATGATCTCTCCCTCCGAGGCCTTCCGAGTGGATCGGACCTGACAAAACCACTCTTAACACACCCCACACCACAGGAAAATCAGACACGATATCGTTTGCAAACATGAGACAATCGGGCCTTGCTGGCTTTGATTATATGGGGAAGATTGGGACAAAAAAGACCTGATTATCCTGTAGTGTGGACCGGACCGGCCTTTAGCCCAATCATTCTCTACCACTTTTGGAGGTATTTTCCATTTTCATCCCAGGACTTTCAGCCCATTCTCGAGCAGATGTTTCTCTACACTATTCCAGCTACTTACTTATGGTGTTCCATGTATGTTGTGCCCGCCTGCATTTTACAGCCTGCTGTTGTGTGCTGGACTGTCTCAGGAGCATCTTTAGACAATCTGCACTGTGGCGCCTGTCTGGTGTTGTAGATCATGGCCTCCATTGATCTTGTGCTGAGCGCCTGTTCTGGTGCTGCCATGACAGTACCTCTGACAGGCAGTACCTCTGTGCTGCCTTTCAGACCAGCTTTTTCCAACCACTGATATGTTTTCTCGATATCAGCCACTTCCTCTATCTGTCAGTGGTCCATGCAATGCAGGCTCTTGTCCTTCCGTGATGGGTCTTATTCTTCCTTCTCATTATCTGGTTTCTGCTGCCTGAGGTATTCATATCGCAAGTTATCACAGGTGTCCTTCCTGATGTGTTCCTGTTCTTAGTTGTTTCATTCTGAATGGTGACCCTAATTTTCAATACAGTCTCAAGGTGCTAGACTTGTGGTGGAACCCTCTATGCATTGCGAGGAGCTTCCCTGACTCAATATAAATGGAATCTATTTCTTCCTTTTGCCCAATTATTATATCAGTGGGGTCTCAGATCACTGTTGGACTCAAAAGTCCATTCAGCTGACGTTTCAGGACCTGCCTCACTCTCTATAGGTATGTGGCTGTTGCTGACTTCTTTGCAGTCACTTCATGGTTTCCATTTCCCTGTGGGACTCCAAGATATTTGTAACTATCCTAAACATTTACTATGTTGCCTTCTGGTAGGTCAACCACTTCAATCCGATCACAGTTGTCCAGTCCAAATTACATTCCAGTGTCGTTGCTGTAGATCCCCGTGATATGGATCAGTGAGTCAATGTCTCCCTCATTTCTGGCGTACAACGTGATGTCATCTATGTAGAGAAGTCGGCTTGTGGTCGTTCCACTTCAGTACTGGTATCCGAAGCCACTCTTTGTGATGATCATGCTAAGGGGGCTCAGGCATATGCAAAACAGCAGGAGGGGCAGAGCATCTCCTTAATATGCGGGACTTGATGTTAATTTATGCAATTGGCTTTGAGTTGGCCTCTAGTGTTGTTTTCTACAGTCCCATTGAGTTCTTGATGAAGGTTCTTAGTGTTCTGTTGATATTGTACTGCTCCAAGCATTCCGGTATCCATGTGTGAGGCACTGAGTTGTAGGCTTTCTCGAAGTGAATGCAGGCAGTGCACAGATTGCTTTTCTGATCTTATAGTCCAGAGTGACTACTCTGTCATCTAATCATTATGATTACTAAATTAAACAAACTGCCATTTTTGTCAGAGTATGCTACATTCTGCATGTCCTCGTGGTATTACTGTACCCCTGCAAAAGTCATTGCTTGACTGTGCACTATTGTATCAAACACTTTTGTCTCTACTTCTCAAACAGCAACAACTTTCAGGGTAGCTACCTACCACACTGAAAATGTTATGTTTTGCTCAGGATTTCAATTGAGGAGTACGAGTGGCCTGTTTTTTTAAGTCGATTATTCGTTTTAATGTCAGTGCTATAATTAATCACCATTTACATGTGTTCACCTTTAACTTTTCTTTGCGGACCTTGAATGGGACACTTACCCAGTTCTAACTTAGCAATGGTCTTCTTTAAGGCTTCAACATCCTGGCCAACAAAATCAGAGGAATCTGCATTTAAAAAACAAGTTCAGTTACCAAAGTTATTTTCAGTTGTAAATTAGGCCCATGCATAAGTTCAATAAGGAATACGCATTCACTCCCATTCTGTATCCAGTCTACATGGAGAATAGGGGCTATTCCTGCTGCTGTTTTCCCATGCTGCTGAAATCTTTGGTTCCTACCTTTTTTCGGGGGGGGGGGACTCATGTGGGACTCAGCCCCACCTAAGTCAAAAGGGATTTTTTTTTAAAGAACTAGAATGCACTCAAGCGAGATGCAGACCTACGCCATATGCCTTCCTAAACATGGCAGGTAGCCCTGCGACCTTGACCTTTGACCTATTGACCCCAAAATTAATGGATGACCAGGGTAGGTCAAGATGAACATCTGTGCCAAGCTTGAGTATCCCATCTCTATTTGTTCTCGAGTTATGGTGTGGACATAGCCACCCACACACCCACATAAAGACAGGCAGATGGCCGCGACCACCCGGGATGCCTGATTGGATGGCTGATTTGTTTTTGAACAACTATTACTTGTCATATTAATGATTACAGATTAGTCCAGTGAGTCCGATATCATATATTTTGAGAGAAGAGTGTCAAGAGTCAAAGGCATTCTCAGTATACAATACTGTAATATGATACAGAATAACAGGATGATGAAATGGAGAAAATGGAAAGTCCTAAAGGATAGACTTTTTAAGGTATGGCCTTAAAATGAGAAAACAGTGTGAAGTGAATTAACACCCATTTGTTGTTTGTCTGGTTGTTTGTTGCAGAACTGGATGCAATTTATGTGATTTTATGTTTTTCTTCTGACCATTTGTGTATATGTCTGCACATTGTCTAACAACTAGCATATGTGGAGAAAAAAAACTTCTTACAATAAAAGTTATTCACCTGCATATTGTTCTACTGCTGTGTGTTGCAGTGTATGCAATATTGCTATTACTGAAATAAATACAAATAAAAAGTCCCAAAAAATTATCACCTTCTTCACAGTCTTTAACATCTGCTGGTTCTCCAATAGATCCAAATGGTCCACGCTCTCCACTGTATCCCTTTGGTCCTGGGTCCAAATAAGAACAGGTAAAAAGAAAACAAATATGTGTAAAAAGCCAAAACACTGGAAAATGAGAGAAGCAAAATGCTGGGTAGCTGAAAATCACGGAAGCAACTTTACTGATCTACTGTCCTGAATGGGACTAAAATGTAACACTTTTGTCTGAAGATGGCACCAGATGAAAAGTCTTGTTGCTCCAAAAAAGTGTCAGAGGAGTTCAACCCCTGGAGAGCATGATGGTTTTTAAAGATTTATGTGACTTTAATTTTTTCAGCTGTAATCAACACAGCACATTTTCATGATGGTTTATATGCAGGTACCAGCTGATAAAAACCATCAGTTGACCACCATGGGGCGGCTGTGGCTCAGATGGTAGAGCAGGTTGTCCACTGATTGCAAGGTTCGATTCCTGATCCCTCCAGATGCCGAGGTGCCCTTGGGCAAGACACTGTACACCAAGCTGCTCCCTATGGCAGGCAGGCACCTTGCATGACAGCTCTGTCGCCACTGGTGTGTGAATGGGTGAATGAGAAACACAATGTAAAGCACTTTGAGTACCTAAGGTAGAAAGGCACTATAAAAGTGCAGACCATTTTACCATTCGATATGCTACACTTCCTGAAAGGCTGAACTTTAATTATAAAAAAGGGTTCATCCTTTGATGAGAGCATTGTTGCATCAAGTGAAAAATTTGCATAATAAGGCTGACATATAAGAAACCCCACACAAACAAGGCTAAACAATGTGTCGCCTTGTCACACCAGTGGAACAAACTTCCCCACTTCAGGCTTAAAACCAGCTCTTCAAACTACACCACAGCACCCCAAATGCAAAGATCGTCTTGTTTAGGAAATGACACTAACAAACTTTAAGCACACATTTGTTTGCTTTTCTTTTCTTTTTGCAGAATGCAGTGGTGCGCCAAAGATTCAGTTCAACATGACTAAGTTGCAAGTATTCTGAGAGAGGGAGAACAGTTATTGTAAAGTCAAGGAAACCTGTCTTTCACCTGGAAAGCCTGATGGTCCAGGAAGACCACGATCTCCTTTGGCACCTTTAGGACCAGGAGGACCTTGAATTTGACTGTAGGCAGTAGGAGCCATCAGGCAGAGGATGTAGAACAGGAGACACAGCCTCATCTCATATAGTTGATAATTTTCCTATAGGCAATTTCCATAAAAATTATTTTTACACCAATTAATACAAAGATTAGGTAAATAACTGATTTACACAATTTAATAAATTAAATAACAATCAACTTTTATTATGAGTTTTATTTCTCCAATAATTTACACTGATTAACACTTAAACAATAACAATTTATATTGAATTTAAACAGCAGTATCAATATTAATCTAGTAATGATTATTAGAAAAAGAAGAGAAACTTACAATCTAAACAACTATCTCCAAAATGTGTTGCTTCTTTGTTATTTCCAAACACAAGTGGCAAAGAAAGAAGTTCAGAGTCAAATATATGAGAGGTCCAGCCCAGAGGAAATGAAAATCAGTTGAAAAATATGGACGATGACTCACAAAAGAGCAGCAGAGACTCCACATGGTCGGAGAACAAAGAGCCTGTAATAAGAAAAGATTCTTTTTTCTTTTTTTAATTTACTAAAGCAAAAGTGTGTGTCTTTTCCTGATTTTAGAATCATAACATTATTCACACTTAGGTTTTTAGATAGAACCACTTTCTGCTGCTAATTATCACTGAGTATACTGACCAGAGAAAAGAGGAAGTTAATGCCTTGCTCACAGAGACCCTTAACGTTACTTTTAACAAGGATGATTTAACAAGCCCTCTCAGCCCCTTTTAAAAGGTAACTTTTGAGCAGCTTCACCTAAATTAAACTTCAGGAGGTTTTGTGTGTTGAAATGTAATTTTTCAGCACCAGAAAAAAACAGTTGCAGTACTGTAATGCATAGGCCACTTTAAATAATCCTATAAAATATAGCTATTTTAAAAGCTATAAAAGTGTATCCACATCAAACAAGACCAGAAGTCCCTTAGTCAACATTAACAGTCCTGAGAAAATGTTGCTAAAAGGTAAAAGAGCTTTACAAATATCGGATCTTTACTGGGACAAAAACCTTAAAGTTTGGCCTCTGGGTGGCACCAGAGAAAAGATCATGTTACCTCATTGTGACAGATTTAACATCTGATGTGCATGAAGCTATTCAGATATTAGAATGTCATTTATTGTACATATAAATGTCAATGCAACATCATAACTGCTCTTTTTAAAAAAAAATCTTTTAGTCATTTTTTTTCTCTTTGTATGTCAGTGTGGCTGAAAAGTGGAAGGTATGTAAGTAAAACCAGAGGGACATCAACATCCTCTTTAAATATACAATGTAATGACGCTTGATATTCAATGCAAAACGTGTATTGAAGTGTATTTAAAAATGTTCTTGAAGAAAAAAGTACTGTAGTACGGCGTTTTTGAGACATTTTACATGGCATACCATAGTATGACGTTCTTAAGACATTTTTAATCACATAATATGATGTTATTGTGTCTTGTGACATTTTTGATGACATACTATATGACATTTTTGATGCCATACCGTACTATGACGTTTTGTGACATTCTGATGACACACCATAGTATGATGTTTTTGAGACATTTTTGACAATGTAAGATGTTTTTGACAACATACTGCAGTATGACGCTTTTGAGACATTTTTGACAGCTTGAGCTGTTCCTCAGCAGTTTTGGTGATATGATGAGGCATACTGTCCAATTGAAGCTGCTGCCAAAGATTGGTGCCATGGGTGGGTGTGTGACTGTGCGTGGTCAACAACAATGTTTAGGTGGGTGTCACAGCACTGTGGTTAACTCAAAAAGACTATTTCCCACCACTGTTTCCATAAATGTGTGGTATTGTTTATGATACTGGGTAAAACTTTGCATCAGAGATAGTAAGTAGTGATAGAAAAGAACTAGTGCTTACTACAGACACCTTTATTGACAGATGAAGCTGGCTGAACTTGTTCACAAAATCTAAATTTCATGCAACGTCTAATATTAAAACTTGTCATTAAAGTAACATGAATGATTTCTCTGAGGGACCTGTAATTCTGTCTGTATGAATTGCATCTGTAGTTGAAATGCTGATCTGTCTGTTCACGTAAGTGGATAATTGCAATAGTGACAATAAGATAATGAGGGAAGTCAGAACTGTGGCCCAGATGTTAAAACATCTGGCAGTGGAGTCGTAGTGTGGTCGCACCTTCCAGATCTCCAATCACCTTCTAGTCTCTTGCCTGGAACAAGCGAAGGATATTGACTGTAAAGGTGGATTCATAATCTCCAACTTCAAAGAAACTAAAAAGTAATAATTTTAAGCACATAGTCACTGTATAACCTCTTGAAAAACTGATATGGATTTTTGTTTGCAGCAAATGTAAGTACTGACATTTGCATTTTAAAAAAATACATGTGCAATTAGGTGGCAGAGATCAGCTAGGGCACCTAATCAGACTGTAAGGTGTTCTTCTTTATTCTCAATTTAAAAAATATAAAGAAATATAAATATTTTCCCCTGCAGTGGAGCCGCCACACATTTGGGTAACCTTAAGTATTCGTCACTCTTTGCTGAGACTGCAGGAATCCCTTGAAGAAATGAGGTGTTACTGAAAGTGTTGATTTCCTTTTGATGGTGTTTGCAATTAGCTTTGGCATATTTTTTCCACTGATAAGCAAACATGAGATAGCAAACACTGGCATTTGTGGTTGCATTTAGAAAAACAGACAAGAAAGAGAAAGCAACACATGAAGTTATGCTGTCTTAAAAACTTTCGAAAACAATTTGTAGATTGTAAATACAGCAGTTTCACTCCTCTAAACAGTCTTTACATTTACAAGTAAACCTACACAAGAAAGACGTCAGATGGGAAATCACCTCTGAATTGTTTTAAAGTTCACCTTTTTTAAGGTCATGATATGTAATAGTTGACTGAAAATATAATAATGCCCAAGAATGTAATAAAATTTGTACTTTATGTTGAAATGAAATTACATCAATTTCACACTAAAAGTAACATAATAATCTTCTACCACCAAGTGGAGCAATAATCTATGACTGGTTATGTTTGTTTTATTCAAAAACAAAACAGGACTAAGGTAATTATATTTGTTCCACCCAGTTCCGTAAAAAGTCTTAGCAATGTGCTCGCTGTGCATGATTTAGGTAAACATCTTGGTGTCTTCTTGGGTCATTTCTGTCAGCTTAGAGCCACCATTAAATTGCAGGACCTGAAAACGGTGACCTATATCAGTGTTTTTCAACCACTGTGTTGCAGCACACTAGTGTGCCGTGAGAGATCGTGAGGTGTGCCGTGGGAAATTTTCCAATTTCACCTAAATGGCCTTAATAAAATTGAAAACTAATTAATTATTTTCTGCAGATAATATGCCGTTGTGGAGCGTCTGCGTCACTGTCAGAGTAATTATGTAATACTCTTGCATATCAGTAGGTGGCAGCAGACAGCTAATTGATTGATTGTACTTTGAGACAAGAGAATTAGTGATGCATGCACGTGACAGGTAGTGGTGACAGTAGCATTGTGGCTAAAGGAAAAATGTTAACACCGAACTGGGCCCTGGACAAAATTCGGGCCCAGATGAAGGCCCTATTACAAGTGGAGGTCAAAAGAAAGCAATGATGGTGAGCTCGAGGCAACAGATTTACTTTCACCAGGAATGCAATGACACCCACTCCGTTGTGCTTGGTGTGTGGTGAAAAGCTATCCAACAGTGCCATGGTGCCAAGCAAGCTTATCTCCAAATCAAACACCCGTTGCTTCAAAACAAGAATGCATACCATTTTGTTTGCCTGCGGGAACACACGGAGAATCAGGCACTTTTTATGAGAAAAACCACAAAGGTAAATGAGAGAGCCCTTAAAGCTAGCTACCACGCTGTTGAACTTGTAGCTAAATTAAAACACAGTGTGGCAGAGTCATTAATACTACCTACCTGGAAAGCTACCTTAAATAAGATGCTCTGACCCGAAGTAGTTAAAGAAATAGCCAAAGTTCCTCTCTCAAATAACACAAGTGCCAGACGTATCGATGACATGTCTGCGACATCGAAGGTGTGGTTTTCCCTCACTGTGGTTCATTTTTTACTGCACCTCTATGGAAACAACGTAAGCATGACTGGAAGAAGAGACAACTCAGAAATTGGTTTTGCGCAAAATTATTTTAAAAAGGAAAAAAAAAAAACTAAGTTGTATGTAGATAGAATATAAATGTTTCACTGCCAAAACTTTTAATTAGTTTCCATACATATCTTCTGCAAACACTGCCTGCAGTTCAGCCGAGTGGTCACTAAGGTTTTGATTGCTGGTCTCAGCTGAGTCACGAAAGGCTTCTTCTAAATTGTTTAGCAAATTTTTAAAATGACACATAAAGAATAAAGGAATTTTGATTAACTATTACAACTTTAAGTTTAGATTTGTTTAATATTTCTGAGAGATGAATAGTTCAAGGACTGTGGGAACATTTAAAGTCTGTTTTTATGGTGTCCGGCTCTAATAAATAATATCATTTTGGCAATTTTTAAAAAAAGATACGTATTAAATAAAGCAATTTTGACGGACTACTACAACTTTAAACTATGAATTTGGTTATATTTTACAGCTGATGAGTAGTTCAGGGACTGTCAGAAAGCTTAAAATCTGTTTTGACAGTGTCTGCTTTTTTTTTTTAGTTTTTAGGTTTTGTTTTTTTTAAAGAGGGAAGCCTTTCAAATGCATGTTTTTAGTTGAATAGGTCATTTTAGATGAGTAGTTCAAGGACTGTTGGAAAGTTTAAAATCTGTTTTGTAACCTTGAGAAATTTTTTAGGTGTTTTAAGATAGTTTGTTTTAGGCTACAGAATGTTTTTCTGAGATTCTTTTCTGACACTTTATAAACCAACTAATTAATTGATCGATTATAAAAGCAACAAGGAGAGAAAAAGATAGATTACCGTGACAATAGAAGTCCGTCTGTGTCTGCAGGTGGAGAAGATGGCGGTGGACGACTTCTACAACAGCATCAAACGCCTCTACAATGAAGACACCGCCACTACCCCGGCCGTCCCGGAGGGGTCGACGCCTGCGAAGGGGGCCATAACACCAGGTGGAGGGGAAGGAGGCCTTGGCGTCTGCAGTGTCCTGTTGCTCAGACAGGAGGGCAACTCCTCGCCCTGCCCACCTCTGCAGCCCATCAGCGCCTCCTCGTGACCAAACCGGAAGCTGCTCACCGAAACCACCTCAACGGCGACAGCACCTGCCGGTTTCACTTCGGCAACGCTGACGGACAGCTCCCTCAGAAACAGGCAACGAAGACGGAGAAAGATACTCAGAAAGAAAGAACAACAGCCAGCACCACAAATCAGGACATTAACTGCTTTCACAGTGGCTAAGGCTATGCTAACGGCTAGTGGCTAAGCTAGGAGGCAACCAGAGATGAGCACAAAACAGTGTCTGGAAAATAAACAGCTTTAAGATGTGTGCCTCAGTGGGCGTACATCAAGTGTTCAGCTTAAACTTTATTTTAAATAAAACCATCGCTGCTTTCCTTTCCTCGTCTTTTTCCAGTAAAAGCTCAGTCATGTGATTTCTGCTTTGAATTGTCAGTTTTAAAATGATGATTTACAGAGATAACACATCATATTCATTCAGGGTGATAAACTGAACCTTCATGAGTTATTTTTAATCACAGAACATCAGAAATGACATGCGTACTGTTTTACTAGGAATTTGTCATTCTTTCTGCACATCGTTAAAATAGAAGAATAAAGTTACGAACTCAGCTAACAAGTTTAAATGTTAAAGTTAAGACTCTAATCATAAATATATGAATTTACCAGATGAATTTAAATATTGCTGTTAATAACTTACAACAAAAACAGAATAACAACTTATTAAATCAATTTGTAAAAGAAAATGAATGAAAGATTCTGAGGTAAATGAACTAATAATGTGATTAATGAGGCTGTAGCTGTGCCATCCAGCAGATAAGGCACAGCTGATCTCATATCTGACTGATGAACTGTTCATAAGTCCATAAATAAACATAAACATTACTGTGGAGGATTCAGTGCAGCTCATGAGGATGCTCCAGGTCAGACCCCTCCTCAGTCCACATTAAGACTGTGCGTATTTGAGGTCTGTGTACGTCGCGGCCATTCGTTTTCTTATTTTGAGATTTCAAAATAAAAACCAAAAATAAACCGTTTACCTTTTTTTCAGTGATAATACAAAATGAAAAACGGAAAACGGGACCTAATTCATTATTCATTATTCATTATCCATTATCCGTTATCCGATTTAATCAGATGTGTTTGTAAATGGAAATTAAAATTAAAATACACCCTTGGAAAACTTTTCTCTATTTCCTGTTAGTTCTGGCTCCATGACCCATCTGACTTTTGAAGAGGAGCTAGCGATTTAGCAGAGCTAGCGATTTTGCACTAGCGATCTAGCGCTAATCGTCTAACTTCTGAAGAGGACTAGCGATTTAGCTAGCTCCGCCATTTAGCGGAGCTAGCTACTTTGCTTTCTGGCAGAGCTAAAGTAACAGAAAACCTCCAAACCTCCCCAAAAACGTCCCGAAAAGCAGCCGAACGCGAGCGATTTAGCGCTAGCGGCAGAGCTAGCGGCACCACAAGGTCCCTCCAAAGGGACAAATAAACCCCACACTGGTGAAAAGCCCACTGTGAAATTGTGAACAATGTGTTCCAAGCAACATTTCGACCTCACAGTGGGTCTTCATCAGGGCACGGCACACAAGCAAGGTCGGCTAACAGTGCGCTAACACTGGAGCTTTAGATACCAGATCCTTCCTCATCAGAAGTCAGACGGGTCATGGAGACAAAACAAACAGGAAATTGAGAAATACGTTTTCCACAGTTGTATTTTAATTGTAATTTCCATTTACAAACACATCTAATTAAATCGGATAATGGATAATGAATAATGGCCCGTTTTCCGTTTTTCATTTTTTATTATCACTGAAAAAATACGGGAAACGGTTTATATTTCGTTTTATTTTGAAATCTCAAAATAAGAAAACGAATGGCCGCGACGTCCACGGACCATCTGACCTGCGCAGGATGTCAAAACGTGACACGTGATTCTGGGGAAGGTCTCCTTTAATTGATGCCCCGGAAGTCCACCTGTTGCGGTTCGTATAAAGCAGGTGGGTCATCTTTTCTCCTATCACTCACCAAACTGATGCCAGAACAGGACGGAGCTGCCTCAGGAGCTGCTGCGTAAAAGCTGAATGTACAAAGATGCCGGCTCAAAACGGAGTCTGTCGAAGGTCAGTGAGGGTTTGTTGAGTTTAAATGGTGTGTATGTTGGGTTTTTGAAAAGGTCGTTTTTAAAGTGTGTTTCTGGCTGTATCACAGTGAGCAGGTCAGTGAAAGGCTGCAAGCTGGTTAAACGTTTGTAAAGCTGGCCACGTTTGAGCGTAGGTGTGGCTGAGGCCTAGTCAGGTGTGTCGGTTCAGCGTTTGGCGCGTTTACCGACAGGTGTAAACGGTTTAACTCCAATGCGCATTGAGTTTTTGCAAATTTTGCTGATGTTTTTTCATTAAAATGACACGTTGAACTACAAGTATCCGGTTTAAAATGGAGTCCATCTGGAGCTCAGAGGTGCAGCTGTTACCTCGTAGTCACACTTTAATCATTCTAGATTCGGTTTAAAGGGATGAAGCGCTCTTGGATTTAAAACATGTCGGGCCTTCATTTAACAAGGCGAGCGCAGTGGTGAGTGTAGGCCGCAGGCACCACAGCTCTCATCGAGCTGAATTGTATTTTCTGACGGAGTGTTTTGATTTGGGGAGAGTTTAATGAGCCGGTGCATAACGTTACAATTTCAACAGGGTGACCAACATTGCTGATTTGAGAAAATGCATAACGACATTAATCACAATCATCGAGCAGCATCAGCGCTTTACTGACGTCTCATTAAACTTTCCCGTAATCACAATAGTCCGTGAGAAAATATTGTCACCCTGGAAACAAAGTCTGTTCTTCTGATCGCTGCGCACCTCCCTTGTGGTTTTTGCATTTGCGTTGACCCTTCCGAGCCACCGTAAATTTTTAGAGCAACTGAATTCAATTTGAAATTATGGGGTTAAAATTGTAATCAAGTTGAGCAATTCCAAAATGTCTAAATTCATCTAGTATCGTAGATTAAAGCCTCAGAGTAATTGCAAATAAAAAGCACTACAATACAATTGGTGTTGTGTTTTGTCTGTTTGCAGCATCATGAAGATAGTTTGAGGAAGCTGCAGGTAACTGGACTGCTTCTTTCTCATTCACCAAACAGGTGCAGATGCAAAATTTCACCAGCAGAAGAGAAGTTATCTGCATAAAAACTGTAGAAAAGGAGTTGTATGAGTGCTGGTGAGGCTCGACACGTTTATTGGACGTCGATGGAAACGCCCAAACTTAACCTCCCCTCAACAGGTCAGTAGTTTGTCTTGTTTTGCGCATAAAATTAAAACAAAGTTGTTCGCCTGCAGAGCAAACCAAGTTGCAACCTACTGATGATGATTAATCTTCAACTCTGTTATTTTGTTAGGCTTAGATCTAAGAGTACAGAATGTGGATGCAACCCATTTTTAACTGGTGCACCTGCAAACTTGAGAAACAAAGCATGTCAGGTTGTTTATTTCACAGCTGGATGTAATTTCAGTGCTTTACTGTAGACAGACTGTTGTAGGCAAATGGTGGAGAATGCAATTAACCTGAACTGAATTTATCCATTATCTGCCAACCTGTTGGCACCAATTCACCTCTGATTGTTTTTGTTTTTCAGGTAGAATCTACAAACCGTGAGTTTTATTTTGTGGCCACTGTGCTGTTCTATCCTTTATTTTCCACTTCCTCTTTCCCTCTGTACCTTCTTATGTAGGACTGTAACGGTACACAAAGTTTAGTATGAATACCTCAGTTTGAGGTTTGGATCCAGTGTCCTTTAAGACCAGCTCACAATTGACGGTTAAAGCAGCACCTGAACAATTCCAGGTTTTCCAACCAGTCGTACCGTTACATCCTGATGTGATCAGTGTTCTAACCTTTTGTTTCCAGGGTGAACATCCATCAGTTTTTGTCCCCATAGTTTAGCCATTAGTCCGTCCAACAGGTGCGTCGTTTGATGATCCATATTGTTGCAGTAAGTCCCGCTTTACTCCTTTATTTTGCTGGGGGTTGCCTCTCCTCGGCCGCCGTGCCGACCTGTTCTGTCTTTCAAACATGGCCGCCGTGTCGTGTTTTTCGCAATCCTGGCCGCCGTGCCGCTTCTTCCGCCTGTCTCTGTCCACTCCCGTCATGCGTCGTCCAGCATGGCCGCCGATCCGTAGTTTGGAGCCATGCTGGAGAAGAAATTTTATTTTGATCTACGCAAAGTAAGTGGTATCTTTCTTTAAATGTTGGTTTTGGGCTTTATCTTAATCTCTCCCAGTCTTTCCAACATGGCCGGTTTGCCATACCTCAATACAACAGCTGTGAAGACCGTCGCATTGGTTTAGTCAGACTGACTGTAATTATTGTGGTCAAGCTGCCTTGTTGGGGCTCAGCAGTTGCAACAAGGCAGCTTCACCTGAACTGTCTCTTACTGATCGTTCATCTCCTGACTGTCCCAGCACCTGTCCCTGTTTACATCCTCACCTGTCTGTCCAGCATGACCACTTTGGCTGCCACACCTCCCTCTCTGGTGGCCATGCCCCTCAACTCTCTTTAGCTGCTGTACCAATCTGGTCTTCTATTGACAGTAATTTAGGGGACCAGGCCATGATTGGTTCATCTGATAGTGGAACTGATCTCTATTTCAACCATCATGTCGTGTCAAGACCATTGATTCAATTTCATCTTCATTGACTTGATAAACAAATGTTGGAGTAAAAAAAAAAAAATGGACACCAACTAACAAAACTACCTTTATAGAAATGTGTCTACTGTAGTTTTCAGCACAACACATCAGACAAATCAGTCGGTAACAAAACAAGAATTAAAAGCCCAAAACTCCAAATTATAATCTGAATTAAATATACAAAGGACAAGTCCAGTGTCCTGTCCGTCCAGCATTCCCAGCCTTTGAGGTTTGTATAAAGCAGGTGGATCAGCTGTTCTTCCCTCCTTCACCAAACTGATGCCAGAAGAGGACGGAGCTGCAGCAGGAACTTCCACTTCCTTTTGCTGCATAAAAGCTGAATTTCGAGATGCCGGCTGGAAACGGAGCCTTCGGAGTATGTTGAAGGTCTGTGAGAATCGACGTGTTTTTTTTGGCAGGAATGTTTTGGGTTTCATGATTTAACGGCATCTTTCTGTCTCCTGCAGGCCTCAGACACACAAACTGAAGACAACTGTGGTGTTTGAAGATGGATTAAAATGCAATCGGACAGCATGAGGATCCTAAAATCACAAAGCGTCAGTAGAAGGCTGAAGTTTGGTAAGTTGACCGTCAGTCAGGCTTGGTCAGCTGTGTTGGTTCAGTGTTTGGCACGTTAACTTGCAGATGTAATACGTTCAACACTAATGCGCTTTGTGTTTCTGCAGACTTTTCTCCTGATTTTTATCAAATGAACATATTGAGCTACATGTTCAGAGTTTAAAAGTGAGCTCAGAGGTGCAGCTGTTAACCTGAAATCAAACTTTGATTCCACTGGATTTATTTTAAAAGGATGAAGTGCAGTTGAGTTTCAAACATTGAGGGCCTTAATTTGACACAAGTGTAGGTAACAAACATCACAGCTGTGTTTGTTAACCGGCTGAACTAATCACCAAAAACCTTCTCTTTATTGGGTTTGCTGGGGTCATTTCAATTTGTTAATGTCTGCTTTCTACAGGGCCTTGTAGAGGTTCACGTCGATGGAAACACCTGGACCTAAGCTCCTTTCAGCAGGTCAGTAACTTTTGTTTTAGCCACATGACAAACGTTGGTCGACTGCAGAGCAAACCAAGTTGCGACCGACTGACAACATTTAGACACTAGTGTCATGTTTTATTTCAGCTTGGATTTAAAAGTATAGAAAGCAACATGGATGCAAGCCATTTTAACAAGTGGACCTGCAAACGTGAAGCTGGTTAAACTGCATTTAAGGTGATTGAATTCAATTAGATGTGGTTGGTTTCTTACTGGAACAGACTGAAGACAGTTGTATGCGGGGAGGGACCAAAGTATATATCAACATACACTCACACATTCCATTGACACTGTTCATAAATGGACCACATTTATCCTGTTACAAATCTGGACCTCTCACCTGTTGGCACCAATTCACCTGATTGTTTTTGTTTTTCAGGTGGAATCTGCAAACCGTGAGTTTTATTTTGTGGCCACTGTGCCGTTCTATCCTTTATTTTCCACTTCCTCTTTCCCTCTGTGCCTTCTCATGTAGGACTGTAACGGTACACAAAGTTTAGTATGAATACCTCAGTTTGAGGTTTGGATCCAGTGTCCTTTAAGACCAGCTCACAATTGACGGTTAAAGCAGCACCTGAACAATTCCAGGTTTTCCAACCAGTCGTACCGTTACATCCTGATGTGATCAGTGTTCTAACCTTTTGTTTCCAGGGTGAACATCCATCGGTTCTTGTTCCCATAGTTTAGCCATTAGTCCGTCCAACAGGTGCGTCGTTTGATGATCCATATTGTTGCAGTAAGTCCCGCTTTACTCCTTTATTTTGCTGGGGGTTGCCTCTCCTCGGCTGCCGTGCCGACCTGTTCTGTCTTTCAAACATGGCCGCCGTGTTGTGTTTTTCGCAATCCTGGCCGCCGTGCCGCTTCTTCCGCCTGTCTCTGTCCACTCCCGTCATGCGTCGTCCAGCATGGCCGCCGATCCGTAGTTTGGAGCCATGCTGGAGAAGAAATTTTATTTTGATCTACGCAAAGTAAGTGGCATCTTTCTTTAAATGTTGGTTCTGGTCTTGGGCTTTATCTTAATCTCTCCCAGTCTTTCCAACATGGCCGGTTTGCCATACCTCAATACAACAGCTGTGAAGACCGTCGCATTGGTTTAGTCAGACTGACTGTAATTATTGTGGTCAAGCTGCCTTGTTGGGGCTCAGCAGTTGCAACAAGGCAGCTTCACCTGAACTCTCTTTTACTGATCTGTCATCTCCTGTCTGTCCAGCACCTGTCCCTGTTTATATCCACACCTGTCTGTCCAGCATGACCACTGTGGCTGCCACACCTCCCTCTCTGGTGGCCACGCCCCTCATCTCTCTTTAGCTGCTGTACCAATCTGGTCTCATATTGATAGTAATTTAGGGGACCAGGCCATGATTGGTTCATCTGATAGTGGAGCTGATCTCTATATTTCAACCATCAGGTCATGTCAAGACCATTAGTTCAATTATAAATTAATTAGTTCATCTTTATTGACTGTAGTCTTAAATACGACACATGAGACAAGTCGGTCGGTGACAAAACGGGAATGAGAAGCTCAAAACTCCAAAATATAATCTGAATTAAATATACAAAGGACAAGCCCAGTGTCTTGTCTGTCTGTGTGTCCAGTGTCTTGTCTGTCTGTCCAGCATTCCCAGCCTTTGAGGTTTGTATAAAGCAGGTGAATCAGCTGTTCCCTTCTTCACCAAACTGATGTCAGAACAGGACGGAGCAGCAGGAACTTCCACTTCCTTTTGCTGCTTAAAGGCTGGATTTAGAGACACCAGCTGGAAACTGAGCCTTTGGAGTTTGTTGAAGGTCTGTGAGAATCGATGTGTTTGTAGCAGGAATGTTTTGGGTTTCATGATTTAATGGCATCTTTCTGTCTCCTGTAGGCCTGAGACGCACAAACTGGAGACAACTGTGGTGTTTGAAGATGGATTAAAACGCTGTCTGTCACTGCCCTGCCTCCTCCTCCACATAGGGACGGTAACTGACCTGATCCATCCATGATTCATTAATCTGATAGTGAACCATTTCAAACATCAGATCCTGTCAAGGCTATCAGCATGGTGATAAACAAATTAATTCAAGTCAGTTGGTAAAAATAAAATCAAAATTCCAGGAGTGCTCCTCTGAATAAATACAGTTTGAATTGGATGTACAGTGGCAGAGGGCCAGTGTTTTGTATGTCCGTCTGTCCAGCACCACCACCTTTGTCTTCTCTGAAGTGACCACAAGGTCCATTGAGGTGGAGCAACTTCTTTTCAGATCTACCAAGGGTAAGTATGACTTTCATGTTTTGCTTGGCTGCTGGGTCTCTGCCTTCTGTCTGCAGCTCTGGTTAATCAGTCTGTCTTTTGGCCACTGAAGTTCTTTTGTTGCATGTGACGATGTAATCACAAACCACAGTATGTTTGTTACTCGCACGAGATTGGTACACAGCTTAACTCACAAAATGCACTAAACGGAATCTAAAACTCTACGTTCAGACATGAAGCCGACACATTCTGATGCTTTCAGACTAACATAAAGAAGTGCATGTCTAAATTGGGTACATATCTGTTTCTGATCAGATTGAAATAATGTTGGTGCAGTAACCTTGCCTTTGTCTTTTTCCTCCAGGTGGTGCTCTAGACAGTGCTGGGTTTTATTATCTCATGGTTTCAGCACCGTTAGAATATTTAGTGTTGCAGAAATGGTTGCGGTTTGGTGTAATGAGTTTTGTTTTGCTCACTAGCGTCCTGCACTAAAATAAGCTGTGTCCCAGTTCAGAGGCTGCATCCTTCAAAGGACCTAGCTTTTGCGTCATTTAAAGGATGGGTCCTTCGACGGCCACATACGAAGGCTGCGTGAGCCTTTGTTAAATGAGGTGGACTAGCCTACGACAGACTTCCTGCTTGCCTCAGGACGTCCCGTTCGTCACTCCTGTTGCCTGGCAACCCTGACAACCAAATGTTTATCCCGAGGACCAGGATAAGATGACGTAATTGTTTGGCTGAAATTGATCCCGAAATTGTAATATTTTTTTTGGTTTATATTTTTGATAAACTTGAAGACTTTAGGACCTTGTACTGTCCGATTGCATTAAACTAAACTGTCTGGAAAAACAAGGGTTCATAGCTGGTTTAAATCTGTTAATCGCACTGAGCTTCAATGTTAGAAATCGCCGCAATCTCCGATATTTTTATTTTTTTATATATCATCTCTACCTCTGTCTCCATCTTTTTGTCTATCATCTCTCTATATATCTGTCTACCATCTATCTCTACCTCTATCTTTAAATACGTACCTACATCTCTACATAATTTTTTTTTTTTTTTTTTAACGTCACTCCAGCTGTTGATCAAACTGTCACCAGCGCGCAGTGAATCTTAGGATATTTGGGGATACGAAGGATCCACCGATGCATCCTTCGTATCTGTGAAAAAGAGATGCATTCGTCGGCCGCATGTGAAGGAATCTTCAAGTTTTAATGAAATGGTACAGCCTTCGTCGCACCGCTGTGACGTATGCAGCCATG
The DNA here is from genome assembly GCA_024666655.1 of Dascyllus trimaculatus. Taxonomy (NCBI): domain Eukaryota; kingdom Metazoa; phylum Chordata; class Actinopteri; family Pomacentridae; genus Dascyllus; species Dascyllus trimaculatus. Next base: position 27,043,107 of record CM045448.1, read on the forward strand.
GAAGGATGCAGCCCCTGCATTGGGACTCGGCTATATTTAAACTAATCCAAGCCTCTCTCCTGAAATGTGTAGATGGTGTCTGCAAACCTTCAGTAATAGTATAGCAGGGTCCTGTACTGATAAAAGTTCTTAAAAGTGGAGGGTCTTCTCTATATGTCTGTAGTATCAATATTAAGGTTTAGAACTTACAAATAAGGTTACCCAACTAATTTAAGTATTGCAGATCTATTAATTTTAGTGTCTGAGTCCAGATGAGCTGCTGTCTTCATCATCACCACTTTAATTTAACGTGAATTGTACTGGGATCCCATGTTATGGTTGAACCTTAGTTGCTGTCGCTCTGCCAGTTTTAATTCCACCTGGGGTCAGATAGAGGTCTAGTTCTGCATCGTTTAGGGTTTTTGTTTGGGAGGCCTCCCAGCAGGGGATTTTAACCAAACCCCTGCAGAGCATGACTTCATTAGTTGCTGACGGAATTCACCAGCACAGTTGGTACAGGTATCTGTAGATGTTTGGGGGGTAGGGGTGATTGGGTTGTTGGAGGAACTAAACCTGACAGAGTGACAACTAAAAGCTCATTGACTTAAGAAGCTGCCCAGTTTGGGTCATTTTCCATTTTGTGGTGACGAATGGCAGCTACAACTGGGAAACCTCAGTGACGTAATCCTGAATAACAGTCCTACTCATGATAATTCTCATGACGCTGAAACGATCAGAAGGTTAACAGGTGTCTTGTAGTAGAAACACAAGATGTCTTTCAGATTATTTTTTGCACTTTTTTGTGACTTATTTTAATTGGCTATATGATGTTGTAGGTTCTTTACCTGTGTGGTTTTAAATGTGCTGCTCTGTAAATGTTGACTTCTAACATATGCAGCACTCTAACTCTGGCCATCTTTAAATGTACTGTGATTTGATTTTTGCTCACAGTTGAAGCGGTTCTTGTTGGAACTCGTCTGTCGATTGACTTCTTTGCCAACATGTGGACAACCTGACATGTACATTGTTTGTACTCAGACAACTGCAGCATGGCACTGTAAGTGTCTCAATAATGGAAGTACTTTGTAATTTGATGTTGATATTGCAAGTTTATTAGTTTTAAACTAACTGGGGGAGGGAAGGGCATGTAGATGTTGACGATTGTCTGTCAGAGGAGCTCCAGTCTGTGGCATCTTTTAAATCAGTGGTTCTCAACTGGTGGGTCGGGGCCCAAAAGCGGGTCACAAAGCCATTTTTAGAGGGTCGCAGAAGCAAGGCCCCCCCCCCCAAAAAGTAGCAGTATAAAGTCTTTAATTTTAAAGAACCCGTTTCTTATGACGGTTTGCTTTCAATGGCAGGATATTTAGTGATGGTGACACCAGTAGTTGCCCACTATTAACCTCTAGATGTGGCTCTGCCAGCTAATTGGAGAAATTTATGCTAAAACATGCCAAAAATATAGCAAAATGGGCCAAGATATGCCCGAAACTTGGCAAAGTGTCCAAATATACCAAAATGAACTTAAAAAAAAAAAAAAAAAAAAGCCAAAATTTTCCCAAGCTATATTAAAATGTGTTAAGACTACTCGGAAATAAGCTTTAATTTGTTAACAGAAATGGCAAACTTCAAAAATTTGGGTCGCATCCGTTATTAATAGAGACGTGGTGGGTCTTGAGGCTGGACCAGTTGAACCACTGTTTAAATCACTTTTCATTTGTGGTGTTGCTTTTGTTCTTGGCTGCTGAGTTTCACTGTTAACAGATTGCATAGCTCAGTTTTAGCTTGAAATTCACCAGTGGTTTTTATTCTGTATGCAATTTAGGGCTGGACCCCAATATCCGAATATTCAATCACTGTGGTGGTATCCGGATCATAATTTTGAGATCCGAATTATTATGATTAGTTCCATTGTTTATTTTCTGGATTTATTGACATTAATTAGTCTGTAAAATGTCAAATGGTGAAAAATGTCCTTAGGTTGCAACCCCAAGATATTCAATATATTCATATCTAATGAGCTGCAATCACACAATTTCTTTGTTCTTAAAAAAAAAATTACTCTAATCAATTATTACAGTTGACAGCTAATCAATTAATCCTTGCCGCTCTATTGTCAGCATAACTTGACCTCAGTTTAGCTGCTACCGCAGACGGTCATTTCTGGCTTCAGTCTTTCACAGATTTTTAAATAAGTCACTACATGCAAAAAAAGCTGAACTGAAGGAGTCTGATCTGACGGAAATTCATCTTGAGTCTAAAATTTTCTGGAGGTGACGAAATCTGGGCTAAAATTCAGGATCGGTTCATAAATGTTCTTTGTCTGGCTTTAAATTGGAACTTTTTCAAATGGAGATTTGTTTGAAGTTTCATTCTAGAGTTGCACCCACTTACTTTCTTAGTTTTTCTTTTGAGCAATTAGCTGTTTAGTCTCCAATGTCAGCATTTTCTGACATTGGAGACTTGGAAGACCAGGCATGTCAGAATCAAATAAACTTGATATCCTGGAGCCTTTTATTTCTCTGTAAATATACGTGGCTTCAAAAACGGGTTTCGTCGAGCGAGGTCGTCTCCACGCCACCGAAGACGAGGTCAGAGTCGACTCATATCATAAGATGGCAAGGCTTTTCTCCTTCCCCTTCTCCTCTGTGTTTGGCGACGGCCGAGCTCCACGAAACTCAAAGAAAAAATCAAAATGACATGGTTGTGCAGTTTTCAAAACCAGACGAGGATCCATCTGGTTTTGTGAATCAGCCGATCGTGTGAATGAGACATGAAACCGCCGATTCTGACATACACATGATAGACTTAGCTGCACAGGAGGAATATAAAAGACAGCGCAGTGTACCTTTGAAATAGATGTGCAAAGTAGAGCAAAAAAGCCAGGCTGTAAAAATGTAGTTGAATATTTCTAGTATGATTGGGACAAAACAATCCCAAAAATTACGCGGCAAAACTTTCTCAAAGACCCAAGATGACTACACCCAGACAACACCAACTGTAAATGGTTAAATAACTTGATATGTAGAACCACCATGTTTTTTTTTTGTTTGTTTGTTTTTGTATTGGTAGCACATGTGGACACTTTGAAAATGCTGTTGATGCCTGTTATTTTTATATATTTTTCAATTTTTGGACAATATTGTCTAAGTTCTCTCTACTTCTGACCATGACTGTGTTGTTTCCAATGATGTGATGTTGGGCTGTTTATTGACATCATGAAGCAAATTCTGTTTTTGTATTTGTGTTTTTGTTTTGTTTTTTTTCCCTTAAATGCCATCTATGCAAAGAACTCGTGCATCCACAAATCCAATGATCAGCCCACTGGCCTGCATCAGGTCATCGGACTTTCGGACTGTAGAGCTTGATTAAATCGCATGAAGCTGACAACGGGACAATTAACGAGCTCTACACCTTGCGTGACACCTGCACTGGACTTCTACCGATTGTTGCGTTGACTCTGGCCATTGTTGGACAAACATGGACATGCTGGCCAACTTTTGGATCTTGTGTGAGCTTCTTCTGTTGGACTTGAATGAAATGGGATTGTGCTTTAGCTGAGGATGACCCTTTGTGCTGTTTATTGACATCATGAAGTAAATTCTGTTTTTGGATTTGTTGTTTTGTTTTTTGTTTTTTTTTGCCTCTTAAATGCCATCTATGCAAAGCATTCGTGCATCCACAAATCCAATGATCAGTCCCACTGGCCTGCATCAGGTCATTGGACTTTCAGACTGTAGAGCTTGATCAAATCGCATGAACTTTTGAATCTTGTGAGCTTATTCCGTTGGACTTGGAGGAAATGGGATTGTGCTTTAGCTGAGGATGACCCTCAGTTTAGTGTCCTAAAAATGGGACACTAAACTCCCACTTCAGAAGCCGGATGAGGAGAGGAACCGTGTCTCTAGCTGAATGGCTGCAAGAGGGAGATGAACGTCAATGTTGGAGGACTTAATCTGAGGTCAACTCGTGGATAAAGATGGAAGCTGCAGAGGATGCTGAGGAGAAAGGGGAAGACCTCATGACTTGACCTGTGATCCACTGATGACTACAGGTACGTGTCTTTCACAATGTATGGTCCATTTGTTTTTCCATTGGTTCAGATGTCCATCCCTGAAGAAAGAAGACCTACCTGATCTCAGAGCATCACATTGATCTCCAGATCTCTGATCAGTCGATGTCACAAAAGTTGTTTTGCAACCTCCAGGACACAATCGAAAAACCCTGACACCCCCCCCCCCCTTAAACACAGAGTAAAGCCCAGGCCAGTGGGTCAAGTCCCAGAATCCAGACACTGAACATCATGAACTCTGTGATCTCTGCATGAAATGTTAGCCGAAGAATAGATGAGGTTATGGATGCTTGTAAAACTCTGAAAGCATGTATGCGGATTTTCATATAGTAAATTGATTGTTCATTCTTTAAGACATTGCTTTTGTCTGCTTAATTTTTCCTCATCTCAGTGTGAAGAACCGGTTCCGTATTTCAGAGGAAAAAACCTTAACCCTGTTTGTACCAGAATCGGGACAAAGACCTTCAGTTGCTTTGAGCTGGATTAACACGGAGGTCTGTGAGGATCGGCTCAGTTTTGGAGCAGCCTCGAGTGGACATTTGAGGAACTGCACCTTTGGCACTTGAAATAAGTTGGCTGTGTGAAACTAATCTTTTTCTCATATAGCTGTAGACTTCCTTGTTTTTAGTGAGTGTGCAGATAATTCCTCCTACTTTCTAGGTTTTTCATGTTCTCCTGGCAAACGCAAGACTTTATTTGTTTATCAAAGGCAAATGCATTCATCCTAGTGTTTTTTGGGTTTTTTTGGCATTGCGGTGTTGCTGCTACTGCTGTTGACGTTCCCAGCTGGAGTCAACCTTCTGGACTCCACCTTCTCCGGTAGCGGCTGCTCGAGCTGGAGCTCCCAGCAGCTTGAAGATGTCCAGTGGAGCGGTCCGACTCAGGTACTGCCACTGTTCCCCACTGTCCCTCAGCCGGACGTCAGCGTTGAACTTGCTGACCAGGGCCCGTATTCACAAAGCTTCTTAGACCTCTAAGAGAGCTCCTAACTTAGCCTTAAAGTTCCTAGCAAGGAATCTTAGCTTAAGAGTGATTCAGGACATTTCTGAGAGCAACTCTGAGGAAGGAGGGTCCAGAAACTTTTATCTTAGTGAGGAGGTGTGGTTGACCCTGTTGCTAGGTATGACTCAGTCTTCTAAAAGCTGTGATTGGATGATACAAAAAGGGGGAAAGACAAAAAAAATGCGCTCCTAGTAATGAATAGGCAGTAGAATAAACCGAACATACAACTTGGACTGCATTCAGAAATGTGTAATCATAACATTAATTTTATGTCTTGATGATGAAACTTGGCAAAATTAAATTGTGACACAGCTTCAAATGTTTGAACGTACCTCATTCACATGCCAATTATATTGATTTGCTTATTTTTATGTTTACTGTCCATGCTGGTAATTTTAATACTTCATGTATTTGACATCAATGGTGAACACAGAATCGGCTGTCAGCAGGTCCTGTGATTGCTGTGAGAAGTGCTGGTATGTGCTGCAATCCCAAGCAAGAGCGGAGATTGAAATGAACAAATCGCGTAACAATACCAGGCTGTGAAGCGCCGTACTGGTCTGACTGGTCATTCTACTGACAGCGGGTTGTCACAGACCCATGTCATCACTGCTACACTGTTGAATTTTACCCGTGGCCAGGTAACGCAATGTTGTGATGACTTTCATCTCAAGCGGTATTGCATTAATGCGCTGGTTGGGACAGTAAACTAATCCCTGATGAAGTGGACCACAAACATTATCCCTGCCCGATCGAGCCGGTAGCATGTCCTTTTGCATAAATACGCAGAGGAAGAAAGTGGTTAATACTTGATTACTCATGCAAACATGCTTCTTAACCTTATGTATGCAATCCTTAATGACAACCTACCTTTTTTTTCTTTTTTGCTTTGTTTCTTTTTTTAATCTTAGTTTGTATGAAAATAAACGACAATACATTATACGGTGTTTCTCCAGTCCTTTTTTATTTTCTTTAATTTTGTAAGACCACTAACGACAATATCAGTAACATGGTATGTGCTATGCTTCTCAGTTTTGTTTTGTTTTTTAGTTTTGTTTGTTTTTTTTTGTGTATGTGTGTAAATGAATTGGGTAATTGCAGTACTATGTAATGAAGAAAGTGGGGTAGGATTTTTCACAAGTTATTTGAACTTCCTCCTACTCCTTTTGAGTGGCAACTTTGTATTTTCCTTTCTGTAATTGTTTTTGATTGCTTCTCAAATAATCAAATAATTAAAAAAATTGTGCTATATGAGTAACAGTGACTGTAGGTATGTATAAGCCTACAAATGAGGTGTTACCGACAGTTGTTTGGTTGCTTTTATGAGGCAATGTTTTATTTGGGACCCGTGAGATAGAGAGTGAAGAGAAGGGTTTAGGGAACAGTTACCTGGAGCGTCTAGTGCTGTTCAGATGCTCATCTGAACTGAAATTCTGAATCCTTGCATGTTGGTGTCCCAGAAAGGAAGTCTATCACCTGTTTGATAAGACCAGGATGTTGCTGCATGTCGCTGAGTTTCTGCTAATGTGTGTGTGTGGCTGTGTGATGCTCAAATTCATTCTTTGATTCCAAACCAATGTATTTAAAATTCATGTATTCTTGATACACAAAATGTAAAACTCTGGACAGAAATTGAACAAAATATTGCATTGTCTGTCAAAATATTAAATTGACACTTATGAAACGAAAAACAACTGCTATGCCAATGTTTCATTAGATTTTTGAACAAGCGCCTGAGGTTCAGAGGTCAGGTAAAATCAATGTCGAAACTACACCAGCAGTTGATACGTGTTAGTGAACTTTAAGGCACAGCAGCTTTGGCAAGAGGATCCCTTATTTGCATCACAAGAAAGTCAGCCATTCCATACTTGACTACAGACGGCAGTTAGGAAATGGATGAGTTCCATTTCAGAGTTTTATAAGACAAATAAAAACAAGCATCTCTTTTGCTTGAGGACATGTAAAAACACATTTTGTGCTCCAGCACTGTTCAGCCTTTATCTGTAATTGCAGTATATGTAGCTGTCCTCACGTGTCACAAACATGACTGAGGAAATCAACTAAACAATACAGCACAGTTGACACGGTGTTGAGGAAGTGGACAGCAGATGTTACAGGATTTCATCGCTCGCATTCATCAGCTTGAGGCAGCAACATAGTAAAAACGCTGAAGAAATCCCCACAGACACAAAGTAAAAATGTGCTGGAGACTATTTTCCCTGTGTCCCTGGTGGAAACATTGACTTACAGCTTCATTTGAATGTCAAACTTGAATGAGTGATTTAGTTCAGCTAATGGCTACCACAAGAAGTTCATTCCCAAATGAGTTCAAAGCCCAAATAACACAAGTTAATTCCTCACCTACTCACAAATGTGGTTACATTTTCACTTTAGTCATGAGCCTTTTATTTGTACTCATGTGCCACCTGCCTTTGTTATCCCAATTAGCTCAGCTCATTCATCTTTCTTCCACTGTTTTTTAAAACGGTTTTATTTTCAGATTTACTAAACCTTATTTTGTATGGTGCTGTGTCTGACACGAGGAGTTAACTCTGCTCATGAATATCTCTTCACAGTTAAAATAAATCAACACACTCAGCCCACCATTTCCTCTCTAGCTGGAGGTTCTTTAGTCTGATCATCACCAGTTACAGATGAACACGGTGTAAACATAAGTGGAAACTCATGCCGGCATGTATGCAACTACAGACAACTTTATTGGCAAAGAAAGTTGTTTGATTAAACAATGGCCGAGGCACAGGACAGGAAATCAGAACTTTATAAGGCAAAATGTTAAAATGTCACCAGAGAAATATGGATGAGTTCCATTTAAGTCTCTAGTAACACCAATAAAACACAGATCTTTTTGTGTGAGCATGTAAGTACAAAGATGTATAAAGTTACAAAAGTTACAAGCCCCACTTACACAATGTGACATTTACCCTCTGTAATTGTAATTGTTGGATACCTGACTTAGACGTGCCATATTGACGCTGAATGTAATAATGAAAATAAGGAAAACGAGGCAAGTCAGGACGGTGCAGCGATGTTGAAGGAGCGGGCAGTGGAGCTGTAGTGTCGGGCCCCTTCCAGATCTCCAACCACCTTCCGGTCTCTGGCCTGGAACAACCAGAAAATACTGGTTTTAGAAGTGGACTGATAACCTCAACCTCAAGGAAACTTGAAACTGCCAATGTTGAAAGCATACTGCCTCATCATCATTTCATTAGTTCGTACATTAAGTCTAAAAATATGTGAAATCAAATCTATCCTTCTTCTGAATACTTACTTAATGACTATCCTATCACTGCAAGAACTGACGTTTGCCTTTATCATTTTTAAAAATGCAACAAAGAGGAGTTTATTTAATTTTAATTTAATTGGGAGCCTGGTGAGATTGTCAGGTGTTCCTCTTTTTGTTTTCTTTTTAATGTGCAATAACAGAAGCTTGGCACATGAGAGATGTACAGTTAGGTCCATAAGTATTTGGACATTGACACAATTTTCAGCATTCCAGCTCTGTACAACACCACAATGGATTTCAAATGAAACAATCAAGATGTGCTTTAAGTGCAGACTTTGAGCTTTAATTTGAGGGCATTTACATCCAAATCAGATGAACGATGTAGGAATTACAATACATTTTATATGTGCCTCCACCTTTTTAAGGGACCAAAAGTATTTGGACAAACTAACATAATCATAAATCAAATTGTCACTTTTTAATACTTTGTTGCAAATCCTTTGCAGTCAATGACGGCCTGTAGTCTCGAACTCATGGACATCACCAGACGCTGGGTTTCGTCCCTGGTGATGCTCTGCCAGGTCTCTGCTGCAGCTGTCTTCAGTTCCTGCTTGTTCTTTGGGCATTTTCCCTTCAGTTTTGTCTTCAGCAAGTGAAATGCAGCTCAATTGGATTCAGGTCAGGTGATTGACTTGGCCATTGCAGAACATTCCACTTCTTTGCCTTTAAAAACTCTTTGGTTACTTTCGCAGTATGCTTCGGGTCATTGTCCATCTGCATTGTGAAGCGCCGTCCAATGAGTTTTGAAGCATTTGGTTGAATATGACCAGATAATATTGCCCGAAACACTTCAGAAATCATTCTGCTGCTCTTGTCAGCAGTCACATCATCAATAAATATAAGAGATCCAGTTCCACTGGCAGCCATACATGCCCACGCCATGACACTACCACCACCATGCTTCACTGATGAGGTGGTATGCTTTGGATCTTGAGCAGTTCCTTCCCTTCTCCGTACTCTTCTCTTTCCATCATTCTGGTACAAGTTGATCTTTGTCTCATCTGTAAATAAGATGTTGTTCCAGAACTGCACAGGCTCTTTTAGATGTTTCTTGGCAAACTCTAATCTGGCCTTCCTGTTTTTGAGGCTCACCAATGGTTTACACCTTGTGGTCAAACCTCTGTATTTCCTCTGGTGAAGTCTTTTCTTAATTGTTGACTTGGACACAGATACACCTACCTCCTGGAGAGTTTTCTTGATGTGGCCAACTGTTGTGAAGGGGTTTTTCTTAATGAGGGAAAGGATTCGTCTGTCATCCACTACACTTGTTTTCCGTGGTCTTCCAGGTCTTTTGGCGTTGCTGAGCTCACCAGTGCGTTCTCTCTTTTTAAGAATGTACCAAACAGTTGATCTGGCCACAACTAATGTTTTTGCTGTCTCTCTGATGGTTTTATTTTGATTTTTCAGCCTAATGATGGCTTGCTTCACTGATAGTGACAGCCCTTTGGACTTCATATTGAGAGATGACCTCACCAGATTCCAAATGAATATACCACACTTGAAATGAACTGCAGGCCTTTTATCTGCTCCTTGTAAATGAAATAATGAGGGAATAACAGACACCTGGCCATGGAACAGCAGAGTAGCCAATTGTCCAAATACTTTTGGTCCCTTAAAAAGGTGGAGGCACATATAAAATGTGTTGTAATTCCTACACCGTTTATCTGATTTGGATGTAAATGCCCTCAAATTAAAGCTTAAAGTCTGCACTTAAAGCACATCTTGATTGTTTCATTTGAAATCCATTGTGGTGTTGTACAGAGCTGGAATGCTGAAAATTGTGTCAATGTCCAAATACTTATGGACCTAACTGTATCTTTGAAGAAACTCCAAACTGTCTCACATAAACTCACCTTGACGGAGTGAACAAGAGCTGCCAGTCCGATGCAGCAAAGGTTCATGTAGAATAAGTTGAAGATGGACCAGATGATGTGGTCCTTGGGCTGCTCCGTTATGACGTTCACAGTGGTGTACTGAACCATTCTAGGACCTTCAGGCTGTCCAGAGAAGCCGTCATACGGCCTCCCCTGCAGTGGAACCGGAGCAGTCGGGGAACCTTCAGGATTCATTGCTCTGAGCTCAGTTGCTGTTTGAAATGGAGTCGATTGAAATGTATTGAAGAAGTGATGCGTTGCTGCAAGTTGATTCCCTTTTGAGGATGTTTGGGCTGAGCAGAGGAACCAACTGTGCAACACCAAATTCAACATTTGCATTTGCGGTGTCTTTGGTAAAAGCATTTGCAGTACAGGAAGTTTAGCAAGATCCATTTCATTTATTTGCACATTTCTTGAAGTAAACCTGTAAAGGAAGTAGCAATCTGATGAGAAGTCATTCTTTGAATGGGATCTTCAGAAATATATCAGGATCAGTGTGGAAATTAACACATTTTAGTGAACTCTAAAGTCCAGCACCAGTAAGCAAGAAGTTCACTCATGTAGGATCACATCTGTTGTGGTGCCATTTGATCAAATGTCACATTAAGATAAAATATTTATCAATAAATACAGCAGACTGGGTGATGTCATTGATGTGAGATTGAAATGATAGTGTACTGTCAAGAATGATACCCAGACTCTTAACACGGGGAGACGGGGAAACTGAGGTGCTGCCGACTTTAGATTAGGTGGATTTGGTGTCAATGAGAAGAATTTCGGTTTTATTGCTGTTTAATTTTAGAAAGTTTTGGCTGAACCATGATTTTATTTCAGAGAGGCTGGTGGAAAGAATGTGGAATTGGGTTTGCAAGAATGATAGAGCTGGGTCTCATCCGCAAAGCAATGGAAATAGATGTTGAATTTACAGAAGATATGGCCGAGGGGGAGGAGGTAGGTGATAAGGAAGCGGGGCCCCAGGACAGAGACATTTGATTGTTAAAATTTCCCTCTGTGTGACATGTCTCTGTCTGCACTTGGGTCTCTGTACAAACCGTGACACCTTGCTCATGAATATCTTTTCAGAATAAAATAAAACAACACACCCTACCCACCGTTTCCTCTCTAGCTGGAGGTTCTGTAGTCCAGTCATCATCAGTTACAGATAAAGATGGTGTAAACGTAAAATACACTATAATTTGTGAAAAATGTGCAAAATCATGCCAGCATATAGGCAAGTACCAGACACTTTTATTGACACAGAAAGTTGTTTTATTAAACAGTGACTGAGACACAAGACAGAAAAACAGAATTTTATATGGTAAAGTGTCACCAGAGAAATATAGTGGGTATAATGAGTGCCATTTCAGTCTCTTGTAATACCAATAAAACACAGATCTTGTTTTGGTTTGAACATGTAAGTACAAAGGTATAAAAGGTTACAAAAGCTACAAGCCCCACTTACACAATGTGACATTTACCTATGGTGGCACATATTTGACCCTGTAACAATGAAGCAAAATGTAATAATGAAAATAAGGAAAATGAGGCAAGTCAGGACGGTGGCGGCGATGTTGAGGGAGCAGGCAGTGGAGCCGTAGTGTCGGGCCCCTTCCAGATCTCCACTCACCTTCCGGCCTGGAACAACCAGAGAATTCTGGTTTTAGAAGTGGACTGACAACCTCGACCTCAAGGAAACGTGAAACTGCCACTGAAAGCATACAGTCTCTGTCTTATAATGACCTGAAATTTTTTTTTATTCTTTTTTGTAGCAAATGTGTTTCCTTTCGCTCTTTATTCTCCATTTATCAAATGACATACGGTGAGTGAAACAGATATTTGATCCCCTGCATATTTCATGCTTTGGGACTGTGTCTCTGCCAAAGGTACAGGACGACTGCAATGCATCAAGGGAACAATGATTGGGGTCGTGTACTGAGAAATCTTGAGCAAGAACCTCCTTCCCTCAGCCCGAGCACTTAAAATGGGTCATGGGTGGGTCTTCAGCAAGATATTGACTCAAAGCATACAACCCAGGAAACAAAAGAGTGTCTCAAGAAGCAGCACACAGGCCATGGAGTGGACTCACCAGAGTCCTGACCTTAATCCTACAGATAATCTATGGAGGGAGCTGAAGCTTCCTGTATCAAAGCAACAGCCTCAGAACCTTAAGGATTGAGAGAAAATCTGCAAGAAGAAGTATTTTAAAATACCTCCTGAGATGTGTGCAAACCTGGTGAGCAACTGCAAGAAATGTCTGCATTTGTGAACAAGGGTAACTCCACCAAGTACTAAGTCATGTATAGTTGGGGGATAAAGTACTTATTTTCCTTGATCAACTGGAAATGAATTTCTAACAGTTAGATTATGTTTTTTTTCTGAATTTTTTCATGTTGATATTCTGTCTCTTGCAGTTAAAATAAACCTACTATTAAAATTATAGACTGATATTTTTTTTGTATATGGCCAAAACAATGAAATGTGCAGGGGATGAAATACTTATTTCATCACTGGATATGGTTTTGTGGTTCCAACATATTGTAAATATCTGCAGTCCTTTGCTCTTTCATTTGTTGTTTATTTTCTTTTTCTTTTTTTAATTTATTCTTTGGTATTTTATCATGTCATTAGTCTGTACATTAAGTTTAAAAATATGTAAAATCTCAAATTAGAATGTTTGTCTTCGTCCATCCATCCATCTTCAAAATAGTGCTTATCATAGTCTTAATGACTTGTTTACTTGTCAGCAAAACTGTTGAAAAAAGCCTTCTGCTGGAAGCATTTTCTTTCTATCCAGTCACTGCAAGAACTGACATTTGCCTTTATTTTTTTTTTTTAAATGCAACATTTCTGTGTAATTGGGAGCCTGGTGAGATTGTCAGGTGTTCCTCTTCCTGTTTTCTTTTTAATGTGCAATAACAGAAGCTTGGCACATGAAAGATGTAACTTCCTAGAAACTCCAAACTGTCTCACATAAACTCACCTTGACAGAGTGGACCAGAGCTGCCATTCCAAATCACAAAGTGTTCATGTAGAATAAGCTGGAGATGGACCAGATGATGTTGTCCTTGGGGGCTCCGTGGTGACCTTCACAGTGGTGTACTGAACCATTCTAGGGCCTTCAGGCTGTCCAGAAACACCATTATATGGCCTCCCCTGCAGTGGAACCACAGCAGTCGGGTAGCATTCAGGATTCATCAGAAGAGCAGAAGAACCAATTGTGCCAAACCAAATTCAGCACACTTTCATTTGTGGTGTCTTTAGGAAAAAAACATTTGTAATACAGGAAGTTTTGCATGAGAAATTTCACACACTGCCAGTGTACACTCAACCATGAAAAAGAAAAATGAAACTTTCATTTACTGACAAACAAAACTGTTTTCCTAAAACAATTAATGAGATATAGACCTCACTATTAGGAAACATGAATTTAATACCAAAGTCAGCAGTTCAAACTTGATTATAGACAGCAGTTTCAGAGTTTTATAAGACAAATAAAAACAAGCATCTCTTTTGCTTGAGGACATGTAAAAACACATTTTGTGCTCCAGCACTGTTCAGCCTTTATCTGTAATCGCAGTATCTGTAGCTGTCCTCATGTGTCTCAAACATGACTGAGGAAATCAACTAAACAATACAGCACAGTTGACACAGTGTTGAGGAAGTGGACAGCAGATGTTACAGGATTTCATCGCTCACATTCATCAGCTTGAGGCAGCAACATAGTAAACCTGCTGAAGAAATCCCCCCAAACACAAAGTAAAAATGTGCTGGAGACTATTTCCCCTGTGTCCCTGGTGGAAACATTGACTTACAGCTTCATTTGAATGTCAAACTTGAATGAGTGATTTAGTTCACTAGGAGTTAACTCTGCTCATGAATATCTTTTCACAGTTAAAATAAATCAACACACTCAGCCCACCATTTCCTCTCTAGCTGGAGGTTCTTTAGTCTGATCATCACCAGTTACAGATGAACACGGTGTAAACATAAAATACACTATAATTTGAGGAGAAAGTGGAAAATCATGTCAGCATGTATGCAACTACAGACAACTTTATTGGCACAGAAAGTTGTTTGATTAAACAATGGCCGAGGCACAGGACAGGAAATCAGAACTTTATAAGGCAAAATGTTAAAATGTCACCAGAGAAATATGGATGAGTTCCATTTCAGTCTCTAGTACCACCAATAAAACACAGATCTTTTTGTGTGAGCATGTAAGTACAAAGATGTATAAAATTACAAGCCCCACTTACACAATGTGACATTTACCCTCTGTAATTGTAATCGTTAAAAATGGAACCGCCACTGTATGGACGTACGTAGCTGTGGTATGCCTGATTTATCTGCGCCATAATGACGCTGAATGTAATAATGAAAATAAGGAAAACGAGGCAAGCCAGGACGGTGGCAGTGATGTTGAGGCAGCGGGCAGTGGAGCCGTAGTGTCGGGCTCCTTCCAGATCTCCAACCACCTTCCGGTCTCTGGCCTGGAACAACCAGAGAAAACTGGTTTTAGAAGTGGACTGATAACCTCAACCTCAAGAAAACTCGAAACTGCCAATGTTGAAAGCAAACTGCCTCATCATCATTTCTTTCGTTTGTACATCATTAAGTCTAAAAATATGTGAAATCCCACCTATCCCTTCTTCTGAATACTTAATGACTATCCTATCACTGCAAGAACTGACGTTTGCCTTTATTTAAAAAAATTAAAAAAATCAACAAAGAGGAGTTTATTTAATTATAATTTAATTGGGATCCTGGTGAGATTGTCAGGTGTTCCTCTTTTTGTTTACTTTTTAATGTGCAATAACAGAAGCTTGGCACATGTGAGATGCATCTTTGAAGAAACTCCAACCTCTCTCACATAAACTCACCTTGACGGAGTGAACAAGAGCTGCCAGTCCGAGGCAGCAAAAGTTCATGTAGAAGAGGTTGAAGATGGACCAGATGATGTGGTCCTTGGGCCGCTCCGTCATGACATTCACAGTGGTGTACTGAAACATTCTAGGACCTTCAGGCTGTCCAGAGAAGCCATCATACGGCCTCCCCTGCAGTGGAACTGAAGCAGTCGGGTAGCATTCAGGATTCATTGCTCTGAGCTCAGCTGCTGTTTGAAGTGGAGTCGACTGAAATCGTTTGAGGAAGTGATGCGTTGCTGCAAGTTGATTCCCTTTTGAGGGTGTTTGGGCTGAGCAGAAGACAGTTGCTTTCCACTGTAAACCAATCGTGCAAAAGCAAATACAACCCATTTGCATTTGTGGTTTCTTTGGTAAAACATGTGCAGTACAGGAAGTACAAGACGTCCTTTAAAAGTATTAAATCGAAAAAGAATTACCAATCTCAGGGAGTCATTCTTTGAATGGGATCTTCAGAAATATATCAGGATCAATGTGGACATTAATATATTTTAGTGAACTCTAAAGTCCAGCACCAGTAAGCAAGAAGTTCACTCATGTAGGATCACATCTGTTGTGGTGCCATTTGACCAAATGTCACATTAAGATAAAGTGTTTATAATAAATACAGAATAAAGTAAAGAACAAAGCAACACAAGACAATGTGAAAAACAGAAAATAATGCCAGTGTGTATATAAAACCAAAACTTTCTGTAACTAACACAGAAGCACACAAAAACCACAATAAAACTGATTTAGAATTATATGGCCACGTGGCCTTGTTTTATTTTTGGGTGTAAGGATGGAAATGGTAGTTACCACATTGCAAATGGACATTAGGACCAGATACTGATAAACATGACAGTTAGTTAGTGTGTAGAATTGGTCTCTAGAATGGCTTTGTAACACAGACGACTTCTGCTTTATTTAAGAGTGTGATGTACAGTGGATCAAAGACTCTGAAATGGAACAGTTGAAATTAGTAGTTCAGAATTTGGTACATTGTAGTATAAAAGAACCTGCAGGTGGGTAAATTCAAACCCACAGATCAGCAGACGTGCAATGTTTTTGCAAACCACAAAGTGAAATGCCAACCCATGCTGTGCAGTCTTAGCAAGGAAATCTGTTGTGCTGCTGCTTGACGGAAAAGTAGAGTACAATTAAAAAATGTATTCATTCAATCATCTGTAGTGTGAGGTTCATAAAGACAACTGAGGCAGAAAAACTGAGGACAAAAGAAAGCTGCCGATAAGCTTTAATTACAAATTCATTAATTCAGGCACCCAGTACATATCTCATCTGAAGCAGGTTCTCAATTTAAACATTAATAAACAATCTGTTATGTTCAGATCAACATTTGAGAGTTTACAAATACACAGTAGGAGGTTACATGGACAATCCTGTAGGTGATCTTTGTGGGCTCTTCACAGAATAACAGTGGCCAACATCTTTAAAATGTCAGATTTTGTAATATCCTATTGAACCCCAACTAAATCATGATTTCACTGTAGATTTACAACTTTAATTTCGAGGTTACTAATGACACTAATGTACAGTTTACTTCCACACTGTTGAAAACTACAGCTACTTTGACCAAAATCATTCACCACTGATTTTTTCAGATGAAGGTTAAAGTCATCTGTAAATTGTAGGTTTGTTTCTACAAAAAAAGGCACCAGAGATTGTTGTTGTTGATTTCACAACTTGAAGAATGTTCTTTAACTGATGAGACATCCAGACACCCACTAGGAAATTAATAATGGTGTGAGTGGCAAAAAGATTCTCATGACCCCGTTTTAATAACAGAAAATAAACAGCTGTTTGCTGTTCTCTCCAACACTCAGTGGTTTAGTCAAGCACGAGGAAAACAAGCCCCAGCTGATTGTTGCTTATAGTAAAAACAGAATATGACCAGTAGTGAATGTCCCTCCCAGGTCATCGTAGGGTTTGACAGCAGTCATTTCCTCCCTTCACTCATTCACTCATTGATATAAGCTTGCAGACAAGGTGTCGGCCTCCCCTTTGCTGCTGCTGCTTCTCCTCCTTGGTCCTCGGAGTGACATTACCACATGTGCTGTGGTAACGTGTTGATCTTATTTGTTAGTATGCTTTTTGTGTGTATATGTGTTTGCTTACCCTCTTTCTGGTACCGTATATCTTAGGTCCTGCTCCTTGACAACCCCCCTGCCCCCACATGTTGAATCCCATGTAGGGTATTGTGCTCAGAAGAGACAGACTGCCACTGCTGTTTTGTTTGCATTGTTTTGTTTTGTTTATTTTATTTTGGTTTGTTTGCTCATTTAATGGTTCCATTGTTGATCCAGTCATTCTATTTTTGAATTATGTCAGTATTTTTCCTTTTGATATATTAGGTGGTTTCTGTTAGTTTCTTTTGTCTTTTGTTATGTTAGCCCTCTGGGGCCTTGATTGCTTTCCCCCAAGATGTTTCTATTAGATTACTGCCACAGCCCTGTGTGTTTTTAACCCGTTTCTTGTTTGTCTTTTTCTTTGCATGAGTGCTGCAGGACTGGTGATAGCTTGGCTGCCTGGACGGTGGAGGCATTGGTGTTCAGAGTTCCTCACCCCAGCTTCACACACCTCCTTAAGTGAGTGTGTGTGTGTGTGTGTCGTAGTAATTTTGCACATCCTTCTCACTTTATAGTTTTCCCTTGTAGTCTGATTATTTTGCTGTGTGTGTGTGTGTTGGGCACGGAGCGTGGTGAGTACTCTGTCCCCATTTAACTTTCCCTTCCTCAGCAACAGCTACACCCAGCCTTCCTGTAGTGCTCCTGCCTGTATATTATATTGGTTAGGTTAATTAAAGTTTAGTTTATTTTAACTGTGCTGCTTATGGCAATAAAGTTTGTAATCTTGGGGGAAACCCTCTGTCCCTGATCATTATTTGACCACTACCTGTATCATTTTGGATGGTTTAAGTCAGTCTTATAGTTGAAGTAACTTAATGTAACCAGTCTTAATTCTGAGCCCCGATACGGCTCTGGCCACAAAGCAAAGCAAAAATCCTGCAAAACAAATCCAGGTGTTTGATCAGTTTGAACTTAGACTCTCATTAAAGCAGCTATCAGACTTCACTCTGCAGTACATCTCAGGCAAGGACAGAGGTATACATGTCTTTTAAACAAATGCTATATAAATGTTGATTTTTAGAAAAGTGTATCATCACAACATAGTAGTACACACAAACCTGAGAAATTTTCAACAATCAGTAACTGTGATTAATTTATTTACTGCATTCAAATCAAAGGACAGGTAAAGCTGATTACTGGATGATGGATGGATTAAAAATTAGATATTTGATCCCCTGCATATTTCATGCTTTGGGACTGTGTCTCTGCCAGAGGTACAGGACGACTGCAATGCATCAAGGGAACAATGAATGAGGCCATGTACCGATAAATGTTGAGCATGAACCTACTTCCCTCAGCCAGACCACTTAAAATGGGTTGTGGGTGTAGAAAATCTATGGAGGGAGCTAAAACTTTGTGTATCAAAGTGTGGCGGGGTTATGGATAGAGGGGTTTAGGGAAGAAATCCAACAACGCCACCTGAGAACTCTCACCCCAGGAACTACTGTGTTGATTTCTGACTACCACATTAGTCATATACAGGTCACAAGTTCGACAACTGAGAGAAGGCAGAGATGTGGTTCAAAATCAGAAGGAATTAAATTTATATTTATATTATTTATAATGTGTTTGTTGTTAGTTTTGCATTTCTGGTTGTGCTTTTAAATGATATATGTTTAGATCATGACCTGCTGTATATGTCTCTGACCAGCAACCACACATCTCTAACCCAACACTTCATACCTCACCATCCTGACATCCACAGCTCACAGACCGCAACATTTAACTTACAGACAGCAACAGAGAGCTCATAAAGACACACACAAAAGCTAGACTACATTGTCACATACTCACTGACAGAACACCTTCAATCACTATGTTGAAGATAAACTTTGTTTCCTGGAATGTACATGGCATACGCTCACAGACAAAAAGAATTAAAATCCTGGACTATGTTTCTAAACTAAAAGCAGATTGAAACCAATCAGTTGGTCAAACTCCAAGCATGTCTGAAGGACATAAAGGCCTGGATGACTTGTAATTTTCTTCATTTAAATTCTGACAAAACTGAGGTTATTGTATTTGGCCCGAAGCACCTCAGAAACACAATATCTAACCAGATTGTTACCCTAGATGGTATTGCCTTAGCCTCCAGTTCTACTGTAAAAAACCTTGGAGTTATTTTTGATCAGGATATGTCCTTCAACTTACATATAAAACAAGTCTGCAGGACGGCATTCTTTCATTTACATAATATTGTCAAAATCAGAAATATTTTGTCTCAGAGTGATGCTGAGAAACTAGTCCATGCATTTGTAACCTCCAGGCTGGACTATTGTAATTCTTTATTGTCAGGATGTCCCAGTAACTCTCTTAGAAACCTCCAGCTGATCCAAAATGCTGCAGCCAGAGTTCTGACAGGAACCAGTAAAAGAGATCATATTTCTCCTGTATTAGCTTCTCTTCATTGGCTTCCTGTGAAATCCAGGATAGAATTTAAAATCCTGCTTCTAACATACAAAACTGTTAATGAACAAGCTCCATCATATCTTAAAGACCTTATTGTACCTTATCATCCGAACAGAGCCCTTCGCTCTGAGACTGCAGGTTTACTTGTGGTTCCCAGAGTTTCCAGAAGTAGAATGGGAGGCAGAGCCTTCAGTTATCAGGCTCCTCTCTTGTGGAATCAGCTCCCAGTTTGGGTTCGGGGGGCAGACACCCTCTCTTCTTTTAAGATTAAGCTTAAAACTTTCCTATTTGACAAGTCTTATAGCTAGGGCTGCTCAGGATCACCTGAGCTGTCCCTCAGTTATGCTGCCATAGGTTTAGACTGCTGGGGGACTCACATGATGCACTGGGCTCCTCTCCTCTCCTCTCCTTTCTGTACTGTCATATATCACCATTACATATGACTAACCTATGTTTCCCCCCGAGGTTCTGTGTCCTGCTTGTTCTCTCCGTGGATGTCCCTGATCTGGAGCTCAACGTCCCTGGTCTGGAGCTCAACGTCCCTGGTCTGGAGCTCAACGTCCCTGATCTGGAGCTCAACGTCCCTGATCTGCAGCCGCTGGCCTCACCACCTCCAACCCCTACCCCAACCTCTCCTACTATCCCTCCCTCCCTCCTCTTCCCCACTCCCAACCCAACCGGTCGAGGCAGATGGCCGCCCTCCCTGAGCCTGGTTCTGTCGGAGGTTTTTTTTCCCCCCTTCCCTACCATGGGGGGTTTTTGGTTCCTTCCCACCGTCGCTGACTGCTTGCTCATAGGGAATCCAAAAGCAACTTTGGATTGTTGGGTTTTCTGTTTCCTGTTTTACTGTTTCCTGTTCTTTCTTACAATGTTAAGCGCTTTGTGACGACCTGTGTTGTAAATATGCGCTATATAAATAAAACTGAATTGAATTGAATTGAATAGATATTTTGCTCCTGCAAGAGACACATTTATTACAATCAGAAGAAAACTCTCTTACAGATACTAATTATAATATCATCTTTTCATCTTGTTATAACAGCAGACAAAGAGGAGTCTCCATTCTAGTACATAAGAGAGTACCATTTACTTTAAACTCCACAGTAACAGATCAAGAAGGCAGATACATCATTATCCAGGCAACAATTTTTTATAAATTATATACAATTGCCAATGTGTATGCTCCTAATAATGACGATCCAGCCTTCTTTCATACAGTTTTTTCTCATTTAGCAGACTTATCTGCTAACTCAACAACTATTATTGGTGGAGACTTCAACTTAGTTCTGAATCCTTCAGTAGATCGATCAACTTGTCCAATACATACAAAACAATCACAATCAGTCAAAGTCATACAGGATTACATGAAAGATTTTGGATTGGATGATGTCTGGAGACTCAAAAACCCAACAAAGAGGGACTATACTTTCTTCTCCACGGTGCACCAATCATTTTCAAGAATTGACTTTTTTCTCTCAAACAATTCTACTGCACATAAAGTTACCACTAGAATTCACCCAATCATAATCAGCGACCATGCACCAATATCCCTCAGCCTGCAAACTAATCCCAACTGTAAGCCTCCTCAGACTTGGCGTCTAAACATTTCTCTACTCAAAGATCCAGAATTTGATCAGATAATAAGGAGGGAGTGGGCAGACTTTCTAAAAAATAATGACTCTCCTGACTTATCTCCATCTTTACTTTGGGAAACTGGAAAGGCTGTAATCAGAGGTAAAATAATATTGTACTCCTCATACAAGAAAAAAAGGGAACAACAAATAGAGACAGATATCGAGAAAAAAATTAAACAACTTACAGAGGATTATGCAATAAAACCAAGTGATCAACTATGGTCTGAACTACAAAATGCAAAATTACACCTCAACAATATCCTGTCAAAAAAAAAACAGAATTTTTACTACAACAACTAAGATATAATAATTTCGAACACAACAACAAATCAGGCAAATTTCTTGCAAATCAACTTCAACGCAACAAAGAAAAATCCTTCATTACAGCAATCCAGGATCCCACTGGCAAATATACTCAATCACCCGAAGAAATTAATCAGATTTTTTACAGCTATTATCACAATTTATATTCAGCTGCAGTTAACCCAAACAAAGAAGATATTCACAATTTTCTTAACAACTTAAACTTGCCTAAACTAATACAGAATGTACTAGTTTATAGGTTCATCTAGTGCAGATATCAAAGTGCGATATCAAAGGTATCTGCTCTCAGGCGTCTGAACACAAAATTAATCTATACGCGGATGACATTTTACTTTATCTGCAAGAACCCAAAACATCATTAAAGGAAATATTCAACCTCATCACAACTTTCTCACATCTTTCAGATTACTCCATCAACTGGTCAAAATCAATTATTCTTCCATTAACAGAGAATTCGTGGAATCCTGCAGTCCAAAACCTGGATTATTCCTTTCCCACTGGTAACATTAGATATTTGGGCATAAATATTTCCGCAAAACTCTCCGAACTAGTCCACCTGAATTTCACTCCGCTTTTGGAGAAACTCTGTGGTGATCTGAGGCATTGGAATAACCTTCCCATCTCCCTTTTGGGACGAATAGCTACTGTCAAAATGAAAATACTACCTCAAATCAATTATCTCTTTTCCATGATCCCATTTAAACCCACATCAAAATGGTTCCAATCATTAGATTCTGCTATTGGTAAATTCTATTCCAAAAACAAAAAAGCTAAAATCAGCCTGACTACTCTCCAGAAAAGTAAATCTGAAGGTGGTCTGGAAGCCCCCAACTTCCTGCATTACTACTTGGCCAACCAACTACAATATCTCACCAAATGGATACATCCACAGGAAGAATACAACTCCTGGCTGGAACTAGAACAGTTAGACTGTAACCATATCAAACTCTCTGACCTCCCCTTTATCACCTCTACCCTTAAATACCATCCTTGCTTCAAGAATCCTTTGATTGCCTCCACCCTATCCGCTTGGTGGAAATCCCTGGAAATCACTGGCTCCCAGCTTCAACCCAGCATACTATCCACTGGCTCCTGTCTGGGTGTGTGTGCTCCCACTGGAGATGGACAATCGCTGGCTGGGGCCCAGGGTCGGGCCTGTGCTGTCCTGGGGTGAGGCGGGGCGGGGATGTCATTGGTGGCGCTGTGGGGTGCGCGTCCTGCGTCCCTGGCGCGCTGGCTTTTGGGGTGCGTGCGGACTCCCATGGTCCGTGCTCCTGCTTGCGTGGCGCATTTCCCCTCTGGGATGGGCTGCGGCACTCAGCTGGCCTGTGGCGGGTCTATGGCCGCCACTTAGGCGGTGGTCTGGTGATGGCGGGGCCCGTTGGTCTGTACGGGCCCTCCCTGCCCCTTGCCTCTCGACCCTGGGGACCCTTTGCGCTGGACCCTGTGGGGATTTCTGTTGCCCACGCTGCTCTGTCCCCATGGGCCGGACCCACACCAGACTGCCTCTTACTGTGCACCTCACACATCACACACTTCACTGTATATATATATATATATATATATATATTTAGGCACATATAGGGTCACAACAGTTAGGGCCACATGGACTGCAGAGATTGGGGACGGTGGGCTCGGTGATGGGGCAGATTGCAGTGCTCCGCGGCATTGTGTCCGCCCCGTCTCCCTCCTGCTTGCCTCTCCTGCTTTCTAATTTTAATGCAGCACACACACTCACATCTTGGGTGGGGGTCTGTGGTGGTTCGGGACCTTGGTCAGGGTAGGCTGCAGAGTACCCAGCCTCTGCGGCCCTCTGGCCCTCCCCCTTCCATCTCTCCCGCCCCTCAAGCTTTTAATGCACCACATCACACACAGGGTTGCACTCAAACACGGTTTAGGGTTAGTTTCGGTCAGGGACCGAGGAAAATCAGTAATAGGGAGGTAACGGTGACTTTACACATCCATGGCATGTCTGGTGGGGGCCCAGCCCCATCTGGGTCTGGGTCGGTGGGAATGGACCCACATCTGGGTCACCATGGCTTGGGGTTCCCCGGGGTCTGGAGGTGATGGTCTAGGGGGGGATCTCCTGCATGTCTGGCAGGTCCTCTGGCGCTGTGGCTCTTGTTGGGTTGGGGGCTGGACTCACTTGCCTGGTGGTTGCCATGGCTGTCGTGCTGGCTTGCGGTGGGCGGCGGCTCAGATCTGGTAGGGGTTTGGGCGCGTCTTCGGGGGTGGGGACCATGGGTTGCCGCGCTTCCCCGGGGCATGGTGCTGGGGGTATGCGTGGCGCCTTCCTGTTAGTGGCGCTGACTCCCCTTCCGCTCGCGCTCTCTGGGCTTGCATCTGGGCCCGGCCTTGGTTTTCCTCTGGCTGGCTTCCGGTGGTGGCCTGCCTGGGGTGGGGCCGGCGACCTTCCCTACGGTGGAGCGCTCGGTCCCTGTGTCATGCTTCCCGGGCTGCGGTGGGCCTCCTGCCTCCCCTGGGGTGGTGGTGTTGGGTGGGGGTGGGGGACGGATGGGGTGGTTGGGGGTGGGCATTGGGTGGCGGGTGGGCCCCCATGCCCTGTGCCCCCCGGTCTTGTCCTTGGCGCGCTGGGGGTGTCAGTTGCTGCCTTCTCTTGGTCTCTGGGTCCGCGTGCTTGTCTGCAGCCCGGGCGGTCTTCTGGGCGGTGCCTCCTGGTGCTCCCCCTGCCCGGGGTGTGGGGGCACTTGGCCAGTCTGGCCCTGCTGACTTGTGGTAGTCACTCTGGGCTTCGGTGTCCATCACATCTGCATGTTTGTTCAGGGCTTACCAACTCCTGTCGAGTCCCCTTTCTGAGAGTTGATGGGACCCGCCTGATTGTGCAGAGTCATTCTCCAGACTTTGCACTAAACTCACGCCCTCTATACATTTCTCTCTCACTCCTGTCCCTTGGCGTCCTAACTCTGCATACTGTCAGGACTTCTGGTTTCCAATTAGTTTCTGTGTTGACTATTTGTTCCCAATTTTCAGATGTGGGATCGGTTGTTGGGAATGACACAGCATTTTACAGCACTCTTATAGGATTCAAATAGCACTGCCTGTCTGTACCCACCCTGTTTGTCTTGTCTTGTCCTGTCCTTCATTTGTTTCCCCTCAATTCACTGAGGTGCTGCACTGCCCCCTCTGGCTCATGATAGAAAAATTCAATAAAGAATGATAGCTTAGTCCCAGGGGTGGCCGGTGATGGTCACGCACATGCACAAAATATTAATATATTTTGCTGCAAGACTAAAATATGCGTTGATCTCATTAAAGTTGACCCCCTTCTGTGGTGTTATACGTTGAGTATAAATGCAGACCAAAAAAAGAAAAAAAAAAGGAATTAAATTTACCAAATCATTGATTGAATGATCAGTTGAATGCTGGATATCTGGAAGTGCCTGCAGAGAGAGAACCAAAAGAAAATAGAATAAATTGAACCCATAGAAATACACAAAGATGATTACATTAATTTAATTCCATTTAACAGTAAAATTATTTTAAAAGGAAATGCTTCCAGAGCAATAAAATTAATACAGGGAGGGGAAGTGGACGGAAGCCAGCAGGGGGGAAGGAGTTGGCTAGTTACCCAAGGGTCTCAGGAGTGCTACAAACTGACCACGAGTGAGTTCACTGCAAGCCACAATCACAGCAAACTGTAAGATAAAGTGACCCAGTCCTCTTACGCTACAGCCTGTGAAAGAAAAACTCCACTAAAGGGGGATAATAAACAGGAAAAAGTACCAGTGGGCTCAGTGCAAAATACAAAATGAAGGCTGGCACGGCAAAGCTAAGACAATGCTTGTAAAATCAAAGGCAAAACAGCAGCCGATAAAAGCTTTGGTATCACTATGTGTGTGGGAATATGGCCATTTATTTGATTTATTCCTAAGTTTTATTGCATGTTTTGTTTGAATACATATGTTGTTTCCTTTGCAGTGTGATTGTTTGGTTGGTTGTTTCATTTGCATGTATTTCGGTTTGTTGTGTTTTGTTGTGCACTACATTTTCTTTTTTAGATTAGGTTTAGGCCACGCCCACCTATCTGAACAGACGGCTGTGGACAATTGAGAACGCACCTGCTGCGCATTAGCGTGGCAGCGGACAATTGGAGTGTGGCTCAACAAAGGGACGGGCAGCAGCAGACAGACAAGGCAGGGCAGCGTGTGCACAGGGCAGCGGAGTGGGGATCCCAGACGGACGGAGGTGATCGAGAGCGCAACGCGGGACCGACCTACCCAAGGCGAGACGTGCGTGGGCAGATCCGGCCGATGTGATCATCGTGGGACCGGGAGGACACAGTTGAACCTGGACCGGGACGCCGAACGGACGTGGCGTGGTGTTCCAGGTGTGCGGTGTGTGTGCGGAGCGGCGGCCGGCGCTGGATACTCGTGGAGGCTGCACCGGAGGAGCCCTCTCTCTCCCTCCTGACCAGACCTGAACTTTTAAGACGGTTATCCTCACTCTTGTTTTTAATTGACCTTTTTAGTCTCTGCCTTGTTTTAGTTTTTTTTTTTTTAGTAATTTCTTTATTCTGGCATATTTTAAATCATTTAGTGGAATAATTTTTTTTTTTTTCACTTTATCTCTGGGTTTAATTCACTGCGCACCCCTGGGTTTAATTGAACCTGCATCCCGCTCCTTTAAATTGGGTCCTAGTCCCCTAGACTAGGTGGCGTTGTCGGCATTTTAAGTTTCAAACCATTAACTTTAACTAACTGTTTTAGATTATAATATACTCCACTCGGCCACATGTGGATTACGCAAACTTGCAGGGGATCAGCAGCATCCACACCATGCTAAGGCAGACAAAGCTGGTATCATAAAAGCTCAGCCAAACGGACACCAATACGAGGCAAACAGGCGACTCAGAGCCACAAAGGAGCTCATGTGGCAACCATCAAGCAGAGACAAAAGACTGCCATGATGCCACGGGTGCCTTAAATACCCTCAGTCAGAGACTGGGCTATGGGAGGAGCTGACCTAAATTCTGGAGGTGTGCTCAGAAGCCATCAGGAAATAAATTTGCCTGCACACAAATGTCCACATGACAGAAGCAACAGCCTTGGAACCTTAAGGATGTGGAGAAAATCTGCAAAGATAAGTTTTCTAAAGTACTTACTGAGATGTGTGCAAGCCTGGTGACCAACTGCAAGAAATGTCTGCATTTGTGAACAAGGGTAACTCCACCAAGTACTAAGTTATGTGTAGTTGGGGGATAAAGTACTTATTTTCCTTGATCAACTGGAAATGAATTTCTAACAGTTAGATGAAGTGTTTTTCTGGATTTTTGTGTTATTATCTCTTACAGTTAAAGTAAACCTACTATTAAAATTAAAGAGTGATATTTTTTGTATGTGGCCAAAATAATGGAATTTTGGCCACATACATATATCCATATCACTGGATATGGTATTTCATCACCATATCCAGTGATGAAATACTTATTTTCATCACTGGATATGGTTTTGTGGTTCCAACATATTGTAAATATCTGCAGTCCTTGCTCTTTCATTTGTTGTTTATTTTCTTTTTCTTTTATTTATTTTTTGTATTTTATAATGTCATTAGTCTGTACATTGTTAGGTCTAAAAATATGAAAAATCTCAGATTGGAATAGTCCTCAATGCCCAACTATCTGTCTTCTGAGACTTGTTTACTTGTCAGCAAAACTGTTGGAAAAGCCTTCTTCTAGAAGCGTTATCTTTTCCCACTAACTCTATCCAGTCACTGCAAGAACTGACATTTGCCTTTATTTTTTTTTAAAAATGCAACAACATTCCTGTGTAATTGGGAGCCTGGTGAGATTGTCAGGTGTTCCTCTTCCTGTTTTCTTTTTAATGTGCAATAACAGAAGCTTGGCACATGAAAGATGTAACTTCCTAGAAACTCCAAACTGTCTCACATAAACTCACCTTGACAGAGTGGACCAGAGCTGCCATTCCAAATCACAAAGTGTTCATGTAGAATAAGTTGAAGATGGACCAGATGATGTGGTCCTTGGGGGCTCCGTGGTGACCTTCACAGTGGTGTACTGAACCATTCTAGGGCCTTCAGGCTGTCCAGAAACACCATTATATGGCCTCCCCTGCAGTGGAACCACAGCAGTCGGGTAGCATTCAGGATTCATCAGAAGAGCAGAAGAACCAATTGTGCCAAACCAAATTCAGCACACTTTCATTTGTGGTGTCTTTAGGAAAAAAACATTTGTAATACAGGAAGTTTTGCAAGAGAAATTCCACACACTGCCAGTGTACACACAACCATGAAAAAGAAAAATGAAACTTTCATTTACTGACAAACAAAACCGTTTTCCGAAAGCAATTAATGAGATATAGACCTCACTGTTAGGAAACATGAATTTAACAACAAAGTCAGCAGTTCAAACTTGATTATAGACAGCAGTTTCAGAGTTTTATAAGACAAATAAAAACAAGCATCTCTTTTGCTTGAGGACATGTAAAAACACATTTTGTGCTCCAGCACTGTTCAGCCTTTATCTGTAATCGCAGTATCTGTAGCTGTCATCATATGTCTCAAACATGACTGAGGAAATCAACTAAACAATACAGCACAGTTGACACAGTGTTGAGGAAGTGGACAGCAGATGTTACAGGATTTCATCGCTCACATTCATCAGCTTGAGGCAGCAACATAGTAAACCTGCTGAAGAAATCCCCACAGACACAAAGTAAAAATGTGCTGGAGACTATTTCCCCTGTGTCCCTGGTGGAAACATTGACTTACAGCTTCATTTGAATGTCAAACTTGAATGAGTGATTTAGTTCAGCTAATGGCTACCACAAGAAGTTCATTCCCAAATGAGTTCAAAGCCCAAATAACACAAGTTAATTCCTCACCTACTCACAAATGTGGTTACATTTTCACTTTAGTCATGAGGCTTTTATTTGTACTCATGTGCTACCTGCCTTTGTTATCCCAATTAGCTCAGCTCATTCATCTTTCTTCCACTGTTTTTTAAAACTGTTTTATTTCCAGATTTACTAAACCTTATTTTGT
This sequence comes from Dascyllus trimaculatus, assembly GCA_024666655.1. NCBI lineage: Eukaryota > Metazoa > Chordata > Actinopteri > Pomacentridae > Dascyllus > Dascyllus trimaculatus. The sequence goes on from CM045448.1 coordinate 27,071,770, forward strand.
ATGGTGCTGTGTCTGACACTAGGAGTTAACTCTGCTCATAAATATCTTTTCACAGTTAAAATAAATGAACACACTCAGCCCACCATTTCCTCTCTAGCTGGAGGTTCTTTAGTCTGATCATCACCAGTTACAGATGAACACGGTGTAAACATAAAATACACTATAATTTGAGGAGAAAGTGGAAAATCATGTCAGCATGTAGGCAACTACAGACAACTTTATTGGCAAAGAAAGTTGTTTGATTAAACAATGGCCGAGGCACAGGACAGGAAATCAGAACTTTATAAGGCAAAATGTTAAAATGTCACCAGAGAAATATGGATGAGTTCCATTTAAGTCTCTAGTAACACCAATAAAACACAGATCTTTTTGTGTGAGCATGTAAGTACAAAGATGTATAAAGTTACAAGCTCCACTTACACAATGTGACATTTACCCTCTGTAATTGTAATTGTTGTAACTGGAACCGCCGCTGTATTAGCTGTAGTAACGGTTTGGCTGATTAATCTGCACCATAATGACGATGACTGTAATAATGAAAATAAGGAAAATGAGGCAAGCCAGGACGGTAACAGTGATGTTGAGGCAGCGGGCAGTGGAGCCGTAGTGTCGGGCTCCTTCCAGATCTCCAACCACCTTCCGGTCTCTGGCCTGGAACAACCAGAGAAAACTGGTTTTAGAAGTGGACTGATAACCTCAACCTCAAGAAAACTTGAAAATGCCAATGTTGAAAGCAAACTGCCTCATCATCATTTCATTAGTTTGTACATTATCAAGTCTAAAAATATGTGAAATCAAATCTATCCTTCTTCTGAATACTTATCACATACTTAATGACTATCCTATCACTGCAAGAACTGACGTTTGCCTTTATTTAAAAAAAAAAAATCAACAAAGAGGAGTTTATTTAATTTTTATTTAATTGGGATCCTGGTGAGATTGTCAGGTGTTCCTCTTTTTGTTTTCTTTTTAATGTGCAATAACAGAAGCTTGGCACATGAGAGATGTATCTTTGAAGAAACTCCAACCTCTCTCACATAAACTCACCTTGACGGAGTGAACAAGAGCTGCCAGTCCGAGGCAGCAAAGGTTCATGTAGAATAAGTTGAAGATGGACCAGATGATGTGGTCCTTGGGCTGCTCCGTTATGACGTTCACAGTGGTGTACTGAACCATTCTACGACCTTCAGGCTGTCCAGAGAAGCCGTCATACGGCCTCCCCTGCAGTGGAACTGAAGCAGTCGGGGAACCTTCAGGATTCATTGCTCTGAGCTCAGCTGCTGTTTGAAGTGGAGTCGACTGAAATCGTTTGAAGAAGTGATGCGTTGCTGCAAGTGTGGATTCCCTTTTGAGGGTGTATGGGCTGAGCAGAAGACAGTTACTTTCCACTGTAAACCAATCGTGCAAAAGCAAATAAAACCCATTTGCATTTGTGGTTTCTTTGGTAAAACATGTGCAGTACAGGAAGTACAAGACGTCCTTTAAAAGTATTAAATCGAAAAAGAATTACCAATCTGAGGGAGTCATTCTTTGAATGGGATCTTCAGAAATATATCAGGATCAATGTGGAAATTAAAATATTTTAGTGAACTCTAAAGTCCAGCACCAGTAAGCAAGAAGTTCACTCATGTAGGATCACATCTGTTGTGGTGCCATTTGACCAAATGTCACATTAAGATAAAGTGTTTATAATAAATACAGAATAAAGTACAAAGCAACACAAGACAATGTGAAAAACAGAAAATAATGCCAGTGTGTATATAAAACCAAAACTTTTCTGTAACTAACACAGAACCACACAAAAACCACAATAAAACTGATTTAGAATTATATGGCCACGTGGCCTTGTTTTATTTTTGGGTGTAAGGATGGAAATGGTAGTTACCACATTGCAAATGGACATTAGGACCAGATACTGATAAACATGACAGGACGGGTAGTTAGTGTGTAGAATTGGTCTCTAGAATGGCTTTGTAACACAGACGACTTCTGCTTTATTTAAGAGTGTGATGTACAGTGGATCAAAGACTCTGAAACGGAACAGTTGAAATTAGTAGTTCAGAATTTGGTACATTGTAGTATAAAAGAACCTGCAGGTGGGTAAATTCAAACCCACAGATCAGCAGACGTGCAATGTTTTTGCAAACCACAAAGTGAAATGCCAACCCATGCTGTGCAGTCTTAGCAAGGAAATCTGTTGTGCTGCTGCTTGACGGAAAAGTAAATTACAATTAAAAAATGTATTCATTCAATCATCTGTAGTGTGAGGTTCATAAAGACAACTGAGGCAGAAAAATAAGCTTTAATTACAAATTCATTAATTCAGGCACCCAGTACATATCTCATCTGAAGCAGGTTCTCAATTTAAACATTAATAAACAATCTGTTATGTTCAGATCAACATTTGAGAGCTTACAAATACACAGTAGGAGGTTACATGGACAATCCTGTAGGTGATCTTTGTGGGCTCTTCACAGGACAACAGTGGCCAACATCTTTAAAATGTCAGATTTTGTAATATCCTATTGAACCCCAACTAAATCATGATTTCACTGTAGATTTACAACTTTAATTTCGAGGTTACTAATGACACTAATGTACAGTTTACTTCCACACTGTTGAAAACTACAGCTACTTGGACCAAAATCATTCACCACTGATTTTTTCAGATGAAGGTTAAAGTCATCTGTAAATTGTAGGTTTGTTTCTACAAAAAAAAGGCACCAGAGATTGTTGTTGTTGATTTCACAACTTGAAGAATGTTCTTTAACTGATGAGACATCCAGACACCCACTAGGAAATTAATAATGGTGTGAGTGGCAAAAAGATTCTCATGACCCCGTTTTAATAACAGAAAATAAACAGCTGTTTGCTGTTCTCTCCAACACTCAGTGGTTTAGTCAAGCACGAGGAAAACAAGCCCCAGCTGATTGTTGCTTATAGTAAAAACAGAATATGACCAGTCGTGAATGTCCCTCCCAGGTCATCGTAGGGTTTGACAGCAGTCATTTCCTCCCTTCACTCATTCACTCATTGATATAAGCTTGCAGACAAGGTGTCGGCCTCCCCTTTGCTGCTGCTGCTTCTCCTCCTTGGTCCTCGGAGTGACATTGCCACATGTGCTGTGGTAACGTGTTGATCTTATCTGTTAGTATGCTTTTTGTGTGTATGTGTGTTTGCTTACCCTCTTTCTGGTATATCTTAGGTCCTGCTCCTTGGCAACCCCCCTGCCCCCACATGTTGAATCCCATGTAGGGTATTGTGCTCAGAAGAGACAGACTGCCACTGCTGTTTTGTTTGCATTGTTTTGTTTTGTTTATTTTATTTTGGTTTGTTTGCTCATTTAATGGTTCCATTGTTGATCCAGTCATTCTATTTTTGAATTATGTCAGTATTTTTCCTTTTGATATATTAGGTGGTTTCTGTTAGTTTCTTTTGTCTTTTGTTATGTTAGCCCTCTGGGGCCTTGATTGCTTTCCCCCAAGATGTTTCTATTAGATTACTGCCACAGCCCTGTGTGTTTTTAACCCGTTTCTTGTTTGTCTTTTTCTTTGCATGAGTGCTGCAGGACTGGTAATAGCGTGGCTGCCTGGATGGTGGAGGCATTGGTGTTCAGAGTTCCTCACCCCAGCTTCACACACCTCCTTAAATGTGTGTGTGTGTGTGTGTCGTAGTAATTTTGCACATCCTTCTCACTTTATAGTTTTCCCTTGTAGTCTGATTATTTTGCTGTGTGTGTGTGTGTTGGGCACGGAGCGTGGTGAGTACTCTGTCCCCATTTAACTTTCCCTTCCCCAACTATAGCTACACCCAGCCTTCCTGTAGTGCTCCTGCCTGTATATTATATTGGTTAGGTTAATTAAAGTTTAGTTTATTTTAACTGTGCTGCTTATGGCAATAAAGTTTGTAATCTTGGGGGAAACCCTCTGTCCCTGATCATTATTTGACCACTACCTGTATCATTTTGGATGGTTTAAGTCAGTCTTATAGTTGAAGTAACTTAATGTAACCAGTCTTAATTCTGAGCCCCGATACGGCTCTGGCCACAAAGCAAAGCAAAAATCCTGCAAAACAAATCCAGTTGTTTGATCAGTTTGAACTTAGACTCTCATTAAAGCAGCTATCAGACTTCACTCTGCAGTACATCTCAGGCAAGGACAGAGGTATACATGTCTTTTAAACAAATGCTATATAAATGTTGATTTTTAGAAAAGTGTATCATCACAACATAGTAGTACACACAAACCTGAGAAATTTTCAACAATCAGTAACTGTGATTAATTTATTTACTGCATTCAAATCAAAGGACGGGTAAAGCTGATTATTGGATGATGGATGGATTAAAAATTAGATATTTGATCCCCTGCATATTTCATGCTTTGGGACTGTGTCTCTGCCAGAGGTACAGGACGACTGCAATGCATCAAGGGAACAATGAATGAGGCCATGTACCGATAAATGTTGAGCATGAACCTACTTCCCTCAGCCAGAGCACTTAAAATGGGTCGGTGGTGTAGAAAATCTATGGACTAAAACTTTGTGTATCAAAGTGTGGCGGGGTTATGGATAGAGGGGTTTAGGGAAGAAATCCAACAACGCCCACCTGAGAACTCTCACCCCAGGAACTACTGTGTTGATTTCTGACTACCACATTAGTCATATACAGGTCACAAGTTTGACAACTGAGAGAAGCCAGAGATGTGGTTCAAAATCAGAAGGAATTAAATTTACTGAATCATTGATTGAATGATCAGTTGATTGCTGGATATCTGGAAGTGCCTGCAGAGAGAGAACTTAAAAAAAATAGAATAAATTGAACCCATAGAAATACACAAAGATGATTACATTAATTTAATTCCATTTAACAGTAAAATTATTTTAAAAGGAAATGCTTCCAGAGCAATAAAATTAGTACAGTGGAGGGAAGTGGACAGAAGCCAGCAGGGGGGAAAGAGTTGGCTAGTTACCCAAGGGTCTCAGGAGTGCTACAAACTGACCACGAGTGAGTTCACTGCAAGCCACAATCACAGCAAACTGTAAGATAAAGTGACCCAGTCCTCTTACGCTACAGCCTGTGAAAGAAAAAGGAAAAAACACACTATGCCTAACCTTCACCACCAGCCGGCAACCAGCTCCACTAAAGGGGGATAATAAACAGGAAAAAGTACCAGTGGGCTCAGTGCAAAATACAAAATGAAGGCTGGCACGGCAAAGCTAAGACAATGCTTGTAAAATCAAAGGCAAAACAGCAGCCAATAAAAGCTTTGGTTTCACTATGTGGATTACGCAAACTTGCAGGGGATCAGCAGCATCCACACCATGCTAAGGCAGACAAAGCTGGTATCACAAAAGCTCAGCCAAACGGACACCAATACGAGGCAAACAGGCGACTCAGAGCCACAAAGGAGCTCATGTGGCAACCATCAAGCAGAGACAAAAGACTGCCATGATGCCACGGGTGCTTTAAATACCCTCAATCAGAGACTGGGCTATGGGAGGAGCTGACGTAAATTCTGGAGGTGTGTTCAGAAGCCATCAGGAAATAAATTTGCCTGCACACAAATGTCCCCATGACAGAAGCAACAGCCTTGGAACCTTAAGGATGTGGAGAAAATCTGCAAAGAGAAGTTTTCTAAAGTACTTACTGAGATGTGTGCAAACCTGGTGACCAACTGCAAGAAATGTCTGCATTTGTGAACAAGGGTAACTCCACCAAGTACTAAGTCATGTATAGTTGGGGGATAAAGTACTTATTTTCCTTGATCAACTGGAAATGAATTTCTAACAGTTAGATGAAGTGTTTTTCTGGATTTTTGTGTTGATATTATCTCTTACAGTTTAAATAAACCTACTATTAAAATTAAAGAGTGATATTTTTTGTATGTGGCCAAAATAATGGAATTTTGGCCACATACATATATCCATATCACTGGATATGGTATTTCATCACCATATCCAGTGATGAAATACTTATTTCATCACTGGATATGGTTTTGTGGTTCCAACATATTGTAAATATCTGCAGTCCTTTGCTCTTTCATTTGTTGTTTATTTTCTTTTTCTTTTATTTATTTTTTGTATTTTATAATGTCATTAGTCTGTACATTGTTAGGTCTAAAAATATGTAAAATCTCAGATTGGAATAGTCCTCAATGCACAACTATCTGTCTTCTGAGACTTGTTTACTTGTCAGCAAAACTGTTGGAAAAGCCTTCTGCTAGAAGCGTTATTTTTTCCCACTAACTCTATCCAGTCACTGCAAGAACTGACATTTGCCTTTATTTTTTTTAAAAAAATGCAACAACATTCCTGTGTAATTGGGAGCCTGGTGAGATTGTCAGGTGTTCCTCTTCCTGTTTTCTTTTTTTTAAATATTTTTTTTTTTCCTTTTTATTGATAGCGGAAGAGACAGGGTGAAAGGGGGTACAGAGGAGAGAGAAAGACGTGCAGCAAAGGGTCGTGAGCTGGACTCGAACTCACGACCGGCTGCTGGCGACCTGCGCCCACGTGGCAGCGCCTTAACTCAGTGAGCTATACAGCGGGCCCCTGGTTTCTTTTTAATGTGCAATAGCAGAAGCTTTGCACATGAGAAATGTAACTTCCTAGAAACTCCAAACTGTCTCACATAAACTCACCTTGACAGAGTGGACCAGAGCTGCCATTCCAAAGCACAAAGTGTTGATGTAGAATAAGTTGAAGATGGACCAGATGATGTGGTCCTTGGGGGCTCCGTGGTGACCTTCACAGTGGTGTACTGAACCATTCTCGGGCCTTCAGGCTGTCCAGAAACACCATTATATGGCCTCCCCTGCAGTGGAACCACAGCAGTCGGGTAGCATTCAGGATTCATCAGAGGAGCAGAAGAACCAATTGTGCCAAACCAAATTCAGCACACTTTCATTTGTGGTGTCTTTAGGAAAAAAACATTTGTAATACAGGAAGTTTTGCATGAGAAATTTCACACACTGCCAGTGTACACTCAACCATGAAAAAGAAAAATGAAACTTTCATTTACTGACAAACAAAACTGTTTTCCTAAAACAATTAATGAGATATAGACCTCACTATTAGGAAACATGAATTTAACAACAAAGTCAGCAGTTCAAACTTGATTATAGACAGCAGTTTCAGAGTTTTATAAGACAAATAAAAACAAGCATCTCTTTTGCTTGAGGACATGTAAAAACACATTTTGTGCTCCAGCACTGTTCAGCCTTTATCTGTAATCGCAGTATCTGTAGCTGTCCTCACGTGTCTCAAACATGACTGAGGAAATCAACTAAACAATACAGCACAGTTGACACAGTGTTGAGGAAGTGGACAGCAGATGTTACAGGATTTCATCGCTCACATTCATCAGCTTGAGGCAGCAACATAGTAAAAACGCTGAAGAAATCCCCACAGACACAAAGTAAAAATGTGCTGGAGACTATTTTCCCTGTGTCCCTGGTGGAAACATTGACTTACAGCTTCATTTGAATGTCAAACTTGAATGAGTGATTTAGTTCACTAGGAGTTAACTCTGCTCATGAATATCTTTTCACAGTTAAAATAAATCAACACACTCAGCCCACCATTTCCTCTCTAGCTGGAGGTTCTTTAGTCTGATCATCACCAGTTACAGATGAACACGGTGTAAACATAAGTGAAAAATCATGTCAGCATGTATGCAACTACAGACAACTTTATTGGCACAGAAAGTTGTTTGATTAAACAATGGCCGAGGCACAGGACAGGAAATCAGAACTTTATAAGGCAAAATATTAAAATGTCACCAGAGAAATATGGATGAGTTCCATTTAAGTCTCTAGTAACACCAATAAAAGACAGATCTTTTTGTGTGAGCATGTAAGTACAAAGATGTATAAAGTTACAAGCTCCACTTACACAATGTGACATTTACCCTCTGTAATTGTAATCCTTAAAAATGGAACCGTAGCTGTGGTATGCCTGATTTATCTGCGCCATTATGACTTTGAATGTAATAATGAAAATAAGGAAAACGAGACAAGTCAGGACGGTGGCAGCGATGTTGAGGCAGCAGGCAGTGGAGCCGTAGTGTCGGGCCCCTTCCAGATCTCCAACCACCTTCCGGTCTCTGGCCTGGAACAACCAGAGAATACTGGTTTTAGAAGTGGACTGATAACCTCAACCTCAAGAAAACTTGAAACTGCCAATGTTGAAAGCAAAGTGCCTCATCATCATTTCTTTTGTTTGTACATCATTAAGTCTAAAAATATGTGAAATCCCACCTATCCCTTCTCTGAATACTTATCACACACTTAATGACTATCCTATCACTGCAAGAACTGACGTTTGCCTTTATTTAAAAAAAAAAAATCAACAAAGAGGAGTTTATTTAATTTTTATTTAATTGGGATCCTGGTGAGATTGTCAGGTGTTCCTCTTTTTGTTTTCTTTTTAATGTGCAATAACAGAAGCTTGGCACATGAGAGATGTATCTTTGAAGAAACTCCAACCTGTCTCACATAAACTCACCTTGACGGAGTGAACAAGAGCTGCCAGTCCGAGGCAGCAAAGGTTCATGTAGAATAAGTTGAAGATGGACCAGATGATGTGGTCATTGGGGGCTCCGTTATGACCTTCACAGTGGTGTACTGAACCATTCTCGGGCCTTCAGGCTGTCCAGAAACACCATTATATGGCCTCCCCTGCAGTGGAACCACAGCAGTCAGGTAGCCTTCAGGATTCATCAGAAGAGCAGAAGAACCAATTGTGCCAAACCAAATTCAGCACACTTTCATTTGTGGTGTCTTTAGGAAAAAAAACATTTGTAATACAGGAAGTTTTGCATGAGAAATTTCACACACTGCCAGTGTACACTCAACCATGAAAAAGAAAAATGAAACTTTCATTTACTGACAAACAAAACTGTTTTCCTAAAACAATTAATGAGATATAGACCTCACTATTAGGAAACATGAATTTAACAACAAAGTCAGCAGTTCAAACTTGATTATAGACAGCAGTTTCAGAGTTTTATAAGACAAATAAAAACAAGCATCTCTTTTGCTTGAGGACATGTAAAAACACATTTTGTGCTCCAGCACTGTTCAGCCTTTATCTGTAATCGCAGTATCTGTAGCTGTCCTCACGTGTCACAAACATGACTGAGGAAATCAACTAAACAATACAGCACAGTTGACACAGTGTTGAGGAAGTGGACAGCAGATGTTACAGGATTTCATCGCTCACATTCATCAGCTTGAGGCAGCAACATAGTAAAAACGCTGAAGAAATCCCCACAGACACAAAGTAAAAATGTGCTGGAGACTATTTTCCCTGTGTCCCTGGTGGAAACATTGACTTACAGCTTCATTTGAATGTCAAACTTGAATGAGTGATTTAGTTCAGCTAATGGCTACCACAAGAAGTTCATTCCCAAATGAGTTTAAAGCCCAAATAACACAAGTTAATTCCTCACCTACTCACAAATGTGGTTACATTTTCACTTTAGTCATGAGGCTTTTATTTGTACTCATGTGCCACCTGTCTTTGTTATCCCAATTAGCTCAGCTCATTCATCTTTCTTCCACTGTTTTTTAAAACTGTTTTATTTCCAGATTTAGTAGACCTTATTTTGTATGGTGCTGTGTCTGACACTAGGAGTTAACTCTGCTCATGAATATCTTTTCACAGTTAAAATAAATCAACACACCCAGTCCACCATTTCCTCTCTAGCTGGAGGTTCTTTAGTCTGATCATCACCAGTTACAGATGAACACGGTGTAAACATAAAATACACTATAATTTGAGGAGAAAGTGGAAAATCATGTCAGCATGTATGCAACTACAGACAACTTTATTGGCACAGAAAGTTGTTTGATTAAACAATGGCCGAGGCACAGGACAGGAAATCAGAACTTTATAAGGCAAAATGTTAAAATGTCACCAGAGAAATATGGATGAGTTCCATTTCAGTCTCTAGTAACAGCAATAAAACACAGATCTTTTTGTGTGAGCATGTAAGTACAAAGATGTATAAAGTTACAAAAGTTACAAGCCCCACTTACACAATGTGACATTTACCCTCTGTAATTGTAATTGTTGTAACTGGAACCGCCGCTGTATGAACTGTAGTAATGGTATGCCTGATTTATCTGCGCCATAATGACGCTGAATGTAATAATGAAAATAAGGAAAATGAGGCAAGCCAGGACGGTGGCAGCGATGTTGAGGGAGCGGGCAGTGGAGCCGTAGTGTCGGGCCCCTTCCAGATCTCCAACCACCTTCCGGTCTCTGGCCTGGAACAACCAGAGAAAACTGGTTTTAGAAGTGGACTGATAACCTCAACCTCAAGAAAACTTGAAAATGCCAATGTTGAAAGCAAACTGCCTCATCATCATTTCATTAGTTTGTACATTATCAAGTCTAAAAATATGTGAAATCAAATCTATCCTTCTTCTGAATACTTATCACATACTTAATGACTATCCTATCACTGCAAGAACTGACATTTGCCTTTATTTAAAAAAAAAAAATCAACAAAGAGGAGTTTATTTAATTATAATTTAATTGGGATCCTGGTGAGATTGTCAGGTGTTCCTCTTTTTGTTTTCTTTTTAATGTGCAATAACAGAAGCTTGGAACATGAGAGATGTATCTTTGAAGAAACTCCAACCTGTCTCACATAAACTCACCTTGATGGAGTGAACAAGAGCTGCCAGTCCGAGGCAGCAAAAGTTCATGTGGAAGAGGTTGAAGATGGACCAGATGATGTGGTCCTTGGGCTGCTCCGTCATGACGTTCACAGTGGTGTACTGAACCATTCTACGACCTTCAGGCTGTCCAGAGAAGCCATCATACGGCCTCCCCTGCAGTGGAACCGGAGCAGTCGGGTAGCATTCAGGATTCATTGCTCTGAGCTCAGCTGCTGTTTGAAGTGGAGTCGACTGAAATGTATTGAAGAAGTGATGTGTTGCTGCAAGTGTGGATTCCTTTTTGAGGATGTTTGGGCTGACCATTTCCACTGTAAACCAATCATGCAAAAGCAAATACAACCCATTTGCATTTGTGGTTTCTTTGGTAAAACATGTGCAGTACAGGAAGTACAAGACGTCCTTTAAAAGTATTAAATCGAAAAAGAATTACCAATCTGAGGGAGTCATTCTTTTAATGGGATCTTCAGAAATATATCAGGATCAATGTGGACATTAATATATTTTAGTGAACTCTAAAGTCCAGCACCAGTAAGCAAGAAGTTCACTCATGTAGGATCACATCTGTTGTGGTGCCATTTGACCAAATGTCACATGAAGATAAAGTGTTTATAATAAATACAGAATAAAGTACAAAGCAACAAAAGACAATGTGACTATAATTGTGAAAAACAGAAAATAATGCCAGTGTGTATATAAAACCAAAACTTTCTGTAACTAACACAGAAGCACACAAAAACCACAATAAAACTGATTTAGAATTATATGGCCACGTGGCCTCGTTTCATTTTTGGGTGTAAGGATGGAAATGGTAGTTACCACATTGCATATAGACATTAGGACCAGATACTGATAAACATGACAGGACGGGTAGTTAGTGTGTAGAATTGGTCTCTAGAATGGCTTTGTAACACAGACGACTTCTGCTTTATTTAAGAGTGTGATATTCAGTGGATGAAAGACTCTGAAACGGAACAGTTGAAATTAGTAGTTCAGAATTTGGTACATTGTAGTATAAAAGAACCTGCAGGTGGGTAAATTCAAACCCACAGATCAGCAGACGTGCAATGTTTTTGCAAACCACAAAGTGAAATGCCAACCCATGCTGTGCAGTCTTAGCAAGGAAATCTGTTGTGCTGCTGCTTGACGGAAAAGTAAAGTACAATTAAAAAATGTATTCATTCAATCATCTGTAGTGTGAGGTTCATAAAGACAACTGAGGCAGAAAAACTGAGGACAAAAGAAAGCTGCCGATAAGCTTTAATTACAAATTCATTAATTCAGGCACCCAGTACATATCTCATCTGAAGCAGGTTCTCAATTTAAACATTAATAAAAAAATCTGTTATGTTCAGATCAACATTTGAGAGTTTACAAATACACAGTAGGAGGTTACATGGACAATCCTGTAGGTGATCTTTGTGGGCTCTTCACAGGACAACAGTGGCCAACATGTCTTTAAAATATCAGATTTTGTAATATCCTATTGAACCCCAACTAAATCATGATTTCACTGTAGATTTACAACTTTAATTTCGAGGTTACTAATGACACTAATGTACAGTTTACCTCTACACGGTCGAAAACTACAGCTGCTTGGACCAAAATCATTCACCACTGATTTTTTCAGATGAAGGTTAAAGTCATCTGTAGATTGTAGGTTTGTTCCTACAAAAAAGGCACCAAAGATTGTTGTTGTTGATTTCACACCTTGAAGCGTGCTCTTTAACTGATGAGACATCCAGACACTCACTAGGAAATTAATAATAGTATGAGTGGCAAAAGGATTCTCATGACCCTGTTTTAATAAACAGCTTTTTGCGGTTCTCTCCAACACTCAGTGGTTTAGTCAAGCATGAGGAAAACAAGCCCCAACTGATTGTTCTTTATAGTAAAAACAGAAGTAAAGCAAAGCAGAAAGCAAATCCTGCAAAGCAAATCCAGTTTTACCAGTTGGAACTTCCACTCTCATTAAAGCAGCTATCAGACTTCACTCTGCAGTACATCTAAGGCGAGGACATGGGTATACATGTCATTTTAACAAGCGTTACATAAATGCTGATTTGTTTTTAAACTCTAACTAAAGAAAAGTGTATCTTCACAACACAGTAGTGCACACAAATCTGAAAAATTTGCAACAATCAGTAGCTGTGGTTAATTCATTTAATGCATTCAAATCAAAAGACAGGTAAAGCTGATTACTGGATGATGGATGGATTGATTAAATTACTTCCAAGGCATTATGTGGTTAAAGCATAGTGGCACAACCAAAGTCACTGGTCAAAATTAGACACACACCAAGAATTCTGTTCATTTTTTCCAAAAGTGCAGCCCAATCATGACTCATTTACCTCACAGGATTTTTTCTGCAGATCACAAGCCTTCTGTACATTGCTAGCACTGAGAATTTTGAGGAAAATGAACTGCTGGGAATGCCGGAATTTAAAAATGAACTAACCAAAACATCAACTCTACGAAAGCATTTAAGCCTCTTCATTGATTATAATTGGCAGGTTAAGTCTAATCTTGATCCTGGTTGAAGCGGTCAGTAATCCGTAAGTGCATTTGCTCTCAGTGAATTCAGGAGGCTGCCCCCAGAGACGACTGGACGCATCACATCTTAGAGGACGCAGCGATGGCCGATGCACCTGGACGGCTGTATACACGCACAGTTGTGTTCTGAGAAAGACAAAGTGAAGGATCGAGAAACAGTGATGAAATTTTTAATTTACGGTTTGCAGTTTCTACGTCATAATTATGAAATGCTGACATCGCACAAAATGACTTGATTCTTACACTTAGAGCATTTTGTAACCAATACCTGTCATGAAATTATGTGAGAAACTCTTTATTATAAGGATTTCTTGGCACAGGCTCTCCCTCTGAGGCCAACTCTTTCCCTATATCTATAATAATCTGCATATTTCAAGGGGACATTATTGTTTGTTACATGTCCATTTAACATTTGTTAAATGACTATAATGACTATAATTAGTGATGGTTCTTTTATTATTTGGATAAATGGTCGCAAACACAGTTAACAAAACTTTGCTTTATGTTTCTAGAAAAACAAAGAACTCTGACGTGCCTACAGCCCTCCCCCCCGTAATCCCCTGACCTTCCAGGGATAAGAATTCATGTATGTAACAAATTTTATAGTGATGTTTGTCAAGATATTTTTCTCTGGGCCAAAGTGGAGGATGAACTGACCACAATCACATCCCTAAGAGATGGAGTGCTATCTAATACTGGATGGAGACTGTGTTTACCTTCGAGGCCTCTGCATTGTACTTGTTGAGAAGAGTCTGAACCCTGTTTCCATAGTCTGGATGGACAGCCTTCAAGGTCTCCACCTGTAGGAAGAACCAGAAAACAAAAATGTAAAACATTGGTTTGTCACTGGAAGTAAAGTGTTATTTGCCATTGTTTTCTGACATTTCTGCGTTTCTTGTACTTCTATGCACTAATCAGCCTTTAGCACAAGATCAGAATCTGATCACAGTTGGTGGACTGTGTGATATTATTTATGCAATCTGATTTTTGCTTTTTAAATTAGTTGTCAAAAGAAAGAAATAAGAGTAAATCTTCATGGGTTTTACTTTAGCATCTCTCAGAGGCCAAATTTTCTCACATTTGGTGGATCATTTTGTGCAAAGTAAAAACTCTGTAACCTGACCATAGCACAAAAACAAGCCCCAACTTTTAGCAGAAAGCTTTCCACACTTTCTACCTAAAACCAGTGGGGGTTTGTGTGGCTGTGAATTTCTGTGGTAGAGAGGGGAGGGAAAGAAAAAGAAACACGAAATGTCTAAATGGAACATAGCAGCAACCACATCCTGTTAATGCAACATGCGAATACATGCAACTGCTTCACTCACCCCAGAAGTTAATAAACATTCCTTAAAATATACATTTATACTTGGTGCAACTAATATATAGGAGTAATGCATTTAAACTGTTCATATATTTTTTTCTTTTCAGACATTTGATTTTTTTTTTTTTTACTGATTATACATTTGAAAGAAAAACTCCTGTTCCTCCTTTAATTTCACTTAACACTGTGTGGAAACCCAAAAGTGACGGGGACTCACCATGCGTTTCTGGATGAAGAGCTGGGCTCCCTTCAGGGATCCTGCCAAGTTTTGACAAAGTCTCTGGCGCTCGTCTTCATTCAGCACTTGGGTGTAGAAGTTACGAACCTGCAATCACACACAGAGAGAAGTTAACCACCTGACGAAAGAGGATCACATCAAAATGAGACTAATTAAAGTGCACTTTGTACAGAAATTGCAAAAGAGAGCTGTATTTCATATGTGGCCCTATTTCAACAAACCAATCAAACGCTTTGCAAATATTCTACTTGGTCTAAGTAGCTCTTATTTATTGCCTCTACCTAGACATTTTCAATATTGTCTTTTTAATTCAGCAACACATTTGAGCTTTGTCTGTCTATATGTAAAACAAATTAACTGGATTTAAAAATCTGTAAGCACAACACTGACATATCATCCCAAAATAGAGTTGCTATGGCAAACATGTTGACACATAGGTAACTGCAAATTGAGCTTGATGGAAAAAAGGAGCAATAGTAGTATTCATTTGGAGCTGTGTTTGTAACCCACATGAATACAGGGTTACTAAACCTATATATGTCAATCAGAGGTTTAATCTCACATCCCAACAGAGGGTGGTGCATCTACTTTGTGTCAGGATGCGCTTTCAGGGTCTCTTCCTTTTCTGGCTGAGACGTCATCCTGAATGGTCACTCCTAACAAGCTGAAGACCTTACTGAACTGATTCTTGTTTGTCAAAGTGAACGTGAGGAGCTGCATCTGTCTTGTTGGTCCTGTCATTGTGAGCTCTGACTGGGTTTCATTTTAGACTAGGATTGGATCATCCAGAATCTGAACCCTTTTGGGTTCAGTGGCGAGCCAACCCAACAGACGTTAGACTGTGGACAGACTGGAACGACGGTGTGGCCAGTCGTGGGTCCGCCACTGATTAGAACACATTAAAACTACCCAGGTAGTGTTAGAAATAGTGTGCACACATCAAGTCAAAGGAATATTTCATCTCTTTTCCTTTGACGGAGAAGTGCATCTAAGGGAAAGCAAACTTGCACCTTTCACTTATTAAAGGAGGATTCACAAAGAAAGGACACTTTTATTTGAACCTTGTTCTATTTGTTTTAGTTTAGATCCTTTGGCACTTTGAAACCTCTATTTTGTATGCTTATATATTTTATTTTTACAACAATTTGCATTGCACATGGATGTTGCTGAGGCAATAAAGGTTGTCACTGTTACTGTACTTTACTCTCCTCGTGAGTCAATAAAATAATTCATGGTATCCATTCCCGAACGTAGATGAATGTTCTTAATCATAGTTCTCATCAGTTTGGTAAGGCTAGGGGGCGCTACATGTTGTTGTTGTTTGTTTTTTTTGTTTTTTTTACTGAGAACAGCCTTTACAAAATGAGGAACAGGGAACCTAAATAGTCAATTTGTTGGTTAAATGTGAAAAAAAATACCCAAAACCAAGAGTTGAAAGAGGCTAAAGCTCTGTGCCAAACCAGACTCCACTCTACAATGAGTGGCATCTCTTACATACGGCTGCTCATTTAATCCATCATTGATTTAAAAATATTAATTAGTGTAGCTTTAAAAATAAAATTAAAACTGAAAACAGAAACATGACTACAGGTAGTGCTTTTGCAGTAACACAATAAAGATTGCACGACCCAAAGATGTAAGAGCGCAGGAATGACTGAACAAATACAATACAGTCCAAACAATTTTAGAAAAAGGGGAAAATATTTCTTTCTGGCTTGAAGTTGGCTTTTGATAATTCATCAAAATAATTATTTCATATATATAGTAGCACCTCAATAAGTGGAACTGTTATTACTTAGAAACACCTTATTGATCCCTGAGGGGAAATTGCTTAAATAGAATGTTTTTTGCAAAAGAACAAAGATGTCGTAAACAATTTCGTAGGCTATGCGAGTTCTTATTCATTGAAAGGCGTTAGACAAAACTCTTACATTTGTGCACTTGTCAAATCTTGCGGGGACAAATGGCTTGACCACATGAAACAAACCTATAAAGCCTGCTGCATTGTCATTACCTGTGTGACATTATCTTCATCTTCGGTGTTGTAACGGGCCACATCTGGAGACACCCTGAACCTGGACTCCACAGCTCGAGGCTGGGTCTCCGGGGCACTGAAGCTGTTGGGATAGTAATTTGGAGCTCCACCTAGAGGTCAGTCAGACAGACACACACACACTGATGAGCCCAGGAAGAAGAAAAAAAATTGCTGTTGAGGGTTGAATTCTGAAAAATGCAACAGAAATGACTGAAACAGCTATAGAAAAATATTACCTAAGTGGATATATCTGACCAGTTAATGCAGTGATGACATGATAAATTCATGCATTCGCAGTCGGACACCAGTCTCTCTAAAGTACATTTAAAGCTTTCAAAATAATAATTTACACTCTGATAAATTTATCACTGTTGGTTTTGGAGCATTTGATACAGTCCAAATGGCGACATCAGCTGGCCAAAACTTAGTACTGCAATAGTATGGGGGGCTGACATTTTAAAAAAGTTAGCCACACGAGGTCCTGTTGCCGTCCTTGTTGACGCTTTGTTCATTAAAACTTATATTACAAAAAAGAAGCATTTATATAATATATGATCTACAGCTCTGCCTTAAAATGCAAAAGCAGACTGACAAGCAAGTATATTTGAAAAAAATATGTGAAAAGGTTATATCAATGCAACCGAGGTCACAAGATTTTTGGCGGATTTGGTTGCAACACTTACTTAGAAAGATCAATGCAGTTACAGCCTGTTTTAAAACTAACTTGTACTTTTGTATGTTTTATTATCATCTCAAATATTTTAACTCAGATGTTTAAAACAATGCTTATGTATCAACTACCAAAACTTCAAAACGATATGCATTTAAATTTGTAGACAGTATTATACAAGACTATTTACTGAGCCACGGTTGCCACATCCGGACCTTGACCTACCCTGGTTGTCAAACATGCACATCGGACCATCACGCTGGTAGTTGGCCACACGGGTCCTGAAGGGGCAGTTGACAGGGATCTGCAGGTAGTTGGCTCCCAGCCGGTGTCGATGTGTGTCTGGGTAGGAAAAGAGTCGGCCCTAAACAAGGACATGGGCGATACAGAACTATAATGGCAGCAGATTATACTTTTTATTGTATTTTTCTAATTCAATCTAAGTTATAAAATATCAAAAGAATATCCTCCTGTTGCGTTACCTGCAGCATCTTGTCGGGACTGGGCTCGATGCCTGGTGGCATGTTGCTGGGGTCGAAGGCCAGCTGCTCCACCTCCGCAAAGTAGTTGACTGGGTTCCTGTTGAGGACCAATTTGCCCACTGGGATCAAAGGGTATTCTTTATGGGACCACACCTGGACCAGAGAGAACAACATTCACTTACTTCACAAGAATCTTCACAAATATGCCTTTGCTTTAATAACTTCACACAGAAAATCATTCCTGCCTTGTGGCCATTAAACTGTACAACTCCTCACTCTTGAGTGTCACACACTCTGAGTCAATAGGTTTACTTTGGACTTTGGACTCTTTAATAATGTGCAATAACTTTTTCTATGTGCAATAATCCATGATTTAACTGTAGGTCAACTGTAGTATTATTCATTACATGGTAATATACATATACAAGAGTAGACTTTACATTTATATTTAGTGTTCAGATAAATTTTATTTTATATTACTGCTTATGTCTATATTTTTATTGATATATTTTATACTCTCCTACTTTAGGACTTTTGATTGGCATCTGTAACAAAAAGCAATTTCCCCTAGGGGATCAATAAAGTATTTCTGATTCACAAGACTTTATTACAAAAGGTACTGATGTTTTCAGTAAAAATAAAAATTTTGTGATATTCTTCATTAGTCTAATAGATTCTACCTAGGCCTGAATGATTATGGCCAACATTAATTATTGGACCAATACTAAGATCACTGGTATTCATGGATTTTAGGGATAAAATATTTTTGTCAAGCCTGAAAAAAATAGTAGCTACATCTGTACTAATGAACAAATCTTTGCATCAATATAGTAATTAAAATAAAGTTTTTCACCTCAATTCAGTGCATCTCCGAAGGACAAAATAAAAACTACAAATAAAAAAAACTACAGCCTACCTAAAATGTCTCATCTGCAGGCTACAGAAGACGCTAGTTAGGCACGCTTTGCAAGCAGCTATGCACGAAGAAGCCTCTTGGCTCCCTGATAAGTTACAGCAGTGCACACAACTTAGACAAGCGTATTACCAAAAATGACTTTGAAAAGAGAAGAATATGGCGTTGTAACATCACATTTACCTTAATTGAAACCAAGTGATTGTATCTACTTAGTCTGTTCGATAGCGAAGGTTTGTATGTGTGGAGCATGCTCAACATCAGTTTTGAAATCATGTACATTCAAATTGTGCCAAAACTGTGACTGTGATTAATATATTAGTAATTGTGCAGCACTAATTCTATTTGATAAAAGTTTCAGTAAAAGAACTACAGCAGCACCTTAGTGAGGTCGAAGGGGTTGAATTGGAACCTCTCAGCCTGCTCAAAGGTCATGACCTGGATGTAAAAGGTCCAGGACGGGAAGTTGCCATTAGCAATTGCATTGAACAGGTCTCCAATGGCGTAATCTGGGTTGGTGGATGCCATGCGTTCTGCCTCCTCCACTGGCATATTCTTTATTCCTTGATCAGTCTGAAAAACATGACACCAGACATGATACAACACGCAACAAAGCAATAGCTATTTAACTTAGTTTCAAACTGACCTTGTAGTGGAACTTGCAGTAGACAGGTTGGCCATCAGCATTGACCAGTTTGAAGGTGTGAGAGCCGTAGCCGTTCATGTGGCGGTAGCCGTCAGGGAGACCTCGATCACTGAACAGGAAGGACACCTGCACGGCAGATGTAAGACAGAAAGCATAAGAAAAAGACAAGTCCAGCAAGGCTTTAAGATGTAGGCCATCAAATAATTACTGCAAGTTTAACTATTATGAGCAACAGGACACTGCAGCACAAGAATATTTTGTTCATTTTTATTTGAATTATTTTATTTTATTTAGGAGAAAATCAAGTGCCATCAAGTAAATGGCACTTGATTATTGCACTTCTTTGTGCAATAATCCTCTATATACTTGACTAAGCTCTTCAACATTAGCATCAGGCTTAGCAGCAGCTACCTGATGCAGACTCTCAGGCCTCAGACTCCAGAAGTCCCACACCATGTCAGGGTCTTTCATGTGGGTTTGGGGATTGCGCTTCTGAGTGTGGATGAAGGACGGGAACTGCATGGGGCAAAAGGCACAAGTCAATATATGTTTTATACTTGTTTCATGTTAACAAAATATTCTGAAACTCAAAGGTGTTTAGTTACCATTGGAATTACAAGTCCTGGTCTACATATGCGTTTGTTACTTCATTAAACTTAATAAACTAGATCTACAAACTCTTACTATTTGCGGTTTTGACAGAAAACTACAAATTGATGCACTACGTTATTATGACCTTCAGATACCAAATGACTGCAGGGCCAGTTCTGATTCATGCACCCATTACATTCCCTCACCAGCATGGCGTCCTTGATGAAGAAAATGGGGGTGTTGTTGCCTGTCAGGTCCCAGTTGCCCTCATCAGTGTAAAACTTGACTGCAAAGCCTCGGGGGTCTCGCACTGTGTCTGCTGACCCTGACTCCCCAGCTGAAATTAAATACAAAGAAGGGACATTTCACTCAGAAACTATCGAAGTAATGAGTCAGAACTACTGTAACAGAGCAAGGGAGGACTTTAACAACTAACAAATTAGCCAATCCACAGAAAATAATTCAGTAGATATTAAGATAATAAATTAATCATTTAAATAATTTTACAGGGGCAAAAAAAAAAAAAATCTAAAACTTCGACGGGAACAACTTTGGCTCTGAGGCTGACTCATCAGAATATTTTAGTCTGCGTTATAAGGGAAAGGCTGGTGTTTGTAGCTGATAAAATGAGTGCAAATATCCAAAACGTTCTTGCAAGAGTAGCTTTAAGTGTGACTGACATCATGGACCTTCCAGTGCCACATACTAATCTTATTAACCACTCAAGGCATGACTGTGCTAAATTACACATTCAGACCACAACGCAGCTGCTGGAGAGAGATAACTGATGTGGTGTCTGTTTCATATAATCAACAACCATGAAAGTGGCTTTTATTTACTTGTGTTTATCTTAACGATCCTTATGCGTCTTTATTATTGCTTTTTGTCAAAATTGTATTTTGCAGAAGTCAATTTAAGCCCTTGTCTTCAACAAAAACCTTAAAATAAAAAAGAAACAAATAAAAAAGGTGAAAAAAGAAAAGTGGCCTTTATTTGAACTATGGGGATTTTAATTGCAATATTGCAAAATTGCAGAGTTTTCTCACCATGTATTTACAGGCTTACTCTTACTGTGTCTCAATTCAGGGGCTGCATCCTTGTAAGGCTGCATTCATCGGCCGCATACGTCACAGCGGTGCGACGAAGGCTGTCCCATTTCATTAAAACTCGAAGACTCCTTCAAATGCGGCCGGATTCCACGGATTTGAAGGATGCATTGGTGTATCCTTCGTAGCCCCAAATATCCCAACATTCATTGTGCGCCGGTGACAATTGGAACAACAGCTAGAGTTTTAGCTGCTCACGGCTGACGGAGAAGATGGATTCATCAGCAGCGGATGATTCTAGTTTTAAATATAAGTGTTGTGCTACAGCTCACTCCAATAGCTAACGATACAAAAGTTGAAAACATTAAAATTTGTTTTTAAAAATCTATTTAATAACGTGACGTTATTGTTGTGAGCCGCTGCAATTTCAAACGTTTACTTTCCAGTTGTACAGCTTCAGTGTTTAAGTCATATTTTACCGAGATTCTGGCGATTTTTTTCTGACTGCGGCCACCACAAAAACAACTTATTCATTCATAAATATTCACATATTTAATCCTTTTTTAAACTATTTTATGGAGGTGAAGTAAAATGGATATAAATCCTGCTGGAGCTTCTATTGGTGGTAATCCTCTGTGTAGACCAGTAAAAACATGACTATCCTCACTTTTCTTAGTTTAGCTCCACCAAGTTATCTGATAACATGTTTAACATAAATTATATTTGGTTTCTGTTCTGACAGCATGTATTTAGTGATCCTCACCATAAACACTCAGCCCAGAGATTGAGGCGATTTATAATATTTGAAGCTCATGTCAGTGTGGATGTCAACAGATTTAAACCAGCTGTGACGCTTCTTGTTTTTCAGACAGTTAGTCCCGTACCAACATACAGTCCAAGACCCTCAAGTCTTCAAGTATATAAAACATATTTTTTTAAAAATTACAATTTCGGGATCAAATTCAATCAAAAAAAATTAAGTAAAATTACAACGTCGTCTTATTCTGATCCTCGGATAAAAAGTTTGGCAGTCCGGGTTGCTAGGCAACAGGAGCGGCACTTCAGGACGTCATGACGCAAGCAGGAAGTTTGTCGTACGATAGACCATCTCATTTAAGAAATGCTCACGCAGCCTTCTCACGCAGCCTACCCATCCTTCAAAGGACGGGTAGTCTGGGTCCTTCGAAGGATGCAGCCCCTGAATTGGGACACAGCTTCTATTTTCAGCCTCCATTATCAGCAGGAAACAATTAACAATTAAATTTAAACAATTCCTGCCCTTAAAAAAACTCTTTATGTCAGAGATGTCAAAATCTGGTCCTCGAGGGCCATGAAGATCAGCTCATCATCAAGCTCTGCAGAAGCCTGATAACGATCCTGATCATTTGAATCAGGTGTGTAGGAAGAGGGAAACATCTAACACATGCAGGACAGTGGCCATCCAGGACCAGGATTTGATGCCACTGCTTTATGTATTTTATAGTTGAAGGAGAAAATCTGTTAAAATGACAAGGCATGAATCACAACCATAAATGCATTACATGGTTATTCTTACCCACAGTGGAGAAGCGGACAGCAATAGGGGTTGTCTTGCCGACATGTTCAAACACCTTGGCCTTGCAGTAGCGAGTGATGTCATGAGTGACCTCGAAGTAGCCAAATGCTCCTGCACAGTGGAGGGAAAACAGTATAACAAGTCTGTTCGTATCAGCTTAAATCAAGTTCACATATTTATGTATCACTGCAGGTTATTAGTACATTAGCACAGGGAAGAATGTAACCCCTTCCAGCATAGGTCAATAAACAACATTTGTTCAATATGTGAGCAAAGTCTATGACCTGGATCTGAAAAGCTTGCATAGATTAGCATTTGTCTGAAGCTAAGCCACAAACAACAAGGATTCTTATTTCCTTTTGGTCTGCTTTTCTGCCTGCTTGTTTAGTTTGGTGAGTTAATAGTTGCAGCTGCACCAGTGTGATTCTGTGACTATGTGTGCACACAGGTTTGAACACTTTCCAACATAAAGAAACAAGCTGTGTTTCCCAGTAATGATTGATCTCAGAGGTTAAAGGGGCTTTCAAGAGCAGTTTTTTTTGTTGTTGTAATTTTACAAAATGTAACACTAAATAGTGAGAACATGTTCACATGCCATTAAAAGCATTTTGGGTGTAGATTTAGTAAGGTAAAAACACTTTAAATATGGTGTACTTTGAAATAGATATTGAAGTTTTTAAGGCGGTAACACATGTTTTGCTGCAGTCCCTTTTCACAGCAGTGGACTTCTTAGATTCCATGCCAGCAGTCATTTCTGCTTCCTCAAACTGGGCAGGAGCCAACCACAAACTCCTGTGAGTAAAACACCAACTAACTACAGATTAGTGCCACACATAACCCTGCTTTAGAAAAAAAATCTAACTATTCCTTAAAATGTTCAGATGTTAGCCTTAAACTCACATTAAACCCACATAAAGCAGTGGCACTTCCTATGGGTTTCGGGAATATGCAGTTCATCAAAGGTAATGTTATTCTGACATTGTTTTGATAAACTATTTAACATGCTGTATTTTAACTTGTAGAATAGAACACAGAACGCATAAAATCAATATTGTCCAGAAATTTTCTTGTTTTTTTTTCTAGCATCGCATCATATATCATTCATTTTCCATCAAATATTTAACAAAAAAACACTGCAAATAAAAATACCTATGGACTTCAAAATGAACAAAAATTTGCAGTTTCTATAACCTCTTAAGTTGCTTTTACCCTCCCACGTGTCAGTAGTAGATACTTGTTAATCTACAATTATGTCAAGCATCTTCAGTTGCAATGTTTACACTTAGTATTACTCTCCATAGCACACTGTGTGTAACCATAAAAGTTGAGCATATTTCTTTCCTTATTTATTTCTTGAATTAACCTTTGTTGGTCATATTGCCCTGAGCTACACGTGGCAATCAATAGCTGTCAAGACTTGCATTCTTTCTGATTTCTTCTATGGTGACACAGTTTGTGGTTTATCTAAAAACTCACAAAGGTCTTGCACTGCTGCAGTGTGGCTGGACACCATTGAACATTTCAGAAGTTTGGCTT
Source organism: Dascyllus trimaculatus (assembly GCA_024666655.1). Lineage (NCBI taxonomy): Eukaryota > Metazoa > Chordata > Actinopteri > Pomacentridae > Dascyllus > Dascyllus trimaculatus. Next base: position 27,096,035 of record CM045448.1, read on the forward strand.
TATTTGCTATATTAAAAATCGGATTTTCTATATGATTAAAGAAAACTTTTATTCATGACAAAAACTGCTGCTTTGGTAATTGTACCCAAGCTCAATAATCAGCTCTAATAGCAAAAGACAGCCTTGACCAAGTTTGAAGACTCAGGTCTATTACATCCTAGCAAAGCACATTTTTATCATTTACTCAAGGAAAAAGTTAAACAATGTCCTTTTTGCAATTACAAACGCCCCCAGTGTGTAATGGTATCCTGACATATCCATCTTAGATCTACAAAGAAGACAGTGATTCCTGCCCACACCCACCTGCCCCTTTGGCATGCACCACTCTCTCTGGGATTCGTTCCCGGTCAAAGTGGGCCATCTCATCTGTGAACGCCACATCTTGGACCAGCAGAGGGCCTCTTGGTCCTGCAGTTAGCTGGTTCAGCTTGTCTCCAATGGGATGGCCAGCCCCTGTGGTCAGTACATCTGGTCTCTGATACAAAGAGCAACCACATAAAAACATAAATGAAGCATAGCTCAAATATATATATATATAGTTTAAAATAATACAAAAGAAAAAGCACATAGAATTGAGAAGCTAAAACTAGCCATTTTTTCAGTATTACCTTCAATAAACAACTAAAGCAAATATTCAAAATTGTTGCAGATATAGTTTTGTTAATTTATTAATCAACTATAGTTTCAAGTTGGATTTCTTCCAACAAGTAAGATAAGACTTCAGTATTAATCCCACATGTGGAATATTCAGATTGTACAAATTCATCAGAATGTGGAACATAGCAACAATACACATGTCATTGGTATTGCAAGTTGTTTTTGTAACAGCAATCACCTGCAAATATGACAGTGTTCACCATCAAGAACTATAACATGAAGCATCAGCATCAAACTTTTCCCTCTTAGTATACATGTAAACACTGGTGCACTCTGCTGAGCAGGAGTATTACAAGAACTCTGCTGTTAAAACGTGCACAGCTCTTCAAATTGCACAATTTAAAAATACTGATATATGGGCAAAATCCAAACTAGCATGCAGTGGTTGGAGGGTCGTGGACTTAGATACTGTATGTGGCAACAGCTATTAGCTTTGCTGTCGTTATATAACTGACAGGGTCGAAGTTTACCAGCATGTCTCTGGCCGATAACCTACTTTATATCTCTGCATTGAATTTCTCTCTTTGAAGGAGTTTTTGCTATTCGCATGTTTATTTGGCGACTAAAAACGTCGCAGAAACAGTTGGTGGGCGACGCTTCAAAACGTCATTGGATTGTTTTGTGTGAAATGTCAAGTAGGGCCACTTGAGCCCCTAAGCTAGCAAGCAAGCTCCTCACAACAGTGGCGATAAAAACGGGGAAACAAAACAATAATTAACTCTAAACTACACAGAAAGCATTTACTAGCTCGTCTGAAAATATCAGGAGTGAATAATGAACAACAGCAGGCCTGAGAAGCCGCCTTAGCTCTCGGCTGCTACCGTTAGCTTGTTACCCCAAACGACCTCTCACCCATTTACTCCAAGAGGAGCAGAGCTGCGCAGCGAAAAAAAAACTCGATCTAAAGCAGTGTGTATACGGACCTGAGAGCCTCTGTTCTCCTTCCATATTTTCATCTGGTCGGTGGTTTTGTCTCTGTTCTCAGCCATGTCGACAGGTCAGCGCCAGCAGACGTCTGGAAAACAAACCGTGCACGAAATGTTGCAGAGAAAAACGTTATCTATTTATCCTGATGCCTGAAAATTTCTTCCTGGACTTCGGTCGTTGAGACCCCGCCCCCTCCCGCACCCTCTCTTCTGATTGGCTGAGAGAAGCGAACTGACCTACTTTTGCCACTAAAGGAGAAAGGCCCAGCAGCACAAATGCTGCCCTGAAGGTGCAAAATTCACATGATCAGAATATAAACAGCTCGTATTTGGAGAAGCTCGGATTCACACAAGTGCACACGGAGGTGATTTGATAAAGGCAAATTTTTTTCAAGCATCTCTCCTTATTGGAATAACTTTACTTTGATGAACAATCCAGCATGATTGACTTTCTGGTTACTGTCATGGTAGCATTTGTAGAAAAAAGTATGGCAAGATATGTGGATATGTCTGCTCTTATGATTACTTTCTTAATTTTGCAATGCACTGACTTTAACTTATAGAAAATTATGCTCAAAATTCTGTTTTACCTTTAAATGTTTTACATCGCAGTTTATATAATTTTAGATGATTAACAGTGAACTTAATCAGTAATCATGGTCAAATTACACTATTTTAATTTACAAATGTACGCATTTAAATATGTAACATGAACATCTACAATGCCCCGCCAATACAGCAAACTCCATCTGCTTCAGAAAAACATTTGCAACTGCTACTAAATGGATATTGTGTTGAAAGTTTTTATGAATTACTGTCTCCAAGGTCAAGGATCAGATATAAAACTCAACTTATTCTTGACATTTCCCAAATTATGTATTGACCACAGAGTAAGCTCATAATTGTACCTGCTCCTGTGCTGTGTTGATCCTTTGATGCCACAGTAAATATGAACACATCTACCTGTCGGTATCTCAGCACTGCATACAGCTACTGTACCTGCACAAAGGTTTCTCCATTTACTTTCCAACCTACATTTTCTCCCACTTTAAGATAGTTTTTGTGGTGTCCAGAAATAAGGGCAGAGTGACACATCTTTGTTTTTCCTCCTCTCTGATTCCACCAAGTCTCAGTCTCCCCCACAAGATACACCGTTGGTCAGTCTGTTACTGTTGAATTGCTTTTTATTTCAAAGAGCATTCACACAATACACTGTATTCTGGAGGCACATTCACATCAAGTGCTAAATAACTTCATGCATGGTCGAATGTAGGCTACAGCTTTGTTGAATTGAATGCAAATGCTGACTGTAAATGAAAATATTGCTTCATTATTTGGCACAGTAGGAAATATTGTCTATTATATGTGTTATTTTTGGACTGATTTTCAAAGTGAGGTGAGAGATGCCGTCAGGATGTGACCAAGAATGTCCAGTCGGTTCTGCTGGAAAGAAAGAAAAACGAAACAAAACAAAATCACAACAATGCAGTGAGGCCGATTATGCTTTTAGAGTTAGCAGACATTTCACATGATAGTTCACATTCAAAGGTTACAACAAAACAGCACTATTGCACAAGGTTGTAGAGAATATCTCAGACAGATAAAAAGCCACCTTGACATTCTGACCGTTATAAGACTCTTGTCACGTCTGTCTTCATTTTAACAACAAAAAAAAACTTCTACAAGAATCAGGTAACTGCAGGTAACTTTACAAAAAACACTAAAATGAGTGTGACAAGCGCCCAGCGAACAACAACCACAGATGGCTCAGAATATCAAGGTGTTTCCTCTAACACAAACGAAACTGTAAACCCATTTAAAGGGGTTAGTACTTAACATCACAAGTTAAATTCCCAGAGGTGTTTTAATAATAATTCATTGATCTGCAATTATATTGGTGTTAAATATAGTGTTGTATGAATGGAGTTTGATGTTTATTAATAGTCATACTAAGAAAAACAGGATTTGCACCTAGAATTTAGAGAAAAAATGGCAATGAGAAGAATGTTGAAGTACACTATTTACACTCCCAAATATACCTATGCAACTAGTATTGCATTAATCATGGTAAAAATAGAACAATTATGTTTATAGGATGATTACATCTGATTTGGCCACCCTGTAACAACTGCTACAAATTACAATTATTTCACCTGGATAAGAGTACCTGGATTTTTTTTCAAAAGCACAATAAATACTGAACATACCAAAACCTCTATTATTTATCAGTCTCATTGTTGACAAATTACACAAGCAAATCCAATAGAGCTCAATGAACTCCGCTTCGACACCACCACGAACTCAATCAAGTATAGGCGCAATCAATGACTGGTTTGAAAAGACAAATGAGTGTTTTCCTGAAAGAGAAGCGATTTCACCCCTCCGTCCAGTCGATCATTCTCTAGACAGCTATAATAGGCTACAACCAGAGTAGGCACCATGCAGAGGGAGGGGTTGTGCCCGCTGAGGCTGGGCTCCTTTTCTTAGATAAGACTAACTTCGAAAGTCCAAACTGAAATAGTTAAAGACTTTTGAGAGGTAAAAAAAAAAACAACATCCACATATTCACATCTCCATCGCTGTAGCTGGAGTGTATAATCGGGTTTCAGATGGATTCTCTCTCCAGCCAAAGGAGCAGGGTGAGGATGAAGGATGCACACGATTTGAAAAACTCACCAGCGACTTTCGGTGAGTAATTTCAGACCCCGTCTAAATGCCACCCTCACTTCTAGCGCACCCAACCCACGATGGAGCTGAATAATAAAGACAAGTGCATAACTGATCCTATCAATGACACACCTACTTCAGAGCTTCTCAGATTCCTCCCTCCCCTATCGAAAGAAGAGAAGTTACCTCAAAGTCTGTGGGTCACAATGTAAACTCTATCCCACTGAAACACTAGAACACATCTGAGCATGGCACCAAACAAGACGAGAGCTCAAATGAATGTGAATACGTGAACTTGAAACAGAGATGTGGGTGTGCTGAGAGGACTAGATCCTGCGTAGAGGGTGCCACATGGACACAGGCTTCCTCAGGGTGGCCAGCATCTGGTTCCAGTGGGTGATTCCCATCCCACTGGCCTCGGGGCCGATGATCACGTGACCCAGGTTCTCTCCCCGGCCGTCGTCTGTGGCCTCGGCCACTGTCACCCTCAGGGAGAGCTCCTGCAAACAGCACAGCAGGGTTACACAACCTGCTCTGTAAGCATGACTCAGCAAGTTACAGTGTTCATCTTTGTCCCGATGGTGTCAGTTAAATAAATGTGTGAAGGCTTTTGCTACTTTTTACTCATCGCCTCTTTATTTGCATTTAATTTTGTCATTGTTTGGATTATTTTTTCACTGTAGGAGCACTTCAGGAGGATTTCAATTATGCTGTCTTAGTTAGGTTAAGTATCTTTATCCTTTACTGATAGCAACATCGATCATTTAACAAATAATGCAGGGTTTTGTGTGACATTTTGCCGCATGAGCAAAAAAAAAATTGCGAAAACAATCAACCTCATGCTATACAAAGATGGTGAACATGTTAACATACCTTCTGTAAGTGATGCTGATGTTAACATTTTGCTTAAAGTGTGGCTGTAAACAAGTACTGCTCACTAATGTTATTGCCGCTTCTCCATTCATGCTATTTGTTCTATGATATTACTGTGTTGTATAATTTTTAATCTGTTGAACCCTTCTTCAACCAGGAAGCCTCTTGAGATGCCTTATCTCTTTCACAAGATCAGGATGAAGCACACTAAACACATTTACGATGTTTAATTGCAGCACAATAAAATAAGACCTGAGAGGCTGTTTGCCTTCTTCATGCGGAAAACGTTGTACTATCATTATTGGTAATGGTTTCTAGTTATGTTTCTCCTTGACCCTAATTTCCCTTATGGATTAATCAAGTCTCATCTCATCACTTCCTCTTGGCGGAAGAGTTTAGTGGACAGTCTGAAGTGTCACCTGCAGGACGATGGACGGCACAGAGAAGATCATGGCTTCATTGAAGATGGGGTTCGTGTCATCCCTTTTGGTGGAAGTCTTCTTCTTGCTGATCTTCCTGCCATCTTGCAGGAGATACACTTTGACAAACGGATCTGATGACGAGAAAGAGAGGATGAGATTACAACCGCATTTCAGGCCTCTAAAACCCCAACCTACACATATGCTAATACCCCCTTACATAGTTTGCAGAGCGTGCAATAAAGTCCTCATTACAGAGCAATCAATTACAAGCACAGTCCTGTACACACAATTAGCTCTGTAGATGATAATGGCAGCGTTTCAGTAGGTGACCTTTATCAGTTGAATGTTAGTGTGGCATCTGAGCCCCATCTGCCTTTCTGGATGAAGATAAATGTGTCTTCTGGGAGTTGGCATTAAAGGCTTGTTGTAAGTGAATCAGTAAATGTTTTGTTTGTTAGCAAGATGTGAGTCATTCAGAGAACTTTACAGATTGAATGGCAGAGAAAGATAAATGTATACATATGGTGCACAGATCATACAACAACAAACAGATAGAGAGGTAGATCACTTTTACAGATGAACACACACTACAGCAAATGGATGAACGTCCCTGACCTGCAGTGTTCTTCCCGTTGGTCCACACCAGGTTCTTGCATTTGGCCACAACCACCGTGAGGCGCTCTGCTGTCGGCAAATAGCTGAGAGACAACAAAATCTCTCCGACTGCATCCACAGCCTGTGGAGTGAAACCAGAGCACAGTAGATATTACATTACATGTGTCAGTCCGGGTGATGTTTCTTCAGAAGGAACTTTTAATTAAGTGTTGGCTGGAGCGTAGCCAATCACAGCTCCTGCTGCTCTCCAGGATTTAATCTAATTTTTAAGCAGTGCGCCGCTTACAGATCATTAAATTAAAGATAATTAAATTAAAGCAATCTCGAAATGGAAACAGTAAATGTTAAAAGAGGGAACAGATTATGAAATGGGATAATGCGGGCAGGCATGTTAGTAAATGTAATAACATAACAAAGTAGGTCCATTTGAAACGCTTGTTAACATTTTGTGGTTCAATTTTAATGTTGAACTTAATTGTTAATTCATCATTTTAAGACAGAATAAGTACATACATATGGATTTCTTTTTATTATGTTTGAGTTTTATTGCTCGCCGTTAACTGCAAATGTAATGAACCTACCTATAATATATATTTTTTAAAGTACCAAATGTGTGAACTGATCATAAGTCAACATGTTTAATGGCTATAATTAGTCTGATGGCACACTCCAGGCTCCACATTCATGGATGCTGTTGATCTGTTATCTACAGAATGATCATTGTGTGATGTTAAACTCACTCAAAGTTAGATAAATTTCACTAATGACAACAGAGTCTTGATGAAGATTTAAGGTATGTCCTCCATCCTTCAATAGTAGCATTCTTTTTTTGTATTTAATTTTTCATCAAAAAAAAAAAAAAAGTATTTATATAACAATGTCGTGCCCAAACATATGAAAACAACAGTAAATTCGGGGATATTACTATACCAGGGCACACTGCAGTGCACTGTTTCTCAGTGTTCATATATCATTTATGTTGGCTGGGGTCACTGAACTTATGACTGTTTTAACCAGTGAGAGTTACCATCACTGTTGCTGCCATTGAATCTAATATACCTGATGTCCTGAATTATTGAATTAGCAGTTACTGAAGTCTAAACTCTGAAATGCAATTTTCTATCTGTCAGACACCCTGAAACATATTTTCTGGGGAGGAGAAGGTGTTCTTCTCTGTTTTTGTTGTGATGAATACATTACTGTTAACATCTTGCATTAGTTAATCACACTTTGGAAGTTTTCCACCAGACTTCACTCAACTTCGATTCTTGTTTATTGACTCTGACATGTAATTTTGTTCCATGTCCAGAAGGGGGTCTCAGACACCAGCGAGCTTTCTTATGCATTTCAATCCAGACAGTATTTAGATGTTTTAGCTTACAGTAGCTGGTTGTACATTTTAGATTGGGATCATGCTTGAACTCCAAGACTGAAGATTTTTCCTCCCTTGCCTCTAGTCTATCATTCTATTCCACTCTACCTTATTGACATCTTGAAGGTAGAGCCAGGCGTTGAACGGTCTGATGGTCAGGTCCAGGTCTGACAGCTTGAGATCTGCTACGCCTGCGCTGATGTTTCTTTCGTCAGCGTCGATGCCAAAAGCGGCAAAGCGAAGGCTGTACTCCTCCAGAGTGGACAGATCCGCGGGGATGGAGAAGCGCTCATCAAAGATTACGGTGAATGCATTCGTCTGGACCTGTGGGAGGCAGAAGATGTAACATGTGAAGTGGTACCAGTTGAAATAAACAAAAGAATAAAAGCAGAAAAATGAAGAGGAGGAGCAACAACAAGCCAAACTTGCAAACATTTATCAGAGGAATGCCCAACAGCATGATGAAGACACTGTAGAGAGGGAGAACCATTTGAGCTTTTTCACAGTTGTCTGACAAACTCTGGCTGTCTGCATTGTTGGGAACATAAAGTACACTAAGAGTACAAGGTCACAGCGGATACTTGTTCCCACATAACGTTTACACAGTCATCTAAGCACATTCCTTTGCTCTGGTGTAACAAGACGCTTCTATACCATCCTGGGGGGAAAAAAAACACAAGCAGCACAAAACAGATTTTGCAATGGTAAGTACAGTCTAAAGGAACATACCATGACTACAAAATTTGAATTTCAAGCCATTACATCTTAATGCAGGTGTGGAAGTCAATGTGGTCAGAAGTTACCAGGCAACGAGTGACATGAAAAGGGAAAAAGATTGATCAACAATATCCCTTTTTATTATCTGTGTTTGTTCTTGGCGTGTGAAAAACAGTGAGGAATATTTCTGCCATAATATGTGAAGCAAACATTGTTGCTTTGCTACAAACACAGAATAACATGATAAAAGCACATGCTGTGCAAGGTCACCATGAGTTGCTATTGATAAATGGTAACGGACTCACTGACTGTACCATAAAAGAATTGTGAATTCAGGAGTAAAAGGTCTGCAAATCAGCATGTGAGGCTGACCTTGGACTGTGCAAACATGCACCAGCTGAATAGCATCATAATCGTACAGCCAACACTGACAGAATCCAGACAAGACCCTGCACTGCTGCTGCTGCTGCTGTGCAAAAATGTACATGAAGATATAAAGCATCCAGTGTCTCTCCGCCAGCCTCCCTCCATCCACAATATGAGACCGTCTGTCTGCATTGTTGGACTTATCACTTGGGGATAACAATGATGATGTGTGTGGGAGCAATGAGGCAATAAAAAGAAAGAGAGGCATGTGTGGATATGAATGTGTGAGCTACAGTAGACAGCAAGGGAGAACAAAGAGCGCCGTGCACATTATTACCAGCAAAAAAGCAAGAAGCAGTGACATCAAAAAAACAAAAAAAAAAAGCGGAGAAAGAGATTAGGGAAAAATGTGCCAGAGAAGGGCCAGGTGAGGGAGATTTGGTGGGGGAGGGAGGCTGATGGACGGGTAAAACAAAAGCAGCAGATGCTGGAGAAGAAAATGAGCGAGAAAAAGCAGAGGCAGAGAGGGAGAAGCCTGCTTGACCATCAAGGCGAGTGGAGCTGATGTCAGCATTTCCTTTGGTCTTCCCTGACATTAAAGAGGGAGCAAATAAAGCTGCCGCATCAGTGGCTGCTTCCATTATTATCACGCCCAGCCTGGATGCACTAATGTGAGACAACAACAAGTACCAGAGGGGCCCCGATGAGTCTGTGTGTCGTCCCTGTCGGCCTGCACAAACTGCACTGAACCATGTGACAGTGACTCACAGCCAGGCAGGAATATGAGAATTTTTCTGGCAACGTTGAGCTAAGAGCAGAAGGGAAGTGGCAGGTGTAGCAGATGGAGGGATGTAGTTTTGTTTTTTTTTTGGTTTATTTTTGTCAGAACTGTTGTTTCATATTAGATTAAAGCCTTTTATAAGTTAGTTTTAAGTGTGACTTTAAAGAATATGTAACAGTAAACATAATTGCGTTTCCATCAGAAAATGCTTCACAAAAGACAAAGTGGAATAAAATAACACACAGTGAAGGTCTTAAAATAGAAGCAATCTAATAGCTAAAAGAAAAAGAGTAAAAACAGCACAACAGAGTTAATAATCTAAATACAGATGGAGAAGTAGTAAGTTGGTAACTAGTACTTCTTTTTTTCCTTCTCTCTGAACCTATATTACAATATCTATCTATATCTATATCTACATCTATCTATCTATATACACACATATATATATGTGTGTGTATACAGTTGTGTGCGAAAGTCATGGCACCCCTTTAAAAACAGCATATTTTATATATTAAAAAATTAATATCCATATTTATAGTCTCTCTGGGATATGGGAAAAAAAGACAATATTATCAGGAAACATTAATGCATAGTTACATTTTATTTTATAACTTGAACAAAATTACAAAAACAAAAAACATCATTTTGGCCTGTGCAAAAGTCGGGGCACCCTACAGCGTCAGTACCTTCAGTACTTAGTAAGACCCCCTCTGGCAGATATCACAGCTTCTAAACGCTTTTTATAGCCAACGACAAGTCTCTGGATTCTATCATTTGGGATTTTCCCCCATTCTTCCTTGCAAAAGGCTTCCAGTTCTGCAATATTCTTGGGTCGTCTTGCATGCACAGCTCTTTTAAGATCTACCCACAGATTTTCAATTATGTTTAAGTCTGGAGACTGTGAAGGCCATTCCAAAACCTTCAGCTTGCGTTTCTTGAGGTAGTCCATGGTGGATTTTGAAGTATGTTTTGGATCATTATCCTGTTGTAGAAGCCATCCTCTTTTCAGCTTCAGCTTTTTTACAGATGCTGTGATATTTGCCTCCAGAATTTGCTGGTATTTAATGGAATCCATTCTTCCCTCCACCCGAGCAATGCTTCCTGTCCCACTGGCTGCAACACAACCCCAAAGCATGATGGATCCACCCCCATATTTAACAGTTGGCAAGGTGTTCTTTTCATGAAATGCTGCTCCTTTTTTTCTCCAAACATACCTTTGCTTATTGTGGCCAAAGAGTTCTATTTTAACTTCATCAGTCCACAGCACTTGTTTCCAAAAGTCATCAGGCTTCTGTACATTTTCTGTTGCATAATTTTGACGTTGTATTTTATGATGAGGACGGAGGTAAGGTTTTCTTCTGCAGACTCTTCCATGAAGGTCTTGTTTGTGCAAGTATCGCCGCACAGTGGACGGGTGCACTACCACTCCTGAGTCTGCTAAATCTTCCTGCAGGTCTTTTGACGTCAAATGTGGGTTTTGATTTACCTTTCTGACCAGCCTACGAGCTGTTCTGTCCGAGAGCTTCCTTGGTCTTCCAGATCTCATCTTGACCTCCACAGTTCCCCTCACCTGCCATCTCTTAATTATACCTCGCACTGTGGAAACTGCAAGCTGAAAACGTTTTGCTATCTTCTTGTAGCCCTCCCCGGCATTGTGGGCATCAATAACTTTCATTTTTTCTGTCTTACTTAGCTTCTTAGAGGAACCCATGATTGCTGTTGTTTGCACAGGTTTGTGGAGTCGCCATATTTAAGAAACCCTGAAATACACACCAGCTGGCGCTCCCTAATGACAATTGTTGACACATGCTTCAGGACTAATGAGCTGGTAAAGGTCTGAATTTGTTAAAAGAATCTGACACATTGAAACTCTCAGGGTGCCCCGACTTTTGCACAGGCCAAAATGATGTTTTTTATTTTTGTAATTTTGTTCAAGTTATAAAATAAAATGTAACTATGCATTAATGTTTCCTGATAATATTGTCTTTTTTTCCCATATCCCAGAAAGACTATAAATATGGATATTAATTTTTTAATATATAAAATATGCTGTTTTTAAAGGGGTGCCCTGACTTTCGCACACAACTGTATATATCTATACACACACACACACACACACACACACACACACACACACACACACACACACACACACACACACAAACTAATTTTAGATTGTGATATAAAACATGATCTGTCTTCAGGCATTCACTAAAAAAACAGTTAAGGACTCTCGCTGGTGAGAATCCATTGTTTCACCTTGTTAAAATACCCATATGGTGTTTTTTTTATATGCCTGAAGACACATCATGAGCAAAATAAGCAGTTAAATCCATGGCTGAGTATTTCTGCGGCACACCAATGACAGTTTCAAAAATGCAGATTCCGGCTTCCTGAGTTTCATCTGTAACAAAGCCAATGAATCAGTCCTATCGACTTGCAGGTTTCCTGTAACATTCTTCTTCTTCAGAGTTTGTTTAAAATGTGCTTCAAACATGTATAACTGATTGTGTGGTGTGGTGTAGTTTTATAGTATTTCAGCAGATTTGAGGGTGAGCTGGTGTGTCTGGTCTGCAGCGAGTAGAGGTGGGAGAGTGGGCAAAGGCTTCATAGATCTGCACATTCTGGAGGAAGCACAGACGCCACTTTAAAACAGGATGCTTGTGAAAAATCTTCAAAACATGTAACTTTTACTAACAGAGATGACTTTTTTTGGGATGTAATCAACGACAGGACAGGGACTTCAAGGAGATGGTGATGAATTCAAGAACATAACTGAATCGTTGACCTCCACAGTGAGGAGATCTGGTGGTTCTGTTATACTGTGTGGAGCTTGTTTGCTGGCATGGTTTGGGTCCACTTGTCACTTGAGAGGGAAGAGCTGCTGCAAATCATCTCAGAGTTGTTCTGGGTGATCACTTTTATCCAGTGATGGCACATTTTCTGATGGGATTGGTCTCTTCCAGGATGACATTGCCTCAATTGTCACTGAATGGTTTGATGAAAATGATGTGAATCATTTGCTGTGACCTTCACAGTCACCAGATGTCAACCCAGTTAAACACCAATGGGTGTTCCACGGCCCTCTCCACCACTATCATTGAAACACTAAATGAGGGAATATGTTTTGGAAGAATGGTATTCATCCCTCCAGTAGAGTTCTAGAGACTTGGAGAACCGAAGCTAAGGTGCAATGAAGCTGTTTTAATGGTGAACCAACACCTTACTAACGCACTTTATGTTTCTTTTAGTCTATCACTGATCTGCATATGTGATTAGAAAAATGTAATTCCTGAAAAATCAACATCATTTATCTCATTGTCTTGCTAAAGTCTTATTACACACTGAGAATTTTAACAGGATTGCACGTCAAAATGGTTTATACTTTACTACAGCATTTATTGTAGTATCCCATTGCCCAACCCTAGATTCTGATCTAAAGTCACTTTGTTATATTGTAGAATTGAATCACATCTCAGGATGGTTCGGGCTCTCATTGTAAGAAGTGGATAATGCCACAAATCCTCATCATTGCAACTTAAGGTGCGGGTAAACACAGGTTACAGGTTACAAACTGAGTGAACGGATCATCTGACAGTGAAGGATGTGAAATCAACCTTCCGGACTGCAGCACCCAGGAGACTGGCCACTCAGGCAAATGAAATGGGCTCTTCGGTTGGACAAGAAAGGACTGGCTTGTCAGGCTTCAGGATTGAGCTTCTCACCCCGTGGGACGTATCACTGTCTCTGTCGAAAACTCAGCCAGGACTGAAATCTTAAACACATTTCAGGCGAGCCAAAACTGCCCCCTGAGCGAGAAAGCCTCAGACGCTGCAACGTTATTTCTCTTCCATCGTGTGAGGAGCCACTTTTATCTTCCCTCCGTTGCCCATGTTCAGTCGTCATGGCTTAACTGCTAATTACCCATCTGGGTAGATATCCTTGCATTTATTTCTCCTCAGTCCAGAATCTCTGCCGTTGAGAAGCAGTTACGTAGAAAATCCCCTGTCACCTTTTTACACTATATTGCCAGCTAACAACAAACTCTTTCATCATAAATGATTATATACTTGAAACAATGGAAAAGGATGGATTTCAACAATCGATTTAATTGGTGCACATTTAAAAGTTTTCAACTGTTGGTGTCACAAAACCAGCGATCTGAAAATGTCCCACACTTATAATATAAACTTATAAAGGCCATTTCGGGCCATGGGAGCAAGAGAGTTTCAGGGACGACCTTATCAGTGCTTTGATCCAGACTGAAATACCTCAACAACTTGTCATGGCTTTTGCTTTTGTTGCCACTTCAGATGAGTCACTCTCATCTGCACTGCCCCCTGCATCACCTGATCCCCCACCTGTTTAGACAACTTCATGTCATTACTTTCTACTATTCTATTTGCCTTTTTGTATTCTGGCTGATTTTGACTTCACCTAGAACCCCAGAGTCTGTGTTTGCCTGCTCTGTCTGCTCTGTTTGCTGGCTTGGTTCCCTGCAAACTTGAAAGGAAACCCTTCTTAAGCATAATATCTGCTCTTACATGCTGGTTTTTGTGTTGTACTTTAGGCTCCTTTAACCTGAGTCGTGACACAACGATTTGAAATATTGCCATGAAATTTGCTTCAATCATTTGCGTCCCTGTCAGAATGAACTGCAGTAACTTTGTTCTCTTTTCATCTCAGCTTAAAAAAGTAATTTCCCGAGCCGCTGTTTAGCTCACTGAGTTAAGATGATACCACATGGGCTAAGTCCCTTAGCAGGAGTCATGAGCTCCAGTCCGGCTGAAGACTCTTTGCTGCATATCGCTCTCCTGTCTCCCCCACTTTCACTCTCTCTCTCTCTCTCTATCCAATAAAAACAGAAAAAACTCTCCACCAAAAAATAAAACAAAAAAGTAATTTCTCCAGTACCTGCATAACTAATGACATTCCCATCTGCCTCAGCTCAACTTTGTGCTTAGTGCTAATTAGCGAGTGTAACATGCTGAACATAATAAACATCAGGATTCAACTAACGGGGGAAGCCCCAAAAGAGACCCGAGCTCTCCCAGAAAGAACTGTGGTTCTGAAAATCTGATAAATAACAATTAGCATATCTAATGCGGCAATAAGAAAAACATAAAATCTAATTAAAATCTGGAGTCCTGCCATAAGTCATTTTAAATGTGCCTGCAGAGCTCTGCTTTTCCTGCATGACTCTGGTGATTCTCATCATTTGATCCATGCAGTAATGACTATCAAAGCGTGAAAACCCGTCAAAACTCACAGTGTAATTCTTTCACAGGTAAACATTATGGATTCTTAGTCCTGTTTGACATTTGATAGGCACAATGAAAGTCATCAGATTAAGAGATAATCAGAATTACTCTACTACACCCACCTATATATACAAAACACATAGAGTATATATTAAACTGCATTAAACTATTAAGGGTTTTCCAGTGGCATTAGAAGTTCTTTTTACCTTCAGTGCATCTCTCACCACAACACACAGAGATCTGTTCACTTGCTTCCTCAAAAAGCATTCTCAAAGCTGATCAGTTACTTAAAAACCCTGAGGCCTACATTTTTACAGCAATGATGACTTGCTAGCACTTTTTAAATCCACTTCTGCATTTTGTTGGTGCAAAACTGTGTTTCTTGGTGCATTACCTCCACCTGTAGATGACTGGAACAGTGTGAAACCACTGACAGGTGCATCGTAGGTATCACCTGCATGCAAGTGTATCTGTCCTGAGCTTGCATGAGTCATACTGAAGCCCACTAATAGGAACACAGCTCCATAGCACCACTAGTGGACAAAACTCCACTGGGTACTTTTGAGCCATCCATTCTCTCTGCAAACTAACTCTGGCCTGCTTTTGCAATCAATCTGAAACCACGTTTCCATGGCTGCTGCAGAAACCTAAGTGCAGATCTTTGACAAGAAAAGTCTTACTGTGTGATTGTCAGGGTACAAAATCTGAAGATAGTTTGCACAAATAAATCATCTGAGGGAGAAACAACATCTGTACAGTCCACATGCAGTAAATGCATGTGTAAACTTTGATTTTCCACCTGACTTGAAAGTCCTATAAAAAGAGTAATTCATGCTGAGAGGCACTATATCATTCTTCCTATCACAGAACATAATACAAGAACACAGTCAAACACCGTGACCCAACCCTGAATAAGAAGTAGAAAATGCATGGATAGGCTTCCTTACCCTTGTGACTCCCACATTAAGCTCCTCTGGCCCCAGCGAGACTCTGATGAAGCAGCCGGGGAAGTCCCCTTCCTCCCTCTCCAGCAGGTCTTTGCCCTGGTGCAGGGTGATGTGGAGCATTCCCGCCCCGTGACCTGGGTGCCTGGACGGCTCAAACTCTAGGGTCACCTCCAGCTGGCCAACTGTGAAGTCGTGGCCAAAGTTGTTGGCGATGGAGGATATGGAGCTGAGCGAGTCTGTAGAGATGGATCGGTTGAGCTGAGCCATGCCGGTCGGGTCCAGCTCCCTGCTCATCAACTCCAGGTGGCCCAGGTCCCTGAAGCCATCTGGGGTGTCACCGAGGGCCAAGCTGGGCTTCCGGCTGGAGGTGGTGGAGGCCCGCCGGTGGTTGTTGGCCGCCACTCTCTTTAGGGAGAGGATTTAAGAGGAACCAAAAAAAGTGTTAATGCTTCTATGATGAAAAAAGAAAAACACCTCCTTCTAAGTGAAGCAGTAAGGTGAGATTATTTAGAATGCAACTTAGCCAAAAAGATTTGTTTTACATTGACAGTGTATCATTGTACACTTTATCCTTTACTTTGGTCTCCGGTCCTGAATTTTATTTATATCATGATTTCTTTATAATGTTTTGTTGAATATTATTTTGTCTTTGCTGCACAGTGAACCTGCAGTGACATTTTCTGTCCCACAGGGGCTGTGGATACAACATATAAACACATCCTGACATCCACTTAAAAGCTGATATGGTGAACTTGTTAGCAGAAGGGTGAGGATAGGGGACAGCATTGGTATTCATTTCAGCCCAATACACTCATTCTTGTTTTGTCTTTTAGCTCTGTTTTGGCCTCAACCAACTTCTGAAGCAAATGTCTGGCTCTTCAGCTACCAAATGCTGCACTATCTTCAAATAACAGTCAACAAATATTTTTCGTTAGGCACAATTATGACCATCCATCCATCCATCCATTATCTATACACCACTTAGTCCTCTGTAGGGTCGCAAGGGAGCTGAAGCCTATCCCAGCCAACTCGAGCGAAGGCAGAGGACACCCTGAACAGGTCGCCAGCCTATCACAGGGCTACATATAGAGACATACAGCCAAGCATACCTATGGACGATTTAGAATCATCGATTAACCTTAGCATGTTTTTGGACTGGACCTGTCCAGGGTGTCCCCTGACTTCGCCCTGAGTTGACTGGGATAGGCTCCAGTCCCCCCGCCCCGTGACCCTACAGAGGATTAAGCGGTGTACAGATAATGGATGGATGGATGTTTTTGGACTGTGGGAGGAAGCTGGAATACCGGGAGAAAACCCACGCATGCACAGACAGAACATGTGAACTCCACACAGGCGTCCCAACCGGGATTTGAACCAGGGATCTTCTAGCTGTGAAGCCCCACAACTATGACCAAACCTGTAAAAATGACACCCACATTATAAAATAGTAAGCGATGTCCCATCAAAGACCAACACTCTCCAAGGGCAAACTAAAAGCTGACGAGTGAATAAACAAAATAACCGTCAGCCACAAAAAGCTTCTCTGAAAACAGCTCCTGACAAAGAAGCTGCTTGATTTCCCTACTGACATCATCATTTGGAATCTTACACTTCCCAGACTGTAAATGTACCTTTTGTCTGACTTCTGAGAAGGACGTTCCATATTTTTCTTGCAGATATCGATAGTCAAAGTTGGGGAAGGGGGACGGCGTGGGGAACGTTCCAGATTTCCATAACTTCCAGATGTTGAGCCCAGCCATGCCCAGCAGCACGAAGAAGCCCACCAGGTAGATCCCCACCTCCCAGCCTGGCGGGTTGCGCACCACTGAAACAGACACACAAAACACCAAGTGCTTAAAGCAGTCCCATTTAATCTATGGTAGCATCAAGTTTGGCCTCGTAACTGTCTGTATTTTAGGTTTGATGGAGGGGAGTTTGATCACTGGTGGAAGTGCGCAGTCTGGAAGTATCCCAGGATAGAGTCTTTTTTATTTTAAGACCAGTGGGAGTCTTAACAAGCTCACAATCACTGAGAGCAGTCAGCCACTGATTCAGGCCTTGTCATTTAACAGTGAGTGGTGACTTTGGGAGACAGTCAGGACTCATAAAATTTTATGTAAATCAGATAGTTGGGTAGAAAATCTGACAAAATGTGACAGACAAATTGAAATGCCACTCTGAATTAAATCCCAGCGCATCTCATGCATTGCATTTTAGAGAGCGATTAGGAGCCTGCGCCGAACTGGCTTTCTCAGATTGAATTGGATCTTTGGGAGGACTTCAAGGGCTTTATCTATACTTCCTAACAAAAGCAGGGGGCCAATTACACAGCAAGTTTAAATGTTTCGTAACGTCAATGACCTTCGGCAAGAAACAAGGCCAGAGGTGAGACAACTGCTTTCAGGGGGACCTCAGAACTGACATATGCACAGACCTGAAGGAAAAGTCTCAAACAGCTTCATCTCTCATATAGACAGTGTTGGGAAAGTTCAATTTCTACATGAACTAGTTCAAAGTTCAGTTCACAAATTTTAAAATGAACTAGTTCAGTTCATAGTTCATAATTCAAAAATTTTGAACTAAGTTCACTGTTCCAAAAATGAACTATTTCATAGTTCTTTTTATTCAATATGTTGCTGCGAACGATAACCCTCAGAATACTGTACTACTTATACTACGCTACTGTAGGCCATTAATGCGATTTGGGTGGTAGATAGGGTTGCCACCTTTCAGAAATGAAAATAAGGGAAGCCCACCACGGCTCCTCGGGGCCACTACCACCCAAGGAGTGGTATATTTAATTCTGAAAAAAGCATTTAGTCATACTTAAAGCTTTAAGTGCTTTATTACATGGAACTGTTAATGATAAACTGTGCAGTCACTGCAGTGTGCAATAATAAACAAATATTAAGGAAAACAGACCAATGAACAATCATTATAATCTTTAAAGTGCTGAACTTGTTGGGGCTCTCTTTGTGATCCCTGAGGACATTTTTACTTTAAGAGTAAATAAAAAAAGAAAAATACTTGCAAACTTGTACATCTGCCCTTATTCATGTGCCCCAAGTGAAAATATTCAAAATTAAAATAGAACTGCAAAACATTCCTTCCTCCTTCCCTCAATCCTCTCCCACAATCACCTGTCCATCAGAAAGTTTTCTTTATTTGTGGAGCTGTCGACCAACCAGTGTGCAATACTTCTGCAAAAACATAAATAGTTCAATGCAGAATACTGTACATACAAATTCTCTACAAACATTTTTTTAAAAATCTAAATCTAAATCTTATCTTAGCACAATGAATATATTAACTTATTGATGTGTGTATGCATGTATTTATTAAGTTCTGTGAACATATTAGAGTTCTGAGTGAGTTATTCATTAGATAGGCAAAGGTCATTCATTGATTACATATAGGTTATTAAAAGAATGTTTATTAAAAACGTAAAACCATTAAAAATAATGTTTTACAGTTTGCCTTGTGCACATCGTCATTAACGCTGTTAAGCCAGGGGTTCGACTCTTCCCACTCACGTCTGTACATTTGGAAACGTTTTTGCTTCTTTGGACATGGTGGTGTTTCAGGTGTAGACATTTTAAACGCGCCGGTGCAGTCAGTGCGTAGCAGCGTCTGTAACCAGGCAACCCGTGACAGGACCGACCAGGCGGCACACAGAGACGCAGACACGGAAGTCTGATCTATCCGCTGGACCTGGCGTCGGGTCGTCGCTATATGGGTCCTACTAAGATGAAACTGGCTGCCCTTAATATTTCCTGTGTTTAACTTTGTTCATTATAGAGTTTGGATAAGTGTGCGACAGATTTGTATGGGACATTTATGAAAATACGGAACAATTTGCGTCCTGTATTGATTCATTACGGGACGCAAAACTTAATTGTCAAATAAAGGACGATTCCGTATTTTAAGGGACGGGTGGCAACCCTAGTGGTAGAGGATATGTTTTGGCCAGCCGTTGCCGTGACTTTTGATTTTTTATTCACTCGCACATACCTTGAAAGGCCAGCCAGGTGCTTTAGTTCAATGTGCCGTCTCAGGTTTGCTGTTGACGTTGATGATGTACGGAGTTGCTTCTTGAAACCCGGCGGGCAAAGTTTACACAAAAAGGTAAGATTTTTCCCACCTGGATCATCACTGACCTTTTCATAAAACTATTTTAAGTAATCATACGAAGATGAAGTATTAATCGTGGAGGTAGAGTCTGAGGTAGTGCTGCAGCCTTCCATTTGTTTTTGGAGAGATGCTTTGCATTTTGATGACGCATGTGGCGGTGCGACTGCGGTGGCTGCTGTTGCCAGATTGCGTGTTTTCCGCCTACATATTAAGGTGCGTGTGTGTGTGTGTGTGTGTGTAAAGTGTGGTTACGGTGTGCTTTAGCCGGGGTTTTGCCTGGAAGCCTCTGTCGAAATCTGGCACTCTTAAACAAAGTTGAACTGTGAGAGAGCGCCGCTCACAAACGCCAGAATGAACGAGTTTACAGTAACGTTCATCAGGCAGAATTACAGTATGTTCAGTTCACGTTCGCCCAAAATATGAACGAGTTCATGAACGAACGTTCATTGAACTCGTTCAGGCACAACACTGCATATAGAAACACACATTTACAAACGGTGGAGTTAAAAGCACAGCTGTCAAGCATTCATCCGCACAAAGATATTCATGCAGAATCAAGTAAGTAAAGAAATACGTTGGAAAAAGTCTGTGTCATCCAGCTACTCACCGCTCAGATGGTAGCCTGATATATCCTCACTCTGAGGCGAGGACATGGTGCTGCAGGCAGCCTGCAAAAACACACCCAATAATCATCAGTTCAAGTGGCTTTTTACTTCATCAGAGTGTAACATCATTTTTGCAAAGTAAATTTTGACCTTTTCACAGTGCCGGCGAGGACAGTAATTTTGAAAACATGAAAAGCTTAGTCGCCCATTGCAGCTTCTCACTCTCAGCCTTTCCCCTTCAACATGAATCACAGGTAATGCAGCTGCACTAACCTGCTTTGGCCTACAGGACAAAATGTACCATGGATCCCTAATAGCTCCTGACATCCACTGCTGCTTCACATGAACGGGATGGATGCATGCACAGTAACTCACATGCATAGCCGTAGATGTCAGGGTGTATTGTAACACCTCTGCACAGGACTGACCAGTCTGCAGTGTTTCATACCTACTAACAACCAACACTAAACCCACAGCACCAGGAGGAGAAGAGAAACTCATCAATAAAGGTGATCAGCTTGAATGAAAATTTGCAGGTTTAAGGTTCAAAAAGACATAGTCCCAATCCCAACCTTCACACATAGACTTTGAGGTGTGTTCTGCCCAGTATGTAAAGGTTTTAGAGCCGTTTCACTGTCAAATCATCAAGTGCATGAGGACTCTGATGCAGAGGTTTTGTCTTTTCTGTGAATCTGCATATGTAGACTTTCCTGAGGGACTTGCTCGTAGTTCATTGTGAAACAGGTGACATATAAACATTGCTAACCTGCCTCATTGGCAAAACACAACCAAGCCTGGATGGTGAAGAGAAGAAATCGACCAGGAATTCTGTCTGTAAGTGACAGCATCTGGCTGCTCGCTGTTGCGGTTCATTTATTACATGTTTGCAGACCTCACACACTCAAGCACTGCAGCGAAGACATCAGTTAAGTCTGAAGGTTTAGTGCTCAGGCCCTCAGGTGGAGATTGGGACGGAGGCAGAGCTGGACATCAACTAAAACTCAGTTTTTTTTTGTCAGGTCACATAATTAATTAAATTTAATGAGGGTTTTTTTTCTTTTCAGCAGGATATTGTTTTTGCAGTGCCTTCAAAAACGGACCCGAGTACAAAAATAATTAATGTGATCTGGTCCAAGACAATTACGGCAACTTGCTTAATATAAAGGGAAGATTGTTTGTGGTTTAAAAGAAAATCCCCTGGTATAAAAATTCCACTTCTTTGACTTTGCTCGACTCACGGTGGACAGTTTCGAAAAAGGAGGATCAAACCAATGCAGCAGAACCACACATAGAGAGATATATCTTTTCTTATTTGACTCATTTTTCTTTCAAAGCCTACAAAACCCACGAAGCAATTCGACCAGCAACAGTTGGGTTGGAGATTTGGGTGTGTTATGCAAGCAGTAGCTTTTAGCAGCCTCAAGCACAGATGAGCAGTGGGCAACAGTGGTCTGGTAACCTGCTTCCTCAGATCCTCCTCCCTCCGGATTATTTTCTCATTTATAAACTTGCAGTCCACTTTGAAGCACCCAGACCAGCAACCCTTGACTGGAAAATTCAAAGAGTAAACACCTGACTGTGAACTTTCACATCAGACAAGATAAGATAAACTTTATTGTGAAAGGGAAACTTGCCTTGGGCAGTAGTGCAAGCTTTCACAGCAGTGTGCAACTACAGACGGCTCAATAATAAAAGGCTAATAAAACAAAGTATATAACAAGGCACAGAATGAACCATATATAAGTAAAACCCTGTGTGGAGCTATTTAAACATATACATTCATTTACATGTTCATAAGAACATGCATATTGCACTATAGCACCGTATTGAAGTAATAAGAAAACAAAACAGATCCAGAGATCCACTTTGTAGATTAAATATGTTGCTTCACACATCAAGAGTTTATATCAAGCTGTTGTTTGCCAAGCAGTGTGATAGAAGTGAAGTTAGGAAGAGTTTAGAACTGGGCCGCCGTGTAGCTCACCGAGTTAAGGCGTTACCACGTGGGCGCAGGTCGCCAGCAGCTGGTTGTGAGTTCGAGTTTGGCTCACAACCCTTTGCTGCATGTCTATCTCCTCTCTACCCCCTTTCACCCTGTCTATCAATAAAGCTTCAAAAATCTCCCCCAGAAAAGTTAATTTAAAAAAAAGAAGAGTTTAGAATTGTTGCTTTTGTATTTGCAGGCTCTGTGACGTCTACCTCGGGGTGGTAGTTTGTATTCTGAAAATAAAAGGCATGAGGAGGCCTTCGGGATCTTGTGTCTGACAACAGATTTTTCATAGACTGAGTTGGATGGATGTTCCTTCATTGCAGGTTTTAACTGAGTTGATTACGCTTTGCATTCGACTGGACTGTGAATCTCTGAACAGCACAGATCACATGTTTTCTACATGACAAAAGGCATCACATTTACCATTACTGATCATACTGCTGAAACAGGAGGTAATCCTGCTTACGTTGCAAGACTCCTGGATGAGCTCACTGACGGCACATTCGCTGCATGTGCACGCAGCCATCAGGCTTGCTTAATTCACTGTAAGAAATCAATTCAATTTTCATGGTCTTTCCTTGCAAAAAAAAAAAAAACCAGCAGCAGGGGCTGGCATTCGAAAGACGAACAATGACGTCTTCATGTGCTCCTCTCTTCCTCCGCAAACTGCAAAACAAAAAAAATATAAAAAAATAAAACCCACAAAAAACAAAACAAAAACAAAAAAGATGGTTGCTGGTGTGTGACTCATTCCTCCCCTGCTCCTCCTCCTCCTCCTCCTCCCCAGTTTGTTGGAATCTCCCCATATCTCAGCAGCTTGGGGGAAATGGGAGCATTACACTAATGATATAGAAAAGGCTGGAGGAGGGCTGCGGGGTGTGTGTGTGTGTGTGTGTGTGTGTCAATTCTGCTGAGCGCTTTGCAGACCACAGCCATGCAGGCCAATTAAAGCGGCTGACGCAGTGCAGGGCCCACTGACAGCTGCTGATGTGCCATTAGCAAAGCATGGGGAATCTCTGGTGAGAGTGGGAAGCTCCGAGCAACGCCCCCCCCCCAACCTCGGCCCAGCGTGATTCAGATCAGCTCAGCTCAGCTTAAGGTAACATATGAGTGTAGAGGAGGGCCAGAGGAGGCTTAAGATGGGAGGAAGAAGAAGAACATGGAATGAAGAATGTGAAGGGAGAGAATAAGAATAAATGAGAGAGAGAGAGAGCAAGACAATGCCTCAGACAGATTTAGTAAAAAACAATGAGGCAGCGTGGGCGTTCTGGTGCCTCAGTTGGCTTAAGGCGGCAGAGTACTAACAACGAAAGCCAGAAATAGAAATGCACTTGAACACAAGAAGACACTCGCTGCAGTGTTGTGAAGTGTTTTAATTTGATTTCTGCGCCAGCGGATTGGAGGAAGTCATAAAGATGCAATTATCCTCTAAAACAGTAGTTCCCAACATCTTTCGTCTGATGTACCGTCGCAGCTCTACTGACTAACTGTGTCCAGCAGTCAGTTAATTGTTCGGGTTTGTGGGATTGTAGACATTAAGTTTATTAAAAATCAGCCTGACACCGATTGTAATCATATTTCCTTGCGTGCTTTTCTCCAACGGACAACTCTGTGGTTTTCTCAAAACTCTCTTTCCGTCACCTCTCTGATAACTGCAGAAACAGCACCACATTTGTAAGTATCAACTCACGTTTGAAGGAAAGTCTTTGCAAACTAAACAGGGTTATTTTTCCATATCTCAGCCGCGACTGCAGTTGTTTCAATGATATGAACAAGATTTGATCAGTAAGTATCTTGTTTCTGGGTTTTAAAGAAAGCGTTAAACCAGGTTAAAGGCTTAGAATCACACCTCTGCAGATGTGCACAGAGAAGGAAGAGTTATGGACAACTATAGATCACAGAGGAGCCGGTGCACACAAGTCCCAATTCTCATCTCACACTGTGCAGCAAAAAAAAAACTGATTTCTGATATAACATCCTGCTGGAAGGCACGTTTAAAATAAGTCCAAACAAGAATAAAAGATATCTGTGCAAATAATAACCATGAATATTACCTAACATTTGCCAAACACAGAAGCATGTTCCAGCCTCCAGGTGGAATTCCTGCACACTGTCCTCAGCAGAATAGAATGTAATCTGGCTTGTAAACATAACTATTTGTGAACCTCTTTAGTTTCCAATTTCTCCATCTCCATTCCACCCTATAAACTCTAAGCTTGTGTCTCAGAGACTGTGATAAGGACGGCGATGCGATGAGGATAAAAACAATTCGTGTGATAAATTGACACAGGCAAAAAAGAAAAGCAGGGAAACAGATGCCGGCATATAAACCATGATGATGTTTCCACGATATAAGCAGCCATCAGATATTCAGTGATTTATACGACCTCCATTTTCTCCTTCAGGTTTGAGATTTCCCTTCTGCTGACAGCTCATTAACACATGGCTGTGAAGAGAAAGGTGAACATTTGCATAAGAGCTTTTTCCCGCTGATGTGTCATCTTCATGCCCACATGATCTCTGCTCTCCCACTTCTTTAGATTTATATCAGCGCTGCTGCAGAGATCCCGCAGCCGATATCATTCCTCGCGAAGCCAGAAAATACGGCGGCTCTCCACTGCACACAGAGCGCAGCTGTTGAAGGGACACTTTAATTGCCATGATATGCATGAAATGAAAATCTTGTCACAACGTCAGCTTGCAACACAGGCTGTGATGAGCGTTCAGTGGAATGTGAATAACGGAATGGAACAAAGCTTGTGAAATTCATGAAATACAATTTTCTGCAACAGCAATTAGACTGTCTGAGGAACAAAGAGTTAAGAGGCATGCGTGTTTCAAGAGGAGAATATTTTTCTTCTGCATTAAGGGATGCAAAATGAAGCTTCAGTTTTTGGTTGTGGTTGCTGGAAATCTTTTGAGGACTCGATTCTTCCCGGTGACATTTTCCTGCAGCCCTGGCTGAACCCTGACTGCCCCCTCCAGACACCTGCAGAGATATTAGAGGGTGTGTGTGGTCTCATCATCCACATATTACCGCTGAACCTGGATATGACTGAGACTCCCTGCAGATCAGCAACTCCAGCCCACACACACACCCTCTGGAGAGGAGAGCAGCTCTGTGTGTGTGTGTGTAAGCCAGATGGATGTATCAAATCTACTCATCAATATTGGCCTTTTACAGATACAGTATCACGGGCATTTAAATAGCACAGAATCAGCTCTCGATCGCTGTGGAAGATATTTGCTTCAGGCAGCTGAAAAAATGAGATAAAACAACTCATGCATTACACTGGCAGCTGCAGGTGAGCTTTGGAACAGTTTTCTTCACCTGTGTCGGTGGAAGGTTGTGGTTTTGGGCTGGATAGTTTGTCTTTCTTGTTAAACCAATCAGCTCACAAAATCACTCTACAGAGGAATTTTCCATTATTGAAGAATTGTTTTAAAAAAGCAATAAATCAGCATAAGCCACAGCGAAGTATGAAACCTGAGCTTCACTTAAAAACTACAGTTTCACAATAAAAGCTCAGAGCATCTCGGGGGCACAGTGGTCTGAAGTGCATGGTGTGTATTTGTAACATTTCCGTCCTTTCTTCTCGTGTTTGCTGCTGACTATCACCCAAAATGTTAAAAAAAGGCAAAATGCCAAAAATTACCTTTAAAGAAAATCTTCTAATAAATTCCATGTCAAAATAAAAGTCATGAACGGTGCTAAGAGACAGAGATGGGGATTTTCCTCCAGCTTCTACAGTTTGTGTAAAGTTATTTGGGTCCCCATTAGTGAGATCCATATTCAAAAAGCACAGTAGCAAGAAATAAACTAATGTTTGCTGAGCATAAAGGTTCATTGTTGATGTAAATAGTGGATCTGACGTCCTGAAGACTTTGTGACCACTGCAAACACACAAGGACACACATGTATTTGGGTGACGTGATACATGCTGATAGCAATTGTGGCTCTCTGTTTTAGTGATCAACTGGTAGCAGGGATGTAGCAACGCCCCAGCAAGAAACAAAGAAGTAAACGACTGCTGGTCCTGAGATTTAGTCATCAAAACATAGCCAATGCTGTTAATTCTCAGAATAATGGTGCTTTCCAACCAC
This sequence comes from Dascyllus trimaculatus, assembly GCA_024666655.1. NCBI lineage: Eukaryota > Metazoa > Chordata > Actinopteri > Pomacentridae > Dascyllus > Dascyllus trimaculatus. The sequence goes on from CM045448.1 coordinate 27,122,469, forward strand.
CAGCTTATTTAATTGACCAAAAGTCAAGAACACTGGATAAATCAAACCAAGTTCAAACTAATTCCTGTTACTATCTGGCCCTAAAACATGAATGAATATATATATATGCTGGCAGAATATCTTTTTACTGTCAAAGATGCAAAGCAGAGGCAGATCCACTAGAAGGGATTACTTTAACAGATTCGATTTGTTAGTCTCAAACTTCACAGAGCTACATAACAGTGACAACAACAGACTCCATTAGGAGAAGGACACACAGTTTCCAGAGCTGCACAGAATGTTACTGCATGTCATAATTAAAACATCATCACTGAATGTGACAAGTAATTATCTTGACATCGACCATTATGAGTCACACGCATTTGTGACTGTCGTTCTTCTTTTTACTGTTTCCTTGTCATTTTAATCTACTTAGTCATATTGCTTCACTACAAAACTGTATTTCTTTACTTTTTAATTTTCTTACCTCGTTTTTGAATACCTAAATGGTTTGGCAACACTGTTCACCAGACATTCGTGCCAGTGAAGCATAAAGAATTGAAAACTCAACAGTAAACCTGCATGGATGTAAATAACATAAGGTTTCCTCATGTCACCTCCACCTCTCTCACTAATAAAAGACATGGCTTTAAACACCTCAAGAGGTAAACACTTTAAGTTCAATTCTGTCTCCAAAGGGGCAGTTTTAACCCGTTTTATTTTTAGATGCACCTCATGATCTCCTAAATTGAGGGAAAGATGCTGCACTAACGAGACAAGAAGCACACCACCTGATCTCCTCCGACTGGTCGAACATCATGAGCTCACCTTCCATCTGTGCCAGCAGCTATTCATCATTCCCTCAAATCTGCTTAAATCATTCCGGAGTGCTATTTAGAGGTTGTTATTCTCTCAGAAAGCACAAAAGAACGACAGCAATTCTTCTTGTAGCAGCCCTCAGTGAAACAGAGGGAAGTTATGTCACAGGTTTGGTGCCGTAAACATGAATGAATGAATGAATGAGTGAATGAGGTCGCTTGTAAACCAGGCAGCGTTTCCTGTGTCTCCATCTAAACACAGCTCAGACACAAAGAGCTCACCTGCTCACACAGCAGCGGGTTCTGCACACTGGATGTAAATATTCCACAGCTGCTGCCGTTTGCTCCTACCAACCGCGAAGAAAGAAAACAAGGAATGCCTTCTGTTGGAGCTGCATATTAAACCAGGTATGATCAATAAGTAGAGACACACTGATTTATGGTCTGCTCTCTCTCTCTCCTACACACCAGCACACAGAGGGATAGAGAAAAGAACAGGCGAGAGGTCAGATAAGGAGAGAAGTGATTCAAGGATGAAACAATAGAGCGAAGCGATACTTGAAAATAAAGAAGAGTTAAGTGTCTGCGTTGAAAAAGCAATAAGAAACAGAAGGACAGGGAGGAATAGAAGAAGAAAGGGGGAGGGACTGGAGGCCTCTTAGCTGCTCTCCTGATCAATCAATTCTACTTTTAATCTAGCCAATGACTCATAATCAAATTAACTGCTTCACTGCCGCGCTCCATGAAACGTTCTGATATAACTATTTACGCAGCAATGCAATGAATGTCTCTCCTTCTCTCCTACCTCCTAACATGTCTGCCTGCTACACTCCGACTTTCAAATTTTCATCTGGTGCACGGTTAAGTAAAAGCAGCATCGCACCGCCCGGCGCAGCTCTTTAAATGTCAGCGTTGGCGCCAGCGGAGGCAGGAAGAAACAAGCCAAACAACTCAGTCACTCAGGCTGAAAACAACAAACCCACAACTCAAACTTTTTGGCAAGATTCATCTGTAAAGACTGCTGAAGGTGTGGCAAAGTCTGAACAAGACCGAGAGTCGACAGCCAGGTTAGTGTAGTGGCTCTGCAAGGATGTACGTAACCTAAACATGCTCAGATTAACAGGTGTGTCAGAAGTCTGGTAGGTATATGGTGACAAACCAAAGTGTTGGAGACTGAAACGTTGACCAGATGACGGCATCAGATAAAAAGCTACAGGGATGTAGACACAGGAAGAGACGAGCAGCGACATGATGACCAGAGACCATGGAGTATCGATGGAATGTAGCGATGACTGGAGGTGATGCCAAGTGGGTGAGTACCATGTTGAACTAATCTAGAAATTCTCTGACTGAATTTGACTTTGAGGCAGCTCAACTGAGGAAACTACCAATGGGAGCGAAGGATAGCACTGACTAACATATGACGCCAACACCAAGTTCCCAAACGCCAACCACAAAGAAACCATGTACACAGTTTGTGTCCTTCAACCACACGAAAATGAAAGAGCAGCTTATCACAGTTGTCTCCAACTAACCCAACCTGTACAAGAGCACTGCTGAACAATTAGTCGATTTCAAATCAAAATCGCTATTTGAAACAGTTCAGTTAGCAAATTTCAAAGACTACAATTTAGAAAATAAGAGATGTGGTTATTAAAAAAAGACTAATGTTGGGATTCAGTTTTATTTCATTTGAGCAGATTGAAACTTTCAGGGGTTTCTTATGCCGTCTCATTATGTATAAGCCACACCTTGTACATTTTGCAGTGTTTGACCCAAGATTTAAACTGTCATTTCAATGGTTTTACAAATGAATGCCACTCCCCTTCTTCAAACCATTCAGCTCTAAAGCACAGTCACAATCTTATAAGGACAAAAACATGACGCCTGGGTCCATAATCCTGAAATCAATGGCAAACAGAAAGCTCCTTATGTGGGTTAACTGGCTATGAAGAGCAGGCAGGAGTGCACCTTTCTTCACCTGAGACAGGTGAGCTGTCACATAGTCACAGTTAGACAGGTTAGTCATCTGTTGCACAGCGACATCCTCAAGTTGAGCCATGAGCTTCACCAAAGCTGTCGGATCTGTTCATAAAATACTAATCTGCCCTCCTATGTCTACTGAAGTATGTATGTGGAAAAGAAATAGTGAATTGTCAGTGAGGCTAACCAGTTTCAATGTGAAAGAAGTGGAGCCTGGAATGTTGACCTACGACCAAATCAGTGGGCAACGTGTGAGAAGTTTTATATGTACATGGCGCTTAAAGAATACCATCTTGTAATACATCCTGAGGGGAACATGAGTGTCTGCACCACACTTTCCACCAACAGATGTGAGATTGAGTAGATTTTATGAGGGAAATAAAAATGTTATTTCATTAGAGGAAAAGTCAGAGGACCGCTGAAGCCATCAAGATCCATCCTCTGGGTGCCATGAATCTCACTGCAATCCATCCATTAGTCAGACAAAGTGATGCACTGACAGATCTACATCTCGCTGACATGGCTCACAATAAAATGTTTACCGGAGCTGACGTGTTTTCACCCAGCTGATCCAAATGTCAGCATCATTTACCGCAACAACGTGTTCTCCATCAAATGTTGCAGACAGATCTGCTTTAGATCAACACACTAACATCCCCTACCATCAATCTGACTCTGAAAGCAACACAGATGAAGGCTTGACTGCGCTTCGTGAAGGAAGAAAAGAGGATGTTTGCAAATCAATTTAATTTAAAGTGGAATTGAGTGTAGCAGCGAGCAGGGAATGGTTTGTGCTCTGTCTGGTTTGATTATTCAGTGGAGAGCTGCTTAAACAGCTCTCACAAGTGGAATTTGATCTGCTTCTAAAAAAAATCTGTAGGTTAAATATTTTCTCTTCTTCCTTGCCAAAGTCAGAGAAAAGCTCTGCGCATTTTGTGACGAGTTTGTGAGTAAAAAGCCGACTGACTTCACAGCGAATTAAATTAACCATCAGAAAGTCTGAAAGGCTGAAATACATCATACAGTGGATGAGCAGCTAAATAGAAGTTAGCATTACCTACAGGACAATGTTTTTTTCCCTCCCTTTGTCCGGATAAAGGATGAAGGATATTTTCCAGAATCAGCTGCCTTCACACACATGGACGCTTCCAAACACAGTCACCTAAATGAGATTAGAAGTTGCTGAGCGTTTCATTTCCACTTCCACACCTGCCTGGACTTTTTCCACGCCACTAATTTTTCATCAGTTCTGTAATCTTAAAGCATCAGACTGGAGCCCTGAAGTTAGAGCAGTAAAAGCTCACCATCCCACTAACCAATTAAACCTACTACTTATGAGATTAACGACCCCACAATTAGGATAATACACGACAGGAAGAGCACTTAGTGCAGCACAAACGTCTGTTAGACCTGACTTAATGTTTTGGGAAAAGGTTCATTCACTTTGGGTAATGTGAAAGTGGGTTGAAGCCTAAATCCTCCAAAGTGGGGAAGAGCTGTGAGCACTGCTTTATCGATTAACTATTCAGTAACTGCAGGCAAATCCAAATGTATTTGAACAGTGACACTGTTTCCATGCTTCCACTTTCAATCCTCATTTTCTACCTGCTTAATCGGGACACTTTTCAGCTTAAAAGCCAAAGGGATTTTTAAAACCTGCTTATTTTTCATGCAGAAAATAAATAAAACAAAGACACTGTAGCTTTTTTGGGGGTTAATCACTGCTTTCCTGAACAGCCCCCAGATTGTAATAATGTAAAGCTGTCCTCTTTTACTGCGCTCATGTAAAGTGGCATCCAACTTCCCATTCTATTTTCAGGAAAAAAAAAAAAAAGGCAAATAAGCATATTTTTAGAATCAGTAAAGCAACCAGTTTTATGTGATGTCAGCGCTGTTTAATGCCTGATAACTTCTCAGAGTCGAAGTCTCATAAATGTGATTCATCCTCCGACACTTTACGGTTCTCTGCTGCACTTCAAGGCCTCTCTGAGGGAAGTGAGCTGTAGCTATGTTTGGCGGTGAGCTGCTCTGACCGCAGGCGTTCCCAATAAAAAAAACAAAAAAAAAACGAGGCAATCCATTACATGATCTATTGGGGAAATACTAGCTGTGATGCATTAAAGGCGAAAGCCGCCACTCCATGTTAAGACAGAACCATTCTGATAATGGCAGCTGGTCTCAGGTGTTTCAGTGGACTCGCAGGGCCACATGTCTCCAGCGTTCATTAAAGTGCTCTCAGTTTTCTTAATGTAATAACACTTTTCTTCCAAAGGGGTTCAGCGTGGACAAGGGTAGGTAGGGAGGGAGGGGAGGGTGTGGGTGAGGCTGGGGGGGCCCTGTGACAGAGAGTGAGGAGGAGAGTAGGTGTTAAACGAATGGCTGAGATGATTGCGAGTGCTGGTGGAGGAATTGCATTCTGAGCAGGTCGTATTTCAGCCCGGTGGAGGGGTAAAAGTCGCAACGACACACTCACACATACACACCTGCCTATTTCACCTCTACTGCTTCACACACAGCTCCAGCATCATTAGACTACTGTAGGGGACACACTCAGAGAGCAGGGGGGGAGGGGGCCCGGGAAAGTAACAAGATTGAATTTTTCTGCCCGAGTTTGAAATGTCTGAAGAAAAGTCTGGTGTTTTTAAAATCCTCTTTTAGATTCTGAATGTGCTCCGTCTTTTTGAAACCTCCGAGGGCCAGACACTCAACTCCTACACATGGTTTAACTGATGCTAAAAGATTTCCGGGTGGCTGTCTCAATTCTTGACTTACAGTCGCTGGTATTAATTCAGCCTCTGCACAAACCACCAGGCAGCCGAGAAGACTGAATGAAGAAAGGCGCTTTTAGCCAAATGATGGCATTCTGCTCATTTAACGGAACACTTGCTGCATCCTTGGATAGCATTACCATGAGCAAAAAGCAAAACAGTAAATGCCCGAGTGGCATAATTTTCCTTGCTGCCAGACGCATTTGAACACTAGTTTCAAAACTTTTCAGCTATAAAACGCAAAGAAATGCCTCCATGTGACCTTCTTGTCACAGGTTGCACTCTGATGCGATGCTGTCTTTTCAGATTGTTCGATCTGAGTTGTGACGAGCATTGAAACTAACAAGGAGCAAATATTAAGGGCAAACTGTGCCCCAGTGCAGACTAAGACCTGTAACCATCATCGATTCAGTGTGAGTGTGGGAAAGCTCCCCAAAGAGCAGGGATTGCTGGTCATCTTGGGACCCTTGAATTGGAACAAATTCAGAAGATGAAGTAGGAACACTAATCTCGCAAATTGGACTCAGTGTTTTCTCAACTGAGCTTTTCAGAAGCGACAAAACATTGAATGCATGATTCTCAATCTATTCTCTGATCAGACATCCTCAACTCTTCACTTTCTTTCTTTCTTTTTTTTACAGATCCAGGTAAGGTTCTTGGTTCTGCAGGGACAACATCAGGGTTTCATAGCAAAGAAACCATTTCAGTGAGGTAAAACACAAAGGATCTCTTTTCACTGCTGCTCCAGTCTGCCAACAACACACCGCCTGAACCTGACTTCCATCTTACAACAACACCCCCCACGGCTGCTCAGCAGACCCGCACTAAGTTTTTTTTTTGCAGCTGGAGTTCAGCAAAGTGTTGCTGCATGGACAGCTCCTGCTGCCCGAGGGGCCATTTGTTATCCCTCCTTTAACCCCTGTAGCCTCCAGCATCAATCCACTGCCTCAGCCAATAAACCTGCTCCGAGTTCAGGTCGACTGAGAATCAATATCTGGGAGAGAGAGAGAGAGAAAAGAGGACTGCTGTGCCGGAGAATCCAGCCATCCCGTCTGCAGAGATGCATTCCCCGAGCTGACGCCGCTTTCATTGAATCCTCAGTGTCAACAAAGAGCCCGAGGAGAGAAAAAAGACGCATGCAAGTGCCAAGTGTCGCTAATACGGATGCGCACCGCGGCTTTACGCAGGTGGTCGACGGGGCCAAAGCGGCCTGAGAGAGCAGCGTTTCTTACCCGGAGTTTTCTTTTGGTGCAGTAGGGAGGAAGGAGGAGGAGGAGGAGGAGGGGAGTAGAGCAACTCCACCGCTCTCCCTTCTTCAGGCGCCTCTCTCCATCCAATGACACCGGTGCCGGTTGATGCGTCCCGGAGGAGGGAGACGGCGTTCACGCTCCTTCTGTCTCAGCGCATCCGGACGCATCCAGACATCCAGTGGAGCGGAGGGATGAAGATGAGGAGGAAGAGGAGGAGGAGGAGGAGGAGGAAGAGGAGGGCTCTATCTACAACTCAGAGGGGTCCGTGTGTTCCTGCTGCTGGCTTGGAGTCTGGAAAAGCTGCAGCCACAAGAAGCATCTCTGTGCGAGCCGCTGCTGCAGAAGTCCCACCCCTGCAGCGCAACTTGTACCGCCGGGCCGCTCAATAACACGACCACCGCCTCCTCCTCCTCCAAACAGCAGCAGCAGAAGACACACACACACACACACACACACACTCACTCACTCACATACACACACAGGTTGTTACGCAACCAGTGCGCGGGGGGGTGGGGGGGACAGGATGGGAGGTGTGAGTATATTCCCCAACTTTTCCAGTCTCCCTCAGCATCCCTCCACAAACTAACACCCACAAACCCTCCCCCTGGCCATCAAATTGATCTACCCCCCACCCCCAACAACAAACCCTTCCTCCTCTCTTCTTCTTCTTCTTCTTCCTCAGAGACTCGAGCTGTTGGGGATGATTCAGTGTGAAATTGTGTAAGTGTCTGTGCTGGAGGTGGGCAGGGCGCACTGATGACACTTCTGATAGCACAACAAACAGCTTTGTTCCTCCTCTCTCAGCCAGGCTTTCCCAACACACAATCCAATTAAAGGGACATTAAACTGCTCCTCAGCCTTCTTGCCAGCAGTGCAAAGTCACCACAGCCTGGACTGAAATGAGGAAAATGTTGAGGCGCCGCTCTTGTGACAGGGCACAGACCATAAGGTTTATAGCTGGTAGTCGAGTTAATGGAATATTTGTTAACTGATTAGCATCATCAGAGTACAAATGTCTTTCCAAGCATCCTCATTAATTAATCTCAACTGCCTTTTAAAGGGTATTAGACAGTAACCCTCATCCTGTAGACTGTTGCACCTGCAGACCCTAGAAGTGTCTCTCTGTTATAATTAGTGCTTTACAAAATAAGTATTGGGGTTCCAGAGGACTCAAGTCAAAAGCATTCAAATCTGCCTATGCGATTTTAATCTATTGAACTATTTATTAAGGTCATGTTTGCCGTGGATCCTATAAAGTACCACACAGTATATATACTGTATGTGTGTGTGTTTAATTTGGAAGGAGACAATTTCCTCATGTGATCTGCAGACAACCCTAAATGCTGCTCTTCCTATAATCAGATTATGCTCAAAGTGAAAAATACAACACATCATTTCATGGCAGATTTTTTTTTTATGACTGTCAGATTGAGACAGATTCTGTTATGCAAGATAAGACTGAAGCCAGCATGTCATGAATATGATTGACATGCTGTCAGAGCGTGGTGGGATATGGCGTGAGTGTAGCGGAAAAAGCTCAGATTTAACCATTTTTGTGGCTGCAAAGGCAGAGGGTGAGAGGGAGGAAGATTTGGGGAGGTTTGCTTTGAGCTTCAAGGTGTGTGGTTGTTATAAATCTAGAATGTGTTTCAGTGGTGTCGCTTTGGATGTAATTGGTTTTTATCTTTTATGCTGAAATGCCAAGCAGATCAAGACTGGACAGATAACATGCATGAACACAAAAGTATCTATTTTTGCTTTAGACATTATGCAAATGACCATAAATGTCCTAAAATAATAAAGTTTTTTAGGAATACAATTACATATCTCATTATTGTTTTGAGAAGAAATCCGTTAGTGTGCTCCTCAGCTGTTTCTTTCTTACAACAGTTTATTCTTGGACTCTCTAAGGACCAGAGTTGGTTGTCCTTAAATACGCTGGTTGGATGAGGGTTAATTCAACCATGAGAACTCCTATTGGAAATTTGGAAATCCTTTTAACGACGTAATTAATCAGACTATTTTACTTTATATGACATTTCAGAGGGACATTTTGCCCTTTCTGTTTTTACAGAATCTTATTAAACCATGTGGTAAGACACAGATGTGCCTATGAAATGCTTGATTGGTTGTTGAAATATAAAGCAGTATCAAGGTTAGTGTCATCCAGCTGAAACTACTCTGAAACTACTCTCCCAAGTGTCTCATCCAGTCCACATCCGTTACACACATTTGACTCCTTTGGCTAGTTTCACTTCAACTGATCACTTTTGGTAGCCGTAAACAAGCCTCTGGAAAACTTCTGGTTGTATCTTTGACCACGCCTCTTGACAGACCGGTGCAGTTCAACTAAATTTGTCGGCTTTCAAAGACAGACTTGCTTCTTCATCACAGTCTACATGTTCTTCACCAGTTCCACTGGCAGCAAAACAGCCCCAGAGCATAATAATACCACCACCATGCTTGATAGTAGGTTTGGTGTTATTTGGTTGTTTCGTTTGACCACAGAACTTTCCTCCACAAGGCCTTTACTTTGTCCACGTGATCAGCAGCAAACTTCAGTCAAGCTTTGACGTGCCACTTCTGGAGGAACGGCTTCCTTCTTGCGTGGCAGCCTCTCAGCTCATGGTGGTATAGAGCACACTTGACTGTGGACACTAACACTTCTGTTCCAGTAGCCACTAATTCATTGCAGACCTGCTTTCTGGTGATTCTTGGTTAACTCTTGACCATCCTGACCACTTGTCTCTTAGCAGCAGTTCATAATTTGTATTTTCTTCCTGATTGCTGCAGTGACACAACTGTACCATTCACTTTATACTTACAAACAACTGCTTGAACAGATGATTTTAGGATTTGTAGCTGCTTTGAAATGGCTCCTAGTGACTTTCCTGATTAGTTCAAGTCAGTGATTTGCTTTTTCAGATGTTTGCTGAGCTCCTTCGACTTTTTCTGTAGTGTTTATGGGTAAGTCTAATGAGTGTATAAAATGGGCCCTATTTAAATTGGCTCAGAGGAGTCAGCAGCTGTAGTCAATTGCAGTCACTCACAAGAAGTTGGGAGGCCATGTCACTAAGAAAATTTAATTGACAGAACTTTCTAAATCACCAAACATGATAATTCAAGTTGCTGTACGTACATTCTCAATCCGGCAGATTTCGTTATAATTAAAAAAAAAAAAGTATGACAAAGACTCGTGTTTCAGCGACTCGATCATAAAAAATCAAGACTGTCATGAAATACATTGTCTTTACAATGTATGTTAACTTTGTTCACGACTGTATTCTGTCTTTACTACGAGCATTTGTTTACCAGAGTGCGGATTTCCCGCTCGTTCCAGATCATGTCAAATAACACAGTGGTTGTAACACATTTTTAATAGAGCACTGTTTAGTGTGTAAGCTTTTTTTCTACATTTTTTTAAATCAGCAAAATGTGTAGCATGCTGGACTAACAGCCAATATTTCAGGTACTCCCTCTGGCTCAGAATAGGCCTTTGGGGAGTGACTATGTGTGACAGTAAACATAAGCCCACGTACAGTAAAGGAAGTGAGTCTGTGTTCCCTTGCAAACATATATGGATTTTCTTGTTATTTGTAGCAACGTGAGAAACAAAAACATCTACTTTACTTGTTTACGTGAAATCCAAGTTAACAAAACAGTTTTTTTGTAATGTTTTTTAAGCCCTACATCTTTTTGGGAGCACCAAAAATCCCTCTATGCAAGAAAAGCCCTGCTAAGATGAAAGTAGAAGACTGTCCTTCTGGATGTGTCCTTTTGACACCCGAGAAAGTTCATGTCTTTGCCAATATGTTGACAACACTTCTTAATTTTCTTTAATTAAGAGCCCCACCAGTGGGCCACCCAGTTTGGCCCGCTTCGACCTCATCCAACATGACTATTGATTAAGCAGTGGCTCATAATAATGCAGGTAATAAACCTACTGGAGCATTGCTCTGGATCCACGCTGATGAATGTTTTCATTATACGGCCCACAGGTTTAGGATATTCCTGTTCAGTGCAAAGACCAGCAGAGTCTCCTGGACGGTAAATAACAGTTGTTATTATGGTTCACCTTGCAATCAAGATACTATTATGAATGATGTACAACATGAAACATGCTCATGACTTAAGGTGGTTTTCTATTATGTTGTTATAGCAAAGTCCTTTATTCAATTTCTCTTTTTAACTAAAGAAGAGTGAGGCTGCTGAGTAAGACATATTATGGTAGATAAGAGTATAATCTCAGCCTAGACAGGATAATCTCATCTTTTTTGCTTCAAGCTAAATGGCTCAGTTCCAGTGACAGCAAATCTCCAAAACGTGATGTAAATACTTTGTCTTTCTTCCAAAACTCATATAGCATCATTTCATAGCTTTAATCATCTCTGGTAAACACTGAATTAGACATGGAATGCATAAAAGTCAAAGCAAACACTATTTTAGTGAGCAAAGAGGCTTAACAGCAGGAGAATGGTGCATTTTGGTTTGTTCTTTGCTTTTTGAATGTCTCCATCTGGTGGTGGATGCTGACAGAGACGCACACCATGCTTCAATCACAGCAGCGTACAAAACACCTTCTTGTGTATAAAAAATGTCACAAAATTAATAGGAAATAAACACTTTTAAATTTAAAATCTAACATAGCAAAAACAGCCGTCGGTGCCTATAGACAGAAGCATCTCTGAATATTTAATAGACACATACAACGAGCATGTTCTTAACAGTTAGTGAGAAACAAAAACCTAGTTCAGAATGCAGGTTTCTTTGGAGCCTAAGAAAAGCCGCAGACATCTGGCTGACGTTCCAAACTACTGAAAATATTAATATGTTTCCAGTTTTAGTGTGGCCACTGTAAATAATTCAAAGGCTCATTATCAGCTAGAGGCTTGAGGACGATTCTTATTTTGCTGAAATCAGTAATTGTATCAGTTCAGGACCAGAGCGACTGGAAATGAGTGTAACTGTACAAACTAGGCTCATTTCTGCAAGTTTAACTAAAGTATGGACTAGAATCCCTGAACCAGAGTGAAATTAAGGATCCACCTCTATGTTTATTTCAGGACAAAGATTGGTATCAATTATTGGTAATACAGGAGACAGATAAGACAAAATTTGGAAGGGATATACACTTACTGTAAAAGTGATAAATCTTGGTGTGAAAATTCAGAATAAGTTCAACATAAAAACTCTTTTGAATTGCCTTTATTTTACGTTTCACATATGTTTGATTAAGACAGCTTTTAAACATTTATCCTTTAGTGTTGATAGACTATTACTGGTGATGTGTAACCAATTAGATTGTGTTGTGGGCCGGACATTGTTTGAGACTGAAGCCTGGTGATTACAGACACAGAGAGACGTCTGCATCAGAGCCAGGATAGCACATTTTAAAATTATTTTTATCATTAATCAGTCGGGAAAAATGGTAAATATTGGCTCACATAACCAAACAGGCCAATAATCTGGAGGACTGCTGGTCTTAATCTACTCCAATACAGTAACCTCTTGAAACTTTCGCTGACTGAACTCCTCTCTTTTCCAATCTGTCCAGTTGTTCCCTCCTGGATTGTCAATAGCAGCAATAACACAAGAACACAAGATGTATATATAAAAACATATATTTATTGTTCTGTTACTGTTGGTTAACTTGTTCAACAATAAATGGCGGCAGGCCAGGAGACATACTGTACACATATTTAGAAAGCCTTAGGGGGGCTTCTGTTTTCAGGTTCAGTGGCAATTAACAATGCAAAGAAGAAAAAAAAAAAACAGAGCAGAAAGAGAAAAAGAAAACATCTGCTGTAGTTCGGTACGGATGATGAATGTCGCGTTTCAACGGTGCTTCCAAAAGTCATCCTTCAGCCAAAAGTGGTTCTTCTCCTAAGCAGGTAAATTTACAAGAGGGGTAAAAATACTGTACATTGTTCTCTGTGTTAATGCGACTGAATCATCAGATCTTCTTTTCATTCATCCTTGTGCAGGACAGTGATAACTACTCACCTTTTTCTTCCCCCAAAACATGCGAGGTTAAAGAAAGTCAAGTAAAGCTTTAATGGATAAATGATATTTAGACTCTAAAGACAGAAACAGAGGTGCTCCGTACTCGACAAAATATTGTGTGGATTAAAATAGATAAAGGTTATATATATTTATACTATATATACTATATAAAGGCTTAAATCTCTGGATACAAGGACAGCCACCAGTGCTGTCCCACACACATTCCTCAGGACACAAACCCTTTAACGCAATGACAAACTCACACCTGCTTTGTCTCATTTTCACTCTGTGGACCATGAAGTTTTCTCTTGTACATCTGCAGTAAAAACAGACACAGGACCCTGATCCCAAAAGTTCATTTTTAAACAAGAGACAAGTTGAATGGATGGATACGAAAAGACAAACTTAACCAGAGGAAATGCAGTAAACGGAAACGTGTGGGAAGGGTGAGAAATTCAAAACGTTTCTTCTTTAATGGGGAGGCTGTACACGTGTTGCTTCCACTGACTGCAGGCAGGAAGATCAATAACAGAGCTTGTTTCATTAAAGCAGAATAAATTTGCTGAGTGACAGCAGGGAGCATCAATGCAGAAGATGCCACCGTACTGACTGGATAACAACAAGAGACGGAGGAATGAAAGCATGTGAGTGGTTGAGTGGTTAGTTTGTCTTGTATGCAAAGAGTTTTTATGTGACAACAAAGTGGTTCCATTGGGAGATAAGTCTGTTTCCGAAGCAGATGAGACCAGGTCCAAATGTCCGTTTCAGTCCAGGCAAACTTTTACATTCCACACGCTGCAAAACAAATCAGATCCAGCTCCTCAGATTCACAGGAACCCTTCTCAGTCTTCTCCAGCCCTCAGCCTCACCAGTCCCCCGGTCTCCATCGAGGAGCGCCGGCATTCAAACCGAATGTGCAAATGTCATCCGTAACGCGGAGCCGTTCGAAAACAACTTGACAAAAACAACACAACAGACAAAGAATAACTTTTTTTTGCAGTCCCTGAAACATCCCATCCACCGTCAGAAGTTGCAGGATCGAAGTGAAATGAATCAGTTTATGTGCCACAAAACTAATGGAAGAGAGGATTAGTCAAAGTGTGTAATGCTATAAAAAGGTTCGTATGCTGCTGCCTCCGAAGGAAACAACAAAACAAAGACATCAATTGCACATAATCCGACAACAGACCAAACCATCAGCCAGGGAGGTTGTGTCCCGTCTTATCTTCAAAGCGTCAAAGACTTTAAAGCCAAAATTAGCTCAGTGTTCATCACCTGCTGTACCTCTACAACGCTCTGCAGATGTGTAAATTATAGTGTGACAACAGCATCTACAGGTGTCACTTTGTCAAATTCAACTCCAGGCTGGCTTCTGAATTGTTTCAACCATGAAGAGAGATTTGAAGAGTCTCAGCCTCCGTCGATAATAAATACACTCACTGTTACATCATTTCCAACTGTGTTTTGCAATCATCTGAAATAAAAGTGATAAAACTTGCAAAAGTATCTTAAAAAATGGACAATTTGCGGCGGATCTTTGGCTTCAGTGGTAAAACATATCCCACTCTTGCGTCATCGTAGAAAATAAAACAGCTCATCCAGATTAGATGTGATTTTGAAGAGGACAAATCCATCAACGGCCAAGAATTTTTTCAACCACTGGCTTTTCCCCATTCCCTTCATTTTAAATGCTCTCCCTTCATTATCATTTTAGTCTTTACAGATCAAACAAATAAACTGTTGCTTAAAATACACTAATTTTAGTAAATTTCTCCAATTTCTGATGCTATCTTAAGTTTCTTTTCCTAAATTCTAACTGTGGCGTGTCTTTAGATGTCTGATGAAACTTTTGTATAGAATATTAATGTGCATTGCAATAAAAACTCTGATTTATTCCATTTCTCTGTCTCTATATTTCTGTCTTACATAAACCCTGGAGACAGCTGCCATGCAAATTGTATCTAACACTGAGCTTGGCTGGAAAATATTCTAAAATATTTCTTTACATGTTTGGTAAATTCTTGAGTTTAGCACTGGTGGAGTGCAGATATGGACATCACTGATGACAGCCAAAATGACTCATGAACCAACTTGCCCCAGTATTTCGGTTTGATTTGGATTTGATTTGAGAATAATGCAATGACGCCTCTCACTCTGTGGATTGATTCGTCCGTGACAAAACACACAGACGCTGCACAACCAGTAATTTAGTTTAAGGTGAGCACTGTGGCTGCTGCAACAACAAAGCTGACTATTATCTTATATCACACTTTAGCGTCAGCACAGGGACCACACATGGGAAGTTGGTTCTGTTGCCATAGTAACAGTGGGGCAGAGGAACTCAGAGCGGCTGTGACTGAGTCAACTGGAAGGTGTGCGCTAGATGTGCCTGGGTTTGGTTCTGTGTTGGGTGCCCAGGCTGGTTCTGGTTCTGGTTCAGAGATGGAGGATGCTGCTGTGGCTGCTGCAGGATGTGAACCACCCGACTCAGGGTGTCTGTGGTGGCAAACGCCAGGTACTGGCAGCACAGCCAGTCCTCCAGGCTCACACCGCAAGCAGTGTCCAGCGATCGCTCTGCAAACTTGATCATCATCAGTGTCCGCTTCAGGTCCAGCCAGTTCTGGAGGGTGGCCTCACGCTGGCTTGCAGTGGCTCCTGACATGGGGCCCGTACTGCTGCAGCCCAGTGCCTGAAACAAGTCCTCTCGAGGGCCCCAGAGGAGGCACTGTAGGCAGGCCCGGGCCTCCGACATCCGGATCCTTTCAGAGGGGTTGACAGTGAGCAGCAGCCTGGCCAGCTGCTGCAGGCCCTGTGAGTACAGCGATCTGACAGGCAGTGGCGGCAGGTCTGCCCAGGTGTACTCCCGCTCCTTCAGCTCTGGTGTCTCCTCAAAGGGGTTGGGTCGGTGCAGCATCTCATAGATGAGAATCCCAGTCTGGAACTCGTCACACTTGCGGTACTGAGTAGCTGTGACAATTTCAGGGGCCAGCCTTGATTGGTCGCGCAGCGTACCGGGGTCAGTGGCCATGAGAGGGCTCTTTTGTTTTGCTTGGGAAAAGTTACTGATGATGAGGCGGGCGGGGCAGGTGGCATTGGCTGCGGCAGTGGCAGCACTGGCAGCGGTCGCACCAGAGCTGCCGCTGCCATTGTTGCTGTTATTGTTGGGCTCAAGTAAGTCCAGATTCCAGGGGTTGCCAGGTTGGCACTGGACCAGCAGCAGGTTTTCCAGTCGCAGATCACAGTGGGTCACATGATAAGGTTTCATGTGCTCCAAGCCGGAGCACAGCTGCAGCAGCAGGAGACAGACCTGACGCTCGTAAAGCTCTGGGTTATGAGCGTGTCTGGTCAAGCCTTCTCTGACAAAGTCAGCCACCGTCTGGAAGGGCACCTCACGTGTGATGACCACCACTCGGCTCCTGAGGCGGCCAGCGGTGTTCATGTGACCTGCTGTTGGGGTCTCATCTGCCTTACCATTAGCAGCAGATGCTTTAGAATCTGTCATTTTTGTGTCAGTCTTTATTTCTTTTTCTTGCTCCGTCAGTTCTTCTTCCTCCTTATTCTCCTCTTCTTCCTCCTCCTCCTCCTCCTCCTCCTCTTCCCAGGGCAGCAGGCGGGCAGGGACATCGGCCAGGAAGTGTCCACAGTCCTGCTGGATGTTGAAGTGAACTGCCAGGCTTTGTCTCACTGCAAGACTGTGGAAAAACTGCTGCTGGGTCTCTTTCACTTGGCTCCGACAGATCTGAAAGACAAGAATGACAACACTAACATCAATGTCACGTCTAAATTTGAGGTGATGAAATGTCTCATGATGAAAAAATTGGTTGAATTTCGTTGATTTGCCCTTGGCATTGTATTCTTATTTCCCACTACAAACATGGGCACTGTGCTTTATCTTGAGCCAGTGCCACACACTATCCTGCCGTCAGAAATACTTATTTGAGCATCAGTTGTGCATTGATCTGAGGCTAAAAATAGCCCCAGGAAAGGCATTTGTTATTCTCCTATGTGCAACATTTGGTAAAAAAAACACAGTGCTCACTTGCTTGAAACATGAAACTTGATGTTTCCGTGGCTAGTGTAGTCCAGAGAGTACTGGGAGTAGAACAAACACATCATTGGTTTTGGGATTTGCTGATAACACAAAACATAGAGAATGCCTTCCCTGCAATATGGTCAAACTGTCATTAACTTCATCAATCATGGAATTGCTCCTTTTTAAAAATCTTTCTCTGGTAAGCACTTGTCAGGGCTTTCGTAATTCATATAAATGTGAAATTGTTTAAGAGACTGCAATTCATTGCAGTCAAATAAAATACTGTTCAGTAGCAGCAGACCTGCCTCTTGTTTGCCATGGGAGACTTTAAAACAAACAGCAACTTTCTGCAGCATCAAGAATAAAATACCCCATTTTAGCAGAGAATGCACTGGAGAACACAGAGATCAAAAACATTTTCTGTTTCTCTGAAAACTCTCAGTCCTGCTGTTTCTCTAGAACACTGGCGCTCACGCCGTTAATAACATCGAGCGCTGAAAGCAGCAGAGAGCAGACGTGAGGCTGTCACAGGCAGCAGTCAGAGCCTCACTCTGTCTCCTAAACCACAGTGACAGCCTCTGCAGCTCTCTCACTTTCCACACTTTGATCACAGCACAGAGAGGTGAAGCCAGTGAAGGATAGGATCATCCTCTGCACACGGCACTGCATTCACCAAAGTACAAAAGCACAACAGAAGTCACGACATACTATTGTGATATTACAATAGTTTAAAGAAAAATAAAACTGAATTAATGGTGTGAGGTCATGAGTACAAGTCACATTACCGTCTGTTTGACTGTAATAGCTGCTGACAAGGCCGACTTTAGCAAATATTTTCCTGTCAAAAATGTCCCAGAAATACTTAGAATAGAAATATTCTGACTGAGAATTTGTGAGGACAAACATCATCTCACTGACAGTAAAGACATTGGTTGGTTTGGTGACACTTCTTTCTCTCATTTTACTCTAACAATAACAACACTGAGCGTCAGTTAATGCATAACTTGTAGCAAAATGAAATCATGCGAGAAAAAGTACTGAATTCCTGCACACTGTCAGTGTTAAGTATGCCTCAGATGCAATGTTGCGTTCAAAGACCTTTGTCTGGTGGCTGACATTTAGAATTGTTATTAGATTGTAGAATACAAATCCTAATAGACACAAGATTGTTTATTTCACTCCAACTCAATCAGGCTTAAATGTTAGAGTTAAAAATAAAATGCCAACTTTGTCTATTGTTATTTTCTTAGAAGCAATGAATTCATATTACTGATAAATTATGCAAACTTTTTACTCCTGAATATAGCTCCACCATGATACCGTATATGCAAGAATATTGTAGAATTTTATTTTGAAAACATTTAGAACGAACTATCTTACGAGATTTGTATTGTTGACTTATGACAATAAATTAACTGATGATTAAGAAAGCTACAGCCACTCTTGATAGAAATCACGTCATAGATGATGTGTTAAAAACTGCTTCAAGTATTAAACTCAATGTAATGAACTGCACACACGAGGAGGTATCATTATCGGAAAAAAACACTTCATTCATGTACAACAAAAGTCAGTTCATTTTTATTACAATTTGCTTCAAACTATTTATTTGGACAACTGATTTCTGTAGACCTACAACATAATATAATCATTTTATCACCATAATAGGATTCTACTAAAAGTCAAGATATGAACATGTAGAGTTTTTGCATTGTTCTGTTTCATCTTAGAAAACGTTTTGACCTCAGCCTTTGAACAACATGAACAAAGCTGCTTTAAACCTGTATGCACGATTCCTTTTATTACTACAACAATGTTAATCATTTTACTTTATTACTTTGATTAGGGTTAACTTTAAACTTTGAGGTCTCCAGCATGATATATATATATCTTATTAAACTGTGATGTGTGTAGCCTTAATAACTCCACACTGTGCAACTCTTCAGGAATGTGCCGCTTCGCTGAATGTTTATTTGAACATGCTGGCTCAAGATTATAGCTGCATATTGATCATTCTTTCAGGACAATTGCAAACCTTTCACTTCATAGATGCCATATTTTGTCAGCAGTGTTGCTGGTTGTGACACAGAGCTCCAGGCTGACAGACAAGTCAGTGTCATTTATTGTTCCCTCTTGTTTCCTTTATGCAAAGACACTGTTAAGCTTTAAAACTCACTAGTCATTTGCTAAATTCCCCGGAGAGTTGAGAATTCATAGAGACATGCTGAAGGTGGATTATAAATAATTAGCAGAGCATTAAAAATATCACAGCACGAAAAATCTCATTTGCAGGAGGATCAGCTACACTTCCGGGAAACACAGGGGCACAGTTGGGCCACATTCAAATGGAGAGCTGGGGACACTTTAATTGGGAAGTTGGGGCTTGTTTGTGTTTGCCTGCTTATGCTGCTCCTGGTTGCCTTATTTATGGATGAGAATCACAAAAAAACAAGAGTTTCTCTTGAGCCTGCTGCTAATGTGAACGCAAAGCTTTGAAGTACTCTGGAGCGCAGAGAGTTTCATATCCTGTGAATAATGCAACCTTCATCCATATCTGCTTTGTATTTAGCTTCAGAACTCTTCCGGCAAGCTCAGCCCCCGACCCTCACCGCTTCTTCTCTCTGCTCACACACACACACACACACACATTCATATACACACCAAGGACAAAACTGCTACCCGCACACAATTATAACCGAAGAAAAAAGAAAACCCAAATGCAAGCACACACAGGTTTTATTGCACAAGGTCGTGCCCTAAGGGCTCAAAGTTTAACTGCCAGCATTTCAGCATAAACACCTTGCCTCACCTTGGCAAAGGAAGTGGGAGGAGATTCCCCAGCATAAACACAACACAAGGATTTTATAAATCTACTGCAAGGACGAAAACCACCAGACAGCAAATTTATCTAAAATCCCACTTGATGCAGGGAGAATGCAAAGCAACAAAACAAAAAAAACACACTTCTTTTTAATGTCAAACCAAAAACAAGCTGGAAAATAAGCTCCTGTAATATTTTGTGTAGAAACTGCAGTGTTTTTGGGGCTCAGGCCTTTGATTGGAAAGTGGGATAAATTAGATTTAGTTTGTGTAGTCAGTTAGTGTTTCATGGCCAAACAAGCATATAGTAATACTTGACATTAACTACACTAACCTAAGACATTACTGAAGTAGGTTCTCAAGTCTAAACTTGGTAGTAAAAATTACTGGACTCTTCCTGTTAAAAGGGAGTTTTTTTTTCTTCCAACTGTGGCCTTGTGCTTGCTCAAAGGAAACTGTTGGATTTGTTGGGTATTTTATAATATAATATTGCAAGGTCTTGACCTGAATTATGTTGTAAACTGCCACTATCTAAAACAAACTGAATTGAATTGGACTATAAATAGCAGACAGAGTCCTGAGAGTAGAAGCAGCATGTTTCAATCATACTGTTCTCCTTCTGTCAGAGAGCAAACAGTCTTACACTGTGCATGAGCACAGAAGTAGTCAATTCAAGTGATGTGATTTGGCAGAATAAAAACTGATCTATAAACAGAAAAAGACATCTCACCTTGATGGCGTAGTTGACCAGTGGGTCCTTGGCATAAGAGGCGGTGTAGTAAACAGCATCCCCAGCCTCGCAGCAGGGTTTCCCAGTGGTCAGTCTGAAGTGTGACCAGCTGTCAGTGCCGAACCTCAAATGATCCTTCTGGCCAGCCATGAAACGGTCCTCACACTTTGATGCCAGCTTCCGCAGGGTGTCCGTGTGGAGCCCCCGGATCCTACCCACCACCTCATCCCAGCTGTCTAAGCCCCTGTAAAGAGCAGGTCTCTGGGGTTTGGAGCCTCCTCCAGCAGCACCTCGACCTGTTGTCCGACCCCTCCCAGCCAGAGACTCTGTGCTGGGGTAGACCCTCCTCTCTCTGCCAGTGGTGGCACTGGATGCAGTGGGGGCGGGCGGGGGGATCAGAGAGGATGCACTGTTAGCCAGGCGGCCCTTGCCATGAGCTGTGGCAGCTGATGGCCTCTCCAAGGAGTCGCCACTCTCGTGGTCGTGGGCTCGATGAGGCTCAGAGCTGAGAGAGGAGCTCTGACTGGCCGTCTCCCAGGTGGAGTCCAAGTCGTACAGAGGGTTGGCCACACTCAGGTTGGTGCCCCCTGGTTTAGCCTCAGCCCGTGGTCTAAGGGCTCCCTGGATTGGCTCTTTGCCTCCCAGGCTGGGTTCAGTACTGGAGCGAGGAACAGCCTTCTTGGGTAGTGGCGGTGGTGTGGCTTTCGGCACCGGCTGGTCAGCAAGGCCGTCCAGGTCGATGGAGGCCAAAGTATCATTGGATGCTTTGATGTTTCGTGGCTGTTTCAGCGGGATCATGTTGGCTCGAGATTGACCTGGAGGAGAGGAAGGATAATGTGTATTGCAAAGATAAGAATCAAAGAAAATTCAAACTGGCAGACTGTGCCATGTAAAACTGAATGTAGTTAAAAAACAATTTGGGCTTCAATACTGGGAAAACAAAATTACATGATAATGTAGTTACGGTCACCAACTGAGGGAGCATGCGTTGCTGGAAATGATCTCTTCAGTATTTCTGTTATATTCCACAAAGCCTTCTCCTTCTCATTTCAGAGAAAAAAATGTTTTACTCCTCTGCAATGATCTGACACTTAAAGCACAGTAACAGGTTACTCAGAGAGACTTGCACATTGAGATTTTCCATAAATATAAACTACGCTGCATTGATTAAACAACCACTGTATGTTTATCTGTTTAAAACCAACTACAAATTTAAATGCTCCTTAGATGCATTTGTAAATGCATAAACAAACTTGTGGTAGACTGTACTGTACTTGAGCAACATTTCAAATGCAGCACTTTTACATTTAAATTGTTGTTAAGCAACTTTTGCTTTAGTAAAAAAAAATTGAATACATCTTCCGTCCCAGACGGTTTAAGATCAGTTTGAAAAAGAAAAAAGAATATCCTAAGATGCTGAGTCCTTCTTTTAAGAGCATCAGCCACTTGTTGCTGTGCAGACAGCATTTAGCTTTTATGTCTGCGCTTTGATTCTTTTCAATTTGTTTTCTTGTTAGAAGAAAATCTTTAACCGGCCAACGAGAAAAAATGTTTTGGTACTTCATAGGTCCTTTAAGTGATTTTTATTATCAAGAGAGGGTTTAAGCATTTGTGACAGTTGAAACTTCTACTATGGTCTGTAAAGATAAAACACAGAAAAGAATGCTAATATCAAATGTGATGACACAGAATGTGACTTTCATAAAGAGCAGCCAGAATTCATAGAAGACTCGATAGATGTAATAAAACTGGAAACACTAATAACTCCTCACTCTTTCACCTTTGGCTTCCCCAGAGCTGCTTGTTTCTCTCACATGGCATTTCAAGTGGCCCACTGGCTTGTTGCCTCTAATGAAGATGAGGGGCTGACGTGAGGGTGTGTGCTGTGGCACGTGAGGGAACTGCTGGCCCTGAAGAGAAGCCAGGGAGCAGGACAGCTGGGCACAAGTTGTTCCTGCAACCATCCAGCTGCCTGTCTCAATCTGCAGTTCTGTTCTGCAGTGAGGCTTAAAGAGGCAGCATGGAGAGCAAATTTATCAGTGGCTTGACGTGACCTTATTTTTCTGAGATGCTGGTGGGAGGGAATTGGAGGGTTCAGGGGTTGATTGAAGTTCCTCAGCGTTCTGTGGAGTTGAGGACCACTGAGGCAGATGGGCCAAAGACAAGTGTCTGACAAAATGAAAAGAACAATGGGGTTGTGCCATTTGCATGATGGGAATGAAACAGCCTGGTAGTTTTAACTAAGTGGGTGCACAAGGTCACAGACAACCCTACTGTGCAGCTTTAACTCACCAGGGAACACCCCAATTTCTTGGAAGATTATACTGAGAGCCTGCTGAGTGTTAGACGATGATGTCTTTCAAGTCACCTCTTCTGCTGAATTACTTTCCCAATCCCTACGGTAAAGGCATCTGCTTGAGCAAACCGTTTCTCTTTGTACAGTACAAACGCTACTGATTACAAATTCTCGTTAAACTGTATGAGCAACTCCCCACGTGTAAGTCACGCTGCCATCATCTTAAGAATGCAGTAGAAGCCTTAAGGCAGAGCAGTCAGGATAAAGTAAATGAGTCTTGGTAATCCTCCCTGGAATGAATATATTTAAAGTGTTCCTCCGCCAATCTGCAATAATCCGTCCAAGAAAGCAAGCGTCTCCCTCGTCCAGTCGTACAGATCTTCTGTTGCAGCAATGTGGCTGTGATTTAACTGAATTACATAAGACTAACTCAGTTTGTTGAATGCTGCGTCAGTGATTAATCAAACAAATAACTAAAATATCAAAAATACTACAATTTCATTACAGTTTCTTAGAACTCATGATAACAATCTTGAATGTCTCATCTTGTTTGACCACCAGTTCAAAATCCAAATAAGTTAAATTTGCAAGGATCTAAAATGGATGAAAGCACCAAATCGTCATATTTGAGAAGCAGAAACAGACAAATGTTTAGATTTTTTGTTTGCAAATGACTGTATTGAATAAGTTGTCAAAATATCTACTTTTACATCAGCACATATTAAAATAATAAAGTTTTAAGTGCCCTTTTCTGTGTAATTCCTAGAATTGTAAGTGATGCACAAATCTGCAATTTTAATTGAACAGCCTTTTTACATAACCAGACAAAAAGCTGTAATCTTACTGTGAATATAACCTGCTGTCTTGTCTGTGCTTGGCAATTCAACTACTCAAAGTGTAACAAAATGACAGTGTGACAGTAACACCAGCATAAAACCCTGAAAAAAGGTTTCAGAAAAGCAGTAAGTGATACTGATAGCTATGACTAGAAAACAGCTTTCTAGTCATGTAAAACTCACTGTTGTTACCCTAAACTACTTTTATGGTGTGTCTATCTGTGTGGAGATGAAGCAGCAGAGGGAGACTCAGACCCTTGAAAATCTGCTGGAGATTAAAAAACTAATTGCACTTGCCTCTGCTGTGGAATACAGAGTGTGATGTGTCTGAGAAAGCTATTTTGTCACTGCTTTCAGTGCAAATCTAGGTGTGAACACAAATTGAGAGTCACAGTCTCTCTGCAACACATGATCAGACTATCATCAAAAGAAAAAATAATTACAAATAACTGTATAATAATTAATTCAATCACATGCAACATCCAGGCACATGAATTAGAACTTACAGAGGTAGTTACAGTAAAATGGAGTCAGGATTTTCAATTTTCAAAGATGACTTTCTACATTGTTCTTAATCTTGGTGTGCATTATATCATTTGAATACTATTGAAAATGCCATATTAAAACATTCTATTCAAAATTCTCGAGAGCAGGATTCCCCAAGATTTCTTTGTATGGGGATGAGGGAACTTGTTGCCGTAGCAGAGTGATTTACTGCTCAGCCATTATGCTGCAACAAAACTAACTCTGACACTGCAACAAGAGGAAGCGATGGAGGAGGTGGGCAGAAAAAAAGAGGACCAGGGGGGAGGAATGAAGCGAGAGCAGCAGAGTGGGTGGCTAGAGGCAGTAAAAGTGGGGGAAGTGACGGGGAAAGAAAAATACAAACAAACCACGGACTAAACAGAGACACTGAGGATACAGGTGGTGACAGAGGTGTAAAATGACAGATAAGAAGGCAAAACAAGTAAAACCAGCCTACCTCAGTTCCACTAATGCCTCAAAGTTTCTAGTTAAATGCGATGCAGCAGCTGCGCAGGGAGGCAGAGTGAAATGCTTTTCTCTGCGTCCATCCCTGGGAGTCTGTGCGGAGTCGCTAGTGCCAACAGGCAGGCTCAACGCTCCCACCAATACTGGAGATTTCTCAGTGAGTGAGGCGGTGAGCGCTCTGCCTCCTACTGCCTGATGCTCTGATTAAAACACAAGTGCGTGCATACTGTATGATAGCGAGTCAGAGAGAGAGAGAGAGAGAGACACTTCTGTTTGAGAAGCGAACGTGATTCCCCACTAAAATGTGTGAACAGACAATATACTGCAGCCAAAAGTGAAGAGCACAAAGACAGAAAGCAAATCAATTCCTTGTCTCAAATCATGACAAGTAGAAAAGGAAACTTAAAATAGGCATTGCACTCTGTGGGTGTGGACCCTAAAGCAGCGGGTGTGTGTCTTGAAGGCCACAAACCACCTCCCAAACAAAAATGACGTACTGTACTGTGCAACGTTTAACACAGACAAACACACGCTTGTATCTTGTCCCTCATTAGCAGCATGCAGCAAGGAAAGTAGAATTAGGCTGCAGGCAGCTCATAATGTGTCATCCACGGAGCTTTTAAAACCATCACAATGTATCTATCCACAGAGCCAGCGTGCATTCTGAGCACACAAACACTGCAAGCCCTGTTCGCACCTACACTGAAAAAAACCCTAATTAGTGCAACAATAACAATGAGAAACGCAAACATGTTTGTCACTGGTGAACCTTTTAACACGTAGAAAAAAGATTCATGCACCTTTTAAATATCACACATCCACATGTGTAAACACAGTGAAGCACCTCGGGAGTGCATCCGCTCCACAAACCCACACTCTCCTCCCCATCACTTGGTGTTTCTATTTCTTGTTCTCTCAAACACCACTTGATCACTGAGAGATCCTTTCCCACACATACAGAGCTCCATATTTTAAGTGCACAGCCACGCTTGACAGCTGTGCCTACCTCTCCCTTCCTCCCCTCGTTGCTATGAAAGCCTGGTATTATGTGATCACTGCTAGACCACCACCAAACCTGAATCACTGAGCTGCTGATTGAGTCCAAAGATGAAATGTCAATTGCCAACAAGTCACAGACAAGCTTCAGAAAAATTACCATGATAGAGAAACCTCATCGTCATGGAAATTAGAGGACTCTAATACTCCTCAAATCAAAATGTTGTCACGTCCATAAAAATAATAACTGAATTTGAAACAGGTCAGTAGTGGCCTGGATGGATTTAGTCTTTTTGGGATAAAAAGATGTGACATTATTGATATCTAGCGGTAGAATTTGTTGCCTCCAACTTATTTACTGATTTCTTGCTTTTGCTAGTAAACTGGCTAGCCTATAGCAAAGAAAACCTTTGCCCAGACATTTTATGCCATTCTTTGACTTGAATTGGTGTAGTACACACTGAGAATAACATAACAAACTCAGAAATTTTTTTTCCAGTTTTTAACTACTTTGGGTCTCTCTGTGTCTCGATTCTACTCATTGTATTCATGTATACTGGAAGTCCAAGGTTACACAAAGTGTCTTATTTTAATTCACAATGGAATCTGTTTACATTTGCTAGAAAACACCTACTACTCCTCTGTACCACAATAGTACTATTGCAGTGTAGTCCAACGAAAATCAGTCAAAGCCCTCCAAGTGAATAATTCAGGTTGTGAAATGCCTTTTCCACACTGAACTTCAAGATGTCAGACCAAACAATTATGATAATTTGGATAACAAAGACAGCATATAATTACGTTCACATTATATAGGAAGGTAAAAGCTTTCATGACATTAATAGCAGTACTGTGATCAATCATACAGCACATGTTCTTATGTTGTGGTGAGGCAGCCATGTGGTTAATAGTGCAGCTCTATTCCAAACTCATTAATCATGTCAAAGGAGACAAACGCAATGAGACAGAATAGGAAAGATTTAACAGGATTTAAATGGCATTCATGTGAATGAAATCCAACGAAACCAGTTGAAGCAGGGCCCTGAAACATGGACAGAATCGGCTTCACTAACAGAAGCATTAACATAGGAAAAAGATGTTGCACCTTTATAAAATAAAGTAATATTAATTTTATAATGTAATATAAAATAATGTTTAAATACTGTATTTTAAGTTGTCTGAGATACCAAGCTACAGGCTGTGGGTGATAAGATGTGTCAAGATTTTGAGCTCCAGCTGTTTCAACAGGGAATAAATTATGACTTGTCAAATGAGGAGGTGTACTGATGCAAGAGAAAAGTAAAATCAGCCACTTAGGAGTGAATGAACCACACAAACTGAAGGGTGACAGGTCGTGGCAATATTCATCCACTGGTTAGTAGCTCTTACAACAATATTAAATAGAAGCCCCATACAAAAATATATCTTTATCCTTAAAACATTAAACAATTAATAAACAAAAAATATGTAAATAGGAGAAAAGTACTATTTGCAGCCAACACACTGTCAAGTTCAAATATGTTGTTTTTCATTGTTCCGATTTTGGTGCATAATCAGGAGCTTATTTGTATTTTTTCCTCACATTTTCTGTACGTTTTGGGAACACTGTGACAAAACATCCTGGTGAAACTCAATTAAAGGATGCAATAGAAAGATTCGTTGTAACACAAGGCAGAAAATCCCTCTTACATGGACAAACCCTGCTAATTCAGACACTAAAAGCAACCACACTTGCCTACACAACATAGTAAGCATGGTTTTGAACTTTATGTAACTTATCTACAGCACTAATCCAAACCTGCAAATAGACAAGTTTTAGAGACTGTCTACATCTTGAAAGTGACACTCTTACCCAGGTTGCTGTAGGTGGCACTGCATTGGCTGGAGGCAGGAGAGTGGGAATGATGAGAGTGATTCCCGTCCTCCTCAGGCTCTCCGAGGCTGGCACTGCCCTCACTGGCTGAAACTGGAGGGGCAACCTGGTTGGCATGGCCCTCCTCGCCTTCCCCAAACACCAGCCCCAGATTCACTTTGGCAGGCAGGGAGGTGGCACTGGGTAACTCCCGATCCTTGGCATTGCTGGCACTGACTGGGATCTGGCTGCACATGACAGAGAGAGAAGCACAGCTTATTTAGTTACGAAAATGTGGAATACTCTCTCCATCACCTTTCTCATTTTATGTGGTTTTACTTCCTTTCTCCTCTCAGATAATGATTTTCCAATGGTTTTGATTTGTCTGCTGCTCTATTAATGACAAGGCTTAATTCTTCAAAGAAATATCTGCAAAACAAGTCGCAAAAGAAGCTGGACAACATTAGGGGGCTCTGTTTGCAAAGACAATAGTGTTGCAGGATGAAAAATGAACTGCTATTGATAAGGACTATCTGCCATCATTCATTTTGTCTATGACAGATAACTGAATCTAACATCACAGGATATGAGCACACTACATACAACAATGTTCTTATCTGGTCAGTTTTTTCAGTCTTTAAAATCAGCCTGCGCTTCGCTGTATCAGCACACTTCATTTTTCTCAGCAAGTGATGAATTGGAGACAACACAGCTGTCAGTGGGGGGCTTTTGAAGTCTGATGCGTTTCTATATGCAACTACACATACAGTGCCTGAGGGAAGGTGGGAGAAAAAGACAAAGCAGGCCACAGTGGAGTGTGATAATATGTTCTGAAGAGCCATGTGACAGTAGGCGGTTATGATTTAAGGTGTTTTAAAAGGTGAGATGTATTTCATCTAAATCTGCCATAGCACACTGATGATAGGTGTGATGACAAGGTGGCAGACTTCAATGTGATTATTAGCTTTATTATTCAGCTTTTTTTTCGCTTGAAAAAGATCTAGGAGTTCATTTAAACACCCAGAATAAGCTAATGAATCAGGAAGCCCAAAATGGATAAGACAAACAAAAGACTGTGAGAGCCTTGTCTTGACAGGCAGTGATACTGATAGAAACGGCCACCTCAGTAAGAGAATATATATCACTTCTATTACAACAGGAGGCGATGTCTTCATAATGTACTGACAGTGGCCCAATTGAGTTGTGATATGTGGGTCATCTTACAGTTACTCATAGTGTGTTGTCACTGTGAGAGCTCAGATTGTACAGAGCAACTCCAATCACAGTGTGAAAGCCCCAGGGAAGGTATGAAGAGACTTGTTGTATGCTGCAGCTCACTGCTGCCAGAGATGCAAGTTGTACAGGCAATCTGCCACATACTGTATGTGTCTTCTTCAGGAAGTAACAGCAACACAATTTCCCCATGGGATCTGAAAGCATCACCATATTATTTTACTGTCTTTGCTGTCGCGTCTGACAAGGTGAAAAACCACTTTGTATGTAGGGATACAATTTTGAGATTTTGACCTCTAGTAGCGCGATGGTGCAGTTTCATTTTAAGAGGGTGTCCCTATTAACTGGCCAGTCCACACACAGATACATGCTAATGCACATGTACACAGGTGGCATGATATACATTTCTGCTACCTTACAATTTAAACACAGACTGACACACATTAGTCAGATTATGTATGTAATAGCTTGGGGTATAATTCTACTTTGACTGTGTTTAAGTTATATTGTCCAACATTTACAACTAGATAGCATAATCCCCTGATTTATACATACATCAAATTATTTATAACTTAAATCGATTTATAACTTTGTTACAGATACAAATTCACCGTCACCGACTCCTGAAAAACTGCAAATTTACTAACAGATTAGAGTTTTTAAATGTTCTTCAGTGTAAAACAGTGATCAGAAAACTTTACAGGCAATGAGCCGATCTGTAAAATGTTGCAAAAGATATAACACAAATACAACAAGATAACAATAAGCATGTATCAACACTGGCATATTTAGATACAAAATAATATCTCATATATATGAAAACTAGCTGAAGCAGAAAGTGATGAATGCCAGTATAAATAGGAGCTAAGAATTTTGAAAACATTTTTGTTGCACACTTGATTTCTTTTAAATAAATTTAACTAAAATATGACTAGAACAACAAACAACTGTTACCTGTAACTGTGTCTCTCTGGTCTCGACTGAATATACCTAAAGCCCTCTGAGATCACTCTGCTCCAGAGTAAATAAGACACTCCTGGTTACTGACCCCTGATCTGATTACAGTTCAGCCAGTCTTTGAATTTGACCTGTCTGAGATATTACAGCCTCATGCCACCTGGGTTTTGGCCACCCAGGTTGGGTGATATTCTACACTACTGTGGATTTTAGGCCCCATTGTAATACACAAAATGCCCGCTGCCTATATGTACAAGTGGCTGGCCGTGCCAGCTGCTCTACATTTCAGATATTGCTGTGGTGGCATTTTGTTTACTGTTTTGGCATAGATACTCTGTGTATGAAAGTTCTTTACCTGGTGTATATAACGTCAAAAACAAAAAAAAAAGCTAAAAGGTCGCAAAAAGTTCAGCATTGATTTCATAGCCGCAGTCATTGTCATGGGTGTGACTGACTGGCAATGTTTGTATTATCCCAAATCAGATGTGTCATTTCCTTTGACAGTAATGTTGTTACAAATATTCCCAACATGACTAATGATGCAATCACAGGCAAGTCCCTAAAAGTACAGTTCAACATACAGACACAGCTCTGCGACAGCTTTGTCCAGTTTAATATACTGTAGCACACTTCTTCTCACATCTTGTTCAGTCGTAAAATGAACTGAAATTCTTGTGTCACCAACTCACTGGTCAGATTTTCACAGCCAGTCATGAAGAGTGAAAAAGTCAAGTACTGTATTCCTGTGCCCAGATTATAGTTATAAGGAATTATAAGATCCATTTAAAGCAAACATTCTGGTATGAATAATAAGTTAAGCTTAAAATGAACCATCAACACACTTTGTATATTCAGAAATTATTATTCTAAATAGTTATTATTGGTCTTTACTATAGGTTCTTTCTAACAGGAGACAGTAAAAAATGGTCAAGTAATATAGCCATTTGCTCAAAGAGGTCGCTATTGTCAACATACCAAAAAAACTAAATGAAACACACGCCTTAATAATAATACTGACTCATACTCCAACAAATTAAAGGTGACTTTAGTTTTCCAATGGTTCTCATGTGCTGTGTAATGCTGCATGTATAACATCACTTTACCGTCGTCCAAACCCATTTGACGTTAATCTAATTTCTAGTACTGTCTGGGATTACTACTACATTTTGGAGACAAAGATATTGTTAACAAGCACACTGTTGCAATATTTTCTCTGTAAAGGGATGAAAAAGTGAGCACTTGAGGAAAACACCTAACTGCTCATGTGTCTATCTGTAACCTGGGGCACTGTGTTGGAGGAAAACATCAGATCTGACATGTTTATGATCTGTCTCTGTAGGCCATAAGCCCTCTGTGTCTCTTTTAAAGAGAGTCAATCAATAGCTTCTAAGTTGCCACAGCGCATTACTTTAGCACTTGCCAGCTTGCCGGCAGTAGACAGTTAGAATAAAAGGGCCATAACAATGTTGTGAGCCAAGTAGACAACAAAGAGTAAGTAAACTGAATAGATGGAGGCATAAAAACAGAATACATTATAATTGAAAACAAAACAGCATGCAGTACATTGTGTTATAATGAAACCAAGTTTGGCATCGAAATCTGCTGTTGCTTGACCTGTGCATGTCAACTCAATTTCCTCTTACATTCTTCCCAGTTTTTCATTTTACACATTGGTACAACAAACTACTGTTCCCAAAACCAAACTGTAAACGATTTACAATCAGCCATAAAACTGACCATTAGATAGCAAAGAAGACAATCTCCACCATCTAATCCTCTATGAACAAAACAGCCAGTGTGAATAGACACCTTGAGAGGCCCTTGACACAATAAATACCTTTATAGCTGCTACACGTTTCAATGTCAGGACCCGACTTGTTCAGACAGCAAGAAGCTGCCTCAGTGCATTTCACTGTTTCTCAGACTTCTGTTGCAAGAAAGGAATAATCTCTGATCCAAAACACAAATCATTTAGTCTGCAAACCTCTCCTCCCTGTTAAGTAAACATGACTTCAAATGACCTAGGGGGTCACAGAAATGAAAGGCCAGGGTTTTCAGTTCTTACCCGCTATACTGGCTCACACAGCTTCCCATCTGGAAACTCTGGATACAAGATGAAGGTGAAATCACATTCTAGGTAGAGCAGTATTCAAGTAATGCAAGCTGTCCTGTTGTGAAGAATGAAGACGTTTTCCTGCATGTGTTCTTTCCTCGTCTCCTTCTGTTTCTCCCTCTTTGAATGTTCTTACCTGTCTAAGGTAATGTGTGTTTGCCAGCTCTGAAGAGCACGCCCACTGTTGGCCAATAAAACTGCTTCCAGTCAGAAAAAACCCCACAGAGTTAACCCCTGATCTGCCAAACAAAACACAAAGTCTGTAGAATGACCTGTGCAACTGGTTCAAAAAATGCAAATGACTGACTGACTGGTGTGTTTATCTAGGAACAGCTCAGGTTTTCAAGAAACCTGTGAAATATGAAGGTTCTCCACCTCGTCTTTGTTTCAAAAGGTATTTTGTTTTACATGGACATGTATATCTATTTAGCAGCAATAGAGATTAGTTCAAGCAAGTGGGACGAAAATAAGCTTGAAGACAAATTATAAACAGCTTACTGTTTATAATTCATCTTCAGTTTGCTAACTAATTTAAAACTGCTTGGCTTGTGATTTAACAGTCTAGTCGTTTAAAGATGCACTCGTTTTAAAAAACCAAAAAAACATCAAGCAAACGGATAAATCATCAACTATCTCATAATTGGAGGGACCAAAACCAAATAGGTGTTTACGAACACTCTCTATCCCTTTAACATCTGTTACTAAAACGCCGTAAGGCATGTATTCACATTCCAGCACATTCCTTCTGCAGTGTTTAATTTTGCCATATCTTCCCCTCACACCACCAAAGGAAACTCAGGCACGAAAAACATGTTTAGCTTTTTTTTCTGTTTTTGTGTCAGCTCAAAACCAAGTGTCAATACCTCGGAAAAACTTCAAATAAGACACTAGAATAACAGCACCACTTACTACAAAGACACTAAGGGAATAAGTTAGTTGTTAACTGATATGTTCCCAGTGAATGCTGCAAACAGCAGGGTCCAAGAAGAATGCTTGTAAAAACAAGTGGAAAGAAACTAAGGTAGACTGGAGCAAAGGTGAGATGTTTCTGCGAGTGTTACGTGTGAGGTATTCAATCTTGTTACGTAGCAATGTCAGCTAATAGAAGCAGACCTGCTTCCTCTGTAAATACGAACGGTTCAATCTAAAGGAACAAAAACAAAAGTTACAGTTGATTATACACTAAATAAAGTGTGCCTGTGAATATAATATTCCATTTCTGCTAACAGATCCCACTAAATCCTAAATACGAGCACTTAAATTAATGATTTTGGACTAGGAATGCAAAAAAATTTCAGTTTTTCTTACAATTGAATGTAAGCACTTCTAAGTATGCAAGTGACATAGTATGAAAAGTACAGCATCACCTTTACAGACTAAAGTTCCAGCCTGTATTGGAAAGCCACCCACTTAAAAATACAAGTTTAGTTTCGACAACTCAGAGAAAAATTTTTGGGTAGCATGTCCTCCAATCCATACAGCACACCCAAATATATCCCATTTTAGTACAGCATTAGCCAGACATCTGATATCAACAGCAAAACAAGCATACACGCACATCTTGTACCACCCACTATAAAGTGAGAGAAGAGACAGGAACTTCTAGAAGAAAGAAACGATGACTTGAGCTGAAACTTGAGGAGGAGAGAAAAAGCAGGGAAGTTCGAAAAGAGACAGAATGGGGCCGAGCTCTTGACAGGATGGAGGAGTGAAATATTTAAGAGTTCACAGTTCTTTGAGCTCAAAGGAGAAAAATCTAGAAGGAAAGCATGGAAGAAGAGCGCAAAATTACATGAAACAGAGACAGGGATGATGGGAAGTGAGGTCCTTTGAAAATGATCCAAAATGTATGGAAAATATTCGGGTGGCAAAGATAAAAAGAGAGGAGAAGGAACACGAGTGAAGTGTGAGGAGGCGGCCAAAATCTGAGAGATCAGGTTGGACAGGTGCTAAAGTAGTCAGGACGTCTGTTCGGCTAGTTTTAATAATGTGTATAGCTGTGGGTGGACGATTAGATCCAATAATCAGCATTTTTCTGATTACTGGTATCAGTATTTTTGGTAACTTATTCCTGATAAATAAATAAATAAATTTTAAGAAGTGCTACTTTGGCCTCTTCTCCCTACCTGTTCTGTGGTCTTGAGCAACGTCTCGCCTACAGACATCGTGAGTAATAGCCTCTTAACACTGACAGATAAATGCTGAAAAGTTCTTTTTTTAATTGGTTATGTGCAAAACAGAAACCATTTTTCATTTAACTTCAAATGTACACCGTTCCAAAAACTGTTTATCTTGATTACTGATGATCAACATTAGTATCAGCCCTTAAAAAATCATATGGTTGGATGATCCTAATGTGTATCATCAAACTAAATAATCAGAATAAGTTTCAAAGAGGTCAGTAAGGAAATACTGATATATTGTACAGAGTTTGGGGCTGCACAGTGGCTTAGTGGTTAGCAGCGTCGCGTCACAGCTAGAATGTCCCTGGTTTAAATTGTCCGTTGGTTTGAATGGGAGTGTGCTTGGTTGTCTGTCTCTATATGTAGCCCTGTGATAGGCTGGCGACCTGTTCAGGGTGTCCCCTGCCTTCGCCCGAGTTGGCTGGGATAGGCTCCAGCCCCCCCGCGACCCTACAGGGTTTACAACTTATGAAAAAAATATTCAAATGTAGCCACATCATGTCACCAAAAAAACATGTTTGTTACCCAGTCACAATCTTCACAAAATCATATGTTTGCTTTTATCTGGGTGGGGAATGCATAATTTGTACAATCATGCTGTATATACAGTGAGGATATAGCATGTTTTACGCAATTCAGCTTAAGTACATTTGGCTTGGAGTTCATAGTCTCAGGCTCAACAAAATGAAGTGATTCATTATTGAATCACTGATGAACTTAGGGTGGGGTGAGCGATCATCTTTCCTGAACTTATGAGTCCAAAAGGTTCATTTGTTAAAAAAGTAATTCTTGATCAAACCTTGGTGGATCTTGATAACAAAAGTATTTTGTCGTTGTCAGCAAGGACCAAGATTAAAAACATACTGTGGTACAGCAATAACACAAAATGTACTGGAGATGTTATTAAACCTGCTCTCTAAGATATTAATCCCTCACATCATTAGCAGTGCTTTCAGTATACAGCTTTCTTGATGAATCATTCTTTTGTGTGGCTACTGCAGCATACTGATCATCAGTGCAGACACTGTTAGAAAAAACAAACAATACTTTGTTTAAACCCAAAGGCATAAATAAACTTATGATTAAGAGAAGAAAATACAACATCTCTTTCACCATCTGGGCTATCCTTATCTAGCACTATTAGTCACATTATAGGAAACTTACTCTGGGCAACGGCCAGTCAGAGGCAAATAATGAAATTATTATATAAGAGCATTGAAACTGCACTGGCAAGGTTGATTAGTGGGAGTCAGTGTATGTGTATGTGAGTAAAGTTTTAATATGACTTGAGGAGCAACAGGGAATATGCCATCTGAAGAAGTGTTTAATGGAGTAGTGGCTGATCCAACTGTTGTCAGAGGACTTTGAACAAACTGAGACCACTGATCATAGTGCCTGCTGTTTAGGTAATAGATGACATTGTGGAGGATACCACATAGGCTGTACAGTTCATGCAGTAGACTGGGCAAGCAGGCCAGCAGACATGCCAAATTAAGATCAAACACCTCAAGAATCTGTGAAGAGAGATCTGCATGACAGGGGAAGAAGCAACCCTTACACTTTGAAGCAGCAGCTGGCAAAGGTTGAGTATCTTCACCTTAAGCTGTATCTAATTACACTAAAAGGAATGCATGTGGGCAATGGTAATGTGGGCACTGCATGCAAAATGATTCATTAGACTATCAAGAGGTGATGCAGGCAGAATATGTATGAAATAAGTTGGTAGATTACTAATAGTTCCACTGTGAGCCTTAATGACAAAGACATAGTAATAACTGCTTATACAATAGTAGTTCTGCTAAACAACATTTATATTGAAGCAGTGTAAAGTATCATACACTCCCTCAAAACCCTGTTAAACTGTTGATGAGTTGAAATGTTTGTTTTCTGCTAGAACAACTTCCCCTCTAAGGTTATTTGTTAATGGAGCTTCCATAGCAGCATTAAGTGCATTCTGTCTGAGGCCAAAATCCTGCAGGGTCTACTTTTTGTATATCTAGCAAATGATCATTTTTTTCGATGCTCATTACACAACACAATTTACATAAAGCCATATCCACTGTGAATATGTTGATTCTGTCCTATGCAATATGATTTTAGTTTATCACCTTTGTGTTCTGTTTTCTGATAGAGAAATCTCAGTATTTTGATCAAAATCTGAAAACATGTTTTTGTTTATCATTTTCAATTGTGTATACCCCTGTTTTGGAGGCATCATAACTGACTGATGCACTGTAGTAATTAAACCTTATAAATACTGGACAAATACCTGAAGTCCTTGCTGATGCCATCACCTCCAGCGATGTATGACGATGGTGTTTTCCCTGGACTCAATGGTGTAGGTTCTTTGCTTTCATCAGATGTCAGTAGTGCAGTTTCTCGGCACTCTTCTACTCGTAGTTCTCCTTCTCCATCACCAGGGCTACCACCACTGTCTGGCTTGTAGGTGAAGATAATGGTTGGCTTCTGGGTGGGATCCTCTGGTTTGGCCTCGGTGAACCAGTGTTGATGCTGGGCTGGTGGTGGTGGAAGCATGTGAATGACTGTTCCATCAAGCCCAACCAGCTTGCCCTTCTCTTTCTCTCTCTCCACCTTTTCTCTCTGCTCGTCCTCATCTTTCCGCCGACGAAAAAAGCTCTTAAAGGAGATCCATCGTTTAGGTTTGGAGCTTTCTGCTGAAATACGTCTCCCTTCTCCACCAGGACTTGCTTCACCTTCGTTGGGTCGTACAGGTGAACTCGAGGCAGAGCTTTTGGTCCAGTTGCCAAAATGTCTCTGAAGTATGTTAGTTGCATGGTAGGGGGAAGATGTAGATCTTGGAGGAGGGAAAGGGGCACTGGGCTCTGACCGGGGGCTGGAGAGTGGGACAGCAGCCGAGGCACTCTGGGATTTAGACAAAACTTTTGAGGGTGTTTCCTTCTTTGGCTTGGAAAGACAGCCATCAGTTGCAGAAAAGAGAGACTTAGGCCGAGTGAGGGTCTCTTTCATGGCATCAGGTGGGAGGGCATACAGCTCCTCAGAACTGAAAGTTTTGGCTTGTGCCGAGGGCGACTCTGGAGGAGACTGAGGAGGTTGGATGGAGGCCACAATCTGTGATAGCACGGCACTGGCCTCCTCCCTATGGCTTACCACTGACCCAGAAGACAAAGCTAAGTCTGTATCATCATCTTTGCTGGAAGTAGCATCTCCACCTGTCATGTAAAGGTGTGTAACAGCATTGGCAGTAGGGCTGGCTTTAGGTAGGTTTGCAGTAATGGCAAGATTGGCAGGGTGATTTGTTGATGTAGTGGGAGAGAGAGCCCCAACTGTGGAGCTGATCACAGTGCTTGTAACAGTGCTAGAGTCCGTAGTGGTTCTGGGTTGTAAATTTGGTGCTTTTGACACTGTGTCAAGTGGAAATTTTGTCTCTTCAAAGGAAGTTCGCTCTGATGTGCCTCTACCAGAAAGAGTTTTTTCTGTTGAGGAGGACTGGACACTCTCAGAGGATCCAATCTCTTCATAAGTATGGCTTGCTACCCTATTACCTACCCCTTTTGTCTGTGGTAGTTCCCCACTGAGTCCCAAGAAGCTCTTGTATACAGCCAAGTTGTCATACGCACTTGGGTTGATAACAATAGGTACCTTGACAGCATTCTTGGAGCTGCGGGCGTAAGCTGGCTCATCTCGAATAATAATGGGAAAAGGAGGCATGCCTGCATTATTGAAACTATTGAACTTGATCTCTGATAAATTGGGGGATTTCACAGGTACAGTTCGGGAGGAAGACAAGCCAGCAATAGGAGAAGTGGGAGCTGACTTGTGACTGCACTGCTGAGAAGTGATGGAGGGGCCAGGATTGCTCCCACCCCCTAGATCCACTTTAGGTATCTTTTGGCGAGGACTTGTGCTTGATGTCCACACTTCTTGGTAGCGTATGCTGCCTGATTTCTTTCGAGAACTACCTGACAAAACAGCAGATGTGGGTGACGTTGGCATTATAGGAGAACATGGGGAAATAGGGGACTTCGGAGATAGGGGCTGGACTAAAGGAGTGCTACAGAATGATGTAGGACTGGAAGGCATTGACAGGTTCCTGGGTTTTGGAGAAGAGTCTGGAACCTGTTCATCTTTATTGGCCATGGATGCTGACACATCCACCACAGTGTAAGGCTTACAGATCATTGATTTTTCCAAATTTACTACACGGTATGGTTTAGCTTGCTCCTCTGTAGGACTAAAACTTATAGTGACTGGTTGACCAGGAAGGGCTTGAGGCATGGGCATGCCTTCTCGGCCATCCTGATCTTCTAATCTAATAGCCAGGACAGCCTTGTGTGTTTCAGCCACCTTAAGTGGACTCAGTGCTCTGTTGACAGGGTCCTTGGAGGAGGGAGGAGGTGCCTTACAAGATGTGGGAGAATGCACGCCATTTCGTAGGGCATAGTGGGCACTGCTCCCACTGCTGGAAGTTGTTCGAGAATCTTCTGGTAGTGACGATGATGATTCTGGAGAAGTGGTCGACTCTGAATTTGACAGGAAACCACTACCTTGCATATCACGAGGCCCATACGAAAGAGGTGCTCCATTGGAATCCACCGAGGGGTATCCATTCAAGATCTCATCATAACTATCATCATAGTCCACTGCACAAATCCGCTGCAGTGAGCGATTGCGAAGTGGCACAGTATTCCACTTTTTCCCTGCAGCAAAGGGCACTGGAGACAATGTGGCAGCACGGAAATTTGCAAATCGTGGTTGGCCTCGCATACGGATCTCCATGGCTAGCAACTCTTCATCACTTTCATCCCAGCTCTCATGTTCATCATCATCCCTTTCAGTGTCTTCCTCATCATCCTCTTCGTCATCATCTTCACCTTCACTGGAAAATTCTGGGTAGCAAAAGCGGCCACCCTCTGTACTGATGATCTTGGTGCTGTCACTAAGAGATACCCGTTTTTGAGCAGTGCTGCAGCCACCACCACCACTACTGCTGCTGCTTCCCATGGCCAGACAGCTTGAGGCTGGTAAGCCTCTTTCTAAGGACCGTTGGTATGAACTACTGATTCGTCCCCAAAATAAGTCCTTGGAGCCAGAAAGGGGTGTGGGGCTAGAGCCAGGGCCTAGACCAGCAATCTCCTTAAGGACATCTGTCAATCCACTGTTGTTATTATTTCCACTAGGTGTCCTTGGGCTAAGTTGTCCATAACCCTCAATCTCCTCACTGCCGCCCTCTCCTTCGTTGTTGTTGCTTGGCCCTCCAGGCCTCTTACGATTCAGTCCATTGCGATTCCAGACTGTGAAGGCAGATGTTTTACCCTGTTCTATGACATTTGGTGGTTGCTGCAGGTTTCCATCTGAATCGAGTCCTGCAGAAGAACAAGGCAGCATCATAGTGGGCTTAACAGCAATGGTTGGCTTCTTTGCCACTGGTGGACGGAAGTGTCCTGAGCGAGCTGACCCACTACCAGCCCTCTGAGAGTTGGTAGGAAGACTAGGGTTGCCTCTGGCTCCAGCAGGGGGTGGATTCTGCTGCTGAGCTGTTGGAGGCCTCTGCTCAGAGACAGGCTTCCCTCCACCACTCTGAGACAGACAGTGCAGACTCTTAGGTTTAAAGCAGTTCTTGCACTCCCCTGGTTTCCACACGTGCTCAGTGAAGGTGCTGCAGGCTGACATGGCTGCTGGTCCAGTAAGGCAGCCTGTTCAGTCAGTGGACAGGAAACCCCTCCATGAAGTCACAGGCTACAGGAAGTGACTGTAGAACAACAGCGATGAACACTATTCAAACTTTAAATATGGGGGATACTGGATCTGAAAGACAAAACAGGAGAAACAGCCATGCATTAAACACTTTTTAGAATTTGTAGTTTGTTTACTTTAAATATTAATTTAACTTCTATGCCACAAATAATTTACCTAGACAAACTGTACATAGCTATACTTTGATTACCAAATCATATCCAATGCAGGACAAAAATCCAAACTCAACATAGGTAAATTAGATCCCATAATATCATTACACTTGTTACATACAAAGCTGAACTCAAGGAAAATGGCTATGCTGTGGCAGAAATTAGAATGTGAAAAAGTAACCAGTGGATGAGAGAGAATGATTTTGAGAGGCAGTGCTACGGTGTCTCCATTAGGTGGCAAACTTTCTCTATGCAGAAGCCAATCCATCCTATGGGTTAGTGATCCGTCCCTTAACCCCAAAACAGACCTTTAACACTTGAAAAGCACAGGGGCAGAAGAGGAGAGGATTAAGAGAGCTCATTTCTGAATTGTTGTTCTGTGTTGTCAGCTGTTTCAGCCAGGCTTACATGAAAGAAAGTTACTGATAGTGTTACTGAATCAAAAACTCAAAGTCCAAAACCCTGTTAACTACAGCAGCTACATGGAAAACATAAATCAGATGTGCTTTAGCTGAGTTCACATGTACCAATGTCTGACAAACAGCACAGAGGTAAAGTTTTCACATTTTTCAGATGATTCACTTATTAAAGACTGGACTGAAATCCACAAAATCAGTAAGACTTTGTTCATGTTGCATATTTCATACAATATCCAAGAACATACAAGTATCTAAAAATCTGTTTTATAGACATCAGGTACTGCAAACTGGTACTGAAAAAAAAACTATTTAATTTCCATTTTTTGTAAAACTATTTGATTGCCCTTAAAGTGGGAGACATATGATGACTACAATTTATACAGTCTTCACACTGAATGTGAATGCAAACCTGAAAGGCATGTAAACCTCAGTCATTTTTATATTTCAAGAGCAAATTCTTAATTAAAAAGTGGCCAAAAAAACTAAAGACCTAGGGTTAAACCCTTACACCATTCACTCAGTAAGATAACAAAAGCTGACATTTTAAAACTTGGACACAAGCATGGTTTCAGGTTATCAGCACCAGTGCATACATATCGCGCACATCCTGTTTCTCTCAGCCACCCAGGTCATACTAACATACTTCTAAAATGACATGGTGCCACAGTACACCATGCTATATCCATTCCAGTCAGTACACAGACCAGATCCCAGTTATTTCAAAAATATATTCAAAAAAGGGAAAGATGGGATTAAACACCTATGTGGAACACTTGTTAAATTAGTTTTAGCTCCCCTTCAATACAAATCATGAATCTAATGGAGGCGGAAAGACAAAGGAAAACCCATTAGCATTTAAATTTGCTTTATCCCGATTGACCAGTCTACATTTCTCACAACCAATTATAACAAGCTCTCAGATACCACATTAACATCAAATCCATGGATAGTAAGTGGTGTGTTGCTCAAATAACCAATTAAAATCAGGCTATTACATGAATCCCTGTTTAATATCATGCAGGAATCAGTATGTTACATAACTTGACACAGTTTTCACATTATTTTTACATCTAGCCTGCTCTGGACAGGTCCCCTCAAGGACAGAAGATATGACGTACTGGATGAAACATAAAATATTCAAAACCTTGTGGATAGGAAGAAATTAGGTCAGAATGAAATGAAAATAAAAAAGCAACGAAAGGTGCATAAGTAGCTAAAGCTTTACATAAGGAATTAGTTACTTTGAACCTGTCCCCTTTGCTTCAAAGTATATAAAGTTTGCAGAACAGATGAGTTTATTATGAAGGTCTGGTAAGATGAACACAATGTGTTGGCTTCACGGCACACCTTAAAAATGCAATCAAACTCAGAAAACTTTTTTTTCTTTAGTTTAGTCCAAAATGTATTCCACAGCCTGCCATGAAACTCTCGTAAAATACTGGGGGATGATAAAATGGACAGCTGATTTAAAATCATGAATATATGTGTAAATACAAGGTTTTCAAATTAAGGATGTTCATTTAGTCTTTCACTGTTGCTACTGAAGCTTGACAACATCCATCCTCTCTTGACCACATTACTGGACTCAAATTGGAAATATTTACAGAATATCAAATAAATAAGGAGGTAGTACAAGCAGTTGTTTATTGTGCCTACCAAAAGAAGTAAAAAAGTATAACTCTCATCCTTAATGAAACTAACTGGCAGCGTGTTGTAGGCCTGCATCTGCTCTTGACTACACTCTTGGACGATATCAGAAATCTGCCTTTCCTCCATGGAGAATTCTCTACCTCAGCCAACACAATCATATTCTTCGCTCAGGCAATATTTTATCTATTGGCTGGGGTCTGACAGCTCATTCAGCTCTGTATCTCATGTAAAGGCTGCCACAGGATTATTATACAATACTTGGCCTCAGTACACCTTTGGATACGGTGCGCTTCACAGGAAATAACCCATATAGATAGTGTGAGATATCACTGACTGGGAAGTAAACTCTTAAATACTCGTTTGGCTTTGTTTGATTAAAAATAACCAAAGCTCAGCATACAACAAGTGAAGCAAAATGTTAATATACATGTTTACATTTCGGACTTTTATCTGATCACTGCGTGATGACTGTGTGCCTTGAACAACGGACTGACTGATTATTGACCTGGACGATGATTAGATCCTGTACCATCCATTTTTCCGATTATTGGTATAGTTATTTTTTTTTTAACCAATTCCTGAAAAAATAAATTAATTTAAAAATGTGCTACTTTGGCACTAATGCAGCAGCCTCTTTCTATTTCATACTGCAAATTGGTTCCTAATATCATTTATTGGTCTTCTTGATTACTAATAATTGATATCTGTAAAGGTCCTGAAAAAAATGTATCGCCTGACCTCTAATTTGAACCAAATCTGTTTTTCATCAAATACAGCTAGGGTGTAACTCACTGTAGGGCTGATATCGTCAGGGACGGGTGAATCAGTCTTGAAGTCATGGATGTCAAATCCTGTACAGAAGGATGTTACCATGACAACGCCCAGGGCCAGACACAATAAAGCAGGAACTCCTGAATCAAACTTTGCTGACCGAGTCGTAATAGGCGGGAGAAGATTTATCCTGTTACAGCACATGGGCCGGACCTCACAGGAAACGCAGACTGTAATTCAAACAATATTTTTCAAAACCTGTCAGCGCTGTGACACGTAAGCACAGTGTATTTCTGTGGCAGACTTTCAAAATTGCATGCACGACCAAAAGAACAGCCTAAGAAAAGTTCAATGTGTTCCTGCAAAATGTCTGTAACGGTATTCTGCTCATTTACAACGATAGCAGCCAGAATTATTTTGTCAACTCCTTGCTTTTAAAATCCTCAATATACAACAGAACAAAATTAAGAATTTGTCTATGCACATGTACTTTGCAAAACTGGACAGCAGAGAAAGACATAAACGAAGTAGTGTTAACGTAGATATTTAAATATTTTTGGCATATTGAGAAAAAGCAGATCTTTTTTGATGAGATCTGCACCAGGCACACTTTCCTTGTAACTACAATAATTCTTTCTTGACAGACAGCAGATGGGAAGGCAGAGATGATTTTCTTTGGGAATCAAGAATAAGCCTTTTTATTGTGTTCACATTCTTCAAAGCAGCTAGATGGAATTATAAAAAGCAACTCCCAGAGTGCATTCTAATAAGATAATTCAGTTTCCATGCGCTTGTGTTTCTTATCACATGTCTGAGAATCAAGAAAAACCCAATATTCAGCATGTGCCACATACATTAGCCCACCATGACAAATCTCCAGTGGTGGATGTGACTGCATATTTTACTTTTCTCGCCCTCCTTATTAAAATTCTGTTGTTGTTTGATTTCATTTTCCACTCCCTCCACAGCCGGGACTGATATGACACTGCATACCAGTAGGCAAAAGTTTGTTAT
Organism: Dascyllus trimaculatus; assembly: GCA_024666655.1. NCBI lineage: Eukaryota > Metazoa > Chordata > Actinopteri > Pomacentridae > Dascyllus > Dascyllus trimaculatus. Next base: position 27,166,051 of record CM045448.1, read on the forward strand.
ATTGTAGATTCTCTCTAAGCTGAAGGCAAAAATTAGTGCCATGTTGTAACTGACAAGAACCCGCACCGTCTAATCTTGGATGACAGCTATAACTTGAGGACACCAGCAATCTCATGTGCCCAACAATCCTTTCCGAAACCATGCCATCCAGTATTTTTAGTTCACACAGCTCACAGTGCTGGCCACATCATTAAAATATGATAAATCTAGACTCCCCGCAGAAAGAGTGGGGAAAACCTCTGAGATACAATCCCTCTTCCTTATGTAATCATCTTTGTTTCAACATAAAAATGATTCTATCTGTGGTTACGCTGTTCGCATTGTAAGTGTTCCTACTCATGGCCATCAGCCAAATAATACACTGCTATTTTTGTGTTTCTTTTGTTATGTAACTGATATTATGCAATCCAATTGAGATGTGATGAATTACAACACAATAAATTGTTTCGATACAAAACCCTCACGAATACTAAACATTTTCAGTCCAACAGCGAGAATTCTTTGTTGGGATTGTTCCAAGATATTGACATTGTTTTATTGATTCAGTCTTTGCGTCTGTCCACAGTCAGCAACGTCTTTGATGCCGATTAGAGAGATATGAAGTGGCACGAACATGACAGCCTCCACCAAATATTGGAGAACAGGGGGCAGGCATACATATTTTTTCTCTTTCTTTGGATTTCTGCTGCTTTTTCCCTGCTTTCTCTGACTTCACTGTCAAAAAAGGATTAAACTAGAGTGACAACCTTTCACAACCTATGCAATGTATGCATAATCAATGCATACATTGCATAATCAATATATGCTAAACACATACATTGATTTTATATTCAATATTATTTGTTGAAAGTTCCAAAATGTGGGAAAAACATGCAGTGCATAAAGTGTCAACATTCTTATTGCGGTCTGCTTAGTTATTCTCCTCCGTCTTGTTTTTGTTTATCACTGACTTGCCTTTCATGCATATTTGATGAGGCCAAGGCATTAGTGTCAACAGCTTAAATGGATCCCTCATGTATAAAGACTGATGACTGTCTGAGGTAAAGGAATGATGGTTCTCCATCGAAGATATAATCGCATTCTGGAAAATTAGATTTATTTGTTCTCAGAAAGATAAGAAGTACACGATCAACATAAAGTGTCAACGTCTAAATCCTTAACACATTTCCAGATCTGTCTTTAATAAGGACAGGGATAGGGGTCGGTGCTTGTCTGGAAGTGTAAACATCAGATTATAGCCTCAAACTGTTAAAATTAAGTCACATGCCATTTAGTAAAGTATTCACTTCATTTTGACCACTATAGTTGTTAAACAGAACCAAATATTACATTAGGAAATTCAAACTGGCAGTTCAAACTGGAATGGGGAGATGAGAAACCAGTCCGAGGCTGGAGCTCATGGATCAGCACTGTGTGTGTGGGAACACACCAGTCATTAGAAAAGCTAAAGCCTAGTGTATTTGTTCACTCGACTCTCCATGAAGCTTTGCTCCTTGTGCTACAGTTATTCTGTTTTGTAAATTTATTTTTTCAATTACATGTGTCAACATACAATTTTCTGCTTTGTAGATTTCACTGGACGAAACCACCTGGCACCACGTATTACAGCCATGATTCAAATAACTGTAATTTATCTATTGCTTGCCCAGTCCAACAAAGATTAGAAATACACACATGACCAGTTCTGCATTATTACTGTATTGTACGATGATAATTCTTTTTTGGATAATTCTGGAAAATAATAATTAAAGAAATGCAGCACAGTGCTCTCTAAATCTTGCTGTAAGACTGTAACAGAGGGATCCAAATGTGCTGTTTATTGGCTTTATTTGGAACATTCTGTACAAATGTTTTTAAATGCTTGAATGAAGACTTTTAAAAGATATTTATCTTGAACTTTGTTATGAACATATCAAAGTTCTACAAATAAGTGCAAAGAACGAACTGGAACACAGGACGGTCATCAAGGACTTTATCAGCTGGTGTGAGATCAACCAGCTTCAGCTGAACGCCAGCAAGACAAAGGAGATGGTGATCGACTTCAGAAGGAAAACACCACACTTCACTCCGGTGAACATCCAGGGTTTGGACATCGAGGTAGTGGAGACCTACAGATTCCTGGGTGTTCACCTCAATAACAGACTGGACTGGACTGACAACACCAACGCCCTGTACAAGAAGGTCCAGAGTCGCCTCCACCTGCTGAGGAGACTGAGGTCCTTCGGTGTGTGCAGGGCTCTTCTCAGGACTTTTTATGACTCTGTGGTAGTGTCTGCTATGTTCTACGCTGTGGTCTGTTGGAGAGGTGGCTGCACTGACAGGGACAGGAAGAGACTCGGCAAACTGATCAGGAGAGCGAGATCTATGTCCTGGACTGTCCACTGGACTCCATAGAGGAGGTGGGTGAGAGGAGGATGTTGGCCAAGCTGACACCCATCATGAACAACCCCTCTCATCCCCTGCATGACATTGTGGGGTCTCTGAGCAGCTCCATCAGCAGCAGACTGACACACCCACGGTGTAAGAAGGAACGTTACCGCAGGTCGTTCAGTCCAACTGCCATCACACTGTACAACACCAGCACAACTTGAACGTGTTGTAGCTTTTTTTGCACTATTCATCGTACTATCACCATGTGCTATATTATTTATTCAATTTTCCTTGTTAAATATTACTTTCATATTCATAGCTCACTTATCGTTGTATCTTACTGTATAGTTACATTACATTGTGGGATTAATAAAGTATAATCTAATCTAATCTAAAGCTTTTTCAATCACTGATGTGCCACAGGCCCCATGTCTTTCAGTTACTGTAAAACCAGTGCTGATCTGCTGCATATTAGGTCAGAGAGAGAAGCGTGTGTGTTGTTTTCTCCACTATTTAAAATACGAAATCTGAATCTTGCTCAACAAATGAAACAAAGCTTACTTCATACTACCTAAGATTCAGAGTGGAGGAAGTGCTCACCTGGGAGACTTTGGTAGACTGTCACTAATTGTGACCAATGTGTTCAATTTCAGAAAGAAAACATTGGAAAAAGGCTGCAAACAATCAAACGAACAAAAACAATGTTCTGAATTTAAATTCCACTTCACAGCAGCATAAAGCAGTTGTTGCAGCTTAAGAAACAAATTAAAGATGAAAAAAGGGTTTGCTGCACCTTAAAATAAAATGATTAGACTAATATCAATACTTTTTAAGATGGTATAGAGTTTAGGCTTTGGCGGGCAGTAAATTAAAGTATACAAAAGTTAAGTTTTAACATGGCTATTATGTGTCATGTCTCTGCTTTAAGAAACATCTCATTCTTCTTGGTCAAGAGGTCACCTGCAGTGTAAATGAGACAAGCAATAATTAGCTTTTAGCATTCAGCTGCACACATGCACTGTACAGCTCCACATATGAGGACCATTCAGGGAACTTAATTTGTGTCTAAGCGTATGTGTTGATGTGTGTGTGCGCACTTTTTAATGGCGAGAAAAGGCCGGCCCTTTTTCCCTTCAGAAATATTTTAATGAACTACAAATACGCTTGGACAAGTGCATGCCTCTGTGTTCGATCCAAAGAGCATTAAATAACACTCGTGCTGTCTGTGTCCTGCTGCTGACAGAGTACACATTAACATGCGCACGCTTCGCTCTGGAGAAAGTAGCAGTAAAAGATGAAAGGTCAGGTCGGAGATGCCTCACTGTAGAGCATGCTCTCATTATTCCTGCTGTTAACCTCAGCTAACCCCATGCCTGTCCTCCCCTCCTCTCATCTCTCATCCATTTACTAATGCTTTCTTTTGTCATCTTTGTTTCTTCCTCCTCCAATTCTCTCTCTCTTTCAAAGTTTTGCTTTGTTGTTTGTCTTTTTCCCTCTGGCTCAAAATTTTCCCACTCTCTTCTCTCTCTCCATCTCCTTGTCCCTACCCACTCACTTTTTATTCAGGCCGTTTTTCTGCAGGCTTTTTCTCACTTTTGCTTTCTCCTCAGAGATATGTAAATCTGTCTCCCTGCTGCCCCTTTTTTTTAACTTCAAACAGTACTTCGAGAGGAGGCTGTCAGACTTAAATTATGCAAACAACCACCACCAAAACCACCAATAGCTAGAAGATGACCACACACACAATCAACAACACCTCAGAGTTTTTACCCAGCCTTTACCAGCAAACACACTTTTTTACTTGTCAGATGTTAACACCAAAAACAAGCCAGGGAACCTCAGATCCATTTTCTTATGTGTACATTTTGACAAACGCACTGTGTCAAAATTTTAAACTAACTTGTAAAAAAATACCCTCAATAGGCTCTGTCTGTGGTTAAATGACAGGGTTTGATCCTCAGCTCCTCACGTCCACATGTGTCCTGGAGCAAGATGCTGAACTCTAAATCGCTTCCTGTAGGTAGTCTACCATCTTGTCAGACAGCTGCTATTGGTGCATGAGTATATGTGTGAATGGGAGTCAAACTGTGAACTGCTTCGGATGAATGTGTGAGGCAGTTCAGTCCAACCATCAAGATTTTTGGAACCCACTGCCACTTTTGGTAAGATTTACACCTCGTGTATTTGATGCACCTGTATTTCATGCAAACACGACCTCTGTAGCTCTGTTTGTTGTCTAATATTTTTGGGAAACACATACCACAAATGTAACTGCTACTAATGATTCATCTCATTATTGATTTGATTTCTTTCTCTACAAAATCCAGACGTGGCATATTCACATTCACAAGTGGCCAACAGTCTCAAACCCAAAGACAATCAATTTACTTGTCATATATGACAAATATACTGTTCTTCTGCACACATCAAAATAGTTGCTGATTGATTTTCTGTCAGTCTATTAATGGTTTTCCCTCTGGGTTTAATTACTTCATATATAAAAAGCTTCAAGTGGTTATTTAATTATTTTGTCCACCCTGCAATGTTTTTTTCCATCTGTGTTTTCAGGGAAAGTGAATGTTCCTATCTGTGCTGTCAGGAATTCTGATTTGTGGGTAGGCCACAGGACAATATAAAGGAATCTCACAGTTGTATGAAGACAACTGTGGCTGCTGCCATACTGAACATTCAAAACACAAAAAAAAACCAAATGCACACTCACACACAGATCCATGCCTACATGCATGATTCAAAACCACACACCCACAAAAATGTTGAAACTTCTATGGTGCCACTTGTGGCTTTTGCTCAATGACAAAAACATGAAAACAACAAACTATTAACACAGATGAGCACACAAACCAACAAAGCTTAGCTTCGTTAAAACAAAGACAGCCAAATAAAATGGGAAGTTTTTTAAGGGCAGGGTTTCTTTTTCAGTTTTCTTTTACTGCAACTGTCGTGGCCGGTGCAGAGTTAGCTGTTCATATGAGATGCAGTGTTGGCCCACGCTCTGTGACCATCTGCTCCTGATTTGATAGCAGCAAACACTGTCTGGTTTTGAGCCAGGCGAGATATCACACAACACCTGCTGCTTGGTGCCACTACCACCAAGACACAAGCCCCACGGGAGTGCCAAGTGAGACCCAGATTTGTACTGGGATAATAATAACTCCTGAGGAGTAACTGGCGGGATAGAACGTTATTTACTGAATGCTACCCAGTGAGGCTAATGCATAAAACATTTCCCTCAGTGTGTGACTTTTCAAAAATGAAGACATAGTTTAAGAAGTCAGTCAGTGAACCAGTCCTGATCTTTTCAGTAAGGTGAGTGCAATCACTGTGCAATAGGGAAATGGATTAGAAAGGCAACCTCTCAGTGTGACTTCATTTTCACCATTTAACCCCAACGAAAACACAGAAAAGAAAGAGATGGTAAATTGTAAAGTTGTGAGATGTAGTTCTTTTTTTTTTTTTTTTTAAACATATGACGTTTCTTAACTGTTTCCCAACCAGATTTAACTGCAGGTAAATATATGTACTTATTGGAAATCAGGGTTTCCCCCAGTGCTTTATAAGCCTGGCGGGCCGCCAGGCTTTCCTTGCCCCCCCCCCGCCAGGCTAAGCGTCACTTGTTTGTTTATTTTGAATAGATTTTTATGCACCAAAACAGTGATAGCAAAGACGGTATACAACTTTTAACCGTATCTCGTGATACGGTTAAAAGTGCAATGGCGACATTTTATGGTCGATACGTGAACTTTTTCCGAAGTCGGAGGAGCACTGGAGGAGACCATGAGCCGTTTGTTCACCCCCAGGCCAAGGGGAGTTCATCCCCGGCGAGCCCACCGAGCCGCGGCTCGATGATGAGGCAGAGCCAGTGGAGTTAGCACGGATGTTAGCATGTCGTCGGAGCAGCCTTCTGCGAGCTGCGATGGTAAACATCGAACTAGTGGATTTAATCCAAAATGGTTAGCTAACCCTAAATTTAGCGGATGGCTCTACCAGACCGAGTATGGTAAACCCAGATGGATTGATGCACTGATCCAACCTGAACCATGATCAGGTCACACAGCACAGCAGACCTGTTCAGCCTCAGAGTTTCCTGGTTTTACCTCTTGGCCATGTTTGCACTTTTTTATTTATGTTAATTTATTTTACTTTTAAATGTAACCAGCAACGACTTGTTTTAAGACTCACTAGGATTTAACTTAAGTGAAAACAACTGATATTATTTATTTTAATTGTATTTTTTTGTGTTTGTTACAACCATATTTCAAGATTGTGCCTTTTTATAAGACTCTATGTTTAAGTATTATGACACATAATAATCATAATTTCAAAATTCTTGTAAACGTTTAACTTTTTTTTTTTTCTTTTTTTTACAAAAACACGGTGGGCGGCCGGTGGGCTTCTCTACCACCGGGCTTAGCAAGTTTTCTGGGGGAAACCCTGGGAAATGATAAACTTGACTTGGCTGACAAAACACTAGACTATGCGTCTCTTATGAATTTACAATTTCCTTTCATAATTACAAATATTAAATCTTAAAACACAATTGAAAGTCTCTGTGTTTCAATTACTAGTGTTAGACATTCTTGTTGCACAAAGAATCTTGTTCTTCAAAGCCTATTTTGTAACTCCCATACCAACACCATCTTTCTTTTTTTTTTTCATTCGCCCAATACACCTGAGGTCTCCCTCATCATTTCCCCCCATCAGTTATGGCTCAATGAACTGACATGTCAGAGAAATACTCATTCTGAAGGAGACAAAGCATTTGGGACCTCTCTAAGACAGACAGCGAGCCCGTCACTGTGTGTTTAGCGGCCAGTACATTTCAGCCAGAGTGGAACACCACCACTGCCCCAACCTAACCTCTACTTCGTTTCCACATGGTTAAATTGATCCTGACTCAGGGAGACCAGTGTCTGGCTGTTTGACTGGCTAGGTGTAGAGAAGGGGATTCGATAATGGTGTCTGTAGGTGTGTGTCAAGAGTGTGTGAGTAGTGGAAACATATGACTGGAAGAGACAAGGGGAGAGTGTGCGAGTGTAGTCTGAATGTAAGCTGCTAAGTAGGAGAGACAGCAAGAGGAAGGCAACTTCTCTTTATCTTTTAAGAGCAATTTAGCACACTCTTTAGCGCAAACGCTTCCACTTCAAAATTCAAATGGTGCACTGAAACCAAGTGCCACCATAGAAGCAGTAGTACAGCAGGACCTGTTGCATTACTAGAGGCATGTTCTCAAGACATCCGTGACACCTCCAAACTCTGCATATCACTGACAAGTGACTCTTGTATTTGTCGGCACAAGGAAGTTGTTGGAGGTGAATCTGGGGGTATGGAGGACTCTGCAATGTTTGATAGTACAACGAAGCCACTGTTTACATAAAAAAAGTTACTTTTCAATGCTGGCCATAACTACAAAAGTCAAAATTAGTGCATTTTTATTTATCCACTTGTTGTATAAATGGCATTAAAATGTGAAAATAAGCTATAGTTTTTGGAATACAGAGTTTTATAGTCTGCATAAAGGAAATACAGCGTGCACGTACGCCAATGAGTACTGCGTCGGCACGGTTTTTGGTTTACAATGTGCATAGTACACTGGTCTGTGATTCTGTGACGCCAGAGCAATGTCATGTTTCCACGCAAAGTTTTATTTCAAATGCAAACAGTGTGTCATGTTTCAGTAATATACCTCGAAAGCAATACTAAAGAGAGGGACAAACTCATGTAGCCAAAGTATTATTATTTCACTAGCAGTTAGTAAGTACTAATCACTACTGGCACAGTTGTATGGCAGCTGCACTTTAACTGGAATTAACATGAACTGTTTGGTAGTTCTATGACCAAACAAACATTGAGGGACATGTTTTTTCTACTGTCCAAATTTCCTGTAGAAATGTTACCTGTAGAGACTCACTTTAATAGAGATTAATCAAACTTTATTACAGACTTAGGGTCCAGATAAAAGATAAGACATTACGTATAAAATATGCTACACAAGAATATTTTCTGTTGATTCTGAATGCATTTTTCCTCAGTTTTTCTGCACGCTACCCAAGTATTGCCTGACTGTACAGGCTAGGATTAGTGTAATATAATATTCTGTCAGTAGCAGGGCTATCACATTTATTCAAAATGTTAACATTTGTTCAAACTTGGAGTTAATAAATGTGGAACAACAGCTACCTTCACCGAGAATACTGCAATACTAAAAGGAGAGAAGATGTCCTAAATGAGTCCGTAGTTATGAAAATAGGATAGCAGAAAATGGTCACAGTGGTTGCAGCATTTGCAATTTAAGCAAGCCAGATACTATTACATACTACATTTTTATTTTCGATTTAGTTTCACAGAAGCATTATCTAAGCACAAATCAACACACCGAGAAAACCAAGAGAACCAATCACAGTTATGGCAGTCCGCATTGCCACAACGAGGTTCAAGTCAGGCTAATCATCAGGCTACAGTGTAGGAGATGCAGCTATACTGTACATACGGTGCAGATTAAACGCAGAAGTATAAATCAAGCTTAACTCTACAGCAATAACAAATCTGAGACTTCACCTGCTACCACAATAAGACCGTGAAGGCACCAGAAAAAAGTGAAGCTAAGTCAGCTGCACTGTTCAAGCTCTCTGAAAAAGTAATAGCATAAGTAGGCAATTTTTTTCTCTCTTTACCTCTACTGTTATGGACACTATGTACTATTCATGTTCATTAGTTTAATTACTGACTTGTGCTTCCCTTTGGGGGCTAGAATTCTTTTACTGGGGATCTGCAATCATTATTAAGTATATAGTGTTTTATCCACTATTGTTTTTCACCTCCACAGTTGCTTCCAGGACACACTTCAAGCGTCAAGGACTGGCACCAATCAAAGAAAAAAAACAACAATATATTATTTATTTTATAGACTGTCTAAAAGCTTCACAGATTTAAAGTTTCCCAACCAGTAGTTTAAATTTCAAACCCAACTTAACAGGATGTTTAGTAATTTATGGGTGAAGTACGGTGTGACTGACAACAAGAGGCAAAAAGTTGTCACTTACACGAATATAAGGATCCACCTCACATAGTTTTATCATCCCTATGCAAGGCCTGTAAATTTCTGGTGACATTTAAAGGACAACATTTGCACAGAGGACAAGTTATTGAGTGAAAGGAGGAGACAAAAACCTTGATCTGTAGATAGTGAGACACACAGTGGCAATGAAATGGGGGAAGAGAGATGGAGAGAAAAAGAATAAGAGATGGGAAGATTAAGATGTAAAGAACAGAGGCATCAAAACCAAAAGCAGAAAGCTGACGTTAAAATTTCAAATCAAAGGTTCCACTACACTCACCTCTCCACAGAGAGGCAATGTTTTTCCCCTGAGAAATGTCAGTATGTTGGGGACAAAAGCTCATTTCCCACCCAGAGCACGTCCATTGAGAGAGAGTGGGAGCTTGCTGAGCCTGGTACATAATAGTGGAATAACTGAGGCTGAAAGCTGAAGCCATGAGGAGATGGGATATGGGATTTTCTGCCGCTTCATGGCAGAGGGCTTGAATGATAAGACAGCCGTGGCAGTGGGACAGACAAGAGCAGAATAGATATGAAATAGAAACGGAGCTGTCGACCAAGAAGCCAGGGAAGTGAGAAAAAGCTGTGTACACTGTTGTTTGTTAAGACGACAGTAAGCCAGTGTCAGCTACCACAAGTTCTTTAAAAAGGAATGCACCATCATATAATAAGCGTTCAAGATGTTATTTGGGATAGAAGGAAAATAGGCCAAGAAGCACACACTGCATTATTATATGTGATGCAGCAGTTAACCAATGCCACTTATTATTGGTCCTAATGCTATGTGGAGTCCATCAAACAGCCAACTACAAAGATGAAACCTTTTTGAAAATATTTTTCCATTTTGAACGAAGGAAGTACCTACTTTTTGTGAGATTTTTTTTTTAGATATGTTTCAATCCACTGGTTTACTTTTCATGCATGATCAGAAGCTATGTTGAGAATTATACCAAAAAACATTATTTGGAAAGTCAAAGGCAACCCCATACCAAGAGTATATTGGTCATTTGTCCGAGCATTAGTGATTTGATCCTTGGCTTCTGTTGGCCACAAGCTACAGTGTCCTGAAGGGAGACCACCATGAACCTCAAATAACTATTATACACATGACAAGGAACATGACAATAGCCCAAGATGTTGATTTGACCTCTAAACTTCCTACACCCCATTCTGATCATGCAGAGGAACAAGTTTGATTAACAGAGGCTCCACTGCACAAGCCAGAGTACTCAAAGGATGCCTGATCGGTGTATGTGAAAGAGACCTAAGGGCAGGTTCAGACTACAGGGCTTTTAAAATCCTAACAGATTCTGAAATCGGCTGCATCACAACGTAAGGAAAAACTTTGAGGATATTGTTCTTCTCATCTCAGACATGCATATGTCACAAAATTAGAAGAGAAACACTCATTACACACTGCAGGATATTATTAAGATTATGTGCCAGAGGGATCAATCATAGAGCTGTGTGTCACATCATGTGATCTCATGGGAAAGCAGATGTAAACAAAAGGGAGATTGTGGTTCAACACCTGTAATGTTAATAATACATTGCAGTGGGAAAAACGTTTTAACAAAGAATCTGGATGAACAGTTGTTGGGTAGGTACACTCAATGACATATGTCTATAAGGGATGTTAATGAGCAAACAATTAGTTACTTCCTAATAAAATATACAACTGTACAGAAGCAACATTGGAAACTATAAATAAAGAAGAAATTTAAATTTTAAAGATTGAACTTAGCACTTCACTGGCCTGAGGTCAGTAAGCCTCATAGAAGTCTTTATCACAATGTCCTTTTACTAGCTGAACTCCAACAATGCTCTCTGCTTGCCAACCCCAGGTGTCCACCTTCTCAGGCCACCCCTGAGAGGTACTACTGATACCACAGTTAATCTACAATACTTAAATTGTGTATTAACTAGCAAAATGGCATTGACAATACTAAATATTAAAGAACATGGATTAGATTGTGAACAAAACAAAAACTTGATCTGGTTAGTCAATGGCGGCATGAAAGACTTCTTAGCAACAACATCTGCTCCTGCTGGCACTAGCATGATAAATGTAAAACCATGATTTTAACTCTTAGATCTAAAACATGTTTGATGGTATCAAAGCATCCCCGACAAGTCTGCGACCAGTCTCTCCAGTTGTTGAGAGGGGTGAAACAGACAGAGGTAAATCAGCCCAAAACTCTCGAGTCTCTGCCTGACATAAGTTGACCTGGATAAAGACATCAGCCAAGTAAATGTAATGTCAAGTAATGTAATGTAATGTGAGCTGATCTTTTTCCTCCAAACATTCCTTCAAACATTGTGATGAAAACACTGCTTTTAAACTAGCTCAAACATTTGGCATTTGTGTACTCTAGTTTCTCCTTATCAGTTGACATATACACAGATACTGCTATATCTGCAGTTAGGCAACATAAGCTGATGTGTTTTGTCTGGTCTTTGTATAAATCATTTTGGCTGGTCACACAAGGGATATTGAACACCGCCACAGCTGGGAGTAAAACTAGTAAAAACTCGAGGCTCTGAGCAGCAGTTCAGTACTTTGGTGAAGGGCATTCTGACAGCAGTAAATGAAGTGTAGGCTGCACTTATTGCCTCCTTTCCAAAGATTTTCTCAGCTCATCCAGGGATTTAAAGTGATGACCTTGAAGCATCTCCCCCAGCTATTCAAGCTTTGCCTTCTTAAAGTACAGTTAGGGGTGCCAATGACTAATCTCTTCACTTAGTCATGGGTGCTAATGGTACGTAACAAGTCTCTTTCGCTGTAACTGTCTTTGCTTAAGAAAAATCCGAATGCAATACAGAACCAAGAATGTGAACTCATGTCACGTATGTGGCTAAATATTTCTGAGCTATGTGAGTGTGTACGCGCATGCATGTGTTGGTACATGCCAGTCAGTTACAAATTCAGAAGCAAACCCACTCCGCGTCATAGCTGACTTGTTCTACATAATTCCCAATTTTGACCAAATTTCAGTTTGAGTCCACTGAGACTTGCTGCCAAAATGATTACGCTGTAAGCCACTTCAGCTTGAAGGAGCTTTTCCACAAGCAGGGTTATCATTAGCTGCTCAATTGAACTTGTGTTTTGAGCAGCATCAACTATTCAGCTGACATAAAATGTGTTATGGCATTAATAAGTGATGTAGAGGTTCAATGGACTGAACATTCTCAGCTTAGTAACTTTTTCTCTAATGCAGCAGCATCACGGTGGAGAGGGACACAGACGTGCACGTGAAACCTGTAACTAAAACAAAAGCATTACAGTGCAAAGTGAAAAGCTGGCGATTTTATAAAACTCAGATTGAGGCTTGAATGGCCTTTCCCGCAAGATAAAGATAAACTGTTTCATCTCTTAACTGTTGAAACTCAGCTGTAAGCGTAGTAAGAGCTGGTAGTAATAGCTAAAATAAACACTTATTAGCTCACAGTGGAGGAGTTCCTGGGGTGGCATCAACAATTAAACTCACTGGGTAGTATTTTCAGTCTTTATGAGAGAGATGCCTATGTTCACAAGTATTGATTTTAGCAAGGCCAGTGGAATAAAAAGATGGATTCTCACAGCGAGTGGTGAATCCCATTAAAAAGAGGAAAGTACTATATTACAGACAAATGGCCCACCATTACAAGCTGAAAGTTTGCAATTAGGATTTATTAGCTTAAGAGATGAATGTGTCTGAAGTACCAAATTGTGTTAAATACCAATATAGTCGTAAATCATACAATTAAAGGTAAGGTGACCTGCAGAGAGAAAAACAGTCTTGAAGAAAACACGGACAACTGGAGACACAGGAAGCAACAAGTCAAACAAAGCACGACCACAAACTTCGCTGTGGGAGTTACAGTATGTGCCAACAAATGACTGCTAGTGAGTGACATGGTATGTAATCTACAGAATTTCCTGAGAGTTAATTTCACAATCCAAACAAGTCACAGAGTTGAAAACATGCAGACCACCAAGGAAGCCAGACAAGACAAAGGAGGTGAGATGACATGCAGAGGACTCAGTTTATCGACACCATTTCTGCTGAAGCGTTTTCTAGCTGATCCGGAATACGAGAAGAGAAGTTAACATCCCATGAGAATATTTCTTTCTAACTTACTATACTGTTGCAAACCATGTGACCTAGCGTTTCCTAATGAATCTATAAATGTGACAGTCAAGGAACTGTCTCATCATGGTTACCTACAAATAGCGGAACTCTTAACATAAATCCCCAGAAGAAGAAATAAAACGTACACACTGGAAACAATAAAACTGATTTACGAGATAAAAAAATACTGAATTCACAGCAGAAGGAAAATGTCAGTGTTGCGCAACAGCCCTTAATATAAGCCATGCATGCAAAACACAGAGCAGCAGTCACACACATAAAAAGGACATGAAGGGTGTGAGAGCAACACGAAAGACAGAAATAAAGAGTGTTCTATGTGTAATAGTGTTGTTTGTGCTGTTGTTTAGTTAAATACAGGAAAACCTCACTTTTGCAGATGAGATAAGAGAAAAAACATATCTTTATGCAGCCAGTACAGTATGACTCAAGACACATGGAATAAAGCTTAAACATCCATGAACCGATGATATAAAACATTAATACTATGCGATGATAATTAAGACGGACTTAAACATGCTTGAGACATGGTTTACATTGTCGATTTGCCTTTACAGTGTTCATGTTACATTAAGGGCTCATCCATATTGATGAAACACAAGATGGACTGAGAGTAATGGACTGAATCCAATGTGATGCACTAAGTGGTTAGATGGCTGGCTCTCCATGTGTATGAAGGGTAGGAGGATTCATGCGCTTAAGTGTATTTTGTAGCTGGTTCCAAGTATGTGTTTGTGCAGCAGCTGGTCTGTGCATAACGATATATCAAGCTCATGGGACAGTCACAAAGCGCTGAAAACATGACAAAACAGCAATTTCTGTCAACATGACACAGTCTTCTTTGCAATTCTGATGCCTGTGCTTGAAAGTGAGGTGAGACTGCAACTGCTTCTAATCCAACAGGGAATGTATCAGTAACAACTGATGAGCTTTAAGTCTCCACTGTACCTTCACTCCTGCCAGTGAAACACTAGTGTTGATTTTGTGCTGGAAGAACAGACTGTTGTTTCCATGTGTGACAGCTTAATGTGAGTTTTAAATGAATAGTGTAGGTGTAGATATTGTTCTTGGCCTGTACTCCTTAACACAATACATGTAATGCATGCAGCAGAGAGAATGCATTGTGTAATCAAAACTCCTCTTTGAGTCATAATTGTATTGAGGGAATCCATAAGGACATGCAGTGGGCAAATTCAGTAACTTGCAACCTGAGCACATACTTTAGCTGCGACATTTACTACGACTCCTCTGTGGTTTCTTCAAGTCTCAAGTCTTCCCAGAGTAAATAAACTAAAAATATGGGCTGCACAAGCCCTTTTAGTAGTAGTGTTGACAGACAGCAATGAGTAATGTGACAACCAAATCACCCAATTATAAGCTCACCTCCCGTAGCTGATTCACTGACAGATTTGACTTGTAACAGCCAATGCAAAACCAGATGATACTGTCAAAACAATGTCCTCACTGCACCGCTGAGGCTCAGTCATTATCCCCTGGCAGTTCCAACTGTTTGAGTCTCAGTTGTTGATACAGTTTAGCTTCGGTGCAGCCAGTGGAGATCTAACCGTGGGTCATTTGCCTTCAGCATACTGAGTGTTTTTGTCTTTCTTTTTAGCAAGACAATGTCAACTAAAATGGCAAACATAAGAATTTATGAACATTAATGCCTTATGATTAAAGCACACTGCATGTGTAGCAATGTGTGTACGTGTCACATCTCGTTTTCCTCAGCTAGTTTTAACCTTTAAGCTTAGCAAAAAATAATAAAAATCTGACACCTCTCCCGAAGGGTCAAGGCTGTCAGGAGACACACTGTATTAAATCTTTAGAGGTTGTCCAACTCTCTGCAGTCTGAAGGCTGACTGTTGATTTTATGAGTATATTTCATATAAACAAGCTGGGTAAAAATGTATATTAATAATAATAATTTCATCTGCTTGCAATTCCTGTCTATGAGCAGGCATGGCTGAACACACCACCTGGGACCATTGGGGCAAGAAGGGGCATATTAAGGTATTCAAGTGAAACAAACAAGATAGTTGGGAGTAGAAACTCAACGACAAAGAGTGAGTGAGAGAGAAAAAGCAAAAAAAGGAGGAGAAGGCAACAGCATTCCAGTGTAGTGTTTGGTATTGTGCAAGCTCTGGGAGAGTTGCTGCAGTCTGGCCTTGGTAAGAGCCAGTGCAGGTCCCTGGGGAGACCAACCCGTTGGCCTCCAGACAAACACGAGCAGACATAGCCAGATGTGTGGGAGTGTATAATACAGACAAAAAGAACAGGCAGATTTAATGACACACACTCCGAGGAAATACAAATAACAGAGCTTCTTTCCAAAAATAAATATTGGCCATTTGGAAAATGTGACAACTGCCCTGAGAGAGATTCATTATGTAATATGTGCTAGTAAAAGACAAAGGATGTTTGGGGAAAGCTGGAGTGTGGAGTTACTATGTACATAAAATGTGAAATATATATGATTCTCAGCCTTCAGAATCATGGTAGCTGTATTCCGATATACTGCATTTAAAGCAACATATGCTGCAGCTGCACATTTAATATAATGATTGGCAACCTGGTAAACATCCTGTGTTCTTGCTCATTTAAAGCAGAGCAACATCTTAAACCTGCCTTGTTAAACAAATAAATTAATATTACACTATATACATGCCAGATGGGAATTTGTAAGGACTGCATCCAAAAATCCTCCATTCAATATATATACTTTATTCTTTGATTTCTATAAACTAACAGTAACAACTGATGTCATTAAATGAGCTCCTTTAGAAATACAAGGCCGCTTTTGCAGGGATGTTTTTCTCCACTCACATTTGTATTTGCATAACTTCTACCCGATTACATAAATTCTGAGCATGAATAAAATGTTCTTCCAGGAAAATCAGAGCACATGCTGCCTCAGTGTCCTTGTCACTCGAGCAGGTAAAAATGTGCAACGTGATACTGTCACAGATTAGCTACCTGGCTCTGCTCAGCTTTTAGAGAAGAAAAACTCAACTGTCTCAAGTCATGTGCGGATTCAATGTTATGGTGAATGTCTTCTCCATTTATAGCACTAGCCGCGAAATTCTCACTGGTAGCACAACTGTGTCGGACGCAAAAAGAAGCCTTAAACATGGACCACAAAGAAAACAGCCAGAAGGACGCTGGTAAAACAGATCTGGAGGTTGCTCAACGTTAAAACCCGCTGGCTCTTACTTGTCATGGTAAAACATGAGCCGTGTTTCTCTGGGAATGTTTAATAACCTCTTGCATGTAACTTGAGACTCAAAAGCCAGAAAAAAAATGTGTAAGATGTTCTTCTACTCCTGCTTAAATGTAGCAGTCAAGGGAAAAAAAGAGGAAATGTGCACATACTGCACCTACAAAACATAAACACACACTGAAACATCCAAACCCTGAATTACTTGCACACAACTGCGGCACTGTAGCAGGTTTATATTAATGCAGAATCCGGTCGTAGAGCTATAAATAACAAGCATGTCATCATAAGATTTTTTTCCTCTCTCTCTCACAGTTTTCTCTTCTCTCCGTCTTTCACCCACACCAACACACACACACATACTCTCTCTTTCATACTCACACTCTCCACACTCGGGTGTAAAACTGACACAGTGATTAGCCAGGGGCAGGTTGGTGATGACTGTGGAGAGCTCATGAAGGTTTTCTCCCGCCTGACTAACATATCTCCCCCCACCCCCCAGCTTCCACTCCCTCTCCTCTGAGGAACAGAGGCTTGTTTGGCACCAGGAAGCATCGAGGGTAGCGCCGCACTGAGAGCTGAATATTCCTGCAGTGCCAGTGGGGGTGCAATGAACAGCAATCAGTTGGGATCACAGAGAATGCTTTTGCCTTCAAGACTGTAACATCACACGCACTCACTTCCCAAAACTGCCGGCAATAGTTTTCTCGCACTAGCACAGGTTTTCTTTTAAGGCAAGGCGGGGAGTGTGATAACTTCTGGTGGTATGTCTGTTGCATTAATGATTTTCGTACTTTATATGAAGTTTACAGTTCTTTTTGTCAGCTGTTTTCTCAATTTCTTAGCTTTTTAACAAAGTATAAGAAAGACTGTAAGAGAGAAATTCGCAAGTTTTCTTACTTAATTTTTTTTTTAATGATTATAACATGCCAAACTACAGATTAGACAAACTTCCAAACCTGTGCAGCATATGTATTGACTTCCTTGTTTTGTTCCTGAATCTGAACATGGGCTTTAGCTAAATGATGTACAGTCATTACATCCATTACGCTGCTTCTCTTTAGCAAAAAAATCTATAAGGTCACTGTTTAGTGTTTATAGTATTTAATAATACTTATATGCACAGTAAGAAGATGCAAAGATCTGGCATACACATATGCTTCACACATATGCATTCAACACTAGCATATCCAGGCTTTAAGTAGTCTTTCTGGAATACAAGCATGGGAATATATAGGCTGCATATATAGGAGGATACAAAAGAGAGAGACAGCCCCAAGACAAAACTGAAGCTGCTGGAAAAACTTGTCCTACTTTCTTCAAAGAACAATCGCCTGCTTCTGCTACAGCGTTCAACTCTGGGAAAATGAGAAGAGGGGAACAGATTTGATAACGCTTCCCAATTACCACCAATAAAAAGAAACAGTGTTTCTGCGAGTGAAGAAATTCTCCTCCTTTTCCCATGCTGGTTTTGGACTGCGTTAGGCTGATGGTAATGGGGGACAGGCTTATTTTGCTAATGATTTAACCATGGCTTTGTCTGTTTCTCTGCCTGCTAACTGTGCTCTTTGGAGAATGGCTACGCTAATCCAAAAGTCTGGCTCCAGTTTGGAAAGCATTCACAGCTGCCTTTCTGTGTTAGGTGAAATCACAGTGTTTATTGCCAAATGTGGCAGTCTCTGGTGAAAAAAACAAAAGAGGAAGGTAAAGGAGATAGTAAAAGTCAATGAACTCCTAATCTGTTTTCCATTCATATCAAAGATGAACTTCCATACAGTGACATAGCTCCTCATCATAGGAATTTTGGGAAGGGTCATACAAAACTGTGGTAGCTAGAAAAACATTTATGACAGTTATAATAATTACAATAGAAATGATAAGAAACTACAACAAATGTACTACTCCATCGTTGTTTGCAGCATTTTCTAGCAACTAGTTTTGGAGAGACACGCTTCAGTCAGTTTTACAACCTGAGCAATCACATTTCTTAGTATCTTAGAGGTGAAAAGAGGAGTGGGCCAAGAAAATACTGCCGGCATCTAGAGCTTGAAAGATAATACCGCATCATCCGATTACACTGAACCCAACACTATATCTGTTCTTAACTGCCGAGTGCAAAACAAACCAACAGCAGCAAAAACTAATGGATACTGGAGAAGGCAGAGGCAGGGGGAGAGCAGCCATCCTACGCCACAATCGCTTTCAGATGAAATGCACAGGGGACGAAGGTGAGAAGATGCCTATGGGTCAAAAGCTTTGAATAGGAGAGCAAATGTATGCTTTGTACAGTAGCTCACACAAGGTGCAACACCTCTGCCTTTGCTTGAACAAGAATTTCATCCACCTTGCCTCCGTCACCCAGCCCGAAACTGTTTGAGTTGGTGCATGTGTATGAAACCAACCCTGATGGGTCTCATTAAAATAGAAGAAAAAGAAATCTAAAGAAAAATCACACATTTCCTGCTCATGAGGGGGAGTATTTGCTGCCAGCAAGTGTTTGCTGCAACTACATGTAACAGAGATTTAAAAAAATGTTCATTTCAGCATGAATAATTTCCATATATGCCACACATATCAGTGACTTTAAGCGGTATTAAGAATTATAATAAACTCAGCTGCAAAATTTATGAGAACTGTTTTTCAATTCTCAGCAATTTTTCCTGCAAATATTTCTGGGGTAAGGACTTTGCTTAATCTGTACCACTTGGCTTCCCAGCATATGCTTCGTTTTTTTTTTTTAATAATAGCACAAAACCCAGTATTGTGCTATTTAGCATGTGCATATCTTCAAGGTCTCAATACAAAGCACCAGAAAAAAACAAACGTTGAAGACAGAACTAAAGAGAAGATGGCTGTCTGGTGTTTTTCATGAAGTATGTATTGTTATTACACACACACCCAACAGGAACATCTGTGGTGGGAGCGGTGGAGACTGAACACATGCAAATAGAGCAGGACCCAAACCTGCTGAGACACAACAACACAGATGGCTGCTTTTTACCCAGCTGGCACTGAGACATATGGAAACAGAGATCATTAGTGAGATAATAAGTGTATGACAATATTAGCAAAGGTAAGTCATCAACCAAACCCTTACAATTAATACAAAAAGTCCTAACTGAATGTTTACTACAGAACAAACCTGGCCAGTACCAAACATTACAAATACACCGCAGAAAAGTATAACAGAGAATTTAGCTGCTGAAGAGACACTTCTGTCAAAGGTTTGTGGAGAGCAAAACAGAACTAAAAGGAAAGTTAATATTAAATGTATTTATCACGTAACCAGACACACAACGGCATCATCACCATAACATTTTTATTCAATTCAATTCAATTTAATTCCATTTTATTTATATAGTGCCAATTCACAACACATGTTATCTCATAGTCCTTAAAACAGTAAGATGATGACCTGACAAATTTTGAGAGAACCCAACAATCGAAAGAATACTTCGACCTCCCTATGAACAAGCAGTCGGCGACAGTGTGAGGAACCAAAAAACTCCCCTTTAAAGGGAAGGAGGAAAAAAAAAACCTCAGTCAGAACCAGGCTCAGGGAAGGCAGTCATCTGCCTTGACCGGTTAGGGTGAGAGTGAGGATGATTCATAAGGTGATATTATATCATTTTTGGGTTCACAGCTGACTCTGCAACTTCCAACGGGCCAAAAATAATTAAAAGTACTGAAAAACACTGCTACTATCAGAAAAGATATATAGGTTGAAATATTGTATAATGTCCTACTATGTAGAGTTGTTTGAAACATTGTCTGATTGTTCATTGCCATTGTAGTAACCTTTGACTTTCAGTGAGCACTCATAAAGCGTTGCTTAAATAAATAATATCAGCTCCTGGCACTATAGGTAAGTTTTCTATTACATCAGTCCACAGGCTTGACTCAAAAGTCTGCCTGATACATGCTCAGAGTTTGACAGTAGAGGACTGTTTTCAGAATCATCTGCTGAAAGTGGAATGTGATCTGACATGACACCAAGTTTGGATCCTGGTCTAACAGCAAACGGACACAAATGTATTGTGGAAACATGAAACCTTCATTGCACATAGAAAGAGAATAGTCTTGTAGTAATGCAGAAGAAATCTTGCATCCAGTAGTTAAAACTAGAAATGAAATTCATGGATACTGGATTTATATATGAGGGAGGAGGTGTGGATTTCATTTTAAGAATTTCTAACCTGACAATTTAACTTTTTATGGAAAAACCATATCGGATATGAATTAACATTAAAGCAGAATATTTGTATATATCTTCAGTCATGCCTGGAGGGGATCTTTATGCTTTAATTTACCACACTTGATATCAAAATCTAATATTCACATTATGTTCCACTGCATGCATTTGGAATGCATTTTATCTGCTTCTTCAGTTATTTAGGACATTAGGCCCTACGGCAATAAAAAAAAATAATTAAAAATCAGTTTCTCCAAAAATACTACAGGAGCTGTTCTACACACAGACAAGTGACAAATTAAAGGAAAGAACTAAAGCCTTGACCCCTATAGTTAGGGCATCCAGTGGCTCTCTTATGCTGTGAATGTCACTTTGCCGGCATGGTTTGGGTCCAGTCATTCCCCAACAGGGAACGGTCACTCCATAACAGGTGAAAAGTTTTGAGTGATCACCTTTATCCTATAATAAAACATATCTATCTTGATGAAAGTGTAATCTGCTGGGATGCACATGTTCCCATCTAGAAGGCACAAGCAGTCACTGAATGGTTTATTGAAAATGATGTGGATCACATACTATATCTTTACAGCAACAAGATCTGAAACCAGTTGAACAGATTCTAGAGATTTTGTGTTAGACTGCGCTCTCCATCACCATCATCAAATCAACAAATAAGGGAATATCCTTTGGTAGAATAGTGTTCATCCCTCCAGTAGATTTCTAGAGATGTGGTCCCCCAGTATCTTACTGAGACACTTTATATTTATATATAGATAGATGGTTATACAAATATACACTAATAAATGCATGCATAGAGCTGTAATCAATATCATGTCTTGTTAGTCATCAAGTTGAGAAAACTGGCTTCAGGCATACAGTTTTTGTTTTGGAGAATGCCAGTAATGGAGTAGAGAGTGGAATCAGCAGAAAATTGAACACAGCATGAGAGACTAATCACAGCATGACTTGGGTCCATAGGGAGTAACCAGACTCTCTTGGCATCAACTTTTAGAGAGGCAAAACAGAACCACTAATAAAGTCCTGAGGAGGCAAATATTGCAGAGGAACAAACTAAAGGTTTGGCAGCTGATAAATGTAAGTGTGCATGTGGCATGGGCTAACCTAACAGTCAGGGAAACGACATGAGAAAAACACAGATGGACAAACAGACCAAGACACACACATACACATACATCCCAACACAAAACAGACGTTAAACTCACAGTGCAATTTATCAAGCAGCAGCACTGGCAGCCATGGAGTCCCAGTTGGTGAAGCAGAGGAACACCTACTGCTGGAACCTACAGATGACAGAAACAGAAGGCAGAGAAAGACAAGATAAACAAAACGCATGAGAGTGTGAGGAAAAAGAATAAAGAGGGAGAGTGACACAAAGAGACATGGAGAAAACACAAAACAAAGATGGAGGGAGAGAAGAGGAGAAAGCATTTTGTTATTTTGCCTGAAGCAAACCTCGGCACATCATGGCTTATTTTCAGAACAAATCATTGTTCTGGCACGCTGCAACCGAAAAGATATTAGATTTACTGCTACACTGATCACCCAGGCAAAGTCATCTAAAATCCATCGACACTTTATTACACAAATGAATACAGTTTGATGCATATAAAACTTTTGAGCTTCAAGTAGCCCTCAGGTCTTGTTCTTTACAACAATATTTCCCTCTCATCCAATAGTAGGACAAATACCATTTACAATTTTTCTTAAATTAATCTTCTTGGCAAACAGCACGAGATGACTGGCCCAAAACTTTGCTGTTGTGGCCAGTAAACAAAGCTGGTTTATTGGAGTTGTTTCATAAAAGTATGTCTGAAATTGCAAATGTTGTATAAAAGTGGACTCACATGGTTTCTAAGGATGTAAGCAGTGTTTCCAGGGTGAACTACTTTACCAAAATTTGTTTGAAAATCACATTCCGGCGAGCAGCTGTACAACAGCCTTAATATGAGAGAAATATCAGATCTAGAGACGAATTTAACAGCCAAGGAATGCTGTCCTTATCTTCTGTGCAAAAGTAATACAAAAATATGCATTAGATTATTTTTGGTAAACTCTGGGTGGTGTAAGCAAAATTTTGAGACCTTCATAACTGTTTTTTAAAGGCATAGCTGTGTCACATTTTACATTGTTAAATACATACGCAATGCTCAAGTGAGCAGCATGTGAGCATCTTTCTTGTGCTAGTATCCAGTGTGCTGAAAATAAACTGGACAGTAACAGTTTTGCTAATCCAGTTGGTGGATTTAATGCCAACTGTGAAGGGAAGGCATATTTTCTGTCAGTGAATTGAAACTGCTCAGCCCATTTGTGAATTATATCCCCTTTTTGCTGTAGGATCAGTTTGAGGTGTTCTATTGGACACAAAATAGGTGGCTCTAGGAGTGTTGCTATGCAACCGAGGAAAATTTCAGAAAATAATGCAAAACCATCCCCCCCATATTAAGGATTCTATCTTAAAAACCGCTCTGCATTAATGCGTCCAAGAAACAAGCATCTTGTTGGGGAATAAAAATAACCACAGTCATCTCAGGAGCCTTGAGCTGCTTTTTATGAACCCATTTATTTGCCTCAGAATGGAAAAATGATGTGTCAAAATAAATAAGGAGAAAAATAACAAAATAAACAAGGGGAGGAATAAGGAGAGAAAATCCTTGGAAGTTTAGTTCTGACCAAACATTTGGTACATCAGTAAACAAATATATAAATAAATGAGGTTTTGCTTCAAAAGTGTGCCTCTGTGTGCAAGCTTCCTTTGGGTTCATCTTGGTCAGGGTTGGGTTATGATCAATGTAATTGCAGAGATCTCAGGATATGGCACTATTGCTTCCCTTGAGCCCAGTAGAGCAAATAACACTGGTATTGTTTTTGTTTTGTTTTTAAACCTTTAATTGACGTTAACAGTGAAGAGACAGGAAATGGGGAAAGCGAACAAGGGAATGACATGCAGCAAATAGTCTGGAATCAAACATTGCTTGAAGTTTGATTTTCTAACCACTCACACTGTGGGTCATCCCAATACCAGCAAATTCTATTCACTTAAATTTCAATACACACATTTTTTAGAAAAAACAGAGGCACAAGAAATAACTGTAACTGTTGTAAAGGTCAGCGTTACTACATGGTTCACATTTATTAATTACTACTGTTAGGATGCTAAATTAACTGAATCAGCATGTTAATTCCCAAACAGATATTTCAGAAATTACTTCGGTGAGTAAAATAACAGACAAAATACTGTCATAAAGAATATTACTACAATCAGATCAAGGCTGTATTGAAATGTGCATTATTAAAGGGCACATGCTGGGAATGTCAGATTTTTATTAATTTTGCTGAATACAGGACCTTTAACAGTGCAGAGATGGAACTTTCAGGCATGACATGTATCTGCTACTACTACTAATACTATCTACTGTCACTATTTGTGGTTCTGGGTAAGTACCCTATTTATAGCTAATGGCTAACTAGTTATGTCACAAGTGCATGTAAAACAGCTAAAGGGATAACAGGCATTCCCCAGACAGTTTAAAGTTCAGGAAGATCATTTATAAACCTGAAGAAAGTTTATGCTCCGTTTTTTTATTGGTATTTAAAAACAGTAGAATGGCACTTGCTGTATCCAGCAGTGCCCTCCCACACACTCTCAGAGCTACACACACCTGTGAGCTGCCAACAGACCCATAAAACCACCTCCAGTTGACCTAAGAATGTCAGCTGGAGTCACTTGCTAAATGGCTCAGACAATGTAGGACAGAAGCACAACTACTGAATAACTGTTTTTTGTTTAGTTCCTCTGCCAAATGTCAGAATGTTGAAACTGGCGGCCTGGCTGTCAAAAACAGGATTATCAAACCTTCCGTTTCTGTGTTGGAGCATTCCTCTCCAGAAGCAGCTACATATCAGTACAACACCATGCTTGTTTTGCACATTTTGCACATTTCAATCCAAGTGTGTTTGCAGGTGCCATTGCACGCATGTTCCTACCTCCGCCAACTCTGTTGACCATAATCTCGCACTCATACCTCATAAACAACAGCTGGTTCCAGTAGTCTATTTGCTACCTGTAAATTCCCCTCCACAGGACTCACAGTTCTAGCATACTCTTGGTTTGTCTCATCCGAGGGGTGCAGTTCCAGGGACACTACGAGCATGTGTTGCTGCCTTCACACTATAATAACAGTTTGAGTTTTCGACTGGCACGCTCTGCGGTAAACAGGCTTTTAATTGACTGTCTGAGTGCCTTTTTCAAAGCATTACTGGCATGAAAAGAAATGCACTGATTAATGATTACAATGCCTGTTTGTCTGAAAGGTATATTCAATATCTACAGTGTATGCAGGGGGAATTAAGCCTGCAGCTGGTCTTATTACACTGTCTCGCACCGTTTGTTTACTGCAAAGAAGCTGTTGAATGTCTCTGGCGTCACCCAAGAACAAAAGCATTAATGAATTATTTGTTGAAAGGTTGAAAGATGCTAAATTAAATACATTTGGAATGAAACATAATGCATACTACTGTATATCCCTGGTGCAAAACAGTTACCATGTAGTTACCATTTAGCTAACTACTTAAAAGTTCCTGAGTACATGGTGGTCTTTGCATGGTTCCATAACAGAATAATTAGCCCAGATTTGCATCTCTGCACTTGTTTTAGAAGCTTTTCATCTGACCTCCCAGATCACCTTCACCCCCCTGCGCCCATGAGCATCACCTGCAAGCTCAATTTGCTGACTCACTTTCACTAACAGTGACTGCAGAGAGACTGAGCTAATAGCTTACAGTTGAACCATGAAATCTCCTGCAGGACAACAGCATGATGGCAGGAAATTTAAAAAAACAGACCAGAAACACAAATATGGACTCAAAATGAATGTTTAGAGTAAGTTATTTATACTCAGTACTTACTTGAAATCAGGATAAAGGTAAAATGACTTTAAACAACAACAATTAATCACTTGCATGCTGTCAAGCAAAGCATACCAGTAACCACATGCACTAAGCTGGACAGTAGTTGCATGTATTGGAGAATAGTTAGCGGGATAGCTACACAACATGATGACAACTGTCAACTCTTCTGTCTTGCACAATGGCATTTCAGCAACGCCATATGACCAAGTGGCCTCATTTTAAAAACAGCCCCAAACAACACTAAACCCAAAGAACTGCCATTTGTCTCTCCGGGTTTAACAGTTGTTCTCCACTAAATTTAAAGGATTGCAACATAAGCCTGTCTTAAAATGTAAGGCCTATGTTTTTCTTAAACATAGTGTATTCAATATAGTATAAGTCTGTGGTTAAGTACAAAGACATACAGGAAGCTTTTACACAACAACATGGCACAGCGGAAGACCACAGACAAATCATCACTTAAAATCCTGCGCTTAGTGGCAGAGTCAACGCCACACAGACATGAGATTGTGACAAACACTAAACAAACAGGTCTGTCCTACTAGGAGCTTCATTAATCTACACATGCAGTCCATCCTAGTACGCACAACAGTTTCTATGATTGTCTGTATGGTTCCCTGTCTTGGCTTTGTCTCTATAACAACCATCTCCAAACTCTGCACCTTCTGTGACAGACAGGGTGCTCATGGTGTTGAGCAGGGCTTCACAGTGACAACTACCACTGCTGCTCCTCATTTAACAGACAGGCAGCACAAACAAACGAGACAGAGCTAGAACAGAAATAATCATTTGTCGCCTACATGTAAAAAAAAAGCTAAACAAGCAGATATGCAGAATTTGAGTTTGCACGTTTTGTATACTGCAAGTTTGTAAGCAGATTTTACTGCAATACTATAAACAGATAAAATAATGTTATTCAGTGTTAATTATTTGAACCTGTCAACAGCTTCTGTGGTTCACATGTATAACCCAATTTGCTGGCATTTAATGGTTGAATAACTCTAACAACATCCTTAAACTCTCAGCATGCCTGCTTCTTTTTTAACAGTGTTTGCTGGAAAATAGCAACAGATCACAATAATCTCAGAAAGTCCTCTTTCAGAAGTTCTCTGGAGAGACTTGCTGCAGATAACGATGTGGATTTTATGAGTAAAAACTCAGTCTTTGGAGAGCACTGCACTGCTGAAGCTGCTCTTCTGAAGATAATAAATGATTTTCTGTCATCAGCTGATGTGACGAGCCTTCTTGTCTGGTCTTATTACATAGCAGGGCAGCAATTGATACAGCACAAGATCACCCTATACTTCCTGGCCAACCGTCAGTGAGCAACACTGGCACAGCTCTTGAACAGCTCAAGGTAGGACTTTTAGTGTGAGTCATAATGGCTGAAGGTTTTCTCCCTCATTATTGCATTCAGTGTATCTAGGCTGTATTTAGAGCATCTTACTTTCACTTAGATAGGCACTGTGGTTGGTCAACCAACAGGCTACTAGTGTTATTTCACACTTTTTTTTAAAATCCCAGAACAAGAAACCAAAGTAAATATGTCCAAGCAGTTCTTTTCTGGGATCATATAAAGTTCTTCAGGGACTCTGACTTCTCATTTTGCTTTTTCAATCTATGCCATCAATGCTGAGGCTGTGCCAGGCACAAATCATGTCTCCGAGTCATCATAATTAATCACAGACACAGAGAAGGATTTGTCACATTATCCATACTTAGAACTGCATTTTGGCAACACCTCTTTATCACATCAAGCCTGTGTGGATTCAGCAGGCTTAGCATTACAAATCTTGTAGCATGTGCGAGAAAATGCTAAGGCAGGCATCAGTTAGGGAGGTTATTTGGAAAAATGTATGCCAAAAAAACAACAGCAACAAAAAACATGTGCCCTGTATTTGAGTTTAGTTCCCAGATGAGACCCTACCAGTATGGAAAACACTAGCTCTGCTAAACTGTAGGCTAATTACAGAACAGCATGTTGCAAAAGAACGATCCATGTTTGTGAATGTTTTTACCATACTGCTATCACAGTACTAAAATGCAACAACAGTGTTTTGTGGTAAATCTATATAAGTGTGGGCAGAATGCCACTTGAAAGAAACACCAACTTCACCAGCTATGGCTAAACTGCAACTTGTAGCGGTTCACAGTCGTGTGTTTTAAATAATTAAACTTTGTTTTTTGCACACTATATTTACAAAAAAGTACCAAGTTTTAAAGCAAGCTTCGCGTTTCATCTTAAGGTGAGTAATGTCCTAAAGAGCCTTGAGAGAGCTTTTTTTCCATATGCTCTTGAAAAACATATGGGAATCATCAACCATATGTGTATTTTGGTTAATTTTTTTAGTTAAAACAAACATTTCTTTGGCAAATGTAGCCTCTTCATTTGTCTCCAGAGTTGGTAGAGGATGGTTTCCAAATGGTTTGTTTCTTAGTCAGTTCATTTTGTCATAGCGTGTCCTCAGTTCTCCCACGTGGCTGAAATGGAAATCAGAACTGGTATGGAACCATGCCAATCTACACCTTAGTTTGAAAGTCTTCCTGGATTATTTTTAGGGTGCAGTGAAACATTCGAATAGCAGAAGAGAAAGAGAAAAACATCCAGCAAGGTAAAGGGGCAAAGTGATAACATGAAGCCAGTTCCACTGCTTCAGGTACTGCTCTCCAATGCCTCTGGTCTTTTTGATGTCACCATTGAAAAAGGAATTTTGCCAGAGATTTCTCATCTCTCAAGCAGGTGCTAACATATTCTGAAATAAAGTGTAGGGATGTAAAAATATGTACAATAACCACCCAGAAAAAACAGCTTGGGAAGCTCTTCCCATGGTCTAATCATGCTACATCTTAAAATCTCATTAGGTTGAACATCAGGCCTTTAATTTACCACCAAGTCAGCTGAATGATTTCGGTCTGAATCACTCTGCTGCCTGTTGAAATACATGGAAAGAAATTAAGTGTCTATTGACTCACAACTGCCTCCCTGCAGTGAGATAGACATGGACTGAATTGAAAACAAGATTCTAACACATATCATCAAACAGTCTCTCTCCGGTCAGACATTACAGCATGAACTACCACGCAGATGTGTGTTTATTGTGTTTTCCTGCTCAGAGCTGATTAGAAAGAAATGTGCTGGAGGAGGGGTAGGATTATCCAATATACGCACAACAAAAATAGTCACAGATAAACCACCAATCAAACTGTATTAACGTGACTCTGCTCCAAACACTGCTGAGCATGTGCTTTTCTTCTTCACATATGAGCAAATGGAAAAAAGGCTACCAAATCAGTCACTCTCCTGCTTCAGTCTCAGTGTATATTTTTCTGTCTTTCACTCTCAGGTTTAATTATTATGGTTAGCTAAAATCATTCCAAAATCCTTTTAATTATGGCCGGAATTTCTTGGGACACAGTACAGCACTTTGTTAAAAATGCAGAAGAGAACAGTCCGGGTGCAACCAACAGTCCCAGTAACCAGATAAACCTTCTCTTTAGAACATTTTTAAGCTGAATAAGCTGCACCAAGACAAATTCAATATTCACAAGGATGAGAATAAGAAGCACAGGCTGCTTCAATATTGTATCAAAGAACTGAACAGGACAACAAAACATTACCCTCAATCTCTGCAACAGAAAGGCAAAGTTACATGAACAGATAAAAAGTAGCGTGTGAATCGCAGAATAGCAGCAACACAAGCCTTTTGGAGCAATGAAACACTGCCATTGTTGTCCCAAACTACTGAACTGTGTAACTAAGAAAGCTGCAGCAACTCCAGTGTATAAAGAGCTCTCATTAAAATGTGAGCCAGCTTGTCCAAATCCACACATCCTGCTTAATTAGAGGGTATCCCGTCAGTGCTGAAAGTCCCTTCTCCAAACACTTGACACTCAAGACAGGAGATTGTAATGATGCACAGGCTGGCTTGTAACTCCCTCTCCTCTGCTTCTCCTTGACTTCCCTTCATTTAATCTATCCCTTTGCACACCATTTTTTTTCCTGTGGATCTTTTAAGTCCTGTGTGATCACTCTGTCCATCTGTGTCTCTGAGCCCACCAGCATGCTAGCACATCTCAGTCATACTGTGCAGACAGCAACAGTTGTTGAAGCCTTGAAGAACAGGAGGAAGACAGAAGTGAAGAGCGAACATCAACAACAAAAAATGTGGCTGACTACTTACAAGGCAGCGATGTGTATCTTGTCAGTGGCCAGGCAGTGGAGTGAGGGAGAGAGCCACATGGCAAACGTAGTCGAGATGAAGCCGGTGCATGAATGAGAGGTAGAGAGGGAGGGAGGGAGGAAGAGCTTGAGAGCTACACGAGGAGGGAGGGAACAAGTATGAGAGTGGTTCATGGTGAGGGAGTCAAAACATAACTGAGCAGTGACAGAGGATGGGGGGAAGAAAGCAAAAGCAAGTACCAGACAGTGAGAAGCTAAATCAACTTGGCTTGCCTTTTTTAAGACGACAGGGTGAAAGAAACCAAAAATCCTGAAGGGAAAAAGAAGAAGAGTAAGAGGATGACAGCTAGAGGCGAGATAGCCTTGGCCTTGCCCTTCTCTTCAGCAGTAGTAATTCTTGTTCAGTCCTCATGTGTGACCAGCTCCTGCAACAATCACGTCATCAAATCCCATTAAGAACTCTGATGTTGTTCAGAGAGGATAAAAAGAGAAGAAATGGGAGAATGAGGTTGAGCTGAATCCTCTCAGTGGAACTGAAATCCCAAAGAGACCTATCAATTTCATGACGCCTCTTAACCTTACATTTTGCAGGCAGGGACAGAGTGCAGCAGCTGCCAGCCTCCCATTGATATGGATTTGAGCACAGGCAACCCCTGGTCTGTTTAGTACAAATTTAATAGATGTTTCAGTAGCCAAATGCTTTGTAAAGTGAACAAGTCTAGACAGGGAAAGCGATCTCCGCTCCCTAAACAAGTGAGATCAAATACAAAAGGCATGAACCAGTGAAGCAAATCATTAAGCCAGAAGGGCAGGATTTTTTTCCCCCGGTGATTTTGCCAACAGTTTTTGAATGTATGTTACCTTCTCGAGGCCTGCAATGCCAGAAAAATGTCTTAACAGGGATGTTCAATGAAGTATGAAGAAACACACAAGTGCAAAGAAAACGATGTATGATTTATTAGTTTATATTTCATTAGCTGATGATCAAAGCTGTGTGACATTGAGCAACAGTTGTGTCGTGGACTTCAAAAGATGATTAGAATGCTACAGTGGCCAAGGATAGCTTTGTAAAGAGGGTTTAATGAAGAAATAACTTCTAAGTAATTTCAAGCTTTTTGATGAAGCATGAGTAACATTTTTCATATTGTGAATATTTCATTTTACAGTGATACACTCACACTAGATCTGAATAGAGCTTTTCAATGCAAAGATTAAAAACTTTCAATGATTCAACACTGCACTGCATTGGCTATTTCAAAGTGAAAATGAAACATATTACTCAGATAACAAAGCTGTCTCAGTAAATACAGTAACCCTTTGACCGTGACTTAGATATGTGACACATCTACAGGCTTTTATTAAAATTAATAGGTTGCAAAGCTATTTGACAACTCAAGTTTTTGGCACCTTCTTGATTTCTTAGCAAGAGAACAGCATCAGAAACGGGCACAAACCACAAAATACTTTCCACACAGAGTGATGACTCTTTTGGACTTCAAGACAACAAAACATTAGATTGGTTTAATTGCTCAGCAAACTACAGACTAAAGCACCCCCTTTTGAATATGTGGGACATCTAGCATTCGGTAGACTTCACTGCAGCACTCAAATTTTCAGTACAAATCGTCGACATGTGTGCAACAAATGAGCCTGTTCAAAACAGCCCAGTCTAAACAAACCCTTCAGTGTTTCCACAGCCGATAGGCCGAGTTTCCAGTGCTGCCTTCACGGTTGCTCACTTCTGTGAGACTCACAAGACATTTGTTAAAATAAAGTGGACACTATGAGTGACTTTTTCACAACCAAAACAAATCAAAGGCATCCTGGTTGAACGTTTCTCACCATTTATATGGCTTTTCTAAGGTAGAGACAGCTGATGACTACCAGCTTTTTCCAGCGTTTAGTCTCGATGGCGCAGTGGTACTGAATTAGCTTAAAGAGGCCGTTTCCTATTGATTGCAAAGGTGCTATGCATGCAGATGTCAGGGCAGTTGGCAGATGATGTGGTGAGGTCTTTGTGGCCCCATCATCTGTGCTGACATCTGGTCCTTATGTCTTCTGTATTGAGGGGGCCAGGTTCCATACTCAGCATATAATGAACTGGTGGTGGAGTTAGTCCAAGGACCTACAAGGGCATTATTTGTAATGACAGGCAAGGGCAGGTAGTAAGTTCATTAAATAAGTAAGTGCAGCTGTAGCCATTTTTACAAGGCATTACAATTTGATGAGATATAAGTTATCAGTGCACTTAATGGCACATACTTTACTATGCCATTAATAAGCTATAAACATTAGAAATTTACACAGAACAAAAGGAGGAAACCAAGGAATATTCTACCATGCAATTTCTTAGACCCTTAGTTTCTAAGGATGATCTCTGGGGGTGGTGGTGCAAAGGAAAGCGGAAGAGGAAGAAATAGGATAAAGTCAGACATGGAAGCTAGTAGGATAAAAGTAAAGTACAGGGGGATGGGGTGAAGTCGGGCTAGAGGGTTGCCAGTAATTAGTCATCCTAACAAAAAACAGATAGCTGATACAAGCAGAAGTTTCCTGGGAGATGGACTAAAATAACACAGAAAGCCTTTGTAGCCTTTGTGGCTACTGATGCTCTTCTATCTGAAGATGAGATTAAGGATAGCTCCATGAAAAATATTACTGATCTAATCACTCCATGTGACTGCGAGGCACAGTGATGATATTGTATTTTCTTTACACTGCACTGTGGATGATGACTTACAGATACAGAATAATAGTTCTTGTAGGTGAAAATACTGCTCAGTGGGGAAAAAAATGCATTATGACACATACCCCTAGTCTGAGGAGTATGGCTCTGTAAGTATAATGGAAAGACAAAAATTATTTTATAAGGTAACTTTCATTCGCAAAGTACCTAAAGTGCTTTTACATCTACTTTATATGACAGGAATTGTTTTTATGTTACCAACTGTCACCTATTTACTCAACCCTAAAGCAAAAACAAAATTATTTCTATCAAGATTTCCTTTTGACTTCATCTCAGCAGGTTTTCCTGTGACTTTTCATTGACTTTCAAATGAGTCAACTGTTGCAGACTGTCTGTTACCACACTTAATGTGAGATGGCTTCCAAGAAAAATGCCTGTGGTTAGACACTATTATGTATGGCCAACCTGCCATTAAGGTTGGCCGCCTTTCATCTGTGAATGTTAGCCTTGTGTTTGTACGTGAGACGCTGCTCCTTGCATAAATATTGCTGTCGTGTGCGCATTCACGCGCAAACACCTCTGAATCCTCACCTAACAGCTGTTTTTTCATCCCCACCCTCACATGTGTTTGCACATTTCCTGCTTTGTCATCCTATCATCTATCCCTGTGTTTATCAGAGAGACTGAGACAATCTCTCACTCCCATTTTTATTTTCCCAACCTGGAGTGACAGGGAACATAACAGGATCATCCATCCCTCTGTCCTTCACTATCAGCTGCTCTATCTGCAGATGGGAGGACTCAGCCAATCATAGATTTGTCACTATAATGACTTCCTTTTACATGCTGTGTTGCAGCAAGAAAGTGAGCGAGGGATGCGAATCTTGACCCATTATTCTTTCTCAATGGCGCTTTAACTAGCACCTCAATAAATCAATTTTCTTATTGAGCTCGGGGGTCATAAAAGTCTATTTTAATGGCATTATAAACAAGAGTAGGTTCTCAATCAATGATTACACTGACTCGTGAAATGAGATGGAGAGGGAGTAAAGCTGGGTTTGTAACATGACACAAGAGGTTCACGGCTTCCCCACTGCAGAGCACAGCTACATATGTGTAAAAGTCTTTCTTTGGGGAGGGAGGGGAATGTATTTTGGGCAATTTCTGACATACCAGAGTCATTATTTGATGAGATTTGTGGAATTATTCAAGTGTTGCTGCTCGTCACAAGTTCCAAAATGTGGTGCAAGATGCTGTTTCAGATTACTGTATCCTACTGCATTACAGCCTTGTCAATCAACACTGCAGTGGCAGTAAGGGGAATCTATGTGATGCTGACATTCTAAGTGCGCAGCTTTAAATATCTGGTAACACTTGACAGTAGAGGTATTTGTTATACTATTCATATTTTAACAAACAATTCTTGCATCAAAGAACTATGTCCCTGAGTGTCACCCTCAGTGAAAACATGGAAAACCTTTAGCTTTTTAATCATAGCCACAGTAAAGATGACATAACAGCAGGCCAGCATGAGTTTCAGTAACTATGGAGAAATGGAAGAATGTCACTGTAATCCATCTCCAGCCCCACTGGAGAGAGGAGGATGAAGAAACAGTTGAGCTCCTTGGCTTGCTTTCACCCCCAGCCAATGCTCTCCTTTTTCGACCTTGCCAGTGGACCAGTAGGGATGTTCATTCCAGTTCTGTTCCGAGCCAATCCAGACCTACTCCAGATAGGGAGCCAGTCCAGGAGGGAAACACTTTCCAACAGCAAAGGACGGCATGGATGAGATAAGGCAATGCCACTTAGATTTCACCAAAAGGACATCAGCAGTAGAATATAAATGCTATGGAGGGCACAGTGAATGATGTATTCTAGCATCAGTAACACTCCATTTATTTTCGAAAGTGTAGGCGGTAACAAGGAAAATAGGTTTCAAATTCAAATATTGTTTATCCATGGCAGGAATGTTGTTCTTTGGCATAGGATACTTTCAGATGAAGTCCTCAGGCCGTTCTCTGCTTTTTCATATTCAGTGATAAAGACTGGGAAGGACAACACAGGGTTGAAACTCCCACACCACAAAACATTCCAAGTCTTACTCTCCACTCCCCCCTCAATGTGTCTATCAGTTCACAGCATTCTGCTGCTTTTTCAATCTGCCCTTCTTCTCCAGCTGCATGGCAAATAATTATTAACAGGATCAAAGCATATGAAAGGGCTTCTGCGTCAGGGAGGTTGAGCTTGGGGAGCCGGGTGACTGAAAGTGATAATGGCAAAGCACTGAATTGTTTTTGCCACTATATGGAGCACTAGAATGTTTGAGCTCTGCAATTAGTGCCATTGGAACTGAGAAGCAGTCTAAATTATGGTAAGGTAAATCAATTCCTGGTTGGGCTTTTGTTTCTTTAAAATAAAGTTGTTGTTTTTTTCCCAGACCGCAGCTGTTACAAACTAAAAAGCAGTTGACATCACTGACTAAGATGAGTCACTTAGCATTTTCAAATTCCTGGAACAATCAAAGTAAAAATTAATATTTGATTTAAATGAATACATTCAAATGTAATGGCCAGGAAAAATGTAATTTGCAGCAAACCTATTTTTTGAAACCAGCTACTTGTAAATTTCTCACTGAATAGCTCTGCTCACCATCAGATTCTTCTCAGTGAATGAACCGTTACATTCACATGCTGTGGAAGTACAGTAAGTAATGGTTAACAGCTGGTAATATATACGACCAGCCACGCTGGACTAAGACAGAAATTTATGTGGATGCTTTAACATACATGTGATGTACACTGGCGCTCATTTCCTCTTCGTGTTCCAGAGAGGTTAGGGTCTTGCAATCAAGCTAAAAGGCTGGAAACATGCACAACCACTGTCTAGCTCCCATATACTGTGTGTCAGCATGACAAACTGACAAGATGCATTTCACTCAGTGGATTACTTGTTTTTAATACCAAGGAGCGGATGATGAAATGCATTCCAGGATTTTAGAGTGCAGCGCCTGAGTGACACTTGGACAGGCTTTGATTCAATCGTAGACTGCTCCTCCATTCACATGTCAAGTAGGGCAAGATTATATCTGTGAAGGGTGTCAGAGGTGAGCTTGAAAACTCTTGCATTTATAAGGAAGAAGACAAAAATCGTAGCTGACACTCTACTTTAGCACTGTGGAATGGCACAATGCACCTAAAAAGATAAGCAATGGTATGGCCTAAAACTGCTAGGTCTAAGTTAAAAGTTGTAAGTTTTGTTACATCCATGTTTCCAGACTTGACCTCTGACCTTTTGGATAGAAAATGTCAGTGGTTCATCATTTTATTCTATTAGACATGTGTTGACATAAGTAAGTCCTGAACAAGATGAGTGGTGTGACAATTTAAAGTGGTTTGCTTCTCTTTTCAATTGTTTATACCAGCATCAGTGCAACAGCAATGCAATCTAAAGCTTTCCAATGACTCATACAAAAATTATCCTCTGACTGCATAAACATGATAAAGTGTGATTTATTACTTTTCCTGATCTTGAGATAAATATTATACTGCATGGCATTACATATATGACACTACTTTAAATAATTAACAAGGTAATCTAACTCTACACAAGCAGCAGTACATTACTTCTGAAGAGCATGGCGATGATTTAAAATTAATATTTCACATGGCCATTTGATCCTATTAAATAGTAACCACGACAAAATTCACTGTGTCCCTTCCACTTTCAAGGCAAAAGACAGCATGAGACAGAAACGACTGGAAATCAGCCATGACACATTTCACTGAGTCACAGGAAGACATCATGTCATAAAATATTCAGAAGAAAGGGGTGGTTGATAACCCAACCCGAGTATGGAACATAAAGTAGTGTGAGTGATATCAATTTGTGACAATAAAATACTGAGTCACAGATTAAGCATGCACACTTGGGGAAGGGCGCAAAAATCCACTGTCTATCAATCATGTATGACTGCCCTATGAGAAAATGAGGGTGCTCCAAACGGTCCAGTGCAAGTTCAAAGGTATCAAGGAAGAGGAGGGACTGTTTGACCCATTTAAATTCAAAATTGTGCGTGTTGTGAACATAGTCTCCACAGACAATGGGCTTAAGGAAACTGGTGGTGTCACTGCACTGCTGCCAGCTAAGGAGGAACGTTTCCTGCAAAGAGCGGGACCTGCTGTTGCCAGACTTGGAAAATTTCCATGTGTATACGTACAATCTGTTGATACCAGCTGTGTAACTACAGCTAATAAAGCTACGGCCTGATAAACATTACTGTGTTGTGGATGGTGTTTCCAATCAGCTGGACATAAAGACATAGACTTGTAGACCCAAACGTTCAGTTCTCCATACAGTAAAAGCTAATACAGTTAGCAAAATGTGTTTTCCAGGCAGCTAATTTCTGTGATTGCCTTGCCCAGATATGAAAATAAATGATTATAATAAGTCATGTAAAAATTGTCTTTCTTCGGAAAGCTGAATTTCCACAAATTCAGGCAAAGAGTACAAAGTTAGCATGACCATTAGAGTCAAAACAGCCACACTAATGGGATGAAATAAACTGGATATCTACTTCATTTCTACATTTTTAGCTATGTTATGCACTTAAGCACCAAAATGTAAACAGCTTGAGGAGGAGGAAAGAACCTTATCGAAAGCATAACCAAAACAGTAGGAGAGCTCCAAGCAACAGTTACCTTAGGAACCACTGTGGTATGCATGGTGTCACCCCCGTGCCTCATTTGGAAAACACCACTGATTGAATTAATCTGAATGATCACACCTGTAAAGTACTGACAGAACTTACATCCGATAGTGTAAACAGCTGAGCCTCATTAGGGTTACGACTACGTCAGTGACGTGGTATTCATAAACTTTGGGTAAAAGGAGATCTGGTACTATAGTTTAGTGTGTGCTCGCTGCCCTCCTGCCTTCTTTGACACCTCTGCATAGCTGTCACTCTGTCAAGCACATAAAACCAGGCATAACACTAGAGGCACGAGGAAAAAGTGCCTCTAGTGTTATGCCTGGCTATGTTGCAACACAAAATTCTGTATGATCTTCCTGCAAGCATAAATAATGTCTCTTGGAAATCAATGAGACACAAAACTTTCTATTTAACTAGATGATCAGAGCTTCAGCAACAGAGTAATTTTTCATCCAGACTGTCACTGGGCATCTGGCCACAGTGATGTGATTTGACTGTAATTCACTTTCCAAGATACTGCAGGATCACAAATTTATAAAAAGAAGTGTTTGTTATTCAAGTTCTGACATCCTGTTTGTCAAGGAATGCGTGAGGTGTAATTGAGATGATTCTCAAAACAAACAATGCCTTGCTGGAAGCAGAACAGTACCGTGTGTATACAGTGTGTAAGTAGGGCAGGGTATTGGCGCTGATCTCTCAAACTGATTTGATTACATCTGCTTTATACCAATGTTGTATGAAGCAGTTCTCAGAAAATATCAGTGGATCAATTAGGATCTTTTGAATTTAGCAAGTGAATAATACTGCTGTTTCAATGAATGTAAAACTGTATTAAGCGCAAATTATACTAAGTTATTAATAGAATTCCCAGTTATAAAACAGCTGGCTTTTCCTATCAGACAGATGCAAAAAGACTAAGACATGACATATTTTTCTTTTTTTAAGGCCTACATGCATGGAACGGTAATGAAAGACCTGCACCACTTGCAGTAGCGCTTTCATTATACTTTTTTTTTTTTTAAATAAATGCCATTTGCACACAGCTCCACATGCAGTGTCAGTACGAGATGCTTCAACTAAGTAGAGATGTACACTTTAATGATCACTATGAGCACAGACAGGAGAAACTTAAATGTCTGTTCACTAACTCATCTATCCTGTTTGTGACAAGACGTCAGCGTCCACACAGACAAACCATTAACTGCATAATACAGAGGACTATTGTGGCTCGAGGCAACTAACACAGCTAAATATCATCTATGTTACTTTCTAACATAAAAACAACTTTTGTATGCACACGGTAGCAAGTTAATTTCCACAAATTACACATTTAACACATCATTCTCAACTTAATTGTCAAGCTGCAACAAAAGATTATTTTCCTTTTTGATTAGTTTGTTGATTTTTTCCTCAACCAACCAATTAGTTGTTTTTTTCTGTAAAAGACAGAAAAAATGGTGGAAAATGTCGATCAGTGTTTTTCAAGGCCCAAGGTGATGTTTTCAAATGTGATCTTTGGTTCACAATCAAAAGATATTCAGGTAACACTCATAATGGAGGAAGGAAACCCAAAAATATTCAAATTGAAGACAATGGAATCACGCAGTTAATTTAATAACTGACAACTAATTGATTAATCGACTACTACATGAAAGTAACTCTTGGCACAGATGTAACAAATAAAGTTGGAAAGTTGAAAGAAATGATTCAGCCCTATATGTAAGATATTGTCGATGAATTTTAGCATTTTAGTTATTAGTTGTCCCATCCACTGTACATCTAAAAAAGGGCAACAACCGAATGAGCAAAATGTAAAAATTATTAACATGAGCTTTCATCAACTTGATCATGAACTACGATGAAGTGACTAATACCAATACTCTAATTTCTTAATGTGTATTTATCCCTTTGTCATACAGTCCTATTTGTGTATCACTTTTGAGTAAAATACAATACAGGAATATTAATGATGCAGGGAAGGATATACTGAGATAGTATCTGACACTCTTATGGGCAATTATGATTTATTGGTCTGTAATTAGTCGATGACAGGGGGCAAATGTGCAAAGCTGAATTGACACAAACAGCATAAGCTATTATTTGGATTAATGAAGAATTTAAAAGCAGCAATGTCATGTGACATTATGAGATGGGTAAAATAAGTCATTAGTAACATGCTGTCACATAAAACACACACAGGGTTGGCTCTAGTTGTCGACTAAGGCTATGATGAAGATGAATGTAGTCAGTGAGCTGTTTATCGCAAGAAAACTTTAAACAGCAGTCTACAAACAAACTGTCATCATCTGAAGACAAACCGTCCTGATTTGGTCAGATTTTCTACTTCCCACAGAATTTCTCATTTTTGCACATTAGCAGAACACTCTGTTCCTCTAAAAGCTGTAAACATTTCAGAGAAATCTCTGCTGCGTTGACTGGAAATGCATCCTCTGTTTGGATCAGCTTTCATGACAAGGGCACATTTTAGAGAGAAATGAATACCCAAAGCAAAGACAATGACTTCCTATGAATTACAGTGGTGAGAGGTGAACAAGAGGAAGAAGAGGGAGGGATGACAGGGGCAGGAGAATAGGGTCGTGATTGTTAAGTACATAATAATGCCCTCTGCATAGCCTGCTCGTGTTGGCTTCCTGCTCTGGGCTGATTGCAGCAGGTCTCTGAGGGCCTGTGTTAGACAAAATACGTGATAAGAACCTGTGAAGGGCCCTGTGAGAAAGACAAATAAACACACTGCAAGAGAGGCTAAAAAAGGAGAGACATAGAAGCAAAAGCAGACTGGCAGAGACATTAAAGCAATACAAAGAAATGGCAAAAGAGAAAGAGAGGCTCTCTCTTCCATTTGTTTCCTCCACAATATATTTCTACATGTATGGTATCCAGGGAGAAGGGAGAAGAAAACACAGTAGGGTTCAACAGTATAGTTCATACAAGAACTAGATAATAAAAACAATTTTTAGGACCTGTAAACAAGCGTGACAAAAGGGAAACAATTCTGAAATTAAACTATGGCGGAATAACATTTACAATTTTAATGAATAGTCATCTAAATGATTAAAAATTGCTACCCTTACTAGTCGACACCAGAGGTATCAGTTGGATAAACTACTGATATTTAAATAACGTAAAATATTAGTTAACTGAAGAGTCTTAAACAGCCAGCCACTACTGGTTGGGGCTGCAGGCACTCTCTCCTCATGCTAATGTGTCAATATTATAAACCAGTAAGGTGGAAAGCTGGACACTTGTAAAACTTTTAAAACCAGCACAGTTTGGCAGCATGTTAACCTAAGAAATGAAAATTAAAGTTGTGCATACGCTTTCAGCACAGGTATGAGGATATTACCTGTAAGGAAAAGACGATTGCTGAGGCTAGCACCGCTAACATTAGCCACACTCAGCTACCCAATTTCAAAAGTTCAAGTGTTTTTGTACTTTTAGACTAAACGGCTGGTCTAAAATTAAATCACTATTTAATCGACAAGGAATTTAGTTGTTAGAAACATCCCGAATTTTTACATGTAAATGAAGAATTTTGGTGAAGTGAAATGTTAAAAGAGGGCAAAGGTGTCCCATTATTGTTCCTTAAAGCTGCTTTCTTCAGCTTTTTGGTAATTTTGCACCTTTTTCTTTCATTCATTGATGGCCTCTCCCTTTGACTTCGATGTTATAGTGCAAAAAAGCAAGCCGACTGATAAACATTCTGCACACACTAAGAAAAGTACAATAGCCTCGATGTGCAGATATTGGCCATTAATTATAAAACTGTTTGTAGGAGCTACACCAAAAGTTTATGTGTGCACTAAAGACAAAAATAGCCAATGCCAAAAAATTATTAGATTAATCAAACTGTCTGCATTCACATCTCCATGGAAGTTTTTCTTTGTAAATCACAACCAACGTGTAAACGTGCAGACTATGGCAATAACAATGAACCCCAACTGATCAACACAAACCTCTCATTAGTACTGCAGTGCAAATTGTTCTCGTGGAGAATGGAAGCAGCAGCTGTTAATACAACAAAGTGTATGTAACTCCAAAATCCATGAGGATACAGGTGTCTCATTTTCAGGTGGTTAGAAAAGCAGAGCGTGTGGCAGCATCTCCAGTGTGCCTGGCAGCGGTCATGTGTTCACACCGAAGTGATTTGAACATTCAGCTGAAAACTAATTAAAACTGTAATGGGTGAAATATTCATAGTATTAACACTTAGTCTCAATTCTAAAATGAAATTAACACAGCTTGATGTGTTTCATAAGTTAATTCGGTTGGGATGAAAAATAAATCAGGAAATTCAAGTTTTCTATTGGGAAAAGGCGAAACCAGACTTTCCACAATCTGCTATCTTGATGCATCCTGGCATTGTTGTTGTCATCACTCAGTCACACCCTCTAATCTGAGCTCTGAGGGTTTGGAAATGTGGTAAAGAGCCAATGCCATGTGCTCAATAGTTTAATAATAGTCTGATAATGAATCACAGATGTAATGTGGTTGAGATTTGAGGGCTTTGGTTTTTTTGTTTAATAGAGAAGAGCTTAAGAAATAATTAGTGTCTCACAAGCAAAAACACATTTTTGTCACATTTTAGATTATATATTATTATTTGTTTGATTATTAAATTAAATTAAACCTCTGGAGAGGATCTTGATGAAACTTCCGTTTACTACGTCACTATCTGTGCTGTTAATATTTCAACACTCAAAAATGATAGCAGGTGCAGATACTTACATTTCTTTCAAGTTTGCTTTTATGTATCCCAGCTTTTTTGTGGAACGTGGCACATGAATGTTTAAGCGGTTGAATTGTTGTAAATAAAGTGGCATGTCAGTGCTGGGGAAAAGGACACCAGCACATCCTAAGGCATCACTGCACATCTATATGCCACTAGTGTGTGGGTTTACATGCTAAACAAAAGGTGCAGTTGTTTTAATGTGTCCTATACGCACTAAGATTAATATGTATGCAGGTGCTATATTTTTCATTAAAAAAGTAAATTTTACCAGAAAGTGCTAAGTTTGCAGTTTGAATTTCAAATGAAAGGATTCCTGTATAATCTCTGCTATCTCTACGAATTCTAGCGGGATCT
This sequence comes from Dascyllus trimaculatus, assembly GCA_024666655.1. NCBI lineage: Eukaryota > Metazoa > Chordata > Actinopteri > Pomacentridae > Dascyllus > Dascyllus trimaculatus. Next base: position 27,208,639 of record CM045448.1, read on the forward strand.
GTCTTCGACTTTCAAACAGTAATGGATAGTAGTGGGAACGACAGGTAATGAGAAAAAATGCTCAGAAAGCATGTCATTATGTCAGTTTCTGAATAGTCATTAAAAAGTCGCATGGTTGTATTCGAGCAGAATACTTCGACCCTCACGATGAGTGCTATAGATGTGAAGACTGAGTCATCTCAAGACACAGCAAGACATCAAAATCCATCAGTGCTGCTCCCAATGCATAGAAATGAAGTCATTAGACCAGTGAGCAAAGGCAATCCCTGCTGTGTTTTACAGCCTCGTGTCGCTCAGTTCTATTTTTAGGATGCTGGGCCAGAATTAGCCCTTTGAAGTGTAATTTATAATATGCACCAGGTACCAAATAACGAGGCAAGTGACTCGTCGTTATGCTGTTGATCAGCATGAAAGCAGGATCATGAATTTGAACAGTGGTGTAGAAACTAAAAGAACTGTTTGGAAAATAAAACAACTTTTCAGATCACAAAGCTTGATGCTGGAAGTTATTTTTGCACACTATATGTGTTTATTTCAGGTTGGTTGAGATGGAAAAAAGGGGGCTAAGACAAGCACAAACAAGTGCTATACTTTTCAGTGTCCTCTTATTCATTTTAACATGAAAAGTATACAGACGAGACATCTCATACATCAACAGTTTGGATCATATTGCACAGGTTTCCTGTTACTGTGCACACAAACTCTTTATAAATCTCAGGCACTGCAAACTGTTAGTTTCATACACATACATCATGCACAATTCAAATTCACTTTTGAAAAACTTGCAAAAGCTTCTGTAGACATGGTTAGACACACTCTGTTGTGTTGCACTCTGATGCTTGCGCATCTATGCCAGTCTGACGGGAAACATTTCAACTCGACCAGCCTTGCATTCCATCAAGAGCTGAGCTTGTGAGAGACATGCAGCAACAGGACGCCACAACACAGCCAGAACCACGGATCAGGCGATGAAGGCTTCAAGAGCTGTATCACGTTGCAACCTGACGGGTTTAAGGGATTCATAACAATGCAGCGAGGGATTGCTGTGAATGCAACCCTTTGAATTGTCATGATGAGCTTAAAGCACTGCGCACTGTCATGTGACCAACATCAACTGGAATGTGAAACTGAGCCTTTCCGATACAGGTATTAGGTCCAGGTAAGCCACCGGTATACATTAAGTAATAATATAATAATACTGACACAAATGAAAGAAAATAAGCCAAAGAACTACAACTACTCCTGAATAAACCAACATGACAGAGCAAAGCTACCAAATGAGCTGCTGCATGTGCAGCACAGAACTGCAAGTAATGACCCATTAACTGAATTAATGTGGAAATTAAGTACTGCTGTTCACGCATCCATGGCATCTTCAAAATAAAACAGCACTACTATTGTGGATTATTACAGTTTTCAATTTACTTATTCGTTGTTACACCCTCATAGTGTCTCTTTCCTCTTTGATCTTTCAGGTATGTGATAATTTCAATTTAAACTATCCAGGCAGTGGGTGGGTGGGCAAAGGGTGTAGGGGTGAAGCACTGGGAAGGTCCTTCTTTATTTCAAAATATCAGTGCAAAAGGGGAGAAGACTGAAGGACAAATCATGCTTTCCGATCATTAATCAAAGCAGACTTAGGAGGTGCTTTGATTTGTAGACTACATGCTTTCCAGTGAGCCCAAACACAGCAGGAAGTTTAAATTCTACAGAAATCCTGTGCTATGTCCGCCCACTGTGTTAGGGACAAGAAGGCATGAAAATCCAGCTGTCGGCTATTCCATAGTGGTTGGCACACCTCAGGAATAATCACTGACACAGTGTTCCAGCCCAGTCTGTAGCTGCTATATCGTGTAAAAAAGGACAAAGCCACAGCAAGCCTTTCAGAAACATCCATGAGAGCCCTGGGCAATGCTGTGTAGCAGAGGACACATACCTTACAGTGTGTATAGTATATTGTTGTATGAAGGGAACTGCATCCACCATCCATGTTCAAAGTCCGCATCGATCATAAACCATGAATCGGCTCTAAAATTTCTATTGAGCTGTGCAAATGGGAGAAAACACAGTCTACAAAATTCAGTAAATAGGGCACAAATGTGAGTTTCAACCATGTTTTACCTTTATCAGATTCAGACATGGTTTGAATGAATACTTTTTATGGGGAGCATAAAAAGCATATTAAAGTGTATTACAGAAACATCTTAAAGACATCTATAAGACAAAACCATTTTTTGGAAGCTTCTGTCCTTTGTCTCATTTTTACTATTGTAATGACTGTTGCCTTTGCAATAACTGCTCCATACAGACTGGTCAGCAAAACCAAAATGCTCCTGCAGTAAGTACACAACTTATTCTGAGATGCATCTTATTTTGCTCAAAGATATTTTTCACCTTGGTGGGCTAGTGAATAAGATATTCGATTTCTGGTCAATTTTTAACCCTGTCCCACTTTTCTCTCCTAAAATAGTTTTCACTTTCTCCCTTGTCTCCCTGCCAAGCTCTCTAAAATCTAATTTCATTTTGGCCATTTGGCATCAGAAGACAGATTTGGCTCTATGGGCCTTCTGGCAAGGGGTAACGCACAGCATTTCCAAAGAAAAGGGACAGACTATCAATCCATGGATGGAAAGTTATTACCTTATGACACTGGAAGGAAACAATCAAAATATTAGCATTTATGAGGTGCAACAGAGGGGCTTACGTAACATTTTCACAAATAAGTCACCCTCACTCCAGAAGTAAAAGCACTCTTTGGGTTCAGCCTTTTCTCAAGGGTCTGCTAGTGTGTGTGATCATGTGCTGCAGCCTTTTCCACTGTTTGTACTCACAGACTGACACAAGTTATTTTCATTTCAATATTTTAGTCTGCCTCCAACTATTCACTTAAACATGACAATTAAGTGGGGCCTGCTGGCGTGACCTGCAGTTACATTCCTCAGAACTGACACTTAACCCTGTGGAAAGAATGAATGAGCTGCAAACTAACTGCAATATGTCAACTTCAGTATTGAAATATTAATGCTATATAGGGTTCAGCCCAAATTGCACTTCAACCCAAATATTGTATAAGTTTGAAATCAAGATGTTTTATTTGTACTCTGAAAGGTAGCAAGGTCATGCAAGACATAACTGGCATCAGAAAATTATTTTTTCAGTGAAAACTGTTAATATTTTTGCACCAAAACCCAAATGAGCTCAATTCTATGAGGGTTGTCCTAGTGGTGCAAGTACAGAACCAAAAATAGGTACACTTCTCCAGAGAATCCTCTGGGTAATCATTCTGTCTTAATCATCTCTCATTCCTTCCCACTGACACAGCTTGACTGTTAACATCTTGATGACATTACCGCTACCTTTCCCATCTGGTTTCTGCCTTTGTCAGAGACACTCATTCTTCACAACTGTCCCTTTTCATTACAAAAATAACTGGTTACACCATTATTGTCAAAACTAAATGGCTGTATGAGACTATGATGGATGCACAGAATTTACCTGATGTGAAATTCTTCCATCAGTTCTTTCAGCAAGGCTAATCAGCTACTGTGTTTCATTAGTTTCCTTACTGCACCTACAGTTTACTGAGATGCTCATCTGATGCATCCCACTACAACCAGTTAATATCCAAAATAGCTCCTCAGTGACTGCAGGGCTGGCAGTGCACACAGAACTGAACAAACACCTATGTGTTGGAATAAACAACACAAACTACACTGAGGCATTAGGGATTTCTTCATCTCAACCCCTGTAAACACTCTTGTCAAGGTTAATTTCATGTCCAACAAAGACTAAAACTAACACTGACTGACTAATTACTCCAATTCCACAGGAGCACAGAAAGCCTTTGATTAACTACAGCATGTGCTTAAGATGGAAATAACAAAAGCACAAGCAAAACAAATCAAATTGACCTGGGTAATGTTACATTTAACTGTATGTGCTGAGGTTAATGCAGGTGGAATCTGTTTCATTTAAATCTTTCAAATCCCACGTCAGACTTTGCTGTAGGGGACCGTAGATATGAGAACCACTGCTGAAATTTTATGCAACTGATGATCAGTCATGGTTTCATTTCCTACAGGGAATCGATACGGTCTGATTAACAAAAATGCTAGAAATTAGGTGACCATGCATACATACTGAGTAACACTTCCAGGCGAACTATCACCACATATTGCCTTCTTCTCTTCCACCATTCTAGGGTCTTTTGGTCGGCTACGTTACATGCATACAGATGACACATTATTCTGCATGAAATGGGCCAAATTAGGATGGAAACCGATCAATAACAGAGCAGCGGTGTGGGTGACAACCACCGAGTGGACTCTCATGGTCTGAGGATACTAAATGTGCCGTACACCACAGATGAAAGATTAGCTATTAGCTCAGAGCTCCATTTTCATACTCATCAATAATGCATGTAGTATAGATGCTTTTCTTCTCTGCTAGATGACCAATTGGCTTCCATTATTTGCCATGAAAGAGATGTGTAATTTGTGAAAAGTGGAAGGTCAGCATGAAGAACGTACCCTACAGCACAGTCTCAACCTTTCAGTCCACTGCAAACTTACTTTCAGTTCAGTTAGGTAACACATTAATGTTTAGCCGGGTTTACAATATAATGAGGTACAGCTATCTCATTTACACGTCATTACTGAGACAACAAACATGAGACTGCCACTTCCAGATTTGAGTACATCATAAAATGAACTTATAGTTAATACCTTTTTTCCATTTGAATTTGAGGAACTTACGTTTTTACTTATGGTTGCTTAAATAACCACTAAAAATATTTAAGTCTATTAAAATATTTGGACACTAAGAGAGAATCCTGATGCATGCAGCTCCAAAATTATACTTTACTTTAGTCAAGAGAAATAATATATGACAGCATCAGTGGAAAATGTGGGTTATTTTGATATGAATGCCAGAAAACCAAAGTAATGATCAAATAAATTTATAGAGAAAAACAGCATAAATATGTTTTCAATGTGTGTATGAGTTTAAGTTTGCCATTTTTGCATCACGTGGAAGGTAGATGAATGATGTTAAGTCTTGACAGATGTCAGAAGTCTCATACAGAGGAAGGCATTCACCCCACTTTTCAAGTTTCACAGAGCTGGCATGTAAACACAGCTGAAACAACATGCAATACAGGGTGGGATGAACCAGGTCTGGCTGGGTGTAGAGGAGTCACAACAAGGCCAGAGTCTGAAACTTAAGTCCCCCTTACTCTCAGCTTCAACCTTGATGACGGTGGTCAGACGTTGCACTGGTCAGAACCAGTGTTTCCATTCAATACAGGTTAAACTAGATTGTGATCATGGAGTTACACAGTGACACTGTAGACTGTGAAGGCAGGCAGTTATTCCTCTCCACGAAAATCCATGCATGTTCTCCTATAGGAAGATGTGTATAATGATCATACCCTATTTTTCATAGAGGACCTCAAAACCTCCTTCCAGTAAAACAACATTATATGCTCACAGCAGTTTCACTGAATTGGATAGCTCCTTGGTTGTCAATAAACCTGCTGTGCTGTAATGTGTGTTTAGATGCTATTTTCAGTTATAATGTGATCCTAATAGCAGCTAAATCCCTTCAAAACTGTCAGGATGATAAATCCCTTGCAGGCAGCGTTCAGTCTCTCCTTATCTAGACTTGCACATCAATTCCAATACGGACTGATATCAATCATGTATTAGTTTGTGTGTGTGCCCACAAGTCCTGCGGTAAAAGTAAGACCCTGCCAATCTGTCTTCTGTTTATCAATCTGTCTTAAAATAATTGCTAGAAGATATACTGTGAAAAGTGCACAATGCAAAATGGGGACAGAAAACCACGTTGCTTCGTATCACGTTTTTGCTGTATATTTTAGTTTATTGGCAGTCTTTCTAAACTTTGCTATGCGTGATTAACAACATTTAACATCTTGTACAGTAAGAAAGAGACTCTACCTTAAAGCCAACAGGCGGCAAACCTTTTAAATTGTTGCAAACAAGTTAAAGCACACATCAAACCCATCATTATTAAGGCTATTACAGCATGTTGTCAAAATGCCCTCATGTTAATGCCTTGCAAAACTGTCTTGTCATGTTTAAATCTCAGTAAACTCCAAATGAAGTAGTGTGAAAAAACAGTGCTATTCAGTCTTTTTAGGTAAGTTTTAGAACAACAAAATGCACATACCACTTGCATTATCATCAATTACTGCTCTATTAGAAATGCTCAAACGTGTTTTCAGCTTTACAAGCAGATTGTTAACGTTTTCGCGGTGCAGTTCTGTGCCAACAGACTCCACTGCTGAAATAAAGCAAGAGTTCAGGGCAGTTCTTTGACAGGGACAGCCGAAGGTACGACTCAATTGGAAAATAGTGACACTCCTTTTACAATTTTTACATTTTTTTTTACATTTTAACTTCTGTATTAACTCCACAGCATGAAGTCAAATTTCTCATACCATCTTCAAAGCACAAACCACACAGGCTGGGGCAGAGGCTGAACAGCTGAAACCTCAGCCTGTTTGAAGAGGCAGGCAAGACAAGGTCGACTAAACAGTGAAACAATAGGTGGCCAGACGAAAGGGCTTGGTGCAGATCAAGTTGAAAGTCTTTGGGGGGGACTAGTGGTTAATAAATTTGAGACACAGATTACATGACAGCATGTAAAGTAACTAGATCTGTATTCAAAAGTCTGGGACTTTCCACCTCCACAATACCCTGATTTCAGGTTGGCAAAGAAACAAAAATAAAGCTAAGTCAAACACAGACTAGTCTACAACCTAAATTATAATCAAGCTAATTTGTATGACACTCTGTGATTGCAAGAAATTGGGCGCTGTAGAAATGATCAATAAATCTAATCTAACAGCAAGGTCTAATGGTTAGAGACTGCAACTTTTCACTGGAGAGTTCATGTCAATCCACTCCATGACAGCAACATTCAATTTCCTCAAGAGTGCTCAGCAAAAACTCACACTTATCTGATGCTCTCTAGCTGACCCTATACTCTGGCTTTTCTCTTGCTATTAGCTTTATGGAGATACAGTGATTAATCATTATCTTTGGTTTATGTTCAGCTGACTGACATTAATATGTACAAGAAAGTGCAAAGCAACATAGTTTTTAAGGGTATACCAAGAAAACAAGTGACTTACCTACTCCATTAAATCTAAATGCAATTATTAGGTTCATTAAACTACAACTAATACTCCTGTGTTCAACATAAGACCAGAAAAAATGCAATACATACATACAAAAATGTCACTGACATGCTTCACCTGTGAATCGTGATGCTCCTGTTCCACCTGGGCCAGAGACAAAATCCTTAGAGTGAATGTCATGGCTTATTACTCAGAGCATCTTACTGAGAAATTTGACTCCAGTTTGTAATCCCACATGATGGGAGACAGAGAAATTTGCCAGGCCATTTGTAGGTTAAGATGCATGTGTGAAAGCAGCTTAAGTGAGGCTCCTACAGTTGAAGTGTAATACATTGGACATGGCTTGCTGGCATTTTGGGGGCTCTTTGTAAGGGACAGATCAAAAAAGACACAAAAACAGTAAAGAAAAGAAACGTAATTGTAGAGGACAACAAATTTTTAGGCTGGTTGAGGTGAAACAAGATATTATTTTTTGATGCCAACAACAAAGTGGAGCATAGATTTATTTAGAAACTAGACTGAATGAGTAAGTAGAGCTTCAAAGAAAACGCTAACACTCATATTTCCTCCAAAGAGCCAAGATAAAGAAAAGTAAGACTCCCTACATAATAAATATTAACATTCTTCACTGATGGCAAGGAGCATGGTTGCGTGCGTGGGAAAGCATGTCCATATCCTGGCAGGCTTGACTAAGGGCTGGGGAGAGCCATGGCAGGCCACGAGGAATGATGACCTCTTCTCATGCAATGGCACATTCCTGCCATAACTAAGTTGAAACAGGCCTGGGATAACTATAGCAGGCAGCGTGGAGTCACAGCTTGGTGGAAGTTAGTGGGAACTACCATCCACCCCTCTGCAACCCCTCTGAATAGCCCAACTGAATGCGTTGGTGCTTTTGGACCTAAAAGGTACAAAAGCCCATCTGACACCATTTTTCCCACTTGGTCTGTTTCACCAGTAAGTAATGGTGGAAGAACTAAAGAAATTCATTTAAACATGTGCTCCGTGTTCTTGGGATATAGGCCAGTAGAGACACATGAAACAAGACATAAATTTATGTTCTTTTTGGTACAATTTTTACATATGTCAGGTACTAAAACATAATATTTGCCATTTTTAAAAATGTGCCAATAACTAACCGTGCAGCTCTAATGAATATATTTTAGAGTAGTCCGCTAAACTGCAGAGGTTCACTCTGACGAATAGTTAAAGAATCGGAGGGGGAGAGCTGACCCACAGATCATTTCATATTGACGTTTCAGACGTCTGCGACTCCCTTTTGTGAAATTCATTTCTGCTCTCTGATGCACACTGATGGGAACTCCAACAGCTGCTTGTTTCCACAGTCCACTTAGTGGGGGAGAATCAGGAACCGAGAGACACGCAGAGCAGGAGTGTGATGGGAATACATGTTCAAGATGCCTACTATTTATTGATCACCACTGACCTTGTCTTGATTGACATGAATGGCTTCAAGGACAGAGAAGATCTATCTTTTTCTACTTTCACATTACATTTCCTGGAAGTTAGATACTTTCTGTGGCCTAATTGATTTAAACCTTATCAATGGGGTCCTAATGGGAAAACTTTACATTGTTTACTGGTGTAGCTAGAGAGCAAGGGCACTTTTAGTGAACATTGTTGAAGTGGTAACTCTAGAGGTAAAAAGCACAGGACAAATTCTAATCCATTTATCAAGGACATTCGCAGTGGGGAAATGCAGCAATCAATAAGGAGAGCAACTTAAAGAGCTTTCATGAGTCAACAGTGTGTAATCTTGATGGATCTATACATATATGCTGCAAGTCAATATACACTGGCTTTCAGAGTGCTCAGAAAATCCACAGGCACTCAAGTGATACAATCGGCCTCTGTTTGCCACAGGCATCTAAACAGAACATTAAAAAGTGTGGTAAAACCTAAACCAATTTCCATGTTCCCCTTCCTTTTTGAAGCCAGTGCTGATATTGTACCACTCATATCAGCTGATGCAGATAAGATATGCAGTTTTACAGTCTGCATGCAGATGAGGGTTACACAACAGATTAAGTATCTTAAAAGACTATCTTAAATAGTTAACCGGCTTTCCAACTAAAAACGGGGTCTAACTTCATTATTTAGCTAAATTATGCAAAGAAAAAGGCCACATATCACGAGTAAAAGAATTTTAATGATAGTGGGGGTTGCAATTTGCCAAGAGTCATACTAAGCTGCTCACAGATGTTTGTTTAGATGCAATTTGAGTTTCTAAAGTGGCAGTTTGAAGACTTTGGGTTCACCATTCACCACCCTATTTGTCTAAATGTTTTAACTTGGACAAGAGAAAGTCTGGGTACAAGGTTGGACATGTAATCTGAAGTTAATCAAAACACTCATCCTTCTAAAAGCCTAAAGATCTTTTTAATGAAACAATCCTTCTTTAAACTGCTGCCAGAACAGCATGAGAACAAAAGATATTACCTCTTCACAGCCCGGCTTGCACTAAAGAATTTGGGAGTTGAATTTTTTTAGATCCAGCATCTAAAGGCTATTACAAGACCTGCATTTCAATTCGCCCGTATTCCCACTGCCCTTAAGCAAACTGTGTTATACCAAATTCTACACTGTAAATCTCATATTTTATTTATATTTATTCTTTTATAATTGTCTTAAACTTAGACATTGCAAAGGTAAACACCTTTAAAAATGCTCCCAGATCAGCTAAATAACTCAATTTCAATGTACAGAGTATAGCACTGACTATGACAGCTCTATCAGTCCCTGCGGGAATGAACCTAACCTGCAGTAGCTCTGCTATTGCATAAAGAATAATGAATCTGTCGAAGACCAGGGACACAGCGAGTATCTGAGACTTCTATTCCTGCTTAACATGTCCATCTCTTTAATCACTAAAGGAGCCAGGACTGTTGATGCATGGGGAACGAACAGAAAATATATTGAATAAAAGCTTCATAATGAATAATAAAAGCTATATTCCTGGTTTTTGACAGCATCTACTGCTATTGAACAATGAACTGCACCTTTTCAAATACTACTAACATGATTAAATACTTCTAAAATAACAAAATATATTCAATAAAGGGCCAAGGTTACAGGTAAGTGTTTACACTGCATTTGTTTTGGCAATCATAACCAAAGGACTGGCTCAAAATGAGGCAAACTGATGGTCCTTGACTGAGGTGTTCATTTGTTGTGTGTTTAGCCTCTCTTTTATATTGCACCTGCTTGAACACAGAAAGCTGTTGGAGAGAGTCAAGTGTATAGCAGCAGGATGCTGTGAAAATCAACTGTATGGTGTTTTACCTCATTTGTGAACAGCATGCAGTTGATTTCTGGATCAAAAATATACATATTAATTCTGTTTAATCCTAAGAGAATGTGCAAGAGTCCATAAACACCTTTGCACCACAGCACACATGCTGGCACTGGCAACTGAGATACATTGCCAACTTCATTACTACTGGTACTGTATCTCCTTAGATAGTTATAATCCTACACAACCCCATCCCCACCTTACCTAAAATTACTAATGAAGTTCCCCAGTAAAAAACAAGTGTGAATGCCACATCAGTCATTCAAGTTAATGATCACACTGTCAGTGAATCAGCGTTTAGAAGATGATTATGACAAATTCAAGCCTCTGAAATAATCTCTCCTAAAGATCCTATGATCCTCTATGAGACTAGATGGTGAGGGGCCCATTGGTGAGAGCCTGTGAACACAGAGCTTTGTGTCTCGGCTGGTCTGGACCCAACCAAAGAGCTGGCAAATCCAATTACCCTCAAGCAATATCAAAGTCCATGAAGACAAATGTGGTATTTTGTTATGGTGTTTATTAAAGCCTGGCATCATGACTTGACACGACACATGATATTTCCACAATAATTAGATTAGACAACCTTGATACCCTTAATATCTACATGTTGAAATCGTTAAATAATATTATTACTTTGTCCAAAGCTTATTGTCACACAGATAGAGACAGTAACACTATATATGACTGCATGAGCAAAAAATCTACCACTGATGCTGTGCTGTTGCAGTAACAAAACAGTATGTTTGCAAGATATAACAGACAAATCAGATCAAATGTGTCAAGAGGAGAAGGAAAAAAGCATGGAAATATGTAATGTGAATGTGCTGTGACAAGCATCTTGTCAGTAAACGCAAAGGAGCTCATTGAGACAACACAAAATAACAGTCCCACTCATCAAAGTAGACGTAGCAATAACTACCAAAGCAGAACAGAAACAAAACACGTCCAGAAATAGTTGCTGCGCTTTGTAGGTGACGTGAAGCTACAATTTTGAAATACCAACACTTGTGAAGTCATGAAGTCAGGGAGGATGAAATCATTTCCCAGAAAGAGAGGGTGAGTGTAAAGTAAAAGGAATCACTTCATATCAACTGCATCATTTGAACATGGCTCGAATGTAACTCCAAGACAGTAATCTTTAACATCTGAGTCAGTATAAAAATGCAACATTTGGAATGTGTTGGGGAAGAAACATACCTGGACATGTTCTTGACCTTTCCAATTGGTCATGAGTGCAGTCCCAATGTGATACATGTTGTGCCTCTCTATTTAAGTGGTGTGGGCAGATTTCACCAACATACAGCTGTGTTCTGGATAACCCACACTAAATGAAGGACATGCACACCCATACCCACAACAACCAAGTTAACTGGGTGAGGTTGTTAAGCAGTTTGACAAATCTGGCTCCTTTGTAGCTACAGTTCTGTGCCAAAGCATGAGAATACTGGTCACAGAAAAGAAGATTTATGGAGGAGCAGGCACAAAGGCAAAGAGCTAACAAACCTCAGCCTAGGCTGTGAGGGCAGAACCTGAAACACACAATATGGCCTTCCAAGTTTCCCAGTGCCAGCATGACTAACCCTTTGTGTAACAGACTAAGTCTATTCCAAATATTACTTAGTGTGAGGGATATCAGAATGCATAACACAAGACAGCAGTCTGTCTGTGAGAAGCCAGGCTGAAAATGGGGATTTTTAGTCGATAATGCCTTTTTACTTGTCTTATTGTGGTGATTTTTCAGGTAGTTGTGCACTGATGTTATGTTTCCCTGTAGTGCTGCAATTTATTTGTACAATCCAACATTACTCATGCCTCAATGGCCTTTACATGCCCACAACAGCAATAGTTCCCAACCCCTACCCAAGCTCTTAAAGCAGAAGAAAGAGGAAAACTCCATAAAGAAACCCTCAGCACATAAAGTGGTATTAAACACTCTAGTCGTTTTTGATGCACAGTAGCTTAGAAAGCAAACTGACAGAACTGTTGTCATACACAAAGAGACTGCATTACAAATTGAAGCAGCAGTTCTAATATGATTAATTGTGAAACCCCGCAGGTAATAGCAGGAAACCGAAATTCTGAATTGGCTTACCTGCCAGGCTATGTGGCTCCGTGTTCCCTTCAGTATTCTAAGGCTGAAAGCACCAGGACTCGCTGATTCAGACAAAGCCACAGGGCATCTCAAGGCTGCAGCCAGTTTTCCTGCAGACAAGGGAAGCAAGAGAAAAGAGGGCAGATGTCAGCCTTATGTCACCATGACATACTCCTTTGAGATCCTTCTTTTGAGAAGTCAGGGATAGAGGCTAGTGAAAAGGAATGATTTTTTTTTTTAGAAATAACAACCTAACACCAACATAACAGTAGTAAAATTGAGTGAAGCAAAGAATAATTTATAATCTGCACATATTCTAAATGTTCTACCTACTTGTTAAGATGTTGCTTCATGCAGCAATTCATCATTATTTTATTTATTCTATCAGAAATTACTTCAAGTGTCACAGTTTTCATTCCTCCAATTCCAACAGTGCATACAGTCCTTATAAATCCTGGACATGACAATCACCCCGCTTTGCTCCACGATCTTCATTCCAGTACAAGAGCCACTGAACACTTGTTACTGTGTATAAATGTGTTGGACAGAGCTGAGAGTTGTGATGTTTTTCAAAGAACTAGCATAAGATTGGCCAATCTCATGCCTGAAATGCGTTTCCTAAGAAAAGAACTAAGGCGAGGGATGGCAGGGAATGGTGAGGTGGAAGTACAGTATGGGTATCCCTGCAAAGTAAGCTGCTCTGTTATCTCAATTTTTAAAAAAAAAACAACTACGTAGTCTCAAAACATTTTTCTCTCAGGCTTTTGGTTAGTATGTGTGTGCTTTTGTATGTGCCCGTTGTAACAATCTATGTATGAATGCTGTAGTAGGAGTAGAACTACGGTGATTAAAAAACTGGACTTTATGTATGTTTGTATTCACTGTATGGGTAGCTGAAAGGTTAGTTTACATATATGAAGTTTTCAAATATATTTTCTTTCTCATCAATGCTTTACTGTAAAGCATAATGAGATTATCTGTGTATGAAATGTTCCATACAAATAAAACTGAATTGGCTGTAAAGTTTGTGGGTTTTAGTCATGGAGAGGACTCAAATTAATATCCAGCTCTCCTGCATTGTCACTAACAGCATGAGCAGAGTGCAGGAAAAAGATCACATATTGTCTTGGAGTGATCTAAAGACAAGTCCAGTAGTTAACGATAACGTACTTTTTTTTGGTCAGTGCCTTTCTACAAGGCAGAAAGCTGAAAAACACTGCTGCCTCTTGATGTCTGATAATCTTCATAAACATTCATATCACTGAGCCAAAAATCCAGTGTGCATTAATAACGCCAGTGGACTAACAAGCCATTCCAAACCCATTCTCCACAACACTGTCACGTCCCAACTCTCATTAAAAGCCATGAGTCAACAGAAATTAGACTTGAACCACTCCCCTGCCCTAAATTCATCCCTGCAGGCATGGCATTCTGGTTTCGCCCTCTTATACTGTAGTCTGCTCAGGCAAGAAACCAAGCTATATAAGGAATTGTTAGTGTAGAGCACAGTTAGTGGCTCTAAACTATTAAAGCCAAGGACTTAGGGGTGGGAGTCTGTTTACACTGAAAGCTGTTTTATTTTTTGTTTTAAGAGGGTCCACTTGCTAAACATGACTTGGCCTTTAATGTATGATCCAACACTAATATTGGCTGCCAGTGGGTAGAGGCTGGGGGGAGGCGAACAGGGTCGGTCTGTGAGAAAACATGCAGGTGTGTGCTGTACACATGTCAATATTTGGGTGGGAACCCGCATGTATTTGATGAATATGTATGCTTGGATTCAAACTATTATTTTTATTAGTGATTAATCTTCAGAGCATGTCCTCCATTTCTTGATTGTTTATATAACATTAAAAAGTAAAGTATCGTTTTTTGTCCAACCAACAGTCTAAAACACTAAGACATTCGATTTACAATTATATAAAAAGAGAGAAATAGCAAATCTTTACACATCTGGAGGTGTAACCAGACAAAGCCCAAATCAAATAAATGTAATGCATACATAAAGAATAACAGTCACAAAAATACAGAAGAGAAACTAAGAGATTGAGACACCAAAAGTCCTAATTAAAGTCCCACTTTCAAGTTAAAGTGCAGTAAAAAGAGTAAATTGCCCTATATACCATGGATAAAAAAATCTAATAAATATGAGTAGAGTCTGGCCAATTCTCCCCTGGGCTTCCCTTTACTCCTAGATTTAGTCTTGACCACTTCCTTCCTCTGGCTCTAATGGGCAGTGCACGACAGTATTTTTGTGTCTGCAGATAGCTAAACAGCTCCATGTGTCTCTTTATGGCAGTTAAGCAATGGTAATCAGGACAGATACAGAGCTGAGCACACCACGCTACTGCTACTGTGATGCAAACTGTTTTATTGCATCCCTAACAGCATTACTGTAGTTTGCAGCCACTCCTTGAGCTGTGCCTGTATTATAATGGCTCCACAGACATTCCAGATTTACAAGCTGCTGTCATGAAGCCATGATGGACAATCTTTCATTCATAAAGGTCGGGAAATGATAACTCCACAACCGAAACCAAAAGTCTGAGTCGACCTGCCAAGGCAGTGTAGTTCAAAGTGCAAGATTTTGGAGGTTAAGACGTGAGCATTGGACAACATGCATGTGCACTGGGCCTTTGATCTTCAACTCCAGCTAAGACTAAGAGATCCCTATGGGAAGGAAACACGCCAAGCTCAACAGAACCTGAATCTTTGCAGGAAACTAACCCCCAAACCACATATGACATTATCGTATTAGGCTGAAAGCATGTAAAGTTTCAAAGACACTGATGTGCTAGCTTATTACAATTCTGCTCATGTGAACCAGGTCATGGCAAAAGAATCAAATTTAAAGAAAAACAGTGTACAGCTATATCTGCCATTGAAAGCAGAATTGTAAAGGGCTGCTTACTTTGTTCAGCTGACCAACATTGTTACTGAGAAAGGCCCTCTTTTCTAGTCAGCCACTTTTATTTTGTGGCAAACAAAGCACAAAAGTTCACATAAATAAAGTACCTTTTCAGACTGCAAATTACACTAACAGATGAGAGGAAACAGAAACAGTGCGGCCCTAACGTTCACAAAACATTCTGGTGTCTGCATGAAACGCACAGATGTATGTCCCTCTCAGGCATGTGTCTAGATTGGTTGTGTGTCCTTGCTAAGCAGGCTGGGAACCCACAGGAGAGGCAGCTGACTGTCTGCAATGGTCCATGGAGCATGTCTTCAGGCCAAGATCCTGTTCCCAAGACAACAACAAGTTCACTATGACCTTTACAAGTGACTGGAAAGTCTGGTATGCCAAACAAAAAGAAACAAGGTTTTAGAGATGAAATCCAGTCTCTATAAAGTTCTAAAATGTATTTGCCAATACTCTCATGAATGCACAAACATTTGCCAGGGTTGTGAGTTAAACAACCAAAGCACCATCTGCAAAATGCTTTTTTTTTAGGAATAACAACAAAAGGCTTGCATGTCGGCTTCAACCTACCCTAACATAAGCCTGCCACTCTGTCTCCTTGGTAAAAGGATTATGAAAGACTCAAGCTTCTTGTAGTCTAAGTAGACTCTGACAATTGACTTAGTATATAATATTTGTGGAAGAATAAGCATTAAATCCCAACTGACAAGACAAATGACTGGAATGGAGAGCTAGTAGTACATTAACCATGATGTCATTATTATGCATCTTGAAGCCAGCGCAGAAAAAATATCAGATCTGAACTGAGAGCCAAAGTCTTGCATCATATTTAGATGCCATCAGACACTATATTTAAATATGATTCTGCAGGAGGACAGAAAAAGGAGTCTGACGTCTCCTGGGTACATGTTACTTAACAAGATCCTCTTTTATCACAGTGTTTACAAGATATGTTTCCTATTTCTTCCTTCAGTAGTATTTATACATTTTCTCCATCTATGTTCCTCCTCTAACTCCCCGACTTTCTTTTCCCCTCTCTCCATAAGGTAATGCCCACTGTTCAGCTCCCAGGGTGGGCAGCTGGCTCTACATCTGACACATCTGAGGACAAAAGGGAAACTCCAGATTGTCGCGGTGAGGGCAGCCACCCGTGGCAGTGCTCAGCAGGATTCCGGTTGTTTATGGTTGGCACTAATTACAGAGACGGCAAACTCACCAAGCTTGAGAACCTCTAGTAGGTACAAAGAACTGGTTTTGACAGAAAAACGCGGAGTGACCATTAAGACTGCCTCCACTTGCAGCAAGCCAGATAAAACATGGAGTGATGTAAACTCAATAGGGCGGCTTAAAGACATCACTCAGGATCAAGCTGAGACTCCCTTGGGAAGCCTATTAACTTCTGCAAAAGCACAATGTTTTTGCTTTATTGCTACCCTGAAGCATGTTGTAGTCAGTATATAGGGTAGGCATGTATGGAATTAAATTCAAACTGCAGGCCGTTGTAAAACTAATCAGGAAGATAATCTCCCCCTTACAAGCTTCATGTCTCGTTTTACAGTCTTTATGGTGGCAGCATTTGGAAAGTGTTGCACTGAGCTTCAAAACTGATTTTTTGCAAGGAGCCTCAGAATAAGATTCTTTTATGAAATGAAACCCTGTGAAAGGCCCACATCTGTGATATTGAATCAGTTATGGAATTCAATAACTTCAATCAACTTGGAACCACACCTAGTACCATTATAAAACCCCTATTGACTGGTGTGTCCTTTCATTACAACAAGTATTGAAAAAAATCATCTAACAGCTAATAGGAGAGGAACTCTGCTGATAAGAGAGCACCAACCTTGTCAGAAAATGTCAGGCTTTACAAGTATTTAGTTGCATGTTTTCATAATTGTTGTTCACCAAAAACTGAGGAATAAAGGCAAAACACTGGGTCTCATGCGCTCACATTTTTGTCACATACACAATCTTGACACCCGGGTGCATATATTATCTGTTGCCCACAAAGGTTTAACTGATAAGTTAATACCACGCTGGACACCACTGGTTGGCATTTGTATGAACAGTAGAAGTTAAAAAGTTAAAATCTCTATGGGGAAAGAAGTGGCCTTTTGAAGACAGCTCCTCGTTTGAGCAGACCAAAAGAATGGCATCAGGTGTCAACCTTAGAAATTCAGCAAATCAGAGCGTTGAGTAAAATCCGGCTAGCAGTCCCTTTGAAAAGTGCACTGCAAAGGCTGCTCAATCCAAACAGAGCAACCCACAGCTTGGCAATTAAACACTCAGCTGTTACAGTTCATCTCGGCTTCGTACTGGTTACAATTCCTTGTTTTATACAATAAAAATTACTTACCACATTTAATGTTTATATTCTTAATGAATGTAAATCACTAACTACAGGTTACGCTCTAGAGGAGGAGTGCATTTGATTAAACTAACAGTGCAAATAATAATATACAGTACATGATAATGTTTCATGTAGAAAAAGTCTATAAAGTCTGATTACAAAACCACAAAAATATTTGTCATACACCAAAAACTTTTTTTCTGAGAAACCTTGAGCCTTGGCATTCATGTGGATGTTACTTGGGCACATATTATCCACCTAGACATTGTTACTGACTAGGTATACCCCACTCCTGGCAACAGCACTTCCAAACACTACCTGCATTCCCCCAGCAGGATAATGTGGGCCTGCAAAACCTGCTCAGGGATGGCTCAAAGAACACAACAAAGAGACCAGGGGCCTGACCTGGCCTCCAGACTCACCAGATCCCAAACTGACAGAGCATATTCAGGATATTCCAGAACAAGCCCAATCCACAGAGGCACCATCCCAGAACACACATGACCCAAAGGACCTGCTGCCAACATCCTGGTGCCAGACACCACAGGACACCCCTAGTGGTCCCCTGTCCATGCCCCAACGGGCCAGAGCTGTTTTGGCAACAGGAGCCTACACAATATTAGACAGGTGGTTTTAATGTTGTAGTGGATCAGAGTATACAGACTTGCACATGCTGACCTGTTAGATATGCTTTCTCTATTTGTTAGTAATCTTTATTTCTTTTGAGCTATATTTAATAACACTATGACAAACCTGTTTAATTAAAGCTTTTCATAAGTTAGCCTAATTAATATGCGTGTCCTTCTTTCTATCTTGCTTCCACACTTAGCCTAGTTCTAGCTTATACAGTAAAAGTAAATTAACATGTCTTGCTTAACTAGCTGAGATCTAAGAGGGGATTCAAGAGTGTGTGTGCAGAGGAGGTTGCTTTTAATTAAAAGGAGCGCATGAGTGTGAGCATGCATGGTTGGCTGTCTGTCTGTGTTAGCCCTGTGGTGGATCTGATAACCTGTCCAGGGAGTACAACACCTCTCATCCAATGTTAGCTGGGACGGGCTCCAGCAGCCTATGACCCTCTACAGGATAAGCCAGTCTAATGAGCAGATGTGTGTTTGTGAGTGAGAGATAGTTGACTTAATAACGAGCCGTTTTCAACCTACTTAAAACCAATTTACCTACTTAGAATAACATAATAATAAACTGATCACAATTATTCAAAAAATACATCATAGAATAATTATATTTCACTTGTGTATATTTTAATAATCATTATTTGCATATCATATTGTTACACCACGAAGGACATAAATTTGCACAAATATTTAAAAATGAATATTTAAATAATAGTTTTAAATAATAAGAGTTTTAATTTGCTGCCCAATGACAGTTAGTGCCCAACTTAAAAAGTCCAAGTTTAAATAAAGTGTTTAATAAATAATTTCTAAACTGGTTGTTTCTTTTTTATTTGAAACATGAATGCATCAAAGGGTTTTTGACCATGATTCCTGTGCACACCCGGCAGGGTTACCAACACTGAAAAGTGCAAACAATACTAGAATCACTCAACAAATTCAACTCATTCAAATCAGCACTTTCCCTTGATAGAGCAGCTAGTCCAATAGTTCACAATGACCCTGAATAAGAGGAGTAGTCTCTCTGTCTTTTTTTTTTTATACAATTCCGACCAGCTGCATCCATTTCACATTTTCACTGGCACATTAAACAAAAATGAACACAAGACACAAAAAACACAAGCAGTCTGACGCAGTGTAAAGAAAATGTTATCAGCCAAACTGGATGTTACAGTCCTCTTGAGTGCTCTTTACACCTCAAAAGAGCCTCTTTGCTTTCTCTTATGCTCAAAACAAACAAACACAGAAATGGTTTCTTATGATCTCTGCAGAGTCCCCATCACGTGTCAGCGCAGGTGTTCTACTCTAATACTCCCCCAGAGGGAAGAAGATGTGCTGGCACAAGGAAGGAATATGCATGCCAGAGTAAATACATGCCTATATATATATTCTATATTTACATTTTTATCTCTATTTCTGAAAACAAACACTTTGAACATTTCCACTGAAACTCCTCCTTAATGTGCATTAGCCATGCCAGAGAAAAACCAAGGGAGAAACCAATCCTTATGTTTGAACATCACATTTTCACTTTGATCTTATGGGGTCCCAGTACTGAGTCAGGACGTAACATTAGCTGAATAATGGAGCTTGTTGTGCTGTGTGTCTTGTTTGCCAGCCCTATGCTCATTGGCTAGTTTGTGCACAGCCTCTGTTCCTGTCAGTCAACAGTTGTCTGGATCATAGCACACCCAACTCCTCCTCCTCTTCTTCTCCTTCCTTCCAAAACTAGTGGCCGAATGCCAATATCTGGGCAGGACACCCACCTGCTATCACAATCACACCCTCACACACTGAAGTTTCACAAGCAAGCACTCGGTTCAAACACAAAATTCACAAACTTGCTCTTCTCATCCAAATGAGGACCACCAATTCTTCTTTGTTCAACGTGCAACATGCTCTATTTCACACCATTCTCAGACAGACACGTCACACTTGTCTCATCCTCTGAGGACGTTTAGCCAGGAGCCCCCGCTGGTCTGCTAGCCTGATATAGCTGTGGTATGGGCTGGGGTGTGAGCCAGGATCTGAAGGAATGGGAGTGTTTGTTTTCTTGCCATTTCAATCTTCATGTGATCCAGATCGTGTCAGGCACCAAACAACAAACACTTACACAACCGGGGAGATACGGCATGCACTATTATTGTTAATGAGATCACAGCCTGAATGGGCTATGCGTGTGTGCATAGTGTGTCAGACAGTGAAGGGAGGGTCTATGAGTTTAACAGGTAATTTGAGATGTACCCTCACTCAGCTGGGTGACTCGAAAATGGGGTGAGTCTGCAAATTTAATTTGAGCACCACCAACAGGATTATTTGTGGAAAAGAGCCTTGCTGTGTCAGGCAGGGTCAGAGAACGGATGTTTGTTTACAAGTGGTGAGGAGGTGAATGCTGGGTGGCATTTTCACCATGAATGTTGCATAATGTCCTAACCACCTTGTTATGCCAAATGACAAACATTGTAAGGTACAGCTGTTCCTCTCTCTGCCAGTTAATATGTTGTTCCAGCCGCAGAGCATTTGCAATGCTCTCAATTCTATTCATTCCTAATGTAATCTTCTCTCATTATCCCTGTGGCATCAAGGAAGAATGAACGATGAATCATTTGTGGTCAAAACCTACCTGTGCTACTGAACTTGACACCAATTTCAAAATCTAAATTTACTTAATATGTAAGTGAGCACTAATTCAGTATTACAATGCAGTACAGGGTTTCCCCCAGAAAACTTGTTAAGCCCGGTGGTAGAGAAGCCCACCGGCCGCCCACCGTGTTTTTGTAAAAAAAAGAAAAAGAAAAAAGTTAAACGTTTACAAGAATTTTGAAATTATGATTATTATGTGTCATTATACTTAAACATAGAGTCTTATAAAAAGGCACAATCTTGAAATATGGTTGTAACAAACACAAAAAAATACAATTAAAATAAATAATATCAGTTGTTTTCACTTAAGTTAAATCCTAGTGAGTCTTAAAACAAGTCGTTGCTGGTTACATTTAAAAGTAAAATAAATTAACATAAATAAAAAAGTGCAAACATGGCCAAGAGGTAAAACCAGGAAACTCTGAGGCTGAACAGGTCTGCTGTGCTGTGTGACCTGATCATGGTTCAGGTTGGATCAGTGCATCAATCCATCTGGGTTTACCATACTCGGTCTGGTAGAGCCATCAGCTAAATTTAGGGTCAGCTAACCATTTTGGATTAAATCCACTAGTTCGATGTTTACCATTGCAGCTCGCAGAAGGCTGCTCCGACGACGTGCTAACATCCGTGCTAACTCCACTGGCTCTGCCTCATCATCGAGCCGCGGCTCGGTGGGCTCGCCGGGGATGAACTCCCCTTGGCCTGGGGGTGAACAAACGGCTCATGGTCTCCTCCAGTGCTCCTCCGACTTCGGAAAAAGTTCACGTATCGACCATAAAATGTCGCCATTGCGCTTTTAACCGTATCACGAGATACGGTTAAAAGTTGTATACCGTCTTTGCTATCACTGTTTTGGTGCATAAAAATCTATTTAAAATAAACAAACAAGTGACGCTTAGCCTGGCGGGTGGGCAAGGAAAGCCTGGCGGCCCGCCAGGCTTATAAAGCACTGGGGGAAACCCTGCAGTAGTACAGTAAGTAAATACAGACGAATACAATGGTACTGATACGATTCCAAAGCTCATCAAACTTTCTGATCATTTTGAATGATGTGGCTATACTGAATTGTACACAGACGTCATTCCGTTATTTAACCTACTGTTATTTTTTTAAGTGGACAAAGTATTAGAAACACTCGTCAGTATGACACAATACAGTTCAGCCACACCCCAAACTACATCATCTAAAATGACCACCCAGTTTAATTAACAAAACTAAACAAAAAACGAAGTTCATAACCTTTATGAAGGTACAAAATGTGCCCAGCAAACTTACTGTGGTGATTTAATATTGTGATGACACTGTCGCCTACACTTGAAAGGACAATTTGCCATTCTAAATGTTAATTAAATATTATAAGAAATACTAATCCTAACCCTCTGAAACCTAAAAACTGCCACCGGGTTTGAAATGCAAGTTGTTTGTTGTTTTTAGTTAATCACGAAAATTAGACACTTACAGACCTGTGGGCACCAAGAAAAGTTGGACATGCTGATTTCAGGTTTTCAAAATGTCTGTAAAATGAATAATCAAGAAAATTCTAATTTCTTTTTTTCTTTTTCCATGATTCATGACATTACAACTTGGTGTGACATGAGCAAAAAATGCCAAGAAACTGATTGGGGTTCAGTGGTTTTACCATTTGGACTCTTGGCACTGCTGCTTCATAGTTACACATTATGGAGTAATGATGTGAATGTTCTAATGGAGCTTTAGCTACAGAAATACAACACGGAGACTGCAAGAACTGTGACTGATCAGCTTTGCATGCAGTTTTTGTCCTACATGTTTCTAACAGAGACTGTGGAAAAGAGATGTGATTTTAAATATGTCATGGTATGGGGAAAAAAATCTCATTAATATGGATATAACAGCCATACTATCCATCCATGGACTTTTGACCGCATTCTCTACATCAAAATGGCTTACTATTATTAGCAATATTTTACATGCCAACACTGTACTTCTTAATTCAGTATATGATGTTGAAACGGGGTTGATTGCCATTATATTCGCCTTGATGGTCTGCTCTATGTGACACTGTAATAAAAATGTGATTAGATAGCCACAGTACACTGCCAGAATATATTTCTGTCAGTCACATTACTTCAAGCACTTAACACAAAGTTCCCAATGGCGCTTATGAGCTAAAGCCAAAGTAACTGAACCTACATTAAGTATTAAAGGTTCATCACTGAATTACAGCAAGATTAGAAACTTCAATAAAAAAGGACAAAGGGTCTTCTTGTAAGAGCAAAAGAAAAAGATGAAGAGCATTCTAAATTTCACATTTGATGGAAATAAGTGAGTCACGATGACCCAGTTAAACAATCAGAGCAGTAGAGGAAGGTTTTATCCATTCGCAATGTCAGGAAGAGTCATTATTAAGTGTGGATTTGCAGAGAGGCACCACACCCGCCACCTTCTTCCATCTCCTCGGTTATTTATGAGACAAGACGTTGTAGAATACATTCATGCAACAAGGAAACTGAAAAATCAAACCTCAAAATGCTCAGGTCATAAGACATTTCCCTCTGCAGGCAAAGCTGTGTAACTAATAAGCCTTTTTGATACTGAACAAACATACAGAGTCGCACAACTCACCTCGAAAAACCTACCATACTTCATCCTGAAAAACTGGCATGTCAGTTTAATGTATGAGATAGTACTGAGGCACATAAGTAACCCTCATCCAGGCTTGTAATCTCCAACAGCAGGCACAGCTCAGGTTCACCACTATGGTAAACAAGTCCAACAGCAGCAAGGTATGTCTGAGAGATTTCAGCACAACACGTAGCAAGTTATTTTAAGATGCACGGTGACTCTAGGAGAGTTAGTGAGGTTAAAACGTGGCCAAAAGTGCTCTCAACACATTTCATCAGGCCAGAATTGTTTTGGCATCACTGTAGCTACAACCACTTACGAAGGCTTTGCTGTAACTCAAACAAATTCTTGTGCGGATACATCATCACAGGTCAATCCTGCAGGGAAAGATTATCCTTCCATATATGGAGTTTAATACAGTATCGAGGCACTCAAAATTAGATATCACATTGCACTTTTTAAATCTACACTGCTTGGAGCTCTAATTCAGCATTCAACAAAGACGAAAAATAAACCACAGACATAAAGGCAGAGAGGAAGGCATTTTCCTTCCTGACAGGCTTTGTCAGGAGAGTTCTGTTTTCCCGTTTGGTAACATGTGTCCAGTGTAAAAGTCAGAAAGCCAGACTATCTGTCAGGGCAAATCCCCCAGAGCAGAAGCCACTGGGCCAGGATGGTGCTAACACTCTCCTAGATCAAAAGTCCAAACTGAGAAACACTGTTGATGCAGGGTTTATTTTTCACCTGTTCCAGAGATACATGATGACAGTTTTGGAAATGTGATGTGCGCAGGTGTGGACATGTGCTTGATCTCAAATGCAAGACTGAATCCATGTCACCTGATGTACCATGTTTGCAGTGAATTTTACACATTTGTCAGGGTTGCATGATATTGGGGAAAAAAATGATACTGCGATATTTTTGTTTTTCTGTGATTTATCTGATATAAAAAATTACAGGAATTTCCGCAAGATCAGATGAAAAACTAATAATTAAAATGTTTGAATTGAAGGATTTTGTAGTGAAGTGGAGAGACACTAAACAAGCAAGCAAACAGAAAACAAGGGCATTTGGAACCTTTCCATTTGGTTTAACACTGACAAAGGCATCCAAATTCAGACTGAACTCTGTGCTGTTTTTTAACTGTTTAAGCAAATTAGTTGTGTTGCCTCGTGTGGTGGCAAAGTGCAAGACGCTGCAAATAGGACACCTATCACTGGTTAAAATCATCCTTTCTGTTGCTGAAATATTTCCATAGAGCTGATGCTGCATTTCTTTTTGCAACCAAATCTCACTTCCTAGTGTTTCAGTGCTTGTCTCTTGCTCTTCACTTACTTCACAGTGCAAATGTGGACATTAAACTTCTCGCTATGTGACTATTGCACATGCACAAATCGCAGTGTTGATATAACATCAATGCATTGAGGAAAATATAAAACAGCCAAAGAACAGCATTAGATAGTGATTACCAGAACAACAGCAGTGCAAAAATTATTTTTGTACATGGAGGGCAATGAAGAAACATACAAAGAAATCAATTTTAAGTGACTACTAGTGGCAGACCACGTTCTGTGTGATGACAGCCTACATCATGCTTGGTGGAAGGAAAAAAGTAAACAGGACAATACTGTCTGACACTGCAGTCTTGACAAACTGCTCCTTGATACTTTCTTTTCATTTGGTTCTCTATAGCAGTTGCACTAGTATGATCAGCCGTTTGCAGTGCTCACAAAGAACCACATTGCTGAATCTCTGAAACCCTGCTGCACTTTAGATGATTACAGGTGAGGCTTTTCTGCTGCAGCTTGTTCCCCAGGGTAAATAAACCAGGGTTTGACCAGGTGCAGCCATCTTCGCGACACACTGTTGTCTTAATCACTGATGTCATTATGTTGCTGACTTGCCGCAGCCCTCCCATAGTCCCCCGGCTGCCGTTTAATATTTGTCTTTCTATGACTCTCAAGAATAGCTTATCCAAACGACTCCTCACTTGACACTGCACTTCTTTGGATCCTTAGCAATGCAACCTCAAAATGTGAAGGAGGCTGGATGAACAGTTGTCTAGAAAACCACAGAAACAACTTTAAAAATAACTTAAATAAAAAAAGCTGCATACTCTCACACATATTGCTCTGCTTTTTTTTCTCTTTTTTTTGCTCTGTCAGATATGGCCCTCATCACAACCAGTTATCTTAACTGTCAGTCATGTTTCATCCGCCGGTCAGTGGGCAAAGGAGAAGAGTCAATGGTTTGGCATAGTCAGTGAAGTAAGAGCCCAAATACAGTGTCTCTGTCTTTTAACTGAGTCTATAATATCATTTCTGAAACAAATCATGACACCAATAATCGGAATTAAATTATGAGATTGTTAAAGATTCCCAGCTCTAATGTCCATCCACACCCAGATTTAATCACCAGAAATGCAGAACTGTGGGACCGAGCCTAAAGGCATTCTGCTTCTAAATGAAATTGGAAACCGGATTCATCCAGGGATTTTGATCTCCCACCACATATTGTTGGCTCCTTTTTGGCCATCTTCCGTTCCAGCCTCAGGCTTTAAGCTGCGATAGTTCTCAGGCTGAGGGAGGTATTAGGAGCCAGGATTGCAAAACTCAAAAAAAATTAGGCACTATTTCTACATTTTATAGTATAAAAAAGCACAGATCAGTGAGAGAGGTAATGGCAAAAAAAAGGCTATGATCTAAAAGGAGTATTTATTGAATGACACACTCCTAATGTTGTTTTTCAAGGTCAATTATCCAGCAATGTACATAAACATTAATGTTAAGACCGTGACACAAGCATTATGTTTTAAGTCTTACTACTAAGATGATTTTTTAATAGAAATGAGATAGATGATTACCAGTCCATTAGTTCGTTTTCTGTGGAAAGATGATTCAATCTCGAGCAGTCATATTCTGAATCACACACTGTTTCTCTTTCGCTTTTTTGTCTACACTAAAGCCCCTGTAGCCACTGCGAGTAAACCTTCTGCTGACTTATTAAAGCCAAAAAACAACATTTAGAACATATGTTAATAGTCTACAAACAATTTGCTGACTACGGACGCAATACTGCAGAACAAGGTGTACAAAAGCATTCTCACTGTTGTGATACAGACTGTTACAAAAGAAACAAGGTTGTGTGTGATCAAACACGAAAAAATATTAAACCCTCAGAGGGAGTTGTTTTATTCACAAGGAACAAGACTATACTTATAGTAAGATTTTTCATTAAAATATAAAGTGATCAAGTTATAACCAGAGCATGACTTTACAGGCAATTTGTGTGCTCTAACGTAGCAGGTGAGCAAATGGTAGAAAGCCAAGCTGAATTCACAAGGATACGTATGTTAAAAGTGCATGATAAACTCACTTCCCATAAAAAAGCACAAGTTAATGAAAATAGTGGGTGTATTGTCTTCAGTTTAGTCTTCAACACCAGGAATCTACAACACTGACTGTAGCAAGAAGAAACCCTACTTTGTCTGGTTGACACAACTGATTAAGGTTACCAACAGCAGCTTTGATTGGATCAGATGATTGTCCCACTAAGCAAAGTGTAAGGACATCTATTTGCATTTTGTGCTCCTAATGTATAGCCAAACTAATACCTTTGATAAAAGCAAATTCAACACTGCTGCCTTTCTTAAAAATAAACTACTTCTTAGCTTTTTTGTCGCCCTTGGGACCCCTTTAGTACTGTTAAGGGTTACAGCCATAACATCGCTTATTATCCCTCATTCTACTGCTCTGTTAGTTAGTGGGAGCCTGAGAAATAACAGAACACATCAAGCTTGGAATGCAACACAGCTGGACCCTTGAAGGAATCTTCAAATGAAGCCTTTAGTTTCAGGGTCAGAGAGTCTACATGAGGCCAGTGTGTATACACAGTGTGTGAACAGACACGCACAAAGAACACAAATTTGTCAAGGCTCTAATATTTAATACTGTTATGAGAAGTCTGAGTAAAATGAATGAGATGACTTTGTCTAAGGCCAAGACCCACAATTTTTCTTGAGCAATATTTAAAACAAATCCATCCAAGTGGTGTTGGAATGAGGTCTGAGGATAGTCTCCAAGCCAATGTGAAATCCCAGAGTGGTTTGAGACGGAAGTGCACCATCAGGTCCTTCAACATCAAAATTGGTATAGCATTCTTTCTCCATGCTGCTACATTATCATTCCTTAGGCTTTCCACTGACCACCAAAAGCCACAGCTCAGTAATCTCTGACACGACCCACATCAATCAGCTATTAAGTAGACATTAACGAGGCACTAAGGTGCTTTTAACAAGCAGAAAGACAGGTGAGACGTCTGGAAGACGTCAACAATGAAAAGCACCTTACGTCACCGCTGGCCCTGTTTCAACCTTTGTTTTATGGAGCCCACAGGAGGATGATGATGGTAGGAGTAGTCTATCCTGCATTCACTACTGAGTTCAAGAGGACAATATCTGATATCATTAAATCAGTAAGTCTAGCAGCTTTAGCCCATTAAGGCAGTTTGGGATATGGTGAATAGCTGAACTCTGCCTGCCCTATGAGAAAGAGACATACTTCTAAATCAGACGCTTTGGTGAAAGGACAAAGTTTGACAAGATGTGAGCAGT
Source organism: Dascyllus trimaculatus (assembly GCA_024666655.1). Taxonomy (NCBI): domain Eukaryota; kingdom Metazoa; phylum Chordata; class Actinopteri; family Pomacentridae; genus Dascyllus; species Dascyllus trimaculatus. Next base: position 27,236,970 of record CM045448.1, read on the forward strand.
AGCATCCAGCTTTTAGCTGCAGTAAAGTCATTAGAGTCATAACCTGTGCTCATGGCCCTCATTAGTATGCACAGCAAAACAGCTGTGGCACAGACGCTTATTAGAATAATGCATTAGGAAAACTGCAATAAACGTTTCTTTGACCGCACCTGTCATGCATTGCCTTTCTAATAAAAGAATTAAATTAGGCAGATGCAAACATCTTTACTACAAGCTGACATTGCTTTATATGAACCACTGCAAAATAACTTACCTAATATAATAAATTACCAAATAACTCATTAGACTTAAATTTCCAAGGTCAGCACCGAGTTAACAGCTTATCAGCAAAGAAAAAGCATTGAGTTTCCCAGACAATCACAAACATTTACAAAGTCAACATTCCTTTAAAAGGTCATAAGGAAATATTTTTAACACTGAATAAATGGCATGGCAACACAGAAAACAAAGGCATCACACTAAAGACAACAGATTAGAGACCTTACAGAATTAGAGATAATATGTGTGTCTGAATGATAACTCTTGACAATCCACTGTAGATACGATCTGCTTGTTATCTTGAAAAATGCATAACACAAGAACAAATCATGGCCAAGCTTATAAAAGCGCCTGTCCCTCTTTAATTTAATGCACATTTGACCACATGTATGACAAACTTGCAGACAAACTGAGAAATTGTGCCCAAGCTACCACAAATCAAACAGTCAGACAGAAGTAGATGCCTTCTGGCTTGACATAAGATCCAAATGCCATTGTAATCTGCTCCTTCATCATCCACAGTCTTCCAACCAGTGACTCACAACACTCATGACACTTGATCAGCTTGGCAAAACACTAATGTCGCAGGCGACAAGTGTGAAATTGAGTAAAAAAACTGAAATGTCACCCAATAAAGTTGCCTTTCTCAGTAATAAAAAACGAAGGCATATAACCATCTGTAAACACTTTTTTGTCAATCACAAATGTCATTAATCTACTGGAGTTTCCATTGTGGAACTGAAAATGTTTCCCCATTCATCTGGAAGACTTCTGTAGTCCAGTGCGTTACTTTAATTTGTTCTGACGTCTTCCCACCTGGATGACTCACATGACATTACACTGACTTTTGGTAGGTGCAGTGTTATTGCCTGATAGCTGCAAAATGTACTCGGTGTACGCCACGACCTGGAGCTGCCAACATGAATTATATCAAGACCAGGGTTCCAAAACAAAACTGGGCTCCAGCTCTGCCTTGATTGCAGACAGAGCTGAAGTTTTTAGAGATGGCTTGCAGCCCAAACTGCACTTTATCAGACTCTGCTGACCTTCTGAAGCCTGGACTGTTTAGTTGTACATGACTAAATGTCTGATGATGTAAAAGGGGAACAATGTTTTTTTTTTTTTTATCACAAACACTATGACATGTGGAAAAAGAGAAATGAAATTAAACTTTCTGGAGCTGAAAACCTCAAGGAGGAGTTGCAAAGGTCTCTAGGGATGCACTGCTGAACTTTTTACATTTTGCCTACTTACCAATCTAAGACAAAACAAATTATATATCATTTTCACAAACCTGAATGATAGGTTTGTGAAAACTGTATGTCATTTTCGAGTCAAGTGACAGACATCTAAACAGCAAAATTCATTTTGGTCATTCATGTAAACTAGGTACTAACAGGACCTGTATCTGGATACATTATCTGGACAATGACATACAATCCAGATCTTTACATACAGTGGTGTTTAAAAAAATAGAACTTTGTGTTTTTTGTCTCTTCAGAATGTGGTTGCACAGTAGGAACTGAATTTACACTGAGCTGAGATATGATCTACCTTCAAATGTTGTCTGGCTACATGCATCACCACATTAATGCATTAATGTTAAATGTATTAATACAAATTTTCTCTTATCTAGATAAGCCATCTGGACAAAGGTAGCATGTTAATGCCAAGTGTAAATGGGGCTCTATTCTTGTGTAATGTGAAAGTGTGAGCAGGATAATGGAATAAATAAGACCAGCAATGGTGGGTGAAGCATTCAGATCTTTTACTAATGTAAAAGATTTAATGTCACACTGTAAAAATATGGCATTACCAGTAAAATCTCTGTTTTGAAAATGTTACTGAGGGAAAAGTAAATAGGGACACTCAGGGTAATGTACTCACAGTGGTAAAAGTAAAAGTACTGACAAGTACAACTGGCAAACTATCTGTGTTACATTGATATCACTGACTCATTACTGTTATTTCACTGTTGTTTCAACCATTTTGTAAAAGTCTGCAACTCAGTTATTTTTATGTTGGTTCAATCTGATCAAACAATTGTAAATTACTAATAACTAATAAAGTTGCCATGAGGTCACAGTATCTCAAGTACACGCGTACCTCAAAATGCCACTCAAATAGATACTACTGTCCTTAACATCACAATGGAAGAATGTCAGAAATATGAACGCAATGCTCCACCTATGTTTAAAACTTCGTAAAATTACATGCCTTTAGTCAAAGATTTGTCAGTCAGAAAAAACAATATGTACACCTCCCTATAAAAAACATACTAATTAAACATTTTAGTAATAAGGTTTGATTCTGGTATCATTACTGTTCTTTTACAACTGGAACATTTTCCACTGTGTGTGTGTGTGTGTGTGTGTGCGCACTCCTTAACCTGTAGGTCACACCTGTTACCTAGCTCAAGCCCTGGCTCAGGGCAAGGGGGAGAGGTCAAAGGTCACAGTGTCACATGACACATCCTTAACAGATCTGTTTCAGAGTTCAAACATACACATGGATTCTGTCAACTGAAAAATTGCCTATTATTTATGTCACTGAATTTCCTGCAAGGTAAACATTTGGGAGATGCATACTAATTATGGGTGTTGTTTCTAATAAGCAAACACTGCTTTAATATCAGGTTACAAAAAAGCTCGACCTGGCTGGAAAAAAAGTATATGCCCTTCTATAGCAGACTATGTTGAAATGACAGGCTGAAGATATGAGAGGAAAAACTCTACACAGTGGATTTTTATACCAACCACATTTGCAACCAGGACTGCATGATATTGGAAAAAAAGTGACATTGCAAGGTTTTGTTATTGTGAGTTACATACCGTGATATGAAAAACACAGAACTTTAAACCAGATGACTCCAAAAACTCTTTTTGGAAAGAATTGCTCGTTCTAGCCTGATAGGAGTGATTTTATAGGGGAGTGGATCTGCAGAAAAAAATACAAACCTAACTTAAAAAAGCTGAAAAAGTCATTTTGGAACCTTTCCATATGGTGTAAACCTGGCAATGGCATCGCTTTGGATGGTACTGAGATCTGGCACTGCACTTGTCATACAGAGTCTTGTGGTGCTTTTTGACACAACCAAGCATATTTGTTGTATCTCCTTGTGTAGTGGCAACAATGGCAAAGAAACTACGGAAAGACAATCTGTTTTTGGTCAACATCATCCATTCCGCAACTGAAATATTTTCACACAACTAACATTGTGTTTCTGCGTACTTCTCATTTTCTTTGCTCATTTCACTGCACACATGTAGAGGCTGCAAATAAAGGCAGCTAGTTAATAAAGTTAACGCAGAAACAATATATTGTGCAGAAATCAGATCACTTAAAATTCAGCAAACTTGTTGCACTATTAAATGCTGGAGGATCAAGGAGTCCAGGGTGTGCAGTTGTATATACTGTGTATTTATTCTAAAACAGCAATACACTTTAGTAAAGGATAAAACTGCCTGAAAATTAATGTGATTGTACATAAAAAACAAAAAGCATAAATGTAGTGTAGACAAACATCAAACAGTGGCTCATAGGACTGAAATTAGACAATATCATGTTTTACTTCTGCGGTGATGATAGCAGGTGAATGTGTTAAATGCTTTTATGCTGGTATGTAGTATAATAATGATTTTTATACATGCAGTACAAGCTCATTAGCTCAAGCTACAGAAATCACTGTACTGGAACATACATTTGGTATATTTCAGTAAAACATTTGAAGATGACACTTAATTTGCAAACCAAAAGGGATTTTATTCATTAATCTTCGAAATACTGTACTTATCTGTGAAATCGACAACACAGCAACACAACCAACACATCTCCTGCACATGGAGACTTTTCCACAGTCTGCCAGTGAGACATATTGATTTTGTGGCTGAGTTGCACTTGTCCTGACTGAATGCTGAATAACTTCCAATTCCATCCATACAAATTGGGTGCGGTGCATTTCTGAGTTTTTCCACCATGATTCTGCTTTCAGGCATTTCCATCAAAAGTGTTTCCACTTTGTTGTTTAGAAATCAGAGATTGCAATTTGCCTTACTGAGAACCAGCAATAGAAAAAGTATTTGGTAAATAAACAGTAGAAAGCCTCAGTTCAGGTGAAGCTCTGGATCACTGATCCGGCAAAGAGAAACAAGCTTCCTTCCAGTTCTCAATGTGAAGGGACAGATTTTGAACATCTCACTGCACTGCTGTTCCACAATACGCCTCCAGTGCCATAAGTCATCCATGACATTCACAAAAACAGTCCATTGTAGCGGAAAAGGTAACTTATGTCAAATTTATGTCATCACTACAGTGGGAGCACAGATCAATACCACAGCTGGTTATCTGTAATAAGCAAACGGAAAGGCAAAAGACAAATAAAATGCTTCTGACTGTTGCTACGAAATGACAAATGCCATGAAATATTTTTATCATTCCAGAATTTATTCTACAACAGTCAGATTTTATCTCTATCAGTCAAATACACTGTGAATCACAAAACCTCTAGCAGCGCTGTGAAACAGAGACATTGCAACTACCACACAAACACCGTTATCCTGTTGCTCACCACAAAGAATGTCAGGTATGTTCACAATTCAGAAATGTAGGAAACAATCCAACAAATATTTGTCCCACAGACTACTGGGGACACACATCCGCAGGGTGCATATCAGAGGGCAAATCTGAAATCTGGACTAATCCGCCACCTTTAAGCAGGTGAAGAAGTAACAATGTCGGACGCCCGCCTTTGTTGACACTGTCAACTCACTAGTAGTAATCAAAACAAGAGGAAGGAGCAAGTAAAAACAAGAACTGATGACTACTGTCCCACATGAATGCACAGAGAAGAGCTCATTTATCAAGAGCCTTGTGTCTGTTTTCAATGGGCTGAGGTTTAGAGCTGTAATGTACTTAAACTTTCACTGCCCTGAACTTGCGACACTGAAACCGACGAATGTCCCACTTTCCCAAATGCATTTTTAAAATAAATAAACAAGCTTAGTACACATAATCACAGAAGACTAAAAGACACAATGGATAACAGCTGAAATGCAGCTTTGTTTTGACTGATACTGTAACAGTTTTCAAGTGATGTCTATTTTTCTTTCCCCCCCTTGAGTTGCTCATATTTTAAAAATGGTCTCTCAGCCTAAAATCTGCTCGCTCTCATGCTTGCATTAACATTTAATTTCTGCCATCGAGGCCTGTACGAGCCTCGATGTTCCATCTCCATTTTCAGGTGGCAATTTAAAAAAGCAATTTTTTTCCTGGGCAATTAAGTACAGTACATCATTCTGTGTGATATTCAGTCTCGTCGGCTGTCATTTTAGTCTTCTTCACATGGGTGGGGAGGCGCCATATGTAAAACACAGCTCAGCTACGTGTAAAATTTCACGCTGCAATGTGGACAACAACAGCTAATTTATGTAATACACTCGCTGACTCATGTCCCACTGAGGGGTTCTGAGTAAATGGCTTGTCATGGGTGATCAGGTTGTTAATACAAGACGCTCGCATGGTTCGGCCTTATGTTAGGAGCCACATTTTGAAGTCAGGACAAGACAAGATGATCCCCTACACCTGTTTACAGGTAAACAGGGGGGGTACCAGGGATAAACTCAATGTAAAATTAGGAGCTACCTTTGTTTTATTCATATTTATATGCTACAAGAGAGGATTTTTACATTCACTTCTTAATTTGGCAGATAACAGTAACACTATGAGATATTAAATGCATGTGTCAGTAGCATTGCAAAAGATATTGACTTTCAATAAGGTTGCTGCACCTCATTTGCACAGCAATAAAAGTCTGCTCTGCAGGTAGGAGGGTAGCAATTCTGGGAAAAGAGAAACACCCTCTTTCCATTAGATTATTACAGTAATACATCAGTATTGAGGGTGGCGACATATCTCTCAAATGTCCCTCTCCGTCTGGAGGAGCCCTGGTGGTCCCTGTTTGGTCAGCAGTAAGTTGAGCGCCGCTATCCCATTTAGTAAACACAGACAGGCAGTGTATCGGTGCGGGCTCCTTTCCCAACCAGGTGTATGGCGAACTAACTTTGAAGCCAAACTAAACCCGGGCAGCATCATTTTAGCGAACAAACTGAAGCGCACCCAGCAGTTTAGCCCTCACTCACTGAACTTCTGACAGCAGCAGCTCGTTGTAGCGCTACGAAGTGACTAAGCTACCAGTCAGCTCGGTGAACAACAGCTAGCGAACTTCTCCGCTGTCCTCTCTCATCCCCGGACTGCACAAATGTGACATTTAGCGCTAACACTCCCGCACAGAGCCGCTAGCTTCTCCGCAAAGACACGGCATTCCCCCGCTGTACAAACTGGAACTTGGCAGCCGAAGGAAACTGACGAGACTTGAGGCTGAGACACTTTCAATTTGGGGAAAAGAGACCTTTAGCTAACTTTTCCATACCTTTCGGACGCCGAGTACCTCCCCGTCGGTGCTACCACTCCTTGGCAGCCATAAATCCCGCTTTTGTCAACGTCGTCCTCGGCAGGAATAAGGAAAATCCGAGTGTGTGTAGCTCAACTCTTGCCAGTGCCCGTGATTTCTCTCTGCGTGGCTCCAGCAACAGCCGCTGCAGTTTTTTCCACCAGCCTGCCGCGGGAGCGAGCGCACCGGGATACTGGGCTGGCCAGAGAGCAGCGTGAGCGCGCAATTTACATTGGACGCCAAAGTGACTGGACGACTGTGGAGGGCCGTTTATTCTGTATTTACAATACAAAATAAGTGAAGTTATGAAGGGAGAGCTGCAGTACCTTGCAATGTAAATAAATAAATAAATAAAAATACTGCACAATTACACTGTGAAATACGGATAGTGTTCAATGACGAGGGATTGAAAGCAAAACCATATATTTATATGCACTCCAAAAATGCATAAGTGCAAACTCTGTTGATAAAAAGTGCAATATAAATGAAGTTATATTGACATAGATGGATTTCAGAAATATGTTGCATCTGACATCACAGCATCTGCTTTCCAGCTATGAACCAATATATTTAAAATGTAACATATCTATTTTATGTAATAAATTATCTGTCTGTCTGTCTATGTATCTAGCTAGCTATATATATATATATATATATATATATATATATAGAGAGAGAGAGAGAGAGAGAGAGAGAGAGAGGGAGGATGTTCAAAAATATTTTTAAAAATATTGGCATTCCAATATCATAATCATATTAAAAGCCTATTTATATATAATTTATATATTACTTCATATATCACAAATTGACATATCGCTTTGACAGACAAAGCCGAACAGAATACACAGAAGGCAAAATAACACACAAAGCAAAAGCAAGGCAAACCTAAGATACAATAAAGTTAAAACAAGACAACAGAAGATGCAAAAATACAAAATGTAATATGTCACTATTAATAAATACAAATAAAACATGGATAAAATAAAATAAAAAATGAATGAAAACCTCAATAAGTAAGAAAAGGAAAACACATAAAAGCAAGTCTATAAAAATGTGTTTTAAGAAGGGGTTTAAAAGAAGTCATTAATGATAATGCAAATTAAACTCTAACATTGTGTACTCTTGGTTGTGTTTGTGTGTCTGTGACATTTGTACATCACTCTGTAATTTCTGTTAATGACTGCAAAGTCACATTCACTGATGATAATTTATGAGGCCACGCTTGAAAGCACAAATTCATTTCATGTACTTCTAATTATTCAAAAGCCTGTTTGCGTGCAAAAGACAGCTTCGATCAGGAGGAAACAAACAGATGCACAGTGCACAGCCACAGTGAGTGTGTGCCTGTGCCGGTTATTGAAAAGCGTTGAGTGTGGCCATTGAGTCGTTTCCTGACATAATGTTTCTCATGAGGGATAATGACCACTGGAAAAGGGGAATCCCCTCCCCCTGCTGCCTTCAAGTCCCGTTGGAAATAGCCTAAGCAGAATTAAAAGCTGCATGCACATAAAAATACAAAAAGTGGTAACAGTGGAATTACTTTTAAGTTTTGTATTGTTATTATGATGTTTGATGTGATAAATGAGGGTCATTCTGTTGATATTTATGTAGCGAAAAGTGACACCAGTTTGTGAAATCTGCTTGTTGTTCTGGTTTCTCCCTGAAAAAATAAAAAAAGTCAAATAAAGTAACAGATAGATTGTATTCAGACTGCGGCAACAAGTGACATTTCCAAGCTGAGAACCTGACTGTAAGCTTATGAGCAGAGCCTGAAGGCAGCACACTTTGGCAAGAGGAGGAGGAGCTGAGCAAGAGGTTGACATGTGGGAATGACTCAAGTTTTTTTTACACATTCCAGGCATTGTTTCCTCCTCCTTGCTGCCCAGGTCCCGGGCACTGAGGCCAAGGATTTTCCAGAGCTTGGGGAGATGGAGTGGATGACGGATAGAGGAAGAGGAAGGATGACTCTCATTTTCCTCTTTTGTCACGCCTAGGGTGATTCTCTTCTTCTCCAGCTGAATAAATAACGTTTGGTGGGGTATTGTTTTATGCTTTATCGCTCTGGGTCTTGTATAATTAGAGTGCCATGCTTGTCTGGACAGCTGTTTGGGGAAATTTGAGCTGGCAAAGATGTGGAAAACTGTTTTTGACTTCACAGACATGAATGGATCAAAAGGATCTTAAAGCAAGTCAGTTACACACAGCGTGGGCAAACCAAGACACGTCACTATGTGAAACTTTCATTACTATTTATGATACTATCAGAGAGCAGAGAGCATGTAATCACAAAATGCTGACATGCATCACGGTGGGAACTGAATCCTAGCGATGAGAGAGAGTGAGGCTAAAATGGGGAGGCATGAGTCACTGGGAACAGATGCAACGAAGTTTGAACTGATTCACATCTGAGAGTTGAAAATAAAGACGTTGCCCCAGATGATGGAGAAAAAGTAAAATTACACATTACTTTCCCCTTTTATAGAACTAAGAAGAGATGACAGACCTTACAGGAGGACATCCATCATCACTCTGTATCTCAAACACCATCTTGCTGCTTTTCTCTCACACATTTTGCCCATTGTAGTACCATCACGTGTCGTTCTTATTGTGTTTCGAGTAAACTCAAATACATTTTCAGACAGAGGTGCTATCTGTCTCCTGATAAACGCCTCTACTTTCATAACAACCAATTTCCTCCAGGCGTGATAACAAACTGCTATTGCAACGGCAGCTGAGAAACAGACCTTCCAGAACATATAAGCTGTTCTGCTGCTGACTGCAATAACTGACCTTAATGCCTCATTAGGAAAATAAACACAGCGTCATAAAGACTCTGTTCCTCCCAGTGGTGGGAGAAATAGTCAGATCCTTTACTCCAGTAGAAGTGCCAAGTAGTGCAAGTAAAGGTACAGAAAACTGCAGCTCAAGTGAAGTGAAAGGTTGGGTGTGGTCCCTCTGACTGATATATTCTCATAACTGCCATCATTATATTGTTAATACTGAAGCATCAGTGTGTCTGTAGCATGTTACTGTTGTAGCTGCTGCAGGTGGAGCGACTTTACACTACTTTATATTCAGTTTTATATACAGGAACAGCAGATAAATCTAACGGCCCATTGCATGATTAATGGGAGAGGAAAGAAGATAAAGCAAAGTACTGATACAAAATCTGTTTTCATGTTTAGGACTTAATCTTTGATTTTGTTAAGATATTGGATCCCTTGAACTTTTATATCTGAAATGTGACAACAACTACACACTGTTCGAAGGATGTTAGAAAGCTTGGGATACTACCCATTGTGTATATCTTCATCTTTAAAGTAATAACTAAAGCTGTCAGATGAAGGTAGAGGAGTGGAAAGTACACTGTTTTCATTTGAAATGTAGGGCAGTGGATGTATTAAGTACAATGAAGGAAGTACTCAAGTGAAGTATAAGTATCTCAAAATTGTACCTAAGTAGAATAAATGTACTTAGTGACTTTCCACCACTAGTATCTCCTTTGAGCCCGTTTAACCTGTCAGATGATGCAGCATGAATTGTTTGAGATCATCGAAACCGTTGCTTCCCACCAGAGTGACTTACATCAAAAGCAATGACTCTCTGAACCGAACACTGTATAGATTAAATGAGAGACTTAAATGAGAGACTTAAATGGAAAAACTCAATGACAGCTGCAGCATCTCACTTTAGATGATAACAAGGATTCCTTAAATGTCAGTCAGCCCACTTGATCAAGGCAAAGCTGACTTGAATCAGGCTTTACTGTCTGACAAAAGGTAGCTCAATTTGACTATAATGGCACATGTTATTGTGGGGACAGAGACCATTGAGGACATTGAGACCGTCGAGTGCCAACTCAGCACATGACGCCTGACTCATCCTCCCTCCTCTGAGTCACTCCCTCCCTCTTCTGGTCCAGGATCTGTGGCTCTCTGCTGGAGCTGGCTCCTCTCTCCTAATGTCGGCCCACCGCTTCACAGGCAGGAAGCCGGCCAACGATGCAGACATGGCTCTGCTGAGGAGGAGGAAGGTGCTTGCATTCAGCTGCATTCAGTTAAGACAAAAGACTGTGTGTGATGATGGAGAAGCAAGACGAGGGCAAGAGGAGGGACGCCGTGAGGGACTGGAATACAGCTGCTACACACTGCTTCTCTGTTCCAGAAATTCTGTCATGTGTTAAAACAGATTTACCACAGAGGGCACGTTGGATTCTTTGGATTTAAGCAAAACGGGTCAACATCTGAACTCAAGCTCGAGTCAGAATGTGATAACAGGCTATGAGCCATTACCATTTATCTCCCCCCAACTTCCGTATTGGTTTTACAGCTTTGGGCCAACATCAAAGCAGAAAAAAAGAAGCCAGTAGTTAAGCTCATTATACAAATGAGCTTTGGGACCCACTGCACACACCGAACAGTGCACATGATCCCAGAAGTTGAAAGGTAAACAGCTCTAATAAGGTAGGTAGTGTCACAGAGCTCCACAGGACGTGCTTTATGTCCCATAGCACATCCAAAAGCATACAAAATACATACAAAAGCTGGTATTTTTGTATTTTTCAGTATTATGCATGGCTCTGGGGACAGTAATGTTAGTTGGCCGACCATGTTCATCCAGAAAGTAGTATCATAACAACTGGCATGAAACTTTGTACTAATATTTGTGGGTCTCAAAGGAAAAAGGGTAGCTACTTTGGTGATTCTCTTGACTTTTAATAAAAGTCAACCATGTGCATGATCTATTGCATGGATTGTAAGTTGGTACAGATATTCATGAGTTTCAGTGTCAGGAGTCAGCCCTCCTAGGTCTGGTTTGCATGCAAGTCAGTACCTTAACATGCAGATGGTGGACCCACAGGATGGTAGCTGGAGCCAGTTAAGGAGGTTTGGGTATGATTAGGTTATTAGGATGTCTCCTGGAGGTTTTCCATGCACGTCCAATTTGTAGACCCCAAGGAAGAGAGACTATATATCTTATCTTGATTCACTGGGGATCCCCTAGGAGAAGTTAAAAAATGTTGCTGCAGAGAGCGGCCATGGTAAAAGAAACTGAATGGAAAGACGGATATTCCTGATGACCACTGGATCTAGTAATGGTGGTGACTCTTCATCTTTTCATCTAACACCACAAGCAGGCCAAAACTTTTACTTGATAATTGAGAAATTTCAACATCAATGATCAAACTATTGACTGTATATAAAGACGGACAAGCCCTCTGTGATGCTAACCATAGGTTTCCTTGACAGAGGTTTTGAAGCTCAGTGTCGTGGCTCTGGCTGTCCTTGTCTTGGCAGTTTGTTAATCCAAAAATGAGCAAAAGAGCTGGTATGTGAGTGGGTCTCAGTGGATGGTACCCACCTGACACTCAAAGTGGCCTCACTCTTAATTATCTATAATTCTAAACTGAACTTGGAGCCTGGTTCAAATGGTCATTTGAGGTACAAAGCCATTAGGTACAAACACTGATGACTCTTATTCAAATGACTTTTGTGAACTTCTCCTGTAGCACCACAATAATTGTCTGGGAGAACAACATCTTTTAAGGACAATGTTGGATGTGGCACATGTGGCCCTCGCGAAGAGGAAATCTCAGCAGGCAAAAGGGAAATGGGAATCAGTGAATGGAAACAGGAAGGGCTCATAACATCAAGTCAAAAACAAATACAGCACTATCTGAGCAACTCTACAGTTGAATATCCAAGCCAACTGGACAGCTCCTGATCAAACAAATGGGAGCATTCGTTTTGAATTTCCAAGTGAATCACACCATAAAAGTGATTTACTGAAATGGATTTATGGTGCAGCCTTCAATCGTCTTTTTTCCACATGCAACTGTTCTCTTTTGGACTAGTATGGTTCTGAGTGGAAACATTTCCAAACACAATACAGCTCTGAGCTGCTCAGTGTCAGTGAATAAGCTGCAGAATGCAATGCAATTTGTATCTATGTGTCCAAATTCTGGTGAATTATAGCAAGGCTGCTCAACTGACTCAAGCAATCCAAATCTTTCTGACTCCACATCAACTGAAAGTAAATAAGCTGAGACGCCAATCAAACACAAGTCCAAAGAGTGACATACTGTATTACAGCGGATTAGCCACATAGTTGTATGGATATAGTAGATTGACTTAAGGACTAGGCTTGCAGAAGTAAACAGTTCTCTTGCAAACTGCAAATACTGCATTTACTTTGGCAAATAATAAAACTAGTTGCTTTCATTTTTATACTGAATATTTTAGACACATCGTCAAGGAGACATTGCATCCGCGCTTAAAAGCTGCCGCTATCTAGCTGATTCAGAACTGTTCATACTTTGCACACTTTACTGCACTGTAAATTCAACTTGAAATAAATATTTTTTGTGAACAGTGAATTCTGTGACACATAAAGCTGTGGTCAGGAGCATCCTGTGTCTAGAACACAACCTCAACCTGTGGCAAATGAATGGAGTGGATGCAAGCAAGAAAGGCACATACAGTACCTGTGTACATAAGTTTTCTGTGCATATAAGGTTTCTTTGAGTGTTCCCAAGGAGCAGACTGGCCTTAGTAATTATAAAATGGAAGACGTCTGGGACCAAAATTTTCAGAAATGAGGGATGAATGCAGCAAAAACAGACAGGTCCTCCACTACCTACACAGTCCTGAGCCCAAGGGCCATGATTCACCTTTTAGCATGACAATGAGCCAAAGCGTACAGCCAAGACGATGCTGGAGTGGCTTTGGGACAGGGCTCTGTGTCTTTGAGTGGCCCAGCAAAAACCAGGCTAAAACTCCCATAGAGCATCTGTGCAGAGACCTGAAAGTTGTAGCTAAATTCGCTGACCCTTCCCATCCACATTGATGGCCAAGAGGATTTGCCAGGAAGAATGGAAACTGCCTCATTCCGGGTGTGCAAAGCTTATAGATCAATAACTATAAAGACTCAAAGCTGTAATTGCCAAAAGAGGAGCTTCTACAGAATCAGAATATGTAGGAAATGAGAGAATTTAGGGTTTTTGATTCTTATAAATTTGCAAAAATTTACAAAATAAGGTTCTTTGTCATTATGGTTTGCTGATTGTAGATTGATATCATTCCATTATCTGTACACCACTTATTCCTCTGTAGGGTCACTGGGGGCTGGAGTCTATCCCAGTCTACTCAGGGCGAAGGCAGGGGACACCCTGGACAGGTCGCGCATCTATTGCAGGGCTATACATAGAGACAGACAACCAAGCACACTCACATTCACACCTAAGGACAATTTAGAATCATCAATTTACCTGAGCATGTTTTTGGACTGTGGGAGGAAGCCAGAGTACCTGGTGAGAACTCACACCCAGGCCAGGACGCGAACAGGGGACGACGGTGTGAGCCACCGTGCAGCCCTGTAACTGTTATCTATAGCAGAATAAAGTGTGCAAAAATGAGGGGGTCTGAATACTTTATGATTTTGCTATATTAACTACACTGATGTTGAGAGAGACTCTGAAAAGTATAAACCAAGAAATCTAGGGCAATGGTACCCAGAGTATCTAACTTTGATTTTCATTTCAGTGCAAACATATCCCCCAGCGTGTCGTAATCCTCTCCAAATAAAGCGTAATGCTCACTTGATGTAAATACATTTATTGAAAACACAAACACTTTATTACACAGGAAAAAAAAATTAATGGCACATGTTTTTCTTCAACAGAGCATGAAAAAAAGGCAGTCTGCTCAACAACTTTTCTTGGATATGATGAATACAAACTCACGGACAACATTTTTGGATAATGGTTTAGATATCTGTTGTGCATTTGCTATAAATTGGATGGTAAAGATGGAACAGGAGCGATAATCGCAGAAAAACTCTTTCATGTCCTGTTGTCTGATTACTTTATAAAACAAACTACAGCTGTATTAACAAAGCATGACCAGAGTTTTAAAAAAAATGTAAAAAATAATAAATAAATATGAGACGCTACATCACCTCCACCTATATCACCTTAGCAGAGTAATAAAAGACGTGTCAAACTCAACTGGGATGACAGATTGACAAGAAGATTCAACGTCAAGGAGCAAGGCATCGAACTGGAATGAGCATCTACTTAACGTCGCTGTGAATCACAATCCATCACGTCAGCTGAACTTGGTCCAATTATCTAGGTCAAAAAACAGCAAAAGACAATCTCATAATTCATTCACAGCTGAAATAAAAGAAAAGTCCAACACTGCTGAAAAGGTAGATACCTAGAACTGCTCATGAATGAACCACAAGGTCAGGTTTTGTCAATTAGTCTAAGTGATATATCTTTAAAATATGGGAATGCTGGGCAGTCTGAACAAACATTAGAACTGCTGTTTATATTTTATTGACAGTCAACAAAGATGAAAAGTAATTAGTTTCAACTCTAAATCAAACCAAAGTCATAAAGACCTTTCGATCCAAATGAAGCAACTCGTACCTGTCCAAACGGTTCACCACGTCTCTCACAGTGTTGATGAGATTCTCATGCTCTTGGGGGTTACTGACAATGATGCTGTGGAGCTTCTTCATGTAGGAGTCAATGGAGTCAAGAGAAGGCGTCTCTCCGCTGCCTGTTGGGCAACAAGTATGTCATGTCAGTGTGTGAGGAAAAGGAAACTCTTCGAATGGTACATTTTATTCACTGCCCATTATGTCTCTCAAACGGAGGTAGGAAACCCCATTAGGTTGTAATTGAAATCTGTATCACTCTTTTTGGCAAACCTGTTGAGTTTGACATGTTGTGAAGTGTTGTGTTTCCTGCTACCCATAGACTGCCCACAGATTCTACAAAAAAATGTAATGAACTTTACACTGCAGGGATGAACACCGACCACGATCCAAGCACTGTAACACCAGCCACTACTTCTTACTACTGATGTTTTAAGTTTGAGCAACATGACTGTGAGAATGTTCCAGACTGCAGATAGAGCTTGCGAGGCACCAGGAAAAGGGGAAGATATTTCTTACTTTTTATCCAAATCATTGTCATAAATAAAATGTGCATCAAAACATGGTGTTAGTCTAAACTAGGGGGTAACAGTAAATGCATTCAGACCAAATCCTTCAGTTTAGTATGACTTCCCTTTGATCTAGGCAATCAATTTCAGAAATCTATTTATGTCTACAAATTATTTAAAATGGCACAGTTACAATAAAAACACAAAGACTGCCCTCTGTAAACTCTGAGGCAAACATGCTTAGACTCAGACGAGGCCCCAGTGTTGCCAGTTAATAACGTTTTGACACTTTCGTCACATGAGAAACTACCAGAGAGCTTCCCTGAGGCCAGACCTAGGTGGGTTTTGCAATCATCCTTCATTGTGAAGCTCTTATGAAATAATTCCAGAGGTGTTATGTCAATTTCTGCTGTTTGCAGAGTCTGTGTCTCTGTTGTGCGAGAAAGAAATTCAAATAGGCGTGGAAGAAAATTGCAAGAGATTTCTTGTGTGTCAACTCAGTGTAGATTCTGAATGTGCGTAAAACAGGTGCAAACAAAGAGAGAACATTTAAATACGAAAAGATTAAAATTAGGAAGGATGCAGCAGCTGACCTACATGACCAGTAAGAGAACAGGAAGTGGTCACTGTCTAAATATGTGGCTCGAAGGAGGGAGATGCTGTAGCTCAAAGCCCAGTAAGTACACTGAGGATGTACGCCTACATTATTATATAATACCTTACTACATTGTTTGTTCTTGTGTCTAGAGATGAATTACTGGTGTGGGATATCAAGTCAATACCAGTTTACAATGTAAACTAATCAATACCAGCACACTTTATGTCACAATGAATGCTTTGGAGACATTTATTGAATTGTAATTTCATTCGTTCATTTGTTTTGAAAAAGACAGAAATACACCAGATAGGTTTATCTCGTGAGAACATAGTACTGAGAAAAACAAGACTTTAGAACAATCAGTTTACTTTTTATATAGACTTTCTGTCGCACATTTGTAACTGGTTGTCTTGCTGAATGAAGCCACACTGGTACTGGTTGCTCTCACCTGGCAGAGGCACAGCAGAGAAACTGGAGGTGAGCGCCTGGCGTAGGGTCTCCAGGTGCTGGTGAAGGAGCCCGTTGCGTCCCCTCTCTTGCATAACATCGCCTTCCAGCCTCTCCACTGCCCCGCGCATACTCTCCACGTGTTTCTGCAGGGCTGCGTTACGCTCCTCATACTCCATGTTGGTCTTGCGCAGCTGCCGCATCTCAGCTTCGCGCGCTGTCGAGAAAAAACACAGAGAAAGAGCCACAGTGGTAGATCAAAGGAGGAGTGGTAGATCCAGGGAGATGATACAGCTAGACGCAAGGGTTCGGTGCCGTGATCAATTTTTAATTTGCTCGGAGAGTTTAAGACGTCAGTGAGTTCAGCAGACTGAGGAACTATTCTGGGATGGCGGGGCGCTATAAAGAAAAGTTCTTACAAGGTAGCAGAGGAATGTGTTTAGAAACACTCAGACAAATGGAGGTTTATAAAAGTCAGAGCACACAAAGTACAAAGTATTTCTCAACAAGATGGCCAGCTGTGTTCCAGCTCTTTACCCTTGCTGTGGTTGAGAAACTCCTCTGTGAAGATTGGTATGTCAAACACAGTTCTGTCCTTTCCCTCCGCATCCTTCTGTTGAAAGCCAGAGACAGTACGAGAGAGGGAGATAAGCTGCACAGTGAAAACATTTTGCCACACAGACTGACAGCAAGAGGTGGTCATTTATCTAGCTGGGCTGTGGGTGGGTAATTGATTTCATACCTGGCCACAGGGAAAATGCAGTGATACAGTTTAAGAAATGAGGAGGTAGAGGTAATTTCATCACTGGTGCTTCAACGATATCAAAGGCTCTGAAATGGTTTGCAATAAATATGCAATAAAAATGTGTTTCAAATTAGAGACACAAGATACAGCTCAGGTTTCACTGCCTCCTCTGAAAAAATGCATCATCATTCCTCATGTCTTAACATAATTGTATCAATACTGAATCCCATGCCCTTTGAAATCTAGAGGGAAAACACTGGAATTCCCCCAGGTTTGCTGCTTCCAATAAAGTCACCTTGGCTGTGGCCCTTCAGTTTATGCTGAAAAACTTACAAAGGAAACCTCTTAATTAAATGCAAAACTTAATAATAATGAATTACACACTTGGGACAAGCCAAGTGTTTGGATCACAAACACAGCACCAAAGCGGATTAACACAGCTTTAGTGATGCAACAATAAGCACTTAATGTGTAGAGCAGGAGGAGGGCAAACAACAGATTTAGAGCCCTGAGTAGAAAAAAAGAGCAAAAACAAACTCATTTTACACAAAGTCACAATTAGCCAAATTAGTGAATGTTGATTTCTACGCAGTTTTGGGTTGTTTTTATGTGAAATTTTATTCTCAAGTCATGTTTGATTACATGTTATTTCATCTGTTTCGCAAAGGCTAGTAATGAGGACATTTTACATTAACACCAGTATGTTAAACGAAGGGTTAACAGACACACACAGGATTGCTTATTTTTGCCAATTTCATTTATCTATTCCACTAAACACAAATTGTGACACCTCTCTCCACATCTTAACAATGTCTGCAACGCATGCTGACTCCACATATAAAGTGTTTGTGTCTTTCACATCCCCTTGTTCTTTATGTGGCATCTTACTGCTACATGACTCACTGATGTACCTCTAAACATAATGAGTCACGTCGTTTTGATAATGTCTTGTCCTTTACATCCCGAAATAGGTTTTTGGAGCTCATACAGCTGTGTTTAAAGTTAGGAGAGGATCTGCACCTAATCAAATACATTTACTTCTTGAGGAAAGTTAACTGTTAGTGCGACAGAGCCGGAAAGAGCCACTGACCTCGTGAAGGGCCTCGTTGGCTACCTGGTGTCCAACATCTGGAGAGGAAGGAAGGAATAAAGAGAGACGACAGCAGATGATTCATTATTTCTCTGGTGCAGCGTGCCTTCACCACATCGTGAACTAATAGAATGAATAAAAGTAATCCAAAAAAAAATCCCCTCACTGCACTTTATGTTATGAATCAACTGAAATGAGGCGGCGCATGCAGTTCAGTGGAAACGTTTCTCACATTTGTTTGCCAGGGCAGAGCTGTTTATGTGATTGATGTTTTTTGAAACTTGTAGGATTTATAGGAACAGATGATGCAAAACACATGTAGTCTGAGCAAAGTGATGGCACCTTGGCATTAGGCTGAACTATTCTCATAGCCTGTACCACAAACATAAAAAGTAATCTTTCCTTTTCATTTCCATTGACTGAGCAAACCAGTGGTTAGTTTATGACTTTTAACCAAATAATGAAAAAATGTTGAATTTATGCTGCAATTAAAATGACCAAATATTAAGTAAGTATTTACAGTGGGAGTAGTCGAAGTAGGCAAAAATTTTCCCAGCCTTAGTGATGTTTGTGGTATGGTCTATCAGATGTTTATGTATTATGTCTCTCACTCTGGTTTAACAGACGTCCTGTTTCAAATTTAGGCAGCCACACAACACTTGCTTAGTAATATCAGACTTTTTAAATTCCTTGCACCGAGGCTTGGTAAAGGTCAAAACTAAATTTTTAGGCCAGACGAGAGATTCAAAATGTCAGTTTCTATATCTATACTTGTGTAAAAATGACCCTAAAAGAAAACAGAAACCAAAACGACATACTACTTCCCTTACTGCACTGTATGACTTAAATTACAGTTTCAAGTTCATTTGAGTCATCCTGTCTGGACAAAGTTTGTCCATCAAACAATGACCGGCTTATCCAAACATCATTAAAAATAGGAAGTATCTCACTTGCCAACCACGTTTCAAATAGTTGGCTCTCAAAAATAACGGTGGGCTAACTGCCAAATTTGCTATTTTCAGTGGTTCCCTGCTGCTTTTCTAACCAGATCTCACCTCCCCTGTGCCTCTTGCCTTTCTGTTTCTCCTGGACCTTCCTGGTAAAATGTTTGTAGGCCTCTGTCTTCTGGTACTTCTCCAGCTCCCTCATGTAGCGCTCTTTATCTCGCTCTGCCTCATCCAAGTATCGCTGCAGAGACAAGAAAGAAAGGTGAGGAGAGCTTTGTAGACTCAGCCAAAAAGGAGCAAAATGAAATCTGGCTAAACAGGATGAAGGAGGATTGTGGGTGAGATGTCACGATGAGTGCAATTATTCCTGTGTGCCTGCATTATACTACTGTAATTATTCCTAATCAGGATTAGTTCCATTCAAAAGACAACATCAGTAATTTCCAATATTAATAACCCACATTCACTGAATTCCTGTAACAAAAATGCATCTTGTAATACAATTAGAAGAAAAGGGTAAAAAGGCATCTTCAGTCAAAGATCTTGTCCCAGCATACTTGCGAATGAGACTCAGCTTTAAACTCTAGGTGAAACACAACATGTAACAAATCCACCACAAAATTGTCAGGGCTCTATCCCACCTTCAGATCTGAAAATAAAACATGTCCAGACATTTCAAATCTTTTCTGGAAAGATCAGCAAGTAAAACTCCTGTGGTAGTTTGCATAGAATACTTTACTAAGGAAATTATGTAAAATGAAAGGCGACGCAACATAGGCTATATAAAATACTTTGAAATGAACTCGGGAGTTTATAGTATAACTTAAAGATAGTTCAAAATGATTCTGACTTTGCTCATTTTTGTTCTGCTGTCTTTTTAAAAGGGCATCTAAGTTCTCCTGGCTGAAGCACAGTGGTATCATTCACAGATCTTTGCAGTGGAGTGGAAATTCTTATTAAAATCTGCCTGAACATGACAGTAATAATGTTTCTGTCATTACAAGAAGGCAAGTTTATCTGTCTCTTTCTGCTATTCACATCTCAGTAGAAGATATAACTAGGGCGCAATACAAGACACCATCAAACTATGGCAACACTGTCTGTGAAAGGATGTCAGACAGTTCGCAAACATAGTTATGTGTAAGCTGGTGTTTTGTCAGCTCCGAAACACTCACGCTATGGACTCTGCACACTTTTGTTCTTTCACTGCTTTTGTGCACAGTGAAAAATTAGATGAAAGACTCTGGTGGTTTCAGACATTGTTAAATCTGGCTGGGACAAGTCTTAAATGTTGGCATGCTGCAGATGAATATTTCAGCGCAGTCCTTTGGGCCACTGTGGCATTTACTGAAAGCCAAAAGAAACACTACCTGTTTGATGAAAAACCTAAACAGAATTTGCTGCCGGCCACTCCTGCCTCTGGTCTGTTTATTTTATTCTACTGCTTTCTCAAAAGCAGCACTGCCCTAATTGTTTACTATTGCCGTACTAATTAATGTGAAAACCTGCGTAAGACAGAAAATGGACATGAAAGAAATGCTTTGACACATTTCTCCTCACAGTTGTGGGCTCAGTGTGTAATCCTGTCTGGAACTTCTTCACTGACCTGCTTCTCCTCAGGGGGCAGCTTGCTCCACTCGTTGCCCAGCATCCTTGTAATCTCTGGAAAGGGCACGTCTGGACGCTCCGCCCGTAGCTGCTCCCGTCTGTCGTTCATGAAGCGAACATAGCCCGTGAGGGGGGCCTTGGGTGCGTTGCTGTCCTTCATCGGCTTCTTCCTCTTCCTCCCCTTAGTCCAGCTGCCACGTCGGGGTTTCTGCAAAAGGTAACATAAACAGATATGTTCAGAAGGTTCAGGTAGCAGTCCCTCACATGATATATATGCTGGCGAGACTTTCTTGGAATTTCAACTGGAAAATATGTCATTTGATATCTGTGTTCACTTCTTACCTCATCTCCATTTCTCTGGCTGTTGTTGTCGGCATTGGCTCCAGGAGAACCTGTCTGCTCTTCCATGACTACTATGAATAGAGGAGTACATAACAGACGTTAGAATGAAAAACCTCTTGTACCAATATGGTAACAGCAATAAAGCTAATTGGTATTAAATGAGCTGAAACAACCACTGATTCGTTGAAGTAAGGGGTGTGCAATCTGAGATACAGGTACTCCTGAAAGTTGGGTTAAGCATCCTGAGACAGGGTTGATCTGGGGCATAGAGGGATTGTCATCTGGAATGTTGCCCAGCCAGGAAACAGACAGCAGACGGTTCCTTGTGTAGCCGTATCAACTTTTCTGCTGTTCTTACAAACTCCACCCAGTCTTGGCTCAAACCCTCCTTCTGGCCAGCCACATTTCCTCTAATAGAAATGTCTTCCAGCTATAAATTATTATCGAGCAAGTGAAGAAAAAAAAACACATCATCTTCACCCCTCTGACGCTAATGTAGCCTATTTTCACCAACAGGAGTATTGTGTAAGTAATCCCTCGTACTTAAAGGGAAGAGAACATGTACATGCTAAAACACACTGGAAAAATTGTGCTGTCTAGCTGAACTTCTGCTATCACTTAGCTCTAAACTGACTTTGTAGTCACAACATCAGTGTTAGAAAAACTGCTGGCCAGCTTGAAATAAAAATATTTTAGATTCTGAAGGTGAATTAAAAAAGAACAAAATTAATTGAGAGAGCTTTGGAATCAATTGTGTGCTGACAGATTGTATTTGTACGTTCTGAAATTAGGAGCAATGCAAAGTCTTTTCACCTTTGACCTTTTCTTTCTAAATCACAACATGGGAAGTAAGCTCCTGTATCCCGGATGCGGTTTCTGCTCCCCTGCCACTAAATACTATAGAAAAAGTCACGGAGGAATTGGCCAGTCTACCACAAAAAGCTCTTTTGGGAAAACCTTAACAAACAGTTAACATAAGCAGGATTTCCTTTCAGACATTTTTGCGATGCCTGAACTCAGCTCCTCAGAAACAAACAGTGATTGTAACACCTATGAATGGATTCATCACTGATGCTGCTGAACAAGAGGAGTGCTGTTCTGTCATTCTCTTAAGGTCATTTGACCAAACCTAAGAAATGAAACTTTGTGTTGTGATGTGATTAGGATTGTAAGACACACAGGGTTACCTATAAGAGACGCATCAAAAGCTGTACAGAAAGATATATATATATGCATATGTTCCCAGTGCCGGAAATGCTCTGCTGTCCAGACCTAATAAAACATCTGTGCTGCAGTGCCATCTGCTGGATCAGAGCACACGATGCATGATTCAAGGATGCATTGCTTGATTGCATAGGGTTTAACCTGGACATATTTATTACACTGTGTGCGACATAGCGTGATGCTTCGAGGTGTCACTGTTAACACGATGGGCTTGTAAAACACCACGATACATATTTAAACAGTATACGTCTAACTACGTACCTCACATGCTACTGTGCACTCTTTCATTTAAATCACATTACTCCAAGCCATGAATCCCTGAATAGGCTAACCTCGTTACAAGGTACACAAAGACATCGCAGACTTAGAATATGATTATTCGTATAACTACAGGAATGGCATTAAACACTACAAAATCTTGCTGTGTTAGAATTTTGCGCTCCCGTATATGTGATATAATGCTAATATATGGCACATAACGCTTTAGCAAAGAACGGTATTAGTGTTAAGCTAATGTGAGCAAGCGCTCGGGTAACTAACTTAAAATTTCAATTCACAGGCCACTGAGTACTCAACTTCACATTTATCTTACGCTACGTTAAACGTTGACGTGAAACATTAGTAAGACGTAAACGAAATTTATAGTTCATATGAGCAGCTTGCAAACTGCCCCCCGTTACTGGCTAGCATCACCAATGTTACCTAACGCTAACATCCACCAGCTAGCTAATGTAAACTTAAACAGCTGAGGTCAACAATACGTCGTCTTTGGCACTATAACGGCTCATGCGACTACCGTTAATCGTAAAAATTAAAAACACAATTATCATTTACATGAGCAATAGTCAAGCACAAGCACATTTAATTGCTAAGCTAACAGCTAGCTGTGACGCTAGCTTGCGTTAGCACCCAGTTAGCAAGCTGTTAGCTAGCAGATAACCTATTGTTTTAGTGATGATGCGACTTGAAACATCAATATGTAAAATATCAAATGTGCTTACAGTAAAATTCATGCAGCACAGACTAACCTTATATAACGTAATCCGTAGCTGTACCTACCCAAATATTTTCCTAATCAAAACAATACAGCAGCCACTCAGTAGAACACCAGTAGATAGAAAGGCTGTTGGCTAATGTTATGCATTGTTAGTTCACTATGTGTGGTTTAATGTTTGATTTATCTATTTCTATTTGTGCTTTGTATCCGTGCTTTTTTAGACATGAGGAAAATTAGGAAATACATCGCATCGCAATATTTATCAAATATGGAAAATAAGAAAATTAATAGTTTGTCCGTTTCTAAATTGTTCCTGATCCAGCTCGTAGGAAGGTACACACCACAGCCTCTGTATTATAGAGGTAAATATTAAATAATACCCTTAAATGAATGGAAGCAAGCACACAAAGCCAAAATAATGTACTTTTATTGCAGCAACCTGCTCTACACATTCTAATTCTATGCCCCCTCGCTGTCTCTGTTTTTCTTCATGTACATATTAGACAACAGTCCAGCATCTTTTACGGTGCTTCTGCCCCCTAGTGGTAATGTTGCGCCTCACATCTCTTAAATTTATGTTAAACATTGTCAGAGTCAAGTCTCTTGATCTAAATTTCAAGCCTTATTAATCAAACACAGAAGTAGGCTGCACATCAGGGCTTGTAAAGTATTAAACGGGCGAGAAGAGGAAATCTCTCTTTTGATTTGGACTTCTTGCAGACAAAGCGATGCTTTCAGCAGGATTGGCAAGCTTCCAGCTTTACTGTAGTTTGTAGGGCAATCTTTAATAACTGCTAATACCTTATTCCAGTCTTTCTTATCTCCTTTCTTTGTAGTTAAGGGTGGGTTTTTAGCACTGTTACACACATACATGCATAAGACAATATCCAGGATCTGCAATAAATCCAGCGCCTGCAACCTTTGGAGACAGTGAACCTGTGTCAACAATCATATCCTCATATTGCCTGGACAATATGATGAAATGATTGATATGAAAACTACACAATATCCACCGCTAGAGTCTTGTCCCTGTGGGTTAATATGGCCTTAAACGTTACTGTCCTGTTGTGGACCATATACACAGCAATAAAACCTAACTAAGTAGTGAGATATGAAAGAGAGGGAGAGAAGACTAATACTCTAATTCCAAATTAACAGACCGCAAATCAACACCCAGGCGGGATAGCCTAACTGTAGCGACGGTCTAATTGAAACTTTGATTGCAATCTCATTCCAATTATCCAGAGTTAATCCAACCCAGTTCTCAGGCTCATTACACACAGGTTGCGTGCATCATGCTGCCTCTTTGACTTTCGGAAATAAAGCCACAAACAAAATAAAGACATTTAGCTTGGAATGATGCGCGGATTTCCCCTATCTTACAGATAATGCTACCAATTTCTGGGGATATAAGAAATGTTTTCATAGAGATTCTCCCAGAAAATTGTTGTCAGTATCAACACGCCATGCACGCAGATGCTCAGTTCCAATTTATAAACCCTTCACTCTGTAATTCACCGTTGGAAAAAATCTCCCTCCACAGTTTTTAATGGGGTTACACACTGTAGTTTATCAGCTTGTGCAAGAACTGAGTGTTTTATGGCCTCAATAGTCTCTCAAGTGTAACAAAGCTAAAATGTCTTGTGTGTTCTGTTATGAGTGCTCATGACAAGTCCTGATATCATTTCCAAGAAAGCCTTTCACCTGAACTCACATTCAGTTGTTGGTAATACTGTAAGTGCTGAAAGTAATACTGTTACAACAGCAGTTACAGGAAGAAAGCGATATTTTCCCCCAGCAGTTTAAAAAAAGAAGAGTAACAGCCCTTAATAAATGTCTTGTGGCTGCATTGCAATAAGAGGCTGCTGTCAGTGGAAAAACTGACATCTGTGGCTTTTCTCCAGTGGAATTCTCCCTGTGAAACTGCTGAACATCAGTGCAGAATAGCAAAAAAGTCCACACCAAAGCCTGTCATGTTCTGCCATAAACTCAATTTAAGCTGTAAATGCAACCTGACCAGAATTAAAAGCTGCACGAAGCTGTCTTTCTAAGGTTGCCAGTAAGGCTGTATATTTTCTCTCACGAGGATCTAAAACAATTACAACAGGTACACAAATAGGATAATTAGGATCATTTTTGGCTGAGGTGAACCGGCACCAGCATCTGCCAATAATATGTTAATCTCCACCAGCAGACATTTCATATTCTATCTCTCCAACAGTCATGAATTAATAAGAAGTAGCATTGCTGTGTGGAATTATGTTTGTCACTAATTGGCTGACTTGGAACACAGAAGTGATGTAGGCCAACTGTTCAGCTCCCAGCAGTAGCATGTCTGGCTGGCTTTATTATTATTATTTTTTACTTATCTTTTTGAGGTGGTTTTTTGTTATGTTTTTTTAAATGAAGCATCAGTGGTCACTGCATTGTGGGCGGCAGCGCAGCAAACAATGCTCGGGAAGTGGCGAGCTGGGTTCAATCAGCTCTCGACTGGAGACTTTTCAGATCCCAGCAGGCCTGCGGGGCACGGCGTCGCAGCTGTCCCCTGTGCCGTTATCCACCTGTCATGCCACGCCGAATCATCTGGTCGTAGCCTGAGAAGTTTCGTGCAGAGGAAAGGTTTCCAGCCACTGGCCCGTCTGTGGGCTGGTCATATGTTCTTGCCAGTCGGTCTGGAAAATGACAACATAGCGACACTCACACTGTGTGCATCAAGACCTCCTTCACCCCTCAGGATACCAAGAGTGATAGTGACACATGATGTGCCAGTAGTGCTAAAATAGATGGTCGAGTTAGTGAATCAGTGGATCAGCTGTCTAAAAATGTTGCTACTGTGTAAATAAATGTGACTTACCACTTTAATTCAGGCATAGCACTCTGAATAAGCAGTTTGATTCAAGCTGCACTGATGGTACTCAGTGTTCTTAGCAAGAAAATGAAAAACTCCTATTTTTTGCATTACTGTTCAATCTGCCTTTCCAATTTTATTGTTTTAAAATGGTGTTCTAAAGTACTTCTTTGTCCTATGTGAATTGCTTCTGTATTGAAATGGGGAATCACATAACATGATACTAGAGCCCATATGGCCACTGCTCTGGTACTTCACTATCCCTGGGACACCACAGTATTAAAGAACATCTGTCTATGCTGGAGAGAGTATGTGACTCTGTTTGTTTATCTTTGTATCATCAGGAATGAGGAGAACCTGAACAACTTTTTTCTCCATAGAGAAATTGTTTAATAGCAGTTGGTCATATATAAAAGTCAAAAAAGTGAAAATGTAATTATTTAAATTTAATTTGAAAAAAATCCGCAGAGAGATAAATTATATAACTGGATTGCCACGGGAATGAAGGAAGTCTTGTGATGTTCACTGGAGCATTTAGTCATTATTAGTCTCTGACTGAATGGGCTCCTCTGGCAAGCCAGAAGACTGTAGCAGAGGGTGGGAGATGTTGTCCGTGATGGAGAGGAGTTTTAACAACACCCTCCTCTCCCCTCTCTGCATGCAGATTGCCCAGCTCCACCCTCCAGGACTGAGTCGGCCTTCGGAATAAGTTTATTGAGTCTTATGCTGTCGTCCACCCTCAGGCTCTTGCCCTGGCAGACCACAGCACAGAAAATGGTAACGGCCACAACAGACTCATAAAACATCCACAGCGTGGTGCCTCATACAATGAAGGACCAAAACCTCTGCAGGAGAAACAGCTCTATTCATGGAGAGCCATAGAATCTCTGGTCCAGTCTTAGTTTATCCAAATAAACCCCTGTACCATCTCCACCAGTTCACCACTCATGAAAAGAGGAGTAGGCGGAGATCTGCATCTTCTGGACTCCATCACCAGCTACTGTGTGTTTTGCTGATGCTGAACTGCAGATGGTTCAGGTCAGACCGATCCACAGAAATGTCCACTACCCTTTAGTACTGATATATCCTCCCCTGTGATGCATCCAGCAACTCCAGAGTAATCTAAGAACGTCTGGTGGCAGGTTGTACCTGACGTCTGATGTGGGTAAAAAGGGACAAAACAGTCTCTTGTGGTGCTCCATCAGAGGAACATCAATCGAATGACAGTCATCTTCTTCCTCAACAAGGCTGTTTAAATGTTGTTAGAGAAACATGATTCTAAGAGGGATGTTGGCATGGTGGAGCAGGTCAACTTCCAATTCTGGTTGGTAGATGAACTGGAGAGGGTTCAAAGAAAGGCTTGACCAATGCATGGAGGGAATCGAGAACCAGTCTTTTAAAAGCCTTCAAGATGTGTGAGATCATGTCCAGCAGCCTGTAGTCACTGGTGACACTTGGGCAGGTTTTCTTTGGTGCAGAAATCTACTACTACAACACAATGAACTGTTCAAAACACACAGTTGTCTTGGGAACCACTGGGCTGATATTGCCTTTACCATGCAGAGCTGACTTCACCAAAGTTCCTCTAAAGCAAGCCTCATCACTGAGCAGCTAACAGGACCAGACGCTCATAAGAATAAGTGAGCAGAGAGCCATAAGAGCAACTTCAATGATCAACAGAACATAACAACTGCAGGTATAGAATTGTCAGGAAAATGTGTTGAAAACACTTAAATAGTTTGGTTACTTTGCCCCAAAATAAGGTTTAAAAAATCCTTTGTTATCTGCTGCTACATGTGTGCACAGTTTCACAACACTGCACTTGTATCAGTGTAGCAACATGACTGACTGGATGTTTGCTGGTTTGACTGAGTAGTAGATGATTTGCTATGTGTCGTAAAGCTGCCATATTTAGTGTTGTAGAATTCTGAGAATAGAATTCATAGATCTCTATTGGAGATTCTTCAAGTGTTGAGTCTCACCCTTACAGCGTCTCTGTCTTCATCTGTCCAGCAGAGGTGGTCATTGGATTGGAGGTATCGTTGTTGCTGGGTGCAGCTAATCAGTGTGTGATGCAGCACACTGAATCTTTTGAAGAAACAGTTCAGCTCAATGGCTCTGTTCGACTGCTGGGGTTTTAACCAGTGTCAGTCCTCGTGCCTCTCAGGCCCTCCCTGGTGTCATTGTGCTGCAGTCTCTGCTCCAGCCTCCTCCTATAAGCCTCCTTTCTCCTGCTGATGTCCACTGACAGCTGTTTTTGAACCTTCTTTATTGCCTGCCCGTCACTTGACCTGAATGCCTGCTTCCTTTTTGTCCTCACCTTTTGACATGAGAAAAACATCCCAGTCAGGGCAGTGAAAGCAGCCTTGTAGGGTAGCATATGTCTCCTCAGACCATTTCCTCACAGTCGTGGTTGACACATGAACAGTGGTCTGTACCTGGGCTGACCATCATCACTGTCATCATTCCATCAGTCTTTGATGAAATGAAATAAAGATATAAAGAGACAGAACATTTAGATACTCTTTAGATGAAAATGAAATGCACATTTCTTTTCACCCTCACAGACATAGTGGATTGTCCAGCCAGACAGGTAAACATCCAGAAGGTAACACTGTGTAGTAACACTGCCATCATGTTGTGTCTTCACTTACACAGTTGGTACGTTGAGTTGAACACTAACACAAACGTCACAAGAAATAAAGGTGATTCTTACACCACAGCTGCCCCCACAGGGCACATAATTGTCTTCGACTCTTCAGCAACTTGCTGCATACATTTGGATATTAATGAGAATAAATTTGCTGCGGCTCCTTCATGCCCTCATGCTCTAAGATAGGCAGTTAATATTGATACCACCATGTGTTGTTTGAAAAAAGTCTGTCAACATATGCTAAGTAATGCATTCATTAGCTTAGTTAATGACCTCATCAGCATAACTGGTTATGGTTCAGTGTATGATGGTGAACATAGCAGGATGTTGGGCAGCTCAAGTGTCTCTTGCTTCTCATGCACAAACACAAAGCACAGCTGTGAGCTTTGCTAATATAACAGAAAACAAGTTCTCAAAGGACATAAGGACTGTTGCATCACCTTGTTGCTATGCAACCATCTAATTAGCCTTAGGTAGCTAACCTGAAGAATCAAAGGGATATGCTGTTGAAAATAAGAATGGCTTAGATGGGCGTGGGCACATGTTCCCAGAGGAATGAAAAATTCTAAATAGCATCTCTTCTTTGTCCAGCTTATTTCTCCTAGACATAACTGAGCTCAGATTAACATCACTATGAGATTTTAACTATGTTGTCACACTTCTTGAATTCAGCTCCTGTGATATCACGTTTCTCTTGTTTCAACCTGATCCCAAACTAATATATTAAAATACCCTCTTTTTCATGTCACTGCACTGATCTTTACTTGTCTGAAATAATCCGTACTTGAGCCAACACTAGAATCCACAAGGAATCTTGACTGGCTCATTAATGAACCTGAACAATATCAGAAATTGAAATTCAAGTCTCATCTCTGTTTGTTTTATCTGCCCTTGTAAGATCAATATATAAACTTCAGATTCTCATTGATATGTCACAAATGCATTTCAAACAAACAAAAGCAGAGCAGATGCATTGCTGGACTTGCTGACGGCACGAGAGGAAAGGTCATAGAGTCACCAGATTAGACCAGTCTCATGCCAACATGAATGTTGCCACAAAATTGGATACATTTCAATATATATCACTGGGGACGTAGCTGCTGACAGACTGACCACCGACTGACAGCTGACAGTTATAATCACATTTATCCATGCTCAGCTTTTTCTAGTAATAAACACAAACATGAGTTTGATTCTAATTGGCAGGTTTTTCAAATATTCCCAGTGGTTTGTCCAATATCTGCTCTGTACACTGATACCTGTTTATCAGTTTTGGCATTTTGGCAGTTTCAGGTAAAATACCACATGAGGAGAATAATTAGGGCTCTGCTGGTAAGTTCATACTTTTTATTTCCCTTTTCAGTGCACATCTGTTGGGATGAGAGTTCTATTCATCCATCCATCCATCATCTGTACACCGATTAATCCTCTGTAGGGTTGCGGGGGGGCTGGAGTCTATCCCAGCCGACTCGGGTGAAGGCAGGGGACACCCTGGACAGGTCACCAGTCTATCACAGGGCTACACATAGAGACAGACAATCAAGCACACTTTCATTCACACCAATGGACAATTTAGAATCACCAGTTAACCTCAGCATGCTTTTGGACTGTGGGAGGAAGCTGGAGTACCTGGTGAACACCCACAGTGCACAGGGAGAACATGCAAACTCCACACAGAAAGATCCCAGGCATCCTAACCAGGACGCGAACCGACGCTGCCAACCACCGAGCCACCGTGCAGCTCAAGTTCTATTCGTTCTTCTTTAAAATTTATAATAAAGATTTGGTGCAGTGGTTAGCACTGTCACCTCACAGCAAGAAGCAAAAGAACGCCTGCTTCTTTTGTGTTTCTCTTGTTATCGCAGAACTGGAAAAGATCATTTGTCTTAGATTAATGTATTCTTTTGCTCTGTATTTCTCCTATGGGCAGGTTGAGGCGAAACAGGTCAGAATTCAGTAACCTCCAAAAAAGAATATGATTTATTACTGAATAGACAAAGAGCAGGCTATTGTAAGGAGCATAACTTTCCTCTGGGTTGCCCTCACCAGGAGCAGGGAGAGTTTTCTCATCTTTTCCAAAAGCTGCAACTGGAGCAGGGATGGGCAGCCATGTGTCAAGAGTGTGGCATTTCATCTCAATCAAACACTATACCAGGTGATTTCAGCGATTAGTACCACCTCTCTCTCTCTCTAGTCGAAGCTAATCAGTGAAATTACCTGGAAAAAGGCTCAGATCCATTCAAAAAAATGTATCATATGCAATCATGAACACCAGCCATGATGGCTAAAGCTAAATTATCTCAGAACTGTCATTATCATCACCCCCTGATCCCTTTTCATCAGAACAGCTTTATCCCTCTACATGTGGTCTTCATGGAGGAAAGACAGAAAAAGGTTACTTTCTCCCAGTGAAACTACTTTCAGAACTTCTGAAGACGTTTCCCATGAATGCTGTGAACTGATTTGCTCGGACATGGATGGTTTTTAAAGGATGCAAATGATAGAGTCCACAACAATACGCTACATTTCACTGAGTAGTTGGCAGCTACTCAACACTTATTCACTTATAACAACTATTCTAATTGACTGTCTTGTCAAGAATAAGATGAGATTCATGTCACATTCTGTGTTTGTTGTGTATGAAGCTACAGCTTAGTCCAGTGGAGACACTTCACACATGGATCCAGTGGATGCATGAACCTCAGGATGCGTGCGATCACATCCAGCAGTCTGTCGTCATTGGTGACACTTGGACAGGTTTTCAGGAATCTACTCCTACGACACAGCCAACTGTTCAAGACACACACAGCATCAGTCCAGTGGTTCCCAAGTTGTCTCGGAAACCACTGGACTGATATTGCCTTTACCAGGCAGAGCTGACTTCACCAAAGTTCCTCTAAAGCAAGCCTCATCACTGAGCAGCTAACAAGACCAGACCCTCATAAAAATGAGTGAGCAGAGAGCCATAAGAGCAACTTCAATGATCACCAGAACAACTGCAGGTATAGAATCGTCAGGAAAATGTGTTAAAAACACTGAAATAGTTTGGTTACTTTGCCCCAAAATAAAGTTTTAAAAAAACCCTTGTTCCCTGCAGGTTATCTGCTGCTACATGTGTGCACAGTTTCACAACACTGCACTTGTATTAGTGTAGCCACATGAGTGGTTGTTGTTCAATAAAGCTTTAGTGTGTAGCTCTGCCTAAAATCATGGATTGGAATGGATTTTTTTTCCCCATTACTGTTCACATACGCATCAAACAAACAACATGCATGTTAAGAGAGAGCGGTTGGTTGACAAATTTTAATTTTTTTAAAGGTATGTAGGTTATCTGTTTTCCTTTAATTTCAGTGTCATTAATAATAATGGTAATGATAACAATAATAACTTTTAAAAAAGACTAGGTTTTACAAAGTGCTTTGACCGACTATACAAAAGCAAAAACAAAAGTGAAGATAAAAATTAAAACAAAAAGACCACAGCACAGTTTAAACAACAGCCACTGAGTGCAGTAGAGAAATAAGATTGCTATTACAAATCTCCCAAACAAAAGCTTTAAAAATGAATACTAAGACCCTATGACATAATACAGAATCCAAATTTACCTGACTAAATTAAATATTGGGGTTAAGGCCCTATAATATCATTAATTATGCAAATCTGCTCGACTAATTTAAATATTAAGGTTAAGATCTTACAATATTACTGATTATGTAAGTTCCCCAGCCTGATTTAAACACTGAGGTTAGGACCCTACAACATTATATACACTAGCAACATTTCTGCTAAGCTATGCTATTTGCATCATGACTCCAGCTTAAAATATACATGTAAAATACAGACATAGACTTTGCGCAACTGGCCAGTCAGATCTTTTGTGCTGCTTCTCTGGATCTGTCACTTTGTCCTTCACATTAAGGTCTTTCAGGACTCCTTAAGGACACAACAAAGCAACACAAGTCTCATAGTACCAACCTTTGGCTTGACTGTGTCTCCACACCTACCTGCTGCTGTTTGACCTTTAACTGTGATGCTACTGATTGAAATATACATTTTAATGTAATCTACTGCTTTGATTGATTAGATATTATACCCTGCAGCTCTCGTAGCATCTTGCTTTTTTAAAATGTGTTTTATAAACAATGAACAATACTTCTAAAGTCAAGACAGATGTGCTGTAAATCACCGCTGGAATAAAATTAGCATTTGAAGCAGGTGCTTAAGTTCAACGGAGATGCGACACAAGGAGAGCTGCAGTATTAATGCAGCAGTTTCGACAAACAAAGGAGAGGTTTCTCAAAATTCAGAGGCATTACCTAGAATAAAGGAAATGTAATTGGAATTTGGTCAAAACAAAATTTGAGGAAAACAAAACTTATGAGAAAAACGGTAACTGTCATAACACAGACATGATTTCTGTACTTTATAATGTGTCATGAAGTGTTTAGTCATGTATATTTAAATACCACCTACATATCTGAAATACACAGAGGCAGATTAAATAAACCAGATAAGACTTTTACCGTGAAGCGACCCAGAATTCAGATGATGACTTGAAAGCGACTAGACTGCCCTTTTCTAAAGAGCTAAGGAGAGGAGAGGAGGTGACAGAGGATAATAACTTGATGTATGATGCTTCTGCTGTGAGCTTTAAATGTCTTATCTAAATTCATACACAATGACAGTGCCTCTCCCCAACCATGTCACGTTTATCATTTTCGTTGCGCTGCCTGGCAGATAATGGACAAAAGAAAATCAATAAGTAAGAAAATCTTACTGAATGAACTAAAGGGCGAGCGCAATGAGCACTGATGAATGCACTCCATTCTTCCACGTACTGTATAGACTTTGTGGAGGACTGTCACGAGCATTCTTCAGAGAGCATATGCAGCATTTAATTCAACACTATGCACTAGGTGAGAATAGAAAAAAACAAATGTACAAAGGAATACAATGTTCTCTACAAATGCATATACTGAGTCTTCTCTTGGAAGCTGCAGAAAGCTGAGGAAAGAAGATAAACTTATATTGCACATTCGAACACCATATATATCTATATCTATATATACATTACATAAAACTTTTAGTTGATTTACCTTTATTTTAGACAAGCGAAAGTATCAAACTAGAACAACAATTGCTCGGAACAATGCTGGACAGTGGGTGGTAATTGTAACTTGGAGGTGCATTCAAATCTGATGCACTGCACGATGCAACAGTAAAACACATTCGCTTGTTATAATGCCATGTTTTGGCAATCCAGACGACAGAAAAGCACAGTGGCTTTGTTTCTTTTTGGTCCACAACACAATGTCCTCAAAATGAAAGGGATGCAAGCCATGGTTTTTGTCATTATATTTAAAAAAAAAAAAAGGACTGAGGAATGAGCTGGGAAAAGTAAGACAAATTACCATTACTAAAAGTTACCATTTAAAATTGTATGTAAGCTTAACTATATGAGCCATATGTGCTATAAACTGACCAGAGTGAAACGGTTTAAGAGAAATACAGGTTACGAAACAGCTAAAAAAAAGGGTTGTAACCTATTGGACGTCCTCACCCACTCCTCTCCCTTGGGTGAC
Organism: Dascyllus trimaculatus; assembly: GCA_024666655.1. Taxonomy (NCBI): domain Eukaryota; kingdom Metazoa; phylum Chordata; class Actinopteri; family Pomacentridae; genus Dascyllus; species Dascyllus trimaculatus. Next base: position 27,271,708 of record CM045448.1, read on the forward strand.
ATTGGTGGAAAGGTTTAGATATAAGCAAGGTCACCAACTGCATATTTCTGTCATACATGTAAGTGCACTTTGCAAGGTTATATGCATTTGTACTCCGGCCACAAACACAAACATACTTGTGGCCCAGGGGAGCGGCTGCACATGTCCATCATGTCCTTTAATGTGCGTGATGGACGCGGACCACAAGGACATGGCTTTTTGCCACCTGACCTGCCGACACAACAAACCAACTGAGATGCACGTGATATTGCTTGATGCACATCCGAGGCACTGACACGGACTCGTGGGTGCAGACATGAGTGTGTGCACTCGTAGGTCATGAAGCATCGATGTTTGGAAGACTTTTACTTGATACAAGGTTGAATTTGTGTGAGAGTTCGATTATGATTCTCTGGGTTTTGGGCTTTGAAGGATTCCCATCACAGTAGTAGTAGTCATTTCACTTATTGTTTTTACATGAGAACATTGGTTATAGCAGCTTTAAATGACTACAAATAGCTATAATAAAATCCAGAATAAACACATTTGACATTTAAAAATGCATGTTCTTGGTCACTGCTACAATTATGAGCAGCATATCACCTGAATCACAATGATTCTGTCAAAAGACTCAAAAAACTATGACTGGGTCGAGTTCTTTGAAATATCAAGGCATATACATGTACAGAGGACTATCTGACCTTAAGTGCGTATCAGTGCTGCTGTTCCCTTTAAAGTAGGAGTGTCAAACTCTGGTCTTCGAGGGCCACTACCCTGCATGTTTCAGATGTTTCCCTCTTCCGACACACCTGATTTAAATGATCAGGATTGTTTTTAGGCTTCTGCAGAGCTTGATGATGAGCTGATCATTTGAATCAGGCATGTTGGAAGAGGGAAACATGCAGGATAGTGGCCCTCGAGGACCGGACTTTTACACCCCTACTTTAAAGGAAAGTGACTGCAGACGAGTCCCGTTGGTGTTGCTTCTTCAGCCTTGCTCAGCTAATTGGAACTTACGTGTGCATGTGAACACCCTCAATGGCTGTAACTCGTTGCATTACAACAGTTGGGATCAGTGACATTATGCAGCAGGGCATGTGTTTTGTTCCCCCTTTCATCTCTTCCTCTTGTCCCTCTCCATCTCTTTGACCTCACTACCAGGCTTGCTTTTGTCTCCTCCTCAAACCTTCCTCCCTTCATCCCCTCTGCTTTCTGTCCCCCCCGTCTCTTCCTGCCTGCGGCAAAGTCTTCCACTCCACGCCTCGCTCCGATGCTGGATTCGTGCAGTTATAGTGTTAGGGTGGCTGGTTGAAGACGCAATTTAATTAGCAAGTCAGGCGATAAATTACCCCTGCAATTAAAAGACAGCCCTTCTTTGTTTTGTTCGTGCCTATAGGGAGGGCTCTCTAAACAAACCACAGCTCTCTTTCCGTGCAGAGGCGACACTTCACCCGGCGAGCACGTGTGTGCTTAGTGCGGCCGAGCTGTCCTCCAGAATGATGTAAATACAGTTGTGAGTGGCCTTCTCCAAAGAGCCAAGCTCCATTTCCTCCTGTCTTGGTCACAGACGAGCTTTATCTCCTGTTACAGAGCTCTGGCTTTGGCTGAGGCCCAGGAAGCACCAGGGAGAGAACACAGAGTCGACTTCAATAGCCCACATGCACAAACACAAAAAGGAACGTTCATGTACAAGCACACAGAATACGCGTGGACGCAAAAGCAGTTCAAGGACCCAGCAGGTCTGTCTTTGGTGTTTCTTTTCCTGTGGATCAGAGAAGACTTTCAGAGGTGAGCAATCCTTCACAGGCTTTTTGTCTATCAAGGAGGCTCTTTGAGGGTATTACTGAGTGGATCTCAAATGATTGTTTCTTTTTGAATGTCTCTTTTCAAGTGAATTACTAATGATGATGATTCATGCTCAAAGCGCGCTCTTTTTCTTTATCAACGGCAAAATACAGAATAATTTTCTATGAATGTGTGGTTTATGAATACTGCATTAGCACTCCTGTGCAAACCAAAGTACTTTTTGTTTCAACCTCAGGAGAGAATGGAAGAGTTTTGCCTTCAGATTAGTCGAAGCTGCCAGGTGCTGTGAGGTTCCCTGGGTGGAAGAATTCAGTGAATGTCTAATGTACAGCGAGATCAAAGCCAATATTCGCTCATCAGGCCTGTTTAAAGAAGCTCTACCGGACGTTTTTATGATAAATAACCATGCATTAAGCGACAGTTGAAGAACACCGCGTCGCTGTTTCACATGGGATGAAGCTACAAAGGTTTATCACACCAATCTGCAGCTCCCCTCTCAGCTTCATAAAGCTCGATATTCAGCTGTCCAGACTGCCACGGTGGGTACTGTTTTGTTTGACTCTCACTGCTCTCAAAGTGTAATTTTTGGCCACTACCAGGCAGCTGTTTTCAGGGGAGGGGAGGGGACCCTGTACGCTACCTGTCCAGCGATAACTGGCAGACAAACACAGACAGCAACTAGGTGGGGAACATGGTGGAGCATTTAGAAAGTAAAGAGCCAGATATTTCCCTCAGGAGCTGGCACCGATGAAAAACAGAGCAAAAGGAAAGGACGGAAATTGGACTAGCATTTGCCAGGTGGCCAGAAACATGACTACAAATGCACGATAATGTTGCTGGACGCTGCTCAGAGTTTAAATGTGTAACAGTTTGTCATATCAGCTTAAAAGATGGTGAAACGGTTTGTGCACAAGTTGGTTCTACCGCGACCAATTGGCCGAAAAACGTACCCAGTGGATAATGACATGATGTATGACGCTCTTTTAAAGCTGGCAATGTACCCCAGAGGCATTTTTAATTATATTTGTTTAAAGTCTCTTTACATCCCAACAGCAATCAATTAATCAAGTGCCCTGATATTAAAAGGGGGGGGAAAAAAATCTGTCATCTGTGGCAGTCACAGACGTGTGAAAAGCGCATCCAATTAATGCATTCGCTCCACTTGAGACGATTGGATGACCTACCTGGCTGTCTAACTGTGTACCTGCCTGTCTGCACACACTCTGCCTGGGCACTCATTGCATGTCAGCAGTCTTCCAGGTGGAGTGCGCACTTCACGGTTCCACCTAAACCTACAACACCTTGCACGGCTAAACCTGCCAGATGATCATCTTTATTTGTATTTGTGCATCTTTCAATGTTCTTTGTGGCCTCCCTCAGTTTCATTTGCGTATATCTACATGTATCTGTGTATATTTTTGATGTCTGTCTGTGTTATAGCCAGTGAATGTATTATGCAGCTTTGGAAAGAGGCAAAGTGACAGGGCTGGACTGGGAGAAGGCCATAATGCCATTCAAAATCACATGTGACGACTGAGATAACACCAAAAAACTGACTGGCAAAATGAAGCCTTGGAATATAAACATAGACTTAATAACATGGAGTGGAATTCATTCATTCTTTCAATAAAGAACTGAACTCCCTGACTTTTTCTCTGAACCATTTATCTTTAACAGTATTCCAATATCAAAAATGATCAGCAGCATCACCTTGATCATATTCTAGAGAACTTTATATAATACACATGTGAGTTATTTGATTAGATTAATTGTAAGCTAGCAAAAAAATAAAATAAAAAATTGGGACATCACCTCTTGGTGCCAGTGTTGTGTCACTCTTACTTTACTTAAACCTAGACATAATGATACAGAGATGTGTCCGCTTGGCTTATTATCACAGCAACACGGTGGTGCTGCAGCTCATTACAGTTTGATACTGGGGGGTTTTGATGACAGCAACCCTGCAAATGAAGATGTACCTGAGGCTAAGGTACTTTATGTGTCACTCGTGAAGCATATCATTTAAAAGTCGGACCAGAGCATCAAACTGGCAAAGTTTGATGTATTAAAATACACTCAGCTGTTACTTTATTAGATACATGTTGCTGGTACTGGGTCAGATCCCCTTTTGCCTTCAGAACTGTGTTAATTCTTTGTTGCTTTTAACAGGGTGTTGGAAACATTCCTAAAAGATTTTGGTCCATTTTGACATGATAGCATCATGCAGTTGCTGCAGATTTCTCAGCTGCATGTCGACAGTGTGGATCTCCTGTTTCACCACTTACCAAAGGTCCGAAGACTGTGGAGGCCACTGGAGTACAGTGAACTCACTGTCATGTTCAATAAACCAGTTTGATATGATTTGAGCTTTGTGACATGGTGCATTATCCTGCTGGAAGTAGCCATATAAAGATGGTCCACTGTGGTTATAAAGGGATGGACAAGGTCAGCAACAAAATACTCAGGTAGGCTGTGGTGTCTAAATGATGCTCATTTGGAACTAAGGACTCTAACATGTGCCAAGAAAACATCCCCCACACCATTACACCACCACCACCAGCCTGAACCGTTAATACAAGGCAGGAGGGGTCTATGCTTTCATGTTGTTTAAGCCAAACTCTAACCCTACCATGTGAACATCACAGCAGGAACTGGGATTCATCTGACCAGGCGGCATTTTTCTAACCTTCTGTTGTCTAATTTTGGCGAGCCTGTGCAAATTGTTATGTTGTAAAGATTGGTTATTTGAATTACTGTTGCCTTCCTATCATCTCGAACCAGTCAGGCCATTCTGCTCTGACCTCTCACATCAACAAGGCATGTTTGCCCAGAGAAACGGCACTCACTGGATATTTTGTCTTTTTTGTAAACGCTAGAGATGGTTGTACGTAAAAATCCCAGTAAATCGGCAGTTTCTGAGATAGTCAGACCAGCCCGTCTGGCACCAACAACCACACTCAGAGTCGTTTTGATTCCCTTTCTTCCTCATTCTGATGCTCGGTTTGAACTTCAGCAGATTGTTTTGACAGTTGGCAGTTGAACAGGTGGACCTAATAAAGTGGTTGGTGGGTGTATAATCCAGTACAGCGGTCAAAATACAGCCAAATTGAGGTTCAGGGAGAAGTTAAGACTGATAGTGGAATCCCACATAGTCACCTCAGCTGCCTCGATCCAAAATCTCACAAACATGCACACTCCTGGAAAACATTTGCATTCAAAGGCTGCCTTGCTCACGGCTAGGGAAAAGGAAACAGGTGTGATGTCTTGCAAAAGCTGATGGCTGCTCTCTCTCTCTCTCTCTCTCTCTCTCTCTAGTTTGCCCAGAAAGAGAGCTGCATAAGCTGAGAAAGCCCCATAGAGGAAGCCACATCTGTCCATACTCGACCCCAGAACAACTTGGCGGCTAATTCTTGGTGCAATAACCACGCTTTGTGATTATCGTGCAGACTAATTTAGTTTCTGCAGGTCTCTATGAGAAGTTACAGTGGGAAAAATAAGACAGTATGTATGGAGATGAAATATATAAATCTGTATATGATTGTGAAAATATCCAAACTGACAAAAAGTACATATTTTTGTGCATTTGTGCAAGTTCATCCATCCATTATATATACCTGGGGTATCCTGTAGAAGGCTGCAGGGGCTGGAGCATATCCCAGGAGACACTGGAGACACTGGGTCCCAGCTAGGAATGTTTTTGGTCATAAAATGTTCCCACAAAGTTCTGCAAAGTTCCGCAAAATTTTAGTAATCTTTTCAGCAGGAAGTTTTATTTTTGCTCCTAGAATGTTCCTCTGAAAGGCAATGTTGTTAAAGCATTGTCCGAATGTTGCACTGAGAACGAGCTCATGTAACACTCAGGGAAACTTTCTCAAGAAGAACTTTGTCAACAGCAACATCCCCAAAACATCCTCAGAATATAACAGGCAAAATGTTCTACCTTAGTTAACATGTCACATTAAAGGATTTTTTTCTTTTAATAAAGACATTTGGTCATCTAAGGCAGTGGTTCTCAACTGGTGGGTCGGGACCCAAAAGTGGGTCGAGAAGCCATTTTTAGAGGGTCGCAGAAGCATGCCCCCCCCAAAAAAGTAGCGGTATAAAGTCTTTTATTTTAAAAGACGTGTTTCTTATGACACAGTTTACTTTCAACAGCAGGATGTTTAGTGGTGGTGACACAGTAGCTGCCCACTATTAACCTCTAGATTTGGCTCTGCCAGCTTATAGGAGAAATTTATGCTAAATCATGCCAAAAATATAAGAAAATGTGCTCAGAATCTGTCAAATTGGGCCAAAATATGCCCCAAATGTGGCAAAAACGTCCAAATATACCAAAATGAGCAAAAAAATTAGCCAAAATTTTCCTAAATTGTATCAAAATACGTTGAGACTAGACCCAATTAAACCTTAGTTTGTTAACAGGAACAGCAAACTTAAAAAATTTGGGTTGCGACCGTTATTAATAGAGACTTAGTGGGTCCTGACACTGGACCAGTTGAGAACCACTGATCTAAGGCCTCGAGAACATTTTGAGAACATTTGGTAAATGTTGGTTCTTCTTTTGTTTTCATTTACCGTGATCTAACAAAACCAACCAAACATCTTCTAAATGTTAAAACGTTCTGTCTTAGTTCCCTTTTAGCCACATAGGAACATTACTTAAAATGATAAATATCCTTAAAACATTCTTTGAACTTTGGATGAAAATTTTTTCTGTAAAACATTATTAGAACTTGCAGGTAATGTTAGCCAGTGTTATAGGAACATTCCCTGCTTTGTGGGGTGCATACTGGACAAGTTCACCACAGGACACAAAGAGACAGACAACCATGCACTCCCACAGTCACCTCCACGACCAGTATAGAATCAGTAATTAACCCACCGTGCATGTGATTGGGCTGTGGGAGGAAGCTGGAGTCTGAAAAGGTTACAAGCACTGCTCTTTTATTAAGGTTAGCTGAGGTTATATTAGCGTTTGAAAGACAAACCTTGCATTTGAGGGCTCAATGTCAACCCCAGCTGCCTGTAAATAACACAATGTCTAACGTGCCACCGGCAAAATATCGCCAGCTGTACAATGAAGCAGATCTGTAGCTATGAGTGGCTGCAGGTAGCTCAGACACGTCTGTAATTACAGCCCGGCAGAGAGAGTGGAACACTGCAAGCGTGTAGACATCGGAGATTACAGCGCAAAAGTTGGAAAGATTACATTGGGAGAGTGTTGCTGGATGTGACGTATTTGGAGGAAGCTAAATTAAGATAACAAAGAGAGTGAAGTTTCATCGGAGCACAAGTTTTTTGTAATTAATTGTTTTAAGCTGCTAATTCAAAGTAAATGCTGTAGCAGGCACACACCTTTAATATGGTTAATAAGCTGCATTCTTGCAGAAAGACAATGAAAGCAGTGAGAGATTACATTAAGTCATAGACGGTAAAGGAACATGGAGGTGACTTAAGGACATTAGCTCTTACAGTCTAACAATCCCCTGTGCCAAACGAAGGCTCAGGGCTCAAGATCAGTCACTTCATCTATATATGGCCGACAGTCGTTTAAAACATCTTCCAGTCGAGAGCATTTGCTTTACGTGGACCATGCTGAGAATGTATAGTCATTATGAGTTTGACTAAAGGGGGCCGTTAAGTCCGGTATCATCACCGAGCGCTCTCACACTTTCTCCTGTAGCTCCGAGGAAATCGTGTCAGACTTATCGCTGAACGATTAATGAGCGGGAGATGCAAAGTCCAGACACACGTGATGGCTGCACGATGAAAGCATTAAGGCACCGAGAAGACTGGCCTTTGTTCAACAGACTGGGAGAGCCGAGGGTAGCGGAGGGCGACTGGAAAAATGAGGGAGCCTTTGCAAAATAAGTCTGGGTAATCCATCAGATGCCAGGCCTCATTATGGCTGTGGGTACAGCATGAAAGAGAGCCCTTTATCTGGGCTTCCTGTTCTTATTAGTAGCAGTCAGGCAAAGGATAGTAGCAGTCCCTCCTTCATCCCCCACCTCTGTGCTGGGGGGCCGCTGCTGACACAGAGAAGCAAAGTCATTCTCTGGCCTGCGTTCCCTGGCCAGCTCTGTGGGCAGGCCTGCCAAGTTGTGAGGATAAGTGTGTCTGTGTATGTGTATTGTCTTTGTGTACAAGTGTGTAAGTGTGCACACACACATATCCGGAGAGGCTCAATAGTCACTGTCGGAAACCTTTTTGCCAGCTGCAGCACATCCTCCCCTTCACTGACGGTAGCCAAATCCAAAATGGTCGGGGCTATTTTAAGCCACTCATTCTCAAAATGGTGACACACGGAAATTATTGCAGTGGACTTGGTCTTTCAGACACAGGATGAACCATCTGCAGAATGCAATATTCAGATGAGTGGTTGTTTTTGTTTATTATTGTATGCCTGTCTGAATCTTTACAGTATTCTTGCCTCTTCTTGCAGTTCCCACAGAGACTTTTGTGGTGAAAAAGCAAACTTGTACGAAGTTAGTCCTCATCCACCACAGCTCACAAAGCTGCTGAGTGTACCTGAATAGGAATGTACCAATCCGGGATGAAAAGCCACACCGCAGTCTGTGAGACTGACACCAGGTACGCCACGAGGCTATTGGCCCCTTGAGATTCTTCTTCCAAATTATTGCTTTTTCGTTGCTCACTGGGTAGTCATCCGAGAAGCACACCGACAAACTTATGAGATGACTGCATTAAAGATTACAACCAAGTGAAAGCCAAACTATTACTGCTAAATCAACCATTACGTTTAATCTCCTTTTCATTGCAAGACTCTGGAGGTGCTGCAGCTCAATGCAAGACCGGGTGAGGCCAGCAGAGGGCAGTAGGTGACAGTAGTGGTGGCTGGTGATTGTCAGCGCTGTCCAGATGAAGGGCGGTGAGGGCTGTGGAACATCAAGGAATCCTGCAGTATGGCAGGTGGAGCGAATAATACAATGAAAAGGAAAGGGAACAAAAATGGTACAAAGACAGCAAATTAGCCCATCTCCAAAGATGAGGGGCTTCAATTATCACAGCCAGGGACTAGCTGACAGTGTATGAGGGGAGTCGGATTGAACTTTTAAAAGAAGTGGAGACGCAGCGTGAGGGTCATTAAAAAGAGGGGCTGCCACTTGACAGAATGAAAGGTGGCAAATAGGACTGGACTGCTGCACTTTGGATACTGAGGGCTCTTTAGGGGCATGTAGGAAGAGACTGACAGACACATGCCTCAGTATGGAAGCATTGCAGTCAGTATTTTGACATCCCTCTGCTGCCCTGTGCCCTCCCTTCCCCCGGCTCTCTGCAGGCTCTTGGATTGTGCTTTAATCAAGGTGGCAGCCTGGAGAGGAGTATTTGGATCATTTGGACACAAAGACACTGTGTTCTATCTCTCTACAGATGCAGGAACGGACAAAGCATTCACTGTAAACAAGGAGAAAACTATACACAAATGAGCACTGCAGGTTTCTATATATAATTGTATGGGTAAGCATGACTTTTTTCGTGAGTACATGTGTGGGTGCAATGTTTGCATTCAAACTCAGTAAACACCTGTCATGCCTGTACTTTCATCAATATGGTTCTATCATCTGCGTGTCAAAGGTTACCAAACAAGCTCACGGCTGAGCAAGCAGTGGGATCAAACAGAGGAGAGCAGGAGGCAAATCAGTTGACTTTTCCCCCAGACAGGATGACTACTGACAGCAGCTCACAGCCTCAATACAAACACACACAACACGACCACACGGTCAAACACGGGCTGACACACACTCCTGAATAGTGCGCTCATTTGCCAGCACACATAAATTTCTGACTATCTAGTCCTTCACCATGCATGCAGCTAATTGGGGCCTGATGAGGAAGTCCACTTCATCCAGAGAAACAATGAAGCAGACAGCTGAGGATATCGCCAGCCAACACAAATGGAGTCACAGAATTGCTCTACAGATAAAAATCTCTGCCAGAGCCTCCAAAACCCCACAGGAGTCTTTTCTTCAGGTGCTGGCACGGATGAACATGAAGGGGCCTAATTAAGGGTCATTTCCCTGGGGAGTCGGTTGGAGCAGCTGTATTATTTGCCCAGTCCAACATGCAGCAAGGCTGCTGTTTTCCATTTCTTTCTGTGCCTCAGGCCTACACGCCTGCCCCACTTCAGTCCACAAGGTGCTCTCAGTGTGGTGAAAGTGGATGGGCAAGCCTGGAGGACAGCAGAGACAGACAGGGAGACTCTCGCTTCCTGCATGACATTGAGAGCACGTTCGAATTTAACATTTTGGGCTTTGGGAATTGATTTTATCAAAATAAAATTCAATGCATTAGCAATGGTTCATTATAAGTCTCAATATATCTTCATAAATGGTCACAAATGTGAAATCCACTGATGTCTTAGTTGTCACAGTCCCTTTAGAGTTATAATGTCCTTACAGCACCTTAGTGCAGCTTCGAATCAGTTTGGATGAGCCAATTAAATATTATTACAGACCACAGAAAAAAGGTTTTGTTATCTTGGTGCATAGCCTTCGCTGCTCAGGCAGTGATATCCAAGCAACCCTGAATTTATCCCTCCTATTCTCTCCACACTAGCCATTCTTTCAAACACAAAGCTAATATGCGGCGGGCCTGACAGTCACTACTGCGTGAGCAGGCATTTACATAAGCTTGTGTATACGACCATTGTGATGATAATAGGCGTGTGATCTCCCGTGTCAGCGAATGAGAAAAACATCTCATCCATTCAAATAGATATGTCAGCCAAAGCATTAGCCTCCCCTATAATTGGCCACAGAGGTCACCCTGGCAAAGCTGAGAGGCAACATTTAATGTGGCACAAGAATTTGTTGTGCTCATTCACCCCCTTCTCTCTGCGACAGACAAAACTGCTTGTGCCCAGCTGAAATGTGACACCCGGCACACTTGGTGCCAGTCGCTGCTGCCTATCCAAGGGTTGTGTTTCTATGTAAGATTTCTTTAATGCTGTCCATTAATATCACTCATGTCTGCTGTCCCTGTAGGGGCATACAGCCAGTCTCATTCACCTAATGCATTATTTGTGCACTCTGTGGCAAAGGCCTGTGACAGTCAGTTCAGAAGATTATAAACTAACATCGAAAACCGACCTTGCACAGATGACACTGCCGTTTATCTCGCCATTCTGGGTTTTTAATGTGACTTATCTTCTTCACGCATTTGTTCGCAGGTGAACACACAGGGAGCGGAATCTGATAGAATGAGCCAAGGCTCAAGTCACCTGTAAGCACAAGACGTACCAGAAGCATCAGCAGCACACCACATGACACTGACATGTTGTTGGCACATACTGACAGCTTTAGAGCTCACTGTATTCCCAGCCCTGGGAGAAAATAAAGCGTAAGCGCTGAAACTCTGCACCCCAGGTGTATAGTTTTGTCAAAAGCTATGTTTTACATCAGATAACATTTGTCTTCATCACCTCATTTCAGGTTAATTAATGCTTGACCTCCTCGTGAACAACCTCTAACATTGTACCTCTACTGTCTGACTAGTGAATTTCAAATATCTGCTCTCTTATCATTTTTTTGTCAGGTAATTTCAAGGCTCTCTGCTTGGAAATTCCAAAAATATTAAAGCTCCTCTCTTTCACAACCTTCACACTTCACCAACAGATTATTGAATGCTGCTCTGCAAAGCTTCTTTGAGATAATTTTTTTGGTTTTGTTGACACCTAGAGGTATTATCAGAAAAGACACAGATTGATGTGCTGTCATGACGCACCAATTACCAGTGGAAACACTTCCTCCAACCAACACCTGCCATTAGGATCAGTGAAGTGTTGCCATACCCACTTAGACAATCTACTAATAGCGGCTTGAGAGATGTAACCTTTAAGATTTCCATCCTGGTAACAGCAAGCATCCCTTCAGATCCCATTAAATGCCCTGAGCACACTGTGAGGTAACTGATGTATATGTTTACAGTGCAACAAAACAAACTCCCATTGCTTTAACAAGGAAGTCGGGCGATTGCCTGATCGGGTTTCATGCTGTGCACAGCAGAAAGAATTTTATACACAAAAGCAGAAGCATTAGGAATTGGTTACCTTGCTGAAAAGTTGGAGCTCACTCGCAGCTCACTGTGGCTGCTGCTGCTTCTGGCTTCATTACTCCCTCCCAAAAAAATTAAGAAATGCTCCAGTTCAGAAAAACACAGAAAATTAATCTTGTCTAGAAGCTATTGTGGTCATTGCTGACCTTGGTGACGAATGCATCATCTTTCCATTGATTGTTTTACAAGATAACCCTCCCTGTGTTTCACCAGTAGAATGTTTTTAAATCCAAAGCAGCGGCTGTAAGAAACATTTGGTTGGCATCGGCAGTAACTTATTTTAAAAGTGCAAACAGTGAGGCTGATATCAGTTAGCTGCGTTGTTTCATGTGGATTCCTCAAACATTGGCAGGCAATTTCACTTTAGAGCAGGATTGTCATTAATATTAAAAATACATAAAGAAGGGCCTTAATGACTATTGTTGAAGACAAAGCTGATAATAATTGGAATTAAAACAGGATTTGATTGAAAATCTGAAGAATTATTATAATTTTAATTATCTTGAGACTTTTTAATTAAGTTTTTCAATAAAATAGTACCCAGAAATTTATCAGTGGAGTATAAATCATCCACCTGGAGACTCTTCTTTCATTATATCATTTTAGCTCTGAGGGATCCTGTTCTATCATATGTTGTTTGGACTGTATATAGGCCTACACCAATCAGGCATAACATTATGACCACCTGCCTAATATTGTGTTGGTCCCTCTTTCGTCGTCAAAAATGCTGAGAACCATTGGACATGGACAAGAGGACCTCTCAGGGTGTCCTATGGGGTCTGGAACCAGGACGTTGGCACTGGATCCTTTGGGTACTCTGGCTTGTGCAGTGGGGCCTCTGTCAATCAAACTTGTTCCACTGCATCCTGTTGATGCTTGATCATAATGGGGAAGTTTGGAGGTCAAATCAACATGTTGGGCCATTGTCATGTTCCTCAACATGTTCCTGTTTGATGTTTTTTCCATGTGGTGGGGTGCATTTTCCTGCAGGGGTAGGCCAGTGACATTTGGGATTTCCATTTGCATGAGGGAGTGTGTTTGTTGTGGGACAATGTTTATTTGGGTGTCTAAGTCTCATCAACACGGATGACAAAATCCAAGGTTTTCCATCAGAACAGCACATAGTACCAATATGATCCATGTTATTCACTTCACCTGTTGGTGGTCATAATGTTGTGGCTGATCGGTGTAGATGCCAATGGGGTCTAATCATCAAAACTTCACTGGTTGCCATTTTAATCCTCTATGAGTGTTTGAGACTCATTCCAGTTCATCTCCTTCACTGAATTACGTGTTTGGATCCGGCATAAGTGTGACTTTGTTCTTCTCACTCTACCTCCTCTCTTCGTCCATCAGCTGCAATGTCTTAGACCGCACTGACTGCTGTTGAAAGAAACTTTTTGGACTTTTCTGGCAGTGTCAAAATGACACTTCTTGACCAACAACTCGTGCCGCAATTACAGGTCAGAACAAAGTGACTTACTTGCCGCTGATTGCTTCAGAGAGGGAGTGTAACATTTGCAGAGGACAAATGTTACAGTCGGCTGTTGCCTTGTCACTTTTTGTCATTCTTTTCCCAAAGTCATCCCACGGTGAAATGCACCCAACTGTCATCATCTGCTCTCAGCACTTTAAACCAGACAGCAAGCTCAAGTGGTGTGTGTGTGTGTGTGTGAACTGGATTGGCACCATATCCATCTAAAAAGCAATATTGATTCTATCAAAGCAGAAATGAAATTCGGTGAATTAACAGTGAATCAAACGCACCACTTGTTCATGTTGGGAATTTGAGTGCCATCCACTATCAGTGCTCAGTAATGTTAATAGTCTGAAGAGGAGGAAAACGCACAATTCAACCTGATTCATGCTTGTTTAATATGAGGCGGAGGAGCTGAGAAAAACTGAGGTTAAAACAGAGACTAGAATACCTGAAGAGCAGTTAGAGCAGTTATAATTCAGTTTAAACGTCTTAACTCCCATCTGTGTATCAAAGTTACTACATTAGAAACTTTTTTCAGGAAAATGATCTGCCTTAAAATGACCTAGAAGTAAATGCACATAGTTGCTTCCATTAGAATGCACAGATCTACCTCCTTCCATCTACCTCTCCCGACTCACTGCAGCTCGAGCACACCAGCTCACCAGCTCACCAAACACTGCACAACTACTCTACATTATACAGTAGCAAGTTGTAAGGCTGGACTAATTCAGCTGTACATGTTTGGATATTGAAGAAGAAGACTGACAAGGAAAAGCCCCATCTTTTTGTTCCATATGAAACCCCAGACATCCGAATCTGTGCTTTTTTGACTGTCATCTGCAGCTTCAAGGCAGAAATGCTCAGGCATGGCGTCGGCTGCTTGCTTTGCTCATGTCTTTTTCTACGTCTAGCATATAAAAACACACCATATGGACATGTTAACAAGGTAAGGTTTCACTGAAGAGAGCCTTTAAAGAACAGCTGCAAGATCACAAACATGACTCACTCCCCCCTCCTTTCCCAGATATGTTCGCATCGTTCATGTAAACGGTGACCATCTGATCAGTTCTGAAACAGGCTACTGCAGCGTCCTTGGCAAACACAAGAACATTTAATTCACTCCAGAGACCTAACGAGCTCCTCAAAGGTGCCAGGAAAAAATAAGTCGTCACTTGTACCTACCTGAAAATGCATGAGCCACACATACTCCAATACACTGGAATACAATAGGTAATGCACAGTTGATATAGTTACTGCTTTTGAGTAAGTCTCACTTCAAGTTCATATACGTTGATACAGTTCACTTCTGGGCTTTTGCATTGTTTCATGCTCTCTATAGCAGTCAAATCGCCTCTGAGTCTTCTCTCTCCTAGCAGGAGTAATGGAAAACATGGGACTGGGATTGGCATCCTTGTGTGTTAATGTTACACCTCATCTCTGGGCATGGCTGGAGGCAAAAACATGTTTTCCACACAAGACGATGAGAGAAGAAATGCAGATTCTCATGCAGATGAGAGGAGCCGGGCACACAGACCCTCCCCTAACCTGCATTGCAATGTTGTTATCATTTCTGCCCAAGGCGCCTTTATTTATGTTCGATAGAGTGCTACATCAGCTTCTCCCTCTCGTCCACCATTATATACATACAACCTACTCTTGAGGATGTTAATAATTGATTGCCTCCAGTACTGGCCGGTGCTACATAGTCTTTGACACAGGTTGGCTTCTGAATGGAGTGTTGGTTTGTGGTCTTCCCATTTGTCCTGCAGGGCAGATGTTGAGATCAAGTCGATCTTGGAGGAAGCACACCAAGAAGACGCCACCAGCAATGTAAGCTTCCTCGCTGGTAAAGGCTCTTGTGCGTCAATGGAAAGCTACAATATCTGAAAACAATAGTGTAAAATACAGTAAGCTGCATGAAATGGCCTATCAAAGACTGATATGTTACAATACTGGGTCAAAAATGATTACAATTGAATATACTAAGACATTTAATTGTAATCTGTCAGTGTTTCATCATCAGCATGTTGTTATTATCCTTTGTAATTAACCAAGGTTTCTCAGTTTACCCACTTAGTCATACAATCAAGTCCTAAAGGGTTGGTTCACCTAATTTAATCATATTTTCCCAATTAGTAGTCGTAACTAAGAGGCTGTTCTCTCAGTTTTTCCAGCAAAGAATGGAATTTGCTTATCTTCAAGTCCAGAAAAGGAAAAGGTCAAGATGGAGCTGGATGGGTTATTGGCACAGCGAACTGTGCTTCAACTACCATGACCGATACCAAGATGTCTAACTAACCTAAACTGGTACTTATTTTACCCCCACAGTCTGATCTTCCTCTAAACCCAATCAAATCCCATTTGTGCCTAAACCTTACCAAAGCACATCCATTCATCCATTATCTATAGACAGCCTTATCCTCTGGAGGGCCATGGGGGGGCTGGAGTCCATCCCAGTCGACTTAGGGTGAAGTCAGGGTACATCCTGAACAGATCGCCAGTCCACCTGACCGAAGCATATAAAGTATATTTTTTAACAGTTTTGTCAGGCACGACCAGTGCCTCTATGTGTCATTCAGGAGGGCAGTTTGTCTAGTCTGAGTCATCTCTGTCTAGGGATCTGCACAAGCACCTTATGTAAGACCTCAGACAAAGATGTCTCAAAATTAGTCTTCTAAGGTTACCATGTTTTAACTTTACAGAGTGTCTGAGTCCACCTTTAGAAATAGATTTCAGACAGCTTAAACTAGAGCCTTTTCTCTTTTGTGCTGAAAGGAACCAAATGAGACGGTCTGGGCAGATGATAAAGCTTCCCGTTAATCGTTTTCCTTTGTTCGTCCATTTGGTCAAAGACTCTGAAAATGCTATTAGGATGATATATTCGACCCCAGTTTAGAGGATGCAAATTTGAAAAGTGTCATTCTTACTACAAATAATGTGCTTGGACAATCCAGAGACTGGAGTGTCACCATTCCATGGATTAATCCTTTGTTAGAAAAGTCATTTAGGTTTGTGGATATTCCAGCAGTTCAGATTACCCAGTGGTGGCTCCGTCCATTGGCATTTTAGCAGCGCTACTCCTACAGACTGGGCAAAGGGGTGGAGGAGTGGAGCTGAGACGGGCTATGCAAACATCTCTGGACCATGGACTAAACTGTTACAGATTCCACCTGTCACACAAAGAATAAACACCTTGGATTATGCAAACTTGAAACCTTAATGCAATTTAAACAAATAAGTTATGAAATCACCACCTGTACTGTTGTCTTATACAAGGAAATTAGCCACAGAGATTAACTGTCTTCTTGTACCAGGCTGTAAACATGTTGATTTCTGTTGCAGAGTTGGACATTTCAGCATGGAGGGCTATGTGGAATAAATTGCTTTTGGGACCAGCCTCAAGTAGCCATTCGAGGAAGTGCAGTTTTTGGCACTTCTCCGCTGGCCTTATTTTTCCCAGAGGTTGCTGCTTGAATGTGACACTCTCTGGTAAAAAATGTCAAATGTAATTTTTCAATGCTGAGAGCTGCACAAACAGCATTTCATTCACTTCACTGAAACTGTCTGCATTGCTAGATACCACTAGAGGTAAATGTTGAGGTGTTTTTTTTGTTCTGTTTTGTTTTTTGTAATTTGGGGAACGAGCTATTAAATTCAAGTTTCGAGTGTAATATTCCAAAAACCAGTTAGATAGCAGTGGAGGTGTTGTATGGGGCTGAATTTGGCCTGCAGGTATTATATCAAGAATATGGGATTCAGAAGGAGTTCAGCTGCATAAGACAATATAAGAAAACACCACTCTCACATCCAATAATATGTAGAGGGAAACATAATCCAACTTGGGTAATGAGATTCCTGCAGCAATGTCAGGCTGACATATTGAATGGGGGCGATATCCATTGAAGGTTACTGAACGCTAGACAACAAATTCCAATGCTGGGCATGGATTACTCATCAAGCTGTTCCGGTTGTTCAGCTACTCGTACGGTTGATCCCAACAGACCATTTGGCGTGGTTGTCAGGGAGACCAGAGGGTCTCCGTATATGTCTGGCATTAACATTCACCTCTTATCTCGATTGTGTCTGGATGTAATTTATCCGGATTACCTTTGGACCTGACATTAATATCTGACTCCAGCATTCTGACCAAAATCAGATTGCTTTTTTTTCCCCTCACAAAATGCAAATTTCTCGCCTTTCTTCTTCATCTCATCATATTTAAATCTTTTACAAGGCTGACAAGGCTTCCCAAAAAAGTTCTCCAAGATTAGATATGTTGTTTTGGCCTATTTCAGATAAAAGCTGGGGGAAAAGCAATTTACTCTGACCATTCTCATTACTGGTGAGACTTTTATTATTTCAGACTGAGAGAGATAACTACAGTGATCCAATTTTGATCAAACTCATTTAAGTTTTCCGTTACTAACCCAAGTCTCTGTCATCTCTCAGCTTTGTGTGCGCGTTACAGTCACACATGTGGAAAAACTATTACGGTACTTTTATGAGATTAGTCAACGCCTTCTGAAAATTATATTACCACCTGAGCCAAACTGTATATTGACAGCAACTACAGACAGGTGACAAATTAAAGGAAAAGTCGACATAAAGGGTCTTGGCAAGGAGTTTGGCCACCAGAACTTCTACGATGCACTTTGGTATTAGTTCTCTAAGTCTTTGGAACTCTACTGGAGGGATAAACACCATTCTTCCTAAAGACATTCCTTCATTTAGTGTCTTTATGATAGTGATGGAGAATCCTGTCTGACACATTTCCTCACCGTCTCCCATAGGTGTTCATCTGGGTAGAGATCTGGGGACTGTAAAGGTCATAGCCTGTGATTCACGTCATTTTCATACTCAAACTATTCCTCGTGCCCTACGGATGGGACGCTGTCATCCTGGAAGAGACTGCTCCCTTTAGGATAGAAGTATTTTATCCCAGGATAAAGGTGATCACTCAAAGCAACTTTGCACTGACTTGCAGTGATTCTACTCTTTAAAGGGACAAGCGGATCCAAACCATGGCAGCCAAATGCCCCCAACAGCATAACAGAGCCATCAGATCCCCCCTCACTGTCGGGTTCAAACATTCATTTTTTTTCCCCTTTAATTTGTCATCCACCTCTATATAAGCCACTTCAGAAGAATTCCGAGCTTTGCAGCAGCTAAGTTGTATTACATTTCAGACCACAGACCTCGGTGCCTGCCGCTGTGCAGAAAGATACTCCCACACACTGTTTCCCTCGCAGTGTAAAGTATTTTACAGAAAATCCAGCATTTAAACCCCGAGAACCCTTTGTTAGTTTAATAGTTTCAACAGTGGACATCATGTTATATTGATGCTTTTTACAGCTCGGGTGAATCAAAACAAGAGGGAACAGCCTTTCTTTATGGCCAAATCAAAGAGTAGCTCTTGCTTTCCATCTGGTGTGACACAAACCACAGCGACAGCAGCGACGGAGAGCTGAATTCTTGCCGGCATAATGAGAGGTGATAGGAACACAACATGTGCCTCGGAGAATATTCTGTTAAGTGTCCATATTTCTTCCAATGACCGAGAAGGCCGGGCAGTCTTTGTTTGTGTCTATAAGGAATTTCCATTTAAACAGCATCATTAAAAACGACAGACAGAGAGAGAGAGAGGGGCAGGAACAAATGGGAGAGAAAACAGACACGTGCATTTTCTTTAATGTGGCGCTCAAAATCATTTCACCCCGCACCAAGTGTGCGGGGTGAGTGTGCATGACTTGGGATCAAATACAGACAGAAATGCAGCCTGATTATTTAATTAGATATTCTTTTAGTTGAGTTGCTCCATACGATTCCCTGCATGTGGATACAATATATGGAGCAGCTCGCAAGCGTAGATCTTCTGATAAGGCGAACCCATTCAGAAGTTAATGAGTTGAGCTCAGATAATGAATCTCTCTAAAGATTCAATGCGCACACAGCCGTGTTAGTTCACACGACGCACAGGCACACGTATTTTTTCAAACATTTTTATTAGCTGATGTTTGTGTGTCTGCACCATAAAAAATAGGACTTTCAAAGATGGCGAGCGTTTAATCCAAAGTGGAAGACGGGAAACCCATTGGCTGCGAAGAGTAAGAGCTGTTACTGAGGCTTTAGATGCACATAAACATACAGAAGTGACGCAGAGCAGGAGATGAACGGGCGGGTGGCAGTAATCTAACATGCAGATACAGGCGCTTGAGCTCTGCGCTCTTCCTCGGGTGGCATTCTGCCTCCTGCATGGGATTATTTTCAGAAACAGTTGACTGTAGGAAACAATTATACTGCAAACGTACATGCTTTTGGAAATTTGATTAAATTAAGCTTCAAACAGTCTTCATGCTTTAAATGAGCACCCATAGAATACAGTATGTCTATAGATCTTTTTGTTGGAAAAGCATCACAAGAAACCAGCTCGGGTCCACATTTACTCCCCGTCAGCGCTGGAAATGATTTCATGCGTTATGAACTGGACTCATTTTAACATGTTTGTATTTGAAAGTGTGATATGTAGAGTGTTTATGTGGCAGAATTAGACCTCAAGGCTGGGAGACGCTGCCTGTTGACCTCGAGGTTTGCGAACAACACCAAACCAAAACAGCTAATGTTGTCTTGTAGCCATTGCATTATCATGACCGCTGTCCAGGGTGCTGATCCTGGAGCTGTCCAGGGTACATAAAACAATAATATCATTCCGATAAGCCATAAGCAGATGAGCCCACAGTGGCGGAGTAAATCTTTAAATCTTTCACATTAAATTAAACTTTGGCGAACTGCAAATTCCGGTTATGACAACGTTGACCTCTGAGGGAATGCAGAGCTGGATTATAGAAACCAAACATAACAAAAGCGAAACAGAGGGAGCTGTTGTATTATTCCACTTTCATAAGACTTCCTCTGAAAGACTTAGTCTGAAAATGAGCTAGGTTGCTTGCCAATTAAGGGGTTGCATGCTAGTTAGGTGAGACAGCTGTTGCACCCAACTAATGTTAAGATAGTCCTGATTGGCTCGTGTTTACTTAACTCCCTGGTACTGTATGCTCCCAATTAGCCCTGCCAGTAGTCCCTGTGTCATTATATTTTGCAGAAGTGCATACATGAATTTCATTGTCCCACTTTGGGGTGTGACCACTCCCATTCTGTGCTTAGTTGTAGTTGTTAGCCATCCAAAGTTGCTACTAGGATCTATTTTGATTAAAAATAAATAAATAAATAAAACTAAGTCACAATAAATCTACATATGAATAACAAATTAAAGGAAAAACCAAAATGAAGTGTCTTAGCGAGGAGTTGGGCCACTGCATGTCAGAAGAACAGCTTCAGAGCTCATTAGCATTAATTCTTCCCCAAGTGTCTGGAATACTACTGGAGGGATAAACACCATTCTTCCACAAGATATTCCCTTTATTTAGTGATTTGATGATGGAGGAGAGTGGAGAATGCTGTCTAACACGCTGTCCCCAAATCTCCCATAGGTGTTCAGGTGGATTGAGTGTGAAGGTCACAGCATGCCACATCATTTTCATACTGATCAAACCATTCAGTGACCCCTAATGCCCCTATAGATGGGGGACTTGTCATCCTGGAAAAGACCACGGCCATTAGGATGGAAATATTTCGTCATAGGATAAAGGTGATCACTCAGAACAGCTCTGTATTGATTTGCAGTGACCCTTCCTTCTAAAGGGACATGTGGGCCCAAACTACGCCAGCAAAATGTCCCCCGCAGCATAAGAGAGCCACCTGATCCACTCAGGGCTGATGCTTTGTCACCTGTCTGACTCCAGCTGTCACACACTGGCAGTCACCGTGTTTGCATCGGAAAACTTTATTTCATCGCAAAGATTCAAGCCTCATGCAAAGCCGCCTCAACAGGTGGTGCCAGAATGCAACAACAGATTTAGCTTTCAGACCATTTTGGACCGCAGCTTCCAGCAGCAGTAAACAAAACTTTGCTGAAGTGTTTGTAGATTTGGCTGTGGCTGCTCACTACCCCCTGATGTTTTTCCATCACAGATGCATTGTTGCCGTATAATACCGGCTGCTCTCAGAGTTTCTGTTTGAAACTGTATAGCGGAGGTCATATGGTCCGTAACCTCATGATCGCCTCCTCTTTTTTCAGTCTTCCACCATTTTGTTCGGTCATCCATTCGGGCCTGCACCTGCTGAGCGCTGTTAGGACTGACATTCAGCCTCAACTCAAGGCCAGTGTTGTCTCACAAAAATTGCTGGATGCCCCACTCAGCTCTGCCACTTGACAGGTTCTTTGCAGCAAAGTGCCTTTTAGCAAAACAATTGAACCAAATCTCTTTTAATACACTTTCAACTCTGTCTAGATTTTAGTGTAATGCGAGCTCTAAGAGACATGACAGCAATTGTCTGTGGTAAGAGTAGCACTGCAGCCGTTTTTAAGCCCACATCCACCTTTTACTTGTCAGATAGAAATTATAGGAAAAATATGTCAGACTATAATTTGCACCGGAGGGCAATTATGATTACACTGAATCAGCACTGCCAACTTAACATGACTTCTTCTTACATTTTTTTTTCCAATACTGAGGAGGTTTTATAACAAGTTGACCACTAACAACTGGAGCATGTCAATCAGATGGGTTAAGACGTAATAAAATGAATGGAGTCCACTACAGTTTACTAGCTCACTGGGTAAAGAAAATACAAGCTGAAGATGTAATTCAAAGTGTGGCATCTGATGGTTATATGAAAACTTTTACTGACAAATATTACCATAACATAATAACAATTAATAGAATCCTAAATAATAAACAGGAGCATAAGAAGAACCAGCAAAGACATAAAAATGTCTCCAGGATGCCGATGAGCCTCTGGGAAGGGGCCCAGTGGAAGTGGGAGGACACTACTATGACACTACACAAGCACCAAGGAACATTTACCAGCACTATCATTGTCACCGCTTTGCCATAGTTCATTCACTCTGCTATGTTTTTCTGTTCTATGGGCATGCACCATTACCATGCCTATGGTGAACAGGAGTGTTTTAACAGCTCATGTGCTGGATGCTCGCTGACTTCAGGCTGCAAGAGCGGCATTAATTTTTAACCTCTACCACATGGCGTATGCAAACACAACTTGCTTAGTCTTGATGCCAAGCAATAATGCAATATTAAAATTGATTTAAAGGTTGGTGGATATCATAAATATACAACAGAGCAGCCAGCTCCAAATCTATTTTTTTCGTACCGCAATTATTTCATAAAATGAAGTCAACATGAAGGTGGCACAACTGCAGTTCCTTGAATGCCCACTTGAGGCTGACTGCAACAGGGACTCATAGAACCACATGTTAAAATGTCCAACTTTACATAGGAATTAAACATGTTTACAGGCTGGCGTGAAAACAGTTTTGGTCTCTATAGCGAATTTCCCTTTTCATAACAACTGTATGAGGGGTGATGTGTTCATCTAACTCATCCATTTTAATTGTACTGAGATTGGATGGAAGTTATGCCTAATTAAGGGTGTGGCCACTTTGAGTGACAGGTGGGCGCCATCATAGGACAATTCATGTTCCAGATACATCCGTAAAGCCCGTCTAAACTCCGCTCGCACTCTATCACCTTTGCCATTTTTTGGATTAGCTGATAGTCTGGTTGAGTCCGACATTGCCAAGATTACAGCCGACCACAGAGCGACCACAGTGAGCTCCAAAACCGCTGCTGAGGAAACCTATAGCTAAAGTCACGGTGGATCAGTGGATCTTTATACGCAGCCAAAGGTTTAGGGTGACGCCTCGTCCCATCAGCAGATGTTTTCTCCTTCATTTAAGAGATGTGCTCCTCCTTTGCTGGTTTGTGCCCTGACTGTAGACAGAAGAAGCACATCCCACTGAACCCTCTGTCATCTCAGAGACAGCCACTCCCACATAGCCTGTTTTCCTGCCAGTTATCACCTGATCTCCCGCGCCTTATCTGCAGGCCTACATCCACTTCCCTGATTAGCCCCATCCGTCTTTTGCCAGACTGTCTTGGTGCTCTCCACCGTAGCTCTCGAATGTTCCATGCTCTGCCTGTTTTCTTGATCTCCTCTGACCCTGTTTTGGCTGTTCCCTTTGCTTTGCCTGTCTGCCTGTTTTTTTGGAGCCTTGGACTTCTAAGGAAACTTTGACTCTGCTTTTTACTGCTTTGTTTCGTGTTGTGCCTTCATGTGCTGTGTTCTGAGCCATGACCGTGTCAAAAGATTGAGGTTAGGGGTTTTTCAGGGCCTACAACGAATTTGGAAGCCATATACATTTTCTTTAAAAATGCATATCTTGTTGTTAGAATTTAGAACAACACAAAATCCAACATAAAACTTTGTTGAAATACCGATGTTTATTTATGCTTTGCATATGAGTAATTAAAAGCAAACTCTTCAACATGTATCCGTCGTTGTTATTTAACTTTTACTCATGATATGACCAATCAGATAGTGCTGTGGGCGGAACAACGCTCAAAGCTACAGAGAGGTGACCACAAATAGAGAGAAGAGCCTGCATCAGAACCGAGGTGGTGAACTTTAAAAATGTATTTATTTTATCAGAAAAAATATCAGATTCAATAATCGGCTGGGTGATAATGGGTCGATGCTTCCCTGTCGGCCAATTTCATGCAGCAGTGTCCTATGAAAGAGTCTGAAAAGGAGACTCTTGTATGAGCGATAAATCGTCTTCAAGAACCTTAAAGAGAAGTCCAGTTGTTTTTTACTAAAACTCCTAGGAGCACCATGACCTTGATAACTATGAGTCTACACAGACATTCCATAAAAGCAAACAAAACAGTTTTATAGAACATAAGGTTAAGCAAAATAGCAGTGACATTTAATGAGTGCATTTATGGCATTGTTTTTGTCATGAATACAGTTTCAGGTATTGACTGATAAAATGAAGGTAATAAATTCAGAGTAAAGCAGGACCGCCTTTCTGTCACCCCTCTGTCTTCACAGATACATCAAGGTTATTTTGAAAACACTGAATAGTGATGGCACTAAGCACTTTAAAACTGACAGTCCACATTTGAAAATGCACATTATCTCTTTACGCTGCCAGCTGAAGCAGAACGTGTGTGTGTGTGTGTGTGTGTGTGTATATGTATAGTATTGTAAGGCACTACCTTACAACGTGCCTTGGCATGGCACTCCAACACAGCAGATTATGTGTATCGTGATATACTTGTCCTCCTACATGTGTAGCGGAGGCAACATCAAAATGGGGACCAGCTCATTCACAGTCACCCATTCTAATGGTCAAAAGTACCTTTGACTTGCACAACACTTTAAAATTCCACATCTGTAGTTAAACAGACATAAACATGAACCTTAGAAGTGGTTTTAAAGCTGATGTCAGCCTTCACTCAGTAGATAGTTTGTTTAAAAGTCAAAAACTGGGATCTCAACAAATTAGTAATGTTATGTTTCTGACAGTGGTCGGTGTTTTGCACACATATTGACGATGTCTTTGCGCAATTCAGTTTTTAATTACAAGACCTGAGGGACACTTACTCTTGCCCTACTCTTTTCTCGAAAGATGTTCAATGTGTGAATACCTTAGAATGCATTATTTAACTGTGTGGTACGTTGAGGTCACTGTGGCTTTCCATTTGAAAGCTTCGGAATTAAAAATGTATCACAAGCGACTACTATGTTTACTCCAGTGAAAACGCTGCAGAACTACCAGGCACAGTTAATCAAATCTCATTAACCTTTGGGCAAAAATTCATCCCGATTCAGGGTCTAATTATTGACAGTATTTCAATGACTGGACATGCAGAGCTGCCTCTCCGTCTTCAGCCGGCTCCCACGGTGAGTGTTGCCATTTCCGTGAATTTTTTTTTTTCATATTAATTTATGTGGTTCAAACAAGAACAGAAATGGAATCAGCTGCCTGCTGAAGTAGAGGAGATGCTACAAGTCAGCAACGGCTGCTTGGCTTTATTCATTTCTTACTTTATACAGGGAGACAATTACAGAATGATCAGAATCGCAGTTGGCGAAGGTGCAGTTTAAAAATGCGACAGCCGAGCCCGGTCTCACTCACAGCTCATCACATGCTTTATCAGGACCCCTTAGCGTTACATTTCAACACACTAGGTACACATTAGAGTCATTTTTCTACGTGCAGGCAAGTCCAATAGACCTATAAAACCTGTGAACGTTGGAAATGGGCTGCATGAATGCATAGCCAAATGTTCTCTGCTGGTGTTGTCACTGTCTGCCCTTTTCAGATAATGAGAATTTTACCTTGTAACATGTAGTTATGCTGTGAAAAGGTATGTATCAGCCCAAACTGTGATCTTCAGCAAGTGGGTCTGGTGCCAAACTTAACCAAATATCGAGTCAAAAATAAATAAAGAGAAATAAGTTAAAACGAATTGCTTCTAGCTGATCGTTCAGTGATCTAAGCCTCCTCCACCACCGCCGCTGCAATCTCCTTATGAGGGTCCTTTAACAGCTTCTGCAAGTCTATTGACATTGAATATTGACGTGGGTGGCACCAATGCCAAAGAACACCTTGTGCATATCATTCAGATGCATGCATCTTTGGACAGTCTCTCAAGGCTAAAGTGGAAAATCAATATTTATTCATGTTTACATTACTTTTGAATGGACGTCGAGCTTGTTGTGCATTTATTTTCCATCAGAAAACAGAATTACTCGAAAGAATATAATAAATGCAACGTGCGAAAGACATGTTTTAGTTGCCGTGTTTTACAAAATGAAAGAAGTTAGTTCATTTCTTAATGGAAACTTGGAAGCAGACATTAGTTCTTGAGCGTTCACTTTGTTTCAAGGTCTGAACTGTGAGAAAGGACTGAAACTCAATTAATGCACAGACCTCCAGGATCCATTTATGTCTCCATGGCATTGATTTAAATGGAGCAGAAAAGAACATAAATTCAACGAAGTCTACAGGATATTTCATATGCACTGAGTGAAAATACTTCACATGGCGCATATAGCCTCATTTCTGCAGCAAGATTTAAAAATACAGAGGAGGAACTCTCCCTTGAAAAGTCTCCTGCTTCTAATACCCTGCAGCCAGCCACTGTTGACTCTGTGGCGTGGAGTCGTTGCTCCATATCTGTACATATCGACCTCCCCAGGAGGACCGCTCCTATCGTCTCAG
This sequence comes from Dascyllus trimaculatus, assembly GCA_024666655.1. Taxonomy (NCBI): domain Eukaryota; kingdom Metazoa; phylum Chordata; class Actinopteri; family Pomacentridae; genus Dascyllus; species Dascyllus trimaculatus. Next base: position 27,298,197 of record CM045448.1, read on the forward strand.
CTGCATGCCACTTCAAGTCAATTAAAACCAGACTGGAGAGCCGAGTCCAAAGAGAGTGGAGACAGGAGTGACAGCTGGAGTGAGAGAGGGAGTGGTGGATGAGTTAAAAAATGTGGAGAAAAGATAAGGAGAAACAGCGAAGATAGGAAGGAGCGAGGAGAAGAGTTGCAGGATGAAAAGGAGGCCATGGAGAGAGGAGGAAAGGAAGTGAGGGTAGGACGGAGACGACGATGTGAGAGACGGAGTGTGAATTCTCAGAGTTTAGAGAGAGACTCTGTTCTTGGTTTCGAACGCACACTGATGTCTCAGTCTGCAGCATCACAGAGGTCTTTCTCTGCTCGGGTAAAAAAATTGGCCAGCTGCTGGGAAGGAGGAGGAGGAGGGGCAGGATGGAGGTGGAGGATGAAGGGAAGGATGGAGGGATCTGAGATGGACACTGGAGGCAGAGCTGGCACTCCTCCTTTCCTGGCCCTCTCTTTGCCCCCAATCTCTGCCTCCTCTCCTTTTAAGCTCCTTCTCTCTCTGCGCTCTGCCTCTCCCTCTCTGTGCCTCAGTAATAAGCGGTGCCCTGATCCAAAACACAGTTCTTTGTGTTTGTGGGACTCAGCCGGACGGATCACTGTGGGAAGGAGGAAGACGCTCCAGAGTCGCCAAATCCCTGTGCTGAGCAGTCTCACCAGCTGTCAGTTTTCTCTGTCTCTTTCACATACATAACTCAAAATGTGATGCTTAATGATAGAATATTTTGGCATTAATTAGCACTTGCCTGAATTTCTTTCTGCAGATGAGGGTTTAGTATTGAATTTTTCATACTGGGGAACTGTTGGGCATGTTTATTTAGGTTTTTAGTCTGGTGCATGGTTTTGCAATGAATGACTTTAACAAAGGTTAATCAGTAATTTGCTAATGTTTTGTGTGTAAAAAGGTGGCAAGTGCACCTTAGGGATCATTCACCTTTAAAAACGTGATTGGGTTCCATTAGTCCCCTTGTTAGGCTTCCTTTGTTTATCCAAATTAGACACCACTCCTCCACTCTCGGGTCACTTGTAAAGGTCTCCCTACATATCTGATCCTTTTGGATTCGTACCAGGATTGGGTGTGGGGGTTTTAAACGCCCCATCTCCGACAATAACACACATCCTCTCTTAGGTGTCTTTATACAGAGCTTTGACAAACTGAGGGGTTGTGTTGCTGCTCAGTTCAGGGGTCCGACGTGACAAATAGACCCGTCTGTCTGCTGCACGGTTGAGTATCTTTGCTGTGTCCTTATTAATTTTGTCGTGTGTGTGTGTGTGGTTGTGTTCACAGTAAGAGCTGCTTTAACCTGAGTGAATCTTTACCTTCCTCCTGCCTTCCCTCCCTGTACTTGTCAAGCTGCAGCAATCTGCCCTGCTTTTTCTTATTTTATCATCCTTTTAGTGCATTTGATTAATTGTTTTTTTTAACATATATTTCTTAAATCTTTCGAATAAACCCACCTGTTTTGAGAAATATATAAAGTGCTTGGTTAAGACTTTATATATCACATTGAGCCATGTTGTACCTACCCATTGGTCAAATATTGATCAGTAATAAGCAATTATGAGACCCACTTCACGGCGAGGTTGAGCAATCTTGTGTTTAACCTATAAACCACCAGGTCCATAGTTATTAGTGTTAATTACTTATCAATAACATGTTAATCCACCAGAGTAACTCATTAATACCAAGGAAGACTGCAGTTATTAAAGAGTCAAAGGTTTCACCTAACAGGCTGCAGCGGTAATTAGTAGAGGAATTTCAACATAATAAAAATGCATTAATCCTTTCTAGATCAGTAATCCAATATTTAAAGAACATCATTCAGATTAGCTTACAAGAGTCTGACAAAGTCTTTAACAAAAGGTCATAGCTGTGGTATTTTTTTAAGTTATGAGGTCTGCAGTCCTCATAACGAGTCCTCCTTGTTAAATGCCTACCAGCAGCAGGTAAACCTCTCTGTATTTTACTGTATACCTGAGCTTTAAATCAGGCGTCTGCGGTGACATTACCACGGCATCTGTGCTTCACGTCATCCAGCAGTGTTAGAGCTAAAGAGGGAAGCAATCTCAGCGATGGAGACGGCGAGAGCAGCCGGGAGTGTGGTGGAGCCCGTGACAGAAAAATCAATAGTTTCCAGGAAAAGTTTGTGATGCTGAAGATAAAAAAGAAACTTGATGATTTGATTTGACTGGATTGATGGCAGGGTGCACGCCATAACCATTAATGATGTTTCTGTAATTACTCTGACTGCCTCTCTGACTGCTCTGAAATTTAACTGAAGGGGGAGACAAAAGTTCCGCAGTGCAGGTGTGAGTAGTTCAACAGATTCGGAACAATTCACCAAAAGGATGACAGAGTGGATTGTTGGAAAATGAGTAAGCCGTGGAGGGACTATGTCTCTTGGCTGGCCTGGGAACGCCTCGGGTTCCCACCGGAAGAGCTGGAGGAGGTGTCTGGGGTGAGGGAAGTCTGGGCCTCTCTCGACCCGGCCCCGGATAAGCGGAAGACAATGGATGGATGGATGAATTTGGTTTAGTGTTTTAGAGCATAACAGTAAACAGTAAGGACACTAGTTTCTGATTTTATAATAAACCTGTTTTACCCCAGTAAACATTTCTTAATGCTTGATACATTAATAATAGTCTATTATAAGAACAATTTGGAGGTTGACAAAAGAAAGCTAATAGCTCATTAGTAAGGGATATAAGCAGTAAGAGTTATTTATGTTGTGTAAATGTAAAGTGTTCTGCATTCAAACAGGACTTTTTTCACGTTACAGTGTGTTTCTCATTCACCCATTCAGACACACACAAAGAGCTGCCATTGGGGTTCAGTGTCTTGCCCAAGGCCGCTTCTGCGCACGGACACGAGGGGGCTGAAATCAAACATCAACCTTGTGGTTAGTGGACAGCATGTTCTGACCACCTGAGCCACAGCCGAGCTGCTCTGCTATTATAACCATTCATTAATACCTCCAAAGGATACGAAATCCCTATAAGACATTAGGTCTGCACTTGTAAGTATTAAGTGACATTAACAAAGAGGATATTTCCTAAGTGCTAGAAATAATGGGTTTCTCACTACATAATTGTGCAAGACTGCATGTGTAAATGTTGTAATGGGATAAAATATTTCATTATTTTATATTTCTGCAGCTCTTTAGCAGCAGATAAGTGGTCCGAGCGTTCATTGGAAAGCTCTTTGTGGTGAATTAATGATGTAGGTAAAAGTTGTGCGGGACGAGAGATCTGATATTTTTGCGTAATAAAATAATTTGAAGGAAGATCAATGAGTGGATGAACTTCTTCGCTAGTAGATATGACTTGGACTTAGCGAGCTGGTTGGAATGCAGCATTTGGCTCAGTGATACTTCAGTAGGTCACACTGTTGGCAGAAGGGAACGTGCAGCAACTGTGCATCCTCCCACCCCAGCAGCCACGTCTGCTCTGCAGCCCTAACTGCTGCACAAACAAATCAGAAGTATTTTTAACTTCTGATGTTATTCATGGTTTATTAATATTGCATGAAGCATTTCTAATTATTTATTAATTTTAATAAAGTCAATAAGCTAAGGACTCTTCACAAACTGTACTAGAAAGTGCTACCCGGTATGTATACACGTCTCACACGATGACAAGTGCCAGTATTTCAAATGTGTAGTTGACTAAATGCGTTTTCCTGCTCTTTCGCTGGAGGCAGCTAAGGCACAGCAACACGTGAGAAACATGAATTGATGTCCTGCTTTCAAAGCAACATTGTTATGCTGAAAAGATTTCTTGCCACCTACTGAGCTGAAAATGTCAAGAATGAACAAGTTGAGAGTGATGCATAAATCCTGGGCAGCAGCAGCGGCGGCGGCGCGGCAGCAGTGCGGTGTCACTTTTGACAAAATGCAGATCTCCTCGAGGCATGACCTTGTTGTCATTGTGCTGGGCAATAATGGATGCCACAGTGTAGCGATGGCTGAACCTCACATGCTATTGCATGAACGTGTATGTATGGTGTTCATGTCTGACAAAAACAAATTCACACATCCAGGAGCACGTTCGCAGCCGTGAAGGATTGTGGGAGTGTGTATATCCACCTCAAAAAAGCAGGCTAATACCTCGAAGACACGACACCTTTTGTGTGGAATGTGTGCATATAAGTGTTGGCATGTGTGTGTGTTTTCCGTACGTGTGTGTGTGTGTGTGCACAAGATGACAGAGTAGCAGTCCCCCAGGGAAGACAGACACCAATACCCATCACTGCAGAGGAATCCTGGGGGACCGCAAGCTTTCACTGGCACTGTCCATTCCAGCTTCTCTCTCCCTGACAATCTGGCTGGAGACGCGCAAACACACACTTCATAAAGCTGTCTCACCCTTTTCCACCTTCTTACTTTCTGTCTCTTTCAACCGAAGCAAAATCTTGCCACAGTCTTTCCGCATCACACTCACTCATTTCCAATTACCAGGCAGGTAGCTGCCGTTCCAAGACAATAGCTCACCAAACTTGATTACCTGTTCCCATGGAGCCGGTGGGACAACAGATGAAGTCTGAGGTACTGAACGTAGTGAGAGCATTGGCTCATGTTGCTTAGAGACTGCCTCATTTATCAAGACAGGCACATACAAGTTTGCGTGGAAAGAATTTTTAATATGCTATTTGAATCATTTCTACTCGATTATTTGGAGAGCATTCCTGGTTAAAAGGAGATAAGAGAAGCTGGACCAAGAAGTGCTGTGATTGTGTGGTGTGTCTCTCCTGCACATGGCATGCTGTAGGAATGATTTTTTTTCCAGTTTGAATGAGCAAAGGGATTCATTTGCGGAGAAAATGAAGCAGTGCGTTTGCTCTGGCCTAAGCTGCGTGCACACATCAGCTCCATGTTTGCGACCGACTGAAATTAGCTTAAACATCACATGATTTCTTGTGTTTCCTTACGAAAGGCATTTTCTTCAGCAGTGGATTGCCTCCGTTTACATCTCTGAATAGGCAAATGATGTGAAACTGCAGCAAGCACACAGACTCTTTGATTTCACCTTCATTGGAAGAATATCGCCGGCTTCCTGCTGTGCCACCAGAAAATCCCAACTTAGAGCATCTCAACGGCACATTTGACGGCGTCTTGGAGGGGATGCTGCATGCGTAAAGTTTAGTGCCTTTTCAAAGTTGAGAATATATTTTATGTATAGATTAAATGTAACCCAGTGTCAAGAGCTGTGTGGCTGAGGGAAATTGTTTCTATAGCAACCTTTAGCACTATGATAGATTGCAATACTCCTATGTGCCAACTCACATGCACACTTCCCTTCACAAACTCACATGCACACATACATTTTTTATTTGTTCACACACTTGCACACTCTCCAGACTCAGCAGGAAGATCAGACTGTATTTGATGACCCAAAGCGCTGATTTTCATCCGTCTATGAAGGTATGTGGTGAGAGGCGAAAACAACAACACAACAACATCAGAGTGTCTTGCTATAGGGAGATGTGGGGTGAAACCCACAAGATAGTTCGTGGGTGGAGAGAGAAACAGACAGAAGGTGTGCTCGTCTTTCTCCTCATTTGAAAACAGTATAATATGAGGCAACAGCTGAGATTTTTGACAGAAGCAAATAACACCATCTGCGTCCGAGACACGTGTTTCCCCTTCCGCTGGCTGATATTAATCCTCTCGCTGATAAGGACACCAAAGAATCCTTAGTTATGACCAATAAACACAGACTGCAGATTACGATAAGAATACACTTTTGCGGTCAGACGCAGACCGGCTACGGATCCGTTACATTAATATTGATGCCAGAGAATCCACACGGGTTCTCCTGGAGGAAGAACTCAAGGATGTTCGGCTTTTCCCCACCCCTTCAACTCGATGGCACTTTGCCTGCCTGTCAAAGCATATGCACACACACACACACATATACACGGGCACGAGGTAAAAAAAAGAGGAGAAACAAACACCCTTATCTCTCAAATATTGCACAAATCCCATAATTACAATGCTCATCACAGCTTCTCTGTGTTCCTCCCTGTTAATCATATGAATTATAATTGCTTCATGAATATTTTGAGGGGAAAAGGAGCCCATTTTAACCTGAGGTGAAATCTGCCTCTATTTCAAGGCCAATTGACCTGAACAATCCCCCAATGCGCCCCCACCCTCCTGCGTTCACGCTCCCTCTCATCCCCAACCGCAGCTCGAGCTGCAAATAAAAGCCTGTAACTATGAGAGCGATAAACTCGGTAACAGCGACTTTATCTAGCAGAGAGGGAAGCAATGAAGAATGATGGAAAACTGCTTTATATCTTTTTCTCTCTGTTTTTTTTTTTTTGCATATTTTTTTTCTCTCCTCAGTCACACCGAAACATCATGTGAATGTCGCACAAAACACGTGGTGAATCACATGGAGCAGTTTGGTCATAGACATGGTAATGCACACACATGGCTAGTCATGGGAAATCATAATTAAGCACTGACAGATGCTAATGCACAAATATGTGTGTGTATGGCAAATACATAAACACATTTATGTTTATAAGTAAACCTTTAAGTAGTCTTTACCTCAGATTCACACTTTTACATCGTAAAAGTCAAAGGTTTGGCTACGACTACTCATTATTATTATTATTTTTACTCTTTGGTACAGTCTTGAAAAATGCAGGACTTATATAGAGTCTCGCTGTGACCAAGAAAGTGTTGTTCAAAGCCACTGTTTGTCTTAATTACAGCTTTGCACACTGTTGATGATATCATAACCAGCTTCAGGTCATAACCTGGAGTAGAGGTTAATTGCCGGACAGTATCTGCAGGAAGCATAGCTGTGTCGTAGCTGTGGTTTGTTGGTGAGACTGTTGGCGCTTTATTCTGAATTCAAGGCAGCACATAACCACCACTGCTGCCACATTACTCTGCAGCGACACGCACAATCCCAACTGGTTTGTGCAGGGACCTTCGTTCGTTTTTCAATAGGACAGCGACCCAAAGTATACCTCCGTGCTCCGCGAGGTCCGTTCGACCAGCAAGTGGAGTGATGGATCGGATGACCTGCCCCCTCTTCTCATTGTCTCAGTTTCCTCGCCTCCTCTCCTCACGTCTCTGTTCCTCCCCCATCCTGGGATGTGAGAGGAGGAGGCAAAGCAGAGACGCGAGGAGAGAGGAGTCGAGGCAACAGGCATTTAACAAAAGGAGACATCTCTGCTTCAAAGCCACCTTTGTGAAGCGACATCAATTAAAGCGTGTGTGTGGCAGAGTCGCATCATCAGTCCTTTCTTTAGTTACAGCCCAGTGCTTTATTTCATGATCTCTGTCAGATGAGCACATAGTGTTAATGAGAACTTATATTTTCACCTTTAATTCAGTTCACAGCATGGTATAATGTGATAGGAATAGATGGATCTTATAGACGTCTATATTTTTTATTTAAACACAGACACATGCTGTGAAGTATAAGAGAAGTGTGACTTACAGAGAGGCCAATAATAATGAAGAGTGACATCAGTGATATATACATTTTACATACATATGCTTGTCAGTTCTGCTCCCGCAATGGGTTGTATATTCCAGCTGTGTGAAGCCTCTTTAATACATCAAAGACTCCTGAACATTATGCACTGAGGATACAGTATACCTGTGCATCCTTGCTCTTAGCTTCTCCCGTGAGCCTCCTGTCTCCTCGCTCCTCCAGATGAATTTTAGGATTTGAGACATCCTTCAAGACGGGGCGCTGAGATCGATTTTCAGGTCACAGGCAAAAAGGACAGAGGACAGAGGAGACGAAGTGGCTCAAAACAGAGAAATGAGAGCCTCTGGCCTCCACAAACAACCTCAACCTAAACCCAACCGGGATTGTTTGGGATGAGCTGTACTGCAAGGTGAAGGGAAAGTGCTCACCATATGTGGGAACTCATTCACAGCTTCAGCATTGCTCTATGATATAGAAGATAGTAGAAATAAGGAAGCTATTGTAATTTTCAAATTTAAATTCTTAAAATTTTAAAGAGAAGGTGTATATAAATGTCTTATTCTTCTTTGTATTGTGCACACTGTGTATGTAATGGAGCATGTTTTATCTGTGTGATGTTTTCAGTCTTGTACAAATATACATAAATATTCAACTCTTTTCCATACAAACATTCCTGCTCTGTCCATATTCATCAATTTGTTGGCCTTTCTCTACTCCAATCTCTATTAAATGAAGTTTCCTACTAGTTCATCTTAACTAAAAGGTATACATACTGTACATCGATCAGTTATAACATTATGCCCACCTGCCTAATATTGTGTTGGGTCCCCTTATGTGTTCAAAAATTCTCTGAACCATTGGGCATGGACAAGAGGACCTCTCAGGGTGTCCTATGGGGTCTGGAACCAGGACGTTGGTAGTGGATCCTTTGGGTACTCTGGCTTGTGCAGTGGGGCCTCTGTCAATCAGACTTGTTCCACTGCATCCTGTTGATGCTTGATCATAATGGGGAAGTTTGGAGGTCAAATCAACATGTTGGGCCATTGTCATGTTCCTCAACATGTTCCTGATTGTTTGATGTTTTTTCCATGTGGTGGGGTGCATTTTCCTGTAGGGGTAGGCCAGTGACATTTGGGGTTTCAATTTGCATGAGGGAGTGTGCTTGTTGTGGGATAATGTTTAATTGATTGTCAAAGTCTCATCAACATGGATGTCAAAGTCCAAGGTTTTCCAGCAGAACAGCACATAGTACCAATATGATCAATGTTATTCACTTCACCTGTCAGTAGTCATGATGTTGTGGCTGATCAGTGTATATACACTATTGTTTATGCCCACACTGTAGGCATATGCAAAGAGAATGTGTGTTTATTTAATAAATGTACTGTCACAGCAGTAAAACCACTGACATGTGAAATGAATAACGCTGATCACCTCATTACAATGCAAGTTCTGCTGGAAACCTTGGGTCCTGTTACCAGGGGTGCAACCAATGATTATTTTCATTCCTAATTAATCTGTGAATCAGCTGATTAGTCGTTTGGTTGATAAAATGTCAGGAACTAGTGAGAAATGTCACTCAGTGTTTTCCATAGCCCAAGATGGCATCCACAAGCCAAAGATATTCAGTTTACTGTCATAGAGGAAAATATTCATATTTAAGAATCCCAGGTTTGAGTTGACAACTAACTGATGAATTGGTTAATCATTGCAACTCTCCCTGGCATCCACCTAAACAAAGCACATCCCTTCATGGCAACAGCACTCCCCAACAGCTGCCACCTCAACCAGCAGGACAATGCACCTCGCTACACTACAAAACTGCTCAGGAACAAAACAAAGGAACACAAGACGTAGCCTCCAAACCCCAGAGATTTGCACAAAACCCAAACGATTCACCGCCAACATCCTGCCAGACGTCCCAGGACACCCTGAGAGGTACCCTGTCCATGCCCCGAGGGGTTGGAGCTGTTCTACTGGCATCAAGAGGATCTACACAATATAAGGTAGATGGGTTTAAGGTTGTGGCTGTTTGGTGTATCTATCCATGTCTATGTATTTCTGTGTTACTACTGTATATACAATCTCTATATTTTTTATAGCTTTTGAACGTCACACGTGCACGTCATGCTCTGCCGTAATGCTGCAGAGTTCAACACCATCCTCGCGTGGATATTTATTTTTTCTATGCATGAGGTCCTGCTGAAGCAACACCTTGCAACTCTCATTATTTCAACAGACACATTTTCAAGCCTTGGATGGATTCACTTGATACTAAACCGAACAGCAGGAGCTGAACACACGTAATGCTGTGTGTGAAGGGCATGGTAGGTAAAAATGAATCAAACTCTCCTGATTATCCTAAATAACATTCTCCAGATGAAGGGAATGAACGTGCATTAATGGAGCGCTGCAGAATCCTCCCTTCTATGTATTGAAGGGGAGGATGGATATCTGCAGGAGGCCTTGGAGCGCTCAACACACAGTCTCACAGTCAGTCATCACTCATCTGATAGTTTGAAGGGAGACATAAGCATGCATACGAGTTCTGACTTTTGCTTTGATGATGTGTGCCAGGGCCTTTCCTGCATCCTGCATTGCACTGACAGACCACCGCCAAACACCAGAAGGCACACAACCTGACAGTTACTCTCGCTAGCTTTGCACCTCAGCTTGTGTGAAGCAGCAGTGAGTCCAATGTGAGAGGTTAAAAGCAAGCTTTTTGTACCCGTTTGGCACTCTGAAGCAAACCATCTGTAAACACATACAGTGCTGCTTGGAAGTTTGTGAACCCTGCAGATTAGTCATTGTTTTTTTTAATAGAAAATATTAAAATAACCTGATCTAATCTATCCAGACCCCAATTTGTAATACACTTTCCAATTAATGGAGACGATAAAAAATTCAAGATATGTTGTCATTATAATTTCAACAAAAGTGCTTCTTTTAACAAACGAGCTTGTGGCACCTCCTATAAAGCAACAATTTCTTCAATCAAATGTCTTCTATAGCGACTAATCAGTCTCTCACATCTGCTTTGGGCGATCTTTGCCCACTCCTCCCTGCAGAGCTCAGCCAGCTGAGTGTGGTTAGAGGGGCATCTGGCATGAAGTGCTCGCTCCAGGTCCAGTCACGGCGTTTCGATCAGAATCAGGTCCGGACTCTGACTTGGCCAGCGCAGAGTGCAAATTTTCTTTTTCCTCTGCCATTCCTTGCTTGTTTTGCCGGAATGCTTCGGGTCATAATCTTGCTGCATGGCCCAGTTTCGGCTGATGACAGAATGTTCTGTTCAATTTTTTGATAGGCCTCAGAATTCATAGCTCCCTTGATTATGTGGATTTGTCCAGGCCCTGGGGGAAGAAAAGCAGGCCAGGATCTTCACATCACCACCAGTATGCTACGCTGCTGGAGGAGGGTTCTTTTAGTGGCATGCAGTGTTAGGCTTTTCCTCAAACGCTATGGTTTTGATTCTGACCAGAGAGTTCAACTGCGGACTCATCTGTCCAGAGAATGGACTTCCAGGTGTTTTTTTTTGGCAAACTGGAGACAAACAGATTGGTTGTTTTTCGAGAGCAGATGCTTCTTCCTAGCAACCCTACCACGACTGTCATGTCTGTTCAATTTTGTTCTGATTGTTGAAGCGTGCACATGTATCCCAGATGTAGCAAGAGTGGTCTGCAAATCTCTAGATGTTGTGTCGGGGCCGGCTTATACCTGATTTATTATGTTTCATTGTGTTTTGGTGGGGATTCCAGGTCGAGCTGCAGTCATGGTGGATGGATGGAGCTCAGATCTTTTGAAGATTAGCATTATTCTGCCCTCTTTCTGATGTGCTCCTTTCCTCTCAGCATGGTTCACCTGTATGGCTCACTGACTAAAGATCTCTCCTCTGATTGGCTCGTTTGGTTGGTCAATTAAGCACCTGTTCTGTCCATCCTGATGATCAGGATGGACGTTACTTAAAAGCAGTGAAATTATCTGTCCATGCAGCAAGTAAATTTTACCTGGTAAGAAATCTTGAAATAAGTTTTTTTTTTCTCAAATCTAAGATTGAACTATAAAATCAAGGACTAAAAATGAGTAATTAACTTTTAAAACGAGCCAAATTATCTATCGTGTCTGAAAATAAGATTTTAAATCTTCGCAAGTGCCAAGTAATTTGCAGTGCACTTACTTTTGCACCTACACCACTTCTGGTTTTAACTTTTTGACCACTACCAGTCCCTCTAAATAAACATATGGAATCAGTGATCATGAACCTGTTATTTTTATGAAAAAAGTGCTGATTAATTTAAAAAAAAAACAGCAAAACATTAGAAACCTTGAAATTGCTCAAGGGGTTCACATATTTTCAAGGAGCACTGTGCAGATATTGATGCAAATTTATGTTATGAGTCGACTGTGTACACATTAACACCTAAAAGAAATGGCTTTAAAAGAGTAAAAGCCACGTTTAGCTTGTTTGTTTTTGAAAAAGAAATGCACAATAATGTAATATCATTAAGTCTACAGTCTTTTTTTAAATAAATATACACTGTTAGAAAATAAAATTGTGGAACTGCTCAACTCACGTGGAAAATCTGAGTCTAAAGGCTTGTCTAAAAAAAAGCACATCAGATTCTTTACTGGCAGTGTGACGAGCACAATGTGATAATTACAAATAACATTGTTCTGCTCGCGACTAAAATCGCAGAATTATGAAAACTGCCTCACTCAGAGTTGAGTAAAACTGATCCCCGAGGACGAGGCTTTAGACACACCAGGCAGGAAGGCACATTGTCTTCCACATGGCTGCGGGAGAGTGAGGATGCAAATGTAGGCAGAAGTCAAACTCCAGGCTTTCCAGGTCCCGGTGTCAGAGGCTCAGGAGGGCAAAAGATGTTGTTCCATCCTGCATTCATTCACACATGCACCTTTCGACAAGCCCGTCCTTTAAATGCATGCATTTCAAAACTGTAGCTGCTCTGCAAATCCAGAGCTTTTCAGTACCAAGCTGCAGAGACAGGGAGAGTTAACAGCGTGATAATCAAGGGTGCTTCTGGTGTGGGGTTTTTAAAAAGGGAAACATGTCTGTGTGCTTTTAACACCTCTGCTCTGCATGGGGTTAGGGAGTAATAAGTCACCTGTAATGTTCAACACAGTGCAGAAAGACCTTTCAAGTGCTCTATTAAAATTGCAGTCAAGTTTCTACAATCATCATCAGTGCTTTACTGCGTTTTTCATATTTAACTTTCAAGCAGACATTTTTTTTTATTGCATTCACGTCCATGCGGTATAAAACCTTGCCCTTGTACATAACTTTTTTGTTGCACTATTATGTGAAGTATTGCAGTGTAATGGATTTCTAGTGTAAAAGAAGGGGGGGAATCATTAAAAAGAGATTGTAATAAATACAATAAATACAAAAACACTGCACTGGGATGCTTTTTGAATAAAAACATGACATATAAGATGGTGTTTACAGGAAACTGTTGCACGCCAAAATCTGCTTGCATTAAAATGATATCAGATTCATACACAGACTTAGACCGCTCCTCATATATGAAGTTAAGGATCAATAAACTGCATCTGTTCTCTGTGTGAGTCATAAGTTATGTAACTCTTTTCACGGATACAGTGGATTGACTATATTACGATCTGTAGGTTTCGCTCCACCCTGCTTACAGCAAAAAAAAAAAAAAATTGCAGACAATTAATATTTATTGTAAGCACACATTTAGATATAGATAAACAGATTACATGCAATTCATCAGATTTTTGTTGCTGCAAAATATCAGTGTTATGAATGTATTTGTGCAAAATGGGTTTTCAAGGTGGCGCCACCTTCGTAAAAAAAAAACACAAATCCATATTTAGAGTTTAAAATAATAAATACTGGCAGTTATCTGCTTGTTCACATCTGGATCTGCAAGAATTTGAACAACTCTGTACAACCCTTCTGAGCACCTGGAGCGCTGATAAGCTTTTAAACTTGCCGACCTTTCGACGAAACGTGTTTGTCTATGAGCGTAATTGTTTGCTCTACTTAACGGCGGTGACTCTTTGTGCCTCTGTGTTTATCAGTTTGTAGTTCTCCTTGCTCCCCTGGACTCCCTCTTCTCTCGCAGTAAATCCATCAGTAAAACCCCTTTGTCTAAACTTTTCTATTTCTCCCTCGTCTCATTTGTTCTTCAGCGGCTCAGACTCGGCCTCATTGTTTCTTTCCATCAGCTCATTGGCTGAGTCTCTGATAGTCTGTCTCCCAGAATATTTCACATTGTTATTTTCTCCAGCAGTGCTAGTGGCTCTCTCAGTAGTGGCGGCATTAAGACAGACACGGAGTATGTCTTTACTCGCTGGTGGAAAAGCAAGATTTGGAGAAAAATATTCTGACCAGTGGTTAATAATGGGTTGGAAATTGCTGCGGCTAAATTGTTTAGTGTTTGGTGATTTGCGGAATTATTAGCTTGTTTCAAGAAAATGGGACGGATAGCCAGGCGGACCAGTTTGGCAAATTGGTCCTTGATTCTGGCCCTGCTCTGGTCCGGATCACCATCACTGTTTTTAAATCATGACAAATGAGCTTGTTGAAGGTGGATGCATGGACACATACACTCCACAGCCCCCCCGTCTGCATCTGTGGCAGTTAGCTGTTCAGAGTGAAGAAGCTAGAGGGAGCTGTGGGTGTTTAATATCCACACTCAGACTTCCTCTCTCTGTCTCTCTCTGTCTCTCTCTGTCTCTCTCTCTCTCTCCCCGGCAACACATAAACACCCACAAACCACACACACCCAGGTGTACGTACACACACGCCCACACATGGACACAAACACGCATAGGTGAGTTATTAATATCTCATGAGCGGCTCACAGATTGGAATCAACCCAGGCTGCTGCTGACATGTAAAATGCATCTTCTGTAGTCAGCTGTGAGGACACAGAACAGAACTAAAAGGAAGCTTTTAAGTGCACCTTTCAGCGGCATCAATCCAATGGAACGAGACATTATACCCACAGCCCAAAGCAGGGAGTTGCTCACTCAGGAGTGCATGTATTAGCGTTGTACGCATGCGGCGCCCTTGCCAGAGGTAATGGAGGAAAACCCTCAGCGCTCTTGTCTCAGAGAGTGACTGACAGTTCGGCTTAGTTCAGGAGTAACGTAGACTGATTTCATGCTCATGTGGAATTTCGGTCTGGGGACAAATCAATTCAGGGCAGAGGACATTTACATCGCATTATCCGACATTCGCAGAAGCGTATGTATCTCAGAGTGACCATTTTATTTTCGGGTATTACAGGAGTCCTGGTTATTCAGGCAGCACGGCAGATGCAGAGAAAGACTATCTGGGCAGGTTTTAGTGCTTTCTTTGTTATCTCTTAAAGCAGGTTGCAACATGACACACAGAAAAAATCTGAAATGCAAATCCATTCAATAGGGTACAGCAGCTATTGAATCGGAGAAATCTACCTCTTTCTATTCTCAGATATGACCATCACAAAAGGGATTTTTGGAAAGTAACCCGAGGAAGTGCCGCAGAAGTTCCTCATCTTCAGATAAAAATAAAGGACGTACCAAGCGGCCACAGGCTTTGGCCATTGTCCTGGTGGTACACTCCTACTCAACAACTGTCACTGCTGATTGAAAACACAGAATGTTCCTGGTAATCTCATTACCCAGGATGTGAAAAAAGGACTGTTTTCAGAACTACCCTCCATTCGCAAGATGTCACAAGGTTTCCTTTTTCTCACAAACAAGTGGTTCCCTGTAAATACTGCATGTATTTGGATCACCCAACCCCAACCATCACCTATGGCAAGATCATTTTACCCCAGTTTGCCCCATTTCATTTGGACAGCATAGATCCTCATATGAATGGGCTTTATTTGTTCAAAGTTGGATGGTTACTTGTAACTTCCATGTAGGATAAGACAAACTTAAAGAAATGTTGCCTTTTTTATTTTTGCTTTACACTGCAGAGTTCTCGAAGCACTGGGCTGAGAGCCAGTTTGGGCCCAAGAGACAATTTCATAATGACCGTATCATGTCTAGAATTTATTAATAAATCTGTTGTACAAATTATTCCCATTTGGATTTTTCCCATTTCAGGGAAAAAACGGCTATTTGTTATATTTAATATTTAAACCCCTTCTCCTGACATTGCAACTTTTCAGCATAAACAAGCTCTGACCAACAGCAACTGTGATTTGTCTCGGCACATTAGACACCTTAATGTCTTATACAGACGTAAAAGAAATGCTGCCGTTCTCCTGGAAACACAATCTTAAGCAGCATTTCTGCAGCAAACACAGCAGAGCAGTGAAACCTAGCTTTATGTTGTATATGGTAGTTGAAATTTCATGTTTATGTATTTGAAAGCACCGTTTTTATCTCTGCCGAGCAGCTCCTTTGTGCTGCCACATGCAGGACTCATGCATACTGTATACTGACTTGTAAGCTGCATGTTCTTCACGTTTATCTGATTCAGATAATTTTAGCGCATGTCAGGTAATGTCAGCACTTGAAAATCAGTGTTTCTTGGTTTGAAATAATTATTTCTGTGTTTATACTTTTGGGGAGTAAATTTAGTAATATGTGCAGTGACCCAGTTTTTATGAATGTGTAGGTGAGAGTGCAATCATCCGGTCAACTCTTTGGCAAGTTGATAATAGTGAAGTGAAAGGTGTCTGCATCTGCAGCCTACTAGTTATTGATCAGTTACATGTAAATTTATTTTCATCCCTAAAATTCCACACCCATGTGAAACGGTCTTGGATATTACAGAAGTATTCTTTATTCAGACAGTGAGACAGTTCCAGCTTTAATAGAGCCGGTTTGGTTTCTGTGTTATCTCTTGAAGCAGGTTGCAGCATGATGCAGTAAAATGTCACATACCTTGCAATTGAAATGACTGTGAATGTAAATCCACTGAATGGGATTTCCACAGGTACAGCAGATGTCCGCGGCTTTGAAATGTTTGAGTCTACCAACCACTCCCAAAGGTTCCAGACATCCGGCTGAATTCAGAGATGATCTGTTCACTCTCGCCTGCAGATTATTGACCCATTACACACTGAAGCATATTCCAGTGAAATTCTGGGCAAATAGAACACAGCTAATACTTACTAATATATAAAAACCATGTTATTCAGCATATCGGGGCAAAATTCTCATACTTCACAGTTCTATGACACATAATTGGACTTTGTGGCAAGATTTCAGTTCAACTCGCGCAGAAGACAAGTGTTGCTAAGGGCCAGGGACTGTTCATCACCCCAAGATACATCAGAGATCCTCTTCTGAATCTTCATGCTCTTTGAAAATGAACAAATGGACAACAAGATAAGTTTGTGTGCAGCAGCATGTACCAAAAGAGCAGAATACTTATTGTTGTTTGGGCTGGAAGGGGCTAAAGGCTGCTATTGAAGCTCCATCAGACAGCAGCACATAGTTAGGCCAAGGAGTGCTATTTGTTTCATCTCTCCTCACAGCTCACAGCCATTCATCATACAGAACAGGCTGAGCAACTATCAATGCACTTTCAGTAACAGGGGACTGGACTGCCGCAACACCCACACAGGCGGCCAGACTTTCATGTGTGTTAAATAGAACCAACACTGTACAGCAGCAATACTGCGCACACACAAGCTGCTGCAGACATATTTTTCCTTTTCCAAAGGTCGATCACCTTGGCTTGACCTCTCCACCTCCAGCCTCTTTCTCTGGGCCTATTTCCCTCAGCCTTGAGGGTTCACGGGGTCAAAACAATTGAACAAGCTGCAAGGAACATGTTGTGCTGCTATTTAACAGTGATGTCAAGTCACGGACCAAGGTAATAGAAAAACTCGAGAGCAGCTAACAGCCAATAATATAACGTTAGTGCCCTGTTGAGGGCTGCAAAGGCAAACTCAGAAATCCATTTCGAGCAGCTCAAGCCGCACATAGCCAGGCCGACGTGCCTTGTTTGCTATGACACGAAATCTTATGTGTTTTTTCTCTGCAGCGCAACCTGGGCTTGTCCCTTCTTTCCCGGGCTCATTTCAGAGCCTTTGAGGCAACACGAGAAAGGAAATTGTTGTGGAGTAAATAAGTCACGTCGCATCAGTGGTGCAGTAATGTGTTTCTAATGACCGTCTAAAATGAGAAATCCTCCCGTATTAAGCTGAAGTAATTAATAATAGAAAAAACGAACTGACAATGAGCAACAAAACAATATGGGGTGTGCTCGACTAACGAGCCTGCAATATGGATTTATGCTGATATATTCCTATGACAGAGACACTGAAGTACAGTCACAGAGTTCCATGTTGCATATATTATGTGTTCTTTGACACCAAAACAGGTCATTAAATATTATGTATTTCCCTGTAAACAAGTTTTCCGTTGTTGTTTACTTTCCTTGACATTTACTTGACCAAGTTACTGAGATGTGACCTCGCATTGTGGCTCTGGCATTAAATGAAGGCGAGTGGAAGTAATCGTGGGTGCATCATATTTGATACTGTGGTCTTTGCCACAGTGCTGTGCTTGAGCTAAAAGAAGCAGAATGTGGAAGGAAAGTTGAAATGTACAAGGCACTCGAGCTCTTTGTGTTTCAAACGTTCGATGTGCCCAAATGAGGTCTGATTGACTTTGATCTGGTTTGAAATCTTTACAGCTTTGAAATTTCTGAAGCCAGTACAAATGAATTCACATAAGAATGCAGATATCTCCCCCTTATTTGTCTGCGGTGAATGGTTTCTGTGGGGTCTGATATGTTTTTTTGAAATAATCAGTTAGTTTTACAGTGCTGTTGGCTTTGATGTTGCCTTAACATGACTTGGCTTTAGACCTACTGTATTTTATGCTTTCATGCACTGCTTCTGGCTGCTCCTTATTTCTGGCTGCTGGAGCTACGCCAACACTAATCCTTTTAACCACGTGGCCCCAGCATGCACACATACATCACATTCAGTCCCTTTATTTCTCTACATTGAGTCCATGTGGTAAAATATAATTTCAACAAAATGCCATGGGGGTTTTCCCGTTTATGACTTGGCAACATATTCAAAGACCCCTCCTGAGAAAATCAAGATTTTTACCTTGTTAGCGTGTCCATATGGTGTTTTTTTGCTGGAGGACACATAGTGAGAAAAATAACCAGTCAACCACCTTGAGGCTGCATTGTACCACAGAGAGTTTCAAAAGCATGGATTCAGGCTTTCAGCACACGTAACAAACTCAGGGAACCAATCCTGTCAACTTGTGGGGACTTTCTGTGTCAGTATCAGAATTGGTTTCAAAGTCAAACATGTATGGTTGAATTATCCTGATATTACAGTTTGCTGTAGTGTAGTCTGACAGTGTTAGTTAGGTTTGTTAGTCTGACTTATCAAATGTAGACTGTGGGTATCAGTTTGCCACTGGCACCACATTTCACGTGGCTTTTTCCTTCCCTTCCACAATCTGGATGTAACCATTTTTGAAACAGGAAACAACAACCCTCGGGCTAGCAACCTACCACACTAGAGATGCCTAGTTTTGGAAAAGATATGGATTGTGTGGTAAGGCCACACTGCTATTTTTTTTGTGTGAAATAACCATTTTAACCTTTTGCTCAAACGTTCCTCTTAAAAACCTGCCCTGTCACTATTTTAACATTGAAACCACATCTTTGAGTTAGCCGCACTCAAGCCAGAGCATTTGTACTCCCTATAGCAGATGGTTAACAAAGTGCAGCTCGACCATTATGCTGTACAACATGGGCTGGCTAAGTGAAACTACAGGTTTGCTGTTGTGCTCGAACTGCAGCAAGTAGTGAGAGGTGAGTGGAGGTAGAGGCAGGGACCTCACAGATGTATGCATGCTAGAAAAGTTACATCAAAGCCATTTTAAGGCAGGAAGGGTTTATTTTCATGGGAAAAAAAATCTAAATATGAAGCTTTGATACACAGAGATTAATTTTTAGGGGTTAAATCAATGGCTGAAGAAGAAATTTAGATGCACAAAAAACATTTACACCAGATTGTTGCAGGAAAATCACAAGTATACCTAATAACAATAACAATAGCTGCATTCCATTTAGGTTGCCTGGTATTGTGCATGCTGGCTGGCTGACTGATGTAGGTTAATTAGACACCTAATAGGAACTGAGACATCATTCAAGACGTTAATATAGCTGTGCTTTTTCTGCAATGACAAGCCAAACTGTGTCTTCTGAGAAAAAAGGTCTGTTAGGTGAGTGAAAGAGGGCCAGTTTAGAATAGAGTTGACTATTGTGAGTGGTACAGCTGTTGAGAACACTGAAGAAAGCTAGACTACAAACAATATAAAGTTAAGTGTCAGGGTGTGAAAAGAAGGTGCTTGACCTTCTCACACTTTGTCCAACCTCAGCTAAGCTAATCACCTTCAATCATGCTGTAAAATGAGATAAAATAACTAAACAGGGTGTACAGAGCACTATTTTTGGACTAAAGTCTTTTGAGATTATTGTTTTTTTATATTAGAAAAGCTTGGGGCAATCCTCTTTGTTTTGAACAGTAGTGACAGTGAAAAAAAACAACAAAAAAAAACCAATTACAGTACTCATAGTGGAAAATAACTCCCTTTAAAAGCCAAAATTCTAACATTTTGTTCGTTCCCTTAAATCCATATTTGCCACAGCTACTCTGTCTGCCTACTATATTAGCATGTGCCCTCTTGTATCTCCAGCCCTAGTGTTAACATGGCAGTGGCACCGTGACAGTAAAGTGCGTGTGTTATGATACAGATAAGATCTTGACCTACATCATGTCCATACGTGTCTGCTCTGCACACAGTACATCTGCCAGAGGCCTCCCATGTCAACTGGTGCTGCTGTACGTGCCTGACAGCTGACATTGGTGTGTCGAGTCTCTGACAGCTTGTGCCTCGGCTGATGTCGCCATAAACACCACCAACTCCATGGCAAACGACTTACTGACAGCAGTCACAGCAGACACCATTTTCACCATTTTTCCTGTCGCTCTGCTCTCGTTCACTATTGGAGCATCAGCACCACTCCACCAGATAATCCTATGGTTATGAACACTCACACACAACAAAAAAACCCATGGCCTTCAGCTGATTGCCACCGGAACAACTGGCGGTTAAGTGCCCCAGTGAAGGGCACCTTAGTGGAAGGCATAAGACGGAGAAAAACATTGCCTGTCTTCTTTCTTTGCTTTGATTCGCCAGCCTTGAACACCTGTAGAGTACATACATTGTAAATCCAAATCACAAATTCCATCAGATTTATGATAAATGACAATTTCCATATATATTTTCTCTCAGTATATCTTATCTACAGCGTCTTTAGTTTTACAGCACTTTCCATAACTATTTGAGATACACCTAACAGAGTATAACTGGACTAATGCTTCTACCATAGACAACATATAAAAGATGGATGTAGCCACAGTGACATCACCCATTAGTTTACGCACTACGTTTTTACAGTGAAGGGTGGATCTGAGTGAGAACTCAAAAACAGCATGCTCACCCTCATGGTACTGACTTATTAACTACAAGGAGATACGCCTGTTTTACCATATCTTTTACTCTAAATGGGACTATAATTCACAAAAGCAACATCTTGTAGTATTGAGAAAGACTTGAAACTAGCCATTGAGACCATAAATTCATGAGGAAAAAGTTTACTGAGACAGTAAATCAAGCGAGAAGTAGGATCATTTTCTCATTGATTTCTATGCAACCAACTTCGTTCTGCAACCAGAGGACTCGCGCCCTGCTGGCCATTAGAAAGACAGAAAGCAGGTTTAGGGCACTTCCATAATGGCTTCATTTTTCAGACCCAACAGACTACAACCAACAATCTATGGTTCCCAATTATGAAGCATTATAGCACAACATTGAGTCTAGAGCCATGCTAGCTGCTCTTCAAAAGAGCGGAGCAATGGTGAGCAAGGCCCTTAACCCTTCCTGAACCAGTGGCACCATACCATGGCTGACCCTGCGCTCTGACCCCAACTGGGATATGCAAAAACAACATTTGACGATACTGTAATATGTATTCGTGACAATTAAAGGTTTCTTCTTCAAAGCTGCACACAAGTTATGAGCTAAAAGCTAACTTTAGCATACTAGCATGTTGCACTGAAGGATTAACATGCTAATGTTTGGCAGCTAAAATGTTTACCATCTTAATTTAGTGTTTTAGCAGGCTAACAAAGACTATATTAGTAGACTTAGGAGAAGTGTCATTTTGCGGTTAACAAAAATTGCCGCATTTCATCAGCTGGAGAGCATCCACATAGCTACACTGCTAGCCTGGGTCAAAAGCATGTTGTATCTTAGCATTAATAGCCCGACTGTTTCTGTAAGATTGTTGCATGCAGATGTAAAATAGTGAGTCAAGCAATCCTTTTTTTTCTGTCTTCCCTGAGGTACAAAAACTAATCTTTATTATTTCTGTTTTATATTGTTGTAAATATTTATATTAATAATCCTCATTTTAGCCATTGTGAAAATATGTTTGTGTCTTCAAAAAAACCTGACATGGCTATTGAAGATCAATATTTTAAAAGTGTCTCTCAGTGATTTTCCCCCCTTTTTACCATGCAATCAGTGCACTGCAGAGCCATTAATCATTTTTGTCATTCAGCTTATGGAAAGTGCACCTCCAATTCAAAGTTCATTCATTACTTTTTGTAGAGACTTGAGAAAGGCTTCCATTCAGGGCTTTGATTACACTTCATGTGAGCCTTTAAATGGCTAATTTTTCATGAAAAAAGAAATCCATTCTGATCAAGCAAACAATCAGACTCTAACATGGCTTGGACATCTGTATGAATGCCAAAGAGAAACATTCTGAGACTGTAAGATAAGCTGGTGAACAGAGCAATGCGAATGCAGACTCTTAATTAAGAGTTGTCCGAATCAGCCTTCTTTAAACTGAGAATAACAAACACAAAAAAACTTTTTCTGGATCCACTGAAATGTTGTTTTTTTTCCTGTGCATTTTAACTGCTCCTCTACTTCAATTAACTAATCTAAATTTGCCCACTGAGCATGTAAAGTGTGCGCGAATTCTGTTTACAGTTTTGTTCACAGGCCTTTCTTTAGATTTTTAAAGAATAATTTATGCAATTACCATACAGTTGCACACACCAGAATAAGCTTTATAAATGATGTTCTTTAGCAGTCAGGACTTCAGGGTGGATCAGACCGTACAGTCTGTGAATCAAACCTATCACTCTTAGAAATGCAGTGAGCTTTTTCTCTCTAAATCAAAAAGGAAATCAGATAAAAACAAATATGACCCAACCATTAGACTCTCTGCCAGCTAGTTCAGACCGACATCAGAGGTTGGACTGGGGCGTCTGGCACCGCAATGTTGGCAGCAGATCCTTTGGGTCCTGTGGATTGCTGAGTGGCGTCTCTGTGGATTGGGTTTTTTTTCAGATGCAACCAACAGATCCTCAGTCTGATTGGTATCTGGGGAGTTTGAAGGCCGAGTCACCGCTTTGGGCTCTTTGATGTGTTCATTGAGCTGTTCCTGGTTTTTGCCGTGTGGCGTATTGCGTCGTGCGGCGTTCGGGAGTGGGCTTCATCTGCAACAACGTTTTGGTGGGTCTTAATTTGTCAAAGTAGCATCCACATTAATGGCAAGGCTGAAGCTTTCCTAGCAGAACACTGCAGTGTCACACTGTGAATGCAGAGTACATCAAACATACCATCTTCCTCTTCTCCTTTGGGCAACTTACATCCAATTTAAACACATCACCTATAAAAAGACCATCTAGTTAAAAGACTGTTGAAAACACTTGAAGCTGCTGTGTATGTATTTTTTATTTATTTTTTGACGATTACTCATAGTTTGTGCCTCTCCTCACAAACATAGGTGCCTGTTTGCTGTTTGCTGCTAACTAGCATATTGTGAGCCGTGCCTATAGGCTGTGGTCAGACAGTGTGGTGCTTCACAGTGCAGCTGAAAATGTGACTGTGCTGCTTTAATGCCTGTTTCATCCTTGACTTCTGCTGCCTTCTTGTTGCTATGGATCAGATTATTCTTCTCCTGG
The DNA here is from genome assembly GCA_024666655.1 of Dascyllus trimaculatus. NCBI lineage: Eukaryota > Metazoa > Chordata > Actinopteri > Pomacentridae > Dascyllus > Dascyllus trimaculatus. The sequence continues at coordinate 27,321,685 of CM045448.1, forward strand.
CTGCTTAACTTTAGACTGTTTTTTTCATTCTCACTTTTAAACTCATATCTGGCCCTGGCTTTGTTCGTGCAGTGTTCGGGTGCTGGACAACATGACTTCCAGTGCACTGTTTTACTTTATGCTTGTTTTTAGCATGCTTTGATTCCTTTCTGACTTGCATCATGATGTTTTTTATTCTGTCTGGTCATGCAGTAGTGAGTCATGACTGCTCACGTTTGAGTTTTATGGATGCAGAATATGTTTAAACACATTCCCCTCATGGCTCTTTACATTATTTTTGGATTTCTTTTTGAAGGGAATAGAGTGATCCACTGGTCTCTTCTACACCCTATAGACTCCAACCAGTATTTGGCAGAAGGAAATGTAAATAACTTTAATCTTGCATGTATTACATTCACATAATTTTTAAATATTGCCTTCATGGATGCTAAAAGTGGCTTTTGACACCTGGAAGACCATCGTGTTCACATTTTCTGCGCACGGAAACATTACAAACACTTCACTCGAAGCAACACGTTTACCGCAGCTGCTTATTTACTGCTCTTGCTTAGACACTCTTGAGCCAATATCCATGTGCTGATGGTCATCTTGGCTTTTTCGCTCTGTGTTTGGGTGCTTGACAGTATGGCTGCTGGCCTCGCTTTGCTCCTTCTGGCTGGATGCTTCCTTCAGCTGTTGCCTTTTATGTGCAAGAGTGTGCAATAGCAGCAAATTGGGGTTTTTTTGTTTGTTTTTTTGTTGTTGTTGAAATATGAGCACTCATGTTTGAGTGATATGGGCTGCAACATATTTCCCCAGTATCTACAATTATCATCACACAAATGTACATAGAAATGCCAATACCTTCCACACACTTCTTATTCAACCTGCCAGCAGGCTGAAAATGGGGCTTCAGGATGGCTTTTGAGGAGCAATATTCAACATCTGTTGGCATTAAATGCTGCTTCGAACTGGAAGCTATGGCTTTCAAAGTGTGATGTCTGCAGCAAGAGCTTACTTGGCCATCAGTGCTTCACATCGCCGCGGTAAGTGCCCATTTGCTGCTTTTGCTAACATGCTCGGCTTGGCTTTGTGTGCTTGACAATATGGCTACTGACACTGCTTTGCCATTTTATGCTTGTCTGCTGGCTGCTAATTTCTGCTGCTGTCATAGATAGGCGACATTAGCATGACTTGTGATTTAATTTGCCGTCGAGCTTATTCTTTTGGTTGTTATTTTTTGTTCTCGCATCCTGTTGCTGTCATGCTCTTGATGTATGTTGTAATGAGGTATGAACACTCGTGCCCTGGTGTTAATTATTTCACTTGTGGTTGTTGGAGTTATTTTTATTTTTGCTAAAGCTGGCTTTGGCTCATTGCTTACTTATTGTTGTCTAATAGAGTGATATTGTACTTTGGCTCCAGGGATGTAAACATGACAGTAGTTTTGCATGCAGCCCATTCACAGTATTTCACTGAACAAACTGACTTGACAAAAGAAACCCAACATATGAGCTCACACACAAGGTAGGCTGTAATGCTCATATTTTTCTCCTCATCTTCAATCTGTCTACTTTATGAAAATGTTGCTTGGGTGCATTTTAGAATATTTGTTAAGCTAATAGAGCTGATATTCACTATTAGCTCTTGACTGGAGTTTCCCGTGTGTAATGTCTGAAGCTGCAGCAACTACTTAACTCATTGAACAGATAACCAGGGTAAGTGTCCATTTGCTGTTTTTGCTAAAGTGCATATCATAAGTTGATGTCTTTAGTTTGTGTTCGCGTGCTTGCAGCTTTGCCTTATTTTATGTCTACTGTTTTTGTCTGCTGCTGGCATTATATTTTTCCACATTACATGCATACAGATGAGAGAAATTAAATGAAAAATCTACATAAAGTGTCTTTGATGTATGTATATTTTCCTTTTATTTGTCACTCATCTGTGTGTAATGGTTAAGTACGAGTTTAGATCTGTCACCCGAAAGATCATGAGTCAGATCATCTGTTAGACACTAAACAATCAGGTGAGATTCTTTTTTAAATGTTTAATTTATTTTAATTTTGTCAGTCTGTGACAGATAGAAGCTTACAAAAATTCACAGGGATAATATTCCAGTGAGGAATTATAAATAAGGGGCTTCATAAATATATTTTTGAGTATCTACTGGGCCCATCATGTCTGCTGTATTTAAAAAATTCACATGACAACTTGTGATGGGCATTAGCTGATGAAAGAACCTAAGGTAGAGTATTTGGTTTTAAGCAATGTAATGAATGGTGACATTTTGATCCTTTGAAGGACAACCCTCACAAAGGTCAATGCAAACTCTGTGTGCAATAATTTGCTCATCATTCAGCGGCAACCAACATCGCCAATCACTTAAAGCAGGGAAGTTCATCCCATTTGTGTGGGTGGCTGTGGCTCAGGTGGTAGAGTGGGTTGTCCACTGATCCCCAGGTTGGCTCCCTGATTCGAGCCTCTCTGCATGCCGAAGTGTCCTTGGGCAAGGACGCTGAACCACAAGTTGTTCCCAATGACACACATGCGCCTTGCATGGCAGCTTAGTCGCCACTGGTGTGTGAATGGGTGAACGCGAAACACATTGTAAAGTGCTTTGAGTACCACTAAGGTAGAAAACAGTGCTACATAAGTGCAACCTGTTTACCATATCCTGATTTATGTCAAACTCTTTTATTTGTTCATTAATTCACTTGTTTTAATGGTTAAAGTGACATACAAAGAATGGCAAAGAGAGCTGTACTTAAACAGAAATGTATTTGAGCTGCTTGAATCATTATTCTGACAAATGCATATGGTAGCTTGACATCATATGTCGGCAACTGATCATAAACAGGCAATATTTCAAATCTTGCATCCCATGCAGCTGTCTTTCATTGATTTTTAAATGCTCAAAAATATGTTCCCATGACTCTATTACATTTGACGATGTTAATCATGATGGAAACTAATGCAAATGGATTTTCTGATTGCCAGATAGTGTATATGAAAAAAAGGAATGAACTGTCAAATCTTCATATTCAGTGAATCTTTTACACTGTGCATATTTCCCTTGTGGTTTTTTTGTGAGTGATGTGGGGCTTTTCTGTTGTGTCAGTGGTTGCCTGTTGGTCTCTTGAGTAATATTTTAGCTTTATAGGAATGCAAACATGCATGCACTCTTGCATGGCGCTCATTCACATAAATTATTTCAAGGTAATACTGATGTCATGGAAACTGAAGACAACTTTTGTCCTAGACAAGATATTGTTGCCATTAGGGATATAATTTCCTTGGCTCTCTATGCCCTGTAAGCCATAACAATTGCTGCTATTAGTCCATTTATGTCAAAGTACTTAAGGTCTCAGAACTCAAAATTGTAAAGCACAGGTTTCACCCAGAACATCTTGACAGCACATCAGGTATTGTTTATTTAGCTACAGCATGTTTTACAGGTTAAGCCTTGAAAACTGAGCAGGCACTATGGTAACTAATGTTATGATGCATGTACAATGTACGCCAATGGTTATTTTACAGTCCACGCATTTTTCAGTTACCATACTTTGTTTTTATCACATTTGATCAGTTCTCTGTAACTTTGGCATTGAGTGTCATCATGGTCTGAGTGCAACAACACTCTATGGAATTGAATTAATTGTACAAACTCCGATCAGCCACAACATTATGACCACTGACAGGTGAAGTGAATAACATTGATCATATTGGTACTATGTGCTGTTCTGCTGGAAAACCTTGGATTTTGACATCTGTGTTGATGAGACTTAGACACCCAAATAAACATTGTTCCAGAACAAACACACTCCCTCATGCAAATGGAAATCCCAAACATCACTGGCCTACCCCCACAGGAAAATGCACCCCAACACATGGGAAAAACATCAAACAATCAGGAACATGTTGAGGAACATGACAATGGCCCAACATGTTGATTGACCTGCCAAAGTACCCAAAGGATCCACTGCCACTGTCCCTGAGAGGTCCTCTTGTCCATGCCCAATGGTTCAGAACATTTTTGACCACATAAGGAGGACCAACATAATATTAGGCAGGTGGTCATAATATTATGCCTGATCAGTGTATATATTCACTTTTGCACTTTGCCTTACTGATATCGACCTTGTGGGGTTGCAGTAGTAAAGTTTTTAGCAGGTGAGCTGCTCGTGCTCTGGTCAGGACTAGCTTCCCCGCTATCACCAGCAGAGCTTTAAGTCTCCTCACCACTGTCGCCAGATTTAGGTTGAAAAACGTAAATATCTTGACCAGAATTTCAGATGGTTTGTGCCGATATATAAAACGCCACCCACTGGTTTCCTGTTTCCAGGTTTTGAAGCTCAGTGTGCTTGCTCTTGCTGTTGCAATCTTGGCTGTCAATGACTCCTCCTAAGTTCTGGCTAGTCCAAAAATGAGTAAATAGGTGTAGGTGGAGCTGAGGTAGACCATGCCTGCAACTCTGGGCCAAGGACTATCCTGTGACAGCAGCCACCTGTCGATCAAAACAGCCATTCTCTTAATTAATAACTTTAAGCTTTAGAACAATTTAATCAGGTGAGTGGTAATTAGCAGGAAAATTAATTATAGAGACCAAACCATTTTTTTTTGTACCGGGCTGTAAAAAATGCTTTTCTCTGCTGTGAAATTGAGCATTTTAAAATGGGGGTCTATGAGGATTGACTCATTACTAGACCCTCTATTCACATTCTAAGAACTGCAGTTTTTGGCACATCCACTTTATTTTTCAGCTTGAAAGTTTGCCGCTTGGTTTAGATGGATTAACACTTTTTGGGAAGCTTCTAACCTAATAAGTTGTTGTCTTGGCAGTCCATAAATAAAGTTATCTTCACTTCACCTAGCCCCGCTCTGCTCCATGTGTCTGGGGAGGAGGGGAAACAGACACAGACTGACATGGTGAAACAGTGAGCAGTGGAGAAAAACTACTGCCACCATAAATTACAACAAAATGCAGTAGAGACTCTCACACTGAGCTAAAATAAAACAAGTGCACATGAATTAGGTACATAACATCAACAAAATGTCATGTCTTTTTAATTTTAAAATGTAATTTTTTTTCCTTTGGTTTCTGGGGCCTGGAGCCTATCCCAGCTGAGATAGGGTGAAAGGCGGAGTACATCCTGGACAGTTCACCAGTCCATCACAGAGCAAAGACAGCCAATTTAGAATCACGTGCCGCACATCTTTGGACTGTAGGAGGAAGTCAGACCATGAATTTTACATACCAATACACCCCTAGCTGTCATGTGGTCGTTTTCTCTGCACACTTCATATTCAGCCAAGCATTACAGATAGGTTTTATGTGTCAGCTTGCTTTACTATTCTTTTCTGTATTTTTGTTGCATCTCACACTACCGCCGTAGTGTCTGCACTGATGCAAGACATGCAGTGGGCGTTTGATGATGGTTACCATTGTAACACGCTTGTACTGCAGGAATTTATTTCTCCTGGTCCTTAAGTCATTCAGATGAACCCACGGCTGGAAGTAGCATGATAACAAGCAAGCGGCCATTGTGTCCTGAGGCGCTGCATGGGTGACATTGAGCAGATTCTGTGGAGCTTCAAGGCGATATGGACTTACAACCTCAGTGAAGTGCCCGAGCAAGGGGAAAGCAGAAGAAATCCTCTTTCTCCTTTTCCCTAACACGGGACTGAGCTGGCAGTAGTACAAGGCTTGGATAAATGGAAGTACATCAGAGTGGAGGGATGAGATTATCCTGGTTGGGATTTGGATTGGGACTTTGAGGAAATGCTGAAGGTAGGAGTACAGACGGAAGTTCTCACCTAAGCTACTGCAGGCTGGAGGAGAGCAGTCGGCTGAGAGATGAGAGAAAAGCCTGAGATATAGGAAGCTCCTATCTGTGTCTCTCAAGTTTGTGCACAGAAAAAATGGACAAAAGCATTAAACCAAAGTGTGTATGTGTGTATGTAATCGAGAGTGCAGGGTTTTGGAGCAGCTGTATGCAGTTAATTTCAAGCTGGTACAGTAAAGTGCTATAGCGACACAGTATGAATACTTATGTAGTATTAAGAGCAATTATTTGTGCACAATTAGACATTTTGTGGGCTCCATTAATTGGAATTCCCATGCAAATTCATGCAGTTAGAAGTATTTCAACAAACAGTTTTGCGTGTGTTTGTTTTGGAATATTTCATAGGCCAATTAAGCTGTCCTCTTAACTTCCTGATGAGTTCTCTGGGTCTCATCGGCGCAACAAGAGCATGCACACCTCATGCTCTGACCCTGTGACATTGCCACTGGTGCAGTGGAGATTAGTGAATGGCATGCATGACAATATTACAAAAACCCTCAGCGACTGCAGCGGCGTGCTCAGTACTAACGCAGAGTCCTGTGCTACATTAGCAGCCTCTCAAAGAAAGTGTATCATTAAATTTTCACAGCTCTTCAGCTTTTGTCTTTGGCGTGACACATCCATTCAAGTTTTTGTCATTTGAAGTAACAAAACACACGGTGGAGCAGGATTTAGTTTATGCTTCAGTTTTCTTTTTTTTTTGTAAGCAAGTTATTTTAACCACATAGTGCGTCTGAGTTGCTTTAGCAGCAACTTTGCAAATAAGACCGCATGTCAGGTTGGTGTTAGACTTGATTTTATAACTTGATATGCTGTAAAATATTCTTCAGTAAGATTTTTTTCTCACTGCCTGCCCACCTGAAGCCCCCTTGTTGTAGTAGTCATCACAAAGACACGTCCAGAGTTTCCTCTTCTCTGCTGCAGTCTCTGCCTCTCTAAATATAAAATGTTGTTCTGCCTGTTATGGTGCAATGTTTGACTTTCCCTACAATGATAAGAAGACCTTTTTACTGCATGGGTCTCTAATCTACAATGCAGAGAACTTAACACGCTGTCCTGAATTTTTACGGAGAAAAACACTATTCTCTGTAGTATAAAAAAAATTGAATGACTGCGTTGGACATATTATTTAAATGGAAATATGTTTGACTGTCAGATGGAGCCTGTCAGTCTAGCACAAAGCTTCTTCTGCCTTTGCTCATGTTGTTGTCCATAAAGGACTTTAACAACAGTGACACTGAAGATTTTAGATGGAAAAGTGTGGCTTCTCTCTATTTCTTTTATTTGATGTTTATTTTTTACGGGGACAAGTATATTCCACTGACAATTGCATACTGCAGCATATATAGCTTCAGCCTTTTTTCAATACCCAGGCTTTTTACTGCCATGGAAATGTACCTAAGTGCTTTTTGTGGAGCTGCCTGAGCCAAATGAATGTAAAAAACTATTTATGTGACATATCAGGAAAAAAAAATAATAAAAAAACTGTCATGAAAAGTATACAAGGAAAATGGAACATGAGATGGATGGACGCATTGGGGCAGAGTCAGCAGTAATGCATGTTGTACCGGACCATTGTAGTGAAGAGGGAGCTGAGCCGGAAGGCAAAACTCTCAATTAGTCAGTCTACATTCCAACCCTCACCTATGGTGAGAAGTTCTGGGTAAGTGACCAAAAGAATGAGGTTGTAGATCCAAGCAGTTGAAATAAGTTTTCTCCATAGGGATAGGGTGAGGAGCTCGGACATCCTAAGGGAGCTCAGAGTAGAGTCACTGCTCCTTAATGTCGAAAAGAGTCAGCTGAGGTGGTTCAGGCATCTGATTATGATGCCTCCTGGACATGCTGATTTTCTCAGCACGTCCAGCTGGGAGGAGACCCCAGGGTAGACCCAGAACCCCCTCAAGGGATTAGATGTCTCGTCTGATCTGGGAACACCTTGGGATCCCTAAGGAGGAACTGGAAAACATCCCTGGGAATAGGGATGTCTGGAATGACCTGCTTAGTCTTAGAATTAGCTTCTTTTGAGACCAATTCTTCTATGTGTTAGCAACAATGATAGTAAAAGCTCAAGAAGAACAGATGCATAGTAACTAATGTAGCCTATTTTACAACAAAAAATACAATTTTAACTACAAGGTTATTCAAGTATTGGATTATAGTGGGCAGCAAAACCAGTTAATTCTACATAACGATACCTTGACTTAACCAACATTGTGTCTACTGTGGCTTGATGGTTTTTACACCAAACATCTTCATTCATTTTTCATATCAACTCTCTGAACTCTTTTTCTACACGTTTTTTGTTCCTGTCACAGTTTAACTCAATGTGGAGTCATTTCTCACTTCAATATTAAGTCCTGCACCCCTGTGGAAAAAACACAACCATGGTTAGATGAGGAGCGAACTCAACAAATGTCTTGTATGACAAAGTTTGAATGCCGTACATTGTAAAAAAAAAAAGAGAAAAAGAAAAGAAAATTATTTATTGTGCAAAAATTCCAAAAACCTGGAATCAACATGTGAACCCCTTTTCCGAGTGCCCGCAGATGCTTCCAATACTTAAAAAAGAATGTGATTCTGCATATTATAGATTTTTACTACTTACATTTTTAATTTGTTTCCATATTGTTTCTTCTCTGCGTCATGTAAACACAGCCTGCAGTTCAACTGAAAAGTCCCTGAATTTTTGCTCTGCGAATGTTGGTAAGAGCTGAATCAGTCATGGCTTCTTAATTACACTGAGCGGGGTAGATTTTTTTGTAGTTTTATAGAATGTTCTTAGTGCAAATGATGTGTTTTTGGCATATTTTGAAATTAATTATGATGTTAATCTTAGATTCGATTTTCTTCCCTAATGGAAAGCCACATCATGCATTAGAAATTCAAACTGTTAAAATGTTAAAAATGCGATAATGTTTTTCTGTTTTGCCAACCAGATTAGTCAGATTAAGTGATAAACTAGTTTTGCTAGCGAGTGAAATGAAGACAAACACCAACTAGACACTTGTCCAAGCAAACAAGGAAAGATGATACGTGTTTAGTTTTCCCTCATGTACAAGATTACGTCATCTGCATATACATTGATTAAATCTCAAATCTTAAATGAACAGACTTTTGATTTTAAGAACAATAAATGTGGCCAGCCCATTGAAAATCTAGAGAAAAGAAACAAGGAAATGCTTCCAAAAATGCCTATCTACAAAAACAAACAAAAGGTTTTTCAGGCTTTGTAAGGATTGGCTGAGTGCTGGAGAGAGCACTTATGGAGGCAGTACTAATCTTTACCCTGTATATGGTTTGTTAACAGTTCTCACGACTCAAAAAAAGTTCAGGATGGTGTCGGTGATGTGAGGAAGAAACTGCATAGAAAAATAAAACAAACTTATGAAAACTGACCAAAGGGCATGAGGAAACTTGTCAGCTAACAAAAAAGAGGCTTGTGGCTTTTCAGCACCTCACAGGAAACAGAACTGAACCAACTTCAGCAATGAAGTGCAACCGTGAACTCCCTGTGGAGTTTGTGTCTCAGAAGTCCTTCCAACAAGGACAGTTCATAGATGGCTTAATATCAGTTAAGACTAATATAATATAAATAGTTTCTAATGCTTATTCATCCAAAATAGTCTTAGATTATCAGGTCTTTTAGGAGACTTTTAGGGACTATTCTTTAACAAATGTGCAAATCTGCCCTTTTTACTCAACGTCAAAATACAGTCAGATATCTCACCTCTAAAGAGTTATGAAATCTCTCATTTCCTGTTCGACAGTCTGGACCTATAACCTGGCATGCTGAAACGACCAGAAATGATTGCGTGCTCGATTATTCTACAGTGCCACAGGGGCTTAGGGCACACAATGAAATAGAGAATGCTGCAGTGATAACTTAGCCTTATATACACACCAGAACAACAACTTTATTCTGCCAGCTTGATGGAATAAAATAATAGATTAGGAGGCACTAGTGTGTCGTGGCCGGCGTGCAACCCACTCTCTAGAGAGCAGAGGTCAGCCGGAGACAGACTTACTTAGTCCACTTTGGGAACAGTCCTTTAATTTTCAATATAGTGCAACGTAACATCAACACGGTTGCACAATTCATCCGACAACTGCTTTAAATGTTGCAGCTGCACAATTCTGAGACGTCAGCTGATTACGTAGGAGCTCAGGACAGACAGTGTGCATGTGAACAAGCTGACGTTCACTGCTGTCTTATTGCATCTTCGTTTAATTTGCGGAGCTCGACCAACATATACTTATTAATTTACTCGTTCATTCAGTTGTTCATTCAGTATGTTAATCAGTTGTCTGTGCGTGATTAATTTTCTAAGGGGAACAAATGTTACAAACTATTCTTTATTCAGCCAATTAATGCTGCTTTGATCTTTAAAGTGGACCAATCACAACTTGTCCCTCTCATCGCTGACCAGATTGCGCTGCAGAAATTTGCAGAGACACAGACAAAAAGGCAAGGGGAAGTGGCACAGAGGTGGCCTCCTAATTAGCAAGGAAAATGGTTATTTCATGGCTTACTTTAAACATTTATATGCTCTGAGTCCTGCTGTCAGCGTGGGAACAAGGAAACTACATTATGTAACAGCCTCAAAGTGAACCACGTTTTTTTTTTCTTCTTTTTCACTCTTAGGAGCTCAAAGAAGCAATCAAATAAACACGGGTGCTTTTACTGTAACTTCTCGGAGAATAGAGCTTTGGGGAAGAATCTCACAAGCGCATCAGGTGCCGTAGTCATTAAGACCTGTTTCCCTTTGGTCATGAAAACTCTCCACGAACCTAAAGCGGGTAGTAAAAAAGACGAAAATGGCTGCATTTGAATTGTAGATATGTTTGATAAAGCAAAAAAAAAATGTCATGCATTATTTATTTCATCATGACAACATTATAATTAAATGCATTAACACAAAATAGTCCTCTTTAATTATTCAACTCCAGTGTTTTCGTGAAGGAATGTCATGTAGTTTGTTGAAAACGAGGAGGTTGCATGCATAACTGAGCAGCAGTATTTCCATAATGGGACCTAAACTGTACTCAAAACAGTTGAAGGTTATAAAAAAAAAAATTACAGAAGAGATGGGTGGTGACTTGTGTGGGGTCTCCAGTAACATATCTGTTAAATATCTGAATTATTTTTGCCAACAAATAATTAAAAGAGTAGTTCCAAGCCAAAGACTACCACGTCTGCTTTGGTAAAATGATAATTGTATTGTTCAGTACTGCATTCAGTGTTAACTAAATCATGAGAATATTCATGTAGACAGACAGACACTCTGTTAGTGGTTGTCTCTTTCAATTTTACTCATCCTTGAAATTATGCAGGGTGGTATTTCCAGTGTTGAAACATCCAGATATTGAGTGATAACTCCACTGACATTACTACACCCACATTAAAGATGTTCCATATCAGATCCTGCAAGACGAATAGCTCTCCCTCTGGGATGGCAGCAGCCATTGAATCTCATCCCTTTGCCCAAGATTTTGGTTTAAATTAATGGACAATAAAATCAATTACCTAGATCAGAACATTCAATCAATGGCTTAATTGCAGGTAATTTAATGCCTCAGCTGGAATTGATTCTATTTATTATGCAGCTGTGAATTAATCAAATGTAAGTGGTGTGAAGGAAGAAGCCACATGAGACGTGTTTGGGGTGAAAATAGCTAAGTTTCCTACACAGCGCACGGGTCATTAAACTTGGAGATGTTCTATCTTAACTTCTCCAACAAGCCTTGAGGCTTTCAGTGAGACTTACAGAGGTGCTCATCTAATAAACCTTAAAATCTGCTTCTTTACTGATGCTGAAAGTGTAAGTGCTAAGTAGCAGGTAAAAAGGCAAGCGGTAAATGTCATGCACATGTTTCAGTGAGGCTTCCCCACTGACAGTAGTCTTTACTTAAAGTAACTATACCACTGTTACACACTTTACATCGGGTTCAGTGATTTTCTTTCCTCCGTTCTGGCGCTTTTCTCAATCAGGAAAAACAGCAAGGATTGTCGAGCGCAATTCATTTCGCTGTGCACATGCACTGTGCTTGTGAAACAGTAATGTAACACGGCACTAAAGCACCACACTACATCGCAGCTCCGTGTAGACCACACCCAGCTGTGATTGTGTGTCTCTGTAGTCACATTTAAACCTCCGAAATCTAGTGTTTCTTTAATGAATTATTCTGCTTTAACACGGCAGCTGAAAGGCCTTCCGTATTGAGGAGAAATATCCATCCATGCATCACAGACAGTTTTCTAATGAGTAAAACAATTGCAGCCAGCAGGAACTCTACTTTCCCTTCAAACTTTCAGACAGTGTAAATACTCAGGATCTCGGGGTTATGTTTTATGCCATCAATATTGCAACAAAGCCATCTACCGAGCCATCGCCACCACCGCTGTACTCTAACGAAGTTTGAAAGTTCAGACTGTCCATGATGAAGCTCTATCTCCAGGTGAGATCACAGATTGCATTGATCTCCCATTCACATAGAGGCGCTAATGATAAAACAGCCATGCCTATTTTGTTTCCATCTATAATGCAGCAGCGTCAGCTAGAGTGTTTGCCCGACTCTTGCAGGCTTTCAACTTAGATTGCAGAAGCTTTCACAAAATCTGTAGCCTCCAGCATCTGTCTCATTGTTAGTCTGCCTCTATTTTAAGTGTTTTATGACACCTAGCAGTTGGCAGAGATGGAGGGAGGGAGAAATATCCCGCTGCTGAATAAATGCAGGAGATGGAGGAGCACCGTTGGCTATTGTCCACACAGAAAAAGAATTTAAACGGGCTCCAGTGACATCGAAGGAGAGACCTGCCACTATTACTATAACCGCCACTCCTATTATTGCACTCGCATTTAGGAAACAAAGCTTCGCAGGAAGTGTGTTGCTGCCTGGCTTTTAAGATGAGATGCACAACTTCTCTGTGTCTTTTTTTTTTTTTTTAAAGAAAATGACCTGTTAAAAGTCTGAGCAGTATTTCATATGTTTGTTTTCATGTGTTTGTACCCTTGAATTTAGGCAAAGAGGACTAAGAATGACACGCAGTTTAACAAATGACAACCGTTTTCTTTCTGTCAGGCTCTGTGACACTCCATCAACAGGCAAATATTACTGTCACACTGGTATTCACACAGCCTCTCATCCCTACACATGCACAGAGGCACACATTCATAGCCCGTGTGCTTTTCTATCTGACAGTCGTTTTTCTTGAATAATGCTTGTTTACAGTGTTCCCTTTGAGTTGTCTGTACATTTGAAGAACACCTTGAGCTGCAGTCTGACAAGTGCTGTAACTGCTGCACATTATAAATATGGTTACGTGAGCGTTGGAAATTTGCAAACCGATAAGAGAAATTACTCAGAAATATTCAGAATGCTCGAAAAACCTTGAGAACATATATCCATATCTATATCTATGCCTCGTCCGACGCAACTGGTGCTTGCACTCCGACAAGACGGACACAAAAAAAGCCAACATTGCTGATTTCCTTGGAATATCGCTTTGTAAAATCCTCAAACATCACAGAAAGGAGGGTCATTTGAGGCCCTGAAAATCTCCACGATGACCACGATCTTGTTAACATGCCTACATGGTATTTTTTTTAATATTCTAAGACACATATCATGATTACAGCGAGTAGTCAACATAATGGTGATGCATCTCTGCCTCAAAGCTGCAATGACAGAATTAAAAACACGGATTCAGACTTTCAGGGTTTCATAGGTAACAAATCTTGAGGTTCAAACATGCGTGGCTGCATTACTCCTGTACTACGGCTTGCAATTGTGTAGCACAGAATAGTTGTACAGTGCTTGAGCAGAGTTGTAAGTGTGCTGCTGTGCTTGAGCTGCAAAGAGTGAGGAGGGGTTAAAGGAGCTGACAGCGTAGAATTAAATCGAAGGCATTTTAAAGCATGAGCAGATTATTGTCATAAAAAAACTAAACTAAATCTGGAATTTTGATGAACTGACTTAAAATTTTTCATCAATGACCGGAGAGATTTAAGGAAAATAAGTCAAAACAGGCAAATATCCAATAGCTAAAGGATATCAACTTGAAAAATCATCCATTTTTAATTTATTTAGATGCGTTGTTTTCTATGTTCTCTCAAATTACACCAATTCCTTTCGTTAAATTGAGTATAATCTATAGTATAGTTAGTCAAACTATTCAATAAGAGAACAGTAACCATAAAAGGCAAGCATCAAATGTCTTTTCTTCACCCAATTCTACTTGTCCAGTTCACAACACCTCTTGTGGAGACACTGGCACAAACACAGACCTGCATGTCACAAAGCATTATAGTGTAGCAATCTTGCCACAGGCACAAATGTAAGTTTGCACTCGTTTGTGGTTCATTTATGACTGCAGCGAGAGGCATCCTATGGGCAGTAGCTCAGGTTGAACCTCTGGATGCTGACATTGTAGTGTGACTTATGAGATGTTTTCATCAGCCTGAGAGGAGTGATAGCAGCACTGGAACAGTAACAGTAATATTTGTCCTATATTTCAATGGCATGTGGAATGTATCTGTTTAAGGGCCTATTTCTGGATAAAAAAGTCTCACATTTTCTCTAAGAAATGGAATGATAAGGTATGAGGCTAGGATGGGAAGAAAAAGTGTAAGTGAATTTGAATGATAGCATCTTGGGCCTCAGAGCTCAGCTTTCAGAGGAAAGGATACTCTGCCAGTCATGTCAGTCAGTCATGAAGTCGTGCTGCGACAGTTTGTAAGATCAGTCGAGCTCTCACCAAAGCAACTGCAAGACTCACTTTGGGTTGCACTTTGAGAACTATCCCGCTGAGGTGTCCCTCCCCCAAACACTGGTGACGCAGAACCCTTCTCAGAGGCGTAATGAATTTGTGCGTGGCATAACAGGGCGACTGAAGTGACAGTGCTGACAAATATGGGCCAACATCAAGACAAGTCAACAGAAACACTCCTCAGCTGGGGAATTCTAAGAGGTTGCCTACATCTGGGTGGACAGACAGCATTCACCAACTCACTGTGCCTCTGCTCCAAATCTGTGATGAAGGGGGTTGTCTCTGTTGTCTGTGGAGACTGAGGTAGCTATCATGGTGGTGCTTTAGGTGCCAGATGGTGCGCTCTCATATAATGCGTGGATGAATGAGTAACGTAGGAAACTGGAGGTGTGACACGATTGAATAAAACAGACTTTGAGAAAGGAAACTGCATTATTTTGCTCTGTTGTGATAGCAGAGTGGAGCTGAGTCAGGAGTTATTACTACTTTTACAGTCTGCGTGCTACAGATTACAGTTAAACAATGGAGATTTATATATACCGATCAAGGATAACATTATGACCACCTGCCTAATAATGTGTTGGTTTCGCTTATGTGGTCAAAAATGCTCTGAACCATTAGGCATGGACAAGAGGACCTCTCAGGGTGTCCTATGGGGTCTGGAACCAGGACGTTGGAAGTGGATCCTTTGAGTTCTCTGGCTTGTGCAGTGGGGCCTCTGTCAATCAAACTTGTTCCACTGCATCCTGTTGATGCTTGATCACAATGGGGTGTAGGAAGTTTGGAGGTCAAATCAACATGTTTGGCCATTGTCATGTTCCTCAATATGTTCCTGATGGTTGATGTTTTTTCCATGTGGTGGGGTGCATTTTCCTGCAGGGGTAGGCCAGTGACATTTGGGATTTCCATTTGCATGAGGGAGTGTGCTTGTTGTGGGACAATGTTTCTTTGGGTGTCTAAGTCTGATCAACACAGATGTCAAAATCCAAGGTTTTCCAGCAGAACAGCACATAGTACCAATATGATCAATGTTATTCACTTCACCTGTCAGGGGTCATAATGTTGTGACTGATCAGTGTATATTCCACAGGTAATCTGCATATTTGTCACTACTTCACTACTCCAAAGTGTGTCTTCCACACTTAAACCAAACTATGTACATTTAAACACCACACCTGCTCCTTAGTGTTCCCCTTATCGTAAGAGATATACACCGAAATACTGGCTAAACTAGGACCACCCCATCTAAAAGTAAATATAAAACCAACCAATTATAGCTGTACCATCATCTGAAGGCATTATTGACAAGTTTATTTCTTTTATCTAACTCCCCTTCACACACTAAAAGGATTTAATGGTTCGCAATCAGTTGTGACCCCTGACAGAGTGGATATTCTAACTGTATGAGATGCACATGGTGCTGAGATGCAGTCATTACCAAAATAATGAGTAGAAAACTCTAAAACACTATGCTAAGAAACTGTTACAGACAAACATAACTATTTAAGTAGAGTTTACATAAAGGTAAAGACAGATGCCTGCTTGTTAGCTCCAGAGTGCATTAATGACTGTTAGATCCAACAATCTGTCAGAGCCATGAATTTTATGAAGGAGTGGATAGTTGCGTTCCAAAACTAGAGGAGTTAATGCTTCTAGTTAAGACATTTATCACGTTCTGTTTTTTCACGGCTGTTTAATGAACATTCAACAGACTCTGTTTGACATGTGTTTAGAGCTTCAGTGTGGGAATCAGTGACAGCTGATAGAAGAGCTGTCTCAGGAGGAGAGCGATGGCTTCAGATTGAAAACGTATCACGATGTTCTAATTTTTCAGAAACAGGTGCGCGGAGTCTCTTTGCATGATTCTTTGCATGATCCTGTGTGACTAATCAATAATACTTACTAAACCCAGTATTGAGTGCAATGAATCAATGCAGTAGACTAAAATCAGCCACCAAATTAGTTGCCAGTGAATTTAATTGTTCTTCAGTTGGTGACGTCATTGCGTGCATATTTCAAGCTGCATGATCTGACGTGATGACATTACTGTGTACTGGAGTGATGTGAGTCACTGCCCAGAGGGGTTATATAAAAGCATGGACAACTTTCTCACAGTCTGGGGACATACGCTGCAAGTGGACCAAGTTCACTGCTGATCTCAGCGGAGAAGAACTGGAGGAACACTGGATGACCCAAAAATAACGTCACAGATGTTTTTAAAAACTACAGTTGAAGTAGGGCTGCTTGGCTTAAGAGCTCACCAGTGACATCTAGCATTTGCGGCTCCACCAGATCTACAGGGTTAGTCCAGGGTCGACGAAAAGCACCTCGTCTTCTGTACAGCTGACCAACCCATCCTCAGTCAGCTATCACGTAAATTATAGGAGCCCGCCTAAATGCTGCCATCATCCTGCCACTGATCTAAATCAGAAAAGACAGCAGCCTGCAGTGGTGTCGCGTACTGGCTCAGATCAGACCATCAGAACATCAAGAAAGGTATTACTGGCCCGCTCTGTGTCTCAGTCATTCCAGATGCTAATGAGAACAGGACTGGGTTTATATGGGATAATAATGTCGGGTTTACCAACTTTTCAACAAAATACAATAAAGCTGGGGATCAGAAACTGCAATGCTGTTGCAGCAATTCATATAATCACGAAAAAAACACACACATTACAAAAGTACACAATGAGCATCTTTAGTGAGTTAACACATGCCTAAAGCAACCTCAAACTAGATCTGAAAGCTGATAGCTCAATAAGAGTCACTGATTGGTCGTGCACTTCATCATCAACAATGGATTATTTGTTTAAATAATCAATAGATTATTCAACTATTAAATAGTCGTTAAGTAGGTACATTACACTTACCTACTAACAGTGTTACACATCTGTCATATATCCAGTGTCTGGTATATTATAAAGAAATGTCATGATTTTCACACATATTATTGTGTTATGATTATAATAAAAAGAGTGAGTATGCCAGAACTCCTAATACAGCATGCTACTGTTACTTTTTATGTTAATGTAAATTGTGTGAGGGGGCGTCTGGACTTACAACCCCTGCTGATAGCTAATGTTTTTGGACACACAGGTCATTTCTCTCTACCAGTGGACCAAGCTTGTGTTTAGAGTTACAACTGCAACTAGTCACTGCTCTCTCTGTAATGTGTCTTGTTAGGTAACCAGAGCTGACAGATGTCCACGTGCATGCGGTGTAAAAATGGCAAATTCACCACTAAATCATAATGTTATGAGCTTTACTTTGAAATACTGAACATGGTACATTTACGAGCTATTATGATGATTACAAATTGGGAAACCCATCTATGTGGTTTGTTTTTAGTGGTGAGCTGCTGGCTTGCAACTAAGTGAGCTCTTCTTTCACTGCCTAAGCCCATATTCTGGTGTGAGCAGGCCTATAATTAGTGGATACTGTCATCATCATGTACTGATATGGATTGTAGCTATCTGTTGATTTTACTGTCTCTCCCAAGTTATCCATCACCCATACTTGTAATAAACTATATCTAAAAGTCTGGAGTGTAAGTGATACTATTTTTAAGGACTCTTTAGCTGTTGTGGTGAAATATTAATCTGACTACCACACTAAATTATTGTAACACTTTGAGAAACGGGAAAAGGAAGCACAGTTGGTGATTTTCGGGCCACATGTAGACTTACTGTGCATTTGGCAGAGAATAGTCAACCAACCGAGCTGGTGCCGAGGTCAACTAACCTTTATCTCAAAAACATCCTTCATCCTGCCCAGCATGTTTTCTATTCCTCCCTGAAGTATGATTGTCACCCGGTACTCAGCTCCTGTCAGGAGCTGCCTCGCCTCATTATGAGTGATCAGCCCTGCAGATGTTGTTTACATTCAGACTCACAGAACATCATTAACAAAGCTCTTCACATACTGACCCCCTGCTTCATAAATTACACGAGGAAGATAACCCACATGGACTTTCCTACATGCATATCATCAGTACATTACATTCGGATGATTGTCACGCTTCAAACTACTACCATCATTACATGTTCGTCTCTAGAATTATGTATTCAACACATCTACTTAATGTATGTAACACATAGTTATGATGCTGTGCTTGGACATTCATGTGGTTATACTCGCGACACTGCAGATACCATGAAATAGATTGATACCATTACATATTACTTCAAGAAGACACAAGGAGTAGGAATCAGTGATATACACCGATCAGCCACAACATTCAGACCACTGACAGGTGAAGTGAATAACATTGATCATATTGGTACTATGTGCTGTTCTGCTGGAAAACCTTGGACTTTAACATCCATGTTCATGAGGCTTAGACACCCAAATAAACACTGTCAAAAACACCCCCTGATGCAAATGGAAATCCCAAATGTCACTGGCCTACCCCTGCAGAAAAATGCACCCCACCACATGGAAAAAACATCAAACAATCAGGAACATGTTGAGGAACATGACAATGGCCCAACATGTTGATTTGACCTCCAAACTTCCTACACCCCATAGTGATCAAGCATCAACGGGATGCAGTGGAACAAGTTTAATAGACAGAGGTCCCACTGCACAAGCCAGAGTACCCACAGGATCCACTGTTGACATCCTGGTTCCAGACCCCATAGGACACCCTTAGAGGTCCTCTTGTCCATGCCCAATGGTTCAGAGCTATTTTGACCACATAAAGGGGGCCAACATATTAGGCAGGTGGTCATAATGTTATGCCTGATCAGTGTATGTTTTTTTATATGCTTTATTTTCATTATATTTGTTTAAATTGTCATGCCTATATGCAGTATATAGAACAGCTGGAGCATAAATGTTAGATTTCTCTGGGAGCCATATGACATATTATTTGGTTATCACTTATGTTAAAACTGCAGTAACTGTAGATTGAAAAAAAAATCAAAATAAGTATGTATCTAGATTTTTTCAATAGGTATATAGAGTACTGTTAATATGCTGCCAATACTGTAAAATTTGGATATCCATACATCAGGTGATACTCTTCATACTGTATTTATCTTAAAGTAATATTGAAAAGCGAAAATTATGGGGTCATTGTTTTACTGTCCACTAATATTTTACATCTTCCAAACTAGTTAGCAACTTACCATAAAGACACCTCTTCACTCTGCACCACCGTCTGCTCAGCTGTGACGCCTGCTCTGCTACATGTGCTGCAGACAGTGTTGTTGTAAACAATGGTGTTGGAGCCGCTTTGCTGTACAAACTGTGGCATTTGTGACACCATTTCTAAAGTACCCCAAGCACATTTTTCTGCATTATGCTCTGTGAAAAACTATTTTCATATCGGTGCATATTGGATAACATATATGCTGATACCAGTATATCTATGAGAGGCCAACATTGGTCAGGATCTCCTACAGATACTAGCTTTCAGGGAAGCATCTTGGCTAGATGTTATTTTAAATAAAAGCTGGTAGTACTGCTTTATTCCCCCACAACAGGACACATGGTTTTCTCTTCAGTATACCCAAATTTAGTAGGAAGGATGCACAAGTGGTCTTAAATTGACTCTACATGTACAAGTCCTTTGATATTCACTATAATAAACTACAATAGAATGTACAGCGCTCCAGATGATTGCTGCATCCCAGGGCTAAACAATCCTCCTCTGCCTCAGTATTTGACTTTGATAGAAAAGGCTTTTTCTGAAGAGATGTGACGGTACAGTAGAATGTCAAAGTCACTGGGGATTGTAGTTAAGAGTGAGTGAACCACATCATGACTTTGCTGTGCTACTTTTATAAAACAACCCAAGACACAGCGGGCCCTGTGCCAGAGGAGGGCACGGAGAGGTGGTGGTGGTGGTGGTGGTCGGGGATGGGCTGTTAGTTTAAAGCATTGATGGAAAGAGCAGCAAAGACAAAAATCAATATTTGCAGGGTGGATGAAAATTCCCTCAGTTTCCCAGCTGGTTGTCTGGAGGAGTTTGGCTGCTTTTCTTCCGTGCTGTTTTCTACTCTGAGTGTCCTTTATCTCTTGCCAGAATCCCTCATTCACTGTGCTTACTCTAGAGCTCTTTATCATACAGATTGAAAATAGAGGGAATCGTCAAGAGGTGAATCACACGCGATTGGGAATTTGGCATCCGGCACACAGTTGCGCACCTACTTCACACTCTGAGCTGTGACCTTTTCTATTGTACCTCATTAGTACCATTGTGCATGTGAGTTTCAGTATGTGTGCGCCTCTAGGTTATTGATGCATTGGTGTCCCAGTCACTGCTGCTGTTACCTAGAGCTGATAAATGATGGCCAGCTTCACCTCCCCCTCCCAGGATCCTTTGCTGCCTCTGGCTAGTTTCTCTGCTGTGTATTGATGTAGAGACCTACAGACCAGTGTCGCTTGCGCCCTTTAACCCCACCTCCCAGTGTATGGTAGACAACGAATTGGGGACCGGCTGGCGCTTGTGCTCTCACTACTGCATGAAGAATAACCTGCGAAAGAAATGAGACTATTAATCGCACTATGAATGACGAAAAAAGCGTTACTAAACCTTTCAGAAAAAAACTCAGTGAACTGCAAAACTAAACAAATCTGCTGTGTTTCCGGCACTGTCATCTCTGTTTCATAGAGTCACTTAGACAGCACATGTAACATATCAGTCATGGCCCTGTGCTTCATTGGCAATGAGGCAATCAGTCAAGATGTCACAGTGAGCATGTGTCAACTGGTGGCAGTGATGGAGGGCATGAGTATGAGCTGGTGGGGGGGGGCATTCAGGCTTTTGAGTGGATAAATCTTCAATGGCAGCTCCCAGCAGCTTCTGCCAAAACACTTGTTCTCAACAACAAGCTGGTGAATGCATCTGTGCAGGAGCCTCCTTATTGGATAAGTCGAAAGTTCCCCACATCTCAATTTCATATCGACAGGGGCTCTGCTGTGAGGATAATTGTGAATCTGTTGCTCTGTACATTGCAGCAGAGAGAAGAGCAGAAGAGGAGGCAGGGAGGGAGAGAGGCAAACAGAGAGCATTTGAGTATCAAATATGATAAAACAGCCCGATAACTCTTGTAAAGAAACATTTATTTCTGAATGTAATTGCCATTTTGTACTCAATATTTAGCCACAGAAAGTCTGCTCCTCGAAGAGCACCACAGCAGATTTTGATTGCATTACATTCTGCAAGAGCATGTAAGTTCCACTTCCAATCTACACTGTGCTATTAGCAATTCTCATTATGTTATTTTCTTCCATGCAATCCTCTCTATGTAAGAATTACCAGAATACATTTAGTCACATCAGTGTAAATGAACTGGAGTCCTGATTAGTTTTAACTTTGTGTAAGTCTGGGAACTGCTTTCCCTTATGTTCTTCAAATGATAGTTCTTTTTTTTTTTTTTTACCCCAAAAGACTTCTTATACCCGGACCTGAAATGCATCAGCTGGACAGTCAATTTGCAGTAATTTAGCAATCATGTAAAAATAAGATGATTTTAAATTCTTATTAAAACTAGACTTTAACCAAAGAATAGCCACATGTGGTTGGATGTTATTGTGATCTAAGATGCTCTCGAGTAAGTAGCTTCAAATATTTTGTTAAAGTTCAGATGTTTGGGGTCAAAATCTTTCCATCTTTGGTTTTAGATGGTGAAAAACTTATTTGCAAAATGATGCTTGTTGGGTAATGTCATCTTCATTTCACCTTTCTGTCCTCTGCTGATATTTCCTGGATATATTTCCTTGTTTATTGCAATACTGTATCTGTGATCAGCTTTGCCTGCTTCTTTGACATCTTACTACTGGCATATAAGGGAGACACTGGGCTTCCAAATGATGGATATTTGGTGTAAACTTTGGCATTAACAAAAAAAAATAGTTTTCCTTCGGCCCAGCAGTGTACCAGGTCATTTCAAGATACAATGGAATGTCTATAGACTTTCGGTTATTGACACTAAAATGGTAATATCACGACCATTTCCTTCCCAGGAAGAACCACGCTGAAAAAGAGAAAAAACAAACTAAAAAGAACCCAACAGAATTTTCCAAGTTGAGATTCACTGACGTGTGCTGTCACTCTGCTCGCAACAGGAGACCGGAGCTTTGGCATTGAGTAGGTGCAATCCACAACCGCGGTGAATCACTGGACCTCGTGCCCTGATCGTGAAACATCATCTGAATCAGAGCACTAATCCTCTCCATCCTGCCGTTTTCTTCGCAGGCCGACTGAAACCGTCTTCCTGCCTCCCTCCAGCTGGTGTCTCCACCACACACCAGATGGCTCCGCTTGTCTCAAAAACATTTACCCTTTCAGTCTAAACGTGACAGATTCTTTGCCAAGCGTTCACATCCGTACCACCAGTATGGAGGTGGCATGGTGGCTGAGTGGTTAGCACTGTCATTTCACAGCAGCAAAGTTCAGCGCTTGTTTCTGTGTGGACATTTGTAATCCTCGCCCCGTGTTTGTGTAGGCTTCCTCCCACCAGTAAAAGACCACGATCAGACAGAATAGGGACAGTGCATTGCCTTCATATATGTGAGTGTCTTTGGCCTTCCACGATTGCCCTGAGAGGAGTTGCTGCTCTGTCCTTGGCTCCTTTACTTGTTGTCAGAGCAGTCAGGGACAAGTTCCATCCTGAACTGAAATAAGCAGGTAAAGAGAGCATGTGCCAGCACAAGGACAAGTTTGAGAAAACTAGATATTTGTGACGTTTTCCTGAAACTGAACATAAGCAACCTGAAACAACCAACAAATCCACTGGCAATCAACAACATCTCATTCGTCATATAAAACAAAACCATTATAGGGTCGACAACAATGGAGAGATGTGACTGCGTTCATGTAATTTCATTGCATCTTATCCTAAATATTAACTTAAGAATTTTCCTTTATAGACTTTGGGCATGTTGAATAGATAAGATCTTCAATCTGCAAGTGAGCTTCTTTAAGGTTTCACCCGCAGATGAGCATTTTAAGAATAGGAAATCTCATATAGGCTTTTGTGCTATTGCATATTCAAAGTGGCATTGCACTGAGCATACACAGTCATGTAATAATAAAATATGCAATGATTAAATCAGTACACGAGAGAAGCTGAAATTGTATTGGCTCAGTAGAAATGCACTAGTTAAATAAATGAGACAAGATAAAACAGACATGTTTTACAGGGTCTGGGAAATGAATCGGAAGCTCACAAGGAGATATTACAAAACCTTTGTTTTGTAATAATTTTCATCGATTATACTGTTGGATTTTCTGAATTCCATACATTTTTAAGTGCTATACTCTTGCCTTTTTGATTTTTTGTCATGCTGGTAATCAAACTGGACAGCATATACTATCCCAGTTCAACAACCCAAAGTACTTTTAAGGCTTTATTTTCAACAATTGCAGAAATAATGTTGCCGCTTCTAATAAAAGTTTTCTCATTCCAAATGCACATTAGAAAATAATGGAACACGACAGCCAGTCACAGCCTAACGTTACATGGTGCACACTGTTGCACAGAAGCAGACACTAAAATGGACAAGACAGAGAAAGATCTAATGGTGTAACCTTTGTTTATGCAGAACCTGGCACTGGCCAGGACAGGACTTGTAATTATTTGACCTTTTCATACAGTCAGAACAGTAGTTGAAACACAGACTCTCTACTAGAAATGGAATGTCAAGGACCTAATTTGTGCCAGGACAGTAATATCCAGGCCTCAAGCTTCTAATTAGATGTGTGAACAGTCGGAGCCGGAATCTTGGTTTAGCCTAATAATCAGATATCAACCTTTGCTTAACTTAAAGGTAACTTGCAGGGCTGGGAACTTGTGAAACCAATGGTTAACATGACCATGACATGGAAGTTATCAAACTTCTCCAAAGCCTTTATCATGTGGAGCTATTTAATGATTTTCTTTTATATTTTCCTCTGTTTTCTTGTTTTCTCTGTGAAGCAGCAATCTGACACACAGTCCAACATAGAGTCATTATAGTTGGCATTGGGGCCCGAAGAACCTTATTTTCGTCATAAGAAACTGAAAAAAAAAATGTGAAAAACTTCCCAAAGACCAAAGGGTTGTCTTCAAATATTCCGTTTGATCTGATCACTCAACAAGCCTGTGTTCAGTTTACTGCTATCGTCACTGATGTGTGAGGGTGTGTGTGAATGAGAAACATATTGTAAAGTATGCTATAGAACCAAGCTAAGCTGAAAAAGGCGCTATATAAATGTGGTTCGTTCTCCATTTACCATACACCAGTCAACCAGGACATTGAAACAAGTGCTGCGTGAAGTGAATAACACCTTCTATCTTGTTAAAATGCAGTGTTCTGCTGGGAAACCTCGGATCCTGGCATAAATGAGGATGTTACTTTGACACGTACCACCCACCTAAGCCTAAGCATTGTTGCTTTCCAAGCACACAACTAAAGACAACAGAACTCCATAACAACTGTGTCATACTGCTATGTGCTACAAGTCTATCATTGTATTGTCACGAATCGGTAAGTTAAGGACCCGGCTGCTGACACCAATGACATGCATTAAAGGAACAAGAAGCAAACATTAATCAAGAAGCCGATACAAGAAACAAACCACGGTCCAGACAAAACAAAAGCATGGGGAGCTGGAAAGAGTTACACAAAAATGCAAAAAGGCAACAAACACATGTCATAAACTGAATCAAGAAGTAAAGAAACAGCAAACTAAATGTATAAACCAGAGGCAGGTGAACAGGAGCTCTGGCATGAGGGATGCAAACGGGGTAACAAACAGAAGACAGAGGGACAGACAAGACTATTTAAACAATGAGGTCTGATTGGGGAGACAAGATACAGGTGACTGAAAAGACAGGTGAAACTAATCAGGGCAGTCAAAAGGGAGGGAAAAGGAGGAAGGAATGAAAAACACAAGTGGCACATGAGGAAAGGAAATTTCTAAATAAAACAGGAAGTAACTGAAAAAGGATACGAAATCTACACATAGACAAACGGACACACGGGAAAGAATTAACAAAACAAAACTAGTAACCAAAAACCTAAGACCATTGAATGCAGTGCTTAACAGGAATATTTTGTATGTTGTAGCATTTTTTGTGTTTTAAGCCCAAAACAAACTGCATGCACATGAGAAAGCGTGTAACTTTGACAATCCTTGCAAGGTTAGCTCAGGTTTATGCACTGATTACCTCGCTCCCAGTGATAGGGTGGAGATTATTTGAGATTTTGTTTGTCTGAAAAAATTGACCGGCCCATCTGAGAAAGTCATTATAGAATGTCAGGAATGTTTTCCTATCAGCTTTTACAACTCTCCAGCACCCAGGAGTAGATGGGGTAAATTGAAGTGCCAAAGTTTTTCTACTTTTTTTTTTTCACCCTTAAAAAAAAAAGAAACTGCCTGGACCTGATGAATCACAAGGCTGAAGGATGTCTGAAGGCTATGGAAACACCCAGGGATATAGTGAGAGCAACAGAAACTGCCAGCCTGACAAACACACACACACACACACACACACACACACACACACACACACACACACACACACACATAAAAAAGCACACAACATCATGCTTTACATT
Organism: Dascyllus trimaculatus; assembly: GCA_024666655.1. Taxonomy (NCBI): domain Eukaryota; kingdom Metazoa; phylum Chordata; class Actinopteri; family Pomacentridae; genus Dascyllus; species Dascyllus trimaculatus. Next base: position 27,347,824 of record CM045448.1, read on the forward strand.
GCTTTATACTATTGTGTACCCTGGTTTGCGATCCCCAAGAGGGATTGAGAGGAAGCATGAAAATGATTTTGGTGGTCTCTCTGGAGTTTGGCAGGTGTTGCGCCTGTGGTCCACAGTTTTTAGTGGAGTCGATTCAAAACTGCTGGGAAAGGAGTGCGTTGGGAGGAGGGAAGGGAACGGTTTGCATCCTATTAAAAGTCCAAATTTGGATTCATGATGTGTGCCTTGTGTGTATACTGACAGTCAAACCTGCGTGCACCAGCGTGTGCACCTCAGCACTATCATCATGAGAGACATTCCTCACTGATTAGACGTTTATGAGTTTCTGTCAGTTCCCTGTTAGCGTTTTATATGGAGTGCTTCCATCAAGACCGAACAATTTATAAAAGCGTACTGGAGACACTCCAGCTAGTGCGAGACGGCACATACGAGAAAGAAATAGAATTGAAATGTGGTAATTGAAGTGTTACGCAGAAACTCAAGGTTGCCTTGATGTGAGCTGTGTGATATGACCCTGGTCAGATATCTTGATACTTCAAGCACACTAACCCTTGTAATAGGAAGAAGTGAGGGATGGTTGATAAATTGGCAGGCTTTCAACGTTTGCCAGATCCATTATAATCTGAAGAAACGAGGGCTTTTTATGGACTGCCTTTAGTCTACTTTTATACTGTTTGATTCGAGATAAAAGACCCTTTGAAATCTTGCACGAATAGATGATAGCGCCACAGTTATGCAAGTTAACACACTTTTCACTTCTTTCACTAGCCATAAAGAAAATTTACAAAAAAGCATTTATTTCCACTGTGCTAACAAGGATTACCTTGAAATGAAGTGCGTCCATGTCTGTTCTAATTTCTGCCGCACCCCCTGCAGATAGCGCCTGCTTTATGGTAAACATGATCAAAAACGATTGAATATTTACATTTTTGATGAGACACACTTTTTATTCATGTGAAAAGAGAACATCATCGCTCGCATACTTTTGTGTAGTTTTGGTCTTGGGCTCTTTATTCCAATGCTACAGTGTACAATGATATTTTAGACAAAAGGGCACCTCCAGCTTTGGTACTCTGCAGAGCCAATGTTTTTACTTAAACCACCGAAAAAGGCTTTTGTGAAACAAACTTGCCTCCCAGTGATGAGCTGTTGTGCCTGCAGTGTGTCCTGCATCGCCCGTACTGGCTAATATCTCCCGTAACAATGAGCAGAAGGAGACAGGTGGCCAGTGACCTGTGAGAGCAGGTCCCCCTGGATGCTGGCTGATGACGCTGAAAACATGGATGGGCATTGTATTAATCCAATTCCATAGCAGTAATGTGGAAAATCCAGCAGCTGTTTGAGCTTTATATAGAATAGCCTGGGGCATGAGAAACCTGCAGTGATTCGAATGGCACAAAGGCACTGGGCTTGAAATACAACACTCTTCCTCTGGCATATAGATCTCCCTGGCTCCCTTTTGCCTTTCTCTTCCCCTCTCAACATCTCTGCTTAATTTTGCTCTCCCTCCAATTTCCTCATTTGCTGTCTCTTATACTCTCACGGTCTTTCTGCTTATTTCTCTGCCTGCTGTTCCTGTCTTTCATCTTCCCCTTACAGCCCAATTGCCTGGGCAGTTACAGCCCAAATCCATCCTTTTTTATCCTCCCATCTCTGCATTCACTCGCTCTTTCGCCTTATCCTCCTGCCATGTCTTTACTCTCTACAGGGACTCTCAGGAGCCTCTAGGGATTCCGCATTGCTCTTGGTGGGGAGTTAAGGTGCAGCTCAAAGAATATAAATAAATGGGTGTGTTCCATTTAATGAATATACTGTAATGTATCTGCAGGGCTTGATTCATTTCTTTGCAAGGTGCAGAGGCTTTAAGGTCGAATTTCCAGCTCTGAACCTCAACACAGACACACACAAACACACACACATGCTTTTTCAACTGCTCAGCATGGAGTGCAGTGACCAGCACCACAAGATATTTCAGTCATAAACGCTAATGAGCCTCATTCTCACGCCAAAAAAGCAAATGACCATAATAATGGCCATAATTACAGTACTTTGCATTACAATACCGCATATTACCCCTTCACAAAGCAGCTAAGTGCTGGATACTGAAGCCATGGCAGCGATTTTTCGTAATGCCATCTAGTGTCTTTGTCCAAAACAGCTTGAATGCAAGTTGTGGGGACAACAGACCCTTTCTTTCTTGTTGCTTACAATGTAGTTTTGTGTTTTATTCATTTTAAAAAAGACCCTTATTATGCCTTTTGTGCATGTGAAACTTACAAAGCTCAAAGCACACGCAAAGGGAGTTATTATCTTGGAATTACTTCTCTTTACCTGCCTGAATCACTTAATTTGAAGTCCAGACTTTGCTTACTTATTCAAGTTACCATGTAGCATATTTGAATATCGCCTGACTAAGTTGTGCACATTATTAAACAACAAATGAGCAGTTCTCTCCTAGTTCGCTGCTATTTCCTCACTAGAGGTGCTTCTGCTAGAGCCCTGTGCTCAGATCTGGGGTTACAGTAGCAACCAAAATGCCTCGCTTTCCTTCTAGTTAACCAATCAGAACAGACTGGGCGTTTCAGCAGGGGGCCCTGAAGAAACAGGAGCTGAAATGGATCGACAGATGGGGAAAAATAGGTGCGGCAGGGGTGTACATAATGAGAAAAAATGTGTTTTTATCACATAAAAGCATGCAAACACATTCTAGTAGACCCCAAAAATGAAATAAAAAATCTGTAAATGTGCATAAGATGGGCTCTTTAAAATTTACAACATACAGCATACTTTATTGGTAGTTTACAATAAATGTAATGGCGCCATCCTTGTTAGGCTTGGTCAACTACACAGCATATAACTGAGCAGACAGTGCACTCTGTATACTCACACTCATTACCAAATGTTGAAAATCCATCTAGGCTCAGACTTAATGAATCACTGTCCCCTCTGCAACACTAAAACATCAACAAAAGGCCTGCAAATGATGATTGGCAATTTTGTTTTCATTTAAGTTTGTGATTCAGCACCAATAAAAGATTTTTTAAATTTTTGATTTTCACTTCTTTTGGTTGTGAGCGAAAATGACTTTTACTTTTCTGAGTGTGTCCTTTAGAATAAGAGAAGGTTTCAGCCAATTTAACGTTTGTCTCATTTGTGGCAGCAAAACTGAATGTCTTGGTGTCGACGGGTGATTCTTCGTGTCCACCATTGCTGCACAGCCGACCCTTTACACTCAGTGTTTCCATTGAGCCCCATAGATGAACTATAACAACTGACCCACATTCATTCACATGAAAAAAAACTACTGCACAGGTTAAAAAATGCTGCCCTTTTGTGTTTTGTGGGACTTGTCTGTTTCACTGGCCGTGGTGTTTGGAACTTCTACATTCACTGGGATTGTGTCACGCATAAAAGCAACGTTTAAAGAGTCTAGGACATTTGAGCAGACATAAAACCTTCATGCTGTAAAAATTCATGATAAGTGACCTTGAACGCATTATGAAGTATTCCATCAACAGCGTAGATGTCTCTTTTAAAATGGAGGATTTATGTTGTAGTACCATGAGGCATATTGACACTGGCTGTCTGCATCCAGCTCTACTAATACAGCTTCAAATGATCTGTGCTGCTCGACAGTCTCCTAGTGAAATATTCAGGTGAGTGTGAGTTACAGGCCACCGTGATTGGTCTGTGACTGATTCACAGTGTCTAGTAGAAGGACAACATTGTTACCTTTCATACTGTGGTTCAAAGCAGTCTCCAGCAGAGGTCAAAAAAATGCTTAAAATCCATTTTTCAATAAACGGTTAGAGTTTTGGGCAGCAATAAGGAAAAAGGTCACGCACCACCGCTTTGTGTAGTCAATAAGTGGGACTTTTGACAGTCATTACTGCATTATTTTCCTCCTCTATGCCTCGCCACTTGAAGCTTTAGAAAGTTGGAATGTCGTCCCACCTCATTCTGTCACTTCCTTCCCCTCTGCTAACAGTTTTGACCTTTCATTTTTACCGTACCAATAATTGCAGTGCCTGAGGTACTGAGCTTTAGCAGCCAGAGACGGGGAACGGCGGTATGAAGAGAAAGATAGAATGAGGTAGGGAGACAAGAAATAGCTGTTTCCCAAACCCCGAACAGGCTGCTGCCGCTGCCCCACCTCACGCTCCTCAATCTCTTGTCTTTTTTCCCCCACTCGCTCCTCTCCCCTCATCTTTTCTCATTTCGACTGAAGGCTAATGTTCAGGTGCCACATGCCTCTGCCTCGTGAGCCCCATGTGAGCTCCGATTTGCCCTGTGGCGGCAGAGACTTCTCATTTCACGGTGGAACAAAAAGAGTACACACACAAAACAAACGGGAAAAGGTTAATGTATTCCAAACACCTTATCTACATTGAAAGACGACATGCCATCCAGTCGACGCGCCGCCTTTATAAGACTGAACCTCAACAAGCAGACAACATCCCAGCTCCCCTCGCTTACTTAAATTATGCGCTTCAAGAAAACTAATGCAATGACTGTTTTCCCTTGCCAGTGGACCATAGTGAGCCTATTAAAATCGCATTGCCTCTTGCCTTTCCCTACAATGTGTCTCTCATTAAAAGCCCATGGCTGCATTAAATGAACAGCCCTGAAGACAATGCTAAGAACTCATGGATCCGATGCGACTTGATTATCATATCTAAAATGGCCCCCTAAACACCATGACCAACTATATCAACAGACAATGAAGGGATTCATCAACCCTATCATACTTCAGCTCATTTCATAGAGGAAAATCACGAGCCAGTCTGGGTCAGGCTGCATTAAAGGCTGTGCACAGTTGCTGTCGTGATCGCAGAAATGACAACTACATTTCGAAGGAAATGATTACTCACTGCAGAATGTGTGGGTGCGCACAAATGTACCCTGCAAGCACAAACGTGTAGACTGCACAAGGTCCTTGCACAGTAGTTGGCTTCCAGGTGGGCACGGTGCCTTTAATTGCATTGACCTGTGAGACAGAAGAGCACAGGTTTCTTTGGCTGTTACACAAAGGGAAAGTGGGAGACTTGAGTTACGTAACTCGGAGTTCAGACGAACACAGCAACACAAATGCCGCGAGTGAAAGGAGAAGCTGCTTTTGAAACAGGGTTAATTTCATCCCATTCATCTCAGTCAATCCTTGAGTACAAAATCAAAGCAACAACCCTGATCGGAGCTGTCAAGGTTTTCTTCAACTTTACACAGGTAATTTATTAGTGGGTCAAAGCAAAACAGGAGTCGGTGGCTCAACTGATTACTGCCGTTTAATCTCTACCAATTTCAAGTGATTGTAAAGTCCCTGAAGACAATATATACAAGACCATGCAGCAGCCTTAGAGATCAGTACTACTTTCATTGTCAATATCAGTTTTACCAATGATTTGTCATGAACTGAAATTAAAATATAATAACAAGTCTAATGCACTCAGTCAGTCTACCTGACATGCCCTCTGGTGTCATACTTGAGTGTGTTCAGCAGCTTGTAGATGCTCAAATTAAGACATGGTTCACTGAGCTTAGTATGAAAATGTAAAGACTTCAAGCATGAAATTAATGGAAATCCCATCCTGTCATCAGAGCATCAACTCTACTTTTATTTTCTATTTTAAGCTCCCATTCCACCTACATTTCAAGTCACTGTCAGTGCATTGATAAACTGTCATTTAAGTATAGTGCAGTAGTTCATTTTTTTTTCTGAGTGAAGATGCAGACACGGCATATCAGGGGTTTAGACTATTTGAAGCAAGCAGAACTCGACCATTTATTGACAGCTTGCAGTGTATTCTCAGAAGTCATTTAACAGTGTTAAGGATCCACAGGAAAGAAATTACCACCCATGGGAAATTAATAGCAAAAATGCATTATTAGGTTATGCAGCTTCAAATATATTAAAAAAATAGTTAAGAAAGTAGCAGAGTTTTTCTGCCCTCACCTACAAAACAGTCAAAGACAAGAAATCAAAGTTAAATTGCTCTTTATTAAGGAGCAAAAGTGACTGGTGTCATCTTTGCTGCTGCACAAAGCAACCAAAAACTGATTGATATGCAAAATCAGTGTCCTTTTTGTTCAGTTATATCCCAAAAGAACAATTAGGTGTCATAATAAAACGGCTTTTAATCAAAGTGATTAATTAAAAATGTGAATTTCATGCGTGCATTGACATTGCCAGAGTTACTGAGTGTTTTTGTATACAGGCACCTGTGAATGCTTCTGAACGACTCTCACCTCTGTTATTAGCATTTAACCCACTGTATAATTTCTCATTTTTGTGATAAACAGTTTTAATTGATTTTAATTGATGTACAATTAGGTGAATACCACAACAAACGAGTAGTCAAATTAATAATAAACCGCTGCATGTGTGTACTCCGCCAGCCCTCTCATCACAGCGCACAATCAAAGTGAGCAAAACACAGAAGTGTGTGTTTAATTAACAACCTGTGAAAAAAAGCTATAACAATTAAATGACTACAGTACAGGACGCAGAGCCTGTATTTGTGGCTAGTTGGATTCTGCCAGCGAAGGTGCTCTTCAGGTGCAAGTGATTGACGTGTGCTGGTGTTTTCGGTCCGTTTTCCACCTATAAAAATAAAAATAAAAAATTCCATCAGAGGCTCTTTGGAGAAAATGGGATTGGGAGTATTGTGGATCAGCAGCTGCAACTACAGTTCTGTATTGCTTTGCTAATCCTGCACAGTCAGTCACTGAAATCCTGCCACACGCCTTTGTCAAGTTATCAGATACCCCTTCATATTTGAAATTAGTCCTGAATGCAAACAAGACCAAATGTATGCTATTCTCTGGAGCCACAGACATTGTGGATGACAGTTTGCATGTCACCACTCTGAGTGGACAGAGTGTTGAGAGGGTCTTGGAGAATAAATATCTTGGTGTCTGGTTGGATCAAAAACTTGCATTTAAATTTCATATTGTCACTCCTGGCTGCAAGCGATGAGAACTAATTGGGTGTTTGTACAGAAACAAAGCAAATTTTCTAAATTTTCTCATTTTCAGGGAAAAGCGAATAATTCAGGCTGTCTTCTTGTCCGTCTTAGGTTATGGTGATGCCATAGAAACGCGTTATAGCTCTACTCTGAAAGCCCTTTATTCATGTTAACACCCTTTGTTCAGGTTAACACCTCACTTTAAAGATCATTACTTGTGACAGTTATTCTACTCATCACTGCTTATTGTATGAAAAATGTTAGCTGGACGTCTCTGACAGTAAGACGTGACATGCATTGGTTTCTTCTCATTTGTAAGACACTGATTGGAAAGATGTCACCGTACTTAACTTCTTTGTTAAATTGGTCCCAAAATCATTTTTGTTCAAATGATTGGCTAAAGCTGATGTAACCCAGGTCACAAGCCCTTGCAATAAATGGGATTAAAATAACAATAAATAAATGACAGTTCATGACAATTCATATTATATGTAATCTTTATTTAAAAATTGTTAAAAACATGTAGTGTGGTTAAAAAAAAAGTTTAGAAAATTGATGTGATGCTCCTGTAGTTAGCCCTTCCTCCTGTGCAAGTGCTGGTGCGCAAAAAAACCCCACAGAGGATGGACGGCACGGCAGGCGGAGAAGTAACCAAGGAGTGGAGCTACCGAGATGTCATTGTCATGTTTTGATGGATATAAACAAGATTTTCCAACTGAAGTTGATTCCTGATGCTGTGGAGACACTCTGAACCTAAGCTGAGACGGTTTTGGTGAGTCTTATGTTGTTAGCTAACTAAGCTAATTAAGCCTCGTGTTCACCAGTAAAACAGGGTGAAACCTAACTCTTTGAGCCAATAACTTTATTCTGACCAAATTTTATGTTGCTAAATGCAATTGTATTTTATTTTTATGATAATTTGATGATATATCTGATGTAAAGATGCACTTTATCGGTTTGTATGGAAGTTTATGGCGCACATCAATGCCGCCGCCTCCTTGAGTTAAAGAGTCAGAGACATTAGTTTTCCTTGTTCAAGGTAATTTTATGTTACTGTATTTATGTTAAATGGACTTTTTCTGCATGGCCTGTCGTGCAGGTCAGTTTTTTTTCCTTTGCCGGGAGAACTCTGGGCGTGCGCGGACAGCCAGGCCCAGGATCCTGCATGTGTGTGCGGTTGCCGTGGACGGTGTGCACTTGGACATTGGATGGCGAGCGTAACCCATGGAATCCTTACCTACGGAAGCTGAAAGGTTACCGAGAGCAACCGGATTGTCAACATCAAGGTCAGACTTCTGCCCCATGACACTTCTTCATTTGCTCCACTAGTGGATAGTTTTTCCTTTTCTGGTCAAGCTTGAATTGATCTGAACTGATCGAACTGAGAGTGCAGAATTGAACTGAAGTTGACTGATCACCTGATTGGTGATGTTGTTGTTTATGTTCCTATGTCATGTTATGAACTGTTGAGGTAAATGTTAAAGCCTAAAGGTGTTCTTGTATTCAACTTAAAGGACCCATATGCAGTTTTGGGGATACCCTTTGAGGTGTTTGCAAAGGATTTTGTACCAACTTTACCATTAATGTGAGGTAAAAGGAAACTTAAAGGGTGAACTTAAAGGTTTAAATAATTTAACCAATATCACAAAGACCCCTAAGTTACACAAAAGACTGGTCTTCAATAGAAATACTTTTTTGAAACTTAATACAAAAATTAGGTTTGAAGCAACAAATACCAAACTTTATTTTGAACTGAAAGGTTACAAACAAAGGGTTAAGCGTGAAAAGACTTGACATTGTTGTGAATGTGTACTGTGTGCATGTGTGTGTCTATGTTAATTAAACTGCCGGCTTTAAATTTAAGGGTTTTTAGGCCTGGTCTCTCCTCCGAACCTAGAACTGGTCCGGTAGCTTCAAATTCCCTGTGTTACAGTGACATACGTGCATACACTGAATTTGAAAAGACTGATAGGGGTGTACTGTCCTTGGTATACTTGCTGAATATAACTTGACAGTCAGATAAACACCTTCCAAACATCAAGACTCTGAAGACATTCGACTCCTTATCCACAGGTATATTGACATTAAAAGAAGGGTGAAACTGAAACAGACAAAAGGCATGATAAATGCTTGCTTTTAACGTGTACAAATATTAAATTGTGATTATAAATTGTGAACATCTCAACTCACTACTTAAAGTAAATGAAATCCTTTTGTAGATGTTTCCTTTTAACATTGCAAGTTGTATGGATTAATCCTATTTTCCTCAACCTCAGAATGAAAGATACGACAACATATTTTCACGTAAATCACTTGTCTTTGGATCTATTTATGTGCAATTACTCTCATGTGAGCTTATTGTGGAATATCAATTAGCAACCATCAACGCTAGTAGCTGGAGAAGTTTCTAACAAAAAACTTCCCAAATATAACATACACATACAACACCCATGAATAAACTTTTGCAATCGTACATAAAGGCAATATAAATCATTGCATACTCACGATGCTGCGAATGGCAGAATATGTAGGTGCTGCTGGAATAGCCCAGATGCAACCAGAACAGCAGTTTTCAATTGCACACTGACCTACTTCCTGATAACCTGACAACTTCCTGTCATTCTTAAAGGGCCTTCAGTGAAATACAAAAACGTACAATCAGAAAAACATAGAACTTTGTAATATGTTACGTTAGCTGTAACAGAACAAGGGTATTTAGGAACATTTTACAACAAACATTCAAAATTAACACAGCTGTACCTGTAGGTCAGCTCAACATCATGATTACAAACTATTCCACTCTTGAATGTAACTGTTTTCAGCTGTGTTCTGCTGTTTCTTTTCTTGTTAATTGTTGCCCTATTTATTCTGTTTTGATTGTAATCCTGACATCATTGCAAATGGGGCCCTGCCCTTAATTATTAAATCCTTCGAATAAAGATCGAATGAAGTAGCATTGATCATTTTGTTACAATGCAATGTTCTGCAGGGAAACCTTAGTTCTTTCATGTTGATGTTACTTTGATGCGTACTACCAACCTAAACATTATTGCAGACCAAACATGTTTCTCTACAACAGCCTTTCCCATCAGGGCAATGTGTCCTGCCGCTCCCCAAAATCTGTTTAGGAACGCCTAGAGGAACGTGACAAAGAACCTCGAAATTCCTTAGATTTCAATCCATTCAAGCTTCTGTAGGATGTGATGGTCTCATCTCACAACTAACAGGACCTAAAGGATTCACTGGCAACATCCTGGTGACACTACAGAACACCGGTAGAAGTTCTGTGTCCATGGCTCAAGAAATCAGAGCAGTTTTTATGGAATGAGAGGGACCTTGATCATTTCATGCAGGTGGTGACTCTGAAGTCCCTCTTTAATGACAAATAGCTTGGCTATATAATGAATGTCACTCAAATATTTTAGGTTAAATCATCAGGATGAAGCATTTTGCCTCACAAACTTCTTTTCACCACATAACCATTAATCAGAGTAATCAAACCACATCAGTCTCCTTGCGATATGGTTATTCTCCGCAATTACCATTACTGTGTGTACATTTGCTTATATTTTATCCAGTAACTTTATTGTTCAGTTGGGAAATATAAACAATCTGGGCATGGTAATGACCTCATTAGTATTCAGATTCAAAAACCCTGAACAGATGAGTTTTCAGCGGGAAACTTGTTTGTTAAAATGGGAAATGGCAGCAGTAGTTTGACAAGAACACTCCCGGCATGGAAATGATACTGAACTGGAGAAAAGAAAAATGTTAATAATGCCTGTATCACAAACTGCCTCTGGAAAAAGACTCACTGATAGACAATACATAAGATCCCAATTAGATAGGCTTTATTTCTGCAGCTCACAAAATACGTAGCCTCCTCTGCTTGTTCCCTTGTTGGCCGTTCACTAAATTCTCTCTCCAGTGGCCCTCAGGTCAAAGAAATGACTGTGATAAAATGTCATGATGAGAACAGAAAAATGTCATTCTTGTTAGTATTGAAACGTGACTTGAAATGTAATTCTTATTTGCCCTGCACACACCACACACACACACACACACACAGCTCTCCGAGCAATTTCAATATTAAAAAGAAATCCCTCTGTGACATGACTGTGCATGGACACATAGACGCATTCTGGCATATACCGAAGCAGATGCACTGATGCATGCCCACACATGCACACACATATACCAGCCAGATTAATCTGAGATAAAATGTCCAGATTTCTGTCATCAAAGTCAGCAGCGGTGACAGCGAAAGGGCACAGACACATACGAAAACACGGAGCACACACTCACACAGTTGGCTGGTGGTGAGTGCTTGAATTGGAGGGGATTTCATTAGACAGTTGTTTTCGAAATGACAACAGGCCAGAAGCAGGTTAGCGAGACGCGTTGAAGGTGAAGGTGGTGTCTGGAGACTGAAGCTGACTGCCAGAGCTGGGAGTGTGTGGACTGAGCTGACCAAAGAATGGGAACACGATGGCTGAAACACACAGGAGCAACATGACCAGATATTGTAAAGGCAGGAAAAATAATGTAGATGTCAATGCTTGATGTGTTCTGGCTGGTGTAAAATTCATTTTTGAAAACCACAATAGCAGCGTGTCTCGAGCGATAGCAGTTTCTCGGTCACCGACTTTGTTCCACACTAAACTATTGAATTAAAATGTCATACAGATATTCATGTTCCTCAGAGGATGGAACCTACTGACTTTAGTGATCCACTGACTTTTCCTGCAGCCCCAACAAAAGGTTAACATGTTTGTCTTTTTCCAGACAGATGTCAGGTATTGGATGGAAAGACATGAACGTTGGTACAAAATTTGTCGACACCAGAAGGTCAAAGTATTTTCTAATCCAAAGAAATATCTCATATGAGTGGATTGGCACAGGACTTTGGATGCACATTCTGGAATTCCAGTTACTGGCCCATAATGACTTTGGTGATCTCTTGACAATAGAACCTTTTCACGAGTGTCAGTTCATTTTAAAATCAGAAAAGCAAAAGTCTCTCATGTTGCCATGGCAGTGAACAAACATGCACAATACCTAGACCCAGAAACTGGTGCGCCTTAAATAAAATGCAACCATTAAGTTCTTAACACCACCTGTGCTTTTTAAAGTCTGATTGTGTGCTACATAATAAACATTACACCTGTCAAACATTTGCAGGTCATCATAATTGTACTGCCATGCTGATGGTGATATGTAGCTCAGTAGTCAGAGGTGTGACCTTGATTGCCAAAGCTGTGGTAGCAACATTATCTGAGAGCGTGAACAGATTTCCAGTTGACACCTTTCTCATCTCTCAGCTGACTTGTTTGACATGTTTTCATAAGTCGAGCTATTTCTTTCACATATTCCCATGTAAATAAATGTGTGTGTGTGTGTGTGCGCATGTGTGCAGTGTTCACCACAAACACTTACCAGAACAGAAGACCTTGAGCCTTAAGATAAATAGAATAAATACCGTTATTTGCCTCCTGTCTCAGACCGAGGCCTTTAAATCGTTTTTCTACCAGATCACAATCCACAACGCTGCTAAATGGATGCAAGTGCTGCCTTGTTTAGACAATTAAGTGGTATTTTCTACGGAAAATGCAAAAGTTCAGTTTCTGTCAAGCAGTTGGGGCGAGAAAGTTGTTGACACGGGGGAAACACTTGCCCTTCCAAAACAGCAAGCCTCTTAGATGACAGCATGCTACAAAATGTGCATTTTTGGCAGTCCAAATTGTAGCTATCAAAGCTGTTTTCATGGATTTGCTTCTCAAAGATATGTCTGTCACAGCTTTGCTGACACTGATGCACTTTTCAGTGAGTGTCATTTGTGTGTGTTTTTTTTTTCTTGACTAAATCACTGTTTGTTCAGAGGCAGAGTAGGGAAAAACAACTCATTTGCATAACCTCACCCCCACCAAAACTCGCACTACTTTCTTGTGGCTTTTCTGAGCCGGGTAATGATAAATAGTAGGAAAAAAATAGACACGTATAATGAGGACTCTCTTATGACTTAAAAATACAGCTGACAAACTCTCAAGTGCATCTCAGCCAAATCAGTCATCAGGCCACTTCTTTGAAAAATAGAAAAATCAGGTTTTGTTACTTAGAAGTGACGCTATCATTCAAACCGATGCAGTGAATATTTTCATTCAAAAGCTTTTTAGGGAGATGCAAGTTGAGCCAACATGCAGGGAGAATCTGAACACGTGAGTTCATTTCATAGCACTCTGTAGCAGCAACTCACAACAAAATTAGAAAATTGATGACATCAAAGCAACACATAATTAAAATTCTGGTCTTTTTTTCCCCCCTCACTGATTAACAGCATATATAGCAGCGCATAAAAATAATATAGAAAATAAAAGCTAACGAGAGATATGCAAATAGTGTAAAATCAACAAACTCAGATAAACAGAGAACGACTGACAGGCATGAGCTTTAATCCGTGGAGAGTTTCCATAGGCCTACATTATATGCAAATTTTCAACAGCGAGTGCGCGTTGTACCTCTGCCTCTAATAGCCACTGGTGTCTGCATGTTCTTTTTGCTCCTAGGAAATAGACTTTGTTTTAATGATTTATAAAAGCAAAGTAAGTACACTCAGTCCTGTCAGAGGATTTACTGTATGGTAATGGCGGCACCCGTGTTATTGACTGCCACAGAGCCGCAAGTGTTGATGCCAAATTCATGGGCTTAATACATAGATTAAAAATCTCCAAGGCAAGGCGCCTTCAGCAACTCACAGCATGCAATTAGCGAAGAATAACAATGCCATGTGGCGTGTAATTAGCAACGGGGATCAACCTCTTCCCTACTTATTATGGCACCCTGACCTGAACAAGTACCAAGAAAGTCAATTTAAGAAAAAGGAAAAGGCGGCATTATCACCAGAAAAGCTGTGTACATTTTAAAAAGCTGTCTGACCTCAAGAGGCCCTGACCAATGGAACTGCTAATAAAGTCAACTTATGAAAAGAAAAAAGAAAATGCCTGCCATTTCCCCGGCTAATAATATGTTTATGTCGAGAGGCATTTGTCTAATGAAGCAGTTTTAATTGCGCCTTCCCTTATTGTTTGCTCTCCAATTAAATCCACTTTCGCTAATCCTAAAGAACCTTGGCCATATTTCCCCAGACAAAATGCAGCTGTTGCTATACGCTGCTTTTCACATTAACCTCTCCCGCCCCGGTCCTCACGTCTAGTGCTTCTGTTCACCAAGCCCCTGCACATATGCGCCTCATAGCGAGTAATATTTGTACCTTTAGTGAACTTTTAGAGCGGGACACATGGGGGATAAAAGGAGGGATTCAGCGTAGAACTGCACAGATCCGATGCGTCTCACACACACACTAGTCGCCAGCCATCTCATATAGTATCAAGTGTATACTGCTCTCAGGAACACGATGACATGATGGTGATGAATGTTGGCAGCAGTGTCACAGTGAGTGTAACTCTCATTCTCTCTGCTAGACACACACCATAAAAAGATGATGAGAAAGTTAGCCGCCCAGCAACACACTGAACAGGATGAATCTGTATTTATTTTTCATCATGCCTGTGCTAATTCCGCCTTGTCTTTACATGTATGCTACCCAAATATTTGCATGTTACATCTGCTCCAGCCGAACAACTCCTTTTTAATCCGCCTCACTTGCAAAGAGCATAGTAGGATTCATGCACTTGTTGGCAAAGATAATCCATTAACTGTGGATAAGTAGATTTCTGCATTAGAATGCTAATATCAGACTATGAGCTTTTACACAATGACTCAGCATGTTAGTCAGCAAATACACTGAGACATTATGATGCTGATTTACATATTTCCCTCTCAAACGTGAACCCGCCTGAAGTTTAAGTTAACTCTGGTTCCAGTCTCTCGCTGAACTTCTGTGCAGGTCACAAGCCTGCAGCCGCTGCACAATGAAGCCCTCCAAAGCAGGTATACATTCATTTGTGTGCTGAAAGGCTGTTTTTCTGTGAATATCCAGATGCATGACATACGGAGATATTGCCACCCAAAGTTTACCTGTTGTGCTGCTTAGTAAAATGTAGTCTGCTTTAATAAACGAATATGGGTAATCACAATAAGTCAAGCTCTAGCTAATGGCAGTGCTGTTGTATCATCATCTTTTTTTGTTCTCTTTCTTCTTGTACTTTTTGAAGAAACTTGAGAAACCACTTGACAAAAGAAAATCAGAGGTGGTATTGTTACGGCCCTGGCCGTCTTGTTTGTGTTCTGTTCTGTTGTCTTGTGGTTTCGTCCTGTGTTTTCGCATCAGAGTGTGTGTTCGTCTTTTCCAGACCAGCTTTGCTGATCCTGCCTCCTCCAACCAGCGCAGGGTGTCTGATTGGTCCGTGCTGCCGCCTCCAGCTTTTTAAACCCCCGTTTTCCCTCCAATGATGGGAGACTCGACTTGGCAGCAGTGGCTCGTGATTTTTGGTGTGATTTAGCTTGTGAAGAACTTTGCCCCCAGATCGGTTGTGTCTTTAGATAGTGTTGGTGTTGTGGTTTTGGGTGGAGGTTTTGCATACTTTGTAGATATTTTGGATCTTTAGTTTGCTATTTGTAGATAGTATCACTGTACATATTTAGTACCGTTTTGTTTTATTTTTGGCTTTGGTCGTTTTGTTACCTGTACATCAGGCCTCTTTTTGTTATAATAAATTTGTGATTCTTGATTTGGAGACACAGTTTGCTCTTTTTGTACTCTTTTATGTTGCGTCCCTGACACCCTAGACTGGGGCGTAACAGTATATACTCATACAAATACATGCAAATACACGCGTAGAGGTGTTTACAAAAATGCAATGAAGACATCAGCGGAAACAAGACAGTTGTTGGCACTAAGCTAGTGACCCATAGAATGTTCTTACAGGCGGATTAAGCGTAGCCGTAGAGATAAACATGATTTTTTAAATAATAGATGAGTGTAGTACAGAGCAGAGCTCACCATCAGACTGGCTTCCTAATTGAAAAGCTGGGTACCCCCCATTGCTTTGCACACACTGGCAGCGGCACAGACGCGGTGACACTGATTTTCTATAGACACACAAGCGCACACAGAGACACACACATACACAACTGTATCAGTCATAATTAAACTGCCTCCCTGACAGGGCCTCTGAGATTAAAAAGTCTGGGGGACGAATTTCACCCTCACCTTCAGCAAAGGGCACTTTTCAGACACTGGAGACGGAGACAGAAATCTTCTGTCAGAACCTTCCAGTTGCAGCCTGCCGGAGGATTAGACGGCTAATGTTAATGGGGTAAAGGCATCCTGCAGAGTCACCAGGAGCCAACATCCTCCCCTGCTCTGTCCTGAGAAAGCTGATAACCACACAAAGATGCATGAGAGGACCAATTTGGATGATTGTGTGACTGCTGGCCAGGCAGGAACAGCGGGACTCTCACGTGCACGGATGAACTGCCACAGACCGACGCTGAGATCATCAGAATTTCAATGGATGTCGCTGAGGTGTAAAGGGCACAGTATGCGATTACACAGAAGCTGTTTCTGGGTTAAATGTGGGCAACATCTTCCAATACACGAGATCCTGTGTGAATATCCCATGTGATGTTTGGGTGAGGAAGCTGTACAACGTGATTGGAGCAGGAATTGCTCACATTTGCGGTCAATAGGTTGTAGGGAAACTCAATATTGCAGTAGATAGGCAAAAGTAGCAGAGGTACTGCTAATCTTGCTGCATTTAAACAGTAATAATCTTAATATCTTACTGACTCTTTGTACAAAGTTTGTTGATGTTTTTGATAAACATGTTGCCAGATGTACGATTATTATCGTTTATTATTCACAAGATCATGTGTCACTTTGTGCAGTGTATGATCAGTTGTTCAGAAATCCCCTAAACTAGTGTTATTATTTATTGTATGTTCACTGTATTAGCTCTGTATCATGAAAAATAACCTTGGAGTCACCGTGACCTAATCACATTGCTGTTGCCATTCACAACTTCTGATTTTAGGATTGTCTTTTATAATGTTCACCTCGATGTATACAAAGAAAAGAGTATGGCTGTTTTATTTAATGTGCTTTATAGTACAGTAACAGTATAGTTGCAGTGTATGTTAATGAGCCAAAGCATTGCAGACGTCCCTTTTGAATATGCTGTTAGTGCCACTAAGACATGGATTCTACTTCTAGTTTCTTAAAATAATATTGCTCTGGTCAGAGTCACACGGATCATTATGTCTGCCTTATTCTCCAGCAAAACATTACCAATGAGAACTAATGGTAGTATAACATGCACCATTGTTACAAGATAATCAGTGCTATTCACATCATCTGTAAATGATGTCTTGGTTGACTGGTGTATTAGTTTAAACGTTATGATGCATATTATGTTCTGTAGCCTGCATGGTATGTAATTGGATTCCACTGTATTCACCTTGGTGGACCCATGGATGCATTGTGTGCCATGTGGTTCCTCTCTGTGCATCTAGTCTGGATGTATACTTTACGGCACATTATAATAATAATAATCCCAGAGTGTCTGTATAGTTTCTTGATTTGTTGGCTGTTCAATGCCCATCCTTCCTGCTACCTACTTTACTTTCTTTCTACAAGGCAGGCGGACTGGCCTGGCTCAGCATGCTGGGAATGATCCTCACCTCTACACAGTCTCTGCCTAGAACTATTTGCACCCTATAGCACCCCTGCCTTTCCACACACATCAAATGCGGATTAGTTTGCCTAACCCAGAGATCAGTCATGCATTTGAAATACAGAGGGAGTTTAAGTTTTAAAAGAAAAGGTCCGTACTGATGCTACTGATCTGGAATTGCATTTAGTAACAAAAAATGCAGTAAAAATGGGGTTCTTCACAGCTGAAACAGGTACTTCTCAACTTGAGAGCAGCAAATCTCCAAAGTACAAAAGAAAAACTGGAGCACAATGATTAACTCGCAGCCATTAATTGTCCAAAGCAGACTAGCATTTAAACGCTACTGTGTCTTCATCAGAATCAAAGTCATGGCAAGTCTCGCATTGGATTTGCCAGTGTTTGCTCTCGAGAAGTGGTTCAGATTAAGTATAATAGACAGTTAATTAAACATAGCTGTTATTCAGTCCTAGAATATGTTTACACTGGTAAGTCTCTGTCTAACCAGGATTTTTTTTTTTCTGGGCTTTCAGAGAGCTTAGGTGCTGTCTTGCACCAGTGGTTTGGAAGTTTATTATTATTTGAAGGAAATCTTAGGTTATTTTGAGTGTTTTCAGTGATTTTCCTTACTATATTTGTGGGGGGAAAACTGGCAGTTATACCTACTGTCAAAAGTCTGTTCACTCCCCCAGATGTCATGTTTGAGGTCTGGTGAATATACAGTATATACAGGTTATCTTGGCTTGTGCACAGAGGAAGAATAAACCTTTTGGTATCAGCAGTGGAATTAAACTGGACAGGTCCCAAATAGTTTCTCTTTGCTGTTTATTTATTTCCTTAACTTCCAGTTGGTACAAGTTACAGTGTGTGCTAACAGCTGAACCTTCCCCTTTAGGAAGGTGCCCTTGTGTGCATCCTGTGTGTGATGAAGGTCTAGTGAGGCCTTGTTGTGGGAAGTGAGCGACACTCCCTCTGTTGCGAGTGTGTGACAAGTAATGCTACAGGCAATGTGAAGTGCATGTCTGCAGAGGCGATTAAGTCACTGTAATCAGCCATCTAGGTTCAGTGTCGCAGTTATCCAAATGTTGTGTACCATTTCCACTGCCCCAGAAGAGGAAGTAAAGGCCAGGGTAATGCAACATTAGGGCGGTGTCTCTCTGCCTCTTCTCATCACTGCAGTGTTGATCTGGGCTCCAAAGGCTAATTACCAGCATCAAGCCAGGCTAATGTAAGGACGTCCTAAAACTAGAGGTCTCCCTGTCATAGTTACAAGCTGTGGATAAGGAGAGATAACACTGGGGGCTTGTTGAAACGTTGCTATCTTGCACAATTTGGGACCTGCAAGATAGCTTAGGGTAGTTTTCTGCCAAAAATTACACAAATGTTTATCCAAATACTGATGGCTGATTAGCAGGTCTTTCCTCTTAAGATCAAGCCACTGAGCTCACACTCTTAACTCTTGCTTTTATATCCATTCTGATATGCCACCTATATGCCTTTACATGCATTCGGCTTAAAGTGCTTTGCAAAAACACAGTGCTGGCAGAATGTGAGCTTGAAATTGCCAAGTGATTTTGTGTCCCTTCTTTTTTCTGTGCCAGGAAAACTGAATGTACCAGGTCATTCCATGATGTTGCAATGAAGAATATAGTCTTTGTGACTAAAATTGTGTGACAGACTGGCACATTTTTATCGTGCAGTCATGCACAATAAAGAGCTGGACTTTATAAAAATCTTTTTTTTTTCATTCATCCTTTTAGGGTGATCAATAGAGATTTTTAACACTAGGCGAAAATAGTTTTAGTTATTAATGGTTAGCTAAAATAGTAAAAACTGTATCTTAACGTGGGCTGAAATGGTTTGGAGTTCATCTCAAACACAGCAGACACTGTAGTTACCTTGTCTGATGAGAGACTCAACGTAGTTTAATTGCTTTACTGATTTTGTGACTCATCCAGGCAGAGGGATGTAGTTCTCAGCTGCCCGGTACCTTTCCACTCCTGGAATACAAATACCATTTGCAATTAAACTATATGTTTCAGCCTACTTGGTGATATATAATATCCTATATTAATAAGGCAGCAACAAGAAACAGGAGAGCAAATTTAACTTATAGTCTAAGATAAAAGCCCATTTTTCTGGCATTGTAAATCTCCTTCTGCTCATAACAAGTCCAATAATGTTCAGTCACTCTTTCAGCAGGTCTGTAGCCCTCCGACTGACACCCTACGTCTGCATCTCCATTAAAATCAAGTTATAATGGCCAAATCAACCAACCGTGTATTACTCATTAGCACATAAGGCACTTAAAATGTTTTCTCAACAGCGCTAAACAAATGAAATTTACATTTCATTAACAGGGAATGCTAAAATCGTGAACGTTTCAAAGCCATTTCCGCGGAGAAAAATTAAGAGGAGCTTGATTTAATCAGACGGTATAGTGGAGAAAATCTCCTGAGTAAAGAACAATTCAATTCAAGAGCATTTATGTTTTTCCTAGCTTCGCAAACGTGTAACGTACTTCACACATCTCACACTAATTGATCGTGATTGTTGATTTGATTAAGTCTCCTTCAGGAAGAATGATTTTTACTCCAGTGGTTGTCATGTAGCGGCACAATGTGACAGAACTAAAAATAATGTGGCCAAGACCGTGTTATATTGTCTTCTCTCATTAGTTCCTCTTAGCCCTGCTGACAAAGTATGACACTTTCTCGTTTTACAAGACCGTGTAGAGCTTTGTGTGATGAAATCTAACTAGAGCAATCACTACAGACCCCTTGGCTGTGACTGTGCTAGGAGACCAGTAAACCCACATGACAAGACACCAACCCAACTCTTTTGCTGAAACTCTTCTGCAATGAAAGAATAAGAAAACTTTTAGGAAATCAATATGAAGTGCTTGTACTTGATTGGGGCCTTGGCCTCCTCTCTCAGAGTCATGTAGATGAGAGAAGTTTCGTGTGGAAGGTCAGCAGCATAATTCACAGAGTTTTTCCCAGTTCTCTGGGAGATGGCACAACTTACAAAGCTGAATATCCATTCACATAAAAGCTCACAGGGGCAACAGCCTCACACACACACACACACACACACCAAGCAAAAACATAGAGAAGAAGTGAGGTAAAGAATTGGAAAACCTGCTTCGATAGTATGGTGGCTATCAAGCGGAGTTTGTTCAATCAGGCAAGTAATGCAGGCGATCAGGGGTCATCCGAGTACATGACAACAGACATAGCATGAAAACGTTGTCACTGATGTTTAACAGAGATGAGTGATGGAGTTTCCTGTCGTCTGACTCTGCTGGGCATACCGCAGGGTTCGCATTGTGACAACTGTCCGTCAAACTTCCAGAAAAGCCCATTTAAATAACTCCAAACTTGGACCTGAGCGAGAGTCGCTTTATTACTTTGAGTTGAAAGGAAAGCCGCTGCCCTCCAGCTTAATGAGAATGAAGACCTACTGGAGGAGTCAGAAGAGCTATTCACATTCCCCCTCCTTGACTGATAAGTGACATAGCTTGGAGATTGAGTAAATTAACTAGTACATCTCCATTATATGGATTTTTTTTTCCTGACATAATGACTGATCTAGTGCTCGATTTTGACGGTTTCAATAATTGGAGATCATGCTTGTTACTTAAGTTTGTAGATTTAGAGTTGTACAACTAACATATTTGCCTAATGTGACTTAATTGGTTTGCTTTTAAATCAGTTTGTAAGTGGGGATGACTTCTCTGGAAAAATCCTGCTGAACTTGATGAAAGTGTTTGGTACGTAATGTAGGGTCAGTGTGATAGAGAGTCACTTGCATCTAATTTCAAATCCAATGAACTACAAAGTAAATACACGATGCATTCAAGTGCATGTGATCATATGCACGAGATTTCTCATCCATTTTTCTATATTTTCTGAATCATTGACATCCATTATGATTCAACTGTTTTCTTCCTGAGGAAATTTAGAAAGATAAAACTAACCATGTTGCTTTCTTCTCCAAAACGAGGAGCAGTAAAGGTTTCTTTCGATATTGATTTATTTTATTCTGTTTTGTTTAAATGTATTAGTGTCACAAACAACATACACACTTATCCAGATTTTCTAACAAAGAAAAGAAAGAAGGAAAGCAGAATAAAGTCCTCTGATATCAGTTCATTATGGGACATGATACGCAAGGGAACAAAAGAAAACAGCAAACAGTCAAATACAAATTGCACCTAACACAAACTGTCATGTTGGCCTCTGCAACCACCTCTGACTCCCTTCAACATTCCTCCCTGGGTCTGCCTGACCTGTCGCCACATGTGGAGTGGCACTCAATCTCTCTGTGTTGTTGTGGTGTGTATACGTGTGTGTGTGTCTGTGTATGAATGTGTGTGTCTGTGCTTAATTGCAGGAGTGGAGA
The DNA here is from genome assembly GCA_024666655.1 of Dascyllus trimaculatus. Lineage (NCBI taxonomy): Eukaryota > Metazoa > Chordata > Actinopteri > Pomacentridae > Dascyllus > Dascyllus trimaculatus. The sequence continues at coordinate 27,369,818 of CM045448.1, forward strand.
CAGGTGTGTTAGAGCAGAGCCTCACCAGCTGCACCTTATCACAGTCATCGAGCCTCTTCAAACACACAGCTCTGCCACCACCTCCTCGCCAGACTGTGGTCTCTGCTACAACCAGTGAAGCTGCGGTTCAAGCCATCTTTTTCTATCTTCGCTATTCAACATTTGTTTTGTTTGTTTCCCCTCATGTACGGACTCTGTGCTACATCTTTGCAATGCCCTTGGTCCGACTCCAGCCTCTGCTCTATTCTCCTCTCCTGGATTTCCCTACTCCTCTGCCATTGGAACCCAGTCCCTCTCAGCAGTCCAGTTTCCCCAGGACTGCTCAGTTCTCTGTACTTTGGACTCTGCTCTGTCTGGCACCCATCAGCGAATCCGCTGCTCCACTCGGCCTGCTCCCAGTTCAGCCGAAGTCCTCCAGTTCCCAGCCTGAACCATTTAACCAAGCCGTTTGCCACCTCCTCCATTTACAATAAATTACCTTCAGACTCCTGTGGTTTGTGTCCATTTCTAGGTTCACTTATAACTTACATCCATAAATCTGTCAAAAAAACTGAGAAAACCTCACAGCTGAGGGGTCAGAAAAAATGTGCAAAAAACGTAATGCTCATGAACTGTAAAAGTGGTGATAATAACAGCAAATATCTGTAAAATATTGGTATACTTTTAGCTGATTTAAACATAGTAAAACAATAATTTCAAGATAACATGCAAAGGAACAAATTAACAATACAGATTTTTGAGGATTTTTGATTTTTTTTTTTTTTTTTACAGTCATAAATAGGTGGCTGCGTGGTAGCTCGGTGGTTAGCAGCGTCGCCTCACGGCTACAAGTTTGCGCCCCGGTTAGAATGGCTGGGATCTTTCTGTGTGGAGTTTGCATGTTCTCCCTGTGTAGCGTGGGTTTTCACCGGGTACTCTGGCTTCCTCCCACAGTCCAAAAACATGCTGAGGTTAACTGATTATTCTAAATCATCTGTAGGTGTGAATGAGAGTGCGCTTGGTTGTCTGTCTCTATATGTAGCCCTGTGATAGGCTGGCGATCTGTTCAGGGTGTCCCCTGCCTTCGCCCGAGTCGGCTGGGATAGGCTCCTATGTTTGTAAACTCTTCACCTTGAATTTGTAACATCTTCTAGTTGGTGTTTCAAACTTTGGCTCCCATATACTAGAATAAGGTGCAAAGAGCCATATTATTCATTTTGATTTAGTAAAGTACTACTGCTCAAACGTATGCTAGTCTTAGAACCCGTAAACATCTATAAATAGCCTGCTGCTAATTACTGACTCTATTTTCTCAATCATTTTAGCAGTTTAGATAATTTGTAGCTGAAATGGACTCCTTAACAAAATGCTATTTGATATCTGTCAGGATGCTTGTGCTGCTTAGGAAGACCATGCACAGTTTCTGTTGTGTTTGTTATTAGTTTACTTTAAATATTCATATCTATCTATATATTCAGCTTAAACAATATATAAGGACGAGCATGAGCTCCTCCTTTGTGCTTTGCAGTAGACATTATAAGCAATGAGGAATGACAACGAAGTGCTAAGAGGTTTTGGTAATGGGAATCTCCTTGAAAGTGATAGTGGAGATACAGAAATCCTATGTGGAGTGGCTGCTCTATTAATCTCACTTTATTATCTCTAATATATCTTCAGTACAGAGTGAATTAAGGAAATATAAAATTCTAATAGTAAAGTTAGTTGTACCTTTATTGCTAATTTCCTTCATCTTGCGACCAGCCAGTTTCCCTCCAGCACCTTCATCCCTGTCAGCGTTCGCTCTGTAACCTGAGGAATATGGACGGATTTGTCTCGAATCATCTGCGTCACTCTGCGGCTCACAGTTTGTTGGAGCCGGGTGGCGCTCAGTGTGACTCTAGACTTACTTAACCAGAAGATAAAACCCTCAGGTGACTTTGCTCTTAATCACCTCATGCAAATCATGTCATTAATGTTCTTTTCTTTGCTTCAGATTACATCAAAGGCTCAGTCATTTTAGGTGAAGTGTAATTGGCACAGAAAGACTACAAGGAAAAGTGTAAGTGCGGTGGAGTTGCGTGCGCTATCGTCATTTATCAAACATTCCTGTAGTCATACATATTCATACTCGCGGATGACGCTCCTGCATTGTAAATACTCAATGATGATCTGAGAAAATGGAAAATGAATGTCAGAGTAAATTAGTGTACAAACCATTACCCCAAAAAAGCCATTTGCAGAGATATATTATGTACAGTATCACACAATACGTATTTAATGGATTAGCAACGTCAGCCGTCAATGCACTACAGGAGGAAACTTTACTGTTGGGCTCTGAAAAATATCATTTTGATGATGTTACGCTTCTCATGAAGACTTTCTTTTGTCTTAGCTGCTTATTTACCATAGCTGTCTTCCCTGTAATATCAGCAACAACATAAGATGGAGACATAAGGGTAGATTGTGATGTGACTGATGTGGAAATGCAAGTTAGGAGACATGTTCATTTAAGTCTCCTATATATAGCTTATGGTATAAATATAGCCTTTTTTGGCTTGTTTCATACACGCGGATTGTGTTTAAGGGACCATTGCTTAAAAATATAATCATCAAAGCATGTACAACCTTGACTGTGTGCTCAGATATTATGCAGTCATATTTTTATAAATCAAATCGCTGTTTTGCATTTAGCGCGAATGTAATCCTTGTGCTTCTGGTATCGATCTCCAGAGTGATTGTGTTTGAGTCGTAATTGCACAAACTTATCATCAAGTGGGCAGATGAAGCATCGATTATATGTAAAAGATAGATGGGAGTCACCATGACGTATTTTAAAACCAGACTGAGAGTTGGATCTGACTGAACACTACAAACATCCATACAGTAGCGACTTGTTAATTACAAGGTAACCAGAAGCCAAAAACACACATTGCTTTATGATCTGTTTCACTTGGATTGGGAGCTTAATTCTTAAAATTAACATGCTGTAGTGAATAACTAGCGATGGAGACCTTGAACTCATTACAAAAAAGTTCACTAAGGTAACAAATCAAATGCAAAATGAATTCATTATCTAATCGACTTCTGTACAATCTGACTTCTGGTGGTTGCCCCTCTGCTTGCCATTCAAAATAATGCAGTTTTAAGTAGCTCCTGCATTGGCTTCACTTTTGAGAGACACTTTCTTCAGACTTAGAAGCTACTTCCATATTTTACATGCAGTCTAAGTATTGCATCTTGTGTTTAGAGATGATCCTCTCACCTCTTCAGTCCCACTCCTGCTGTTCCTTCCAGATCCATTCTCATATAACCATAGTTTAGGATGTGCTTCCTGACAGCACAGCTTTGTAACCACTCATAGTTAGCAGTGAGGCTATGGCTTTTTGAAAGTGCATCTTGGACTTTAGCTTGATGACAACATCAGTATTCAATTGATTTCCATTTTCTATAGTTGTTAGGTAAACACTTAAGAGCTAAATTTGGTCCAGGTCCTTTTCATAATTTGTCTTTTTATCCTACGCGACCATGCATGTACTTAAGTGTATACAGCAGCAAAATATTGATCGACTAAGTTGCTGTTAATGCCAGCAGTAATAACACTGAACATGAGTCTTTCCATATTGCGTGTTGATCCAACTAACTGGCCCTGTCCACCTCCCACTGAGGCACCAGCTGTGCAGACTCTGGTCTAAACCTTTTGCCATGTGACCTGGCTTTAAAACCAGCAGACCATGTACCGGTTGTTCTGCCTTCTGTGTTGCTACTCTGATTTCATACAGTGAATCTGATGCCGGCTGAGAACTCTCCCACCAACATTTAAATTTCTCACCACAGAATGAGGGATCTACAGTACTTTTTTCCCCACATAATATTTGTACTACACAGTTTATATGTCCCCTTTGTCTAAGGTTTGGAGAGAATTAGGGAATTGTGCCTGTCTATTTAGGGATAAATAGAAGTACCACAATAACAAGAGTGAGGGCAATCATGCGCTGCAGACAACTCAAACCGTAATTTATATTCACTGCTTATTGCTTTCCTTCAGCTGTCTTTTTAAATCTTAGTTTCACAATGCACTTGAAGCTGTACTTCAGATGGTGACAGAAGAGCTGATGCAGAGGATGTGCACTACAGCAAGAGAGGAGGGAGAGGAGGGGGAGGGGGAGGCGAGGGTTGTGGGGCAGGGTTGTGACAAACCCAGTCAGTTCATGCTCACAATGCACATGTGCTTCATTCCGCGGGGAGGTGAGGCGCAGAGTCTGACTCCCTTGCTCCTCTGGCCTGCTATAACCCTCAGGCCAAAGTGTGACACTAGCAGTCTCAGATGGGAGTGCATGTCAAGTGTGCAGCGGAATACCCCAGGTGCCAAGGAGGATGTAAGCGCCCTCAAGCATAACTAGGAAGCCTGCGAGGAAGCTTGTTCTATTGATAAAGTGACTTGGACCGGGCTGTTATTTAACGTAATGTCCTCAATAAGCCTTAACCCATTCAGGCATACAATCATATATTATTAGAGCCCTTTTACTAAAATGCTGATTCCATATGACGTGGTCTCTGCGAGAGAGGGACTGGGAACAGAAGCCTATGGATTCCTTGGGGACTACTGGCAGCTGTGTTTTACATCAAAAACAATTAAGGCTAAATAAAATAGGTTTTTACAACTGGAGTCAAACCTTTTAGCGATTTATTGTGCACGCAGGCGTATAAAGGAAAAAATACACAACACTGCAACATGAAACACTCCCAGGGGTGTCAGAAGTTTAAATGTAAAACAGGGAAAACAGCACAAACTGTGCTGGTTTAAATGAATGTGCCCTGCAACAGCCAATAAAAAAAAGCTGTCAAACAGAAGTGTAAGTAATAAAAACGCTGTTTTTAAAGCTATTATTGGAAATTATGGCCAGACTTTAAAGTTATAGTTTCAAAATAAATGCATACTGTAAAGCTTACAGTAGGCAACACACTGCACAGTGATGCGTTATCCCTTTCATCACACAGGTATCAGTGTCAGCATTGAGATTTTATATTTCTATGATCCAGGTTTGTGAAGCCCTTTGTTTAACATGACCATATGGGGAGCTCCGTGGGTACTGCTATAGTTTGTGGATACTGTAAGTGGGATGAGGATTAGCACCTCCCTCCAAGGCCGCGGTCGCCTAATAGAGAATGTTGGCCCATCCCATGTGGCTGCTTTGTAAGTCAATGAGTCTGAATTTCATTTCCCAAAATGTCATAAGGGGGCACTGAATGTGTAAGTGTGTTGATTAAACCCCCAATTTTAATCCATGAGAAACTGGGCCAAAGCATCAGCGAGAGATCGTGATGGAAAAATACATTATTCAAGTCAAGGTTATGTTATTTTCTATTTGATGTGGTGAGGAGGTGTGTAGGAATTCAAGGAACAGCCCAGCATTTTCAGAGAGGCACTTGTTGGCCATCAAACCTCTAGCCAGGTGTGAAGATTGGTATGAATTTCATCTCTTGTGTGTCCAGAACAGAAATCCAAAAACCCAGTTACCAGCTGCTCAGGTATGTAATAAATAATCAATATCCAAACCCAAACCCCGAAGGAGCTCAATAATTGCGTGTTTTGTTGAAATGATCATCTTCATTAAAAAGGCTTGGTTTGTAAGCTCCACTGCGTTTCTCTCACAAACCCATCTCACACATCTAAAAATAACTTTTTCTGAAAGTCTGAATAAGGAATCTTAAACACCCTCAGAACCTTTTCGAGAATCTTCCCCACATGCACGCTGCTGCCTCCAAAGAGCACTTAACCTTGTGTGACATTATCTAAAAAACAGAAAACAGAAAAACAAGCCCCGTGCTTCTTCTCTGCAGATTATTTGCAGAAACTCAACTTTGTCTTGACTAAGATTTTTTTTAAACAGTATTACTGTTATGGACTGAAACTATGCCTTTCTCTACCCTTCTTGGATGATTAATAGTCCGTTCTGGCACTTTGGATTGCATGCCCACGGCACCCATCATGGGGAAGTGGCTTGTGTCCCATCAGACACTGGAACACTGTGTTCTGACAGGAGACAAATCTGATTTGACGTCAGATGTGATCTTTAAGGCGAGTCATCCACACTGTAATTTACAGGCGGCATAATTAGACCTGCATGTTTTGAAAATGTAATATTCTACCATCCCAATATAGACAACTTTCCAGGCTTGCAGACAAATTCCAAAGGTATGCTTTTTGTATCAGATGTTAAGTTTGGCCGTTATTATTCCTGCATTTATATTTTCACAGCTGATTCTTGACAGATATGGCATGTGGGTGTTGGACTTCATTGTCTCACAATGTCACTCTTTTGAAATTTAGACCCTTAGAAAACTCATTTCAGACTACTTTTTTTGAATACCCAGTGGCTGGCTACAGCTACACCATAGGAAACCATTATTCCATAATGCAAATGCTCTCAATTGACAAGGTTACAGGTTTCACTTGTGACTGTTGCAGTGTTTTGTGTGACATTTTGTAAAATGTGTGGGCTGCTTATCTTCAGTGGGGAAAATATTAAACTAAAATCATTTCTAATGTTGACTAAAGTCCTTCTACCATGTCGAGAATGTTTGGAGGAGAGAGGAGCGAGGTAATTATAATTATTATACAAGCAGCTATAGCCTTGTGCATAATGACCTGCAAAAGGTTGCTGCATTGTGCATGGCTGATTTATCCAGCTGACAAAGAAGCGTCATCGTAAGTTACACAGGACTTTGAGTCACCAGCCCATGCTATTGCAAATCCCAGAGAAAAGCAATGCTTTTACAAAAGATTCCAAACATTGTATCTTCCCTTTCAAGGTATTTCTGTGCTGCTTTATGTGTCCATAGCTCAACCCCCAGAATTACTAAAAGGTTTAACAACAAAATCTGCCAATTATTTATCTAGAATTTACAACACTTTGGTGCTTTGTTAGTCTCTGAGTCACTGGTGTTACTTTCTGAGTCACTGATGTTCTCCAGCAGTGCTGCCTCCTGTGCTGAGTTGAGAAACAAAAACAAAACAAGCAAAGTTTGTCATCACTCTCCAGCAGTCAAACCACATGAGAACAAATACTGAATTCTAATATATAGTAAACATACAGTGAATGGACATATTTGAAATGAATACACTTGAATAACTACCACAACTGTTAATCAGGAAAATTGAACAAAATAACCTGATTCTGCTGGCTCCCAATATGAAAAGGGCTCAAGGCTTGTCAGCGCCCCTTTACAAGACTCCTTTATGATACAAGCAGCCCCACAGGAGGTTGTCAGTCTTGGGCTGCTGTTGCTTTGTACTCTTGCCTTTTGAAAGAGAAATTATGAAATGCAATCTGGCAAGCCAATGCTACATCCTTAGAAGTCTCCCTTGGTGTTTTATTTAACAGTGTCAGTATTAATGACTTTTTTTTTTTACTGGTAAGTTAGACAGAGAACATTAACTCTTCCTGGGAAGACAACATGTAGACTCAGTAAGCATCAGCACCAAAACCGAAGCCATCAGACTTAGTTATTCAGCTGACTGAAACACAGCCCTTCAATATAAATGATAATGTACACTACAAAGTCCCTTGGAATCTCCTAAAGCCACCACATACTGTTGCACTTAAATGTATGGTGATATTAAGTGGGACCAATAACTTTAACAAACCTAAACATAAACAAGAAATTGAATCAAGGTGGCCAGTAGAAAATAGGAAGCTGTAACCAGTATCTTTGATGGAGACTGTTAACTGAACCTCATTGATGGTGAAATATGACTACATGCAAGCAAAAAACCTTCATGGTTACAGGAGTATTACATTAGAGTGGACTGTGTAGTTAAAGGGATTGCAAGTTAACTCTTCTTGAGTTGTGTTCTAACTTAATCCTCAGACTGTTTCACAGCCCACTGCTCTACCAAGAAAACTAAAGTATGTCTCCTGAGACATGCCTGTAGGTAGTGTTACTGCAGCCTGTGGCGATGTACTATATAGGTTTTTGGAAGCATCCTATATTTCAGCAGATTTTTAGATGCTTGAAACCCAACTATCATATTCAGATTGCATTTTCAGACGTGGAAGTTGAATAATATTTCAATCAAATATAAATCTTGTTAAATCATAGCATTTTATTTTCTCATACTTCAGAAAAAAGAAATTAGCTGGAATTGGATATGCTAAAAATGAAGTAAAACTCTATGTGAACGTTGCGTAAGACAGTCCTCATCATTCTTATGTATTGCATGAGATTGAATCAGGCCAGATCAGGGTCAGTCTGAATGGCAGTGGTCCTGACTCTCTGCTCAGCTGTGTGTGAGCTGCAGCAACAGAGACAGACAGGAGCTACCTTAGTGTCGCTGTGAAAACTGATGTGACCTGGTCTTGGCTTAATAAGTTTTTGCATAACCTAGAGCTGTGTTAGCGAACTGAAATACAGTTTCCTGTGCTCTAAAAAAAATTGAGTTTGGCTTATTTAAAATTCTAAACTTTTCATTTGTAATTCCCTTTAGACTGTTGTTTTCCCCCTTCAAACATGTTCATGTCCCAGAGGCTTATCTTTGTTGGGTTTGGAGGCTGACATCTATGAATGGTGCACACGTTTAAATGTGCCCTCGGCCTCCTCCCTGGAGGATCCGTGGCATGGGTCACTTTGATCTCTCTGTCCCTGTCTTTTAAGTTTCCTACCTTGTGTAAAATGTGCTTTATCAGACAGAAGGAGGGTGTTGGAGGGAAGGAAAGAAAACCACGTGCATCACTGCTTGGACAGCAAATTTCTGGCTAATCCCCTGAACCATGCCGATAGCAAGGCTACCAGTGCATCATTACTCTTTCATGTGTCGGGCAAGCGGCTGGGTTGTCATCACAGACAGAGAAAGTGTCAAAGTGGATGTTTACATCAATAATTAAAACTAAGGGCTTGGGGAGTTATAACGGCTGAGGTTCAGGTTGATGTTGCCCTTTAATATTTCCTACAGCTTGTCCCTGAGATGTCCATTACCAACACATTTCCCAAAGTGCTGGATTGTTGATGCACTGCAGCTTGTGATACAAACCTAAAAGGAAAGTGGAGACGTTCTAGCTTCTTATTTTAGATTCTAAACTTAACCTAAAGTACCAGGTGTAAATTGGAAGTTATGTTACACTAGAAATGTTCATCGGCCTGTTAAATCCACACTAAGAGGAAAGGCTGAATGGGGCTTCCTATTCATTTTTCAGGTCAGTGCACTGACACAAGTAGATACAAATTAATCTTTGACATCATTTTGGCAAAACATGACCGCAAAAGTTAAAAATGGTGAAACGTTTCCCACTTTCCACAAGTTAAAACAGTTCTCTGGGGTCTTAAATGTCAGAATGTGGAAATGTATCTGACATGCTTTGGTCAAAATTCTACAAGCATCAACCACCACAGCCCCAGTATCACTCTCTCTCTCTCTAAGAGGCCCTTTTCAACTCCCCTGTCCCTGCACCCCCCTGTTCCACTGGTTGTACCGATATGAGTCCGGCTTTGCGCTACCATGGCAACTGTCAAGCGTTAACCTTTCCTGACTTCATTCTTGGATGTTTGCAATATGAGATAAAAGTGAAAGGGTCTGTGACTTAAACCAATTAACCTTAAAGTTGGACAGGGGCGGGTCTAGGATTTTTTAAGGGGGGGCCAGGTAGGGGCACAGACTTCAGAGGGGTGGCATGATAAATTAACAAGAACATTAAATTGTGTTATAGTCACTGATTTCACAAGTAATTAACTAATACGTTAAAATATTGTGTTTATGTCAACAAAGCAATGCTAGATTAAAATATTTCCTACAAAAAATACATTTGAATCAATTAAACGTTTAGGAACTGTAAATTTTTCACTTCACTCTTATTTAGTAAAACGTTAATCTGTCAACTAGTAAAATATCTGTCTAAAAATACACAGGCTCTTGGCTTGCTCTAGGCTTTTGGTGGCACGAAATAATATTTGGTAAGATGCCTATCAAATGACACATAACTGCTTACAAATGAATGAACATAGTGCAACATAATAAAGACAGGAAATGAATCACTAAATTAATCACTAACCTCTTAAAATAAAATGACTAATATTAGGACCTTTCTGATCATGTGGTTCCTCTAGTGGTTGTGGCTGTAAACAGGTGCATAGTGTGTTTATACCAGGAGCTGGTCCTGAAAATATGGTTAACTAAAAAATAAAATAAAAAGGAATGCACCTGAACTAAACCAGGCAGAAACAAGACTGTACCCTTCTCAATCAACTTTATGTCATCATGACCCCTTACTACAGCAAGACTGACTCTATAAAAAAAGATATTAATGTTATTTATGTCATCCACTAACCTCTAATATACTTTACATAGCTAATTCAAGAGTAGTTGGTTGCATTTAATATTAGTCATTTTGTCGTTCTTGTTGTGCATGCACACATTTTCAGGGAGACGAAAAATTTTCCTCTTGAGAATTTGGTTTGATTTTGCTAAATCGGACATCTGTTGCAAGCTGGGTTTGAGGACAAACAGCCTTATGTCAAAAACAATTACTTAGTTTTAACAAGACATCCCAATTAAGGACATTTCAGCAAGATAAAATAAGGCTAACATTAAGGCCAAGCAGGGTGTAGTTCCAAGTAGCCTAGACTCACTAAGTTAGCTAACCAACAGTGTGGTTGCTTACCTGCTTTACAAATGTAATATTAGGGCTGCACATGTGTAACTGCTGCTGCGCTGCGTCCGCTTCACTACTGAAGAGCTGCATGTGAGCCGAAAGAGCTGGCGAAAATAATCAGTAATCCGCAGCGCTACTGCCACGGGGAGGCGGAACCCAGCTCCGAGGTGGCGGAGCTGAGCTCCAGAGGGCTCCGGCCCACTTTAACCCCTGAGTATGCCGCCGCCAAGGCTCTAGAACACCACCGTGGTTCTTGTATGCGGACCTGCCAACTCCAGTGTCATGCTCCAGTGTCAAAAACTCAAAACGCTTTAGTATAGCACAGTGTTTCATCCTTGGGTAGATAAAAATAAAATAATTCTATTTTAGCACATGCCCAATCTCTCAGTGGGGGGGCCAGCAGGGGGGCCAGTCAGATTTTAGGGGTAGCCGGTGCCACCCCCAGCCACCCCTGTGGCCTCGCCTCTGAAGTCAGATAACTTTGAAAACGATTTAGTGTTTTCTGAAAGTGTTGAAACAGATCTACTGTTGTCCAAGGCAAACTGCATTGTCATCTGCGTAGAGCATAAGCTTATGTGTAGAATCGGTAATTCAAATTAATTAATCAAATTCACATTGTTTAGGTTCTTCCAGATAACTGTGGTCATAGGTTTGAGAGCAAAGCAGAAAAGTTCTGATGACAGTGCCATCCTTGATCCCTGTACCATGTAAATAGGACAAGATGCAACCATTTACTTCTGCTGTAGCCTTTGGTCTTTATAAGGCATTTTTATCAGTTTTATAAAGGTCTGTACAAACCTAGAAGCTCTGAGCATGTGAAGTATGTAAGTCTTCATTCTATTCTATTATATCAAACTTTCAAGCTTTCTCAGAGTCAAGTGAGGTAGCTGCTGCTGGATTCTTTGAGTCCTGCACAAATTACTAATATGTAGTTTCAGCTATCAGAAGAATTTATATGACTAATAAAGCCCACTCTGTCTGGACTGAGGAGTGTTTTGTCTTATCACTTAGATGGCAGTCGACAATCAGCTGAGCTCTTATTAAACTTATTGGGTGATAACTTTTGCAGTCAGTTGGGTTTTTGTCTTTTTCAGCACTAATGGGATAATGGCTTGTTATAAAAAACAAGATAATCCACCAACTTCAAATGCCTCGGCAAGCATAATTTTTAAAAAATGGTGAGAAGATTTCAGTGTAACATTTAGACAACTTAAAACCGTAAGGAAATTAAAAGTCAGCTTTTTAAGATGGTGCTGGTGTTATAGAAGAAGTTGGCTATCACTTCCTACCTCAGTGATGGAGATCTTCAGCACCTTAATTACACATGGCGTAGGATCCTGGAAAACCTTCTAAAAGTTGTGGTTTACTAATTCACCCACATTATCTGTAATACAAGAAACAAAATGAATATGGATACATTGCGATCTGCATCCAGTAATCCAGTGTCAGTGTTGCATTATTGCAGTATTTATATAATGTTGTCATAATTGGATGTCTTTATTATGAAGGCCATTTAAAGGCAATTATTGCTGTGCATGTTACTGTGTATATATGTGCTGTCTGTAGATGATACTGACACGATATACACTTTATTAACAAGAGAATTTTACATCTTTTTATCTAGTATGTTTATTTTCCCACAGCAGGCAGGTCTGGTCGGGATGAATCTGCAAACGAAACATCTGGAGCAGCAAATATTGGCAGGTAACCTGATCTCCAGCTAAACTGGAACAACGGCTTTAAACGTTACGTTCATCTGATTTACAAACATTACCAATGTAATGCTGGCCGTTAACGCTACTGACTGCAGAGCTAGTTTCACAAGATCCTGACTATGGACAGCAGAGGACATAACGTTATGACAATTTCAACACGGTGACCAGCATTGCTGATTTGTGAAAACACGTAATGACATTAATCACAATCATCGAGCAGCAGCGTCTCATTAAACTACTCCCGTAATTAAAATAGTCCGTCAGAAAAATATTGTCCCACGGAAACAAAGCCTGTTCTTCTGACCACTGCGCACTTCCGTTGTGGATTAACTTCTGTTGTAGGTTAACTTGTGTTGTGGCCTTCGCATTCGTGTTGTGGCTTTTGCATTCACGTTGTGGCTTTTGCATTTGCGTTGGCTCTTCTGCACCACCGTATATAAGGGGACCAACACAATATTAGGCAAGCGGTCATAATGTCATGCCTGATCAGTGTGTATATATACACTGTTGCCCATAAAGTTGGAATAATTTAATTTTCAGACACATTCCTCTGTTATTCCTTTTTATACACATCAGTATCACTTTTGACCAGGTTCAGTTATTACATACTGAGTCCATGGCTGTGTTGACAGACCAGAGTGTGGTCTATAAAATCCTCAAACATTGTTGAGAGGAAGGTCATTTAAAGCCACAAAATCTCCAGGACGACCAGGACTAACTACCAGACGAGATGATCGGCAGCTGTTTAATCTGTGCAGTAGAAATCGGAAAATGCCAGGGAGCTGCCTTTGTAGAGAAGACACAGAAGTAAAAAATATTTTATTCCAACTTTATGGGTAACGGTGTATATAAAGCTTTTGAAGCTCAGTGTGCTGGCTTTAGTTGTCACCATCTTGGCAGTGCCTCACTGCTCCTCACTCATGGTTAATCCAAAAATGAGCAAACAGGTGGAGCATGAGTGGAGCTGAGCCTTTGCTCTTGTCCCTTGAAGTATGTTGTGGATGAAAAGACTAGGGATAAACAGGGTCCCCATGGGTGTAGATGTCTTGGACATAACTAAGGCCACTTTGCCATCTCTCTGGCCTTGATGTAGAAGAAGACAGTGTCCAGTAATTCTGTTTTTGATACTGCAAAGTCACCACTTCAGTTTATCACATTCCCTGATATGAGATATCATCACTAGTTTCTTGGACAGTCCTAAGAAGATGAAAAATATGTCAGTAATGCACAGATATTGAAACCAAACTTACAACCTTAATAAGCTTTAAATAATATTCTAAAATTCACATTCCTTGCCTGTATTGCTACACTTATGAGGTCAGTTCAAAAATGCCCTCTAATTAAATGTGTTTGTTTTGGTTATAAAATACAGAAATGATCATTCCATGATAAACTGATGGCGCAACAATTTCTTTCACTTTTTCTGCCTGATGTTTTTCCCTCCTTACTTATATAAATAGAGTAAACGATGCATATTTCCATGTGCCAGACATCATAGTAATGCATTATGATGGCTGCTCTCAGAAATTTTTGAATCCGAGAATGATGGTCTGAGGCAATATTATCCAGAGTCACATCTTGTGCCTCTAATGGAGCAATGCTCCTCTTCAGATCCTCTTTCTCCATTTGGTACCTATTTCATTGCTCCGTTATATAAAAGTAAAAAAGCAGATAAAATTGTGGTTACCAATGTTGTTTCTTTTTATTTGAGCACTTCATAGACTGATAGCTGATTACAGGTTGCATCTTCACACTCACCTGAACCAGCTATAGATTAATAACAGTGTTGCTTCTCAGGTGCATCACCGTGTAACATTCCATATATTATGATAAATTTTTTCCTTCTGAACAAATAAAAATGCAACTGTCAGAATTACATACCTGGTGAGTGGGCGTCAAGTGACCTCTGAGAATCATATTCTCCTGTTGGCTGACCTGCTCCAACATGCCATCCTGTGCTGTTTTCCACATTTGCGCCATCTAAGGCTCTCGAAACACTGCACACCTTTGAGAGGTGTCACACTGAAACATCCTCCACTGAACAGCCTGACAGATCTAAGGTCAGAAAAAGAGACAGGATAAGCACTTAAGTGTTTTACACTGTTCTCTTTTTTCAGTAATGCTTCTGTGGGGTGTATTCATTTCTCTGCCTACAATTTGGCAGCAAGATGTGCTATATTCAATTATTTATTACATAGTAAAGTCTTTATCCATTACCTTTTTGAGTTTGAAGAAAGAGGCACCAGTGGCACACACTGCAGCTGAAAGTTGGAGGATCCCGGGAGGAGTGCTTCCAAGAATAGGCTTACATCGCTTGTGCTGACTCAGATAAGTCTGTGACTGAGTGTGCAGGATCATATGTAGAGTCCTGTGGATCTCGAATGTCAGTATCTGAGCTGCCTTCTAATGGCTTCTCCTCTTTCTGCTGCTCCTCCAGTTCCAAGCGAGATCTCTGACATCGTGTGTGTGTTGGTGTTGATGTCAGGGATACTTGCGCAGGTGTGAAGGCAACAGTTAAGGTGCCAACAGTGGAGAGCAGCATTTTCGACGTGCCTTTGATACGTAAAGGACACCATTCCATATTCTGTAAGGCCAAATTTAAAAATGAGAAGCAGTTCTGACCTATAAAAACCACAGGAGCATAATAAAAACATCACAGAATAAAGAAACTGTAGGTCAACAAACATGTACTTCTGAAGTAGTCGGGTCAGAGAGTTTTGATAGAGACGCTTGTGCCAACTGTGCATCTCTCCAGTGGGTCCATCTGGCAGGCCACATGATGCACCACAGCCAACTGTCCAGATGTGCTTGCCTAAACACCAAGAGCAGAAATATTTAATGCATGCACTTTTTTTTGAATGTCACAAAACACTGAATAGATACAGTAAATGTAGATGTAACTCACATTAATGGGAAGTTAATCTTAGCAGATCATCATCCTTGCAAACCTATATCTACGACATGGAGGAAAAGGAAATAAACCTCTCATACGCATCTGAAGAAAGTTATGTAATTAGAATTTTGCTGTTTTTACAGTTCTGTTATTGGGCCAATGCAGGGTTGCTTGTACAGTCAGATGGTGCTCGTGGTCCATTTTGCGTTTTCTCACTTCTCAGAGGAACCCACACATCTGTAACCCAGAGCTTTAAATGTAAGCACTAAACTTTAGAGAAGCAATAAAACCACTATTGGCAATACTAATGACTGAGCTGCATCAGAGTGATTTCAAGAGCAAATACTTACCAGTTTTTCAGTTTTAGAAGTCTGCATGTACAGTTCACCAGGCAGCGCAGCAAGTGAGACGTGACAACAGATTCATATTAATTTCATTATTGCCTTTCTGCAGGTTTGCAACACTCACATTTTCCCTGAGGTCTGATCGCTGCTCATTCTAACAGTGGCACGCCAGAACACTGTGGGCGTTTCACAAATTACAGATAGATGTAAAGCACATTGTCCCCTAGAACAAGGTAATAAAATAACTAACCCTCTATTATCTCTGAGGAATATCATTGCTTCAACTTTAACTGCAGACCAGCAACATGTGGAATAGGGCAGGGGTGAAATAGAAGGGTAGGAAAGTAGTTAATGCCAGATCACATAAATGGCAAATTTTAGTCAGTATATGTATATGCATATATAGAATAGAATAGAATGGAAACATTTTATGTATCCCAGGTCTGGGAAATTATTCTGTTACAGCAGCAAATACAAAAAAGTAGACAGAAGTTACAAAATAGTAAATTAAAAACCTATAAATCTAAATAGAAAGGGCATGACAGGCATGAGAAATATAAACAGTGCAAATAGAACAGGAGCTATATGGAATGTGCAAAAAAAAAAAAAAAAATAGAATGTGCAAAATTTCACTTAGTGCAAATGTAAGTTGTGCAAACTGAACAGATTACAGGTTACTTAGCAGAGAGCTGAGAATGCTCCCTGTCAGACAGAGATGAAGCATTATATAGAGTTATTGCTCCAGACAGGAAAAATTTCTTGTATCGGTCCTTGTGGCAGCTGGATCAGTCTGTTTGAGAAGGAGCTCCGCCGCCTGTCCAGAATGTGGTGGAGAGGGTGATCGGGGTTATCCAGAATAGATAACAGTTTGTTCAGAGTCCTCCTCTCCACCACAGCTTCCATGGTGTCCGGTTTGCAGCCAATTATGGAGCTGGCCTTCCTGCTCAGTTTGACAAGTTTGTCAGTGTCACCGGCTCCAGTGCTGCCTCCCCAGCAGACTACAGCAGAGAACAAAGTGCTGGCAACAACAGACTGATAAAAGATGTTCAACATCTTGCTGCACATGCTGAAGGATCTTAGCTTCCTCAGGAAGTAGAGTCTGTTCATCCCCTTCTTGTATACAGCCTCTGTGTTGGTCTTCCAGTTCAGTCTGTTGTCGATGTGGACGCCCATGTACTTGTAGTCCTCCACCACTTTGATGTTCTCTCCCAGAATGTTCAGGGGCTGTGTGGCCGTCTTCTTCTTCCTGAAGTCAATCACCATCTCCCTCGTTTTGGCCACATTCAGCAGATGGTTCTTCACAGACCACTCCACAAAGTCACTCACCAGCGCCCTGTACTCCTCCTCCCATCCACCATTAATACACCCGACCACTGCAGAGTCATCAGAGAACTTCTGCAAGTAGACCGACTCAGAGTTGTACTGAAAGTCTGAGGTGTATAGGATGAACAGGAATGGAGAAAGCACAGTGCCCTGTGGTGCTCCTACGTCACCCACCACCACATCAGACAGAGCAGCGCCATGTCAGACTAACTGTGGGCTGCCTGTCAGGTGGTCAGTAATGCAGGAGACTGTAGGTGAGTCTACCATCATCGTCTGCAGCTTCTCTCTCAGCAGAAGTGGCTGGATGGTGTTAAATGCACTTGAGAAATCAAAGAATGTGACTCTCACCGTGCAGCCAACACCATCCAGTTGTGAGTGAGCTCTCCACAGCAGGTAGATGACAGCATCCTCGACCCCCAGATGAGGCTGGTAAGCAAACTGTAGAGGGTCCAGCGAAGATATCACCTGTGGACAGAGATGGGCCACGATCTGTCCAGCACCTTCATCACATGAGATGTTAGGGCTGTTTGTCTGTAGTCTTTCGGATCAGAGGGAGTCAATTTCTTGGAGACAGGAGGTCTTCCATAGTGTGGGCACCTTCTCCTGGGTCAGGCTCCTCAGGTTGAAGAGGTGGCACAGGATAGCAGACAGCTTGCTGGCACTGGTCCTCAGAACCGTGGGGCTGATACCATCAGGGCCTGGAGCCTTTCCTGGATGTAGTCTCTCCAGCTGTCCTCTCACCTGGCCAGTTGTCACAGTCAGTGGAGGGAGCAAGCACATCAGAGGTGTGGGGGTTGGATCCAGGGAGCTGGGAGGGGAGGGGGAGGGCTGGGTTGGGGGAGGCAAGGGAGGAGGTGAGGATGTGTGGAGGCCAGAGTGTGTGGTGGAGGACATAGCTGAGGACTGTGAACTAAATCTGTTAAAGAAACGATTCAGCTCATTCGCTCATTCTATGTGTGTATACATACACCACTCAAATAACTACTGTACTAGATAAAAAACAAAACAATTAGAGTTACAGTACACTTTTCAACATAAAGGCAGATGTTTCTATTGATGCCCAAATTTAGATATACAATGTGTAATGCCACTTGAGGGAGGAGTCTCATTGCTTTCTATGTATTAGCTGTGAATAACACAAACTGCATGCAAGAGTTACACATTTAATTGTAAGTTGGTAATATTTATTACTCATTTTATTTATTTTGCCTACAGGCATCAAGTCGCTATTTGATATTGTTAAAACAGAAATAGAATTTGAAATAGAAATATTAAATAATTAAATTCAATATCAAATAATATTTCATGGCATTACATCTCACGGAGATACTACAGCAATAAAACCATCTGCCTAACATTGTGTTGGTCCCCTTAATGCTACCAAACCATCTCTGAAATATCAGGGTATAGGAAGAGAATGTCTAAGGGAGTCCTCTGATGTCAGGCACCATGCAGGATTCTTGCACTAATCCTTTTGGATCCTGTGGCTGTGGGGTGGAGCCTCCATGGGTCGGGCTTGTTCACCGCATCCTGTAAGTATGGTCACTGAGATTGTGACCTGGATAGTTCTGGAGGCCGGCTCAATGTTTTGGACTCTTTGCTGTGTTCTCTGAGCAGTTCCTGATCAGTTCCTCGGGGTACATTGTCCTTGCTAGGGGGGCCACTGCTGCTGCTGCTGCTGCTGCTGCTATTCTTCCTTTGGTGGTTTGATAATGCTGGTCTGACATCTGAAGCATATACACCTTTGCTTTGATTGGCAGAGACCCTTCATTCTAAGGGGTCTTGTTATTTTCCTTTAATTGCTCACCTATGTGTATATCTTACATGGTTTATGGTTTTAATACTGTTCATTTTTTAAGGAGCATTTTATTTTGTGTTAAGTGACCAGAGCAGCACTAGTTTGTCGCACTAAGATGGATGGAAATTTAGTATGCTTTTCCCACCCTCAACAATCAGCTAATGGTGGTGCTGTTGCTCCAGATAGTCCCGCTCGACCAAAGAGTGCACACCCGATGTCGGCTCAGATTGGCAGGCAGGAATGCTGACCTGTTATCGCCAGTCCAGATTGCTGGCTTGACCAGGGAATAACTACCCAGAGCAACTGCAGAATAGGTCTACACACCAGTTGCCTGCAGTCTGTCCCTCTCTGATCAGCAGATGAAGGCACCAACCTGTCCATCCAGACTGTGCTGCTCAGTGTGGCTACACAAAGCATCTACTTTTAATAAATTGTTCAGCAGGAAGAGTGTGAGTTTTATGTGCCTGACTGACACACAGCAACAGGACATGGATTACATGCATCTTAAGCTCTGCCCTGCTGACTGGTCTGTCATCGGTACACTGTGATGATCTCGCAGTGGTTTTCAGGACTGATAAACATGCAGGTTGATCTGCGCTTTCTGACTTAATAATCTCCCATTATCATTCATGCTTTTATTTGTTTTCGTTTAAATCATTGTAATGTATTTCTCATTTGTCTTAACATGGTCAGACTGTACAGAACGCTACCGCAGGACCTCCAGTTTTCTTGTGTCACTATTGGTTGCCAGTCAATCTTAGGAGTCAATTCGTTGTGTTAAGTCGTGTGTGGTTCTCCACACAATTCAAAACCCAGAGGAATCAATTCCTTCAAGCAGTGACACCTCGACTGTGAAATGCACTTCCTGTGTCTTTACATTGCATTGATTCTATTGACTGTTTTCAAAAACCAGCAAAAGAATTTCTTTCTTTTTTTGTTTTTATCACAAGCTTTTGGTTATGAGTAGGTTTTTTTTAGCTCTGTGTTTATGTTGTTATACCTCCTTTATTGTGTCTTTTATGTTTGTGTTATTGAATTTTATATTTACTGTGAAGCATTTGCTGATTTCTATCTGGGGACAGTTCTATATTAATAAACTTTACTTACTTATGAACAGTAACAGCTGTGGCTAAAGTGGCCACATGAACACACAATGGCCTCCAAGAGAAAACTGAACTGGGAAGCACCCAGATATGTTAAAGTATTTAAATGTGCTAAATTATTTAAGTATTGGGCACAGTGTGAATGTGAACAGCAAGCAAAATCACTTTTCCTGGATGAGAAAATGGTGGAGCAATGGTCCCATTGGGATCTACAGTAAAGGTCCTCATAGTGTTGTGATCCTTCCTTTACGCGGTCTGCTGTTGTAAGACATTTTCAATAGGAAATCTCACGAGTGTGAGAGTCTTAAAATCTAGAAATCCTTTTGAAAGCAAATCTCTAGTGATTACAATGTGAATGCCAGCAGAATTTACCACAAAAACTAACCGTGGATGGATTGGAGTCATGGGGGCACGGCTTTTCTATTTTGTTATGCTGCAGTTTTCAGAGAGGACTAAGCCACATTTGGCCCCAAGACAAAAATATGACTGAGAATTGCAGAGACCAGATGTAACCAAATGGTTAGAAAAGAGACCTCAATAGAAATGTTGGGTAGAAAAGCTATATAACACAAACAGCAGTCAGGAACCAAGCTAACTGACTAATACATTTGGCCATAATGATAATGTGCTACCCAAATTTGCATTGTTTTTCCTCAGGTTAAAGTTTGCTTGAGACCCAGAGTTTGTATCTGATTTCAGAGTAAAATCAGTCAAAATATCCTTGAATATTTCCTGCAGTAACATTATACAACAACATGTTGATGAATGTAGATGCTTTTAAAAACATTAATTTCAGCTTTTGTTTGTTCTTCTGTAGCTCCACACTGTGCTCCAAATGATTTAAGCTCCAGAATGAAAACCCAAATCTAAGCCCTTGTCCTGGTCAGAAATACTGCTGCTTGATATCAGCTAAACCTGCCAGTAGATGTGACAGCTGAAGTTTATCCAGGTTGTTTTTCTTGGACAGGTCGTCAATAGCCAGTCATTGTTAGATGTGAAACTTGACTGGATAAATGGAAATGGATAAATTCTAGTACTTCAATAAAATACGGACAGAGACCAACCCAAAAGTACAGATTTAACCACACAAGTACCCCCACGTTGCTGCTGAGTGCTTAGGGTCAGTGAGGAGCGGCTTTCCTCACTACTGGCAGCAGGAGAAAACAGTGTAGTGTGATTTATGATGTTAATCATTAGTAGGAGAAGAGTGGAGGCACAGGGGGAGCAGAGAGAAGCTGCAGTGCTTGATGGAGTGTGTCCTCTGCTTGAGCCAACCCTACAGTTGGCTCCACGCAGAGAGGCTGAGCCCACTGTTGCCTGATGGAGCGAGATGGACAGCAGCTAGCACGCTGCATGCATTGCTGGGCTGTAGTTAAGAAGATCATCGTAGCCAAGTCCAAATTATTTTAAGATCTTGACTCAATCCCGACACTGGCACGACTGAGTCAAAATAAAACAATACGCCCAAAGCCAATTAAGAAATGTTGATGAACAAAACAGGACGTAAGCTTTCATTTCCTTCATTTTGGCAGCTGTTAGAAAGTACCCACTCTGACACCTATTCAGGTCAGTTGGAGCTAGAACATCGAAGGGCTTTGTATGTAACGACAAACATTTAAAATTCTATTTTGGCCAATGAAAAGAAACTAACATGAGAAAAAAAAATCCAATAACTAATTCCCACCAACACTTTTGCTGCAGCATATTGGATCAACTAGAGGCTTTTGAGAGAGTTATTGAGAAACCATGATAAATAACAAGGAATTACATTTATCCAGACAAAAGTAATAAATACAAAAACTTGTTTCTCAGCATCACTCTGAGACAGAATGTTCCAAACTTTGATAATATCGCACAGGTGAAAGAAGCGCATCCTTGTTTAATTTGTAAATGAAAGGACATACCCTCTGTGAGCTGCGGTTTCTGAGATATTTAGGACCTAACACAATATTTTCTGTTTGATTTGAATTTAGAAGCAGAAAATTACATGTCATCTAGGTCTTTATATCTTTAAGACATACTTGCAGAACTGATTTGTTTCATCTAGCTTCATAGATTAACACAACTGGGTGTCATCTGCATAGTAATGAAAGTTTACACAGTTTTTCCTAATACAGTTGGCTATAACGGAAGCGTGTATGAGGTGAAAAATATTGGCCCTAGCATGGACCCTGTGGAACTCCTTGATGAACTTTTATGTGCGCAGAAGAATGAATGTTTACATGAACAAATTGAAATCTATCAGAACAATTGATTTAAACCACTTCTTGTTACTTTAATCAGTCAAAGAAACTCATTGGGATTTGTCTGCAGCCAGTCTGAATGCACCAGAGTTAACAGCAGCTGTGTAATTTACAGTGGATTGACTGTTTAAATAAAACTAGACTTGTAACTTTACATTGCACATTACTGTGTAAAGGATATACTCAATAAGACTATGATTGGTTTCTTGTCCTTTGAGGGTTGTATGTTAAATAAAATGTTTTTACACGCTCACAAAAATATTAGAAAACACTCATTTGAAATCATATTTCTAATGACCTGATAAATGTAAATCCAATATTCACAGTTGCTTTTGTTCTGTTTTAGCCCCCAACAACTCCTTAAGGATTTCTTCAACATTGTGCATCACTCTCACACAAATGGACTTGATTTTTTTGCAATTATAGTCACAAAAACAATTTTTCTAGACATATATGGTGGTTAGAGGCCCATCAGGCCCCTTTCAATAGCAGGAACCATATCACTGCTCAGTCGGCTTCATGGCTGCTTGATACTAAGCAGGCAGAATCTAAAGAGGAAAGCCACCCATTCCTTAGTAATCTAACCAGCTGATCCCACCGTCTCTCTGTCACACACTGAAGAAGAACAAGGTCTCTGTCGGAAGCCGGCCGCTTTGTGAAGCATGACAAAAGTTCTGGACGGGGGAAGGGGAGCATCTCATATCAGACAAGCTGTCAGAAGTTCAAAGAGGGTTCAGAGAGGAGTCAGACTTGACGTGAAGTGAGCTGTTGGTGCAAACAGACCCGAGACTCTACCTGACGTCTCACATGCTGCAGACATTTCACTGTCTCCTCAAATGGCAGGTCGAATTGCTGGAATCTCCTCTCTGATGACAAGTTTTTGTTTTCCTCTTCGGATGTCTTTCGAGTGCTTAAATAAAACACAACAGTCCACTGCTGCGGTGGCCAAATCTGGCAGTTTGGGAAGACAAGTTTGTTTAGGAGGAAAGACAATTGATGCTCACAGTGTGTAAGGCACAGGGAAAAAGTGTACATAGCAAGCACTTTGATACATTCAAGATGCCATTCTCTAGTTTCCAATTCAATACGATGCTGATTCATCAGTCAGACTTGATTAGACACACTTGAGAATTCCACTCCCTGGAGTCCACTATTTGTCCTTGAATAAATAACATATAGACTTCAAACGGCTAAACTACACCCAGACAGATGCAGAGAATAAAGACCATTCAAATTCATTGTTATTACTGGTAGCTCTCTTTATTTATGCTTTTCCTGCAAATCTTTGTGGGGTTATGTGCCTGAACCTGTATCTAAACCCTGAATTATGTGGATGACAAACTGTTCACAAATGATCCATGGGAGTGTGGCTGCATTTATGTTGCTTTCGCATTTTACCCGATGGATGATGGATGTGGGATTAGGCAGTATCATGAATCATATCAATGCCTCCCCAGTCACTTTCGAGACTTGAGCAACTAAGCCCCGTTCCTGAATGATTCTCTTGTAAAGGCAATGCATAATGCTACGGCTCCTTATGGATTAACATAAGAAATTTAAACCCACACAGCATTTAAGCATAAAAAATACCCCCGTCGTTTGGAGAATAGAAAGCAACAAAATGACCTCTCTGCTTGTGAGCCAATCAGCACTAATAAGACATCATTTTGTATTCGAAAATGAATCTCTGTGCAATAAATGCGAGAATTTGGATTTAAAATTTCATTGAGTTTAGCTGCACTTGGAAAAATACCTGCTTATTATAAGCAAAACATGCTGCATTTCAGCCAGTTGTCAGTTTTATTATAACTGCACAGAGTCATTTGGGTTGCATCCCACAGCATTTTTGATTGACAAAACAGCACAGTTAAATGGCCAAGTAAATGTCAAGTTTGTTGTTGGTGCTGACCGATTTTGTCCTCTTCTCTCAGCAGAAAGCACACACACACACACACATTCACGCACACACATGCATGCACATACACTTACTGCAGTCTCTGTCTATAGTCTACTCTGTAAGCAACAGCAGACATCATTAGGTGCTCAGAGAAATCAACAACTCAGATACCTGTATTATATCAGCACGCAAGACAGATCTATAATCAACCAGTCAATTCATCACTGGTGACTCAGGAACACCCTTGTATGATGTATGTACCTCTCTCTTTGTGTGTGACCCATCTGATGTTTAGCTGTAAGTATAAGTTCAGTTGTAAATGCTAGGTACATGCTAAAAGCTGGGATGCTAACAAAATGACCCGACTAGGTCAGTGTGTCCTTGCTGAAGCAGGGCAACGTGGACAAACATGTGCATCGAGATCCAGCTAAGTGAGGCCACCTCTCCAGAGGACTCGACTGGAGCAGGAAAGGAAAACACAAAATCCACTGAGTGCTTTGTAGGTTCAGTGTTTTGGAACAATCCACTACATGTGAGATGTATCCTCTACAATGAGCCGTTGTTGCAGCTTTAGCTTTTTACATTTGTCAATCAGAGGCACCTGATAGGTTAAGTCCCCTCATGCAACATTAATAGATAGTATGTAAACACTGAATGTTTTATAACCCATTCTAATGGAATTGTATTTTTTTACATTGGGATTTAAAGCCAAGACAGGAAATATGAGACCTAAAGATTTCCCTGAGTAAAGTTTTGTGACATCAGTTGTCGAATTTCTACATGTTTCAGTAGCAAGTATTCAGGTCTGTTACTTAAGTAAAATGATTAAAACCACTATAAAAATACCGTATTACAAGTCATGCACTAAAATGTTACCAAAGTAAAAGTATGTAAATATAATCAGAGAAGTCAGTGCAGTAAAATGGCCCCTGTGACTGTTGTACTATTAAATCTTCTGTCAAAATGCTATTCTCATTCAGTAATGTGAAAACAGAATTTTACCACTGCAGCTGGTCTACGGCATTTTAGGTATTTACGATCCTGGTGATACATTTTTGGTGAATATATATTTATTTATGTGCTTGTTTGTTTGATTGTGTCTTTAAATAAAGACCAAACTCCATCACAGTTACTCAGTCCAAAGTGACACCTTCACAATGCTTGCTTTGTCCGAACAGCAATCCAAATTTCTACACTGTTGAAGCTAAAAAAAAGTTTTAAAAAACTAATAATTACAAAGAAGTGCAAAAGTAACTATGAAATGTTGGCTTCTTTGTATTCTGTTTGATTTCAGCTGTACCCGAGTGTAATTTTGAGTAGTTTAATTTACCACAAGGAAGCATTTAGAAGCTCTTCTTATCTTTTGTATGCAAAAACCGTACACTGTGAAGTGTCTAGTAACTAAATAGGTCAATATAATGGTGGTAGAACTTTCTATTCTTCACTGTGACTCTAAGTATTTAATTTTATTTACAGTACTACATGCATAATTACAAAAAAAATGTCAGTGCTTTTTAATAATACTGGCTTTTATTTGCCTTAAATTATTTCCAATTTTCCCTCCTCCACTGACATCCTAATCAGTTTGCCTTGGCTACAGCTGACAACTCCAGCTCTATTTATTGCATTACCATGGTAACAGAGGTTTCCCAAAACAGCATGACATTAGAGCAGATGTCAGTCAAAATGGAAACCTACCAATGCCAAAAAGCATGTTTGAAAAGTACTGTGTAATTATTCACTGAGCAGCCTTGAGAATTTTCTTTTTGGCTTCGCGCTGGTTGATAAATTTAACATGCGATTTCACAGAATGCACTGCACCCGCTACAACCTTCAGTAACAAGGCCTCTCCCAAAGTCGGCCATCTCAGGTTATAACTTAATTGCTCGGAACTGGCCCCATATTCAACACATTGATCTGTTGAACACATTACAGAAAAGGGTATACCATCTGAAGACAGGAAACGCTTTCACCAGCTTGATTACTGATTATGCCTTGATTAACAGGGAGATGGAGGAGTTTGTGTGTATGTGTGTGTGTGTGTAATGTAGTGTCAGCTTACGTGTGTACCCATTTCAGTGGATGCTATTGCTGTAATTAGCAGATGTGACACTCTTGGGCGCCTCTTGTAGTTAGATTGCTTAGTTTCCTGCATCAGAGGAGCCCCATGGTTGCCACAGTGGCTGGCAGCCTCCCAGTGGATGCAGAGGCTGCCAGTGCTTACAGCTTAGTCCTTTCAGTGCGGGAGGAGGAGGAGGTGGGGGGCGTTTGCTGAAAGAGACCTGTTTTGTCAGTTACTGCATTGTGATTGCCACTCTGCTGAAAGTAATGTTACTTGGCTATGACAGTGCAGCACAGAATAAAGTCTCTATAGTTTAAATACCAGCACAGCATTGGAATAGAGAGGTCTGTATGGCTTGAGAACACGACCTTATCCCTGAGGTGACTTATATTACTGTCTACTGTGACTCACTGGCTTTATATAAAGATAGATGAACTCTCCTTGACGTCACCAATAAGCACTTGTGAAGCTCATTGTGGCGGTTCTGGGAGTTGAGATCTTTACAGAGCCTGTCTAACGTCCCGACTGCATGAGCATAAAAGCAGAGAGTAAGTAGAGTGAACTGGGCAATGCAAATGTCTCTATGCAGTACTGACTTGTCACTCAGATGAGCTACACCCATTTTCCCTTTTGCAAAGTTGAGCATTTTAACATGAAAGTCAATGGGAATTGCCTGGCTTTTGGTTCAGCCTCTAGTGGCCACTCTAGGAACTGTGATTGTTGGCACTTCCACATTGGCCTCATTTTTCGGCCCTGAAGGTTGCCCCTTACCGGGTCCCAGGGAGACATTTCTGTGATTTTTAGCGGTGGGAGAGAGTGTTTAATCTGTAAATTAATAATTTTTCCTAGGATTTTGATAGATATTATCTGTTACAGTTTTAAAAAATAATTTATTAGTTTTTAATCCTTTATATACATTTTATTTTAAACAACAGCAACTATCTGTAAAATGATACATTTACTGATTCACTACATTAAAAATAGTGTAATTTCATGGTCAAATATTGTAGAAGAAAGAAATACCATTTATTTTTTGAAAATATTTTTATGTGGATATTATTTACAATTCTCTTCTGTTTTTTTAATTTATTTTTTTTAAAGTTAATGTGTAATTTTTTCGGTGATATTAGTTTTTCTTTTTTGTAATTTAGCAAAATTAGGAAAATCTGTAAAAAAAAATCATAAATTGTTCCAAGAAAATACAGTTAAAAGAATAGGAAGAAAGTAGTGCTGTAACAAACTGATGATCCCTGTATGGATACTCACTGCATGTAAACTGAGGTTTAGCTGCAACATTTAACCATCATATTGTGAAATACAATTTTACTGCCACTGTTAGTTTTTGAAGTAGCTAGCAGCAGAAGGACACTTTTACAGCGCATGCCATTTTAACATAAAGTCAATGGGAATTGTCTGGCTTTTGGTTCAGCCTCTGGTGGCCACTCTAGGAACTGTAATTATTGGCACTTCCACATTGACCTCATTTTTTGGCCCTGAAGGTTGCCACTTACTCTGTCCCAGGGAGACATTTCTGTGCTCGGTAGCAGTCGGGGAGAGTGTTTAATCTGGTCCAGCTGCTGTGAAGAATCAACACGAGCAAAACCCCCCCTAAGAATAGCACTTCATTAAAATTTAAGGCGGCTTGCTTTTCCAACAACTGACCGATCCATAATTTGCCATTTTGTTTGAGCTGGAAGAGAAGACCGTCATGTTTCCTGTCCCTCGAGTCGTATCCTGATCATGTTGCCTCTCCGGCGAGATAAGAGAACAAACACCGTCAAGCAGCTCATCTGCAAGTCAAGTGTCACTCAGGTTTCCCGTGTTGTGCGGCAGCTGTTAATCATTGTGAATGAGAATACAGGCCACCAGGTGTGAGACATCTAATCTATTTCATCAGCCTGATTTACACCATGAATATGGAGATTCATATTTAATTATTATACACTGTACCGCAATGTAGTAAACCCCTTGAAGATCGGTCTATTGAGTTTAGATTAAGGAAAAACTGCCGCATTGTGTTTGTCACAAATACTAAAAGCACGTGAAACAAAGCAAGTCTTTGATTTTGTGAAGAAGTTGCACAGTTCGAGGCAAATATCAAAGTCAAGTGAATGCACTCCACCAGCTCAGTGACTCAGTTACACTGTGCATCATCTTGGGGCTAAAAGATAATGGATATCCTAAACAGTCATGACAGAATCCCTCCATTCTTTGTCATGCTGTGAATAATGTGCCAGTGTTTGGTCCATCAGCTGAGTAAGAGCTAAGTGGTGCTGCAAGCATCAGTCTGATAATGAACACTGACTGTCAGATGTGTCTTGGAAACTTTGCTGACTGCTTATTACTTCAATCCCAATTAAAAGGGAGAGTTGCGGTCGTTGATAGTCCAGAAGAATGTGGCAGACGCGGCACATGCGCGTTCAAGTCGGCGCCTACATCAGGCCATTGTTATCACCACAATGCACATGTGTGGACATTGGCAAACCTACAATTATTCAGTGCAGATTGCTTTTGGCTGGAAAAGAGGAGAGAAAAATAAATGTTCCCCGTCGACACAAACACTTTGCAAGCCTAATGATAGCATAAATTATGACACATTCAAACACAAATACTGTGGCAAAAGAAGATGCCTGTAGGCTAATGAACTATTAACATACAGAAGAATCAAATATATGCAAAAAAAAAACCCTTTTGATGCAAAAAAACCCAACATTGTTAACTTGGTGGTAATTAACATTTAAAATGGATAAAGGTCACTACTTAAATTTGCAAGCAAGCACTAAAACATGATTAGAATTAGTGAAGAAATGGATGGGTACGCTGCTTTTAGTTTTCTGTTCAAGCCTTTGTTGGAACTTGTTCTTATTCCTATTAACTTTGTTGTTATAATTTATGCTATTCCAGACCTAAAGTCAACAGTTTTCCAGTATGATCTCCAAAGTTTCAGATTTATTACATTCTGCTTAACAAACTCAAGTGTCTTCTTTGAATTTGCCTCATACAGACCTGCATCGTCATATGTGACATGCTACAGAGGCAGCGCTGTAATATATGTCCTGCATTTCAAACTAGGTGACTGCATTAGGGGAAGGCTCATGTTTTTGTGTGTGGAGCGCAAATATGTTTATACAAAGAGGTCATAGTGTCACTGTCATGGCTGTAGTCTATTATTTCTCCACGAAAACAGCAGTCGGCTGGCCTCTCGACGCCTGTGTTGAATGTTAAAAACCAGGAGATGAGTCACAGTTCATCACAACCCTGTGTTAACATTATAAGTGCTAAACATCAACATATTAGAATTGTCACTATGAGCATGTTAGCAGCATTTGTTTTTTTTCTCACAACAGACCTGCTGGTTGAAGTACAGCTTACAGATTTGCTCCTAGCACTTCTGTAGACTCGTAGTTACAGCTGCCAGTGGATCAAGTTGACTAGTATACAATTAATAAAATCCTTTATGATGCGTTTACAGCCTGTATTCTGATATTAACTGCACTATGAATGGAAATGAAAACTTGAAAGTGAAATAATAAAAGCCATTAAATGAGTCTTTTTCCCAATTTAATTATCTGAGGACATTGCACTTAAGCCTCACATTAATGTCAAGGTGATCTTATTGATGGATCCATCATCCTCCTTCTTTTCCACATCTCCACTTTCAAAGCCTTTTGCTCCTACATCATAAATGCACGCTCTTTGAAATATTGACGACACAACCTAATATTCAACAGAATGCTGCATTGTTATTTATATCATTGATTTGAATTTACAAGGAAGCTTTGCCTCCTTGGTAGCGAGATGATCATAGGCAGCATTTATGGACACTGCAGACCGGCACTGCTGCCTTCTAAAGGGAGTGGAAATGGACAAATGGAAGGAAATGACTTTGAATGACATAGTGTGGTGTGAGTCTGCTCTACACAGTCTTTACAAAGAGGTCACCACCTATTGGTTGGCACGTCTATCCAATTGCTACCAATCACAGCTCAATTTGTTTGACATGGTTTGTTGTGGTTGATCACAGTGGATGTGACTGACACAATTTCTGTCTTGTCTGTCTACTCTGTCTCTGTCTGAGTTCGTATATTTGAATTGCTTGTCAGTGTAGATAAGAAAAGATACTCCTGGCAGGACTGAAATACATTCTAATGATTATAAACCCTTAACATTTCTATTATTCTTTAGCTTATCTGTTCTGGAAATTAATATTGAAAACAAGGATTGTCATTCTTAGTTGTTGTGCTGTGTGAGGCCAGTCTCTTGTTCTTAATAAAGTCCACAAGGCTCTAAACAGATAAAAAAAATACAACTCTGGCAGCAAGGGTGTATGGCATACATCTATAGCTGCGTATATCTGTAAAATGATGATATTTTTAGCTGGTTTAAATATGGTAAAACTCTAATTTAATAGTCACACACTGTAAAGAAACAAGTTACTTTTTGTAAAAACAAACCATGATTTTTGATGTGGACATAATGTAAAGTTTTTGGGTGATTTTTTTTTTTACAGTCAACATTTAAATTAATACTTTTTATGGGATTTTAACAGGTATTATTTTTTGTAGTTGTATGTACAAAGAACATATTTTATTTTATACATGTTCGAAATAAACATTCATTCATTCATTCATTCATTCATTCATTCATTCATAGTTTAAAAAAATCATTCATTACATTTTAATCCTTTATATGCATTTTATTCTAAATAACAGCAAATATTTGCAAAATGTAAAATGATATATTTACTGATTTACTACGTTAAAAAAAATAGTGAAATTTTATTGTCAAATATTGTACAATTTAGACCTGTTGATTTTTTTTTACAGGTTAGCATGTTATTTTTTTTTTTTTTCGGTGATTTTAGTGGTTCTATTTTGTAGTTTAGCAAAAATGGGAAAATCTGTTAAAAAAAAAATCATAAATTGTTAAATTAAAAATTACAGTTAAAAGAACAGGCAGAAAGTAGTGCTGTAACAAACTGATGATGGTCCCTGTATGGACACTCACTGCATGTGAACTGAGGTTGCAAAATTTAACCTTCATAGAGTGAAATACAATTTTACTGCCACTGTTAGTTTTTGAAGAAGCTAGCAGCAGAAGGACTCTCAGACAGTACAGTCCTCCATCATGGCCGATGCAAAGTCTCACTATTTCAGAACAACAGACAGATAAACAGAGAAACTGCAAACATACCTCCACCGTGGTGAGGATTTTTTTTTCCTACGGTCAATGCAGAATTAAAGTGACTGACTGATTTTACATAAACAACAGTAGTGTTTGAATAAAAGGAAACATTAATGAGCCAGATGAATGTAAGTCATTTCATGAAGACGGTATTTTATTTCCTTTAGTGTTTTTCCCAGAGAACTGAGAGAGCTGCGAGGAGTGGGCTGGGCTTTAGTCCCTCTTCACCGCATGCTGGGTGGTAAATGTTAAGAGCTGTAGTCACAATCACCAGGACTGCTGTGCATTTGAAGTGTGTACTGGAGGCTGTGGTGATGGCGGCTGTAGTGTTTGGAGCAGATGTGGTGTGTCCCCCGTGGGATTAGTATCTCTCTGCAGCCTGCCTTTGGTTGATTTATTTTTTTCTATTTTCTCTAGTTTTCCACTTCTCTTACGATAAAGATTCTTTCAAATTGAGCACCATAAATGGGTTTCATGTAATGAATTAGGATAGAACTCAACACACATCTCATGATCCTTATTACTGAGATTTCAGTATCTTACTGTAGGAAACATATATAATCCCCCTGTGGAGATCACCTTCAGTACAGAAATCAGTGAAGTGTTCAGTTTTTACAATTTATATCTATGCTGATAAATACTGACTTGCTTGTTGGTGCCAAAGCCTATAAAATCAAGGGTCTATTTAATCACAATCCTGCCATATTAGTCTTTTCCTAGCCTTAGCCCTGTCTCCGGTGAAGAATGGTTGGTCGTGCTTAGGGTCATCCTGCAAGGCCTCTCATAAATTCCACCAGCGTTACCTGTCTTCTGGCACTTGCTTGATAACACTCATTATTGCTCAATGACCTGGAGGCAAAGCTTCACTTTGGGCCCGCTCACCTCCGAGCCACAGCTGGGGAAACTGTCCTCCTTGCAGCTCACCTCTGCTTTTAAAAGCCATAAACTCATGCCCGACAAGTTAGCCAGGAGACAAGAATCACAAGCGGTGATTATTTGATATTGTAAAGTGAATTACACCCTCCACCGTCCTCCGGAGGAAAGGAAGGTTTGTGAAGGACCAAAGGGATGTATCCAGGATGTGTGCAGTTTATGAGCCTCCTCAATCACACAGAGGAAGAGAGTGTTTGAATCTCAGTTCAACCCGGGGCGACAATGAAAGTTTGAAGTCTCTGTCAGTGGTGAGATGAAATAATAAAAGGGAAGAAAAAAAGGGAATAAAAAAACCCTTAACATTGTCTGTGATGTAATTTTTTAACTCTGCAGTGATCACTCTAGTGCGCAGCGATGAATTGATGGACCACGGGTGTAAGAATATTCATGGTAAAGGAATGAACCAGAAACTGTAGACTTTAAACGGTGCTCCAGTGTGCAGTCCTGGATGAAGCACCTTTCTTTAACGTAAACACTCCTCTTAACGCACTCACGCTGGAATATATAGAGGCTCAACTGAGGATAGAAACCATTTCAATGGCCAAATAGAGCGAGAGGGCCCTAGGAGGCTATTCACACTAGTGCTGATAGTTGTTAAAACCCCGTGTGCTTCACTTCAAATGGGTTTAGAACAGCTTGCGGATGTGAACAGGGCAATGGAGCAACACCATAATACACTCTGGGATGTTCACCTCAGGCGAGCACTCTGTGATGCTAAGCACCTCTCTCAAAGCTGCCAAAGAAAGTCCATTGATTTCTCTCTTTGTTTGTGGACTTGTTTCCATTGTGGGATTTGAGAGAGAAACAGAACTACCAAACCACTCTCATGGTAGAGGCTTCCCAAGAGTCAATGGTTCAAAAAAATCAATCAATTAACATGATTCTTGGGTTTTCTTCCCGAACAGAAGCAACTAAAGCAAAACCTCTCATGACAATTTGAAAACTGGGTCAAAGTAAGAAGTACAATCTTAGTTAGGCTGTTTCTTGACATTTCGATGCCCTGGGTGAGATTATCCACTGGAGCACCTGAGCGGTTGGATGCTTCCATTAGGAAATCTCATGGCATTTAACCACTGAGTTCAATTTTAGCTTTCTTCTGTTTCATTCAGCTTCTGTTCTGTGTACATCACCATCTACTGGTACCTTTACATGCACATGGGGAACCACTGATGCCACTCAGTCATTATTTTACAAATGGATGTCCTGACCAAGTTTTATAATCCAATATTTATTTAAATGTAGTTTTTCACCCTTAATTATACAACTTAGACCTACATCAAAATAAAG
Source organism: Dascyllus trimaculatus (assembly GCA_024666655.1). Lineage (NCBI taxonomy): Eukaryota > Metazoa > Chordata > Actinopteri > Pomacentridae > Dascyllus > Dascyllus trimaculatus. Next base: position 27,403,225 of record CM045448.1, read on the forward strand.
TTAGGTCTGTTTTATAGCTGAAAAGTTTAGCATTTAAAAAATAAAAGCATATTTTCATATGTCCCATACTGTTAGGATCCCTGTTTTGGCCCTCCCCTCTCTCCCTCTACCTCACCTGCACCCGAGCTCTGCCTGCAGCCTGATTGCAGGGATTAGAGGAAGTGAGGGGACCAGCACACTTTTACTAATCACCACTTGCAATAAAACTCCAGCTCATAGGTCCACTCACCGCCAGATCATGATCAACGCAACTCCGGTTTCCCTGCTGGTCCTGCTCTGTCTTCAGCCTGCCCACCTGCCTGCCTAGGATAAAATCCCGAGGCACCACCACCACTACCAGAACCCCCCTGCTTCAGCGACTCACTCGCTGCCTGGATTCTGCTCCCTGCCAGCCGACATCAGCTACTAGACCTCGGCCCGTCCCCTTCCAGCGATCTCCTAACCTCTGCTGCTGTCCGTCCTGCATCGGCGACACACTCGCCCTCCGGGATCCTGCTCATAGCCCGCCTGAACCTACTGCTGATCCCAATCTGTCCCATGCCTGCCTTCCCTGAGTCTGCCCGTCCCTTTAGTTAGATTTCGGTTATGTGAGTAACCCCATTTTGTTTGTGTAGCTTTAGTTGTACTCATCTGTTTTTCTTTGTTCCTAATCTGTTTGTCTCGTGAGAGTTATTCCTCGGTTTTGGTAGTTTGGTCTCTTTTCTGAATTAAGTCTGGTTTCCTCATTCATTTCTACTCCCTCAGTTTAGTTTTATCTTTCTGTATTAGTTTTCCAGCAGGGTGAATGCAATGTGACAGTGAGTGGTTGGTGGTGGTTGGAGGGGCTGATGGCGCGGACTGGCAGCCTCGCCTCCGTCAGCCTACCCCAGGGCAGCTGTGGCTACATACGTAGCTTACCACCATCAAGTACAGAGTGAATGAATAATGCAATGTAAAGCATCTTTGAGTGCCTTGAAAAGCACTATATAAAGCCAATGCATTACTACTATTATTATTATTAGTCGGTTGTCTATGTCCCCATTTTGTTAGTGGAGTGTAATTTATTCATAAGTGGTTTTCGTATGTTTCCTCTCCAATTTTTAGTTTAGAGTGTTTGTAGTTTTGCCTGTTTGTTATATGAGGTTTGGTTCAGACTTTTCTCCCAGAGTTTAGTTTCCCATTACATATTGGTTTTAGGTTCTTCCTGTGTTCTTGTAAAAATCCTTTTTGCAAAACTCCACCCCTGAGTCTGACTGCCTCTGTTTCTGCACTTGGGTTCAAATCTCTGCTGTTGTGACACATATTTTGCGATCTTTCCAGCAGGGAAGATAAAAACTATTTTAATGTCAGGACTTTACACTGGTGCTGTCATGATGCCAAATTTCTGACTTCATTATAAATCTATTAACACTGATACTGAAACAATAACACAGCAAAAACCTTAAACCCTAGCAAAAGTGGAGTAATAATATATGACAGAACATTAATAATCAAAACATTCATTAATCAAAACTGAAATTTTTTGTCAGTTCAAGGCAGTGAAACCCATAAAACAACAGGAGGGAATCACTGTATCACAGTGTGTTCACACTTTTTAATAAGATCAGTCCTGCACACGTTCATCTCTCTCCGACTTCACATGTCACACTGCAGCTTATTAACGGATAAATCCTGGCAGAGAGTTTGCCTCTGGAGTTCACATTTTGTTCACACACTTGTGCTTTTTCTGCAGGAATTCAGTTGATTGTTTATATTGTTAATCTGCGACCTTGTGAATGCCCGATTTTCAGCAGCTTGCAGTAACGTGAGTTCACATTATCAGTGCCAACGGTGGGTTTGCAAAGATGTCTGCCACATTGGTAAGTTAGCTAAAAAAAAAATGCAGCCAAAATAAACAGTTATCATCAATGTACTTTGATGGTGAAAAAGTTTGCTCATTACAAAATGAATCACACTTGTTGGATTTATATTAGAGGACATGATGTATTTATACGATCTATGACCTTTCGCTAAGCTCTCATGCTTTACATTCTTTGTACAAGTCAGCATTTCTGTTGGAGAGATGCTTCGCTGTGTTGATTTCACATTGGACATTCTTTGCAGATGAGCTTTGTGGCATCTGTAGACTTTCGCTTACTGTCGACTATGTGAGCAAAGTAATTCCGTGTTTCGCTTTGTGTGCGTCTGCTTTATCCACAAGGACAGTCGGCATCAGCGCTCGGATTTGTAACCATGTTTTGGGGCTGCGGAGGCTGTCATAGCTGCAGGGCATGAAAGCAGACATGCACTCGCTGCCCCAAAGTCACACCACGACGTTAAACACTGGAAGCACTGCAAGCAAAACCCTGCTAATCAATTAAAACGTCAGTAGTAATAAAAGGGGATTTACTATGATTTTTAATGGCAATACTTTTGCAGTGTTTGTATAATGTACGACAGTAAAACAACCAATCGCTCGCTTTGTTAGTGCTGCATGTTCCTGATGCATCTGATGTTTAAATTAACTGCTATTTCCATGTATTTTGTGGCTCAGCGGATTACGTAGCCTGCAGTGTTTTATTAGAGCGCAGTAGGGTGACTTTGACAGATGTCATTCCAGAAGCAAACATCTGGATTCATTGCTGATAGGCTACTTGATGCCTGGATTTGTTGCATCATGACATCAATTACATTAACAAAAGAAAGCCTATAATGATAAGCCATGATCTACTCTCTGAAGTTAAACTGACTGAAAACATAATTCCAGTCGGCATATCTTTTCACATATAGTATGAATTACATGAATTCGAAATCTAATCTATTTTGATGTGGTCATGGCTGTTTGAACATAAGTAACTTGGCTCCTCTTGCGTGATTCTTACAAAGTGATGTGGACATACGAATCATAAGTTAGGAACAGCATTTAAATGATTTTATTTCTAGTCTCCTCTCACCAGTAGATGCAGTGTGAGCAGTGGTTTTGGATGTCAATGACAAACTTTTAAGAGTAGTCATCAAATAGTTCTTCCTCTGTTTAGGGACCTCCTCAGCCGGTGGTGCTCCAGATGAACTTCTAGGAGGCCTGTATCAAAAAAATGACCCCGATCCTAAGAAAAAAAAGAAAAAAAAACAGCACTGACCCATAGCACTTAGTAAATTATGAGAAACCTAAATGTTGTCTCTGTGACTTTCTCACCAGTTTCGACTATAGTGGAGATATTTTCTGCTTGTGCATCGGCAAGCTCTCCTGTGTCCTCGTTGTCACAATGCTTTTAGTGCTCTGTAATCTCACTGTCACAGTTGCCACTTTAACAAATTAAGAACACTTTTCTGCAGTTGCACTGGTTGCCTGTTGTCAACACAACTGTGTCAGCATGGCATTCACGACAGCCTCTTAGCTTGCTGATACAGACAATTGCAGGGGGAAAAAAAAGCGCCATTAAATGCTGAGGATTGGTGTGCTTGTTGGTTTATGTTCACTTCAGGAAGAGCAGTCCTTAAAGTGAGTAAACAGAAAAGGTGTAGACCAGTTCAAATTTGTGCTGCAGCCTTCCTGTCGACAAGAACCATCTGCCCAATGAAAACAGATTAAATTTTGTCTGCTGGCGTCTGCATAGTAAGAATCCCACCTGGAAAAAGAATGATTTGCTCAGTCTACCAGCTAAATGAGTAATGCTGGCATGAAAGGGAATTCACTTTTTATTGCTGGTTTCGCCAGTATGTTTGAGGCGTTTATCTGGCTCCCTTTCAAAGTTAGCATAGCAGAGGATTTCCAAATAAAGATGCTTTTATATAGGTCTTTTAGACAGTTTTAATTTCACTTGAAGCGTAATCTTCGTTATCTATTCACTGGGGTTTGGATGCAGAAGGAAGTCATTTCACGAGTAATGTATTTGGCACACTTTTTACTTCTCTACATGTGGCACATTTCTGTTTTAAACTTAGCCTTACTTACCCTCATAATTTCTGTGAGGACACTTTCCGTCTATCCAAATGCAGGAACATACCCCAGACAGTTGCTATCCGTCACAGGGTTAACAAACAGCCTGTCAGAGTCTGTTGTGGTGGTTGTCACTTGCTTGTCCCTGTTTAACCCAACCAATGCTCACAACGGCGCGGTGGTGAGCAATGGTTTCAAATCCAAGCTTCATTAGGTCCCTTCAAAAATCCCTTATGATATCACAGATGGTAGGTCCAGATTTTTCTGAAATCTTTGGAGGAAACCCACAGAAGCAAATGCACACAGAAGGAGCCAGGTTGTAGAGCAGTGAGGTGACGGCGGTACCTGGACCATTGTGCCCTTGAGACCTTTTTTTCGCATGTAATGGGTAGAATCCTTCGGCTCCTGCTGGGCTGTAAGTGGTCCCAGGCCAGTGTGTACTGGGTCTGCTCCAGGGTCTTCTTCCAATTGGCTGTGCGCTGAATACCACAGCTGAACCACCCCAGCTGGCTCCTGTCAGTATGAAGGAACTTTGGCTCAACACAGAATGACACAATGTCATGTGAGTGCCGAATAAAGAATCACTGAGAATAACAATATCACATAATATTACAATTTACTGTATAAACAATGTGAAAAATATATTAAAATTGACTTGGTATTCAAACTCCCATTGTGACTCAATTGCAGTCAAAAAGTTTGACCTTGCTACCCACATAAGCTCCGCCTCTGCCTCATATGCATAGTGATTAACAATTTCAGTGTGAGAAGTTGACCAAGGTCAAACGGACACTTGATCTGAAAGCACAAGATGAGATCGACCATCCTACTCTAAAACTGTTGATCAGACTACGCCCATGGAAGAAAAGCATTTCCTTACTTGTTAAATAGACAGCAATGCTCATGCAAGCTCAGGTCCTTGTCACTATGTGAGACTTCACTCTTGATACAGCTGATCTCTCAACACTTCACGAGGTGCTATCACGCTAATTCACGAGGACTCCTGTGAGAGGCATCAAGGATTTTGATAGAAAGTAATATTCTTCTCAGGCGACACTGATGAAAGTAATGCATAAATATTCTTGTCTTGTATTTACTGGTTGTGCTTAGAATCTGTCGAAATTAAAAAGCCGCGAGTGCTTATGTTGGAGGAAGCTGATTTTGAGTCTAAGCTTTTCCGTGGATTTGCTCCTCTTGAACTGACACTAAAAATTAGTTTTGTGCATCTATTTTCCTGAAGATGAGGCCATGTTTGATTCACAGGGTTTCAGCATAATGCACCCGAGAAGAAGAGATTAAACCAGAAACAACGCTTTGTGGTTGCATGATTACTGAGAGCAGAGATATCGTCATGCGACTCATATAAATATGACACACACTGATAAAATTGGCAAAAACAAAAATTGACATGCGAATGCACGCAAACCACACAACAATCAAAGCAGTATGATAAGTGGAATCCATCATATAAATGGCATGTGTAGGTTAGAGGTCGGATAAATCTGCTTTTAAAGCATATACATCCACATGACTTCCAACAGAGGTCAGCAATATATCACACGCTCCCCGTCACTGATGCGCATCTCAGTGTTTTTTAAAGCACAGTAGAAGAGCCGTCCCTGAACACAAGTCAATCAAAGCCATGCATTCATCTTATATTGTCCATATAGGGTCACATTTAGCCATCATTCAGGACAAGAGCGCAAGCATGCGTGAGGCTTTGAGGACGTTATCACCACCAGTCATTGTTCCATATGCCCAAGCCGCTGGCACTCACACATGCAGCACGGCAGAGTTTATGCGCAGCCGGGCCCTGGGGAACAGCGCATACTGTACGTGGCCTGTGCAACCAGCCATATGTGACCCTGCACATAACTCACTCACATGTGAGGAGAGAAATACAGTGACCTGTATGCACCCAGAGGCTTGCAAATCTGCAAGCCAGGCTCTATTTCATGTTCATCCTCACACATTTAAAGGCAGCTGACCATGATAACCGGGAGATATTGATGTGTGTGTTGGGGAGCTTTGAGGCTTATAGTGCAGGTGCTGGTGTCTGCGTGTTTGAGTGTGTGAGTGAATTTCATATTTAATTTTGCAGTTCATGTGAAAACCTGATTTAGGCTGATCCCTATTTTAATGGACTAGTCTAAATCTCCAGTAAGCTGTTTTTTATATTAACATTTTAGTAAATTAGTTCTTTTTTCTGAAAGATCTTCATGTGGAGCAGAAATCAGTGCGAATCAACAGCAATGTCCTCAGTTTTTTACAGCTTGTAGTCTTTGTCTTAGTCCTTATTTAGACTGTGTTACTGGTGTCAACACCTAATATAAAATGGACAGAAACCTGATCTGTTTTGCTGATCATGTTTTGCTTTTTGCCTGATTTCGTTAGTAGGATCAATATTTCATATGTTAGCCATAAAACATGATCAGCTATTGATCTATCAATAGCATTTGAAAGTGAGTTTGTGTTGGGATGCCAATGGCTGGTAAAAAAAAATTGCTGAATTAAAGTTTATGTCACCTGTAGATGTTTGAGTTACAGCTGAAGATTGTGTCTCAGTAGTATATACACTGATCAGCCACAACATTCTGACCACTGACAGGTGAAATGAATAACATTGATCATATTGGTACTATGTGGTGTTCTGCTGGAAAACCTTGGATTTTAACATCTATGTTGATGAGACTTAGACACCCAAATAAACATTGTCCCACAACAAGCACACTCCCTCATGCAAGTGACAATCCCAAATGTCACTGGTCTACCCCCACAGGAAAATGGACCCCACCACATGGAAACAACATCAACCAATCAGGAAAATGTTGAGGAACATGACAATGGTCCAACATGTTGATTTGACCTCCAAACTTCATACACCCCATTCTGATCAAGCATCAACAGGATGCAGTGGAACAAGTTTGATTGACAGAGGCCCCACTGCACAAGCCAGAGTACCCAAAGGATCCACTGCCAACATCCTGGTTCCAGACCCCATAGGACACCCTGAGAGGTCCTGTTGTCCATGCCCAATGGTTCAGAGCATTTTTGACCACATAAGGGGGACCAACACAATGTTATGTGGTCTTAATGTTATGCCTGACTGGGCTATGTTAGATATGATGATGTGTTTCATGGATTTAGTACATTTTTAAAAACTATTATTGATTCTACTGTTTGTGCACTTTACACCTGTAGATGTTTTCTGCTACAGTCATACTGTTGGGTATAAAATAAATTGTTGCCATTTTATTTTATCTTTAAAGTCCTCCACCTCCATGAGAATTCAACTTGGTAAATAATAAACTTGTGAAGCACAATTTACAGCTGCGCTAATAGGAACTGGAAATAGTGGTTGAGTCATACTTCACACATTGTTGTTGCACTTTTTTATCTTTCATAAAACAGAGCGGCGACTAAATGACAATTAAGCACTCTTCAGTGGTTGCTGTCTTATGGCTTGGTAGTTACAAGCAATGTCAAATTATGACTCATATCTGAGAAGCAGACTGAAAAGACTGCATGTGCGGATGTGTACCCTGATCATTTAATGATACATGTTATCTCTCCACCTGATTATTTAGAGCAGTGTTACCTTATAAGCCTCACGTGACTCGCCAAATCAAATAATGGGTGGCTCTCATGGCAACTAGTAATTACATGAAATTGCAGTCGAAACGCATAATTCATAAAACACAGCTATGCTACTGATACCATAGATGGCAGCGTAGACTACAAACGTGGAACAGTCAAAACCTGGTCAGACCCTCACTAGCTGCGGTGATGCTAGTTTTGAAAGTCCTCTGGAGCATCACAATGGCAACAGTGCTGGTAGACACATCAATAAATAGCAGGCTGGTGTAGGATAATTAGGGGTGTTGAACAAAAAATGTGTTATATGTATGCATATATATGCAACCATAACAATAAAACTACTGACAAGGGAAGTGAATAGCATTGATCATCTCTTTTCAATGCAATGGTCTGCAGGGAAACTCTCACAACAAGGGAATTTCAAGAAATACAGACAGTTTTTTGTTTGCCCCCATAGATCCAGCTCTTCCTGAATAACACCTGCTCCGCTCCACTCCTGGTAAGCAAAATTAGTCATTCACCTGGGAGTGAACTACAATAATAACATCAAGTAAGGTAAAGAAATGAATGCCTCCCAAACCTGTTTTTAATTATGAATGGATTGGTTGCATCACATATTGTAATATTGTAGGATGAAAGATGTGCTTCATATTTGAGGTGGCTTTTGGTGTTTTGTACTGAAAGTGGCTCTTCTGTTGACTTTGTTCTGCTACTGCGGCTCTCATTGAGAAAGTGGTGAAGATCACTGATTTAGATGCTGCGAGTGGAGACGTTCACTCCATTGGACACTTTTTTAAATAGTGTTGGACAGCTGTTTAATTTAGGGAGTGGGGGCTTGTGTATTCTTTGTGAATACACAAGGGGCTATACAAAGGGCTCTACATAAACTTAGTTTCACCCCAAAATGCACGATAAGGGAAAAGGACCATTTTTAATTTGGCGTCACAGCCCAACAACTGCAATCTAATGAGTCAAATAGAATTATGTTACGGATTTCACTGTAGCAAAATGCACTGACCATGAACGCAAAGCATGCAGCTTTATTGTCTTGTTTCTGTGTTACTGAGCCAACTGCACGCTATCCAAAGCCATTCTGCTTGTCAGTGGTATGAGGATGCCAAACTGGGAAAGGCATACTGAGTCTAAGAAAAACAGACTCTTAGCTCAGAAGCATATCTGAGGAAGTAGGAGCCATGAAATAACTTCAGAGTGAGAGAGAAGTCAGCAAAACTGTTACAATAAGTGGGATATCTAAGTTTATTAAAGTTCCACAGCGCTCCCTCCTGTCACCCAAATTCTTTGTAAAATACAAAGAATGCCAGTGCTGATGCCTCAGAAAGCAGCCGTGTTATGTATTATTCAACAAATAATTCAAATAACACAAATAATTCATCAAACAATGCTGGTTCCACTTTTGCTCTTACCAGATCCCGTTTATTAATCCTTTCTCTGTCGCTCGTTCAGTTATTTTGCTTTCCCTGCGTGCTCCTTGGGAAACAGTCACAATCAAAAGCCACTTTGTACATAATAAACAAGGGTGGAGGATTAAGTGCAGATGTCAACAAAGAGATGCTTGTTGATGTAGGGCTTGGCACTGAATATGCACATCTATCAAGCCTGGCCAGTTCGGAGCATGCATGCTGATAGCAATAGACTGGTCGGGTCAGAGGACTACAAACTGGGGTGCCTGTTCCTCTTTGCCCAGCTGGCAGATACAGGCTCCCACTGTGCTGTTTGAGCAAAGCATCCACCTTAATCTGGATTCAGTACAGACCTTTATAGAGCTAAAGCGAATCGTTTATTGCAGTCCTCGGAAGCCTACATGTACACCTGAACTCTCAAAGTGTTAAGTTCCTAACTACACAGGCAATAATTGTGTTGGTGAAATAGCCTTAATTCATATAGATGTCATCAGTACATGCTCAGTGCTTCCTCAGGCATTTGAGGTGTGATTGACAGGTTCGTTAACTGGTAGACTTGAGAGGGGGCGGGGACTTGCCAGTGGACCTAAAGTGTTGAGCATGCAATGCAACAACTATCTTGTTTCACTGGACGCCAGATGACGCCTGCACTTGGGACTGAAGACAAGGTCACTTTAATGTAGGATGCAAAGTCAAACATACTCGTCTGTCAAACATACAAGATTAGAACCCACTGCAAGTGTTTTGATTGTAAATTATTGAAGTAGTTTCTTATTTGGCTTTTCTTCCATTCAGTGAGGGCAAATGGAATATCCATGGTCGAATCACTCAACAGTCTGACCTTATAAAGCATAAATGGAATAAAAAGTATATGGTAATGTATTTGTATAAAATGATACTTAACTACTGACTTTTGCACCATGACTATGTCCTTCACCACCTGTATTTCACTGTTCACGAGTCCTCTTTGAAATCCTGGCGTCTGACACTGAAGAATACCTGGCAGCAAGGTATCGTTTAAACAAAGCGCCTACCGCGGCTCTGAATCAATGCTCAGTGAACAGCAAAAGCCTGTGGTTGTACTGGTCATCTCCCAGGAGTGAGGAGGTATAAACGCATGAGGGCGGAACAGGATGCTCTGAAATACAAGCTAGTCCAACAACTCGTTGCAAAAGGAATCCAAGCAAAAAAAAAAAAAAAAAAGTATTCTCTGTGTTCACGCAGCTTAAAATGTAGACTGAATATACAGCATTCAGACATGCTGCCTTATGCCTGGTATCTTCTTGTTTACGTCGTTCAGCTGCACAGGCATGTCATAGATAAGGTGAAAAAATTGCCCACTTCCAAACACCAGTAGTCAAAGATATCCCTCCAATAGCTCTCCGGCTGAAGCTGTGACATGTCTCCACCATCATCCTGCCAACAGCCTTCCTGGGATTCTATTTGACAGAATATTGCTAGATGTGTGTCAGCCCATTATATTGCAAGTGAAATTATAAGCATACAAACGGCGGTGGCTCTCCTGTCATTCACAGATTGGAAGACAATAGACAGATGATGAACGATGAAGATGAATGGCACTCCACCCTGCCGAATGTCGCGCTGAACAAATGAATTCCAAGGGCGCTCCTCATCATTCCAATGAGCTTTCCCCCCGCTATGTTTCAGCATAAATCATGTTAACCTTCTCATTTTCAAGTTCATTCATTTTTAAGGTGCTCTTCCCCCCTGTCTCAGTGGCTGTGGGCCTTGTGGAAGCATCAAAGGGATCCGATTGCTGAGATTCCATTAAACCTCAGACTGCAGAATATTGTGTCACTTTCCCACGAATGCCAACTCTACTATCTGTCATAACTCAAAGCTGTCATTTCTGCGCTCTGCGTAGCATGCAAATGTTCATGGCAGGTCCAAGGATATCTGCGGGGAAAGGGTGTGAAAAATCAGTGTTACAATGCCTCTGTGAGCCACGAGATTGATCCATACCATGACAGGAACACCCACGTGTGGAAATAAGAAAGCAGGCATTGTGACGTTCAAAGCAGGCTCAGACTACCAGTCGGAAGGCAATCAGTGTCTGATTTTCACTACGACTCTTTCCTCACAATAAACCATGGAGTTAGACCACTAAACTGTTTTTCATTATTTGTATATTCAGGATTTTTAGGGATTTTTAGGGCAGGTCATAAATTATGGCTCAGTGATGCACTGTACTTTACATGACCCCCCTCCTGTCACACTATTATGTTTAAACTGCCTTTATGGGTAGTTTTGCAAATTTTCATTGGAGACAACTGGGATCCACAGATAATCAGCTGTTACTGATGAAGGGAGCCCAACTATCTCCATTTTCACTCTATCTTCCGCTTTCACTCTCAATTTCCACCGACATCTGGTCCCATCTGATGCCAAGTTGCGTTGTCTGCTCATGTTTTAATTACAGAAGGTAACTTAGTCCACAGTATAATTTTGTGGCAGGTGCGACCCCTTACTGTGATTTTACACGGTTCAGCCTTGAACGTAAGCTAATGGTAGCGCACACAGTGTTACCTTTGCTTTGTTCTGTTGGAGGAATCCATAGGAGAATACATTGCTGACCCACTGGCAATCTTCTATGTGCATTAATGTAGCTATAACAAGGAATCCCATGTACAGTAGACAGGGACTTTAAATTTGTGGTTTATGGGACATTCTTTGAGGGGCTTTGAGGGTGGCATGGTTGTTAGCTCCTGGGTTTGCATCGCCGCCTTCCTGGGATCTTTCTGTGTGGAGTGTACATGTTCTCCCTGTGCAGCGTGGGTTCTCCGGCTTCCTCCCACAGTCCAAAAACATGCTGAGGTTCATTGATGATTTTAAATTGTCCGTATGTGTGAATGAGAGTGTGCTTGGTTGTCTGTCTCTATGTGTAGCCCTGTGATGGACTGGCAACCTGTCCATGGTGTCCCCTGCTGTCGCCCTGAGTCAGCTGGAATAGGCTCCAGCCCCTCCGCGACCCTACAGACGATTAAGCGGTGTAGATTATGGATGTATGGGACATACTTTGAGCATTTTAGAGGAGATATTACTGCTTTTTTCATGATTTTGAGCCAAAACAGAGTCAGAACACATATTTATTACTGCTTTGCATTGACTTTAATATTTTGATAAGAGTAGCAGTTCCTTTTTTGAAACATTTAGACTCTTTATCTGCATTCCCCTGACAGGATGTTGAATTCTACAAATTCTAGATTGTGTCCAATGACAGCAAGTATTTCTTATTTTATTACATGTCCTTAGCATCTATGTTACAGTTATAATCAGGTAATGACTGTGGTTATAGCAAATAACCTATAATATATATATATGTATATATATATATATATAGTACTGAATTGTGCCAGGTAACACTCTGTTGTAATGGTGGAGACAAAACTGATTACACCTTCCTGAACACCTTCTCCGCTTCATGCTTGTTGATGTGCATGTGTCAACTACATTAAGCTGAGGTGTCTGCTCATTTTTAAACATTATGCAAATACACAAACCAACAGTTTCTCCAACAATTTACTTGGTGCCGTGCCTTTATAATCTTGGAGGACAGAGACACAGTGAAAAAGCTGGGATCTCTAAATCTGCATCGGCGATTTTCTCAATTTTTAGTGCCTCCAGTTGGTTGTGTGTCACCACAAATCCCAGAGTGCCTAAGAAAGAAGTTCACTCCAGACCCACAGTGCAGAAATATGTGAGAACTTTGCTTCGTGTCACACGTTCGGTAGGTCTTCACCATAATGCATCAAAACTGGAGGTTGTTATGTCACTTTGTTACATAATAGTATTGTGTTGCCACTTCATATTGGGACCTGGATGTAACTGCCAAGCTGCACATTTGTCCAATAATATGGATAGATACTCTTTTAGCTGACATTTCATTTAGCTCTGGTGAATAGATCTATTCATTAATGCATCTAAGTGATAAGTTGTTAGTCCGTGACCTGCATTGTATTTAGTCTACTTCAGAAGATAAGGCTGAGTTCAAGATCCATCTGCAAATACATTAAATGTACCCAAAGTTGGGGTACAACAGTTCAGTGGGTTTTTTTTTTAAAAGAGTACCTATTCATCCTTTTTATAGTTTTCCTTTTAATGAATCCTAAATGAAGGAAGCCCAGCAGAGTGTTTTGCATGCTTGTTTGTTCTCCTGAGCTCTCATTCTTAATGCCTGTTTGCTGTTGAGACCAAGTGGGTCAAGGTTGAAGCAAAACTAAACCAGATGACCTGCTACTCTCCCAACGGGTTTCATTATGGGGTCTTATTTGTTTTGGTTTTCTATGATGCGTGGTGAAGGAATAAAGAGGAAGAAGAGCCGCGCTCATATTCTTCAGCTGTTCTCAGGGGAACATCATGGTGGCTCCTCGTGGGAATGTTTTTGTTTTTTTTTTGTCTAAAGAACATAATTGTTTTATAGCTACTGCTGCAATCAATAAATGCCAACTCTTTTCAGTGGGATGCTGTTGTGATATTATCACCTTTAATAATCTAATTATTAGTGATGATGCACTGGAAGCACGGTTGCATGTCTGATGTATGTAGATGCTGTACAAAGCCTACTGTAACATGTTTTACGTTCATAAATCAAGAGATGGACTTATAGCGCTGTTGGTTCTCGTATATCTGCCAGAAACCTGCCGTCCAAACTCGTTTACATCACTGTATAATTTAACACCAAGTGTGGAGGCAGATGATGTTTGACAGCATGGTTGAAACTAGAAACCAGACTTGAGTTTCATTTGTCGAGCTGACTGACACATTCCAGACAAAGGTAACAAAAAGAGCAAATAAAGCAAGAAAATGTATTATTGTTATTTTATAATAGTGGTAAATGGGTCCTTTAATGAAGGCTAAATAATTCAAATTATCAGTTAAATGCTAATTCACTACTTTTAAGATTTACAGTTAGTGTTGCCATTTTCAAATGATGAGATGAATGCCTCTTTGTAGCCATTCAACTTGATGTGTGTAAGCGCTTTTCATTTTCATTTTATTTCATTTATTTAAACCCCAGAAAACACACCGAGGGGGAACTTTCTTTATCAAAAATACAAAATAAAACAAAAAACAGCTATAATCCTTAAGATTACTAATTAAATCTTTACATAGATTCCTTTTTTGGCACCTGCAGGATTCGCCATGCCTCTGAGCATTTATCTACTTTCCCTTGACGTCAACAATTTCCTCAATCTATCTCCACAGTCGTATAACTGCTTCTCAACTACAGCGCAACTGCTGTCATGGGACATTCAGTGCGATTTTTCACACAGCCTCCTTCCAGTTGCCATATCAATGCAATGCTGACCAGCTACGCGAGCTTTAACTCCTGCCCGGATCGGACTTCAGTGCAAACCAGAGGGAGAAATGAATATCATCAGCCTGCGCCAAAGGGTATAATATCAGAATGGTGTCTTCATTTAAAAAGATATCAGACCAGGAGTGTGTGTGTGTGTGTGTGTGTGCGTTCATGTGTGTGTGAAGAGATTGATGACTGACACTTTGACGGTGGCATGGAAAAAAAAAACGAACACCCCCACGGTTTTCCACTTAATCTACTAAAATGCAAATGCGTGACCGATCAATACCACAGTATATTTACTCCAGCGCTTTTTGCTGATATTGCAATTGCTTGAAACGTCAGGGGCCTGTGAAGATTTTTTTTTTTTCACTCCCCATTGCAGAATTGAAAGCTGCAATAGAGAGATAAAGAAAGGGGGCCTGGGTTTACTGGAGAACTGCCTGATACATCTGCACTAGACAACCTCAAAACGACCCATGAACCATAATGTGGTAAAGATGTCAGCCGGTAGACGGAAGCACGAAAGCCGCTTCCAGGCTTTTCTTGATGGAGCAAAAAGCAAACAGTTTTGACACCATTCACTTCAGCAATCCTCTTTTTTATTCCTCATCCGTAATGGTACGTTAGAACAAGTCACGGGGTTGAAATGCATTCAGGCAAATGACAGCGAGGGTAGACGAGGGGTAAATGCTTGTCTCTGTTGTTGTGACAGAGGAGCACAATGTGAGTAACTTACTAATTTAAGACAGAAAAAAAGACACATAGAATGAGTTCAGACAGATTTGTTTTTCTCGGTTAAAACAGTTTTGTATTTGATACGTCAAATCAATGAATTAGGTCTGATTTTCTCTATTTTCTTTTAGTTGCATTGAAAAACAATAACAGGAAGGAAAGAAAGCGAGGGGACGTTAGTTTGTCTTAAATTAGAATAATATATTAATAAACTAAAGCTGTCTACTTTAATGTGCGATTACTACACGCCTCTAGATGCTGCCATGGTGACTCAACATTATTTTATTGTTGATGAAAGATACGCAATAGCACATGCCGCAGTGTCTCTGTTTTAAATATGATTCATCAAGCAGAACATGGAAATTTAATTTCATACGGAGGCTTTTTAACTTGAACTGTGCAGATGGTTTTGATTCATCAGTCTTTTTTTTTTTTTTTTTTTAAAAGATAACCTTAACGGAAATGACTCTGAAATCAAACAAATTATGTGGAACCGACTGTTAAAGATGCGAGAGAGTGAATTTGGCAGCTCTGAAATCAGGAAATCAGTTGCTTATTTTCATTAGACGCGAATGGTCAGAATATTTGCGAGCAAATGAAACAATGAGAAGCATGTGCCGTTGATTTCAGAAAAGATAAGAGGTGCTGCTGGGCTCAGGGCCAAATCGAATCAAGTTCTTGACTGGCGACTTTTGATTGGAAATATTCAAATGAAGAGTCACAGGTATGAATTCATCCATTTACAGTGCCTTACCTTTCTTAAATTTAAAGTTGCATCTTCAAGTGTCATATTGTGAGACTCCTTAGACATACTGACAACTAAAAAAACTGCACTGATCATCCTGTTGCATTTAAAAACAAGGGATGACCATTAGTCTAACATTAAGGCCGAGCAGGGGGAATTCATCAGTGCTTTTTGACCACTGTTAGTATCTCAAAGTTTTCAGGGGAGCACTTGAAATTGATGGAGCTTGATGTAGTCTGTGGCCAATGACCCACGCAGAGACGTATTGACTGGAGCAGGGCTATTGGAAAGATGTCAGGCTCAACAGAAACAGTTTTGGAAAAGTGTCCCCTGGAGGCTGCCTCGGTGGCTTCATTAAAAGTTATCATTTATGTGTTGGATTTTTGTGCAGCGCCGAGCGTCAGATCCATAACTAAGGTTAGTCCAAGAACACTGTGATTCCGTCCCAAAGGGTTCCTTAACTTTGAGACCTCAGCGACATGTCGGGCAGACAGAACATGTGGCGTAAAGCATTAGATGGTGTAATTTTTTTGTCCTTGTGCCACAGGCTCAGAAGGAAACACTCTCAGGTCCCAACACATTTAATTACAGGGGTTACATGCGCAAACAAAACAATCATGTCATTGTCTAGCAGTTTATATTCAGCACACAAAACAGACTGGTTTCGTCTTCAGTCATTATTCTATTAAATTTATTTAATACTCCTTTAATACTTATTGGTTTTTCATAATTTAGCCTTTTCTGATTTATGTGAAGTGACTGCTGTAACACAACAGGCTCCCTTTGGGACTAATAATGTACCTGTCTGTCACATTCTCTTGTTTTCATTTACATCTTAACTCTGTAGAAACTCAGTCTGTTCATCTCCTATCTGGAAGGGCTTATTTCAGTGCCGTAGTTCAGTGTAGTGTGGTGACAAAAACGGTGACTTAGCTGCTAATTATAGCAAAAGACAACACTAATATTAACACTAATGGTAATTATCTGTGAGTTAACTGCTGATGCTGAAGTCACTTCAGAACTGGGACATTTTGGAGCCCTCTGTAATTTACAGATTTATTAAAGCCGCGCTGTTTTCATTGCATGAGCTGAGATGAGTTATTCATGCATCGCTTTGCAATTACAACCACAGAATCTACACTTAAACAGGCACAGCTCCGCCGGCGCTGCTGCTACTACATCCATAGATCTGAACTAAATCTGAAAACTAAATGCATAGAACAGGGAGGCAGTTCTGTGTGGAGCATTCAGACTTAGATATGAATATAAATGTAAAGATTAGAACAGTGATTGTTAAGATGTAGAACACAACTATTTAAATAGCTGTCTAATCTGAAAAACTTGAGGGGGCAAGTTCAATAGGCATGATGTCTCTGACTTTACCCAACAGTATGACTGTAGCAGAAAACATCTACTGGTGTAAAGTGCACAAACAGTAGAATCAATAATAATTTTTACAAATGTACTGAATCCATGAAACACATCACCATATCTAACATAGCCCAGTCAGGCATAACATTATGACCACCTGCCTCATATTGTGTTGGTCCTCCTTATGCGGTCAAAAAGGCTCTGAACCATTGGGCATGGACAAGAGGACCTCTCAGGGTGTCCTATGGGGTCTGGAACCAGGACGTTGGCACTGGATCCTTTGGGTACTCTGGCTTGTCCAGTGGGGCCTCTGTCAATCAAACTTGTTCCACTGCATCCTGTTGACGCTTGATCACAATGGGGTCTAGGAAGTTTGGCGGTCAAATCAACATGTTGGACCATTGTCATGTTCCTCAACATGTTCCTGATTGGTTGATGTTGTTGCCATGTGATGGGATGCATTTTCCTGCAGAGGCAGATCGGTGACATTTGGGATTTCCATTTGCATGAGGGAGTGTGTTTGTTGTGGGACAGTTTTTATTTGGGTGTCTAAGTCTCATCAACACGGATGTTAAAATCCAAGGTTTTCCAGCAGAACAGCACATAGTACCAATATGATCAATGTTATTCACTTCACCTATCAGTGGTCATGATGTTGTGGCTGGTTGCTGCATACAAGCTGAGTGAGTACAATTCTCCATCAGCTATCTAAAGGTCGAGAACTGCATTACTCCTATATGGTGGCTTGTAATCTTTTAGTCCTGTTACCTGCTGGTTTCTGCTGACTGGATAAAACAATAAACTTACTGTAGATTTCTCTCCACTGCCCAACTTTTAGCACTATTCTCCATGTGCCTCTGAAATTTCATGGCATTGTGATGACTTATTCTCCTCAGAACAAACGAACTTCGTCTTTAAAAGAGCATTTAAATCCTGTATCAGCCACACTTCTTAATCCTTCAACAGATTTTACTTTAAATCAAAGCAAAGTGGTAGTTTCTGGATGTGTAGTTCAGGAAATTGATTACCTTGAAATCTCCGGATTATTATGCACGTTGTTTTATTTGCATCAAGTACATATTTAGGGTTAATCAGAATATGTATCTGTGACGCAGCCGTATATCCATGTACTGTTTGTCTGATTGGCAGCATGCCCATGAATGAAAAATTCAGACAATTTGCATTTTGACCTTCGTTGCTGAGCTTGTTGCTGATTTGACAGGCTGGTGACCTGTCCTGGGCATATTGCGTCTCTCCCCCAGTGCATGCTGGGATGAACTCCAGCTCTGTGCGACCCTGAGCATGATAAGCGGCTTAGAGGATGGATTGATAGAAGGATGGATATATAAATGGATGAATGGCTCACTTGCACACCTTGGACTGCAGCAGAATGTAGAATGAACAAGTGGGATTATTTTCAAATGAATAGAAAAAATTGCATCTCATGGGATTAGCATGGATATTGTTTGAAATTCAAGTTTTCTATTTTACTTAAGAATAAAATAAAAAGCATGTAAGCCTAACTTTTAATTTTTACACCTGAATTTATTACCACACGGCGATCAGAGCTTTGACCTTAACTTCGATAATAGTGGGAACCGATTGATATAAATGTGCTCTTAAACTTCCTATTTAGTATTTTTTCCATTTAATTTTCCAGTTAAGCCACTGTGTCCAGTGGACTTCAAGCCATTCGGTTCAATGAACTGCATCCTTCTGTATCTATCCAATCAGTCTGAAAGGAGAAGTCTTGAATAAACAAGAACAATGTACATTTGCCATTATCATGTAATGACATTCATCCTTTCTGTTTTCCAGGGCAGCATACAAAATATTGCATTACTGTAGAGCTCCGCGTCACTGTAAGACCTGCGAGCCGTGACACAGTCTACAGGTCCTCCTGTAACGATTTTAATCAGGAGCTCATTATGTCTCACACACAGAGGCCACTCAATCACATCAATTGATTAATTAAGTGCCAAGGGCATTTGGGGACCCAGGTGACAATATGATCTCTGGGGACACGATGAAGGTCCGAAAGCAATAGTCGTTAAATAAATGGTACTGTAGGGTCAGCGTAGCTGTCAAATGTCCCTGCTTCTACATCTAATTAAAAAGCAAATAGTGCCTCCAATAAAAACTGATAAGTAACCGAAAGGACAGATGTTCTTTCTGCTGGTGGTTAATGGCACACACTCCAGTGTTAAGTCAGCAGGAGAAGAAGAAGAGAGGAAGGAAAAGGATTTGTGCAAGCCAGCATCATAGTAAAGCATGTAATACAGGCTAATCCTCCTCCACTCATGCTACTGTGAAGCCTGCAACACTGAGGGAGCGCCGGCTTGATTTGAGTCAACCTACAGTAACAGCTGGGTAAATACACACCGTCCCTGTGAGGGCCATTCACCCACACTCGCCGAAGAGCATTAAGACAGGTGGTAGTAGTTCCACCTGCTTTCTTTTGAAAATCTCATACCAGAGTCATGGCTCTCAAGCTGCTCCCATAATAGGAGAAATAACATTTAGACATGTTTGTTTGTGTCGCCACTGTGCAAACCCAGGTGTTGTTTAAACACAGGGAATTATGTATGTCTGGCTTTAAATTAGCAGAGAACATCACGTTGAGTTTTAGCTGTGAACATTCAAAAAGCCCCTGAAGAATAAAGCTTCTCTATTGGGTGCTAGTCTTCAGCTGTAATGAAATACCTGCTGTCATAACAGTTACTCAAGCCTTTTCCTGCTAGACTGCACAGTGGGGCACAGTAATAGACTGTTTAAATGATAATGTCTTGCCGCATGCCGTTTCAAGGTGACCTAACAGATCAATAACACTGTGTCGAAACCAAGACTTGCTCCTTAAAGGGAAGTGTTTTTGATTATTATAACAAAAGATTAAGCCAATTATTTTATCAGTTTGTACTCTTTCCAGGATACTTGGCAGTGTTAATTAAGTAATAACACATTTTTTTTCAGTCACTAATGATGAAAGGGTATGCAAAAAGGTCTGTCTTGGTAAAATATTCAGTGTAAGTGAATTCTAATCATTCAACAGCAGTAGCACACAGGACAATAATCTTCCTGGTGCCATTTTTAAACTTTCCTCATGTATTTCCAGTTAAATATGACCCCTTTGATCCAAGCGTAGAAGTCAAGCAGAAGAATGAAAGTCAGCATGGGTATTGGGAATACAGATCCATGCGTGGAAGTGTACGTGTGTCTGTGTTTGTGTGTGTGTTGCCCAGCTGTTTGCATCCTCCCTCAGGGTTGACTTGTGCCAAATCAGGAACATGGTCACCATGAAAGGGAACCCCGCAGCATGTTCTCCCCTCCAAATCTAAGCGACTCCTCCCTGGCAGAACAGCCAATTACTGCTAGATCTGACTCTGTGGGGTGGACTGTGGAGGTGGCTGGAACAGGGGGCCGCTCGTCTCAATCCTGCAACTGAACGAGTCAGACTCCCTCAACAAGGAGCCCTTGAGCAGTCTGATTATTTTCTATAAAGTCAATTAACGGCCAAGAGTGTTGCCTTTCTTGTGATGCCCTATGTGGGAAAACACATGCAGGTTTTACTATTTTTCTTTGCTCTGCTGTATTTTGTGCAGGTTTTCTCTCTGTACTGTAAATTACTTCGGATAAGCTGTGCTGTGTTTGAAGCTGCACAAATGAAAAGGTCGCTCTTCAACAGAATTTGTTGCTCCTCTCAGCTCTGAGGGGCGTTATAGTGTCCTTCAGCCTATTGTTTTGGCTCTGTGGTCAACAACTACATTGTTTGGTTCCATCCAGTCTGACTCATCGGATGCCATTGGCCACTCATTTCAGGCAGCCTTGTCCTTCCCTTCAACTATCTGCCTTTTACGATTTTCTTTGCTCTGGAAAACAACAACCTCCGAGCAGCAACCTACAACACAGAAAATGTTAAGTTTTGCCAAGGATTTGTGTTCTGCAGCAAATCAGCCTTGTAAATGGTAAATGGTCTGCACTTATATAGCGCTTTTCTCTACCTTAGTGGTATCCAAAGCGCTTTACAATGTGTTTCGCATTCACCCATTCACACACACATTCACACACCAGTGGCGACAGAGCTACCATGCAAGGCGCTAATCTACCATTGGGAGCAACTTGGGGTTCAGTATCTTGCCCAAGGCAAGCGGCACGCGGAGGGGCCGGGGATCGAACCGCCAACCTTGCGATCAGTGGACAACCCGCTCTACCACCTGAGCCACAGCCGCCCATTGTAAAATACTATTATTATTTTTGGGGGGTAAATTATTTATTTTATTAACAGTGCTCATCTCCCTGCATACAAATTCTCCATCACAGCAATTCCACCGCCCTTATTTCGAGGGAACACCCAAGCTGCATCCTTCGCTTAGCCCCGCCCACAGCCACTGTGATTGGTTTAGAGAAATACAAACAAGCCAGAGCATTTTTCCCCTATAGGAGAATTTTAGTGAGGTGCAGATAAACCATTGTGTTCTACCGAATGGGCTGTAGGTTCAGTCTACCTGCTTTCATCAACGTTAATGTAAGAAACAAACAAATTTTAGCCGGAGATTATTAGATTTTTATTACTGATGCATTCATGTGTAGGGTTAGGGATTGTAGTGTTTCGTTAGAGGTGGAGGTAATTTTAAATATTTAACATACTGTTGTATAGTTACAGCTATAACAATGCATCAAATGGTATAAACTCATCATATGTTTCATTCGTAAGGTTGAATTTAAAAAATACTATAACTGTCAAAACGATGTTGTGGAGTAAAAAGTAAAATAGTTCTTGTTGTTTTCATGTTGTGAATTTAAAAAAAAAAAAAACAGCAGCATGAAATGAAAATAGTCACCTGAAGTACAAGCACCTCAAATGTGTACTTAAGGGCAGGTCTGTGGCTGTAATTTTGTATAAAGGATTGTGAAAATTGAGTAATATTAGGTTCTAATTGAAGGTGATCCATGCAAAGGTTAAAACTAATTACATTTTAAATTGTTTTTTACTAATACAAGGCTGTTTATGTGAGTCACACTTCCTTGAGAGCTGCTAGCTTGTTAACAGAAAGCAGTTTGTCCAAATTATTCCCACGTTGACCTTTTGAAAGACTCCTAAAATAATTGTTGTACTCATAACTATGCTCTCTGGCCAATTACTTCAAATTATTTCTCGGGTTATCTTCCCATTGTTGGCAAAGATACAATTGCATGTCTTTTAAATCAGGGCTTCATAACAGGTCGAAAGACAGGCTGAATTTTCTTTTTGCGAGTTCCTTCCATGGCCTCTGAACATTACTTGGTGGAAAACTCTTGAAAGACTTTTCAGATGTTTTGACACTTAGCTCAATCCGTAGGGGTTGAGCCCAGTGAGTTTCAGCTTGGATAGATTCCATTTAAGAAGATCGCAGTGCCATTTCCTACCACACTGCCCACTCTGAGCCTATCCTCAGCTGACAGGTCAAATGCATCTCCATTCCCCTGGAGTGAAAACCTTGGTGTGACCTTCTCCATCCAAGTGCCCTTTTAAGAGAACATTTAATCAATAACTCCCATCGTGTAGAGTTTGTTTTCAACATGAGGCAGAGATCTGCTCGTCTCTAACTTGCCCCTCCTGCTCTCAGCTTGAGCTCCCTGTTCGTCCCCCATAAAATCTACTTTTTATCACATCGTGGGCTGCCTATTGACAGCCATAACACTATACTTAATGCTGTCTGTCATCTTACCCTCCCATACTGGAGAGAAAAAGTTGAAACCTGCGGAGGAAATATGCAATTTTGATGCACATACTGTTGTTCGAGTGCCAGAGGTTAAAAATAACCCTGTGAAGCTACTGATCAGCATTAGCCATGATTTACACGTGGGATGCCTTGTTTGTTCTCGCGACTGCACATATACACACACATGTACCCAGGTGACATGATGCACACAATTCCACTGATCTACAGATGGAGCTGAGTCGCAACAGCAGCAAGGTGCCAAATGTTTTATGAGAATGGAAATGTATTCATCACTTTTGCAGGAGCTAAAAGATACACACAAATGCAGTTTGAAGTTACGTGTATTCAGCCACTGAAGACTATTTGATATATTCAGAAGAAAAGCAAACACTGTGTCGTACTTTCAGCGCGCTTCTTCAGCAGGAAATGTATTGAGAAACACAGTGTGGTGCAGTGTTATCTGTATGTGCAGACATTGGTCGTCTGTATTGTCTTCAGTTTACAGTCTAGCATTTACTGAATGACTGAGCAGCATACTGTACATTTCCATGCATGTAGCTCCAGTGACACCTGATACATATTTCAAACATCCGTTGTGCACGGTGAGCAATGGTCATATACAATCGATATGTGAAACTGGGACGCTGTTACTATTTCCACATCGATGTTAACACAGATAACAGAGCGCCTTAACTGTGAATCGATGTGATCATTGAAAGGAAACATGTCACTGTAACCTTCATGTAGCCACACACACCCAGGACCTCTTCGTTCGAACTGTCCGTTAATGATTTGCATATTAGGGCGACTTACTCAGTATCCATTTACTTCTCAGAGGCTAAGACTGCCTAAGGAATGGATTAGTATTCGGAGCGGTGTGCAGCCTTTGTGGTTTTTAGTAAGTTTTACCTCGGGACTCAATGATCGACTGACCCTTTAAGTTTTGTTCTGGGATGTAAACATCTCAAACAGCTTAAAATCTGAAGTCAGTCTAAGTTAAGGGGACTCCTCACACTGGTCTCCTGCACAATCCAGTATCAGAGCAATTGCTATTCCATAATACACTGATCAGGCCTAACATTATGACCACCTGCCTAATATTATATTGGTCCCCCTTATGTAATCAGAAATGCTGAGAACCATTGGGCATGGACAAGAGGACCTCTCAGGGTGTCCTATGGGGTCTGGCTTGTGCAGTGGGGCCTCTGTCCATCAAACTTGTTCCACTGCATCCTGTTGATGCTTGATCACAATGGGGTGTAGGAAGTTTGGAGGTCAAATCAACATGTTGGACCATTGTCATGTTCCTCAACATGTTCCTGATTGTTTGATGTTTTTTCCATGTGGTGGGGTGCATTTTCCTGTGGGGGTAGGCCAGTGACATTTGGGATTGTCACTTGCATGAGGGAGTGGGCTTGTTGTGGGACGGTGTTTATTTGAGTGTCTAAGCCTCATGCACATAGATGCCAAAATCCAAGGTTTTCCAGCAGAACAGCACATAGTACCAATATGATCAATGTTATTCACTTCACCTGTCAGTGGTCAGAATGTTGCGGCTGACTGGTGTATAATATGTTGGTATACTAATGTACACTGCCATTTGTTTTACTCCTAAGCTGGTAAACTAATAGTACACTGAGACTCTTAAACAAGGAATATCTTGAGTGAAAAACATCAAACCAGTGATACAAATCCACCCAGCTGAGATGACATTCTGCCTGAGGTATGATATGGTGCACTTTTCTCCCTTTTCCTTCTTCTCTTGACATGAACAGCCTCTGCTCTCACTGAACCCATCCAGATGTGTTGTCTGCTGGAGCATTTGATCATATCTTTGCCACTGTAAATCGCTCTGTGCCCCTGCCCACTGAAATCAGTTGACATATCAGAAGCCCCGAAGGGGTCTTGATTATGTCGTGCAACTCCAGAATACAGAGTCTGCAGCGATACTTGCAGTGGGTTCACAGTGCACTTGGGGTAAATGGAAAACAAGAGTTTGTTTAGTTTGAAAAACTGGGTTCTGAGAGGTGCAAAGGATTAATTTTAATGATGTTGTTCATCAGAAACAGGTACAGTGCGGTATTATAGAAATTACTCATGCACAGACAGACTTTATACTTACTTTGATTTATAATCAAACATTTATTCCTTAAAATAATGCATGATGTGTTAGGGGGAAAATATCACAAAAGTCTGCATTTATCTGTTTAAAGTTCTGCCAAACCTACAAACAAAACAATTGTTAACTGAACTTCTAAATTCCACCTTGAAGTACTGACTAAACTCAGTAATCCACAGCAGATTAACACCTCTTCACCAGTTCAGAAAGCTCCTCCGGCTCAGGCTTCAATCTGAGGGACCCATCAGTCTGCTTGGGTACAAGTTTATGCAGACATTTACTCTGTCTCAGGCATGTGTGTTTTACATAGGTATACCAGCCAGCAAGCCACTGCCAGAGTCAGGCATAGTGATATTCGGAAAGCAAAGCTTATATTTATAATGAGAGAATCACATTTATCGTGAAGCGGTCATTCACAATCGCTTGTAATAGCATTCTGATGTTTGAAATGGGGGCATCATTGCTATGGTGTAAGGGTTTTTTTTTAAAAATTATACCAAAGAAATACAGCTAGATGGAACATAAGTAATGGGAGGCACTTGATGTAAAATAACTCCTTCTGTAGTAACTTATTTAAATGGACAAACATTACGAAGAAGTTAAGTCATGTTAGGTTGAATGCCATGAACATGTTACGCCAGCTTTTAAAGGGTTTTAAAACACCTAATTATCAATGCTTGCCTTTAAAATGAAAAAAAAAAGGTCAGGCATGTTCACCAAAATAGTGACAAACAGCCATGATCAGGGGGAGCACAGATCACAAACTGATCTAACTAACAGGAAGATGACAAACATGCATGGTTTATAAGGAGGCTGATGAAATACTGCTCGCTGGCACGCAGCCTGAAATGAAGCATCTTTGTGCCAATGTGTTTTCAGTGCTGATTTAGTTATCTCAAAGTTCTCCGAGTGTTTACATTATTATTCTCTGTGCGGTGCGTGAAGTAATATGTATCTTCAAATCAATAAGGAGTAATAATGTTCCTCTGAGCTTGACAGAGCAGCTATAGTTCTGGGAAGTCTTCTTTAATAGCGTGTGTGTCATATATAATATGGATTTAAAGTACAGGCTTCATTACTGCAGAACACAGCGCAGTAAATTCCAGTGCCTCCGCAGGCCCAGATTAATTTACTCACTCATTCACTCCAGGATGCATCTTTGAATAGCGCTGACCTGCAGGGCCCATGGCCATCTGTGGCCCTTCTCCACCCCCCTTACAGAGTGAGAAAAACCCCAGCTGCTCTTTTGGCTGTGGCAGAACTCACCAGGAGGAGTATTTAAAAATCCCTAATCTATCACTCTGCCCAGCCAGCCCTGTCTCCGCTGGCTGGCTTAGAACCTACAACGATTTGCACTGTCCATTCCGCAAGAGAGACATCGTTACTGCATAGTTAATCTATCACACAGGGAGGAGGAGGGGTTTACAGAGAGAGAGAGAGGAAGAAAGTCACTGGGATCATCCATAATGATTTGGAGATTTACCGGGATCATATGTAAATGACCCCTATGGTATCAAATGCCAAAGAAAGATTTCCCCTCCTGGGGTGCCACGGCCTTTTTCATCATTTTTATTTTTATTTCATTACATCAGATTACCCCAGTGTCACTGGATCGCCTGCATCCTGTGCTGTAAATTGTATACCCGCTCGACATGGCACAATAGGCCCGGGAGGTAATCGGACATCCCACAGTGATAATAGAATTAGTAATAACTATTAAAAAAAATGTCCATGGTGGATGTGGTATTACTGAGCACTGGCTGTGTGTCAGAGCAGCTTATACAAAAGTGGTTCTTTTAATCTGCCTATTGAGATGAATGGCTGAATACGTGTTTACATGGCAGGGATTTTATAGAAATTAACTGCATATATTTTCATTACTGTGGCCATTCTGTTTGACAGTAACATATCTCACTCACAGGTTCATCACGGCTGTGTTCTCAATGGTGCTGTTAAGCACTGTGGTACTGACCTGAGGGCAAATTCTGTTATCAAGCCCAAACAGCCATCACTGGTTGTTCAAGGTAACAGAGCATTTTCATGTCTGTATACTGAAGCACAGCACATTTTCTCCTTGGGTTCGGTTTTAAAAGAAGCAGCCTTTGGTATGCTGGGTTAGGTTCCCTGGTGAGCTAAGCTCAGCAGTGGCAGGCAGACTTTGTTTCACCCATCTGACATGTTCTGGGCTATTTCTTTCTCAAGAATGATTGTGATTCTCGACCACATTTCAGAAAATCAATGAGACCTCTTGGGGGAGAGAGAGGCTAAAAGAACAGGGCCTGAATACAGCAATCATCCTCCTTCAACTATTATGATGCAACATAGAGAGTCTAGAACATATGCATGGATCGACAAGTTCAAGCTCGGCTCACTTCCGAGAAAACAAAATAAATCCAGCAATGTGAGTATGAAGACACAAACCTATAGGCAATATGAAAGGCTTTGCGTGTAATGCTGATGCCGAGTTAAAAAGAGACAATGATTGATGTTTGCAGGCTACGAAAAACGCATTGTTGCTTTGAAAGCAACAATGAAACATTTCAGAATGGGTTCCAGCCCACGAAATGAAAATCTTTGTGAAGCTAAGTTATTACCCTCTTTTATGTTATAGTGTATTGCATTCAGAAGTTGCCGCTTTCTTACACATTTTGTCTCTCTTGTAAAGATGGCTTTAATTTAGTGTCTGGCATGTGTGAAAATCAAAGTGGGACATTGTGGAAATAATAATGAAATGATAATGACTCTTCTTGGTTGAGATACAGGCCTTACGACATGCAGTAGCTTCCACTATGCTTAATGTAAAGTAGGAAATCTTAAAAATACAAATCTGAAATAGCAGTAATTTTATAATACAAATAACTTTTTAAAAACATGTATTCGTCTGCCTCAGTCTTTTTTTTTATTTTTTATTTTTATTTAATTTTCACATAGAAAAAAATACATAATAAACATTCCATTTAAAAAGAAAAATGTGAAGGAGATTACCAAAAAAACCCTCGAGGGGCTTAAAAACACAGCAACCTCCAAAAAAGAAACTACAAATGTACAGACTGTACACAAATATATATATAAAAAAACACATTTCACCTGAAAAACATTCCTTCTATGCAGCCAATAATATCACCAGACCATACTAGATAAATGTCCCATGTGGAAAATTACTGAGGAGCAGTTTTTTCAGTGCTTTTTTAAACTGAATTTGTGAAAGCTCAGTGAGGTAAGTTGGCAGGTTGTTCCATATTTTGGGTCCTCTATAGAACACTCAACTGAGACTGGCTTGAGTGCCTATGGAATTCACCGTTAAAGAGAAAAATGTTGTTCAAATGTTCAGGGAATAGCTTTTTAACAGAGCCGTAAACAAACTGACCAATTTGAAATTGGTTGACTTGCTAAATGCTAAGAATTCCTGCTTTGACAAACAGGGGCTGAGATGAGTGCCTACGATCGACACAGAATATAATTCTCAATGCTCGTTTCAGTCTTCAGTCTCACTTTCCATCCTACCCAACCTTACAACATGTTCTCCGTTTCTGTGCACCTCGTCTTTCATACGAAATTGTCCTCGGTAAGGAGGAAAAGTCTGGTTAATTGGTGGTCGCGTGAGGAGTCCTGGCAGGTTCCGCCTGATAGTCCAACACTTCAATGCATTTGCCTGAAAAAAAAACAGAGCCTATTTGAGGTTTTTTGCTCTGCTCTCCACAGAAAACATGGAAAAAATGTCCATTAATCCCATCGGTCTCTGAGAGCTGGGGCTTCTCATTAAACACTTGTTTAAACAATCTTGGGCAAATTCAGTATCAGACTGGCTGTAGCTCTCACACAGCACAATGAATCACCCTATCATGAATGCGTTATGAAGACGGAGAGGACTTGACTGGGATTTTAGAGCTGGTGTCTGTGTAAATAGGCCAGCTCCAAGCTTAGCTGCGGTGCTCAGTAAGACATATTTATCTTCATATTGTCTGAATGTACATATCTTGATCTTATTCCTCGCTTGATATTAAATAAGTTTGATAAGATTACAACAGCCTAGATAATAAATTAAAAAAAAAAAACACTGACAGAATGCCACATATAGAAGTGTGCAGCTCCTCTGGTGTTTGTTTTGCTTGTTAAAAAAAGAACATATTTGAAGAATTAATTGACTGGGCGAAGCATAGCGAGAGCATGTTAATGAGCTTTGAGATAAAAAAAAAAAAAAAAGTACACACCACAGACTGATATAGTGTCTGAGAATAGATGTAACACATTTAGCTGTGGTATTTGGAGAGAAAATACAGCAAGTGTAGTAAAGTGTGAAATAACTGTTTAGAGGCACTCTGCAGAGTCTCTTCCCTTTTAGGCGACAAAAGATTCACGATACTTGAAGAGAAACAGCATTTGTGTGCTGCACATCTAGTTTTTGAGCATGAAAAATAAAAGGAAACCGTAAAAATCTAACATATTAATAATGAGGAGTGAGTAATACGTTTAAATGCATGCATGTAAACCAGCTAATCTACCAATAAGCATATAATCACCATGAATCTGAAACCAGTAGTATCAACAAAAGGCACGGATTGTCACTTAAAATCACCTTTCCCATGTGACTGTTGCCCTGGCCAGGTTGTGTACAGTACAGAGTCATTACAAAAGCAATGAATTTGTAGTGTAAACAGACAAGAGCCGGTAATTGCAAGTTATTCCCAAAAGTTCCTGCGTGCTTTATTTTCAGCATCAGTGCATTATTTCCTAATTATCTTGCTGTGCACTTAGCGGAGTATTTGGACAGGCATTTGTCTCCAGGCAGCAGCATTGCAGTCAGTGTTGTCTCTTTTGTGTGTGTGTGTGTGTGTGTGTGTGTGTGTACCTGCAGGCGAGGCCTTGCTGGAGATCTGGCAGTGAGTGAGCGCATATGTGGTGAGTCATCCTCACACTGTGGCTCTGATGACATGCCGCTGCACGTGCTCAAACACATGGTGGGTTACACTTAACTACAGGCGATTAGAGCGACTCTGTGATCTTTAACCACGTAGTCAGCGCCGTGCCCCCCCATGAATCCAGACTTCACCTCTTTAAAGTAGCTTCCATGTGAAGTAATTAAGAGCATAAGGTACTTCTGCTTCACACGGAATTTTTTTCCTTTGAGTGAGAATTTGTACTTTCCCCTAAATGCATTTCTGAGGACGGTATAAATTGTCCTCCACCACATTCATCTGGCGGATGTAGCTCTCTCTCAGTGGAGTTTACATGTGAACCTCATGTCTGTGTTTCCTCCGGTGCTCCAGGTTCCTCTCAGATCGCAGACATGCAGATTGGGTGTCGCGGAAACGCCATGTAGATACGACTGTGGGTGTGAACGTGTTTGTCGAGGTATGTGTTTTATCTTGTGACAGCCTGTCCAGGATGTAGCCTTCCTCTGCCCCTGCTGTGACCAAGATATACGATAACATATAGTAGCAATGTTAAAAGCTGTGATTACAGGAGGGTGTAATTATCTCAGATGTGTTTTCACAAGGCAGCTGAAGGAGTACAGCAACTGTTGTGCATCTATATAGTTGAAGCATTCTTTACTTAACACCAATGAGCCATAACATTAGAAGCACTGACAGGTGAAGTGAATAACACTGATCATCTTGTTCTGCTGTGAAGCCTTGGGTCCTGGCATCCATGTAGATGCTATTTTGACACGTACCACCCACCCAAACATTATTCCACGACCGAACGCGTTCCTCGACAGCTATGGCAGCTCCCCAGCAGGACAATGTGTCCTGCCACATGACACGAGCTCAAGGTGTTGACTTGGCCTCAGAACTCCTCAGATCTCAATCCAATCGAGCATCTGCTGGATGCGTCTGAACAATCCCGATCCATGGAGGCTTCACCCCACAAAGCCACAGGACCCAAAGGATCCGCTGCCAGACACCACAGAGCACCCCCAGAGGTCCCATGTCAATGCGCCGATGGGTCAGAGCTGTTTTAGCGGCACAAGAGGGATAATATTCAGCAGGTAGTTTTAATGCTGTGACTGATTGCTGTATTTTTACGGACAATTATTACAATTGGAGTTACTTCATAGTGACATTTCACTTTTTTCCACCACTGGTGACACATTTATTATTCTACTACAGATTTCACTTTTAAGTTAAGGACAACACAACAGAAAAAATCTTTTCACATTGCTATGCAAAAACACAGAGTGGCCTATTTCTAAAATTCAGTTGTAGTTATGGATATTCTACATGCTGGTTCAACGTATCTCATCTAATCTATTTAATTTTTAATTTTTAATTTAATCTATTACTGTAAATGCAATCAACATGAGCAAGAGTAACTGCAGCCTTCTGATGCGTGTTACCTCTGAAATATGATACACCTAAATCTCCCCTACTACTTTGACAGTATTGAGTGAGAGAGACAGCATGAACACCTCATTAATTTGTTCCTGATTTTGATTCAAGGGGACAGAGCCTCCTAGTCACCCCTTAGCAAGCTATGAGCAAAAAAAAAGAAAAAGAAACATCAACATAGAGGTTTCTGAAGTTTGCATAAGTAATAATTAATAAGTCTCATAAGAAATCGCACCAAAAACAATTCCGTTTCTTGCTTTCCTCTGAGTTATGCTCCTCCGATCAATAGGCCGCCCCTGTTCGATGTCTAGGTCTTTGGCAGGCACTGCTGTAGAGTCAGCATGAATAACACCGTTTCAAAAATAGCCTTGGAAGAATATTCAGCGGTAGACTTGGGAAAAGCGCAGGGTCAAAATCAAAGCCCTCATTTAAACAGCTGAATTATATTGTTCCGTGTGCATGTCCACGGCCCCTCCTGCTTAGGTCATGTGCTGTATTTCCACAGCCTATTAGAGCTGCAAAACAGATGAGCGTTGTCAAAAAAGCAAAGCATAGATTTCACACACACTGGCTGCCTGGTGGATGACAGCGCAGCAACATGTTTCATAAGAGGAACACGACTAAGCCAGCACATCTCAAAGTGTTTGGGTGTTTTTTTTTTTAGAAAATTTGGAGTCAAGGGCACATCAGCGGAACTGACCCCAGCCTACTCTTTCAAGAAAGCTTTTTATTACACTTTTAGGACAAACATGTAACACTGTGAATGGGCTTTTAAAGTGTTTTTCTTGGACTGTGTTGGCTGTATTTTCTTCAATCTTCACCCATGCAACCTACACAACATGGAAAACCTAGTTAGATTAAGATGACTCTAAAAAAATGATTAAAACTGTGAAATTAAACCATATTCCCTGCTGTTTCCCCCCATTATCCCTGGCACTCTCCTACCCTGTTGGCTTCTTTTGCATCACGCTGTAGGCACCCATACCACTGCGCTCCCGTGAGGTTGTGTAAAACCACCGCAGCCTGCGTCAGAACAAATGTGACTTTCTCACACATACAAGTAAACATGACACATGCAAACGGGATAGTCGGGAGCGAGGTTAGGGTGGGGGCATATCACGGTACATCTCATTATCTTTCTACATCTCATTATCTTCGTAAATTCGGCATTAGCATTTCATTACCATTAAAGCTGTGCTGGCAACGTTGGCCGTGTCGAAGGGAAGGAGGGGTTTGCCTGTCAGAGACTGGAGATGTCACAGTGTCATGTTGGTTTGAATAGTCGCTGGCACCGTGAGCTAGGAGGGGATGATCATAACAATGTCGCTTTATGCAAATGGCGCCAGATTTCACGAGTCAGGAATTTATATTTATTTTTCCTGGTTTTCAAAAAGTGCACGCGGAATTGATGCAGAGTTTTCAAATTGTAGATTTAATTCAAGTTCTCTGTGCGCCATAAACATCATCAGAGAGGCCCTTTTAAATGCATATTTACTGCTTGCCTTGTGTGGACCTTGATCTGTTTAATTAATTTTTCTGTTCACGCTTTAAATGGAAAGTTTGGTTTTGGATGTTAAATTCTGATAAGCTGAAAATGTAACCCCTTCTGCTAGGAGACGTTATATAGAGGGGAAAACATATCTTCAAAGCACTTCACACAAAAAAGGCCTAAAATGACCGTTAGGAGAGTTACAAATTATTTTTGTTCCCCAAATGTTTTATCGTAACTTTGTTGTGCTCTGATTTATCAGTAATTGTTTTTTTGTGTTGCTTGCTGCATGGCATATGGGTAGGGCCAGTCTATCAGTTGGTCTCTTTGGCAGTT
Source organism: Dascyllus trimaculatus (assembly GCA_024666655.1). NCBI lineage: Eukaryota > Metazoa > Chordata > Actinopteri > Pomacentridae > Dascyllus > Dascyllus trimaculatus. The sequence continues at coordinate 27,436,284 of CM045448.1, forward strand.
GGTCTGTCCTTAACTTCAGTTCAGAGGACGTAATCAACAACTACAGTTCATTCAGTTTTCTGAACATTGATTGTTTCCAGAGGATAGACTGTAAAGTCTGTCACTTGACCTCTGGTGCTATCATCAGGTCTAAATTGCACTTGTAAATCAAAGATATAGGATATCTCGGGTCTCCTTCGGGTCAAACTTTTAGCAAAGCACCTCTGTATGTATAGGGGTCAAAAAGTGTGAACCATGGAGTATGTGTGTCATTTAAAATTACCCCGAATATGTGAATTTATTTTTTTGACAATCTGCTGGGAAACCCTCATTATCATGGTAACATCCCAATCCTGGTGGAGATTCCTATAGTACTATGATAATACTGATAATATAAGTTGACAAATCTGTCAGCCTATAAGAGAATCTTTGGACTGGTTAGGACTGATGCGCTTGATAAAAAGTGGCATCCATCTCAGAAAAATCACACCCCAGGGTTCTCCTTAGAATTTCAAAACTCTATCGTGTTACTTTCCAGCAGTCAGTCAGAATTTCAAACTTTTTAGCATCTCTGGAAGGCAACATAACCCCATCGTACCTTTCTGCCCCCCGTACCCTCTTCATCACAGGGGATACTGGGATTCTCAGGATTAAAAAACTCAGCGGGTGGGTGAGCTTCTCTGCTATGAACAGTTTGCCTTTTTACGTCAAGGAAGCTGAATCAGTTTCCTCTTTGAAGACGCAGCTTAAGAATTTTTTCCCCCCCCTTTTTTGCACTCCAGTCGTTCCCTAAACCTTTATTTAACCAGAGAAAGTCAACCGAGTAGGCATTCTCCAGCAACAGCCTCCTCCATATTAGCACAGCAATAAAGCTTGAGTGCACAGTTTATAACTACTGAGAGTTTAGTCCTTTGCTCAAGGGCATCCAGACAGTAGTGACTGAGGGAGGGGAAAATGCTACTTATTTACTTTTTGCAGCTGAATGATGTGCTGTGAACTGTCAGCCACCCAGTCAGAAGCTTGCTTCTGTAATGTCCAAAACAGAGGCCCTAAATCTTTTTAGCTATGCTCTGCCCTCAGGCTACAGGGACGACACTGTTGGTCTGATGGTAGTTCCCCCACTGAGACTGAATATCTCAACAACGATTAATGTGTTGGCATAACATTTTTATACAGATATTCATGGCAGTGAATGAACAGAATGTCTGAGTGAACATTCATGGCCCCCTGAGAATTACTTGTAATAACTTTGCCGATCTCACAGACTTTATTTCTGGGGCATCGCGAGGTCAAAAACACAATCAAACCAATATTTTGGTTTATGACCAAATACTTGACTTGACACAGCTCAACTGCAGTTTGTGTTGAGAGCTAATGTGCTGAGCTCACCTCATAAACAGCTGCTTGTTGGCATTGTCACTGTAATAATGGTAGATTTCTGGTAGTATTTAACGCAAAGCACTGCTGCCTTACAGAGATGCTACCTAAGTAGTTATATTAACTGTAGGTGAATTATGAATTATTCTGAAATGGTGTATTGATCAATGGCTGGGTTTAGCAAAGTGAGACACATCAACGAGAACCGTCATAAATTCTTGCACGAGTGCTAACAAACAAATAAAAAAGACATACACATACCCGTCAGACACTGCACACAATTCATGAACTCAGTCTGATATCTAAACAGGAAATACATTCAGACTTGAGCACATGCAGACATTGACGTCTTCTCCTCATCAATAAGGGCTCGTGACACAAAGGTGTGAGCAAGTGGTCTTCAATAAAAGTGCCTCCTGGTCATTTCAAGCTGAGCACATTAGACCTAGCTTGTTGCTATGGCTACAGGCAGGATGAATTCCTGTCGTGGATCAGAGCTCGGTCGACTCATCCACAGGCAGACAGGCAGGTTGAACTCTAATTTCCCCTAGCATGTTCGACAGGACTGAATGCAAAAATAACACCAACCCTAGTGGTCCATATGGCTGATTCTGGGAGGACCAGCTGCTCGGGGCTTTCAAGGCCATAATCTTTATTTCACACCCTCAGTGAGGCATTTTAATTTCTGATGAGGGACCGGTGGTGTGGAGGCAGGAGGATGACAATAAGTGGAAGGAGGGAACCACCTGTGTGCATCTACACTTAGCATTTTAGACACACTGATTACAAAGGAGAAAAAATCATAGTTTTAAAAATTAAACAAAACATGTCCTTGAACATATTCCTCACATTTTAATCCTCTGTTCACAAACCTCAAGCTCACATATGTGTACATGCACAAATCTTTTAGCACGACGCCACAGTAACAAAGCCTTTCACCTGTGCGGCTTCCCATACAATGGTTCCTGTGAATGGGAAACAGATTTTGTGCATACTAAAGCCCTCTCTGGGCTGCATTAGTATTACCAGAGGAGGCTGGTAATTTGATTTTTCCTATGCAAATGAGAAATTTCAGTCAGTCATCCAGGCAGTAAAATAATTTAGAAGGAACCTTGGCAAGTCAAAAAAAGGACTATGCCTTGCGTATCACACAACATCATCCACAGCAGAGCAAAACCAGAAAACTTTCTTTAACTGCCTCTTCATAGGAGGGATTAGTGTAACCCGTCACTGGAGATATAACCCTTGTACCACAGACACTATGGGTGCAAAGCAGTAATTGTGTGAAACACTCAATGTCATTCCAAAATGGGATTAAAATTGCCCCAGATGGTCCAAATTAACTCAAAAATTCCAGCTGAGTTGGTAATTCAGTTGGAATTTTGACCTGGGTAGACAAAGAATGTCTGATGAATTTGCTCTGTTTTAAATAAAACTCACACAGAACAAAGAACGAAGTGAAGTAATTACTCGTCACTGAATTTCCCAGTAGAATTCATGCCACCTATAGTCAAAGCTTCCCTTCATCCAGTAAATGAAGGGGAGCTGATTTATAGTGCTATTAAAAGTTTTAGGCCCTTGAGATATTTAGATTCATAAAGTACTATCTTCAGTGCAACTGTGTCTCCCAAAAATTGCGTTGCTATATTGCATTTTCAACTACGTTTTAAGGTATTTACTTATTTACATATGTTTTTGACCTATCACCAATATGTTACAAATAAACATATCTTTGCCATGTATTTCATGACTTTGCTGCTGCTCCATTTCATCCAACCGATCATCTGTTAGATGGGGTGGGACATGCCACCCCTGTAACCTAAAAACAGAAGAGCAGCTTCAAACATGTTGTGAAAGGGCTTTATTTGAACCCAAACCATGATATTTTCCTATAACTAACCACTTAGTTTTGGTGCCAAAACCTAATCAAACTGCAATTTTTAATGACAAACTAAACAAACTAGAGTCTAAGAATAAGGGCTGACTCTGTGTCTGTGTGTGCAAACCAATACAGACGTTGAAAGCCGGCTGTGGATGTGCACAAGCTTCTGTTCATACTAAAATAAGTCTATGCCAGTCCGTGCAGATGGATGCAATTTTTTACAGGATATAGCAGTTTCTTATAGATTGGGCTGTAGCAACATGTCAGTGGATATTTCTGACAGGCGTCGAGTACAGCGGGTGGAAATAACACAGGATTTCTGGAGAATTTTTAACCTCCCACTGCGTTTGGGCTCAAAGCACCTCCAAAGTCCGACAGTGACTTCTTCAAATACAACTCTTTAACTGAGGAATTATAAAGGTGTGGATGACGAAGAAATCTCTTTTTACTGTCTCTCTTTGAACCAAGTATTTTTATGTTGAGCACCATTTGTTGTCCTTGCATATGCACAAGTCGGCGTGCTTGGAGTCCACATGGTCACAAGTTGAGGCCTGTGTGGGGTCCATGTGGACCATTACCAGTGTTGGGAAAGTTCAATTTCTACATGAACTAGTTCAAAGTTCAGTTCACAAATTTTAAAATGAACTAGTTCAGTTCATAGTTCATAATTCAAAATTTTGAACTAAATTCACTGTTCCAAAAATGAACTATTTCATAGTTCTTTTTATTCAATATGTTGCTGCGAACGATAACCCTCAGAATACTGGCATTTCCCCATTGTTGCCACCCATTCAGTCGACACTAGTAGCCAGCTGCAGCTTCCACCCTGACAGTATATTTTCAAAAACATGAGGAAAAACTTGCTGCTTGAATGGTCTTTTTTAATGAGGAATTATTAAAACAAAAACAGGACAGTCGTCCTTAAGGTGCAAAGGTTTTTCCATTTCATTAATTTTCCAAACCTGGAAACACTTCACATCAAATTCCATTTCAGTCCATTCTAAAAAGGAACCTAAAGAAAGCAATATGTGGATTATATACCAGGCAGGTTCTACAAACAAATTACAACTTAAAATAGTAAAACCCTCAAGGAGACCATTCTGAACTGCAGTAGGCCGTTAACAACAAAGTCAGCGGAGCCGCTACTGTAGGCCATTAATGCGATTTGGGTGGTAGAGGATATGTTTTGGCTAGCCGTTGCCGTGTCTTTTGATTTTTTATTCACTCGCACATACCTTGAAAGGCTGGCCGGGTGCTTTAGTTCAATGTGCCGTCTCAGGTTTGCTGTTGACGTTGATAATGTACGGAGTTGCTTCTTGAAACCCGGCGGGCAAAGTTTACACAAAAAGGTAAGATTTTTCCCACCAGGATCATCACTGACCTTTTCATAAAATTCTTTTAAGTAATCATACGAAGATGAAGTATTAATCGTGGAGGTAGAGTCAGAGGTAGTGCTGCAGCCTTCCATTTGTTTTTGGCGAGATGCTTTGCATATTGATGACGCATGTGACGGTGCGACTCTGCGGTGGCTGCTGTTGCCAGATTGGGTGTTTTCCGCCTACATATTAAGGTGTGTGTGTGTAGGTGTGTATGTGTGTGTGTAGGTGTGTAAAGTGTGTTTACAATGTGCTTTAGCCGGGGTTTTACCTGGAAGCCTCTGTGGAAATCTGGCACTCTCTTAAACAAAGTTGAACTGTGAGAGAGCGCCGTTCACAAACGCCAGAATGAGCGCGCTCACAGTAACGTTCATCAGGCAGAATTACAGTACGTTCAGTTCACGTTCGCCCAAAATATGAACGAGTTCATGAACGAACGTTCACTGAACTCGTTCAGGCACAACACTGACCATTACAGACTAACGTGTACCCTTACCAGTGTCGACATGTACGTAAGAACCATGAATTGGTCTTAATGATCACACATGGGACATGGTCATGTTGCTGACTCATGCTGCTATCTTCCCCTTTTACGGGGTTTTGCTCCAGTGACGAGGAGCAAGGAGTCCTGCAACAGATGGTATCCCCTCTCTAATGATGCCGGTGATTCCCCAACCTCTCCTCGAGTGTCACCAGCAGGTCAGATTTTCTCACATCCTGTGAAATATTTTATTATTCACTTGATGAATTGGATTAAGAGTTGTTAGATGTTTGTAGTTCAAAGAGGATGACTGCTCACTTTTGTAGCTGCTGGTAACCTTTGAGATGCACAGTGAATTAAAGCATTTTTTCTACCAAGCTAATGTTAAATAGTAAAGATTCAGCACAACATCCTTAAATTCAACCTTTTCTCCTTTCATGGTTTCTTTATTTATGATGCATTGGCAAAAAAAATACATTAGACAACAGCTAGAACAACCTGGACAGCTTCTGCTACATTTACATTACTCGCAGGAAATGAAAGCTTCCTTAGTTACGTTCCCATAGCCTAGCCTATTAGATGATCTTGACCTCTGCCAGCGCTGCAATGTTTGTCAGAAAAAATAATTTAAATTCAGCTTCATTTACTCAGCACAAGTAAATGGAATCATTCAAAATGAAAACTACTACATTGCTTAGTGTCACAGTAATTACAACCTACGGTATCCACAGTATTGTTTATTATTGCTTAGCGAGACATTTGGCTGGTGATTTTCTCAACACAGTGAAACTATTCATAAAGTCAGTCCAGCATATGATTATGTGGTTAGTTATACCTGACTAATTGTCATAGTCATAGAAGCACTCCAGTACTTAAACAAATATCACTACAGGTCTTGCTGTGATGTTGCAGATCTTTAGTTGAAGACACTGCTGTGTTAAATATGTGTCACATCTACTGCATTGAATCTATACAGAGTCTACTATGTAGCCTAAACAAGTTACCTATATGCCACTGTAAGCCTCTAGACTTGTATTATATACTGATCAGGCATAACATTATGACCACCTGCCTAATATTGTGTTGGTCCCCCTTATGTGCTCAAAACTGCTCTGAACCATTGTGCATGGATAAGAGGACCTCTCAGGGTGTGCTATGGGGTCTGGAACCAGGACGTTGGCACTGGATCCTTTGGGTACTCTGGCTTGTGCAGTGGGGCCTCTGTCCATCCAACTTGTTCCACTGCATCCTGTTGATGCTTGATCACAATGGGGTGTAGGAAGTTTGGAGGTCAAATCAACATGTTGGGCCATTGTCATGTTCCTCAACATGTTCCTGATTGTTTGATGTTTTTTCCATGTGGTGGGGTGCATTTTCCTGTGGGGGTAGGCCAGTGACATTTGGGATTTCCATTTGCATGAGGGAGTGTGTTTGTTCTTGGACAATGTTAATTTGGGTGTTTAAGTCTCATTAACATGGATGTTAAAATCCTAGGTTTTCCATCAGAACACCACATAGTACCAACATGATCAATGTGATTCACTTCACCTATCAGTGGTCACAATGTTGTGGCTGATTGGTGTGTATATAGTTATACCGCTGCCTGCATCTCTCTGTAATTGCATGGCCATAATGCTAGTTAGCACTAGGCTGTGCTGATCATGATAGAGTTAATTAACGGTTCATTTTACCAAAATTACTAAAATGTACAAAGGACAAATAATGTTGAAACCAATTTAGTCTACATGTGGATTGGTAGAGCTACAAAAACGAGAAAACGGCATATGATTGCATTGCCAGAATACTGACTGTTGTATTTACATTATAAGCAATTTTGCATGCTCATTTTGTTTCACAGAAGCCACATCTTTGTTTAAATCAGTAAACATTATCATATGAAATGGGCCTATCACTACAGTCCGTATGACTTTGATGCATTTCTGGTGAGATGCACATCTGGTACACCCAAGATACAAAGAAGCAATGCGCTCTACACCATGGATGAAATGCAGAAGTATAAATCAAGTGTCATTCTAAGTGCTTCCACAATCTCTTAATCACATTGATGTTATTGTCATCTCAGCCACACAAAAATCAAGTGGCTTTTGTAATAGAGGAAACAGAGACAAAACACCACTGCTCACAGTTAAGAGGTTCAAAGGGCATCTCTTGTGCTAGTCTGAATCTGCGTCATTATTCTTTGAATTACAGAACAATCCTATGCTAATGATGAATTCATATTTATGAAAAGGAAATTTGTGCACGTAATAGTGCAATTAATCATACTTGTGCTGATGGTCTCTGGGGGCCTTTCTAATGCACAGTGGGAGGCATCTATAGAAGCAGAGCAGTGTGGATTAAGCCAGCCGTTGATTCATTGCCATTGACCTTCACATCCATTTGGATTTATAAGTCTTTGACGTGGAAATATGAATGACCCTATAGAAGTGAACGGCACTTCTCTGCCTACAGATGTGAGCACATGGATCTGTGAAGGCAGGTACGCGCTGTGTTGAAATCATCCTGTATGAATAACAAAACACATCATATATATTGTTTCATGTTTTCATTATTGCATTGCTTGTAGTCTGGCTCTACTCACAAGAAAATAAACATGCAACCTTGTTTCTTGCACCCGTCCATGCAGGAGATGCTAACACAATTACAGAGTGTACAGATCTGCCTATCCATCCTGAACCCATATTCCCCTCCTACTAATGGACTGTCATATGAAAACACACAAAGAGCCGATCACATCTTTTATTAGTGGCAGGTTTTTGCTCTCTGGTGGGGAATGTTGTTTTGCTGTCAACTCATCCCTCTTCCCTAGGCTTATATTTGTGGAGACAGCTCCCAATTAAACACAGCAGCCAATGACACATATCAAAATAATGCATGCCAAGAACTGGCTGAAATTGAGAAAGTTGCAGCTAAATCCTTCATTTTTAGCTTTGTGATGTGGACAGAATGAGGCAAGGGGAGCTGGGCAGGCACAAAAGACAAAGCTGTGTATTCACAGGCAATTACTCCAACAGATGTGCATCCTATTCTATAGATGCTGTATGAAGCAGGTGTTAGTTTTTCAAGCAAAAAATTTAATGAATTTATTACAAAGCAAAACTGTATGTGGCATTGATTAACCGCACAGCAACCTGTCATAAAAAATTGAATTAGTTCATGCTGGGTTTTCCCAGCAATATCTCACAAGGGGCCAGTCAATGAAGCTTAAATATTTTTCATATTTCTTTTTTCATCAGCATCAAAACCCTCAAGCACCTCTATGTCAGGAGTAAATAAATCTTAGCGTCTAAATCTGGAGCACTACAGTGCAGCTTTGAAACAGAACTGAGCTTGGTGTGAACAGTCTGTACCCAGGGGTATGAGAAACAATGAAATAAAAATGTGGGGCCGTGAAAGAAGTTGGAAAACTTCCTAATATGATATTTAATCCATTTTGTTTAATCAAGAACTGATTCCTAATTCAGGAGGTCTAATTGGAAGAGAGATTGCACACTGTGGTTACTGAGGCAGAGAAAAAAATGATTATGTAGGACAAACTTCCAGGCCCAGGGCCATAGCCAAATACCAAAGAGGAAAACTCTACGCGTTGCATTAGTTGTTTGCAAAACAAGCACGCATTTATGAAGACACACATAATAGTAAAACTGAACCTTTATCTAACAAGCATTATTTGCGCTAAATATGTCATGACCTCAAAAGGCTTATGAGACTTGTTCAGAAACTTGTCAGTGGTTGCACACACTCAGGAAACAGCACTTCACTCAGGATATTATGCAGAAAGCTTCACCAAACATTCAATTCTGCAATGCCAACTCCGAACGTATTATGTGGCATTCAAATTCTGCACCTCTGATGCACTGCACACCCCTCCATCTAGTAGCATTATTCAAGGTTTATGCAAAGTCATAATGCTGCTAAATTGCCTGAGCAAAGTTAAGGTGCTTAAGTGTAGGTCCCATAATCTGCCAGTCAGGAAAACATGACAACACTTAGCCAGAAATCGGAATTAATCCTAATTTTAACTTTGCCTTGCTGCCTTGATTACAAGTTGCATTTTTCCTTACAGGACCAAGACAGATTACGCTCGGAGAGAACAGTGGGAGGCTATGCAAATAATTCGGCTGATATTTGAGTTTGAATAATGCATTTCATAATCAGGAGTGGAGCACCGACACTGGAGGGACATATTGTATATATTATTGTGACTGATGGAATTCGCCAGCAGCAGTCCCAAAGTTCATCAGCCGCGGTGCACGCGCCGACATGATGACCTGCAGTGTCACGGAGATGCCACGCTACTGCGGCATTAAAACGAGATGCATTGCGAAGGCTTTCATTACACAGAGCCGGGACGCACATACATTTATTTACCTTGAAGCTACAGAATAATGTTGTACTTGATTTAACTTTTGGTTCCAAAGCAGTTTTCATCTCGTCTCAGAACATATGCGTTACATATACCAGGGTTACACAGACAGATCTTGAAGCTTCTGTTTGGGTCAGTGGAAGTCATGCATGGACTTGCAAATATTCTTGACATGATGGCATTTATTTGGCCCTACACATTTTTGTCTGTACATGACTGACTCTTTTGTCTGTATTGTAACTGTATGTGAGTGTAAAATTTGCATGTGGAAGGGAAACTAAAATGTTTAGTTTATGAGCTGGATCTTATTGCATTGTTATGCTCGGGCTAATGGGATACATTTATTTGCATTAATTGCGAAGATTATTATTTCTCTGAAATGCATGCGATATTGTTGTTCCTTATTTATTATGTTGTATTGTTTTGTTCTGTATGCAGATCAGATTAACTTTGCAATTACACACCATTTGGTTCGGCTTATTATTCCATGTGACTAATAAAAAAAAAGAGAGAGAAGGGAGTTGAATGGAATATTGAGTAGAGGCCTCAAGTGTGTAGTTCTGGGAGCATCATAGGAACTACAGTGCCGCATGTGGTGTATGCAAGTGTGCTCTAAGTGAAAGTTTAGAATTTCTGCGCTCTGCCTGATGCATTATCATGATGTGCATGTTTTGGATCTGACGGCTGACTTGACAGAAAAACTAATCGCAGCTCACAGCAACATCTGACTGTTCTCACTCATGAATATTGATGTTAACTGCTGGACCAAGGGTCCTCATTAGAATATTGTACGGAAGCAGCCGACTTTGCATGTATTCCCACCTTGTAGCCTCAAGCCAGAGATCTCACCCATCTTGGAGGTGGGTTTTCCCCAGAAAAAGGTAATCTAGCTACACTGAGCTGCTGCAGATTCATCCATCACCTGGTGTTAAACCGCTCCAGTGGTGTTGGATTTGCGTGTGCGTGTTCTCAGTTCAGTACCTTCTACTCAGTGTTGAATGATAGTAAATAGGTAAATATCACAACATTAAGCATATTTATCTTAAAATTACAACATAGGAGTGCACAAGGTCCAAGTCTGTGTTTCGGACTGACGAATAGATTATTCTCTCATATGAGTAAAAGTCAGTTTTAGCCACATTGAACACATTGCAGCAAACAAAACCACTCTCATAGAAGTAACAGTCTTTGCTGATTCCTTTTGCACCGCAGATGAAACGCATTATGAAGATCAAACACTCCACAGTAGGTGACAAACACTACAGTGCAAGGGTCAAAGCAAGCACAGCGCCATTCATCATTAAAAGATTCTTCTTTCCACCACACACACACACACACACACACACACACACACACACACACAAATAGTACAACAAATGTTAGCTGCTTTTGAAATCTAGTTGAGCGAGTCTGCCTCTCATCAACTGTCATCACATTTGAGTCATTCGCTTTTCTCAAAAATAAATCCATGCTCTTTAAAAGTAGAACGGAAAAAGGCTGACAAACAACAATCATCGCTATTCTGACGGTGACTCCAAAAACTTGGACGTCCTTTCCGTCCATCTGGATGAGAAAATATTCTGTGGATTTCCAAAATAAAACAAACAAACAAAAGAAAGATTTGTGACATGTGATCCCAAATTGTGCCTCCTTTTCTGAATCTAGTTCTGGTGACTTAAAAAGAAATTTGATATTTAACAGTTGTTATAGTGTAAATCCTTGATGCTAATGATGTTCTTTTTTTTAATTTCATGCAAAAAAAAAACAAAAAAAAACAATGTTTTGGTTTGTGTTTCACAAAACAGATATTTTTAGAACACTCTGAATATTTGTTTCATCCAGATGGTTGTAAAATTCATCACCTTCTGGATTTTTTCAACAATCGTCTGCTGCTTCCTAAAATCAAATGCTTCAGCTCTGTGACAGGCGAAGCTCAAAGAGATGCTTTAGTAAATCAACCCAGGCTGTCAGGCTTGTCAGTAATTTGACTGAGCAAGTGATTTAGTGTTGATGAGGAGAGGTAGTCCTTGTTTCTTTGTCTGTTCAATCACTTCGCCTGCCTTTTTTTTCATCCTAACTGTTCCCCCCTTTATTCCCAACATACCACTTTCGCTAGTTTGGATCGATATTGTGTCGGGTCAATCAGCGTTAACGTTTAAAAAAAAAGAGCAAGCATTCATGTGAAATTTGTTCACAGATTGTTGCTTTAAGTGCGTCGACAGCGTCTCGAGGAGGCTCCGTTTGTTGCTGTCTGTTATCCTGACAGTGGTTGGTGGTGGGTTTTTTTGTGTATAGGAAGAGAAGGTTGTCTGACAGGAAGCTATTGTCCTTCCCCTGAATGACACCACTGATACGGGTGTCGAGTTACCGGAATCATGCGCTTATGAGTGCAGCCCGTGTTTATCCCTGTGACAAAAGGAATCTGTTTCAAGTTTAAAGGAATTATTTTACATTAGATGGATCCATAAGGCTCGGGTCCTTATCAGACACTGTACACTAGCAGACAGCTTAAAAGCAGAGTACGATAACAAGGAGAGAATTTGTTTTTATGACATTAAAGCACTGATATGACCAATTTATAATATTTAAAAAAGCATACATACATACTGAATAGGACCATGACTATTGTACACAGCACTATACTATGCTGTACATACGAGTAACACTGTAAAAACTGCGTGCTGTATGTCTGTTTTTCCAATAAAATACTTAAAATAGAAATGGAATATAAATATTTTTCAAAACATCCACAGTGGTAGCAGCCTTTCTCTTTTAAATATTTTATTAAACCATAACATTGCAGGAAAAATCAATGGCAGATAATGCAATTTTGTTTAATATTCTAGACGTTAGTGCTGCTCATAGATCTTTCTTGACCTTGGAAAAAAACAATCACAATAACATGTTTTAACATTAAAACTGGTGAAAATAACATTTTACTGCGGTGAAGACAGAAAGGTCCCATCAATGAGAATCACCAATAATGAATGTAACTCAAATGTTTAAAAATGCAAACCATGGCAGAAGTTTAGTTCAGTGCTCAGTCTTTCTTCAGTGTATGTTTTCTCTTTTTCCCAATATTTTTCAAGTTTAAAAAGATCCCCTGTATCACAATGCAAGCTCAGAGGTTAAAAAATATACTTATTAAATATATATATAGCTTCAAACAGCAGCCAATGAGCATCTCCAAAGCAAGAGTTGGGCACGTTTGGCACATGGAATGATGGAAGTAACTTAAATAATTACTCTCGACTTGATCAGGATATAACAACAAGTCGCACTGTCTGCTTTCCAGAAGGGTCTCACACAGAGTCACAGTTTATAAGCTGCAGTTAAATCATTTGTTTATTCAAGCCCCCTTCAGATTGAGTATTTTACTTTATTTATTTTAATTTTCAGTGTTTAGGAAATTGTAAACAAACTAGTCATTTGTTTAATGAGCTTTCAGTTGGCTTAGATTTAGTCTTTTGTGTATAAGTGCATCATTATACATTATAGATCGATCAGCCATAACATCCTGACCACTGACAGGTGAAGTGAATAACATTGATCATATTGGTACTATGTGCTGTTCTGATGGAAAACCTTGGATTTTAACATCTGTGTTGATGAGACTTAGACACCCACATAAACATTGTCCCAGAACAAGCACACGCCCTCATGCAAATGGAAATCCCACATGTTGAGGACCATGACAATGGCCCAACATATTGATCTGACCTCCAAACTTCCTACATTGTGATCAAGCATCAACAGGATGCAGTGGAACAAGTTTGATTGACAGAGACCCCACTGTACAAGCCAGAGTAGCCAAAGGATCCAGTGCCAATGTCTTGGTTCCAGACCCCATAGGACACCCTGAGAGGTCCTCTTGTCCATGTCCAATGGTTCAGAGCATTTTTGACCACATAATGGGGACCAACACAATATTAGGCAGGTGGTCATAATGTCATGCCTGATCGGTGTATATTACTTGATGTACTGTCCAATCTTGTGTGAATGACATGAATATAGCGCTCTCTGGCACTGTGTTCAGTATGTCTGAACATCAGTGGAAAAGCGACCTATGTCAGCCTGAATGTCAGAATGCTGTCACTTTAACGCACTGATGAAACCAGCAATGTTACACATCCCATGTCTGAAAAGCAGCGTAGTAAAGTTTAGTTAGAGAAGCCTATTCAGTCACTCGTGCAAAGCTACTCAAAATGGAAATGTCTACAATTTTCTGGCAACTAGGGAAGATTTCCACTGATGAAAATCTTTTGATGTGATGGAAAGCTCCAGAACAGGATAAGATTGTTTTTTTTCTCAAGTAATCATGTTGATCTAAAAGAAGATTTAAATACTGATATAAAGCATTCAGAACATGTCAGTGCTACATGTTCTTTCATTACAAGGAACATCAGTGCTGCTTTCTGTTTTTAGCCTTTTACATATACTATCCTGCTGTTGCCAAATACTTTAATACTACTTTAATAGTACCAATCCAGAGCCAAACCATTTACTGCTGTTTGAGAAATGTTTGCTAAAAACTACACCTGCACACCTGTTTTAGGGAATTACTTTTGAAATGATGAAACTACAAATTCATGGTCCTTTTTACGCCTTAATTTGGAGCTAATGGGCTTGAGCGGATATACACACACTGGGGAAATCTCCGTTCAACCACCTCAATCTTGGTGGCGATCTTCTCGGTGTATCTGTCAACAGCATAGAATCTCAACAGCTTTTGATTACCTTTAAGATGCTCTGATGATTGCAGCTCGCGATCCGTGTTGTTTTCAATATGTTTTAATGAAACGGCAAAGTGAAAGGCTTTCGCTGAATCCAATGTCAAAACAGGCCACGCAAAAAATAAAGATTTAAATTGCACTTCAAAGAGTGGAATAAGTATTTTAGCTCCCGTCTAAAGCCGGTCAAAATAACTCATGACCTTCAGGTTCTAAGCCTTTAAGTCATTCACTCCTTCTGACGTCTGTTTTGCAAAAACTCTGTATGTTCTGTAATGTGCTCCTCGTGCACTTTTAATCATGTAAATATCCGTGAGCTTTTCAGGATTTGGCAAATGTCAGTCAATGCTGTTGTGACACACACTTCAACGCACCCAGAAGGATGCACCAACAATACAGTCCACTAATGCACGGTTAGTGTCAGTCAGTCTGCGACTCCGTCAGTACGTTTCAGAACTGCCAGGTTGAATGAGCAGTAAACATAATACATATCCATCAAGATGACAGGCCTCCAGCTTTTTTTTGGGCCTGTTTTCATTAAGACCTCAGACTCACAAGTCTATTGATGTGTCCAATGTGATGTAGCTATAATCAGTTTTACTTTCTGACAGCAGGGACATGCAAAACAATCTAACATGGGTCGATGCGTTTGAGAACAGAGCGGCTCACTTCTCGAAGAAACTTTGTCTTGTTGATCAGTTCAAGCTCAACTTCATTTGTAATTTGTGCAAAAACAAAGCAGGACATATGCACAAATGAAGCTGGGTAAAGGCGAGCAAGACAAAATGCTTTAAGCATATACAGTGTACAGTAGTGATTACATTTAATTACAGATACAATGGCACTGCTTTAATGCCTGAACAGTGATTGGAGCAGACTTTCATGAGCACAGCTACATTCGCTTTGAGCCTCGGCTTCTTCAGATCAACCAAGAGCGCCGTGTGAATACTGAGAGAGCTTTAAAATATAAAAAAGGACATCGCTGGAGTAGGGAGGAGATACTGACAAAATGAAGTACTTGCACCTCTATGGCATCAAAGAAAGAAGTGGTGAAATGAAAGAAAATGTGAGATACCTCTAACTTTTATGAACCTTTAGATAAAGTCTCTGAGGCAAGAGACATGAAGGACAAGCTGGTTCTTTTGGTAGGGATGTCCTTCAGTGAACCGCTCAGGGTTTGCGAATCCCTAATTGGTTTGATGGATCTAACTTACAGTGAGCAGATGCTCTGAGAGACACATTAAAAGGAGAGAGAACATCCCACGTAAGATGTGTACCTCACATCTGGCTGTTGAAGACACGAGAACAGATACAGGTTTGGTTTACAGACTTTTGGCAAAGAAAAACTACTGATTGGAACTAGAGAATTCTCCTCCAGTTTTCTGTTAATGAAGCAAAGATGCCTGTCTTGTGTTCTTTTCGTTTGATTGCAAATAACACACGTCTGATTGTAGCCTGCTGGAACGTGTAGAAATAATATGCAAGCATCTGAGTCTGTAGGTAGCTGAGAAGTTTGAATTCAATTAGTAAGCAGACACAGGTATTTTCTCCATTAATTTTTTTTTTTTTTTTTTTTGTATGGTCTCAGACATAAATAAGCCTGACAAAGGAAAGAAAAGAAATGAGAAAGAAAAGAAAATCCCTCGCTGGTCATTAATTAAAACCTTTAAAGAATCATCTCTGTCCATCAAAGTTGCATATTTTGAAGTTTGAAGCAATCCTTCCTGAACTAAAATGGCTTTGATGTAACTACATCCTGTAGAACAGGGGTGTCAAACTCAAATACACAGTGGGCCAAATTTTAAAACTTGGACAAAGTCGGGGACCAACACTGAGATCTCTCTCTCTCTCTCTCTCGCGCTGTAAAGGCTAGTTTTATAGCAGCCTCACTTTGTGATATGGCTTTTTTGAACATAGTCTGTTGTGAAAGCAAACTTCTTTTCATCTCGTCTACTTTCTGGCGCCTTTGAGTCACGTCCAGGTCCTTGTGCTTGTGTTTCGTTTCATAGGGCTTTTCCACCGACCTGGTGCTAGTGCTAGTTCGGAGCTAGTGCCTGACTTAGCACCAGTTCTTTGTGTTTCTACCACATAAGCACCGGCTCCAGGTTCTAAAAACTCGAGCTTAACAAGCACCAACTCCTTGCTGGACCAGAGCCAAAAACCGAGTACGTCAGGGACTGGGGGCGAGGTTATCGTGACCAATGATCAACGGTGAAAAGGGACACACAAGCGGTAATTAGTGTCCTTTTGTCCAGGACGTCCCTGGTCCGATCGCAGATGTATTGGAGTGACTCCTGGGACACACTGAAGTTTTGCACAAACTGTTGCACGCTATAATCCCGTACAATTGTGTCCCCCCCCCGCCGGTACATTCGTGTCCGCGACCAAAATCATTATCCGGACAGGTCTGTCTGTTACATATGTAAACAGATGTTGTGCCTCCCACCTGTCCAGAGAGCTCCTGTTTTCTGCCTTTCTTTTCACCATTTTTGGGAGGGGTAGCACGGTGCCAGTAGTAGCATGAGGTTGCTATGATTACTGTCAACAGAGGAGAGGGTGTTGATGGGTCCTGTCCTGATTGACGTGCCAAAACACCAGCAGAGCATTCTGGGACTTGTAGTATTAGTGGTGCATGCGCTGTATAATACCAGCGGGCCGGCTCTAGTCGATGTTTGGTATTATCTCGCGGGCCAAATATAATTACGCTGCGGGCCAGAGTTTGCCACCTATGCTGTAGAATGCGAAGTCCCCGTGGCCTTCTTCATGCACCCCTTCCCTTTCACTGCAGCTCGAGCACACCAGCTCACCTACAGCTTTGCTCAAATACAGTAAACCACAATGGCAAACTTCCAAACCAATTCAGAAGAATAATAATATCAAAGAAAGTCCCAGCTGACAGGATTGTTTCTTTAGCTTTATTACTCATGAAGCTGTTGCTGTCTGAATGCATGTTGTTGAGACTGCACTCTGCAGATCCTAGCTAGAAATGCTCAGTCAGGATGGTATGACTGCTTGTTTCACTCATGATTTATCTTGCTGCTTTTCAAAAAAACAAAAAACATCTCAACAACACCATATGGACAAGTTAACAAGGTAAGCAGCTTGACTTTCACCAAAAGGGGTCTTAAAGTAATACATACACAAGTTAGAGCAGATTACACATTTGAGTGTATGATTTTTATGAGCAGTGGGACCGTGTTTGTGCTTTTACTTGATTTGCATGCACCCAGAGCAACCCAGTCTCCACAAAAGTATATCCCTATACAACTTAACTGTTTTCTCATTTACATTTTGAAAGAAACCTAATTTGGTTCTGAAACAGTTGTAATTTTGCACCTGTGACATCGAGGGAAAGCCTTCCAGTTTATAAGAGCCACAGCGGAGATAGAAGGAGCGGATGAGGGACGAGCCAGTGAGGACCATCATTCTTTAAGTTTCACTGTCCCTCATTTACCGCCGGTTTTCACTTGCTGCTTGGTTAGGTTTAGGCGCCAAAACCATGCGGTTAGGTTTAGGAAAGTATCATGTTTTGGGTTAAAACACAACCCTTTCACAACATGTTAGAAGCCTCTACCTGAGCTCTTGGGTTGCCATGGAGATAAGTCCCACCCCACCTCATGTGTGATAGGTCGGGTGAAAATGAGCAACAGCAAAGCGATAAAATAAATGGTGAAGATACGTTGATTTGAAATGTACTTGGAATAAGTCACAAATAAACCAGGAAGGAAATTCACTTCCCTAAAAACGTAAGTGAGAATGCAGTGTAGTCGTAGGAGCGTCAGTTTGTGGAGACACGGTTGCTGCTCTGGTATTTCTGTACTCTTTGTTCCATGGCAAGAATGTTTTTCTTAACTTTTGATAGGTTGGGCGAGGATGCACAGTTAGATAATGCTCACTTCTGGCCATAGCTACAGCCAGCCTGGAAATAAAACGATAACATGCACAGTACAGGGGAGAATTCCTGTCACAAACATATTATTGAACCTATATCCACCTAAGCTGCGTCAATAGCTGAACTCACCTTTGAGTGACAGTAAACAAAATCCCACTCAAATTATTAAACTGTCAACAATATTATTTGCCCTGCTTCTGTTCACAAGCCAGCAGTGAAGCACTGGCGTTCCGCATTCAGAGCTTGAGGACAATATTGGGACATTAGAAATGATGGTTTCTTCCTGTGAGACTGCACACTTAAAGATCCAATAAAGAACCAGAGACTAGCATCCCTTTGTTTTTAATTCTTTCTTTATTTATTTATTGTCTCTCTGACATTATTCGTGTTCATATTTATCTTCATCCTGAGAGTAACAGTGTAATCAATGCTCTTGGAGGAGTTGCATTAAAAGCCGTCAGATGAGCATTTTGATGTTATTGCTACAGTAGCTCATAATGTTTAATAATTCTAGGCAGGGCTTTTAAGGTTTAAATTAGCACTGTATCTTAATAAAGTTTTTTTCCCCCCTTCTTTTTCCCTCCCCTCCCTCATTTTTGCACCATTTCGCTGATGCGCATCTTCAGACGTACTTGTACATTTTAAGCAGATTAGGCTTCAGTTCCTGGATCTCCTGTATTACAAGCAGACTGCATTAAAGTGTGCGAGATTTGGAGTCACGCAGATCTGACGGTGTCGCGGTGGGCCTAAACCGATCATGTAAGAGAGAAAAATAAATTAAAGGAAGATAAGTTGTGAGTCTAACAAATAATAAATCCATGAAGAAATTTTTGAAAAAAAATAAAAGTTGTGCTGAGTTCTCACACGTAGCAGCTTACGACACATAGTTTATTCAACAAAAATGTGATTTATTATGCGTAAAGGGTTTTCTGGAGTCGTTGGTGAAACATATTTGCTGTGTCATAACGATAACTCTTTGTTTTTTTTTGCAAAAACAATGACTATTTGCTTATCAGTGTCTCTGTGTTTTTGTTTTTTTTTCCTTGGGGCAAGTGTGTCCGAGATAGGCGTTCTGCTGTTGAGAGATAACTTCTTTTTCACATCAGAGAAGTCATTACTAAAAGACATGCACCAGACATAAAAGCAAGGACAATTGCCCACCGTCACATTTCACAATAGAAAAGCAAAGTAGCTCTTCTCACTGTGGAGGTTTTCAGTATTTGGGAAAGTTCCTGGCATTAAAAGTGTGATGTGATAAACTGCAGAAAGCAAAATGTTTTATTATTTTTTTTATATATCGCTTGCTAACTGTTAAACATTTTATGTGTCTGCAGAGGTGATTCAATCCGTAACACTGTTTTGGTCTGAGAGTAATGGTGAGTGATCACCTTTTACTGCAGCTGTCAGCGTAATGGTCATTCTTCCATAGGCTTGGCAGAAAGTTGCTTTTCTTACAAAATACTCACTGAAGGGGAATTTATATCACATAAACTGCATCCATAATAAGTAAACACTTGATATTTTCTACACTTAGTGTTTATCAACCAGCAGAAGCGTTGCTTTACTCGGTCTTTTTGGCTTCATAAGTCAAACACACCACGTGAGACTGCCTCCCTACTGGCTACAGTGCTCCTGCTGCTGCATGTAGTGGATTATATTAAATACAAGGCTGGATATAATCCTCGCCCACTCGCCGGCGGCATGTGCGATTTTTAAATCTCAGGAAAGTCAAATATTAAGATTACTACACTTTCAGCTGAGTGAGAGCAGGTTCTAACTAAATGCAATCCAAGCAGACGAAGCTACTGTAAAGTGGAAGTTAAAGCAGGAAGCCCACCTCGCCTCGGCACTCATAACACAGGTCTAATATTTCCCTAAAGCCTCGAGCCTTCCTGTGTTTGTTCCCAAAACAATCAATGCATTTCCTTCTGTTTCTGGGTACTCCCAAACCATTTATCCCTCTGTCTACATGTACTTCCACACCCTTCAACCAATCTGTTCATTCCCCCTTTTGTTTCTGTGTGCTGCTGTGCCACACTGATGATGACACAGGAAACAAGGCGCTCAATGGGAGACGCTTTCTTTGCTTTTTCCATTTTCATGAGAAGAAAAAAAGTCAGTCTCTTGCCACTGCTTCAGCCTTCCATGAGTTCAGTCGTATAAAGCCATCGTTCAAACCGAGGCGGAAGAAAGGCAGGTGGCTCTTAAGCTCACTGACAAAGCAAACATTCAACAGAAGCAGCAGCACTGCAGTATTAAAAGGCTAGAATGTGTATTGCTGTGTCCAAGCCACTCATGATTCGTATACATCGGTATAAAAAAATAACAGGAACCTAACATCACTGACAAATATAGTAAAAGCTCCAGTATAATGCATTCCATTTGAACAGCAGCCATGAATACAGTCTCCTAAAAAAGAGAAATCAACACTTCTTTGAAACAGTTAGAGTAGAACCGAACCTAATAACAACCCCAAAGGAAGGATTTACTGGAGTTCTGTTGCACTGGACTGCATTAGTTTTAGCTAAGTGCACCTAATCACCCTGACCACTGAGTGTCTAGCAGGAAATTGTAGCATTACTAGGACAGCGTTGGTTTAATGAACACCAGTCAGAGTCTTAAAAGTTGTAATATTCCGAAATGTGTTCTGTTTCTCGTGTGCAGGGTCTGGACAAAACAAGAGCACTTTATGTACAATAAAGAATTTTACTGAATCAGCTATTCTGTACACCGATCAGCCACAACATTATGACAGGTGAAGTGAATAACATTGGTCATATTGGTACTATGTGCTGTTCTGATGGAAAACCTTGGATTTTAACATCCATGTTGATGAGACTTAGACACCCAAATAAACATTGTCCCAGAACAAGCACACTCCCTCATCCAAATGGAAATCCCAAATGTCACTGGCCTACCCCTGCAGGAAAATGTACCCCATCACAACATTAAACAATCAGGAACATGTTGAGGAACATGACAATGACCCAACATGTTGATTTGGCCTCCAAACTTCCTACACCCTATTCTGATCAAGCATCAACAGGATGCAATGGAACAAGTTTGATTGACAGAGGCTCCACTGCACAAGCCAGAGCACCCAAAGGATCCACTGCCAACGTTCAGGTTCCAGCCCCATAGGACACCCTGAGAGGTCCTCTTGTCCATACCCAATGGTTCAGAGCATTTTTGAGCACATAAGGAAGACCAACACAATATTAGGCAGGTGTCCATAATACCTGATCGATGTATATTGAACCATTTATCGATCTAATGCAGGTCTTTTCATTAAAAAAAACAATCTCCCTCCACTATATTGCTAAACTCACCGGTATCGATTTTTTTTTAGTCATCATGTTTGTTTTTCAATGTCGCGCAAATCTACGGAATCAAACTGAAATATCACTTGGCACACTGAGTAGTTCAGCTCCCTCTGTCCCTCCTCCTGCAGCACAAAGTGCAGTCCCACCGTGTGCTTGATGTTCAGCCACAGGCTAGTCAGCTGTTGGCCTCTTTTTTTTCTGTCTTTCTTTCTTTCTCTCTCTTTTTTTTTTAAATGGCCTACTTTCCAACCAGAATGGAGGTTTTTTGGAACCTGGGGATAAACACTCCTGCATCTGCACATGGTTCCTGCTCAGTGCCTTAGAAGTCATAACTTGCACAGTGGAGCTGAAGATGGATGTTGCGTTGTGCTCTGTGAACGTTTCTCACGTGTGATGGTGTGTTTGGGCCTGGAGCCACGTAGGTTTACCCTCGCCAGTGACAGCTGCACTGCTGATCTCATGCAAGAGTTATGTGAAGCTCCTACTATCATGATTAGTACTATTATCATCATCATCATTATTATTATTGCTACACCAAACAGCAAATGTCCTTGGATGTCATCGCAATAATCTCATGAGAATCCCCTCTAAGTTTCCGATCCACTACGTGCTTAATGATATGAATTCTCATGTTTACAGCTTTAAAAAATGTAATAAGGCAAAACCTCTGTCAGCATGTCACCCATAGGGGGATTAGTGGTGGAAGATAAAACACTGGCATTCATTTTGACTAGCAAGAGTCACGCCGCCCAGTGCCTGCCACCCTGCAATATCGAGATAATAATCAGCAGATAGTCTTGAGTGTGATAACCTGCAGCTCGTGACACTGTTTCTGTCAGTGCAGGGCTGAAAGGGGTCAGGTGCAGCATCTTTAAAAAAAAAAAAAAACAAGCCCCACACTGCCTTTATAGCCCAAAATGAAATTGTGTTAGCATTTATCTGCATGATCAATGCTGTCCTTACCTTACATTTTATTTATTTTCTACATTTTAGCATATTGGTGTTCCCCAGTGTGTGTGTGTGTGTGTGTCTACATGAACACAAACACCTTTCCTATATCACTTTATTTTGACAGGCAGGGATCAGAGAAGTGCAGCCAGGCCTTTGTTTGGAAATAATAAATAAAAATGAGCAATGTAATAAAAAATAATCTAATTTTGAACACAAGGCTTGCTGTGCTGGGGAAAAAACACCCCTCATGCATATA
Organism: Dascyllus trimaculatus; assembly: GCA_024666655.1. Classification (NCBI taxonomy): domain Eukaryota; kingdom Metazoa; phylum Chordata; class Actinopteri; family Pomacentridae; genus Dascyllus; species Dascyllus trimaculatus. Next base: position 27,458,918 of record CM045448.1, read on the forward strand.
AGTGCCGTGCTCCATGTTGATTCCAGCTGAGAACCTTTGTTTATCTCCTGTCTATATTGATATCTATACCATCAAATATCCAATAACGTGGAAAATGAAAACAAAAAGCAATCTTACATCTGCACTCTGCATTATATTGTCAAACCAAGGAGCAACAAGCTGCTTTCTCCGAGTGTGATGATACAGTCATCTGTTATCATCACCACTGGACACATGGACCCTCCTCTCTATGGTGGAGTGTGCTGGGGTTTGTCCATAACAGTGTTGAAACAACAGCCATGAAAAGTAAAGGTTCATTGGATGCCGACAGTAATGCTGTTGAGAATGGCTATAGTCAGCGTCCACATTCCTACAAGAAAATGAATTTGTCCAAGTATTGAATTTTATCAAGTGACAGACAACTAATGAAAGAAAGCTACAATTGTGACCAAAAGTCTACATATATTTCTAAACACCATATGTATCATGGCAGTGTAGCACTTCCAGTGACTTCTAACAATTTTACTTTTCTATGATGGAATAATTAAAAAACATGTGTCTTTGTCACAAAAACACAATCATGCATTTTGGTTCTTATTATAGGTCTACTGGAAATATGACAAAATCTACTGGGCCAAAAATATACATACAAGAATTCTAATATTTTTAGTCAAATGTCCATTGGCCTTTTTCAGTTTGTGTTTCCCTCCTTATTGTGGCAGTGACATAACTGTGCCATGCGCTTTATACTTATAAACAGGTTTTTGCACAAATGATTTTTCCCATTGAAGCATTTGTGGCGGAGTGTATAAAATGGACTCTATTTAAACTGGCTTAAAGGAGTCAGCAGCTGTAGTCAATTGTAATCACTAACAAGAAGTTAAGAAGCCATGCCACTCAGAACATTTGATTAATACAACTTTGTACATCACTTAAACTGATAATTTAAGTTGATATCTGTATGCCTGACCCAGCAGATTCAGTCATATTTTCCAAAAACCTAATAGAAATCTATGTCGGAACCAAAGCATGATTTCTTTTTGTGCAAGTGTTTCAGTGATTCATTGGAACCTCAAGACTACCATGATATACATGGTCTATACAAGTGTATGTAAATGTTTGTTCATGACTGTATTTAATTAGATTCAAATCTAAGGGTATTTCAGACATGTTGAACAATCGCTGAATATATGCAAAGACCGTGTACTAGGTAGTAATGAATTATGGAGTTGGACTGTAAAACTGGCTTTCACAATTTTTGCGTTCAGTATTTTTTGGGTTGGTTAGAAACCATGGAATGATGAGGCTCTAGAGTTGCAGTTTGCATGACCCCTCCCTCTAACATGCTTTAAAAGCTAGAGCTCATTAGCATCACTTGATCATGTGTTACCACACCTACTACAGTCACAGTTTCCTCACTCGCTGTGCATCGTTCCTACGTGTCAGAATTTACAGCACAGCTTGGTCGCTTTTTAAAAATTCCCTGGAAAATAACGAGATGAAGAAGAGATTGAGATAGATTTTGTGGGACGAGCCACATTAATGTAGTGTTGCCGTTAGTAGTGAATCCTGCATCAACTTGTCCTAGCGATATCTGGTGTGATTTATAAGTATCAGCCCGGCAATGAGAGTCTGTTGCCGTGTGTGCTTAGTTCATGATCAGTGGAAGTAAGCAAAGTGATGAAAATATTCTGTGCACATTTGTGATTTCACATCTAATCTGTTTGGTTTGGTAAAAACTAACTCAGATTTCATGGTAAGTGCAGTTCATTTGGGCGGATATGAAAGCTGTCTATCAACACAGCAGAGAAAACTGCTTATTTTTTGAGATTCTGAAACCAAATTTGATATTCTCTGATATGATTTTTTTTGTGAATCATTCAAATTTGCCTGGATGCTTGATAACAGTCTTCTCCCACTATAATTTCCTACTTTTTTCACTCATGTACACAAACTTTAATAAAGAAACGGAAAACTATTTGCATTAATATTCATGGGATAAAAGATATTTTTAGCTAACAGTACTCTGTGGAGTTTCACAGTTTGTCTCCAAACAACACCCACATTCAGATGGATCGTTTACTGTCATTTGTCAGTTGATCAGTAGAAATGGCCCTTTTTAAATAAATGAATAAATGAAATGAAATGAAATTGATGTCCACACTGAGGCTTGGGACGTAGACACTGTCCCTCAGCTATTATCAAAAACCATTTAATCCATTTGTGAATAATGGAAAAACATGTGGGCTGCAGAGTAGCTCGGTGGTTAGCAGCATTGCCTCACAGAAGATCCCCGGTTCGTGTTCCGGTTAGGACGCCTGGGATCTTTTTGTGTGGAGTTTGCATGTTCTCCCTGTGCAGCGTGGGTTTTCTCCGGGTTCTCCAGCTTTCTCCCACAGTCCAAAAACATTCTGAGGTTAACTGATTATTCTAAATTGTCTGTAGGTTTGAATGAGAGTGTGCTTGGTTGTCTGTCTCTATGTGTAGCCCTGTGATAGACTGGCGAACTGTCCAGGGTGTCCCCTGCCTTTGCCCGAGTTGACTAGTATAGGCCCAGGGGATTAAGTGGTGTATAGATGATGGATGGATGGATGGAAAAACATGTTTAAGAAACATTTGTAATTCTTCACACAAAAGGTGAGGAGACTTAAAATTCCACTCTGAAGGTATTTGGTCCTGCTTTTTTGCCTTTGCCATATGCAGGTGTGTTTTCAATGCCGCTACAGTGTCGGGAACACCAGACAACACACATAGCAAACAATTTATGAAAAATTAAAGAGCAGATCTAAAAATAGAGAGAGCTCTCTCCAACACTTCCAGGTTAGGTATTGGTGTGCATCTTCCACAGTGGTGTCTCAACAAAAACAGAATTTACATTGCTGCAGGACATGGTTACAAAAGCACATGTGATATATTCATCACTATGAGTGTTTCTTGTTTTGGCTGATTTTTACTGAGCCAATACTGATTACTGGTGATCCAGGAGACCGATAACTGATACTTAGAAGTGATATTTTGGTGTTTCTCCAACACCAAACTTTATTGAATTGCTTTTTTTCTTTATGTTTTACACATTGATTAAAAGGGAACTTTTCAAAATGCATCTGTCACTGTTGATAAAGATATTATAGAGACTGAGAGAGGCAGCTGCATCAGAGCTAAAATTGCACATTTTTAAAAATTATTTGTTTTTTCAAGAATCAGATAAAAAAAAAAAAAATCACCTGAAATATGCTGCTCATTGACTCCAATAATCAGCCGGGCCGTTAATCAGTCAATCTCAACCCACAACATTGCTCTCATTTAGTTGTTTGGCCATTAACACATGCCATTCCTATTAGCACATTGTGAATAAACACACAGGGACATACTTCATGCATCTACATTACCTTAAGAGATCCACCGGTGACAGTATGGGGCTCATCTGCGAGGTGAGGAGGATGATGAGTTGCGAATTCTGCTTGAGAAGTTTTCAATTTCTTCTCCTCCCTAAAGTCACCAGTGGGGAAAAAACACATTTAAGAAACATTCGACAAAAAAGAGGAAAAGCAGCGAAGCAAAGTTTAATGAGTGCCACAAGGTTGTCTGAGGCTAAAATGTAACAGGAAGATGAATATGTGCATTATGCGCAAGATTATGTGCATTAGTAAAGCACATTATGATTTGTTTTGGTCACACTTTTGGTTCAAAGTCACTAATTATGCAGAGAAGAAAACCGGGATTGTAGTGAAAGTGACGGCCAAAGTTTGCCTTAAAAAATCTGAGCAATAAGTATTCAGTAAAGGTCAAGCCACGACCGGCTCTGCAATATTTTACTGTGGAACTGATGATCACAGCCGGAACAGTTCAAAAAAGCTTTACCTTCCTCCCTTTCCCCTTTGTGTTTTTCTTTTCGTTTTTTTTTTTTTTTCCATTTACGTAGCAGTTTCATTCCACTGCTCAGCATTTATGACTGCCATTAATGGATTGTTTTGTCCCGGCATCAAATCAATCTGCCATTCTCACTGACACACAAGATTTATATTGCGCATGAGGTGTTTGAAAAGAAACAAATGGGAAATTGCCCATCACATTAGTGTGAAGTCTTTGGGAATCTGCTCATTCTCATTTGCTCACATCCGCTCTTGTTGATCTCCCTTCTCCTAATACACTCATATCAAGTGAAGCAGCGCCGAGTTGGACGGCTTCCATCACAAAGGCAGAGAAATGAATATATTCCTAGAGCTTTCAGAGGGCGGAAATTTAATCAATTGAAAACAGGTCAGGGGTATATTACTGAATGCGTTTCCCTGCTGCACAAAATTCTGACGTGGCGTCCTTTGTGGGGAGCAACTTAAAACGGTGCATCACAAATAAGGCCGCAGAGTCCTTTTAGTTGTTGCAGCAACAAGAGCAAGACTCAAAGTGACTCCCGGCATGGATAACATGCTCTAAATGCAGCCACAGATAATAAGCTAAGGTCATAATGTTAAGCTGCTCAACAGTAATCCACATTACATCAATACTGTCATATGGACGCTCGAGCCTGCCTGTGAAACTGATGAGATTCACAGTCCCATGGAAACTGTTTTTTCCATAATTTCTGAACAAGCCAACGCCTGATCCGCTTGGAAACAGCGCCTATTAATAAAGGTGATAGACTCAAACAAATGACACATAAAACTGACATTTTCGCAATTTAAATAAATAAAAACACCCAGTCAAGCGCAGTCACATAAAAAAGTAAATACACTCCTACATATATCACACCTTCATAAAATTAGCATCAGAGGTTCCAGATTAGGTGCCAGTGATTAGAACCTCGTCAGAGAGTGACAGGTGGAACCTTCTTATTTAAACCTTCTGACATCTCGGCTCTGCTCCTCTCCTTGCTTTTGAAGTGTGTGGTGTCATCATGCCAAAATCTAAAGAGCTCTCTAAGGCCTTCAGAAAAAAAAAAAGGTTATGGATGCCTATGAGTCTGGCAAGGGATTTAAAGAGATCTTCAAAATGTCTAAAATAAATCCTTCCACTGTGAGGAAAATCATCTACAACTGACGCAGATTTCAAACAACTGCCAATTTGTTCAGGACTGACCACCCCCATAAATTCAGCTCGAGCACAGGCTGTTTGATGCAAAAAGAAGCTTCAAAGAATGTCAGATTTAATTCCAGGATCAGCAAGTAACTCTTGTAACTGTTGGTGGCCAAGTGCGACATCAGAAAAACAGACGAGCTACAGCTTGCTCATGAAGTTATAGGCAAAGACCGGGCATTTTGGAATAACGTGATGGAGCCGTTTGGTCACAGCAACAGACAGATTAGATGTGTTTGCTCCAAAACCAAGACAGCTTTTTGGGAGAAGGACCTCACACCAACTGTGGAGCCTGGTGGTGGAAATGTCATGGTTTGGGGTTAATCCGCAGCCTCGGGGACCAGGCGGTTTGAGGTCATCGATTCAACTACAAATTCTGCATCATTTCAAAGAGTGCTTGAAGATAATATGAGGCCATCTGTCTGAGAGCAGAAATCGAACCAGAAGTGGACCTTTCAAGATAATGATCCCAAGCACACTAGTAAATCCGCCGAGGAACGGTTCAAAAAGAGAGAAATGGAGGGGTTTTGGAATGGCCTAATCAAAAATGCCCAGATTTGAATCCAACTGATATGTTGTGGGGGGATTTGAAATGGGCAGCACCTTCAAGGAAACCCTCAAACATCTTGCAAGTGAAGGAATTTTGCTGGAAGTGTGGTCAAAAAATAAGCAAGCCAGTGTCACATATATACAAAATGTCATTTCAGGTAATGAGAGCAATAGCTTCTGCTGTCAGGGGTGTACTTACTTGTTCCCCTGAAAATATATATTACATCTATTGATATTTTTATCATTTAAATGATTGAAATTTCTTTGTGGTGTTGTCTAAGTATATCACATTTAGCTGTAGGAAGTGTGTCGAACAGGATCAAATGTTGGCTTGCCCATATATGTACAGGAAGCCAACATTTTCCACTTATAGTACTTTTATTTTTTCCATTAGACCGTATAAATCTTTGCTCAGAAATGCAAAGGCTGTGTGTAATGTTCCTGGTTCCCATCCTATATGATCAAGACAAACACACTTATAAGTTTGCATGCAACTGCAACTGTGAGTGGGGAAAGACAAACGTGGAGTAGTTCTTGTGCATTTCTAACGTATTTGGCACATGAGCATCAGGTTCCCTGTCAAATGAAAGGAAATGTTACACGGAAAAAGAGAGAAAATCCATTCATTTATTTTCATTCGCCTTCTCCTAATCTATCAAGGTGGGACGCTGGCATTCAACAACAGATGTTCTTCATTATGCGGTTGTTTATACAGCACATCTAGCTTTAGGCTGCAGCACACTGAGCAAAGGGCTGATTCCATTTATTGGATACACAAGAACAACAAACCTATTAAAAATGGTGGTATGAGCACCAGTATTACAAGCCCAGAGGAAACAGTTTCATTAATATTATTACACAACCTATGAAACAGCAAAAACGTCCCCTGGTTTTCTTCGTTCGAGGGACTGATCATTACTCCACAGTTTGGTTGGCATACCAAACTTGGAAGTGCACACTGCAGGCAATATGTGGTGTTTTCACGTAGAGCTGTGATCTCCTCACAGGGGAGTGGTGAGGCTATAAAATCCAACAGCCTGCAGCTGAAGCTTTGCAGGGTAGATGAATATGAGCTTCCTCCGTTTAAAACAAATGGATTCTACTCTGACAAAATGAACAAGAGCAGAAACTAAAACAAATGATAATAGTTTTTTAAAGGATAGTGGGTGACTCACCGGCAAGTTCCTGGGTGACAAAATTAAATGAATTCCCAAATGGATGTTTGTGTTTTCCCAGCATGCTCACCAACTGAGTGCAGCTCTTCCCAGCATGGAAGCACATTTTTTCAAATTGCATAATTTATCACCTTGTTTAGAACTATTGTGGTTTTAATCATCCCGGCGTCATGATGATGAACATCTTAAGGGAGGGTCATCGTCTTCCTCAATAAACCCCTGTACTCTACAACATAAGAAATCCTCTGTTAGCTACGGTCATGTCCGTTGCACCTCTGACACATGCTGTTACCTAAATGGCTCTGGGATCCATCAGTGTTTAAAGTGCTGGTTGCACCAAAGCTCACTAAGACGTCCATTCCACCTTTAATGATGACAGCAAATTTTTGAGTCACATTTTTCCGAACCCCTTTAAATGAAGAAATGTCTACCTTGAAACCCACCACTACTTTTTTTTACCTGGCTTCTCCCAGACAATTGGCATTTTACACTCACTGGGCTGTTGTTTTTTTCCAGGTAATGTGAGGCACCTTCACTGCGAAGGAGAAATTTTGTTCTAGTTAAATGTTCTTAGACTCCCTAAGTAAGTAAGTAAAACTTTCTTTATATAGCACTTTTTAACACACATGGCTACAAAGTGCTTTACACACAAGGAGAAATAGATGGGAAGAAATAGGTGTAAAAAACAAGAACAAGGAAATAATTTCAACTTGCAGATAAAACTTTCTGGCACACACACAACACACACACTGTGTGAACACCGTGGCCACATGTCAGAAACAACCCCTTAGACAGACACATAACCAACACTTCACACACCATTACACAGACACAACACAAGTATATGCATACATACACACACACACACACTCCTGGTTTAGCAAAAGGCTTGTCTATATAAGTGAGTTATTAAAAGCTGCTTGAAGCTGTCTAAAGAATCGGATGATCTGATGGAATGGGGAAGACTATTCCAGAGGGTTGGAGCCAGGACAGTGAAGGCACGGTCACCTTTTGTTGAGAGGTTGGAGAGGGTGGGGGATGGATAGGAGGTTAAAGTTTGATGAATGGAGTGGTCGTGGGGTTGAGTAGGGAACTAGGAGGTCAGAAATGTATCTGGGGGCGGGGTCGTGCATGGCTTTAAAAGTAATAAGAAGTATTCTGAAGTGAAGGCATAATTTTATTGGAAGCCAATGCAGACATTAAGAGTCTGTGACAGGAGAAACAAAAAAAAATGTAGAAATATAAAGACAATAAATGCATTTTTGTGCAGCATTAATGTTCCATTCTGCCTTTTGATCATCATGCAAATCCCAGATTTATCTTGTAACCCTACAAGGGGTCCTGACCCCCAGTGCTACAGTGCTTCTCCATGATTGAATTCGTCCGCTGCCAGGACTCTAACAAATGTTACAAAAGGACTTTAAAATTCATTATAGACAAATGTAGATGAGACAGCGAAAAACTAGACGTGGTCTATCAAAGGAGATTAGATTTAGACTTAATTGTACACAGCATTAAAGGAAGATCCTCAGAGAAAGACTGGCATGCAACTTAATTAGGTGGAAAAATGATGGTCTGTCTTTGTAAATGTTTCCATAATTTAAAATCAAAGCTTTTAAAGAAGCAGCCTTAAGTGTTTCTCTTGCAGAACTAAATTCTAAGCTTCCCCTGTGGCACAGCTGAATGCTATTTGTTTCCTTGCATCCGTCAACAGTTGAGGGCTTCTGTAATATTTACAAAACAAGCTTGATGAGATCCCATGTTCTCGGGTCAAGTGATTTGGTTTTCTTTGGCCACAAATTTAATTTAGAAGAAACGGCTTTAATTTTCCAGCACATTTGCCTTCAAACTTGAAATCAAGACCATTCAGATGGTGACATTCAGTGGCCCGGAAGGAGTATTCAGCACTGGCATTCAAATAGGCAAAATGACTTCTTCAAATATGCAATTAAGGTTACACAAAAAGAAAAATTGTGTTGCTTTCGCCCCCACTGTTTCTCCTCCATTATGTGTCAGAAATATGTCAACACTCACTAAAGGAAAAAGAAGGTGACTCAGTGGCATGCAGTCATGTCTGCTGGATGAATGTCATATCTCAGTGTGTTTGTGTGTATCAGGTAAACACTTGTCAGATAGTTTCCTAACCCTGCCTTATTTGCCACAGGCAGGCCACACAAAACATACAGTTTTCAATTTACTATAAGCTGAAGCCTCGGAAAAGCAGAAATAAATGGATTTCTATGAACAATGTGTGTTGCTCACATTGTGTTGCCCTAATTTTGCATTGTTGCTTCCTATGTTCAGTGTTCCCTTTTGGATTTCAGACAAACACTGTGTTGATTCTCTCCATGAATATCAAATGAAAATGAATATTAATCAATTCCCCTGGCAAGCCTCAACCAGAGTGAGAATTGAATCAAACTGCAAGATGTCTCTGTGAAGAGCTCCACTCCTGCTGCTCCTTTATATGTCGTGGTTTCCCTCATCTATAAAGGAAAAAAAAAAAACAATATCAGGCTGGTTTAGTTGGCAAAGAGGATGTACACCCCTGACCTCAGTTTTGACAAAAGCAAAGATTATATTAAATCTACCTTCACTTCACAGAAAAGTAATTTTAAAACTTATGCGGGCCTCATTTCCCACATTCCCTGGTTTATGTTGAATATGCTGATGCAATCCTCTGCCTGGAATTTCAGATAACACCGGGGGAGCCGGCTGGCAGGGGGAAATCTGCTCAAACTTCCATCAAACTGCAGACACAGAATGTGAAATCACACGCACTGATTTTAAGAGGTGCTACACTTCATTCATCACCATTAGAACAGCAGTTACGGTTAATAACAAACAACGGAAATTCTGTTAACATGCTGTTAATTTTGCTGCTAAAAAAGTCGGAGCATTAGCAGGGGAACCATCAAGGCTCGGGCTGCGTTTCCATAGGAGGCAATTTAATATGCTGGGTTTAATACAGGGGTTCTGAGGGGAATTTGCATGGCGTGTGGAGGGGCGCCGGCTGAGGAATGGAGGCTGTGGAGTTGTCTGGCTGCTTGGGAGACCATGCGTGCTGCTGCACCCAGTGGGAAGCTAATGACCAATGCACAGTGGCTACGCAATGAGGATCACTAACACAGCTCTCCAGCTCTCTCTGGCAGAAGGGATTTTCTCCAGTAATTGAAGCTGAGAGTGGGTGCACATACCATTTTGGGGGAAAAAATGGCAGAAGTAAAAAGCCAGAATTGGTACGTGATGCTGAAATAAATGCATTTCCAGTGTACTTACAGCACAGCCATTTGCTAAAACAGATGTATCACAAATAATGAGTTTTTTAGAAAAACACCTGAACAACACAGCCTTAAATCTCTTAAATTAACTGTATCATGTTACGGTAATTAAAAATTTTCCTTTTTTTGTCACAAATTCTTCAACCTTTTGGTGTTTTGGCACATGTTTTCAGGTGAAAAGCCCGGGAAGATTTGTGTGTCAGTTATCCATCCATCCATCCATCCATTATCTATACACCGCTTAATCCTCTGCAGGGTCGTGGGGAGCCTGGAGCCTATCCCAGTCAACTTGGGTGAAGGTAAGGGACACCCTGAACAGGTCGCCAGCCTATCGCAGGGCTACACATAGACATACATCCAAGCACACTCTTATTCACACCTACGGACAATTTAAAATAATCAGTTAACATCAGCATGTTTTTGGACTGTAGGAGGAAGCCGGAGTACCTGGTGAAAACCCTCGCTGCACAGGGAGAACTCCAAACAGAAAGATCCCAGGCGTCCTAACCGGGACGCAAACCGGTGATCTTCTAGCTGTGATGTGATGCTGCTAACCACTGAGCCACCGTGCAGCCTTTGTGTCAGTGATGTTACATGAAAACAGAATTGAAGCACTCTAGGGGTGTGAATCGGTGGTGTGGTTTAATTCGCCCTCGGCATAGTTGACTGCCCTACTGTTAGCTGTCCCAGCAGAAGGACCTCCCAGGTGTGTTGGATAGCCAGATACAAAAATAAGTTTGCTGTTTTCAGTTGTGTGTATCACAACGCAGATAAGAGTGCAGTATGTGTGTGCGTGCATGTGCGTGAAGACATAGTGGAAATACTAAAAAAAATGTGATTGGTATTTTGCAGGGAGTTTTATTTTTAGAGGATTATTGTTTTAAATCTAAATGAATAGTTGCTTGAAAGCTAATTCGTCAATCTGGTTGCTTTCCTCAGTACCAAGGGGGAACACAGGAAAGGGTTTGTTTTTGTTTGCATTTAATTTATGCAGGATGGAGGTTGTAAAATATTCTCATCACTGGACAACCAGAGGTGGTTGGTGTCAGTGTCACTGTGCTTCTGCTTCGCTCATGACTGGAACTTCCAACTATTTTACACACCTGCTGCCTTAATGTCAGTTGGCTTCGCTCTTTGTAGCACAAAATATAAACATTACCTCCAATTCTCTGAATTCTGTGAAACATCATACTATGTCGCTTTCTAATGATAAAGAAAACAAGCTAAATACACTATTAGTAGCTGCTAATTCACTTCAATTCAATTATATTTATATAGCGCCAATTCACAACATATGTCATCTCCTAGCACTTGACATAGTAGGTGAAGATCTTACGAATTTTAAATGGCGAACAGAGAAACCCAACAATCCAAATTTTCCTTTGGATTTAGTTCAGTTCAATTCCATTCAATGTATTTGTATAGTGCATATTTGCAACACGTCATCACATAGCGCTTTACATAGCAAAAAGAACAGAAAACCCAAGAATCCATAGTTGCATTTGGATTTCCTATGAGCAAGCCATCAGCTTGCTCATTGCTTGGATGACGATTGGAAGGAACCAAACAAAAAAACTTTAATGGGGAGGGAATAAAAAACCTCTGAAAGAACCAGGCTCAGGGAAGGCAGTCATCTGTCTCAACCAGTTGGGGTGAGAGTGGGCATGACTGGGTGGGAGAATAACAAAGTAACTGGGGTTAAAATACTGTGCAGAGTCAGTATAGCATGTAATTAGCATAGTGTGGCCAGTGTAAAGCATCCATGCTTGCTTTTTCAGACACTTGCGTATTATTTAGTAGCAAGAAAGCAAAACTAAGTCATTCAGAAAATTCTAATTTCTGCATTGTAATAACAATAGAGTAGTTAATGATACTAGAAACTGGTAGTAACCTTAACTTTAACATAATGTGAATCCAGCATATGAGGTAAAACAATGTCGGTGAAAACAAAATGGACCTGGGATATGTTGGTCCACATTTTTCAGAAATCATTGTCTAGACATAAAGAAGAGGCGTTTTATTTGAGAAATGGAACACACCATTTACATTTTAATTAAATAATAATCCTGTCTTGTTGAAGTATGGTTTTCTCTTGGTGTACGGTCTGACTTGCACAGGTGCAACTAAAAACGTTATCAACGGCTCTTACTTTGGGTTTAGAGTTTCCTACCAAGGCATGCAGTGAGTCAGCATGCACAATAGCAGCGCTCTGGCACTGAACCACTTAAATGGAATGCAGCCATAATTAATGTGATTAGCTACACCTGTGTTTGACAGAGCATAATGTCCCCTGTGAGAAAAAAAAAAAAAGTCTACTTGAAGCTCGCTTTAACTACCCATCTCCTCCCAGATCTGCCAAACCTGCAGTGAACTGTGCAGAGCTGCTGAGTGATTAGACACAGGTGCGTTACTTCCAGGACTGCACATTAGTGAGTTCGCTGCCCATCATCCAAACAGTACATGCTGTTCCGTAAATCCTGCCAAGGAAATGCGGCTCGCAACGTTGCATTGTCAAAGAAGCTCCGCGCTGCTCTGTGAAATTCAACCATAAACGCTGTCTGCTCTAAATCTAATCGCGCCCCGCTCATGCAGTCTAATCTGGGCTGGTGGTATTTATCAGTTTTCCAGAACTCGGCCGCTTCTGAGCGAATTCAGATTATGCACATAATTCAGTGGTGGTCATAGATCTTTTAGCGCCCTGAGCGGAATCTCAATGAATTTAGGGATATGGCCAAGTACTTCACATATCTATAAGTGAATCATGTTGATGTATGTGGAACTAGAAAAGAAAGAGAAAACAACATGAACAACAACAACAACATAAATAGATATACAGCTGCAGCACAGTTAAGGCAGTGACCCTTTCATCCCGCCATATGTTGTTCAAAAAGAACAAAAAGTAAAAAGAAAAAACAACACCTAGCTTTTCTTCTCTTATTGTGATTCCCCCCCCACCTCCACTCCCGTTAACGTGTCCATATAGTGTTTGTTTTATATGCTGGGAGACAAATGAAAAGTGAAACAAGCAATCAGGCCCACGGGCGAACGTAGCTGAACGCTACACTTTAAAACTGTAGTGTATCAATAACATCTTCAGAAACACAGATTCAGACTTCAGAATCAATTTCGAGTTTGAACATGCAGTATATGGCTGAATTACTCCAATATTACAACATTGACAAGACTGTGAAGTGCAGAGTATTTAACAGTGTTCGAGCAGGGTTGCAGGTGAGCAGGTGTGCTTGAGAGGGGACAGATAGAAGCTTAATAGATCTGCGGATTCTAGAGGAAACAACAGCGTAGAGTTACATCTAAGCCATTTAAAGGCAGGAAGGGATTATTTTCATGAGGGGAAAAATATAAATAGGTCATTTTGATATATGGAGATGAGTTTTTAGAGGTTTGATTAAGACTGGAGAGACTTAAACAGTTGGTTCATCAAGAAGCAGCTGTTTGCCCTAACTTATTTAATAAACCCTTGCAGAAGACGAAGGCGCAACGGAATAATTTAATGAACACCAGTCCAACCTCAAATGGTGAAACACAAGAGTAGACACCATGATGGAAACATGGCATTGGCATTACTTTCATGTTTTCTAATGTTTCATCTTTTCAGTGGAGTGGAGGTTTCGGTACCCTGTTGACAAAAAAAATTGTTGAGCGACTTTTGAAATGTGTCAGCAAAACAAAAAAGATGTTAGTGTAGACCATGTTACACATCGCTGTAATGAACAGGGTAGAAGAAGCTCGAAACAAAAGAACCACAAAAGAACAAGGAATAGGCAGAACTTTGGTTGTCTACATGAGATAAATAGAGAGGCTGCAGTAGTTGTGATCAGTGGAGAAAGTTGCAGTCATTCCTTCATGTCAGCTGGTACTGGACATGCTTCATGTTGTCCAGAGATGATTAACAAAGGAGGTGAAAAAAGTTGATACGTCACATGAGTTAAGTGTTTCTCATGTAAAAACCCATTCCAACAAGGTGTTTTCATTACACATCATGCGTCATCTCAAAGTAAGCCAGTAAGAACATTAATGTGAAATTGGGGTAGTTTTATTGATTTTTGCTGTTTCCATTTACTTTTTCAAATACGATTTTTCTGAATATGCATAAAAACATGTCATAGAAACACAGCTAATGACGTCACCTGTCTCCTGTGTATCATGATTTTTTCTTAAGTCTCCATTACACTGTATCTCATTTTGGTTTTTAGTTAATGAAACAGCATTTTTTTGTCTCAGGCAGGCATTTTAAAACTCCTTTTGCAATATTATGATTTTTTTTTTCTTTTTTTTAAATTCCACCCAGGTTATGCACAAATAGAAAATGTCAGGAAGTGTCATTGTGTGAATTGGACACAAGTGGTCCTCTTCTGCTTCTGTTTGTGAAATAACCGTTCATCCCATATGCATACTACACAGCATACTGTGTAGCCCAGTAAAAACCAACATGGCTGCGTGTGGTAAATAACTTGAGTAAACTTAAGTTGCTTGAGGCTTGTATCTCCAGAGCTTCAACAGACTTTGTTCGCCGTCTTTACATGCCCACTGTTTCTAACGAGGAGCATAAAGCTGTTGTAGCGCACAGGCATCAGCTTTAGCTTGCTGGGACTACAATTTAACCCAAGGCTGTAGGTTTGCCTACAGGAGCCCTGTGGAGATCCATTTTTATCTGCCGAAGAAGATGGGAGTGGTGGGTGGTCGGAGTCTGACAGCAAAGTATGGACAGGAAATGTAATGCTTTTAAGCAGCAGCCTCTTGGCGTGTTAAACAGATGTGTTATATAGGGTGCTTTGAGCAAAGAGCACTGTTAACAGATGCAGAGCCTCGGATTCTGCAAAACATAATGCCTGCAGACTAAAATGCATTGTATGTTCTCTCTGTGTGTGGTAATGGAGCAACAACAATGATGAATTCAAGCTTCACACGCTGCTTCTCTACATCTATATGTACGCACTGTAACCGGAATCTACACCTCTGAGAAATGCATTTCCCAGAAAAATTAAGGGTGGAAAATATAAATTGGTGTAACTACGCTATTGACAGGCTACCTGAGCTCCTGACAGAAAGATATCAATATTCATTTCCATGGCTGCTGGCGGCACCACGCTTAGAGCTCATTTGTGACTCTGAGGACTAATGACACACAAGTCGCTGGGTAAATGCCTGCTGGCCACAAACACAAAAGAGTGATGTAGCGTCTAACAAGGAAGCTTGTTTCCACACACCAAGCCAGAGTTTGCGAATTCTATCTATTTTGACATTTTTTTCAAGACACATTATTTGTTGCTTTTTCCTACATGTTCATTTCTTTTAACGTGACGCGTTCACTGACAAGCCAGCGAAGCATTTTGCTTGAATGAAACGTGTGAGTTTAACAGCATCTACTTAGAATGAAGGTCACATATAGAACCTTAGTTTCAGTCAACAATGAGGAAAAGGAATGGCTGCCTTGATAATACAGGGTTTGTTGTTGCTAGATTAGGTTATCAGTTATTAAACGAAACAATAAAATGGTTAAATAACAGGCCTTTAGATGGATGCTGAAGGAATATCTATGAAATATAGAGGAAATAAATAAAGGATTAGAGGTGTGGCTGCTGTATATTGAAAATTCAACAATACAGGCAGCAGAAAGCACCTTATTTTCTCTTGATGCAATATCTTCTCCGTGCTCATTTTCAGTTTCTTTTTTTCCCAAAGGCTTCACACATCCCCCACTTTGGTTATTTTTCTAAATATTGATTTTTTTTTTTTTTTTTTAGCTTGCATGTGCGGCAAAGATCCACAGGCAGAAACCTCTAGACTCTTAATGGGTTCAAGTTAAAGAGTAAAGGTGATTAGTTACCTGATTCTCTTGTCTGTGCAGCATCTGTAATGATTGTTTATCTTGGTTATGATGGTACAACTTATGTATTTTTTTTTTGTTATCAAAAAATCTGATAACAATAAGGCAATGTCAAACTTTCTGATAAAGACAATCTATATTGGGTTATTAAAAAAATTGCACCAAATGAATAACTTGGGAGTCTGTGTGGTGGCACATTTCAATGCACTTTTTTCTTAGAACGAGGTGGAGTTGTCTGTCAGCATAAGGAGTAAAGAGGTGAAGTAGATTCTAATGAGCAAAAATCTGTCAGCGATATCAAAAGTAGTTTGTTTGCCAAAATTAACAGTTGGGTTCCATGTAAAAAAGAAAGCAGGTGCAGACAGGAACACTAGAAAACAGCAGATCTTATGGGTGAGAGAAAAAAACACACAACATAAATTCCTTCTGGATTGCACCACAAGTCGGGGATGCTCTCCGGGACGTAGACGCACGTGTTTCCCTGTCGACGTCAAGAGGAGACTTAAGGCCAGAACCTCTGAGGTGTCACATCAAGATGCAAAGCCATGGTAAGACTCGAACACGGGGGGAAGAAAAGCTCTGGTGAAACAAATATCAACTTCTATCCAGATGATGGGAGGGTGTTTGCAGCCGGGGCCTGAGAGCGAAACACCATTATCTGTTTTCTCAGCACGTGTTCTCTTTGATGCATTCCTTGTGTATTTATTACATGGCCTAGGTAATAAATTAAGTTTGCCATTACATTATCAATACATCAACACCAACAATGCATTATCAATACATCAGACTACAGATTAGATTTTGAGTTTGTATTTATATTATGCCTTAACTGAATTTGAGAGATTGGATTGCTGCTGGCAGCCTGCCCATGAAGACATCCAACTCTTATCCTCGTGTCTCCTGACCTTGAAGGGGCCATGTTAGGTGAGCTCTTGGAAATAGCTTTTGGAGAGTGACATTAAACTCACCTCCCTCGCCACCCTGGAAAAGCGCTGGTCTGATCCCCTCTTGTTATCCGGCGGAAGGCAGATAGTGACTCCCTGACAACATTGGGACTCAATTGCCTGTGCTTATTATCCTTTGGCATAGAAACATCTCACGTCTTGCTTGCTGCTCAGGCTGACCTCTATTCCATCACTTAACCGCTGATGATAAGATGGAGGAGACTGGAGCTGACTTATTCATGTTCAACCAATCGAAGGTGAATACACAGCATGTCTGACTTCCCGGGTCAATCATGTTGACATGTGTCAGTTGTTCAATGAATCCAAACAGTGCCGGTGAAGGTTAGTTCTACATATTCAAGTGGCGACGTCTTTCTCCCTTGTGTTTTTGTTGAAAA
Source organism: Dascyllus trimaculatus (assembly GCA_024666655.1). Lineage (NCBI taxonomy): Eukaryota > Metazoa > Chordata > Actinopteri > Pomacentridae > Dascyllus > Dascyllus trimaculatus. Next base: position 27,476,165 of record CM045448.1, read on the forward strand.
ATTGCCTTTCAGAAGCAAAATAGTATTTAGCCACAAGGTTTCCTTTTATGGCAGATTGCATGATGAAATGCCTTGCGTTGAGTAATGTGCAGTATAACTCCGTCTATACCTTGGGATAATGACTACATGTACCATTAAACATTCAATATCGCTTTCTGTTGCAGCTGCCGGGTTCATTCTGGAGTAAAGGTCAACGGTGTAGGGTTTGGGGAGGCTATTAGATATCTGCAAGCTAAACCAATCAATGCTTATTCTTAGGAGGGCAGCTTCAAGCTACAGAGAGCAGGACAATCTCATATATTCAGGATTGTTAGAAATGAAAGGATAAGTAGCCGAAATAGACCAACTTTTGTGCAAGACCTTCTTTTATAGTATAGATGATGTCTAAACAGCAACATTCATTCAACCGTTTGCGTCATGACTTTCGCTGAGCGGCTCATTAAGAACCCTCAGTTTAGCTCTCTAAGGATATTATTTCTTCAGTTTAGTTTAGTTTGTTTGTTGGCTTCCAGTTTAATGAAAGTAGCAGGCAGTGATAATCTTTTGTTTTTGTTACCCAGTTTCATTTAGGAGTAAATAGAATGTTTACAAGGTTTCTAAAAAGAGCAGACTGCTGTTAGTATTTTCTTGGGCTGTTTTTTTTCCCATCAGTGGTTCAGCTGTTAATTTATTTTGAGTTTTAGTCACCTCCTCATTGTTAATTTGTTCTGTTATCTTTTTAATTTAACATTTGGCGCATGAGAAGCCAATTAAAATATAGCCGAGTTTGTGCCTAATGTGCTGGAATGAAATAAAAATGACAAAAATTCTATCGCTATTTAAATGAGAAGTCATACCGCATTAATCATGCTTTGATGTAATACGGCATGTTACATGGACACTTTCACACAAACACAGAGAACACTGACTCCACTGTGATCTTGAAAGCTTATTTCATTTATAATCAATAAAAGGGATGCAATGCAACTGAAAAACATTTCCGTCGGTGTAAATGAAGGTGTTCAAGGTTTTTCATGGATTAACAGTTTTCCTCTGTCATGTCAGCGCTCAGTGTTAGACTAAATTATTAGTCAAGATGGACATTTATTGCTCTGCATGCATGTGGGCGCTTTGAATCTGTGATTTGCTATGAGCGACTGTGTCAAAACATCTTCGCATGCCATGTGTCCACATTTTTAGAGGTGCAAAGAAAAGCAATCATATAAAGTCTGGAACACACACATTAGCGGAAAACTTCACTACCGGGGCTTTTAAACAGTTTTAACGACAATCTGTAGCAGCCACAATCACTTCATTTTAACCTTTAAAAATGTATTATTGCAAGTGTGCTTCAAATTGTGAATGTATAAATGGAGTTTTACAAATTTAAAATCTTGATCTCTTTTATGTATTTGCAAAACTGTGTGCATGTTTTAGTTAAAAACAAGCAGAGCAGACAGTTTCAGCTCATAATAGAATTCACACCCACTTCAAACATTAATCTAAATGCATATAAATATATTGACAGGTGACAAATTAAAGGAAAAACATGACTCTTGATGCCTACATGGGGTGATCTGGTGGTGCTGTGGGGGCATTTTACTACATGGTTTAATTTTACTTGTCCCTATAGAGAGGACAGTCACTGCAAATCAATACGAAACAGTTCTGAGTGATCCCCTATGATGAAATATTTCTATCCTGAAGGAAGAGGTCTCTTTTTGGTATGACAAACCTCCCATTCATAGACCATGACTGAATAGGGTTGATGAGTATAAAAATGAAATTAATCATATGCCAAGGCCATAGTCACCACATCTCAACCCAAAAGAACACTTGTGGAAGATTTTAGACGTGTTAGTGCTCACCATCACTTCATCAAAATACCAAATAATGGAATATCTTTTGGATACTCCAGTAGAGTTCAGAGCCTTGGCTAACCAATGCCAAGGTACACAGATCAGCCACAACATCATGACCACTGACAGGTGAAGTGAATAACATTGATCGTATTGTTACTATGTGGTGTTCTGATGGAAAACCTTGGATTTTGCCGTCTGTGTTGATGAGACTTAGACACCCAAATAAACATTGTCCCACAACAAGCACACTCTCATGCAAATGGAAATCCCAAATGTCACTGGCCTACCCCTGCAGGAAAATGCACCCCACCACATGGAAAAAACATCAAACAATCAGGAACATGTTGAGAAACATGACAATGGCCCAAGGTGTTGATCTGACCTCCAAACTTCCTACACCCCATTGTGATCAAGCATCAACAGGATGCAGTGGAACAAGTTTGATTGACAGAGGTCCCACTGCAAAGCCAGAGTACCCAAAGGATCCTGTGCCAATGTCCTGGTTCCAGACCCCATAGGACACCCTGAGAGGTCCTCTTGTCCATGCCCAATGGTTCAGAGCATTTTTGATCACATAAGGGGGACCAACACAATATTAGACAGGTGGTCATAATGTTAAGCCTGATCGGTTTGTACTCAAGCTCATCTGGTGGCACAACACCTTAGCATACTGGTTTTTCCTTTAATTTGCCAACCGTAAACATATACAGTATAGCCCTACTCCTCACTGGGGCTATGCTAAATCTGCAGTTTTGCTAATCTTGATCCAGTTTGCTACAACTTGCTGGTGAATTGTGGGGATGGGTCAAAACCAATCAAACAATGCAGGTGAACAAAGACAGATTCGCCGCTGACAGCGTCTGCTTGAGTTAAAAATGTTCCAGCTTGAATAAAGAACTCACAGTTATCACAGTTTCATGACACAACTTCTGTAATGTAAAAGCATGAGTGAGAGTGAAACAGAGATGGCCTGCAGTGGAGGAAAATAACAAGTGGAGTTGAGCTTGAAATCTTTCTGTCTGAGCTGTCACAAGCACATAGAACCAGACAAACATCACTCACAGACTGGATGTGTGTTATTACATCAAACATCCGTGCTGTCAGGGAACAAGGCTATTGGCTATTTGTGGCCAAAAGATGGACTGCAAAAACAGTTCAGCTGTCAAATATTGCCAAATAAAACCAGACAAGTTGCATCTGAACACAGCTTGCTAGTGGGATGCAGCAGTCTCTTTGAGTGAGAAGGAACACTCTTAGTTACACCTCCCCACACCCACTCCGCACCACCGCTGCTCACTAACAGATGCCACCTCGTTCCTTTGGAGGTTCTTTTTAAAGTGAAATGAGTGCAGACCAATCTAACTCTTGGTCCTATTCAAATCACATGCCTTCGTCCTCACAGCCACTCTTAGCTGCTACGGTACCCAAAGGGTTTGACCCATCAGCCCATTCACTTGGTGGGTTTGACAAAGAATCTTCTTTTCTCCTTCACTTACATTGAGTTTGACGGAATGTCACCCACTTTCAACATCATAAAGATCCTTGCACTGCACCTCTACATAAAATATTCTATCAGATGTATATTTGAAAAATGTGCAATATTCACTCATGATGTTTTATGTATGCCCACCCTCCCATTTCTTTTTGTTCGCATGACTAATTTTCTGAAATGCCACATATATATATGTTCCAGTTCTGTCATTTGTCGTTTGGCTTAATGTAACATTTTTTGAGCAAATCTCAAAATCAGGGGGTGGACTTGGACGGTAAATCACAAGGAAAGAATCATGGAGGTTTAACAATATCTGTGAACATTACTGTAAATTCTGTTGCTTGCTAGTTTTTTCTTCTGACAGTGATGTGAAGATGAAGTAAGGATTTATATATATGTGTGTGTGTGTTTTGCTTCCTCATGGTGAAAATACCTCTGTTCCTTTTACTAAAATTGCCTTAAATGCCCCACTCTGAATACAGCACAGTTACACTCTGCTGTATTCATACCACGTTGTATTGCCAAAGCTAGCAGAACTATATTTACGGTGTCACAAATCTCACAAGTGGAGTCGAATTATGTAAAAAAAATATGGATATTTAATAACAAAGTATTTATTTTACAATATGACACTCCAAATGGCGCTGCTTGTGTGTTTGTGTGTGTGAATTATTAAAGCAAAATAATCCATTTCCCAGATGGTGAAATTTGTCACTCTCCATAATGTCACAGTCATGACATGGTAATTAAAAGCAGTGATACCAAAGCCCTGGAAATGTTGCAGCTCTGCTGCAATAAAGTTGTACCCTGCTCCTGCTTATTGCCACCCGGCTACCCTGCAAACAGAGAAACCCTTCAAGGCATTATACTGCCAGCACTAGAGTATAACCAGACTTGCAAAGGGCTGTTACACAGGCTGCAGAAAGTTCAGCTTTTGCACCATAAAGCTTTATTCACAGACTGAGCTGGCAAAAATTTCACTACAGTCCAAATCCTGAGGGGAGCCACCAGGGCCTGAGCAGAAAATCCAATCAGATGGGGGAAAGAAAGAAAGAAAGACGATTGATCGTACGCTACCTGTTCATTCCATGTAAATTATTGACACTGCACCGTGCTGCAGGGTAATCTGGTCAAAGAGAAAGCAAAATGTAATTTAGTTCCACAGAGTCCTAGTAAACAGTCCAGCAGTGCTTGCAAAAAAAAAATCCATTTCCCAGATAGAGAAACTGAACCGAGATGATCACTTATTTGTCTGCTATTCTGTTAAATGTAAAAGGTGCTTTTAGGCTCAGTTCATGCACATTTACTGTCATGCCTTTGTCTTTTTGGGTGGGTAGCTCACCTGGATTCACTACTGCAAGGCATTATGGGTGACTGCCATGCAATCTTGGGTTATTATGGACTTATAGACTTCCCATAGACTCAGTACTTAAAAGCTAAGTATAAAGGGTTAATAATGGGTCCATCAAGTACATCAGCATAGCTTTTACTGCACTATTACAGTAGTGACATAATGTAGTACCACTTCTACTGCTTTGTCTTCGTGATACCATACATTCAGCACTTTAATGCTACTGTTCATATTTCTAATACTATTTATAGACTTAAATAAGTGAAGCATACCCGACTAAGGATTAAACAGACAGATAATCTCATCTAACAACACACATTACAGGGAGGCTTTACTAGTAATCCTGAACTCTTACATTCTATCTGACTTTTTACTTTAGTCTCTGCTACGTGGGCTTCCCATTTCCATGTAGGAAAAAACATTGCGTGCTTCTATTAAATGTACTGGCCCAAACGTGAGATTTATTTCAGCACCTCAGCAAAGATGTTTTCCTGTAAATGACTGTCGACTCGACTCTCTGGTTTCGCTTCACAAGAACCTAATGTTGATAAATGACGCTGTCTTGTCAAGGTGGTTTATTTATGGTTGGAGTACAGTGCCTGTTGCGGGCGCAGCTCAGTGACTCGACGGCCTGACCCACCTCCACCATCCTGCATCTCTGCTCTCCTACTTGTTCTATCTCTGCTTGCCAGAGGCTACTCTTCCTGTGTTCAATAGCACGCCAATAACGTGTTGGAACCTTTGCTGAACTTGTCTCTACAATCACATTCATTACATAGTGACATTCTACTGAGAAAAACATTTTGATTATTTTATATCAGAGTAAAGAGAAATTAGAAATGGAATGAGATGAGTGTGATGGAACATAATTGATATTTGGAATCATATTTAATTTATGCATAAAACAAAAGCAGGTATATTAAATACTCATGTTGAATTTTATCCTCTTTCATAACCCCAACAAAAACTGCAAGAAGCCCTTCCTCTGCCTTGAGCTGTCCCTTCTGTGCACAGTGTTTATTAAATCACAGAGCACATGAACGCTTTATTAAATGAGAAAATATTGAAATTCAGACATTCCTCTCCAGTTGAGTTTGTTCTCACACTTCTCTGCTCTTAAATTGATTTCACGCTCTATGGCTATCTGCATGGGAAATAATGTGCAGCATTATTAACTGGGAGAAGGGGAGGAGAAAATCACAGGGGAGGACAGGAGGCTCTGGCTAAGAATCTGGGCCTCAGATAAACGCCGCCGGTCTGTCATCTAAAGCCGCATCCAAATCTAAAGTGGGTATTCAGTCAAAATTAGCATTGTTCTGTTGACGCCGTACTTCTTCTCAAGACCGAGCCCTTTGAGTTTGCTCCGTGTTTGTCAGAGACGCCAGTTTTGGTGAGTGTCTCCACTTTTTCTCGGCGGAGAGCCTCCTCTGCCCTCATCAGGGCTAAATTGAGTTGAGTCCTTTCTCTGAAGGCCCAGTTGCTTGGGAAAGTCACCATGCTGATGGTGAACACAAACTTTGAAGTTAAGCACAATGCAAAGACTTTGACCTTTGAGTTTCCGTTTCATTAAACTCTTTTCTTTTTTTTAGCATCATACAGTTTCCATGAAAACCATACTGTAATTGTAAAAAGATATAAATAATAGGATATACATCTTCCAAGCTCTAATTCAATACATTTGCATTTAATGTTCAATTATCTCTTAGTATCTATCAAATAAGTGATCACATAATTACGTAAAATTATACTAACTGTGGCTAACAAAGCATAACAATGATGTGATACAGATGTGATAATTGAAATAAGTTAGCAAATACTGTATTTATATCTCTACAGGAGCCTGGTTTAGAGAGTATGTCTTCATTTATTTACCATTTTCCTTCAACATTGTCCATGACAATGGTGTGAACAGTCTGCTGTAATTAAAGAGTTGTGCTGCTGCTGAGGTTGGAACCGTGCAGAACAGGAACCGCCGACATCATCCTCATTGGGCCAACTGTCGGCATATCAATCATTGCCCCTGCCCCTTAATCCATTTTCGGTGTTTCTACCCTTAAAGTCCATGTTTGCAAAGTCATGCACACGTCTCAGTGATCAGATTAAATTCTCAGTGGTCACTGAACAGTCACACTCAAGTCTCACTTGCGCATTTGGTATGGAAAGAAACTTCCGAGAGAGCTTTAACAACACTTATGCAACTGGGGATGTTTAGCGCCTGTAATGCACTCGGTAAAAGGGGAATATCTAAAACTGGCGAAACACATAATACATTATATTGTACTGCTCAAATGAAATTATGTTTTGTTGCTAAACTGGGGAGAAACACTGGCGGGAATTCTCCTGTGGAAGCGGATTCCACAATGTGTATGTATCACGCTTTACGCATACGTAGTTGTTAACGGTGGGCGCATGCAAGGAATAAATTCAGCAGCAACATATTCATCAGTTCAGGTTTTTTGTGCAAGCCGACTGCTTCTACATCAGAGAAAACACACACAACAAAAAGGCCCCCAAAAATGACAGCTTGAAAACACATTGAGTCAGATATCTGGCAGGAGCGTTTCTGGGAGCAAATCAAACTCCTCATCAGCTGCCCAGTATCACAAGTGGAATCCTTTGATGATGACAGCAAAGCAAATTACACAGTTTGGGTTCGACTTACCGGGTTTAGATATCAAATCACGTCTAAGACCAAACTCTGTCTGTCAACCGGTTTGAGCGTTTGCTGCTGTGCTGTTGCATAACACAGCAACAGATCTGCTCAGCAAACAGTGGTGTGGGTACTGACAACAAGGTGATTAAAGCCTCCTAATGTGTTCTTCTTGCATAATGACTTGTTGTTTACAGTATGCGTGTGATTATCTTTCCCTGGGTTTTATGTAATCCAAATGCTATAACCTTGTTTACAGATGTGATGACAATCTTAAAGGCATTAATTTAACGCTAAACGAGTTAAAAAATATGGATCTATAATTAAAGCAGGTAGTTAATGGGTAACGACTGCAGTGCGGCTGTTCTAAGACAAATCTGGTAACAGCACGCACAAGTTAAACAGGCCTGCACTCTCTTACATAATCAGATAATAAAGTTCAAATGTTACGTCCAGATGCCCTACAAAGCAAACACTGAGCTGCAGTAGCTCTGAATCTCCTGTGAAAATTCATCACTCATCACTCAGGACAATTTTGGGGCTGATTTAGATGAGGATGTGGCAAAATGTACCCAAATGTATTTCATTAACAAACATAATAATCAACAATCTGGGATAGTAGGAGGGTCTTTAAAATGAAGAAACAAATGCACAGAGATCTTAAATTAGGATTGTCACATTATACACAGATGAAAAACAGACATATTGTAATATAGTTACATAATAATGATAATTTATGTTGTGTTATTCGGTGTTAATTTCTTCAAAAATGATGCCAAAATATTCATTAACAACCTGTTATGAAAATAAAACTAAACAAAATCGAATATTTAAAATTGACAACTATGATATGTTTTCGTCAATGAAAAAGCAATAACGTTGAAGAATGAACAAAGCAGTCACTGTTTAAATGCAAAGTCTTATTCGGTGATGCATCTATGGTATCACACACGGTTGCTCTTGATTAGTAAACGTATCTGATGCACCTTACAGTCAGTAGTGTTGTCTTACATTACCTGTTTTTGGAAGAAACACTAAGAAGATAAAACAATTAGAAACACAAAATAGGCAAAAATGTTCTTCCTTTTTTCCTTCTTTCTATCAAAAACTGGACCAATAAACTTTTTCATCAAATGTCTAAAGCTAAATGGATATCAGGTGTCAAAATTAACCCTGGCGTTACGTGACTTAACATGATTGGAAAAAACAAACATCCTACCAACAGCTATAAACCTGACTTATTTACTCAGTGCATCTGAGTAGAAGGTGTTATTTGAGATGATAAACCAATATCAAATTCATTATGGACTCCATGCACACAGAAGCAACTGCATTTACATCCAGGGAATTGTTATTGCCTTGATGAACAACAGCTTATGCATTTGCTCCGTATTTCCGTGCAACATCTCGGTGCTCTGCTTTGTCTCTTTACACCCACAGTTGTACCAAACCTGGCAGCCACCTTCAGACAAGACAAATGGATGCTGTTCACTGTCACTGAGGCCAACAATATGTCTGTGACAAATATTTCAAGCACCTAACTCCCTATAAAACCACCAATAGTGGGTTGGTGTTTTAATGTCCAAATTCATTCAACAATTTTAACACTTGTACCTGTTGTACTGCATTAAATCAACCGGGGATGTTTCCAGTCTGATCTCAAAGACTGGGATTGGGCCGATCAAGGCATTTATTTATTTATATATTTTTTGGGCACTGATCCTTTGCTTAGTGTCCAAAAAACATCCACAAGGCCATGTCACCTTGTGGATGCCCAATCCCGTCAGATCTCGGAAGCTGAGCGAGGTTGGGCCTGGTCAGTGCCTGGATGGGAGACTGTGAGGGAACAGCAGGAAGCCTGGGTGAATGCAGTGTGAGAGTGAGTGGTTGGTGGTGGGCGGAGGGGATGATGGCACAGACTGGCAGCTTCGCCTCCGTCAGTCTACCCCAGGGCAGCTGTTGCTACATGTGTATACCGCCACTGAGTATGGAGTGAATGAATAATGCAATGTAAAGCATCTTTTGAGTGTCTAGAAAAGTGCTATATAAAACCAATGCATTATTATTCATTATTATGTCCACTGTCACAAGGGCATCATAGAGGAAAAGCACAATTCGTAATAGGGGATGCTAGGTATGCAAATTTTAAATATGTATCTTAATAGTCAGTAGTCGCCAGCAGTATTTAACACAAACTGGACACAGTGGACATTTGCCCTGTGCTGATATTGCTGCTTTAGTCAAGCAGTACATAATATTGGTCTCAAAAGCTGTTCTGTTACACGTGTTAGCACATGTTAACTGCATTAGCGCTGGTCAGAGTCCATCAAAAATCACAGAACTCTTTGTCATTGTGCCCCTTGCTACCTTAAACCCCCCACCCACCCACCTCCACACACACACACACACACACACACACAATGCTCTATGGTTGTCAGAACTGCCCATAGTCTGAGTGGCTGCCTCCTCCACCTGGTGGTGCAACCTGGTACTACAGTTAATCTACATGATTTTTTTTACATGCATGTAGTAAATACAGGTTTTCATCGTCTTTTAGAGCTGGTGAAAACGCAGTACACCCTACTCTCTCAACACTACATTTCAGACAGTGTCTTTACAGCATGGTTTGTGACCGCCTACGTAACTTAAAGGAACAGCTTGGAAGCAGAAATGCATTTTTTTCTTGATGTTTTGCAGCACTATTAAGTTGTCAGGAATATACACTAGACTGAGTTTGATAGCGTTAATACACTCAAAGTGTGTATCATCTAGGAAAGTGGTATCAGGTTGGGACTCAGTAGTTATATCAAATAAATGATTTGGATTGGATTGGCGGCTAAAAAAAAACTTGATTGTAACGTCCCTAAAGTAATGTACATTAAAAGAAATTAGATATTTTGTTAAAGAAAGTATTTTGTATTCCTACATCACACCAATATTTTCACGTTTTCTTCCAGATCCCAAGATCAGCATCAACTCTGCGGTACACAAACTTAATCCATCTGTCTTGGCTCAACTGTTTTTGAGTCAGTTCACATGTCTGAATCCCTCCTGTCAGTCGTTGATGCACTGCTGGTTCCGAATCATTTTTCAAAACACTGAACAGGACACACACTGAAACAGGGACGACATGAGAGGCAAAATTGGATGCGAAGAGGATCTGGTCAGCAATAAATAAATAAATAAATAAAAACAAGGAAAAAGAACACACAGCAAACCTTGCAATCTGGATCGTGATGACACAGAAAGTGCTTTTTAATCTAATAGAGAGCTTTTGAGCTGTGAATCAGTGTGTGTATGGAGTGGAGGTAGTAATCCTCAGTCTGGCATAAGCTGGTGCTCGGAGTCCTCCTACGCTGCTACAGGGTGACACAGACAGTTCTCTCAGTAAATTCTCTTCCAGCCTTTGGCTTGTTAGCCTTGTATAAGAATATTTGTAAACAGCGCTGAGAGGACCCACTGTGTCTGGTCAAATGCTGAATAATGTTTGCTGCACTTCTTCTTGACCTCAGCAACATTTGGCCATGTGGCATCTCCACTGTCTGATGCTAACAGCGCTGCATTTGACAAAAATAGTACTTCATGCTCCATTTGCGTGTAACTACACTCCGCTTAGCGAACTGACCTTGGAACAGCTTGACATCTGGTGCCTTGCTCAAAGGCATTTTGACAATGATGGAGAGTTTGTGTAACGTTAGCTGCTCTGCAGTCACTGGCTCAAATTCCACTTGCATCACAACCACCACTGGCGTCATCATATCAATATTTCAGCTGACATGCTCTCAGTTGCACATTTCAATTTACCTACTTTCCAAATTGAGGAAGTGGTATTCCATGTTTCCTTTCTTTCTTTTTTTTAACAAGTTAATTTCCGTTGCTGAGTGACTCACTTGGTCCGGGACATACAGTGAGTGAGGAGGGCTAGACACTGAAGGCTAAGGACACATTCACAGAATATCAGTCTGGGGAATTGGAGCATTGCTTTGGAGGACACTGAGTGAGTCTCCAGGGCAGCAACTGCTCTGTTATACCAAATCAGACATTTCTGCTGCTTCCCCTACTACCCTCCTGTGTCCTACTGTCCTCTCACTTTGTCAAACTGCTGTATCCCAGGAGGGAAAAGGTAAAAGGAAAAGAGGGGAAGTCTACCGTTGCAGGCTTTTTTCCTCACTGTCCTAAAAATACCCCGGCACTCCAAAAATAGGAAGCTAATGCCCTGAACCAGAGCATTCAAAGGTAATTTCTCTTCAAAGCCTGCTTTGTTTGAAAATGCTTTATTTATTTAACAGACAACATGAAGTGGGCAGGTTGGTGGGGCCAGTAGATCAGACACATGTAGCTAGAGAAACCTGCCGGAAAGTACAAGGAGAGGAGGAAAAAACACAAACTACACAGAAGGAGATATAGTTTTTTTGCATGCAATATAAATGCATGGAGAGTGCAATGCTGAAGATGAGTAATTTTTTTCCAGTGTAGCCAAAGGTCACTAGCTCAGCTTTAGCACCACTTGCCAATAACAGAGGGAGGATTATTATCTCCAGAAATAAATTTCAGCAATTCCTGATGTAAATTTTTATCCTCTGGTCCATCCACAAACTTTCGAGTTACTTAAAAAGACTGAGGAGGTGGAATGTAGTAGTCTTTAACACAGAAGGGACCCCATGTTGCCCAAATTCATCCCAAAGCTCATAAGAAAACTGTATTATTAGTCTACCTAAGGTCATGATTACACAAAGAATAGGCTATGTGTTCATCCATTCATTTTTGAATGAGGTTACAAGGGTCATAATTTAGTGCAATCATGCTATACAACCAGTGGTAGAGGTTTCATCAGCATCATCTGACTTTTTCAAGCTGTTTTCTCAATACCCCAGACTCATTTCATGGAGCAAATACTTGATGTTTTCCCACATAATTTCAAAAACAGTGCAGAGGTGAGTATTGATGCGGCACAATCAAATAAGACTGGACTGAAAGCATAGGGATCTGCCAAAAAAAAGGGTAGCATCATCTGCAAATAAGTTAATACTGGATGAACCCTTGGTGGAATGCAATGCAACATCATTCGTAAGGTATTGGACTGAAAAATCAAATACACATTTACCCATATAAACCAATGTAAAGTATTTTGGTATGTGAAAAGCCTTCAAGTGAGTGGCTCTACAACTCAAACTGGACTTCAAGGGATGTGTTTCATCATGCTTCTGGTAGCAGCATTTCCTACTACATCAATAGCCCTACCTTTCGGGCAGAAAATATGTTTCTTTCAAAATGCAAATAAGAGTACTGTTAAGTTATATGGGAACCCTGTCAGACAGTGTTGGGGCCTAAGGAAGATTTGCAAGAAACAGAAACATCTCAGAGCATCCTGTGCTACAGCTAATGACTACAGACAATTTCAAAGTTGACATACAGGTGCCACAACTAGAATTCCACGAAATGCAAAGAAACAGAACATATAAAACAATTATATGCTCTGTTTAAACAGCAGCAAACGTTGCAACTGTAAAAAGGTTTTAAGAGGCAAACACTGCTGTTCACAAGATGATATAATTGTCATTTGAATGTGATTGCGACTTAGAACAAAAACCATCTGTTGCCTCTCTGTTTGAGAAGGGCGCATCGAGTACATGATAACGAGAACTGCTACTGAACACTGGCCACTCTTTTCCTCTGAGGGATTTTCTGATGCAACACATTAACCAGGAAAGTGTTTCTTGGTGATCATTAAAACCTAGTTCCTTGCTGGAGACTGGCCATTCTGTTTTTGCTCTTTATCTTGCCAAACACATTGTAACTAATGCATTCAAATCACCTTCCACATTTTCATTAGTTAATATTATTTCGTGAGCAGTAGCCTGCACTGCTTTAACTCTAGTGTTATGTTTACTTTTGGCCAAGTATGCTTTTTTTTACTATTTACCTCATCTAGATTATTAAAGATTTTTTAATTTTTGGCCTTTTATACCTTTATTAGATAACAGGAAACGGGAGAGAGTGGGGAAGGACATGCGATAAACGCCCGAGGTCAGAATCAAACCGCCGCCATGCCTCTGCACTTGGGTCACGCGACATAACCATCAGGCTATCAGGGCGCCCCACCTCATCTAGATTATTGTTAAAGTATCATAAATCTTGTTTAACACATATGTTACCATAAATAACACAGGATTTTTAAGGAATTTAGTATGAAAAATTCATTTTGATCATTTTTAAGGTAATTATCTACAACAGAACAACATGACACACAAAATAAGTCATGCTCATTTGTTTTGTTGTTTGGTTTCCTGATATACATTGTCCATTAACTCAAAAATTGTTTGATTTTTTGGCTTTTAGACAGAACATGATGAACAGTTTTACTGAATGCCAATTACAAATGTACTTGCTTCACTTTGCACATGTAGAGGATATCTTTGTGTCTTTTTGTGATTGACACTCCTGGCAATGCTTCCTCTTGCTCCCGTCACTGGCAACCTACAATGTTGAAAAGACTATCAGTTCAAGTTTGTGTAAAAACTCTCTCTACATGCTCTTTTACGACAAACATTTGCACACACAGCAACAAAATCACTTACTTTTGAACTGGATTTAGCAGTAGTGTTTGTCCAGCTGAAGTAGCAGGACTGTCTACTTGAATCCCTCTCAACATGGCTGCTGATGCTGGAGTTCTTGGGATGTCTTTTCTCCGCTGTGTGTGATACGCCGTCTCCTTTGGAGCTTTTATTTGTTCTGATCTGGGCTCAGAACCATCCAAGTGACATTGTGTGCTGATACATTCAACATGTTATAAAAGATTATCAGAGACCCTTGCAGAGTTTCTTCTATGGCAGCTGCAGAGCAGCAGTTTGTCTGAACTGTCTACTCTTGTAGCATTTATTGTGGAAGGATTTCTTCTTTGTGCTCCTCTCTGTCACTGGTCTGGCCACACCTGTGAAGTGTGCTCATTAGCTTCACATTCTTTCACACTGATGTTCTTACCAGAGTGGTGTTGTTTGTAGAGACCTGCACTTTACCCTGAGATATGGAGGAGGAACCTTAGATCCGTCCTTTCTAACTGTTCCCGTCATAGTTACTCTTTGTTTGAGAGGCAACCGTCTCAGTCTATATGATGTGAAGTAGTTATCACAAGTAACATTGTGGTCACAGACCCCTTATGTCATGTTCATCATGATCTGCAGTCTCTTGTGTCTCTCCAGGGCTTCCTTCCATCTTTTCCATTTAGATTTGTACGTTTCATGCATAACATAGCATGTCAAGAAAAACTTTGTTTTTATTCCACATCTAGCTAGTTTGGATGGCGTGCACTGTCTGAATGCACACCAACCTTTAAATCCCACAAGTTTCTAATCACCTGCTATCTGAGGCCCAGATTTGTACAAAAGTGGAAGCTGTTCCACCCATTTGTCCCACACAGTGTGCATTGTTGCCAACTTGTCCGTCTGCTGTCGTACAGCTCATTTCCTGGTCATCAAACCTCATTACTCTTGAAAGTGTGTGAGTTCAAAAAACACATCTTTGACTCTCAGCATCCAGCAGTCTCACAGCTGATCCTCCTGTTGATTTGTAGGCACCTGCAAGGAAGAGGATCCAGAAGAAGACATGTGGCTGTGTTTCTCTACCTCTTTCCAGTTTTTTGCAAAAGCCCTTTGAACTTCAAGGTTGGTCATATGGGAGCGTGCCTATGTTCCCACAGCCCCTATGTTCCCATATTTCTAAGCTTTTTTTCAAAATTAGGCCCTATGTTTCCACAGTTTCCACATTTCTACTGCGGGAATATAGGGTTTCATTTTGAGAAAAGTCTTAGACCGCATTTATACATAGCAGGGTGTTTTGAAAAACGACAGTTTCCCCATCCTTCATTTGTGAAAATAGAAACAGCTGGGGAAAAGTGCCACGAACACTTTGAGCAAACAGGTGGCCAATCAGAAATTCAAACAAACGAGAGACCAACGTGTCACAGTGCAAAAACACCAGTTTCTCTATTTATATGCAATCGCTAGTTTTCCAAAATCTCCACTTTGGCCAGAGTTTTTAGAAATAATTGTTTTCTTAAAGTAAAAACAGGGTTTTCGTGTAAATGAGAAGCCAAACCGCGTGGAAACTGTGAAAACTGTGTTTTCTCTTCATGTACACTGGGTCTTAGAAAGGGGTCTTCTGAGACGTGGGAACATAGGGATGTGGGAACATGGGGCCTAATTTTCAAAAATTTCAGTGATTTTTTTTTTTTTTAAATGTGGGAACATAGGGCTGTGTTACCATTGAGTTGTGGGAACATAAGGCTGACCCCGGCCATATCCGCTTCTGAGTCAGGCATCAGCCACTTAAATGCAGACTTTACGTCATCAGCATGACTCACAGCCATTCTTGTGGGTCCTTGCACCATTCTTTAAAGGATAGCAGCTTGGCATTGTGTGGTTCATTCACTGTAGATGACAACTTGATCTTCCCATCTTTGGACATATACATCGATCAGCCACAACATTAATACCACTGACAGCTGACGAGAATAACATTGATCATATTGGTACTATGTGCTGTTCTGCTGGAAAACCTTGGATTTTGACATCCATGTTGATGAGACTTAGACACCTAAATAAACATTGTCCAGAACAAACACACTCCCTCATCCAAATGCCAATCCCAAATGTCACTGGCCTACCCCCGCAGGAAAATGCACCCCACCACGTGGAAAAAACATCAAACAATCAGGAACATGTTGAGGAACATGACAATGGCCCAACATGTTGATTCGACCTTCAAACTTCCTACACCCCATTCTGATCAAACATCAACAGGATGCAGTGGAACAAGTTGGACTGACAGAGGCTCCACTGCACAACCAGAGTACCCAAAGGATCCACTGCCAACATCCTGGTTCCAGACCCCCTAGGACACCCTGAGAGGTCCTCTTGCCAATGCCCAATGGTCCAGAACATTTTGGACAACATAAGGGCAACCAATACAATATTAGGCAAGTGGTCATTATGTCATGCCTTACTGGTGTATGTTCCTCCTGGTGCTGTCTATGGTGCTCCTCCTGTCACATGTAGAGATGGTTGGAGACTCCTAAAAGGCTGGAGTACTTCTCCTGTGGAAGCTGAGGTTCTATTCCTCTTGGAACAGCTGGTGGGGCTCTTCCTGGGTAGGTAAGTGATCAGCCTTGTCTCTTGTCTTCTCATATTCACTCTTACATTCAGAACTGATCGACATTTTTTTTCTATTCTGAGACATTCCCATCTTCCACCGAACTATCTGTGTCTTTTCCTCAAACAGAAGCTCTGCAGCACTTTAGGGATTCTCTTTCTCATCTTGACTGCTAACGTGACCCACACATTACGAGATACTGCTTTGAGACCACATTACATGTACATGTGAGGGGCCGACTATTAAAAAAATGTTGACTATCCAGCAACACATTGTGCTAGTTCTATGACAATAAACACTAAAGACACAATAAAGACACCTGGGAACAGAGATCTGTACTTAGACAGGTCATCTTCAGGTGTTCTGCACCTTTGTGTGTGTTCTTTCTGCAGAAACCATCTCTGTTAGACCTCCTTTGAGGCTGAAAGAAAGCGCTTACTCTGGAATACTTGCTTGTGAGTGCCCCCCCCCCCAGAAAAATCTGCAAGGCAGGGCTCAACGCTGATTGGTTAAACTCAAAGAGTACCATTTTTTCTGCCCTCTCAATGTCCTCTTTGAGTAGCACTCAGCTTCAAACATCGCCATGAACAATATAAAAGTCATACAGTCTAACATAACAAACAGCAACCGTCTCAGTTGTCTTCATTGTTGCTGTTGTTTCGGTACACTCACAACCGACCTTGTAGCTGAGGCTATGGCAATTTTTTTTCGTGGATCCTACACTCACGCCTCCTCCTGCCATGTTCTTTCAGAGAAAAATGCCTAACATAACAATGCTGCAAAGCTTGTTGCAGGCATGCTGTGTGTGTGTGTGTGTGTATTCTCAGGTCAAATTGACCCTGATACCATAAAGTGGTCTAAAATGGTTTGGGGGAGTGTAAGAAGTATATTTATTGAAAATTGACTTGAATTGATGTTTTTAACTGATAAAAGCTTAAAGCCGTAGATTTTGCCACAACAAATTTTCTATATTCTATAAATATTGAAAATGGGTAAAATTCGGTGTCGATCTCATGGGGGGGCATTCGTGGGCCGTGCCCCCCCTGCTGACCTTCTGTGCTCCCCGACCCCACTCTGACCATCTGCACCAGCGGCACACAATTCGGGAGGCAGAAAAGCAAAGGAGCCAAGGAGCCGACAGAAAGGCATAGCAAGCAAGGACACTGCTGCTGTGCCACCGCCAGCGGGAGATATCCATGCTAATGCCGCCGGACTCCGACGATGAACATTCCCACATCCGCACCCCCCCAAATTTGTTCCCCCCAGCAGTTCTCTTAATGCCCCCCATTGAATTTTGTCTGGCGCCGACTCTGGTTAAATTGCCCTGAACACAAAAGTTAATTAGACATATCAAAAGCCCCGAAAAGGACCTGGGCAGTTTCTTTTGAGAAGCAATGTTGGCAGCAATGTTAAGGAAGGTCATGCTCCACTCTGTCATTTTATTTATGCTAGTCTCAATATGGAAATTAATAACAGAGCTCCAGTAATGTTCTATGTAAATCTTAAACTAATCCATGTTCTGCTCTATGTTTCCAGAGGGAACACTTTTTGCCACATCGGTTTACACATCTCATCCACCATTTCACAGAAATTAGTGACAGATGAGGCGTCTCAGATCACTCAGGAGGGCGAGAAACACACACCTTTCCAGTCACATTTAAAAGCATCGCCTCTGGCAAATCCATGAGAAAAATTCACAGCGTTTTCATAGTCCTTGGTGAGAAACGAGCAGTAGCGCCTAGGAAGCCCAAAGACTAAAATACCTTTGGAAATGATTACAAGACACAAAATACGCACAGCTTGTCTTCTGACAAACATATCAGAGCTTTGAACTATAGTGCCAGCAACAGTAATTTAGAAAAAGAATGTTAAAGATTTACTAAATGTTTCTTTTGTAAAAAAGATAAATGCAGTTATTGACTTCAGCTGAGATCTGTTGCAGTGGCACAAAGGAAGAGTGTGCTGATAATATCCTATCAAAGAAGCTACTGTGAAATGTTTTGTCAGATCCTATATGCAAGTGGTGTTTACTTCTCCTTTGCACTCAAACGAGGCATTCATGCATGCACCTGTCAAGGCGAAGAACAAGATTTGTTTAACACATAAACACATATGCACAAAGAATGGACACCTTTGTATAAGATGCCAGCTCTGATTAACATGATGGTGTATCGGTAATGGAAGGAAGAAAGAGGCCATTCATTTTTCTGTTTATACTGAAAAGCACGAAGTACAGCACAGAACATTTTAGTCAGCCAGCCTTTATTACTGTGTGTTACAAAATGCATTAATTCTCTTTTTAAATCACTACTTGTACAATAGATTAGTCAGATGTGCACAATCATTTCATTATTCAACATGTTCAGGAGAATGAGGGTATCTAGAATTTGAAAACTGCAATGCAAAAGATACTAATGTTATTTATTCACACTCTTACAATTATAGCCATTATAAAGTCACCTTTCAATTTTTAGGGAATCTGTGAAATGTCAGGAAATTTTTGCTAAAAACAACCGTGTGTGTAGTTTAATCATTGGCCTTAAAGCAGAAAATCTTAGACTAGAGCAGCTTGAACTAGTAGGTTCTTGCTTGATGAAGAGCTTAAATGTTATTACAGCTTATACTGACTTCTAACTTTTAGTCATGTTTGTACTAATATAAGTATAAGCATGAATGTACTTAACTTGTTTTGTTGATCAACTTTACAAAACTTAAAGGTATGAATGTAAATATAGACATATATTTTAGTGTACAGTAATAGACAGTGTATCTCTCACTGTGACTCACGCTCACTGTGGTATCGTTACTTAGTTTTGATGCTCACTTTTGATGTGTAGCACAATTACAATGAGCCAAATACGTGAAACGGCATGATTGGGATGTTGCACACACGTAAACATGTGCACTCTGCGGTGAAATACCATCAACAGCCTCTTATTTATCATGCACCCTGGGTGTTCAGTTTCTGTTAAAACTGATTAATTCTTCAGATGAGGAAAGCCATATGCTCTCTTCGCAGTGTTATTGTGGCGTCGTACTATGGTGCCGAGCATGTTCTGCTGCTGACTTGTTAGGCCCATGGATCAAACATGTATTTGTCAAAGGAGGATGAAAAACAACTGAGACTCACTGATGAAAGCATTGCTTCATTAAACATTTCTGCATACTCAGTTTAGATCAGTTTCACAAGCATGTCCTTTTTTTTTTTTTTTAGCTAATCTTACTGGAGGCAGATGGTCAGACGGTTTGCGAGCTGACTGTGTCCTGACACAAGCTGAGCAGAGGAAGGCACAGTTCAGATCACCGTTGGCAGAAAACACTACAAAAGACCATGCACGGCGAGCATTACTTCCCCTCAAAACAGAATTTGTTGATGCAGAATTATTACAAAGATCTGCCAGGACTGCTTTGACTTTCACATTCGGACCAATTAAAGTGTTGAGGTTCTTGGGAACTTCGGCAAATGAACAGAAATGTGAATACACACAGCTACTCGAAATGAAAAGGAAAAAAAAAATGCAATGTAATGCTGCAGCAATTTGTCAGTTGTCAAAAAATGCCCAAATTTGCTGTTTCCATCTTTTTATGTGTTCGGATTTGCCGTTTTTAGTATATTTGGCTGTGGGTTGGATTGAATTCTGTACTGTCAACAGTCTGAACAAGAAGACATATTATGATGACTGATATTTGCTGTCTGAAGAAAAGCTTTCATGGAAGAAAAATACCAGATGTTGTGGACTGAATGAGCCTTTACACCAGAGGCTTCTGAACAGATGAATACGTGTCAGTAGCTCTTAACGATGTTGTAGGCCAACACCTCCAATGAAAGTGGATGCAAATGATCGAGAGGCCATTTTACTGAACATAGATGGTCTCTGAGCAAGAGGCCGAAAACACAAGCTCCCCTTGGGCCATTCAGTTTCCCTGTTAGGTGATGTTAAGGAGATGAACACAGCTGGCTGGGCTCATTTTTTCCACTTTATGCTTTCTAGACATTACAATATATCTACAGGCTAGCAATTGTGAACTCATCTTCAAATGCAAATTGCAGGATGTCCAGAGATGTGTTGTCCTAAACTTTTTCCCTCGCTCTCTCTTTCGTTTTGTTCAGTGGTGTTTACTGAACCGAGGAGACAGTCTTGTATAACTACCACGTGAAATTGCTGTTTGAAGAAGTCCAAACAAAGCAACTACTTTTTTTTGCAAGTCTCAAAGTGAGTGCAAGTGGTGAAGAGCAGACAAAAAAAAAACTTTTAATAAATTAAAACAGATTAAACTGCAAAATTTAATTTGAAAAGGGAACCAGAGTAGCAGAGATAATATAAATCACAATGCTGTGAGGTTCACAGCTTGTCGCTGGACTCTACCGGGGATTGAGGAACACAAGCGCTAACATGAGGTAATCTAATTTTAGAACTCGTCCGCCCCTCTTGGCTGACTGATCTGCTGAATGAAGCTGGCGTAGCGGCAGGTTTTGTTTTGATTTGTTTTAGCAGTTATGAAAAATATGCACACACTTGTATATCTATGGAGTCTATAAGAGTTTAATATTAAATAAATAAAAAGTCATTTGGGAATAAGTGATCATATGCATACACTGCATATAAACCAAGAAATTTAATTTAAGAAATCATTAAGACTCGTCTTATTATAAAGAAATGTGATTTTGTTTTGCTCCAATATCAACAGAATTTGACTGAAATTTATTAGACATTTTATGACAAAATGCCAATTTTCAAAAATCATAGTCCCAATGGTAAACTTCCTACAAATGATCATATTTTATTTATCTTTTTATTCCATGTCAGTTTTTATCCCAGAATGTCACTTTTATTGTCATTGGTGCTGCTCCCCATCTCTTCACCACTCGCCTGCCCTCAGCCTCCAGTCTTGTGCCAAAAAAGCTCAACAATCTCAACTTCGAGCAAAATGTGCCTCCACATAGAAAAAAACAGTGATAATGCCAAAGTAATTGTAGATCTAACTGTAAATAAACACAATCTAGCGAGGTATGCAGAAAGTTAAATATTATGTGAAGCCAAAAAGGGGTTATTAGTCACTGTGCTGTAATGTATTAGTTTACAGTAAAAGCCTTTACAAGCTGATTCTGAATTGCTTTGGCATTTTCTGGCTTTAACTAAATGGAACTCACAGGCTCTCAGGGTAATGTTGCGACTCAAAGGATTTCAAGTCCTATCTTGGTTATCATAAAGACTGGCGGTACATGTGTCTTTTTGTTTTTAACTCATTGTGTTCTGTTAATTCATTAGGTCACTCATATGTTCGATCATTTGTGATATTACTTATTATGGTTTTACATGTATCTCATCATAAAGTACTGGTAGCAGAGGAGTGTTTTCTTCTAATTGTGTGTGGGAGATCATCTGGAATCTGGCAACATCAGAACCATGATGTTGGGATACTGTAGATTCAGAAATTGGGAAAAATATGTGCCTTTCGCCTACCAGATATAAATGTCATTTTTTTCACTGAAGTTTGCCATACAGTTGCCTACTTGCAGAGGCTCATGTTCAGGAAAATGTTTGTCCTCACAACCAAAGAAAGTGCCCTATGGCCTCCCCCAAAGTCTAAGATCAACTCTGCCTACATGCGCACAGGTGACCTGCGCTCATCTGTAGACCACAACTTGTAAACCATTGTTTATGTTTATTTTTCATTTATGTCCATGACTGTGTGTAATTCAAACAAGAGTGGTGGGTGTGGAGATGGATGCAGATGATAACTATTATTAATCTGAGTGAAAGTTAATAATACTTAAATTATTTTTCTTACCAACATTTCTTCAGACAGACAAGGAAATGGCATCATTAGAAAGGTCAAGTCCTGAAGTTTCCTTTGACGTTGGTATGCCTTACTGTTGAGAGTAATTCAATCCAGAAAAAGAGATATGGATTTGGATTCCAAGTATGTCAGTTTGGTTCTACAGGTTAAGCTTGCTTTTGGAGGTAGGGGTCAAGGGAATGTCAAGAAAATGATTATGTTTCATAATATTTTTTCAGCAAAACATGTCAAAAATTGGGACAATTATATATTTAACTTAGGTTTTCATGTCAGAATAATTCATCTATTTATAATTGAACACTTCGGGACTCCATATCCATTTTTGGTGTTATTCAGTCTTTAATCTCTATTTTGCAATGGCAAAGCCTTGTATATAGCA
This sequence comes from Dascyllus trimaculatus, assembly GCA_024666655.1. NCBI lineage: Eukaryota > Metazoa > Chordata > Actinopteri > Pomacentridae > Dascyllus > Dascyllus trimaculatus. The sequence goes on from CM045448.1 coordinate 27,498,827, forward strand.
ATCAGATGTAATTGTTATCATCATATTCAACATTTAAATGTATAAGATATCCTCCTTTTCAACTGCAATACTCCCATTACTTCATACAGTAAAGCTTAAACCTGCAGTTTGGAAATTATAGAGCCCCTAAAGTGCCAAAAGTACTATTTTTTATCTTGTGCGCATAAGATAATTATCTTGTGGGAACAAGTTAATAAAGTGCTCTGCATAGTCCTGAGAAAAGCAGCGACAGCCTAAAGTTCACTACATTAGCATCCCGTGCTAGCTTAGCAAGATGCTTCGCCACCAGGATTTGTGTATTTACTGAAAGAAAAACACCTCCTAATGTTTAATTTAAACATTTTCTCATTAAGTACACACCTTAGGGATCATTTATTGGGCGTAATATCTAGTTCATGTGTAAGGTAACATTAGGTGCTGATTCTGTGCATTTAGGAGTTAGCAGTAGCTAAGTTAGCAAATGTTACCTGTCACATGAACTAGATATTACGCCAAATTTTCCCTAAGGTGTGTATCAGTAGATTACTTTTGACAGTGAGCATAGATAACCCTGATCCCATTTACTTATGTTTAAAAAGGAAGCAAAACTAAGTAACATTGAATATTGCATTGTGTATTTGCTGCTTCTTCCTCTTTCTGGCTTTCAAAATTAATACAAATACGTTCGCTAGCTAGTTTCGATGTTTAGCAGACAATATTCTATCCAAACACTGGCCCTTAACCATCAACATTCAAGCTAAATGATAGGACTGGTAGCTTTTTAGCTTACTACAAGTTATTATCTTGTGTGCACAAGATGAATAACTTGTTCCCACAAGATAATTATCTTGATTGTGTTACGGGTTTCAAAGCTTCCAAACCACAGCAACAAAAAGGTTTTGGTCCGGTGTCTCCCTCAAAACACAGATAAAAGATTCACAGGAGTGAAGACACGAAGCGCGCATTTCTCTTCCCAAACTTCCTCTGCTTTATTGCACAGATCTATTAAAACATTCAATATCAAACTCACAGCTTATCTACATAACAATCTTGTGTCTGTTTCAATGTCCTTTTGTTTGGTCCACATTCTGTTCAAAATTAAACACAGCAAGACGGTTCTTTTCACATTCACTCATCGATTTATTTATCATTTAACCAGATCAATACTATATCTATTAAAGTATCCTTCAGTACATATACTGGCTTTATGACTACTATAACAGTGCAAAACATAGTGCAATTCTAGCAAATAATCCATACTTATACTGTTACTTCACTGAAGCATATAGATTAACCAATACAATAAGGCATTTTCACTGGTATAAAACCGTTTTCAGTCTGAAACATTTGACACATTGCATAGGAAAAATGCTATTGAACTCATCACAGTGCTTAATGCAAACTCACAAAAATAAAACAGCTCCTTTTACCTTAACTCAATGCATTTCTGCAGTGAATTGAAGCCATTACCTCTCATCAAAAATATTACAAAAATAAACTCTATGCAGAATATTTGTGTGTGTTCAGAATCTCAGCATCTAAAATACTGCTCCAACATTTCACAGATCATGCTAATAAGGTGTACAGGAAGCCTCAGAAACTCAAAGCGCGGCATTCGCCGTATCGTACAATGGCATGTCTCATGTGCTAACTTAGCCTGCCGGGCGGCGGGCTACCTCCGCTCGTAAAATCATTAATTAACAACGAAACACGTTCACAAACAAAGTGCGACTCTCGCTACAATATGTTTAGCTTTCGGTATCTTTTTGTGTGATTTTCAAAGTATACTGACCTGAAAACACAGGTAAAAGATTCACATGAGTGAAGACACGAACCGCGCATTTCTCTTCCCAAACTTCCTCTGAGGGGAGGGAGGAAACCCACACCTCAGAGGAACCTGGGCGGCGCAACACCTGAGCACATTGGTTCCGCTCTTCATGTTCCCGGTGAACTTAATGCTTTTAACCACAATAAATGTGAGATTAATTATTTTGAGTGCTTCAATAATTAATCGATTACAATAATGGAATGTTTGGCTCCTCAATATTAACAAAAATAGAATGCTTAGTGGTCCCATACATACATTACTAATAATCGATCAAAAAACCCACAAATGTGATCATACATTTTGAGTACATCACATGTGCACAAGATTTTAAAAAAAAAAACACCTTTTGGGATTTTAGGGGCCCCATAGGAAAGGAATCAGAAAAGCAAAAAAATAAAAGAATACGTATAATATAGTGGAGAGAAAAAACTATTGGCTCATTGATGTTCTCTTATCCACGGTTTATTTTGAATCTCTTGTGTATGTCTGTTTTTAATAATGCCTCGCTCCGTTCTACATAAGTTTTATTGATTTAATTCAGTCCATTTTAAAATCCAGGGGCATTTGTAAAGTGGATAATTTCTCAAACAGAAATGTCTGGACTTGATGGAAATCTCTGTGTTTGGCTGAGAAAGTAAACACAGTTCATCCTTTTTGTCTATTTCCTATTTCCAGTTCTAAGCCCACCCATTCACTTCCCCCTGCCCACAATACATGCAGGAAGGCTCATCTATCCTCACTGTACCCGTCTCTTATGTAAACAACCACCTACACAGACTCCTCAGCCACTTCTTCTATAATTTCTCCTGACACACAGTCTGTGGATTTGCTTTGTCTCTGAGTCAAATTTGAGCCTGTGATAAAGTAGGTATCAAATGCTTTCTAAAGCTGGGCTAAGAGAAATTTGTGCAGCACACAGTGATGGTTGTTCTAGGACACATCAAGGTTAATCATGTGTGGTCTTTCTGCATGAATTATAAATAGGTGCTGCAGATCCGCGCGTGTGTGTGAGGGTGCATGTGAGGAGATTCATTCACAAAACTGCAAGAGCAACTAAACAGAAGAGCCCATTATTAGTTTGTGCAATGTAGTATGCTTTGGAAGAAACTGACAGTTGTGCTTGAGCTGGACTGGATGCAACAGCAACACTGTACCATGATGAATGCTGTTTGTATAACATAACAGATGTCTTATAGGACATCAAAACAGGGAAAAACCATAATGTGACATAAACATGTGTTTGGCATTTTGTTGCATCCTCACTTCACATGACTGTGAATGATGATTTCATGTGTTATGAAAGGTGACAACAGACCACAATTTTCACACAAAAGCTTTCACCTGTGAATTGAAAGTGTCATAACCAAAGTAAAACATGTCATGGGAAATCAGAAAACACACATGAGAAGACCATTGCCACTTTCTTCTCTTTGCATATAAAGCACTAAGTGCCAAGTGGAGACATATAAAAGATGATTTCTTGATAAAAACAATAATCATGTATGTGGTCTTTGTCTAGTCACTGGTTGCCTAGCAACTCTACACAGTCACTTTGTATAAGGATTAAATAGGTGATATTATTATTATGATTATTATGATTATTTTTTATTAATAATAATAATAATAATGCACTGGTTTTGCATAGCCCCTTTCTAGGCACTCATAGTGCATTATTCATTTACTCCATACTTGATGGTAAGCTACGTATGTAGCCACAGCTGCCCTGGGGTAGACTGACGGAGGTGAGGCTGCGTCATCGGCCCCTCCAACCACCACCAACCACTCACCTTCACACTGCATTCACCCAGGCTTCCAAGTGTTCCCTCAGGGTCTCCCATCCAGGTACTGACCAGGCCCAACCTCGCTCAGCTTCCAGAATCTGATGGGATCGGGCATCCACAAGGTGGTATGGCCATGAGACACAATATGTCAGGTAATCATCTTCAAAGGATGTGACGTGCTTTCTTGTTCTTTGGAAAGAACCATGCTTTTATGCAAAGCAAAAATAATCTGCTCCTCTAATGCTCAGAAAAATATATACATATATTATTATATACATATCTTATTTCCAAAATGCAAAACTATTCATTCACATGTACACCAAACAAGCACAACATTATGGCCATCTGCCTAATATTATGTTGGCCCCCTTATGTGGTCAAAAATGCTCTGAACGATTGGACATGGACAAGAGGACCTCTCAGGGTGTCCTATGGGGTCTGGAACCAGGACGTTGGAAGTGGATCCTTTGGATACTCTGGCTTTGCAGTGGGGCCTCTGTCCATCAAACTTGTTCCACTGCATCCTGTTGATGCTTGATCAGAATGAGGTGTAGGAAGTTTGGAGGTCAAATCAACATGTTGGGCCATTGTCATGTTGCTCAACATGTTCCTGATTGTTTGATGTTGTTGACATGTGGTGGGGTGCATTTTCCTGTGGGAAACATTTGGGACATTTGGGATTTCCATTTGCCTGAGGGAGTGTGCTTGTTCTGGAACAATGTTTATTTGGGTGTCTAAGTCTCAACAACACGGATGTTAAAATCCAAGGTTTTCCATCAGAACACCACATAGTACCAATATGATCAATGTTATTCACTTCACCTGTCAGTGGTCAGAATGTTGTAGCTGATTGGTGTATGTATTCAATTGTGGAGATCTTAGGATTCTCTCACAATGCTGCTCTCATCCTGGATAGACGTGATTCTGTTGGTAAAGTGTTTCCAGTATTAGCTGGTAGTATAATTCTAATATAAGTTAGTAAGATATAAGTTAGGTTCCAGATAGGTGTTGTCATTCTACCACCGTTTTCCACATTTTCAGTAGTTTAAGCACTATGTGCATTACCCCCTTTTCCCATTAATTTCAAATTTACCACAATCTTATTTTAGAGGCCTTGTTGGTGGACAAGCATAATTGATGGTAGAATGCAACATTTTTTATTTGGCCTCAAGTTCAGAGTAAATGCATTTACCTTGCACAGATTAGTTTCGAATTAAACTTATATAACATAAAGCCCAAGCAATCAGACCTTTCCCGGTAGCTCCCTGCGACTCATTTCTTTGAGCAAGTTTAATTATCTTTAATGGCAAAGTCAGGCTCTGCATATCTGGTGAGAAACAAGGTCCATTCCTCATAAATTCATTATACTGTTGGGGCCTGGGTAGGAGGTGGTGCTTAAGGCGAGCAAATGTCTCGTGTCATTTATGGAAATGCAAAGAATGAAGTTTGCTGTGGTGTTTTGTTTTGATTAGACTGCAGAGGAAATTATCCATTGAGACAGAAATAATTAATTGTAATCAACCTGTATAATAACCCCGCACTCTCTGAAGGATGGACATGTTTTTGGATATATTAAAATACTATGTCTGGTGTGAGCTGGTGTAGGGTATGCAACTGACTAGAGCTAAGTATTTTAAAAAATCCATTTGTTAATGTCATTTAGATATTTTTTTCTCCAAGCATCCAGTCATGCTAACAGAGATAAAACACAAAACTATATAAATAAGAAAAAAATGGATTGTGTTTTTTTTTTTAATACTGTTTTGAATCTTAATCATCAAAAACATGACATTTAATTTTTGCAAAGCACCTCACAGATGCAACTGAATTTATTTTTGCTTCTTTTGGAGATTGCTGTGACTAATACCTCGTTACAGAGGTTACTTTTTCCTTCTGTTGAGGCCTTAAGAGATTTTCTTGAATATTGTTTGCTTTCATTGGTCTGTATCTCTATCATGTACTGTGTGTGTGTGTGTGTGTGTGTGTGTGAGAGAGAGAGAGAGAGAGAGAGAGAGAGAGAGAGAGAGAGAGAGAGAGAGAGAGGGACCAGAAGCAGGAAATGGATGATGCCAGCAAGATAAACTTAATAAATTTCATGTAGATTGGCGTTTTAAATTATGCAAACATAATGCAGAAGTTAGAAAAGCTCCTCAGACAATTTTGATCTCATTGGCTGAGTCCAACGTAAATGGGCGGAGCAAGAGATCAAAGAAATCCAGCACCCATGAGTTGTTCAGGCCAAGTAACAGAACACTGAAGCTTAGAAGCAGGACAGGAGGAATGTGATACAGTCAAACCTTCTCATGCTGAGAAGGTCTTTCATGCTGAAAGACCGTAATCTAGATAATCATTTACTGTAGATTAGCCAGTATACCTTATTGGCCAAATTCGTGGAAGCTGTGAGCTAATCTTATTAGCCTGCTGCCCTGACAAGAGTATCAGCAGGCTAATAGGTATGTTTGGAAGAAAATAAGGAACAGCCGTCTTCTGAATGTGTGGAGCTTATTGGTTTATTTGTGAACTCGACAATAAGATGCTCAGGACCAGGCAGGCTTGAGTTTGGTCTGCTTGCACTCGCTGGCACTATGCCACCGCAGCACACACTGCACTGAATCAAAAGGACAGTGATTAAGGTGCTTAAATTTCTGAATCAAACCTGAACCTTTAGTGGAAATAACAAGATTTTGCAAGTGGAAAGTTTTTCATCTTTAGCAGTGAGCTTGCTCATTAGATCCGGAGTACAAACATGACCAAACAAAGACACAAATGAAAACCAAAGGTAAACAAACCAATTCTTTGACTTTTAGCAACCACCAACTTAGTATAACCAGAATAATGAGTCTGAGGGATGGTTTCTTCTTTGTATGTGGAATTGGGCTGCAGATAATGACTATTTTCACTTTACTTTTTGATTGCTTACTTGCTCGTTTGAGTAACTGTTTGGTCTAAGAAAAAATGTCTACAACAGCAGTCAACTACAAACCACAGGAAGAAGAACAATCAGTAAACTCTCAAACTTGAGAACCTAAAATCTGTTAAATATTTGGCCTTTTGAGTGGTAAATGTAGTTTAACGATAACTCATTTTTCATCAGCGAGTGGTTAAATCTGCTCATCTCGGCAGCTCTAATGTTAAATCTAATGCTTTGCACATGTATAAATGATGTAAATCTCATTTAGTATTTATGTTTTCTCTTTGACCTAGAATGAAGTGATGAATGAATTGTGTGCATTTACATATGAACCAACACTGCAGTGCAGAGCGGAGCAGCAGGTTAGGTAACAGGTACAATGTCACATTGCCTCAGCTCTGTGAGGATGTGTGTCTCCTTCTAAGTTTCACTTTCAATTATATCTCGCTTTCAAAGCAATTCTCCATTCTGCTATTATAAGTATGCATTCCTGCTGCTGCTATCACAGCAGAGTAATTGCACTACGGTGGAAATAGTTTGTGTACACCGAACAAGCATAACATTATGACCACCTGTCTGATATTGTGTTGGTCCCCCTTATGAGGTCAAAACTGCTCTGAACTAGTGGGAATGGACAAGAGGACCTCTCAGTGTGTCCTATGGGGTCTGGAACCAGGACGTTGGCAGTGGATCCTTTGGGTACTCTGGCTTGTGCAGTGGGGCCTCTGTCAATCCAACTTGTTCCACTGCATCCTGTTGATGCTTGATCAGAATGGGGTGTAGGAAGTTTGGAGGTCAAATCAACATGTTGGGACATTGTCATGTTCCTGATTGTTTGATGTTTTTTCCATGTGGTGGGGTGCATTTTCCTGCAGGGGTAGGCCAGTGACATTTGGGATTTCCATTTGCATGAGGGAGTGTGCTTGCTGTGGGACAATGTCTATTTGGGTGTCTAAGTCTCATCAACATGGATGCCAAAATCCAAGGTTTTCCAGCAGAACAGCACATAGTACCAATATGATTGATCGGTGCAGTTGGTTGTAGATCCCTGTTGAGCAGGGCTTGTCCATAACAGCTTATCTTTAGTAAGTTCGCTTTTGGATATAAGATTTATTTTTCCATTAAAGTGCAGCCTCACTTTAACACACATTGTTTCATCTGTTCTTTATTCGTTTTTAGAACCAAGCATGTATCATCACATGTTTACATTAATTTGTCAGAAGATAATGGTTATGGTGATCCAGTCATACTTATCTGTAAAAATCTGAATTATCTGAATTTATCAGTAAGAGGTTCTTCCTTTACAGAGCTTTTTAATAATAATAAAAAAAAAACAGCAACAAGACTGAACTGTGTCTCTCTAATGTTGCCCAGTCATTTGTGGCCGTAGATATGTAGAGTATCCATAGAAACAAGAAAATAACTTTTCTGAAGAGAACACCGAGGGGTTGTCGAGTTCATTTTGAACATGTCTGAGAATAAAGCAAGGATGGGACACTTACTACTCAAAAACCCCAACGTAACATAACACAGTACTTCAGCCGCAGACATCACTAATGACGGATGAAATGACTTACTGCTATTGGCTGGGTCAAAATAGTTCTGATATCTGTGGCTTTGTGAAAAAAATTACCCGCCAGAGTGCAATTTCACTGAGGTTCCAAGAGTTGGGATTCTGGAAAGAAATCAAACTGCTAAATAACAAAACCCTGCATTCGACACAACTTCAGAACAAGACATCCAAGCCGTAAATCAAATGGTTTAAAAAAAAATAGCTTCTGTAAAAACATCTTCAAGTCCCATTGAAGTCACCCTGTCTGTAAGCCCAAGAAAATCTTCGTCAAATTCCAACTGTACTAAATATGAGCAGTTGTTGCAGTAAGTCACATGTTTTTGACAGCCTTTTTATCACTATCAGCTTCCAAGGAGGCCTGTAATGCCTGCTCTCATTTATTTGATACAGTAAGACGCTTAAGCAGCCATGTAGTGATAAAGTGAAAATTGGGAAAAGCCTTTTTATGTGAAATGTGACATAACTATGGCACTTAACTCAGCAATTTGGAAGCTCTGCTTTAGCACTGCCCACCTGCAGAAAATATATCCTTTTTTATGGAACACTTGGCTGCATGCTGCGCCAGTGTGTTTCTTCTTTTTTCTTTTTAATATCTTCTCTGCAGCACTTTTTTTTTCTTGTGGTTTATTGTCCTCTATCAGGTGTGCAGCTCTGCAACTGTCATGAATTATCCGTGTCTGTGCATCTGTGCCTCTGAATCTCATACACACAAATAAATAAGCTGCATATATTGAACTGCACACCAGTACTTGTTTTTTTTTCTTCATGATATCTCAATCTGCTCTTGTTTCAGTAGTGCCAAGCTGCAGCGTTACACACCTGTTTTTCCACTGTACTTTCAACAGCCGCAAGCTCTCAGCTTATACTGCTTTCTTGGTTTCAGAGATCATAGAGCTTTGAGTCTCCTGAGTCGCTCTTTAATGTGTCAAGAAACTAGTCCTCAGGTAAATTCACCCCAGGAGCACTTGGTCTCTGCTGCCGGATGTGTCACAGATCCTGTCAGAACAAGGAATATGGGATTAGTGAACAGCTTCTTCCTCACTGGCTTGCTCTATTGTTCCAGTTTGCTGAGGCTGGCATAACCAGCATGCAAGCAGAAATTCATCTCCGCTATCTCTGGGGTGAAGTTGTGTAGCTTAAACTTCCAGTTAAGGTTGCTCACATCCTTAATGGGGTCAAAAAAAAAAATCACATTTTTGCTGAAGCACTCGTCATCATCAATAAGTTTCTCCAAAACTTTTAGGTTCCCACACAGGGCTTCTTGTAGACACACTCATGACTCATACAAAGCAGATTCACACAAACAACAGAGCCTGAAGAAGGCCCAAAGGCTCCTCAACAGTAGTTTGGATGCCTTGCAGCAGTGTATGTTACTTAGTGCGTCATCTCCTACACTGCAGGAATGAATAGAACTTTAGGTTTTATTATTCCTCTAAAGTTTCACATCAGTTGTCTTTGTTCAAAACTGACAGTTCACCTTAAGTCCTGAGTGGAAAGCAGAGTGTTGTACACCCATCAGCAGCTGTTACTATCAAATTTGTGGGCTTTTTTTGTGGCAAGCAATCTGTATTTTTAGGTGACAACACCAGGTGGTTCGTCAAACTTCTCGTCAAACATAAAGTGACCTAAACAAAAGTTTCCTGAGACAGACTTTGTGCGACAGGGGCTGATGACTGGGTGTAGGCAGCTCGCAGATGTCAGTGTGCTAAATTAAATCCGTCAGGCTGTTCCTGAATAAGAATTTTAAAAAGCGCTCAGGCAACTCCTCTCCGGACAAACCGAGACTAAGTAAACAAAATATGCGCATCTTTGTGCGGCCGTGTGGAAATCTGCATATGCATTCCACAGCTACATGCACACATCACTTGAGCACGTGCAAAAGTAACCCCTTTTCATGAGCAGCTGATGCAAATGCACGAAGAGTGAGAGTTTCGCTTGTAATGTCGTCCTTTTTAAAGATGCGAACTCTGGGGGGGAAAAAATCAATTATGGGAAAGAGAAAGAAGTCATTCATTCTTTGTGGTGAAATGAGTCAACACACTGGTGAGAGGCTTGTATTGTGTTTGTGTAACTTGCAGAAACGACCTGCCAAAGCTGCTTTTGTGTTTCCTTCGAAACATGAGCACAGGTTGTACCGTCATGTAAATGCACCTCATGGGTACAAATACATTTGACTATTGGCGGTCAGTACATTTTCACATGTTAATTTTTTTTACTATTTGCTTTTTGACCACACAACTGTTCTTTCGATAAGCCCAGTCTGACATAGCTGTTGAGCTTTTTATTCATTTATTCTGCAAATCATACTTACAGTTGCCTAGGTTGTCAGGTAATGCACTTTGTACAGCCACCATCAAACTACCTCTGTGTGTTTGTCATTTTCCTACTCAGACATTGTTGCTCTCTACATTGCACTCAAACAGAGTCGACAGGTCAAAATGGATGTATAATGTAGCATAAGTGGAAAACATGGTGATTTTAATGTTCCGTGCATGTCCCAGTAATGCATCTGGAGTATGGGCATTCTGTTTTCTGAGACACTGTGAGCAATCTTGCTAATGTTGAAGATCTGTTGCCGTTTCCTTACACTCTCAGACAAATACACTCTGTTAACTTTCAGATTTTACATGTTGATACGAATGTTTCAAATGGATTTTAAAACATATTTTCTATTACATTTCTTCAAAAATGACGAAACATGTATTTAATTACCAAGGGATTTCAAGTTGACTGACTTTTGCTGTAATTCGTTGACCCGACTTTTCTCCTGGCCGCCCTGATAATATAGTGAAGCATGTGCTTTTTAATACCCTGCAGCATGTTTTCAGCTGTCATTCATAGCCGGGGTAAAATACGGATTTAGTTGACTCCATGTTGGCCATATCATAGAAAAAGATTACTGGATGGTAAAGCTTTTCTTTAAACCTCATGTTGGAGTAACAACTGAAAATCATTGGGAGTCTTTTGGTTCATTCATACAGTCTGAAAGCTCAGCGCCGCATCTGGCTTTTGATAACAAACACACTTTTGTGAGATCCATAATCTGCGCCATTGATGCAGTTTTGATACAAGAAAAAGTAATTCCACTGTCGAGCAATGATTGAAAGTCAGAGAAAAAAAAGAAGATGGAAAATAAAAGTAATTCGGAGCACTTTGTATTATTTTATAAGACAACGGAGGCATCTCAAGGGCTCTCCTCTGTGGTGTAATGTGAGAGAAACAGGATTTTCTCACCCTCATCTTTCTCCTTGTGACTCCTTTTAAATAATTGAAAGCTGAGCAAAGCTGGGCAATTCTGTCCCTCTGAAAGAGAGAAAATTCTTCTGTGGGCTCCTGCAGTGAGACTGTTCAAAACGCCAAAACAGCTTAGATTTGTAATATCTCTACAGCAGTGTGGTGCCGTGCCATTGTTGTACTGCTCATCCCCAGGGCTTTGCACAAGGAAAGTCATTGCTGAGGCATTCAACTGGTTTCTGACATCTACACTATTTCACTCCGAGGGATTTGGGTCGCAGAGAACAACTGGATTGATCCCAGTCTCTTTTTGTGTTGTTAAGTCTGTCTGAACATTTCTCGATTGGAACTTTACGAGATCAATTGATCTTGCCCTGTCATGCAGTTATTAGCTCCATAGAAAATTAGTAACTGCCTCAGGAAATTGAAAAATCTGATAATGCACGCTCTATACAATAATTATAGTGCTGTCAAAAAGAAGTGATTTTGAATACATCTAGCCTACTTTTCCAGAGCAGCCTGTAATTAACATCAGTCAGTATGGACTACTTTCTCTTCTATGTGAATGCTTACATGCACCTCTAATATAAGGAGCACAGCCGATCATCATGATGACAGAATTTTTACCGTAGCCCGTCATTATTTTAATTAACATTTGACTGTGTTCAATTGGGGAAACATGCCTTTGATTGGGCACAGCTGTGTTTTGGGAATTATTTATTTCTAGAATACAAGTCATCAGCGATGCAAGCAAGTAAACGGGCTTTTTAGGCTGAACCACAATTATATAATATTTAGCTACTCACAGTCTAATGAACCTCAGAGTTTTTTTTTTTCCCGAATACTGCAGTACATTATATTTGCTTTATTTTCTCAAAAGGGCTGAGAGCTTCGTAATCCAGGTGATAGCTACCACATTTTATTTTGCAAATGCAGTGGTTCTGAAATCTGAGCAAATCTATTTTGGTGTTTAGGTGTCTGATAACGTGATCCTGATCCCCAAATGTCCACTAACTTCACCAAGCCCTTCAGGAAGATTGTGACGACAAGCAGCTTTGACAACCTCATTGCATATGTGTGGATCTCCACGATGTGAATGGTGGGAACTCGCAATATTTACCTGTGATTTCTGGTCTATGACGACACTCTCAATATGCCCTTTTGTCTTTTCATTTCCAAATTTCTCAGCATACCTTTTTGTTATTAAACCAAAACAAATGTGACAAATTGCTCCAGGTTAATGGCCAGAATTAGGACCATTAGACCTTCACTGAGCACAAAGCAAAGGCCAAGGCATCACCAAGATGGTCTGTGAGTTGATTATCCCTCTTCCTGTCTATTCTGAGACTGAAATACACGTGGGAACATTAGTTAATGGACGTCCAAGTCAGTCAAAGACTCCAATTAATCAATTATCTGCTAAAGAGACTAACCTAATACTGTTGAGATGTTGGAAAACAAATAGCTTTGGGGAATTGCCTTAAGATAAGAAGGTTAGCTAAGGAATGCATCCATTATGCAGGATTTGCTTTCTGTAAACACGAGTTTCTAGCAAAAATACTTCATGAACGAACTAGCCCAATTTATTTTTAAGGTGTATAAGGATTTGTTGTCTTTGCCAATGAAATGCTAAATTAAATTGAAATTTACAGCATCATTGTCAGATTTGACATGTCACTGTTAATATTACAAAACCTGTAAAAACTGTTGTGTAACACCAGATGTTACTGAGCTGCATTATGGGAGGCACAGGATGCAGTGTTTTAGAGGTAAACATTAAAATATCTGACACTGCTGCAACTATTTAACCCATTTCTCTTTTAATCTGTCTCTTGAAAGCATTCCAACTTTATTAAAGCAGCGTACTAAATAGCTGCACTGCTACTTCAGTATGATTATTGAAAAGCTACTTTGAGTATTAATAAATGATACCAGACGTCTTAATATCTCTTGACTGTACTTCTGCAAATCCTATCTTCTGTTGTGTACAATACCATGGATGTTTAAAATCCCTAGGATAACTTGATGGTGGGCCCTCTGAAAACCTACCCAGACAGACAAAAACACAATATCAGGAGGCAGATGGAGAAAATAATGAAAAATGAAACCCACACTCACCTGCAGATATCTTGGAACAATGCTGACAAATGGGAGCAGCAGCCTGGCTGTGCTGTTTTCATCAGATCACATCGTCTATCTCACAGTGGCACCTGCCTCAGCTACCCCATCAAATTTCAGCAGCACGCTGTCCTTGAGGCAAGTAGGCAGAAGCCAAATTATTTGCAGAATGGTTACCCACTTCAAGGTGAAATAGCAACTGAGCTCTCAATTATTTCACAGTGGCATATTCAGGACTTACGCAAGGGAATTGGAAATAGGACAGAATTATAGGATGAATTGGCCCCTTACCTCCTCACCTATTTACCTTGATAATAATTGCCCAGATCACCTTGGTAATACATCTGCCTACAAACAATCTGCTGTCCCATAAAGTGAGCACAAATGATAGATTCAGTATAGACATTTGCCAGCAGTGAGTCCATTTTAGCAGGCTGCCAAAAAGATGGTTTTAATGGCAGACAGATGCAGTCCTTTGGCTGTCACATTTTTTTGAATTGGGAGCTCATGACTCTTTCATGGGGTTGTTAAATAAATAAGAAGGGGAGATTGAGTCGCCTACGGAGACGTGGGCTGTGGCATATGGTCCAGGCCAAAATGGGCCTCAACAGATCGCCTTTTTTGGATGCCATCCTGGTGCATGCGCCATAGCCAAGAGCCGGCCGAGACAGTGAGACAATAGCAGTCGAATGCAAGTAGCGTGGGTAAGGGGAGGGGTGGTTTGGTCGGGGATCAGGTGGGGGGGTTATTTTATTTTATTTTTTTAAGCAGCAGAGCTCGGGGAGGTGTTTATTGACTATGCAGAACTCTCTGCTCAACATCAAAGCAGCAGCTAAGTCCCCTCATGGGAGCCACACCAGACATAAACCCCTGAACCCAGAAGGATCAAAGTCTCACCCACCATTCAACTTAAAGCATATTAAATAAATATGAATATTCTGAATATTATGTCGCAAATATAAACACTCAGCTCAAGCGCCAAGAAACTATCTTTTGCACAACTCATACAGTAATTACTGTGGATATTTTGAGAAAATGTATGGGGAGTTGATACCCATATTTCTTTTCTAGGAAGCGAACTGATGCATATTTATTTCAGAAGTGATTCACTACAGTTGGGTGCAGCTTACACATTCATATCTGCTCTGCCACTGAGGGCCCTGTAGTAAACAGAAAGTCATTTTCACCTGGGAATCATCGAGTAAATATACTTGAGGATGTGCAAAACAGGTTAAAGTAGCACTTGGGTCTTTATGAGTCAAGCAGTGTCCCAGCTAACAATGACATATACACGGCTTGCTACTGTCTGACTTGTATGGTGGCCTCTTAACTGTATTATTCAGTCACTGGGAGACTTTAACAGTATAAACCACCATGTCCAGTATCTCAACAACTCTCAAAAGAGAAATTCAGTCAACAGCCCCCAGAAACCAACTCATCGGTGCTCAATCCTGACAAAAGGGATGCTTTGATTCTGGCTTTTGCTGAAAAAGAAAAGCCGCTGCTGGTTTGTTTTGTGTGGGTTTTTCAAAAGTAGAAATTAGTCATGGCCTACTGTATTCACATTAAAGCTAAAATACTACATGTGATCTGTTTTTTTTTTAGAAATACTGTTATCCATGCGGATGTGTGGGAAGCACTAAAAACTCCACTGGAGATCGTCTCCAAATTCCATTTTTATCAGGTTGCATCTGTCCTGGAACACTATCAAATACTTTTGAGCTTCAGCTTTGCCATCCATCAGGTGATGCCTGATGTACAGTATAATATATATATTTATACTTTCTAGAGAATATTTTTTTACAAAATGGAACGGATGTATTTAGCATAAAATTTATCAATACTAACATTAGTGGGGTGTTTGGTCAATATTTTGTGTACAAATATTAAAGGAACTGACATCATTGCAATTTCTGAGAATTTATGGTCAATTTGTGCACACTAACCCTGTGTATTAAGTGATAACAGTCAGTCTGAGAACATCAGACATTTAGCTACTTAATCCTCCTCTATGTCCTCTTTTCCCATGTACATTACATGAACTACTTTGCCTGAGATGACTGAAAAATCTAATTATGTAATCTGAACAGAATGAGTCCATCAAAAGCTGAGACACTTTCCAATATATGGCACACTATAAAATTCAACTGGTCTGAACTAAAACACACCTAAATGTGAAATACAGACCTAAAACAGGTTATTTTTTTTCATATGTCTGATTTCTGTGATACACACTTGATTGCTGATAACTTGAAGGGACAAAAATAGTCATGTGTGACTTTTTGGTGAATTGTAGCTTTTAGAATACATCACAGTTAACGTTGTGTGTTTTTTGAAAACTGCTGTTTGCAACTATATCCCATTTTGCCTTAATGATGCGTGAAAATTACTATCTGCAGCAGATGAAGTTTTACAACAGTGAAGCAATAAACCCAAAACAACCACATCACTCTAAGTTAAGGATGATAAGTTATATCCCTCTGAGCCGAACTGATCCCATCATATCTTTATACTGGCTTTTGACAATATCATAACAGGCATTTCAATACTTCAATCAGTCCAATTTAAAGCTTATATTTGATATATGTTCCCTAATTATACTTACATTGTGTGTAATTGGATGATTCTTCGCAGGTACCTGCAGCAAACCAAATACAACAAATGAGTTTAACAGTTGATTCAAGCTCTTCGTGTTTCCGTGGTGTTTGCATGTGCACTTACCAGTGAGACATAAATAATGAATGCAGTATCCTGGTGTTTGTTGCATGTTCTAGCCCTTTAACTTCCAGTTGTTTGTATGTGACATTACTGACACCTACTTTCCAAGCAGGTTTTCAGATTAATTTTGACTTGTGTGGGCACAGACATGGCTTTAAACGGCCCATTATTACATGACCTTTAGTAAATACACTGAGTGAATATTTACCTTTAGCAGGACACTAAGCAGGTATTAGATATGTCCAGGACGGAGAAGCATTGTGATATTTTATTTCAACATCAACTATGTAACATTTTGTAAGCAGCATGCAAACTATTCATAATTATTTGTAGATATATACTACGTATATCTACCTAAGGCATTATAATGAATTATAATGTGATTTCTTTTCTGTATTCATGCCAATGACATCTAAATCATGGAACTGGTGCAACTGTGCAGCATGGTATTAATTCAAACATATATTAATCCTAAAATATAAAGTATTCTGATAGATATGGATTCCTAATTTAACTATTAGGATGTAAGCCCTTTCAAATAAATGTATGGCATTTCAAATAAAATGAAATTACTTTTTTTCTGCATCTACTTATGCCCATTTTGTCATATACTAGGATTAATTTGAGATTAAAGTAATTCATCAGAGACATGTATAGGGATGTTTCTGATGAATTAGAATGATGAATTAGTGTCTAAAATAGGTGAATTATCATACAAGTATAGTATAGGAGCACAGAGCCGCACAAGGGCTTAAATTGGCTTCTTTGATATGGACATGAGGAACAGCCGACCTGCCATGAGTTTAGATTCCACATCTGAACAGAAATCTCAAATGACTTGCTTTTTATTTGGGGCATCTGAAGCTTCTATTGTGTGACAGAAGCGCCGCCAACAGCAAATTCCCACTTTTGTTTGCTTACATGCAGCGTTTCCCAGATGTTGTTAAGCACATGGATTTGGATGAGTGCAAGGAACACCCAGAGGTGTGTCTGTATTTTCATGCTCAGATGAGGAGAGGCGACTTGTCGCATAGTGTCAGAATCCGTCAGCCTGTTCCTGACCTAGAATTTTAAGCACAGATCTAATATCTGAGGAATGAAAACAATGGATGTCTCCATTACTCCCCAGGGCTCAGAGGCCTCAAGAATAGCTTCTCTCCTCTTCTATTCTGCCTGTCGCTTTTCGAGTCAGAAGATAAATGAGCATGCTTTGATACAGCTTGAGGGAAAAAAGGAACGTCAAAAGTCCCACTGGAGCCCTAACCAAGGCAGCGAGGTTGTGGAATAAAAAGGAATGGGACAGAAATTCAAGCTCAATGCAATGCAGCACCACATTTCATACCCTGGTCGTATCCCTGGTCATTCCCCATAACCTTCAGAGGGGAACCTAATTTGCTCATGTTTTGTGAGAGACATCCCTGAATACGGCTGTCATTGAATGTAAAACAGCTGCAGTTTTTTTTGTTTCATTTTGAAGTTCACAAACTAATTACTGCACCAACACTGTCTCTTTAAAATTACAATGTGGAGCCTAAAGTAATACTATTCCCTATACATATCATAATGCCTGTGATCCTTTACTAATGGTGGTTAATTAATGTTTAGAGGCCAGGCAAGTACATGAGTAAAGTACCACTTTCCCTGTAAACAAGCAATTAGCGCTCAAACATAGGATACCAAATTACCTTGCAGTCTTCTTCATTTCATCATTTAATGAGGTCTTCAATCAAAAATAAAATCAAATATTAACTTGTTCATTTGCACACTGACACACAGAGACTACACTTAACTGCTCAGCTAGACTTGTGTTTGGCTGCCACAGCAATAAAAAGATTTTAAAAGGAGGAAATTGTAATAAGATCAGAATACAGTGGCCTGTAAGTGAAATAATTAGTAAAATAGCACCGAGTAAAAGAGTTTTCAGTGCCAAAAATCTCAGCACCTTTTTCATTGATCCAAGCCCCACTGATACCTGGCTGTTATTTTTGACTATAAGAATGCAAATGCCTTACTGACCACATCACTAAAATCAAGATAGGAGCATCACATGTTTAAAAAAGTCCATAGATTGTTTAATACAACATACCATATTCTCAACAATTCAACATCAACAAAATTTTGTTAATTAAAAAAAAAATCTGCATATTACCTTTATTGCACAGAACAATTTGAATGTATTTTCCATAGATTTCTTTTTTAGTATCTTTTTTTTTTGTAAAAAGTTGGCTTGGACTACATGGTCAACATAGTCCAGGGTCGAAACAAAAAAAGAAAAAAAGAAAAAAGAAAGGAATAACAGAAACCAAAAACAGAATCCCGGGATCCCACGGGACCGAAAGAAAAGGCTAGGTACAGTAGCCACACTTTGAACAGAGAGAGAGCATTCATAATCAGCAAGAGGGAGAACCATGAGCCATATCCAGTGTTTTTTTTTTTCCTTTATGCAAAACGGATTACACCAAAGCTGCTTCAGATTGCTCCATGGGTGAAACCATCTGTGTCACTCCAACCATCTGCATATTCAGTCCACACTTCCAGCCATTACTGTGTCGTTATCTGTAATGTCATCCATCATAAATAACTTAGCCTTTATCCTCGCACACGTTTGCAAAGCCCAGCTGTCCACAGTGTGTACTTGAAAAGGTAAGGCTGTATCCTCAGATTTCATATGCAGGGCCAACTGGGAGCAGCTGATATGCAGCAGTTCTTTCCCCACCGACAAACAATGCACATTTCTGGGGAAAAGCAAACCTGTAAATGATCCTGGAAGGTAATATTTCAATTACTGTAATGGGGCAGGGAGGGGGCATCATCATAAATAAAGCATTAACTTCATTAGAGAAAAAAACCCAAAACAAAACAAAAAAAATAACCAACAATGACAGAAAATTTCTACAGCTTGAGGAGCACATTGAACCCAAAACCATTAGCACAATTTTTCTTCCACACAGTCAGGCTGAGCACAAAATAATACCAACCTATCATAGTTACTGAAATGCAATCTAAAAGGTCGGAGAGAAGCGCTTATTATATCAAGGTACCACTGCCCACTTTTTCTGTGTGATGGCAAAACTGCACAATAGATGCTGCATCTATTGTTAGTACAAAGCATCATATCAACAACATCTCCGATTTCCTTCTGCATCATGGCCTCTGTCCATCTGTGTACCCTGTCTGGATTACATCTGGAAATTAAGGCTGCATGTCACTGTTATCAGATACTGGGGTCAAATGAGTACATCAGAGCGTTCGTCCAATGCTAAAATCCTATATTAAGAGCCACATTTCATGTAATTTAAGTCTATTTTTAAAATTCAAAATTATGTAAATGCAATCTTATTACAATGCACAATTCATATATACCTTTTGACTGATTTTACAGTGCAGCACTGAGAATTGGTATCAATAGTAAAGGATGCTCTGATGTTGCTGAATCTACAAATTTTCAAGACATTTATTTTTGTCACTATCACTGCATTATTCACCTCATATGATGCCCCATGTAATGTGCTTCACACTTCCATTGTACTTTCTTGGCTATGTATTAGCTGCTGTAACATTCAAATTCCATTTTACTAATATCACCATCAGTCTTGTGTTGACAAGAATTTCTCAATGTGACCTACTTTCTATGTTATGAGTTTCTGCACATTTCTAGGGCACACTCTCTCAACAAAGTTTTATCAGGTATTGTGATACGAATATACAGTTGATGAATCACAGAACAATCATGACTGTAGGAAAGTAAAAAAAAAAGACCATATGTAGCACATAGCATTCACAATTGTAACACTGCTGTATTGTAATGAAGATGTACTTGAAATGCTTCAGCATTGTATAAATGTGCTCATCAACCCATACAAATCTCATTCATAACAGGACATTTAACCTTGGAAAAAAATACACTAAATTAAAAAATACACACAGAAACAGCAATGGCCAAAATATGATCTGCCCCTCGCATTCTGGCTGTTTGAAGTGTTTTTTTTTTCCTTTTCTGATATATTTTTTCCAACTATAAATCCATAGGAATATGAACTGCTTATGACAAATCTGACTTTCAATTAATGCCCCCGCAGGCCTTGTGGAAACCACCAATGCCCTGGAACGCTGGGTGTGGTTTCATTCCCTCTCAATTTTGAAATTCAGGAACTGCTCTCCTGTCGAGTTCATCAGTCAGGAAAAAAAACATATTACTCTATGTTAACAGACCAGGATCCACAGGTTTGTAAGAGAGGAAAAAAAATGTCTTCTTTTCCATTTGTCTTATTTTTAAGTTCAGAATTAATAAACTCCACGGCTCTGTTAAATCATTTTCATGTTAAACTTGCGAGGAGCATCCACTGTGCTGCTGCTCATGCCAGCGTCCGATTTCCGTGGCACATACTCGATCTCAATGTTGTGCTTAGTGTTGCCTTTACCTCTGCTCCAAAGGAACAGCAGCACCAGGCAAAACAGGACGACACCAAGAAAAGAGATGAAGCCCATTGTGGTCGCAATGATCAGAGTCTTTATATCAAACGGGAAAGGGACATTGGCTCTTGTACCGTTAGCACCAGTTTCTGTGGGCTGGTTGGATATGAAGGCAAAAGTCTTGTTGGGCTGGTGTGGCCAGTCAGGCGAGTAGCTATGAATGTGTAGGTGAGCAAGAGAGGTGTCGTTTCCGCCTGCGTTGCTAGCTATACACACATATGTACCATTATCTTGAATCTGGGCATAGCGCACCTCAAGGGTACCATCTGGCAACACAGAGAGCCTTCCGATCGTCTTGGTGGTGATAAACTTTTTCTGTGGAGACAGCCACATTATCACTGGAGCAGGATCTCCATCTGCTTGGCAAGCAAAATGAACAATGGCTCCCTCATCAACGAATTTCTGCTGGGGTTTGCGATCCCTAATCCTAGACTTGCGACACGTGAAGTAGTTTGGCTGCAGAACATCCGGGAAGTCTTTGAACTCTTTGCCTTGGACAAATTCAGGGGAGGCACAGGTGGGCTGCTGCCTGTTGAAGTTCAGTCTCCAGCGCCTTCGGAAAACCCACAATAGTCGACAGTCACAGGCCAGGGGATTATCATACAAGGCAAGGGTTTCTAGGTTGCCAACTGAATGGAAAGCAGACTCTTCTAGGGTGCTGAGAGAGTTTCCGGACACATTTAGAATTTTCAGGTAGTTTAGACCACGGAAAGAGTAGGGCTCAATCATTGCCAGTCTGCCTCCAACAAGGTGGAATTCCTGCAAACGCAGAAGATCGTGGAGCTTATTCCCTTCAATGGTATGGATGGGGTTGTATGACAGATTAAGAAAGCGCAAATAAACCAAGTGCCGCAGGGCTACATAGGGGATTGTGGTCAGGTTGGCATTTGCAATGGTCAGGGAGGTGAGATTTAATCCATACAAGCAATTTGGAGTCATCGTATCCAAATATGGCCAATTGGCTATTTCCAACACTTTCAGCCGATAGAGCCGCTTAAAAGAGTAATCCCGTATGACATTGATATTCAGGTGGCGCAGCCTGAGAGTGATCAAACTGTGCAGGTGGGTAAAAGCCTCTGTTGGCACAGAGGACAAGTTGCACTTCTCAAGACTCAGGTGTTCGAGGCTACTTAGGCCATGAAAAGCCCGGTGGGAGATGAAAACCAGGTCATTATCACCCACTTCTAAAGACCGGAGGTTGTACAAATCCTGGAACATGTAGTCCAGCAGGATGACGATCTTGTTCTCACTTATGTCCAGCTGTGTGAGATTGCTCAGACCAGTGAAGACACCAAGCTGGATCAGCTTCAGCTTGTTGCTGCGCAACCCCAATGTCCGCAAACCATAAAGGTTGTTGAAGGCTCCAGGTTCAATAGTGGAGATTGTGTTTTCACTGAGCTCCAGGTGTTCCAGGTTGGGAAAGGTGGCAAACTCATCTGGGTTAATGGTTCTAATGCGGTTCTTGCTGAGGTCCAGCAGTTTCGTTTCTGCAGGGATGCCTTCAGGAACTGTCATGAGCTTCTTGCGGTGGCACATCACAGAGCGCTCTTGAACATTGCACTCACAGCGGGATGGACAGCCTGTGGTGGAGCCAGACAGCACGGTGCCCAGCATCAGGATCAAAATGGGCTGCCAGCAAGCCACCAGGTAGCTGTGCCCAGTCGCTTCCCCGGCCGCCATCTTATCGGTTACCTGGGGAGAGACAGAGACAAGGCAAAACATATTTGTTATAAAATGACCCCTGGTGATTTAAACTTTACAGCATTTGGTAAAATTATCTCAGCTTGTTTTTGATTCAAAAGGTAAATTCAGTAAAGATTGCAGAACATTAAAAAATGTCAGCTGAAACACAGATAACAGGTATGGTTTAAAATCACTAAGCCATGGATCAGTGTTCAAAGATGCAGTCTTCTGCTAAATTCAGCAGTTTTATATTACGTGTGGTGGGTGTGTAATAAAGTGTGAATTGGCAGCAGTCTGAACATGTATTTAAAACACTTTCTTTGGTCATTGTGTGTGTCCTCCAGCAGCTGGCTACTTCAGCAATCACAAGTGCAAAAAGAGAGGCATTCTCATGTGATACAAATGCAAACAGAACAGACAGAATGACTCCTGCTGCAATATTCATGAGCAGACGCAAGATGAATAGAGGTTACAAGGAATAAGGTATGTGCTTGCATAATTGAGAGTGCTGACAATTTTGAATTCTGCATCTTTCACTTGTCTACACGGAGCTTCAAAAGGTATTTTAAATGCAAGGAGCTCCTGTGAATGCAGAGCCCTCTATTAGACATACTTGTGACATAGAAGTGGAAGTACTGATCCTAGGTACAAAATCAAAGGCCAAATCATTTTAGTAATCTACATACATCTTGTTCTACACCCCCACTGTGTCTGCTGTGGGATGCTCAACACCATTTCCACAACACACCTTGCAGACAATCAATCAGTCAATGCAATCATCCTGATATGAAGTGAAGGGGCACAGCTTCGAGCGGAATTAACAGCATTTTTCAGTAATCTGAGTCATGCTGTGTCACAGACACATACGCTGAGCACATCTGTGGTTTGTTCTGGTACGAGAAAGTCTTTCTTTACCCTGTGCTCCTTCCTCCCTTCTTCAAGTCTGAATTTGCTGCGTGAGTTAAAACAGTAGGGGGTGGAGCAGCAGTAGCAAGAGGACGCAATCAAAGATGGATGGTGGCAAGTGTGATGTATGTGCTGTGGCTGACACTCAGCTCACGCAATCTTTTAGGATAAAATATAGACCGTACAGCACTAGGGAATTGGAAACAGAGAAATAAATACAGAGTTTAGCAGCAAAAAAACAAACCATATTTAATTCCAATGCCATCTGTTAGTGTGACTTCATCACTTCTACCAATACATGTAGGATTCCCTGTTAAATGCCAAAAAAATGTTCACAGCAGTTCTGAAATAGAAAATGTGGGGGCTCTGTATCACTCAGGTTTCAATCAGACATTTAATTATCACTTAAAGGACATTACTTCTAACATTCAGGCAGGAATGGTAGGGTTGACAGGATAAAATATGCAGGACAAAAAACACTGCAACAAAATCCGTCACATCTAATTCGGACTCATCTTAAGACGTGTCTCTGGGGGACTCCTTTTTATGTGTGATAGCTGTTGTCACAACACATGATATTTTGCCAGTGGTGTGCAGTTTCATCTTTTGTTCTAAATGTGTCTTTACAGTCGATTTTTATCTGATCACATGGTGCCTCTTCCTGATTCACAGAAGCTCTGTGAAGAGGGATAATGAACACTTTTGTGCTCCAGCAGATTCAATGGACCATATTATATGTGACAGATTGAGAGTTTAGAGAAAAGCAAAATAAATCTGTGATATCATGGTTGACAGTTAATTATGGCTTGACATGTTACTACCATTGTGGTCACCGATAATAACTTCTTTTCCACCATACACCAGTAGACAATTGCACATCAGCTCATCAAAAAAGGGGGTTTATAGGCTAGATTTACTTTGCTCAGTTTCACTTTATTCCCTCTGAGGTCAAAGTTCAGATTGGGGATTTGATGATACAATCTGTAATCAAGTGGTGTCAAAACTGGCTGAGAAAAGAGTTTGTGTGAGATCAGAGACCTGCACCCGAGCCTGCTGTGCTTCACGCTGTCTCCAGCCATACTTAATCATTCCAATTCCTTAACCCACATTGATCAAGTCAGTGCTGAGTGCTGTGAGATGGAGTGCTGTGCATGTGTGTTGTATGCCATGCTAAGACTAAGACTTCCTAAGAAGGAGAAGGGGCCTTATCGTAGGCTCAGCTCCATCTGTCAACCTCCATCATGTGGCTATTACATAGTGGATATCAGTCAATGAGATGTTATTATGTCCGAGTCTATTACCATTGACACTGAAACCCAATCAGGGAAATGATCAAATCTTAATCCCTTGTTGGTAAAGCTCCATGAGTGCAGCTTCAGCAGGTTATGGATCCCAGTAAGGAATGCTAACAAGCCCTAGACACTCTTATATACAAGATGAAAATCCCTTCAGTATAACACTGCATTGATTATCTAAGTAAGGTTTAACAGTCATTTGTACAAAATGTGCGCCCGTGTTTTCTTTTTTTCACAGCAGACTAGCTTGGAAATTTATGGCACTCAGCTTCAGCAGCAAGCACGCAGAGAAAACATGGAAAGACAGGGACACATTAAGATGAAGAATGCCATCCACGGGTAAACATTTTCAGCTCGGTTTTGTTAATGATCTGGTGTTATCATTCCCTCACAGGCATGTAGTCTGAATGCGCTTCTTCATTCCAATCAGCACTCCAGTGAGCTCCCAGAGAATTACATTAATTGAGGTGAAGTGAGAGGGGGCGTGCTTCTCAAAAGAATGAATATGTTGGAGAAATAAGACAACGGTGCTCAGTAAATGAGGACCCACTGGTCCAAGACCAGTAATAACTAGATCAATGAATGGTGAGATTAATGCCTTTATGCCAGCATCCACTGGGATCCTGAAGATGTTGCCTCATATTGGAAGTGAATGGTGCCCTATGCTCCCATTACAATGGAGTGGCATTAGAGTAGTCAACTGGATGCACAATCATAATTAAACGGACATGTAAGATTTTTACTATCCCTTTGCACAAACTAAGTGTGTGAGGGTTAATTAGTCACATACTTACATTACCTCATGTCCAAGCTGCTCTCAATAAATCAAAATCTGTGAAAATTGTATGTTTTTTGTGTGGGACCCATTTTAAAACCAGTTTGGATCCCAATCTAGTTATTAATCAAACTACAGTAGGAGCTTCCAATAGCTCATTTACTGGTTATGCTTTCAGCAGCAGGTACATATGTATAATTTATCAGCAATGCAGACATTTGTTTTCTGCATATTGTCTGTAGTTGTGAAAAAATCTAAACCAGTTTCTTAGCACTGCCATTCCACCACTGTGAAAAGATCCAGCCAGGTTACTCAGTCTACTGCTTCATGTTAAAGAGGCTTTATGCCCTCCATTTGCTGTAAGTTGCTGATCGTTTTCTGTCCATGAGACGTTCACATACAGTATAGCGTCCTATCACTCCCCTAAATCTTACTCCATGCATTTTAATGAGGCTGTCTGTCTCCATTAAATTCTTCACAATAAGCACAACCAAACACAAGCAGGGAGAGGTATTGTTAAGACTTAAGCATCGCCTAAAGCCTTAGTTTACCTGTCACAAGACATCACTCCTGAGCCTCTTTAAATACCTGTAAGCTCACGGGAAATCCGTGCGATGATGCTGACGTTATCTGCAGCACAAAGTGTTAAAAGCCTTTAAAGCCCATTTCTCTACAAACTGCTTAGTCAGCTGCCAGGTTAATCCTGACTGGCCAGACCCAACAGGAGGGAACTGTATGTATGGTACTATATGCATGACTTAGAGAGTCAATCCTTAAAATGTTACCATTAATTTCACATATGCCTCTTACTGCAGTTAAATATTCGCCATCCTCAGTCATCATGTTTTCCCTATTTGAAAACTACTCCGTCTGTGTTTGCTGAAAAAAAAGTCACACCCTGCTACTGAGATTAAATATTAGTTAAACTGCCTCTTACGATGATTATTGGTTCAGTTTTCCACAATATGTAATAAGCTTCTACGTGTAACACGGAGCATGTATATACTTATAGCCACAATTTGGCTAAATCCATCTTAACCAGGAGTTTTTGACCTTTAGCTCCACAACTAAGATCGCTCTCCCACTGCTACACTGTTGCTTAGCTGAATTTCGAGAGAGAGAGGTTACCCTTGTGTCATTGAGAAGCTAAGCTGCCTGCTGGGATTGTTGGCCGGATCTGGACCTGTGAAATGGCAAGGCTTAAATGTAAGCTGAAGCCCGACAGATGGAAAGCAAAGCCCTAATCCAGGCAAAGAAGCTGGTTGATGCAACAAGGTGCCGAATTCCAACTGTGGCCAGCTGTTCTCCTGACAAAAGTCTGCTGTGAAACCTGTCGACATGTTCCACCTGAACTTCACCTCGCAAAGGGGTCATTTCTTTGTTTCTGTGCGGGGGGCTCTGGCCACCGAAGTCTCATTTAATCACACAGCACTAAATCCATTTTATAAGAAGAGATCATATTTAGAGTGACTAGGCAAGCATCAACAGACTACTGTTCCCTCAGCATGTATGCTTAAAAAAATAAATATAATCACAAGTTTTTGCAATATTTAGTATCACAAAATACAGCCTCCAAGGAGATCATCATCATCAGATTTAGCAGAGGGAGGTTGGGGTGGATGGTGGGCATACAAAGCTTTGGAATCTCACACTAGAGACCAAAGATTTCTTCCAGTCTTCCAGCTGTAGTTTGGGAAAGAATGTGATTTTGCACACATGTAAATAAATTTGTGTCACATTGAGCCGGTAGTAAATCCGACCACTATCTTTCCATAATCTCAACCAACGAATATCAAAGTTGAACATGTTGCTGAAACACTCATTATCAGTAGCATGTTCATGGTCCAAACAATATGTAAGTCTCCTAAAAAAAGTGTTCGCTGTTGAAAACGAGATGTTTTTAACCCCTTAACGCCAGTTGTCGCAAATTTGCAACGTACAGCTGCAGCCGAGATAGCGTGTGCATTTCCCTAATGCTGGCTTGTGCATATTCGATACATACCTAGGAACCTTTTGCAAGCACTGGTTTCTCTTAGGACCAGTTTGAAAGGCATTTGCAGCATCAGTAAAAAAAAAATACCATTAATGCCTGTTGCATTACACCTTTATATCAATTATATGTGCTATAGACAAATTAACAATCTCCACTTACTTTAACATCAACTTGAAATCAGAAACACATAAAGTTATTGTTTTCTGTAAATAAATTCAGGCATCAAGGGGCTATTATTTAACCTTCATGAGGATAGAAAATATTGCAAGACTGTAGTAATAGACTAAATTCATTTCAAACAGGTTTATCAAAATAAATTGGTAAAAGATTGCCTGATTTAAATGATTATTTTTAAAGAATCTCTGGTTCCAGGCTGTGATGATTTTTGTTGACCGTACATTGAATATCTTTAGACTTAAGGTTGTCAATGGGGTAAATCTAAAGACATTATTCTGTCTTCAGAGACATTGCGGATACCTTTTTTTCATTCGTTTTTTGACATTTATATTTATATTTAAGGATGAATCAGCAGATCAATCAATACTTCTTTAGACCATCTTTCCCTACTCGTACTAATTAAAGGAGGTGGATGGTAGTAAAACTGTCATTAAAAAATATTAGTATTTTGTTTTTTTGTGTAAATAGTTGAATGTTGTTATATTTATTTTACATTTTTTCATGCTCAATATTCATTAAACAGGTCCAAAAATCTTAAATAAAGTGGGATACATGTTCAAGCCAAACTATTTCCAGGCAGTCTATGGTTTTATATGAAAACAAACAAAGTGCAAATAACAACTGCAAAACTGCATCATTTCCAAATGGGTGCAACTGTGTGCAGAGATCAGTAGTCTAATGATTGTGGTTGTTAAAACTTTGAAAGTCATGTTTCATTCCACCCAAGTTCAGCCAGACTCTTAATTTGAGCTTTTTCTCTTCTTCTTTTCACAGATGTGGTTGCGACTGAGGGTGTTTTGTGTCCTTGCGTGATGCTCCATCATTATTAAGCTAATTAGCCTCGTCTCCCCAGCTCTGTGCAAAGAATCGCCATTCATTTTGTTTTTTGTTCTCGAGATGTGTTTTCAAAGAGGAACAGCCTCCAGAATGGCACACTTTTATAAAGTGGATCCAGGATTTTGGAAGGACTCGGATCAGCACTCGCTAATGAGCCCACACTTTTCTCACAGCATCCAAAAAAAAAGAGGAAAAAAGAAGCCTGCCAATAGCTGTGTTTAGTGGAATAACAAAAAAATCAGATATCATTTGTGAATCAAAGCCATTTTAGACTGACATTCAAGTTCTAATAATGTTAATCCTCTCAGTGCTTGACAAATAATTCAGTTATGTATTTGATCAAAAGCTTACAATATTACCTCTAAAAGCTACAGAAAGCTGTGAGACTGAGAAAAAAGCTGTATTT
This sequence comes from Dascyllus trimaculatus, assembly GCA_024666655.1. Taxonomy (NCBI): domain Eukaryota; kingdom Metazoa; phylum Chordata; class Actinopteri; family Pomacentridae; genus Dascyllus; species Dascyllus trimaculatus. The sequence goes on from CM045448.1 coordinate 27,527,514, forward strand.
TTCACTCCGTACATTTATATGAATATATCTGTTGTCTAATAGTTACGTTGTATAAAGAACCATTATACATTTTCACCTAAACTGTGTGTGGGCAGTGTGGCATCTGTATCACACTTTCTAAACTAATATCACAATACAAGTATTATATAGATTTACCTTCCAGCTCTAAAAGCAACCAATTTATTCTCCACTGATGCAACCTTGATCAAATTTGGTTAGAAATGCCTCTGAAGTGGAACAATATTACCGAAAGTTGCGCTGACACGGCTTCGATTTACGTTAATTTCAGTAGTTCTTGTGCATTTATAGATTTCTGTGAAGCCTGCCAAGCAGCTCATAATCAAAAGTGAAGCTCCGGTGCCTGTGTAAGCAAGTAAACTAGAAATAAATCAACTAATGCAACTTTTGGAAAATTAAATAACATGGGAATGGATTATGGTAAACTAATTCCAAAACAGCACTATAAACATTATTTCTTTTCTCTCCACTGTTGGCTTTGTGTGTTTTCTCGTTGGGCTTTGTTGATTTAAAACTAACAAGACTGAGAATCTACAGCCGTGAGAGCGACTCTGTGAGGCTCTTCTTAGGCACAGCGTTGTTTAGAGCTGAATGATTAAGTCAGAATGCTGTTGGGTCACTTAGTGTTGCAGGTATGTGGTCATAAACCAAAGATTGGATACAGAAAATGAATGCCTGCAACTAATTTTAAAAGCAAACTACACACTAATGAAATTTCAAAATGAAATTAAAAGTTTTCAGGTTGATCCTTCTCACAGTCATTAGACATACAAACATACTGCACCGACTGAGTGGTTAAAAGTGTAGCAGGTGCAGTACACTCGGAGCGTTCAGAGCCAGACAGCAACAAAGCAGAGCAGCTAGAAGAGTGAAAGATTGAGCTCCCCCTGAGAGAGCTGCTGGAATAGCCGTCCCCTTTTGTCACAAGGGCTGAGAGAAAAAGCCTCACACACACACACACATATACACACAAAGATGTTATAAAATTTCTGTTGGTCTGTATTTTGTTTTGTCCCCTGATGCTGCGGGCCCCCACTCTGAGGCCTGATCTTTCGGGTTGGGGACATCTTTGCTGACAGAGCCTTCAAGACTTGAGGCAATTATGTCGAAGGGGCACGCGGCTGGACATGGACTCCTCTCCCAACACCGCAGGAGATGCCGACCTTCAGTGCTCCAGAGGCAAAACTGAAAACACTGCCGCCATAGCAATGAATGTAGCAGAGATGATAACCGCTGAAGGTCACGGGGCTTTATATTGTACGCTGGATACTGATCTCGGATGAGTGTTTTGGCGTGTGGCGTTTCTGAACCTGGCCTGTTCTACTTAGTTTAGTTGGTAAGACGGAGACGCTAGCACTAACAAGGCCCCATGAGGTGCTTTTATAAAGTCTGTTTAAAGCAACAGGCCAAGGAGATTTTTTTTCAGTCAGCAGCTCCTGTCATACTGTTTTATCATTTTTTCAGATCACAACCTTTTTTGTGACTGATTATAAAAATGTCGATAAACGTGAAAAAGGCTTGAAGACGAGTGCTGCTGCATGAACAGTTTGACGGTTTAGGCAAACTGCACAATTAAGTCATTTTAGATTCTCGATTATCGATTACTATCTTTATTTCTAAGCTTTTGGCAATTGAGCAAACAGCATGCATGTATTTACCACTGAATCTAAGCAAGCTATTTGAAAACAAAATTTAGTTACTGAAATTAACTTTGTGGTAGATGTGAGCCTTATGGTGGTGATTTCTATAATCAACTTTAGATTGCTTTAGATATTTAGTACACAAAGTAGACCCAAAGGAAACATTACAGCTTTACTCAATCTTTAAAACTGCTTTGGAAACACATCAAATAATATGGATGTTTTATTATTTGTGGTACAAAGTATATGTGCATCAATACGAGGCCCCTGCTAACAAAAATGAAGCACACATTTGTCTTTTGCGAGCTGCATCTGTGCCATTCAGTGTCTTTTCATGCAAAACTAAGAAACCCTTTCCTTCTCTGGCTTAAAGCTCCTGATTAGGAAGAAACACTGACATGTCATCATCATTATTATTATAATGAATTCACAGGCTATTGTGCACAAAAGCAAAGGAGCTTAGGCAAATAAACAGGTCCCCCCATCACTCCTTTGATGAGCGGCCATGAAAACATTAACTTACGTAATCATCCATCTTTTCTTCACCTCCGCGAGGCGGCTTTCTTTGCACAATTTTAAATCCAATTTTCAGTGAGAGGCAGGAGAATCAAATCAGGCCACATTATAAGATGAGATCCACCAGCCACCTGAAAACTCACTCCTTTGGCTGCTTCTGCTGTTCTTCTCCTAACGTTCAAATTACAAGCTTTATTTTGAATGTGATTATTCTCTACTGTGCCGTGCCAAAGCGTCACACACGAAAAGTAAATCCTTTCAAAATTAACGCCGTGCTCAGTTTTTATCAAGTGCAGTAAATTGAAAAAAAACATCTAATCACTGATCAGATTTCTCCTTAATGGCCTTGATGAATAATAACGTCCCATCTATTTTTGCACCGACTGCATATTTTCCTATATATGGGAGTGAAGGCAGAAATTCAACAACCGGTGTTGACCAGGCTGAGGGACATTTACAATCTGAAACAAACAAAATCCCTGTCAACTCGATCCCATGTCCGGCCACAGCATCCAAACGTATTTGAATAATCCACATTTTTGCTCAGAATTAATCATTCATGAGTGACGAGTTGATATTATGCAGCAGAATCAAGCCCTCACCTCTTCGATTGCACATGAGCATTCACCAAGACATAGTGTCAGATTTAATTTAAAAATGACAGCGCTTATGCAAATCAAAACAGTCCTCAAGTGGTATGGGTGGTGGGAGGAACTGGTATTTGAAAGGTGAAGACGTTGATATTGTAGAACCCTACTGTTGATGAATTCAAAAGGGGGAGGGAGGATGAATGAACACATTACTCTTCTCACTCAGTTTGTGAGTGAATAAATTTTTCTCTTAGATGAAGTGAGGGAATTTGGCAGTTACCCTAAGAGTGAGTGTGTGTGTGTGTGTGTGTGTGTGTGTGTCTCTGTGTGGGGTAATTTGTTTTCAGTCGGGCTCTTATGGCAGCTTATGGAACACCCACTATATCAGCCCCTCCATATACGTCTGTAGGATGTAGCCTTAATAGCAGCGACTGCACAGCAAGTGGTTCTGCACTGGCTCCTTAATTAAGTCAACATGGAAACATGCCTTCATTTCATAATGAATAATTTAGGCTATATCTTATCGGCTGCTCGGAAGTGTGATGGGCACAGTGTGGAGAGGCTCAGAGCCATATTGACTTAAATTGTGACTGGCATCTAAAGGCTTGCCTCCCAGCGTGGAGAAGAAAATGTCCCCTTTGCTTAGCCGGGCCTGCAGCTCACAGTGAGGCCTCTAAAAGGGAAATGAGCTGTAATTAGTTGATAGCGAGTTGACCCTGACATGGAAAATGCCACGCAAAAGCACTGCAATCAGAAATCGGAGGATACTACTGCCGCTGCATGCCGTAGCAGAGAGCGGACTAGATTGCGGGGGACACACCGGCAAAGGCGAGCTCCGCCAGTGCAGGGGGGTTTGTTTACAACATTCATTATTGTGTGCCAGGATTCATTTACTGCTAGTAATTACCGAGGTATTGCTTGTCAGGTCGAAAACAAGGAATTTTTCGCTGTTAAAAGGTACAATATGTAAAAATCAGCATTCAAAAATTAAACTGTTAACAGAGGGAAGCGGTGTTGGTGTCCACCTCTATCATAACAAACAAGGAAATGAACAGTTCCTCCCAGAGGTTGGTGGTCCCTCCTCCTGCTGGAACTAAGGTCAAGATAATGCGCTGTAGTTTATGTTATGGCTTGTTGAGCTCAGTTTTTAAGAAAATGTAAATGCAATACATACACCAGAGACATCATTTGGGATGTTTTTTTCAGTAGGTTTATATTTTTAATAGCTGCAATAAGAATGCTATTGCTTCTTAAAGTGCAAGATGGTATCACAAGATGGGACAGGAGAGCTTGTTAGTATGCTCACTTCAGCCCATATCTGTGCAATATAATACATACACATCTTTAGCATGATGTCAAAATGGTTGATTCTTTCCATTCTGTTGATAAACTCAGCTAATTTTTCATTATTTTAAGTTAAAAAAAAAATCCATATTGCACCATTAAAGGAAAGTGATAAAGACATCACCACCTGCTGTCCTCCCCATGCTTCTTACTGCACAGTGGAAGGTTTGAAGAGGACCAAACTGATGATGGCTTCGACTGCACTGAGATGACAGCAGATTTAATCAATCCACTTTACAGGATTATCGCATATGTTTGCTGATAGATAAGAAATTACACAACGTGCTCCATGTTCTAGGTACTTTATCAACATAGTTTATATTATTGTCATAATTGGTCCACCAGAGAGTGCTGCTGTGTTTATTTTTCAGCTGTAAAATGCACAGATGAATACATACGATGTCTTTGTCACAACTCTTTAATGACTAAATGTAGGTGATTTATACAAAAGAGTAATCTGATTGTTAAACTCACAAATATCATTATAAGCATCATCTTTGAAATCCTGGTCTCTGTCAGGCTTTAGTCCACATGTTAACTATTTGCTCATTTATTTTATTTTACTTTCAGGAGCTCTGATGCACCTGTGGTAATCATGATGTATAAATTATTATTTTTTTAATAATTGCACTAACTGATCACGTTATTTAGCACCTTGTAACATGCACAGAACAATGATGTTTGTTTTTCATGTTGTACGCTGAGCACCTATCTGGTCAAAATTCATTAACCCCAAATATAAAATAAAACCTATTTTTGTATCCTAATCTATCACTATTGTTATTATCCTCAAAACCCTGCACCAGTCTGGTTCCAATGTATGCACACAGTTGTCTTCATTATTTCTTGGCTGAAGCTTTCAATATGAAGATTTTTCTCAAATCCTTTTGGAATAAGAGATTAAATGGTAAATATCAGTTGCAAGGACATCTGATAATGCAGTCCTGAAATGGAACAGCCATTCCTATTCAAGCAAGAAATGAGCGGCATTGAAAAAGTTCAAGCAACAATCACAGAATCTGTCTCCCAAGGCTTTTCTCTTCTCCTGTACAGTATGTACCATTTTACATCTTGCCACTATCGCATTTTCCAAATTCAAAGAAAGAAAATAAGTAATAGGACAACTTCCCCGAAGCCACCTTAGGTCACTTTTCTCATTTTTTAAAAAATGGCAGAGTTCTAGCAAATAGTTGTTTTTGGAGGACATCCATGAAGGTGAACCTAACTCAAAAACAGGAGGGACGGTATTTCATGGACTTAGAGTCAGATCCAGTGTAACCACACCTTGAGCAAGGTGACAAAGTACGAGACTCAATACACAATTTCATCCTCAAACAATACATTAAAGGGAGAAGAAATAAGGCCTCTGATTTTTTTTACCCCCACGCAGTTCTTGATTTACGGCTCTCAAACGGACAGACTCTTCCATAAACTGCCGGTGCAAAGTCATTTCGGTTTACTCATTTAGGATTTATCTCTTCCAATGGCAAGCGCTCAGACAAAAACACTGTCTCACGAGTGCTTTATCAAAAACCAGAGGTGCGTTGTAAGAACTGCAGTAGTCAGCCAAAGCTCCCAGGCAAGACTGTGTTTATGCACCTTAACAAAGCAAAAGGTGTTTTTTTCTCATCCCCTCTGCGAAGAAACGCAAGAAAAGTCAAAAGGCAAGATTTAACCTCCCAAACAATTAGTGACAGGTCTGCGATGTATCACCGAGGTCTCCCCGATCACCGTCTATTTATATGGGTAGGGTATTCTGGCTGTTGTTTTAATGAGTGTTGACCCAGACTTCCATCTGTTGACTTTCAGCACTAAAACATAATGAGAGTGGACCCAGAACAACAAGGCATTTGAAATTCATAAAGTGCTGTTCTTGCACTGGCGAACAATGACTCAGGATCCCTACTTCGGCTGAAATGAATCACCTGATTGTCTATGCAAACGAAATGGCGCCTGTTGAGGCATGCAAACTAATTGTAAATGAATTATCCGAGGGCTACAGTCTGGTAGGTTATCGATTCAATCGGCTTTCTGATGGTAAAATAGGCCGGTCAATTGACGCATAGCAGTGAAATTACAGATATAAAGCTGCTGGACACAACAGCTCGTGTGTGAGCCTTTCGTCAAATGCACAAAAAAAATATTGTGAATCAATCAAAAACAAAAACAGGCCAGGGCTCCGGACTGAGATGTTTGATCGAACTGAGAAATATTATAGATTTTTCCAACCTGTACCCCAGTTCATCAATGAATCCTTTGGTTCATACCTTTAACACCCATTATTTACATTTTTCACCTTTTCAAAAAAATAATTTCAGCGGGAAAAAAAGCACAACATGTCAGTACTTTTTTTTTCGTCTTCTCTCCGTTATCCACAGAGACACGAGCAGGCCTGGCCGAGCCCACCGGGGCTCCGGTGTAGAGATAGGGGAGCTTAATCCATGTCCTCTGAGAGATCGCCCAGAAAGATGAAGCCTTAATTAGCCAGATAAAACCCCACATAATGACGCTATTGATAGCGACTGGGAAATAAGGTCTAAGAAGAACAAAAAAAAAAAAAGGAAAGACTATCATACATAAGATGGCTTGGGAGACGGTTAGTGAGGTAACTGCAGTGGATGGAGGAAAGGGGGCAGTTCACTCTCATTCCCAACTTCAGCTGGGGAGAACTGTCTCCATCTCTCTGAGCAATCCACCTGCTCCAAATTCTCTCATAAGAAGCTTAGAGAAAAATGCTGACCTTCATATAATCAAAGATTATGTGGAGGAAAACAACAACAGTTTTGGAGTACTTAAGCAATAGCACTCATGGGAGGTTCAAGCAATTAAAGGCAAAATTACTTGTCTAAGCTGTCCTTGTATCCTCCCATTCCCTATCTGTGGCTCCCTGTAGTAGGAGAGGAGGTCATAAAGATAGTGAAAAGAAGAGAACCACATCTCTGCAGCTCTGCTAATCTTAGGGCTACTAGAGGGAGCAGAATCTCCTTTAAGAAAGACAATCTAGGTATTTCACATGCTACACATGGATCAATGGCAAGGTGACCCGGCATAGTAATAGCAGATGGCTTCAGGGTTGGCAAAGACACCGCAAATCCCTCGTCAACACTCGTGCACCCCTTTGAAGAAGTTACGGTAAAATGCATTAGAAGTTTATTCCTTTCAGCTTGTTATCCTTAAAGTAAATCTGCTACGAAATGGATTTAAAGCGGTACAAGCTCATACACAGTACGCGTGGATTAATATCTCTTAACACGAGGAAAAACCTCATTAGAGCAGGAGCGCACCTCAAATCAAAGCCCACCCGGCCTCGATCTGCAGAGCTAGGAGGTGCGATCCGTCCTGCCACTCAAGCCTTAATTAACGAGAATGACTGTCTTTTTCCTTTGTTTCCCTCCAAAGAGCAGTGCCTTTGTTGGAGCGTGCTGACAGGCAGATGATACGCTTGTGGACACACATTTTTAAAATTTCATTCTTTGTAGTCCCGTCATGTTATCCTTGTTGTGATGTAACTTGTATGACATTTACAGAGGAGATACACACCAGCAGGGCTGAAATGCAGCTAACTCTGCTCAAAAAATCTTCCCGGGTTTTTCTCGGTCTTAAACCCTTTACCTGTCCCGTCTGGATTATTAAACACAAGTCATATTTATAGAGCTGGCCCAGGAATGAAGTAACAGGAGCAGTGGATTAACCAACAGGCTCTCTCTTACCTGAGAGCAGAATTTGCATTGCAGATTCCGATAACTTATTAATGCTGAAATGATTAATCAGTTAATGGGTCCAGCCGCTAAGCAAGCGAAAACATCAGACATTACGGATGCTGTTTCTCTGATAAATTGATTTGCTGCTTTATCTTTTACGACTGTCTGTTGGAGAAAAAAAATATGGCGCTGACTGTAGGGAGCGGTGACAGCTGTATTTTCTGCTGCTTTGTCGACAAAATAATTAATCTGCAAATCAAAAACTGATAGATTCATTAGTTCTAGCTGCAGGTGCGGTACTTGTTTACACTCACCTGAAAAACGTGACAGGCACAATGCACATGAGTTAAAAAAATAAATCGAAAAAAAAGATTGGGCTATTATCTGTCCTTACCCTGACATCTGAGGCTGATGGACCAGCCGTGGTAAATGGGAGAGACATTCCATATTATCCTTATCGCTGTTTTACTCATTATTACCAACATGGCAGAAGCAAGCACAAGGAAATGCAAATAGAGCTGAATTATTTATTTGGCATTTGCATATCTACCACAGGTTCAGGACCAGGGTGAGGAGGTATTGTATTATGGAGGGAGATTACTCCTGAGGTTTCTTTTGGGGGCATAAAGCCGGCTTCGCCAATTTACACAGCTCATTACTTAAAATCTCAAGCAGGTTTTTTTTAATGCATTGTGAGAGTTATACCATATTTCACTGCGAGATATTAGTTCATTTAATTTTTTTCATCCGACATAGACTCATTCTGCCATTATAATAACTTTTGCCCACCTTCACACCTTCCCTTGTTAAATCAGTCATGAGACCGAGGGGTTAAATTGCCTGGACCAGCCCCTCGGCCCACATCAGCGCCTCTCAGACCTGATCCTACCTCCACCTCCCGATTCCCACAGGCTCCCAAACTACTTTGCACTTCTGTGGTGGCGCGTCACACACCAGCATCCGACAAGGTCAAATGCCATTTCATTTTCTCGTCTTTGATCGCTGCCTGGCTCTTTCATCAGTCCCACCCCCCCACCTCCCCTCCCCGTCCACCCACACGCTGCCACCATTTTGCCAGTTAAACTGCCCTCGCTCATCCCCCTCAGATTTAGAGAATGTGACCGGCAGTAGCTGGAGTTCAAATATGTCTGTCCAGAGGTAACACACAAGCAATCGATCAGCTTCAAATGGCTGAGGTCTTAAGTCGTAACTATGCTTTGCTTTTTTTATCAGATGAAAAAAAAAACAGGATTATCCACGCAGACCACAAGGCACACTGGGGTGTGGCACAGGTAAAATGTCAAACCCTCCTCCCAGTAATCGGCTTCTCCTCTCTGTGAATGAAGTTCCTGACATTCACAAACACATTGATTATATGAGCACCTCCATCTTGGCTGCCTGCATTATCAGCCTCATCCATATAGCCTGCAGAACAGCCCGGCAGAGAGACGCAAGCTGTAATTTATGCTCTCAAGCAAAGTTCCATCAGACGAACCACATATTTTTCATCAGCATGACATTTGATGTGAACTTGCTGTTAATGTTGTGCCATGTGTTATTGTCCTCACCTTGTCCCTTATCAGCAGGTTTTACCTTTTAGTTATGTTATTTTATGCCTCCCAGGTAAGGGATGCTGAAGTAAAATGGATAATGCATATCCAGTTTCAACATTTCAACAGCTGTACAGTTAAATGCTTTATTTAAGGAATGATCTCCAACATGTTAATGTTCAGTCAGGTTAAATCATTCTGAGAGTTTATGAAATGATTAATGACTCTTGTTGACTAAATGTCTAAAAGCTCATCTCTGTGTATCAAAGTTACACATTTACAAGTTTTTTTTGTTTGTTTGTTTTACCATGAAACTAACCCCTAGCTGCTTTACATTGGCTTACATATAACTCTACACTGTTGCTGAAGTGCCCAGCCATGATGTCGACTTCTTGTTTCGCTCATGATGTGTCTTCTAGCATATAAAAAACACTATAGAGACATATTATCAAGGTACAAAAATTTCTCATTCATTCATTGTACTTTGTTCAGCAAATCAGTGTGCAGTATTTAGGTCATTACACAGCACATCTCCAGACTGTTTAGCTGGTGTGTTTAGCTTGAGATGTCTTCTGTAAATATGGATCATTTGGATTGAATACTGAGTTAGACTGAATAATATGGAAGACTGAGTTCAACTAAACACAGTGAAATGCTGAATAACAATGACTATGGAGTACAGGATATGCAGCTGCACTACAGAACACTGTGAAATAGCTTCGTAGTCTAGTCAAAATTTGACATTATAGATGTTTATTGCCTGTTAACGGGTTGTTTTCTTGAAATTTTCAGCACCTTGTACTTCCTGTTTTATGCTGAATGCTAAATAGTGCATGTAGACAAACCCTATGTCCATCATATGGCTTTGTTTAACTCTGATACTTGAAATGTGGAGTTATCTGCTATTGCCCAAAACTAACTTTAAATATAAATTTCCAATCAATAAAGTTGTGTTTTGGAAACTTACCTGTATTCTGAAGAGTTACCTTTCCTAACTCAAGACAAGAAAACTGCAGTTTGATTGATGTCTTTTTCTGAAGAGGTTCTTGCTTGTTTTCATATCATTACAAATTGAACAGTTTGGGTTGTTGGCTGCTGCTCAGACTAAATAAGCAATTTTGACACGTTACTCTGGCGCTGGAAACTTGTGACTTGAGATCTGTCGGTATGCTTGAAAATCCTGCCGGGCAAATGATGATGATTGTTTGGGGGGGAAAAGTCAAATAAAATAGTCATTTGATGCAACTTTGATTCACTCTGCATTTCTCAGTGTTTTCTGCATCTGTAGATCGCTGACGTGTTTTAGACTTGACAGGAATAAATGTGACAAAATGGCAGCAGCAGCATCGCCTGATACATCTGAAAATAGAATATGTTGTTTAAATGCCACAGTTAAGCAGATAAAAAACAATCTAAGCTGCTGTAATCGGGTTGTTCAAACTCAGTGTACAACTTATCCTATAGGTAATGACAACTGACACTTAGAATCATTAACTTGAATATTTGACTATCCTGTTTATAAAAAGGTAACTAGTCTGAATGTAAACACAGTCCCAACATTTCTACATGATGTGAGATATTTCAGTTTCAGGCCTGACTCTCTGTGGCATTATTGCTGCTTCTTCACGTCTGACAGACCAACATCTCTCCATGCCACCCAGTCTGGTAGATAAGCTGAAATCAGACCTCTTGTTTCCTCCCTGCACTTTCACTTTCTTCCATCAACAGTATTAGCAGTTCTTTGTTACAACGTTCTGTCATTCCTTTCTCTCTCTGCCGCTCGGCGTTGACAGCGAGTGGGTGAAAGACATCCAGAGCGAGGGAGGGAGAAAGAGAGACGAGCCAGGCAGACAGAGAGCTTTTAGGGAAGTTAAACTGAGAGAGCGATATGGAGGAAGAGCACCAAAGAGACGGAGAAAGCGAGCTTTTAGGGAACTAAAAGCCTCTGCCCCTTTATGCCTCAAAGCAAGGCCCCTGTTGTCTTGAATCACATGTTGAATGGGAGCAGACTGTCAATGGATACAAAGCAAGACTGATCTGAACGAAGGAGAGGATAATGGGCTTCAAGCACATTAAAATGTCTGAATTATCTGATTTTAATCACACTTCATTCCACATGTGATGGAGGATGCTTTATTTTTACGATACTTTGGGAACATCTGAACAGGGGTATCCATGTTCTTGATGAATTCTAATGGGACTGGTGGCTGTTAATGGAACTTTCTGCCTACAACAAAACCCATTCAGAGACATGTTCAGACCTTATTTAAAACTCATTAGCTCAACGTATACATGTTTCTTATCTAAACCCTGAGCTGGTACATATCGAAAATAATACCCAAAATATATCAAAACATGATTGGTTTCGGTGTTTGAAGCTACTCCGTCTTTCACTTCTCCAATCGGAGGAGACCTGTAGCAGCTTGGGTGTAAATGACAAACTCCACTTCTAAGTAGATCCTCAGTCAGCCTATTAGACAAAAGGGAAAAGAGTCGAGAGTACTAGTGCTGCACCTCAACGCCCAACTTCGTGAACTCTGAATCTCAACAGGGTATTTTAACAGCCATTACATGAGGGAGGTGGGGCACAAACGCAATTCTTGCTCCCACTTATGGAAAACATCATATGCTCCATTCAAGTGTGGCTGTGTAAGTGGAGCCGCTGTTGTCCCACAATTGTGTTTCCAATTGTGACTGAGTAACACAGTTTGAATAGACGCTTTCAGGAGAACAGATGCAACATATTGTAATTTTGCTGACAGCACTAATCATCACCGCCACAACACAATTTGTTCAGACTCTAGTTATAAATGCATGTGCAAATATCAAATGGGACAATGATATCCATTGTCTAGAGTTGGAAAGGATGGGAGGGCATTGTACATAACAATGGGTATGTAATTCACATCGCAAAAAAAACATGTTTTTGTGTGTCCAACCAATACACTTGCAATCTAACCAGCACTGCATGATGGTTAAAAGTAATTGCTGTCCTGTATTAACATCCATCCATCCATCCATTATCTATACACAGCTTAATCCTCTGTAGGGTCGCGGAGGGGCTGGAGCCTATCCTAGCTGACTCAGGCAAAGGCAGGGGACACCCTGGACAGGTCGCCAGTCTATCACAGGGCTACACATATAGACAGACAAACAAGCACACTCTCATTCACACCTATGGACAGTTTAGAATAATCAATTAACCTCAGCATGTTTTTGGACTGTGGGAGGAAGCCAGAGTACTTGGTGAAATGCACAGGAAGAACATGCAAACTCCACACAGAAAGATCCCAGACCTCCTAACCGGGACGTGAACCGGGGATCTTCTAGCTGTGAGGCAACGGTGCAAACAACCGAGCCACCGTGCATCCCCTGTATGAACATTATATGAGCAAATGAGGGAACTTATGGTGAGTTTGTCCTGGTGAGGCTTACTTCAGTGACTTCCACTAAGGTGTTCTGGCTCAGACCTCCTATCTAAAGCTGCCATTCTGAAGCCATCAGCTGCCTCAGCCGATATAATTTACGGCCCACTAGCAGCGCAGCAGAGTGACATTCACACAGTCATCTTGAAGATAGGTGTTCGAGTCTTCCTGGTGACAGAGGTGCCAGCATAGGCACTCATTAGTCCATATGCAGTGAATACAAATGTCCTCTCCAGAGGGTTAGTGAGGGGCCTTAGTAAGCACAATAACAGCTTCCCAACCCTTGACCCATAACCCCATCCACCATCAGTGCCTTTTTTTAATGAAGCATCCTCCAAGGACCTGTATGGTTTATGGCAGGATGCTGTTTCAAACCCAGCAGAGACTGAGAGTTTGTATCTATTTAATGTAAGTGGTAATGTCATGTAAATGAATCCTCAAAATGCCGGCAGTGGTCAAGCATTATTAGAATGAAATCTAAATAGAAGCTGAGGTTGCATGTATACCAGTGGAGGTACACTCAGCTCATACTCCATCCCAGAATCCATCTCCCCCTGGCTGTTAAAAAACGCGGCAAGCCTGCTTGTTTTTGTGAACGCCTTGATTTTTCACATGAGCGTAAAAGGGGGAAAGCATTCTCTGAAAGCGCCTTTTGCGGAAATTCTCATTTCCACAGCACCGTGCTGTAGATCACAATTAGCGGCACGTGTGACTTTTTATTCTAACGTGAATCCTTTAAATGTGAACAGACCCTACAGGCTAATGTGAATGCATGGCATTTAGACATGCCTCTAACATTCCTCTAACAAGGCCCTACATGGCAGTGACATTTCACTAAAAGCATTAATTCAAACACTAATATAGTTCTAATGGTAAACTGGGTGTTTTGTCACTTTTTTTCCTTTGCAATGCTGTGCTGTTTTTTTTTTTTATTTTTTAGAATCAGCCATGGAAGATGTCAAACAGTCCCTTAAAATAAAAGCCAAGTTACAGCAGGATGTGGATATTCTCTGTAGCAGTTCATTACATCACAAGGCGCTGACTGTAAAAGCCTTGGAACATAGATGTGATATTGCAGTTTTTGTGACCAGTATCTTTGATGTAATACATGCAAGGTTACCAATTGTGTGCAAATTCTGGGTGAGTGTATAGAATAATTATGGTAATGTGTCCAACATCACAGGATTAAGGGCAGTGCAATCATAATTACAAATTTGATTTCAGAAATGACACAGTGAAAGGCACTGTCACACTGATCAAGGTAAAGTGGAGGGCACAGCGTAGGTTGCATGCCCACATGCGTGTTTATACAATGCAGCATTTACAGGAGGAACTTTTGAAATGCAGGATAAAATAACAGGTCTCCAGCAAAGGTTTGTTATAGCAGCATGATTCGTTTGGAGTTTTAAACAGGAGCTTCTTGCTGTCTGGACACCCACAGACCTGCAAACCATTAAGCTGAACCACTGCAAGAACTGTACATGAACAACACATCCAACATGTGCAACGCTGTAATTAACGAAACCATGTTTTGTTCAACACATCAGAGTGCATCTGTGCAGAGAAACATCCCATTCATGACAACCTGCAGCTGCTACATTATAAGAAACAATCACATGGTGTTTCATCAGCTGCATTCACGTTGAGCAGGTTAGTCTTAAGGGAAAGACCAGAAATAAACAGATGCTGATACAGCTGAAGGAGATGTTTCATGCAGCTCGTTCACACTGTCTGGGACATTTTCCGAACAAGTGAAAAAGCAGAAAAGGGACTGCACTGTTGAAACTGCAAGAGAAAAAAAATCAAAACTGGTGATGACTTTCTGACAACACTTGCAGCTGTTCTTCCTCCTTATCAGTTTCAAAAGACATCTACCAAGGAAAACAGTGACTTGTGAACAAGATCCTCCCTCCTCCCTCTCATCAAACAGCCACTATGATCCCACCGCAGGCCTTTTATAAACATGCCATCCAGCCTCGGGCATCCATGTGTCAAGACAGGAGTGGCATCAAGTGGAAGTGAAGCAGGGTCTTCAAAAAAAAAAAACAACAACAACATAATTGCTATCCCATGTGAAATTTCTCAGCACTGTGTCATCGTAACATTATGTAGGCATCATGGCCTCACAACTGGGAGCTAATAAACACCTTGTCAATGCAGTAGGTGTCAGCTTTACACCCAGGATGAGTGTCTCCAGGAGACATGCGAACACGTCATAAGCCAGCATTAGCCCGCTCACTAACACTATTGGTCATTTAGCGTGTTGTGAGAAGGCAAGCCGGCGATCAGTCATCCTCCACTAACATCACGGTCCACACCATCACCACCCACTCTGTCTCGACTGCTCCTCTGCCCCAGTCTGCTGCTGTCAAATCTATGGTGAAGCTGATTTCTTCCATGAATGATTAATGCTGCACACACTCTCAGGCTTATCCCGTTGGTTGGCCACTCCATTCCCTCTACATGTGATTCAATTACAAACATTCTAAGATATAACCATACTTGTCCGAAATATGACGCTGTTATGAGGAGCCTGATTTTCCTGTGATATCCGATACTCTGTATTATATTGGCCACTGTGTGGAGGTTTAGGTTATTGCAAACATTGATCAACGTGTTGTAATTCAATATAGTGTGTCAACAGCAGCATAATGTTGTAGGGATGTGAGAGGGAGAGAGAGAGGGGTCGCATTTACTACATGTATGCCACAGCACACTGCAGGGCAGAGAGGTGAATCCTATTGATGACTGGAGATAGCCAAGGTCAGCAGCCGCACATTTGTTTAATGAAGGCAGCCAGGGCGTCTGGACAAAGCGGATTGAGTCAGCAGTGTCCCAATCATCAAAGAAATCAGCCGTAAAAAAAACAGAAAAAACCCAAAAAACAGCATTTTTAAGCCTGGAGGGGGTGAAATTAACACAACTGCAGGAATGGATTAAAGAAAACACTCTGCGTGATGGGGTCACACTAAAGTCACTATTGAGTCCAGCAAAGACTAAATCAGCAGAAAACCAGTAAAGGCAAACTGATGGGGAGAGACCATGGCACAGTCTGGGGGAAAACAAAGCAGTCTGGATGCACCTATCAAGCCCCCTGTGCCACACCCTTTGCCCGCGTCTCTGTGTGATATCTCAAAGTGTATCAGCTATCTATCATGTTGGATTGTGCGCCCTGATAAAGCCAGAGAGGAGGCTGCTGCTGCTGCTGCTGCTGTTCTATCTGGCTGTCCGCTCCCTCCGGCTATTTATAACCAATGGAGCTACAGCACTTTATGAATGTCCGCAGGCACAGCATCACACAGCCTTCTGATTCCCCCCAGTTTTTGTGTGCATTATACACATTGTATAAAGATATATAGAATATTATACATATTATAGGAGGCAGGGCTGCACAATAAAGGAAGAGAGAAATTCGGGGGGGTATAGGGGGGGCACTGTCATATTATTCTCTGCAAATGCTGCCTTGAATAGCAAACAACAGACGGAGTGTGGCACCATAAACGCACAAGTTTCATCCTGTGTCCTGTACCGTCGCAGCTGAGGCTATATATAGATCCCATGACAGTTGTCTTGTTGAAAACAAAGAGTCCCAAGTCGTTTTTTGATGATCCAAAAACAAAATTAAAATTGCACGACAACACTGGTGCAGAAGCCTGCTTGCTTTTTCTTTTTTTTTTTTTCTAAATACGCTTGCCCATTTAACAGATAGCCATCTTTGCAGATGAATAAAATGGCATACGGGGAGGATCACGACTGCCTCACACTTCCACACAATGAGAAATGTTATCTCAGCAGAGCCCATACGTGGCCAAATAAAGGCGAGATTAAGACAACATTTTGCAATTCACTCTCCTCCCCACACACACACACACACACACACAGCCAGACACACTCCACATTCTGCCTCTCTCTCTCTCTCACACACACACACACACACACTCACATTCGTGGGACAATTAAATTTGATTAATGCTTCAAGCCTCCCAGACGAGCACACGCAGCCAGAGAAATGACCAGAAAAGAGGCGATCACACTGTGAAAACGTGCACTGATAACAAATCGATCATTTCATTTGGAATCTAGGTGGATTAGATGTATTTATACCTGCAGAGGACGCGCCTAACCACACTCCAGTCCCCCCCCCCCCTCCTTTCTTTTTCTCTTTTGCTTTCCTGTCCTGTCAACCGATCCTGCCCTGACCACTCCGGACTCAGCGGGGATATATATTTTTCATTTTTGCTCCCATCTGACATCGGAATGAGCTCCGAGGAGTTTTTTCCAACACATCTCCTCTGAACTGATGTCGCCACTTCACATATTTTCTTTCCTCCCAAGTAGCCCCGGAGAGAGCAGGGCTTAGCTGCATCCTGGGTTCTCCAAATCTTGGCCTCAGCCCACATAAAACCGCACTGACATGAGCACCGAAATGGAGATGCGTAAAAACAACCTCCCCCCCAAAAAGCCAAATAAAATAAATAAGAACATCCCGTTTTCTTTCCTTGCCTCCTCATCCAGACACTCACCTGCTGTAGCCTTCACTGCTTCCAAGCATCCTTTCGCATTTCTCCCCGACGGCAACTCCCAGCCACCAACACTCAAATTGAGACGCACTATCTCAAGTCCATCGCCTTGAAAGACAGCTTTGAGAGGGGAAGGAGAAAAAAAAAGAGAGGCAGCGAACAGACACCAGCCAGCCGTTTTTCTTGCCGATTTCCAACGAGTTTCTCCACACCGCGGTGTTTTTTCCCCCTCTCTCTCTCTTTCTCTCTCTCTCTGAGATGACAGCAGTAGTTATAACAGGCAACCCACAGACGCACACACGCACGCACCCAGGCGCGCAAATATGCAGCCGCGACGATCCTCCCCTCGGTAATGGGACTTCCTTGTGCGCCCGAACCCGTCCCGAGGATGAGAATGAAGAAAGGAACGCAAATGGCAGGTAGAGAGAGAGAACAACTCCCACGCAGCGCTCCCGATCTGCTACGGCGCGCGTCTCCTTGATGCAGTCTCTCCACTCCACAGCCTCACACTCTCAGCAGCGCTGTGTGACTGGCTGTCGTCAGTGGCACAGGCAATCCGCTTGCTGGAGGGAGGGACGGAGATGATCAGCGGAACGCACTCTGCCCGGTGTCCTGCTTCAAGTGTGTGTGTGTGCGTATGTGTGTGTGTGAGTGTGTGTGTGGCAAAGCTGCTTGTGCGTGTGTCCGTATGTGTCTGACCACCACGCAGTCTGCTCATTTGCTGGCTTATTTATTTAGACCCCCCTGCGCGTTTGGTTAACCTGCCTTTATCAGTGCAGATTTGTCCATCCAGATTTCTCTCCCCCCGACCTCCTTTGCCGGCGCGCACTCCCAACGTTGGCGCGCACGCTGGCGCACGGGCACATTTTTGGGAAAAAAAAAAAAACAGTATTCTGAGGATATCAGAGCAGCTCACGTTACCTTTGCAAACATGCAAATGTCTCACCGACAGGCTGGCTGGCAAATACAGAAATAAAATCAGATTTAAGTCTCCGAGACTGGAGTGGAGACAGGGAGGGAGAGAAGGGAGGGTGCTGGAGGTGGGGAGGGAGAAGGAAAGTAGCAGTTCCTCTTTTGAGGGCCTGATGGCACTGTGGGCTTCAGATACTGCAGACAAACACACATAAGGCATCCACAACACTCAGCCTCCTCCATGAGGCGGGCCTCCAAGTAGCCTGTGTTGTCTAATAGCCTACATATCTGATGCTTTATCCATCTCCTGTGATTTTTTAAAGGGGGTCTCAGGCACAATCAGAGTTTGCAGAGGGGGTTTTGAAAGCAGAAAGAGCGAATGTTCCCTCGGAGTACACTTTCACTCAAAGTGCAACCCACTGTTCTCATTACTCTGTCTTTAATATGATGCCACACTGAAAGAAGATTGGACTGTTGTTCTTGAATGCGTGATAACAGGGGGGAAATCACGGTCACTGCGTCTTCTTAAATGTACCGAGATTAAAACGAGCCAGTTTTAAATGCATTGTAACACAATGTTGTGTTTCAGCAGCTGAATGAAAGCTCTCCGTTGTGATCACTGCCCAAGAAGTGCATTGATTAGCTAAGGTTTTGTGGGACGACAGCACACTGGATGGATTCCTTGACGGTATCTGTTAACACTGGGCTCTCCTCAACCGTGAGAGGTTCCAGTTCTGAATCATTAGCTTGCTGCTGCTTATAGGTGGCGAGCTTGCAAAAAATGTCAATACAGAAATAAAAATTCACTTCCTGTTGCTTGTCTTTTTGTGTGTGTACATGCGTGTGTGTGTGTGTGTGGTGGTAGTGAGGTTCTTGTGTGTTTTATGAGGTCATAAAAATAAATCTTTTATTATTTTCTCCAAACATGGGGAACATTTCAACTTTAAAAGCCATTCGTATCGATATTATAGACAAAAAAGACCATTATTTAGAAGCTGTTAACATCTGGAAACCACTGTGGGTAATATTTGGTTGAAAATCCAAAAATATAGAATGGATTTTATGTTGCAGGTAGAGTTGGGATATTAATAATAATAATAATAATGATAATATTAATAATAATAATAATAAAGTGTCACAACAATGTAGCAGTTAACTTTGCCGGCAATTACTATGTGCTGTTGTCAGCTGTTACGCTTCTTCTCGTTTTCTCTGAAGTATACCAGGTAAAACCTTTAACCCCTCATTTATCTCTGGGAAGTTAAAATGTGAATTTTTTGTACACATTTAATTAACATGATATACACTGATCAGCCACAACATTCTGACCACTGACAGGTGAAGTGAATAACATTGATCATATTGGTACTATGTGGTGTTCTGATGGAAAACCTTGGATTCTAACATCCATGTTGATGAGACTTAGACACCCAAATAAACATTGTCCCACAACAAGCACACTCCCTCATTCAAAAGGCAATTCCAAATGTCACTGGCCTACCCCTGCAGGAAAATGCACCCCACCACATCAAACAATCAGGAACATGTTGAGGAACATGACAATGACCCAAGATGTTGATTTGACCTCCAAACTTCCTACACCCCATTCTGATCAAGCATCAACAGTGAAACAAATTTGATTGACAGAGGCTCCACTGCACAACCAGGAGTACCCAAAGGATCCACTTCCAACGTCCTGGTTCCAGACCCCATAG
Source organism: Dascyllus trimaculatus (assembly GCA_024666655.1). NCBI lineage: Eukaryota > Metazoa > Chordata > Actinopteri > Pomacentridae > Dascyllus > Dascyllus trimaculatus. The sequence continues at coordinate 27,547,445 of CM045448.1, forward strand.
GACACCCTGAGAGGTCCTCTTGTCCATGTCCAATGGTTCAGAGCATTTCTGACCACATAATGGGGACCAACAGAATATTAGGCAGGTGGTCATAATGTTAAGTCTGATCAGTATATAGTCAAAACAGTGTTTTTATTACTAGTTTTTCCAATATGAAATGCAAACGTCATTCGATTCCATGGGACACATATCATCATTTGGATTTAGTTAATAATACTCTTTCAAAATAATGGCCCTTAAACTCTTGCCAGGCTATTTTAATTAAGAGAGTTTGGAGACAACTCTAAAAATAAGGAGTGCAAACATTTCATGTGAGACAATATTTCAAGTCCACTGCTGTCATTATGCAGACATTTATGTATTTGTAGTTGTCTTTGCAGACACCTGAAAGAATTTTTCCGTTTTTGTGACAAGTGCAAGTATAATTACTGTGAAATAACTGAAAGTTGCTTTCATTGGCGGTGACGTCTGTGTGGATTAAATGCAAAACACGTTATATTTACATTGAGCTGGATATGAAGGGATCCTGTTGTTGACGGGGTAGAAGAACATACATATGCTACATTATTTAAAGCACTCATCACTTGTTTACTTCCATCAACTTTTCACTCAAAGCCCACAACAGAAAAAACTCTACTAAAATATTTGTCTGACTATGTTAAAATGTGTCTCTGTCTTCCTTGCACCCTACAGCTTCCCTCCACAGACCCTTAGCGCAACTTAAGTCAGTCAGGCATCACAGCTACATGTGAATGTCATCAGCATCAGTTCACGCATGGCCAAGGTACCCTTGCAATGAGGGATCCGGGGTATTTTCTCTGTATTTCAGAGCTGCTTCCCACTGCCTGGCTGTGAAACCAGTCCTTAAGGAGGGGTGGGGGCGCTTTTTCTTTCCAGATCAGTACACCAAAGCTGCGCAGATCTAAACTCAGCTGCAAAAGTACCTAAACAGCTATGTTACACTTAAAGTCAGTTGACATTTAAAGTATTTCTCTATGGATACGACGCTAAAGAATAAACAATTGAAATGAGTTTTAAATAACAGCGCTAGACAACATGTTTCATTCAAGCATATGTGTTGTTCATCATATGGTTCATAATCTTTTCTGAGTAAAACAAATCAACCAGCCATTATTCATGTATCTGCAGCATTTGTCAAATGTGTTTAGAGTGTTGCTAGATGAATAAACCCCAAAGAGAATGAGATTAAAAAAGAGAAAATTAGCTTTGGCAGGATGCTCTTCATGGGAGGGAGGAGAGAGGCTAAGTTCATGGTCCTTATCCCTGCCTGCTTCGTCTCCATCCTCTCTACCCTGCTAGGAGCTGCAAACAACAACAGAGGTAACAATGGATACCTAGTGACGCCATGGGCTTTGAAAGCATCCCATCAATAATTAATTTGTTCTGCTGTGTTCCTCAACACTGGCACGCATGCTTGTCCTTAATCTTTTGTTATGCTGGGTGTGAGAGGTTTCTGTCACATGGACACTCACGACTCTGGAAGATGAATGGGTCTGTGATTACATGATAAAATAACCATTTGCTTGTTATGATAGAATCGTTCCCCTTACCTTCTAATGAGCATCAGTGCTATTCTGATATTCAGACACTTTACAGTATCATTATAAGAGAGCCACCCTATTGGGAGAGTTTTGTATAGAAATAATGACACATTTTCAGCCTAAATCATGAAATGTGTCTGCAAGCGAGAAGAACTTCAACACCAACTTAATTTATATTCCCTCTTTGCCAAATTAAATTCTGGTGTTCAGAATGAATGTTTTTTTCCTCCACAGTATGAGACAAACGGAAACTGTCTCTTACATAAAGTTAAAGCTATTTTCACCAGTAAAACACTGCTGATTTTTTTGGAGAGTTCTTGCCCCCGTGGTACTGTATCTCTTAAAATACATATATATATGCGATTATACACCAATCAGCCACAACATTAAAACCACTGACAGGTAAAGTGAATAATGTTGATCATCTTAGTGGACAGTGCGATGTTCTGCTGGGAACCTTGCATCATGGCTTTCATAAGGTTGTTACTTTGACACATACCACCCACCTAAACATGGTTACAGACCAAGCACCCCTCCTCATGGCAACAGCACTTCCTTTCGGCAGCAGGCTTCCCCAGCAAGACAATGCACCCCACTACACCCCATAAACTGCTCAGGACTAGCTTGAGGAACACGACAAAGACCCCATGGCCTCCAAAAACTCCCCAGATCTTAATATGATTGAACCTCCATGAGCAGTCCCACCCCATAACCCACAAGAGCCAATGGATTTGTAACCAACCTCCCTGTGCCAGACACCACAAGACACTCCCAGAGCTCCCGCGTCCATGGCCTATATATAACCTTATGTGGCTATAGATATATCGATACACCAGTATCACGTGGTGATAGAAAGACAGTTTTGAAAGTGTTCATAAAACAGTGTTATCTAACATTTGAACAGTTTTTGTGAGTGAAGGATTTTCTTCAATGGTGCCGAACAAGGTTGGTCATCAGAAAAGATTCAGTATTCAATCTTAAGTCCCAACAACAATTTGCACCACGCTGTGACATTGAGGAAAATGTTCTTTCATTGAAAACAAACCCCCCCAAAAATCTGCTCTGTAGATGGTGGATGTAGTTTCATAAAATACATATTTCATCTTGCAAACAAGATCCTTTTCATTCAAGGTTTTATCCATGTTATCAGCATGTGAAACAAGGAGAAACTGAGCTCCCTTTCAGTTGACCCCAACATTACAACCAGTAGGACGATATGAGCATGTCAACATATCTCACTGTACAGCTGTGTTACACATTGCTTTTGTGTACATTATGATTCCAGGAATACGGAGTTCCAGCTACTCTGATTCAAAGGGAAACACAAAGGTACTTTCTATTCTGTTCGCCTCTATAGACAGATACAGACTAAGGCAGATTGATCCACAGCATGAATTTATTATGGGAGGTGAATACAACGTTGCTACTCCGCCTTTTCTGCTAATTTATCCCGGTGGCCTCTTGTGGTATTAGAATATAAAAAAAATCTCCTGTGGCCTAAAAAGGCTTTCCCCACCGACTATACCATCTTAAAGATATGCCTGCAAGGTCACTTTGCAATTTCTTCCAGAGGCAAGAAAACACTATTTTGGGTTGCATGGCGTCATCACAATGTAAAGTCTATGGGTCGAGCAGGAATACACAACACATAGAGAAGTGTAGTGGGTCAGATAACATGGTAGCCAGAAACGTTTTTGGCCAATGTGGTGGTTGAGCAGTTTTCACGGCTGGGCATCATTTTGAAGTCCAGGATCCAGTTCTTATAATATATCCTTAGTCCACAGCCACAGTAATAACATGTTCTCTTTTAATAGCAAAAAAAGAAGACAGAACCCCAGAGACCGTAAAGCAAAATTATTTGCCAAGTTATTTTCTGTTCTTTTATTTTTTTCCAGCAAGGACAGCCTCTCATCATGCAGCAGAGGCTCAGACAGAAGGAAAACCCAGACGTTCTGCTTGTAAGACTGAGAGGGTTATGCTAAATTTGGCCTGCTTGGTTGTGTCAATATTATGACAGTTTTCCAAGGTCTGCAGGGTTCAAAAATATTCATGCCTAGTGGGTGAATGTCAAGGCACAATCAGGGAACTGGCTCGGGCACAAAAACTCAGTGCAGTGTTCTTTGTGTAAATATACCACATTTTTGGATTATTTGTTTGCAAAGTGATGTCCATTGTTCCTGTACTTACTATCAGTCACACTGTGAACATGAGCACAAATGTCCCCACTGCTAAAAGCTGTTAGGCCAAGGTATATGTTTCATAAAAAGATCCAGCAGTCTGAAAATTGCAAGTATCATATTAAAACATGTTCATTTGTGGGTTAGATTAACACACAGTTTGCAAAAGAATCCCCCGCACTGCCACAGCAAGACCAATCAATCTTTCTGTGCACTGCCCCTTGTGACCTTTTTAGCCGTGGCTCCCTAAAAGCTTCTGTTTTACCACGATCCTGTAACATTTCTACCCTTCTGACCTTTAAATTGAATACTTTAGAGACACAGGAACTTATTACATTTGTGAACTCTTGAACGCCCTTGTGGGTTTTCATTGTTGGACTGTCTTTCCGCTGCTTCCACTGTATGAACACAAACACGTGAAGATTTCCCTGTATGGCACATTCTCTGACATTTAAGCGTGACAAATCCACTGCACTTGATCACTGAGCATAGAGACAGGAAAAGTACTAGTAATTAAAATGGAACATAATTTGCAGAGTCGTGCTTGTTCAGGGACATAGCACCTATTTTGCCTTGTGAAAACACAAAGTGTTCACAGATTAAAGTAGCTATGCAGTTGTCTTCCTGTGCCATGATGACAAAGGTGTGAAACTTCAGTCATCGCACTTTCCTTCTTTTGTTTTTAAACCTAGTTTCAGTATTTTGACAAGTCTCAGTCTACTTTAATTCAGTTTTGCCTGGGAAGCAAATTTGCTATCAGCACTGAATAGTAGTGTTCCTTATTGCATCTATTTTTAGTTGCTGAAATAAAACAACATGAAGGACAGTATGCATAATGAAGTGAACATGTATATACAGTATACAACATGTTTTAACAGCTACAACAATAAAACCACCTGCCCACCATTGTGTCTTCCTTGTGCCACCAAACCAGCTCTGACCCATTGAGGCATGGAGTCTACAGACCTCTGAAGGTGTCCTGTGGTAGAAGAAGTTAGTAGCAGATCCTTTAAGTTGCAAGGAGGAGCCTCCATGGACATTTTTTTCAGCACACATCATCCAAAAGAGGCCACTGTCATCAGAGAATACTGCTATCATGAAGGGGTGTACCTGATCTGTGACCTTGCTTAGGTAGTTGGAGAGTGTCAAACTAATATCCACATGAATGCCAGGACTCAAGGTTTCCCAGCAGAACATTGCCTACAGCACCACACTGCATTCCCTGACTTGCCTTTTTTTAAGTGTATCTTGCTGCCATTTCTTGCCCAGGTCAATGATGCACGCAGATCTGGACATTCACATGATGGAAAAGAAATTGTGATTCATGAGATTAGGCCACTTCAGTTTGGGCGCTCTGGCCAGTCTGCATCCATGCAGCACTGTACACAGCAAGCTGCTATGCTTTGAAGGTCCTAACACCTATCTATCAGAGCTAGCATTAAAGTTTTCAGAAGTTTGTGCGACTGTATCTCTTGTGCAGGTGCGCACCACATGGATCAGTGTTTAGGCTGGCCTTGGTACAGGTGGTAAAAAGGGTTGTCCACCAGTGACAAGGTTGGCAGTTTGATCATTTGCTGAAGTGACTCTAGCAAAATCACTGAAGCCCAAGTTGCTCCACATGACTGAGTACCTTGCATGACAGCTAACCCTAACCCTGCCATTGGAATGTGAATAGATAAATGAGAAACACATTGTAAATATCCTTGTTGAACCAAACCAAGGTTAAAAGGATCTATACAAGGGCCAGTCATTTACCTTTGTCCTCCTTGTACAACAGCGAGCCTGGGGCGCCCACTGGTTCACTGATTGTCCTTTCTTGGACCACCTACTGAGAACACACCACAAGACCTGCCATTTCGGAGGTGCTCTGTCCCAGTCGTTAAGCCGTCACAATTTGACCCTTTCAAAGTCATTTCTGCTCATTTTTCATGCCTCCAACACATGATATTCATGAACTAACTGTTCACTTCCTGCCTGATGTATCTCACCCCTGACCGACCAGGGGTGAGATAATTAATGCTCAAGATAATTAATGCTATTCCATTCACCTGCCAGTAGGTTTAATGTTGTAACTTCATCTGTGTATATAAAGAAAAACAGCATTAGGTTATTTGTAGCATGGATGCACATTATTGTACACTAACAGAAGCTGCAGTGAGGAGAATTTGCCTAATTCCTTACAAATAGCCACACGCTCCAACTCTTTCACTCACATTTACTCATACACTGACTCAATCATTGTCACTCACACTAACCCTCACAGTCACTCATTTGCCCTGACTTGTATTACTGTGCTGCTATGTTAAATAGCTGGTACAGTGAAAATGGAAAGCACTGTATTTGGCGAGGTTGTAAAGGAAAAGTACCCTCAATGGGCTTTGAATTGCCAAGGTCCTGAATAAGCATTGTAATATGGGCTTGCAGGCAGCAACCAAATGTGCAAGGAATTAGATTTGGCATTACTGACATCAGCCTTCACCCTTGTAAATCCATAACCTACACAAATACGGACACTAATATCATTGTCCTATAATGTAAAGGATTTCGTTCAGGAACTGCATGTGGTTTAGGGAGTGGTCGGTTTGGCTTTGCAGCATGCTCAGACGTGGAGCTTTGTTAATGACAAGCAGTTCAAAGCCGTAATGCTGCAAAGGTGTCGTGATAATGACAGTCATCAAGATCATGAAAATCTGTTAGAGACAGTGGCAGTACACCAGGGACAGTTTTTGTAATGGTTATAACTATTCAGAAATATGCACAATGAGCACCTATAGCTGCTGAGCATCTAAGTATCCATAACCCTGGCAAAAAAAAATCCATTCATTAGAGTAGCTTTTACACAATAGTCCCCACATATGTATACTAATTGGAAAAACACACTATAAGAACAAGGCCTAGCTCCTTGATAACTAACTCTTAGTCTGGTGCCTCATTGGGATCATTAGCACAATATGACTCTAAACTGGCCTGTCATATAATGAAGAATAAATATTTCACTAGCCTTGCTATCCAAGTGACATTAATAAAAATCTGTCCTCAGTTTTAGAGAGGATAAGAAAGGGTTTATTCACACCAATTGCAGCAAATTGGCCCTAGCTCTGTTAGGCCAGTGGTCATATGAGCAACACTTCGTCTTCAGTGGTTTAGATTTCCCACAAAACAATTGGCAGGCTGCTGCTCTCTCTCACTGCTACTCAGCCTCAGTGCTGTGCAAGAAAGACTGCAAAGAAAAATGATGCTCCCATGCCACTTGCACACACTGCTTTGGGCAGACTATCATTCCCATTAAACTAATAACAGTTAGCTTCTTATCTCACAATGTCTTGGCAAAGTCACTTCCACCCTTGAACAAAACACAATGTCTTTGAATGCTGGGGCTTAATCTATCACTGAGGCCCAAATGAGACTGCATAATCCTCTGCAATTTGCCTTCTTGTATTCTACATTATCACTGATTTCTACAGCATTTTTTTATTACACATTTTATTTTTGCTTTTTGGGGACATTGATGCTGTCCTTCAGTTTCACAAGCAGCCGGAATTTAATTATTTTTTTCATCTTGCTGTTCAAACAACAAAATCACTGCACTTAGAACCTACTACAGGATGTGTTTTCTCACAAGACTCTCATCCCATAATCACCTTTACAAGTGTGTGTTTGGGCTTTAGTGAAAATGAAGATAAAATTTTAAAGTAGTTAGTGTAAATACTTAAAATTTAATTGAAGTCTGAGCCACTAGAGATCTGAAAGGTTGGCTGCAAGTTGCACATTAAGTCCTGTAAGCCTGAAAACAGTGACAGACCAGAGGTTGGCACAGTCGAGTAAGTTCCCCAATAAATTAGTTGATGAAAATTTTCTTGTGGTCATAAATTAAACTGGAGAAAACTTAAATGTGCAGCTACTCCCTGAAAATTTCAAAAACAGCTGTCTTTAAACCGGATGGGCGATTACAGTGAATTTCAGTGTTTTAGTCCTGCATAGTGCAAATAAACCATGTTTGAAGCATCCTCATTTAATTTCCCGTTTTGCAAGAACACTCATCGATAGCTCTGTAGTCCATCTAACAGTTATAGACAGGTGAGATTTTAATGTAGGAACCAGTCAAAACGAACAGAATGTCAAGTTCAAGTAAAGCAGGGCCAGCCGTCATTCATTTGTACACACTGAGAAGGCCCAAACTATGGGGAACAGTCAAGAGAACATTTAGCATTATAAGACATCTCTGATATATATATAAAAAAATGTCATCTGCAAACATGGATATGTCTTCCTTTGATAGTTAAAGGAGAGAGTGGAATGGGTTCAATGGTAATTTTCGCATATGATAGATGTAAAACTAAGGAGAATAAGTGGACAAAAATATCCTCACTTAGTTGTCGTAGGAGGGTTTGACTTAGACTTTTGTTCTAATAGGGGCCCCAGCCTGTTTTTCTTCTGGCCATTAAGATTTTTTTCACACTGAGAGACACATAAAACAAAACTCAATCAGGGCCACAAGGCTTAAATCACTAATTTTCATACACTTGGAGAAAACTTATTTTTTGTTTATTGAATCTAACAGTCTCACAAACAACAAATCGGTACAGCAAAACATGCAAAAGTTCGTTTACGTCCCAGAAACCAGTAAATCCTGGTTGTCAGACAGTAGCCAAAAGTTTTTTCAGAGACAAAACTGCTTTGGCTTGTGCAGTACCTGGAAAATTGCACACTATGGAAACCATAATGATGGGAGTTTTGAAAATAACCAAACAGCACTGAAATGACTGACAACTCGAAAGACATTTTCCATTCTTCAGAAATTTGGAAGTTCAAAGCAACAATTCAGTCCTTAAAAGAGACATCAGCCTTGACAGAGTAATTTAGCAACTCTGGTGAAATAGGTCCAATTATAACAATGATAGCTGACAGTTCCTGGGGGATGCTGTCTAAATCAGGATGTTTGGCTAAGTCCTAAAGGCAGTAAAGCTATTGTGGAGCAAAAAGAGCATCCAAGTTATTAGCCCGGATGGCAGACAGTGATGGAAGGTAAAGGGAGTTGAGGAATTGAATTATTTTTGTGCTCTCACCTTGAGAGCCAGCAGTGTGTCATTTAAAATAAAAACTGAAAGCATTTTTCCCCATTGAGCTACTATGACGAACATAGAATTGTTTGCATGTGAAATGTGTTTACTTTTGTAGCCTCACTGGTAAAAAAACAAGACAAGTCTTTCTGTTCTCCCACAAAAAGTATGCTGGACTTTTGATTAAAAAATATTTTTGGGGGATTCTGAGATCAGATTTTAAATAAGAAAGCTCTTCTCGTCTGCTGGCTTTTAAAAATTTAACTCCATAATTTATGGACATGATCTTAAATGATTGAACTTTCCTTGAACAAGACCCATATAGAGTGATGCTTTTACTACTTGGATGGCAGTATGCACTAGTGGGCTAACCCACATTTGGTCACCAACTGACTTATCACCTTTTGTACAAGTCTGCAAGCATCTGGCTTCCATATGCCCAACACACTCCTAACACACCATGCTAAACCACAAGCATCCTGAAGCTGACAGATTTAATGGTAACACAAAAATCCATTTTACGCCATTATTAGAAAACAGCAAAATGTGGGTTAGCCCACTTGTGCATACTGCCATCCAATTGTTGTTGGCTATTGGAGTCTGTCTGTAACACTTTATAGTTCTTTGTCTTTTTTCCCCCATTTTTTTTGACTTCGCAAATTGATAATGATGATGATGATGATGATGATGATGATGATGATGATGATGATGACGATGATGATTATTATTCATATTAAATTTAATATTTGTTTGTTTGGGTTTGGGTTGCTGCTTGATTCATTTTTCTATTCTATCTTTCTAATTTTGTACTGCTGTGTCTTACACTTGTGGCTGGACTATACCATTACTGCCTTGAGGGAGTAGCCAACAGCTAACCATTGACCCAGCAGCACAGTGCCATTATTTATTGTACTGCTCATCTCGCAGTAAAATAATGTATCAGCTACACTAAATGTTAGCCATTAATCAAATGCTATAATAATAATGTTATCTTTACCTTCTTTGGTTTATTTATTCATTCATAGCCACTCATGTATAACTCATTCATTCATTCATTAGCCTTAGGGGCTACAGCTCTTTGTGGGTGTGTTTCATTACATGACACACACTGTGTAGCCAATAAATTATTACATTGTGAGCAGTGCTGGATAGGCTACATTATGTTACTGATGCCACTGGGTCCATGGCTGGGTGTAGGCTACTTCGCTGCTAATAGCACAGTCCAACGATAAGCGCAAAACACAATTGTTAAAAAAATAAAATAATGGGTCATTTTTTATTTTTGTTAAAAAATATATAATTCTGAAGCAAAAAAAACAACAACAAATGTGAACCATTGAAAATTAAATTGAGAAACAATTATCCATTTGTGACCTTAAAAAAACCCAAAAATGGATAAAAGTTCCAAACCCATTTTTCAATTGATTCATCTGGATGCTCTGAAATGAACAAAGAACTGCAAGGCGTTACTCAGACCATGAGACGTACATGCATTTAAAGGTGAGCCATTGCAGATGCTGTTTTATCTTGGAAAAAGAGCCATTTGGGTTTTCGTTTTGCCAGCAAGACAAATGTGACAAATGTGTTTCCCTATAGACGAGCTATTACGAGCAGCAGTTTGGCCTCAGACCCCTACAGATATTCTGCTCATGGCCTCTGCAGCAATGGCTCCGTTTTTATTTATTTTTTTCAACTGCAGGGCACCATCCATTGCCAGGGCTACTCGCCTGTCATCTTGGCGTACAGACAATGGCCTCCTGACACGAGAGCTCCTTGTAAAAGATGTTGCCATCCCTTGGTCTCTGTGCAATACACACAGACACATAAAAGTCCCAACAAACATGTGGACCCATGAACGCACACATAAATGTAATCTGCTCCGGAGTCAGATCCCATCCCTTTGTGTTTTAAATAGTAAAGGAGGGTGAGGGAGTGCTGTTGGGAGTGGTGCAGACTGGTAAAGCAATCACTATTTTCAAGCCGTTTTGGTGTCACCTCCCACCCTTCACAGACACCACACCATTCCAGAGGGTGGAGAGATTTCAATCACTTTATAGCTGCCACCGTGGCTTTAGTAAATTGTTGCCAGCCAAATCCATGTCGATCCGTTGAGTGATTGCATGCTGCAAAAAGGTCTAATCTCATTTTCTGTTCCGATCCTGACTGCCTGTAAACGAACAGACATTAAGTTGAGGTCTTCAGTGTGCTTTCATCAACGTTGCATCATATTGCAAAGGCGTTTAATGAGCTGAAACTTATTTTAAAAAATACGATGGAAAGTTACCAGTCATCAATACAGCTTTAAGGATAGTGTTAGGTATAATACACAGCATGTTAAAAATGCCCACTGTGGAAAGTGTCTTTCATGGCTGTGAACTGATGCAGTGCATGATTGGTCTTACATGATGCGATGAATTCACTTTTCCACCTTACAGAGGCTTCTTACAAAGACACCCGTGGTCTGTGGTCATGGATTTTGCTGATGTCAAACGCATAAAAATGCTTATAGAAGCCCAGCGCTGCAGGCTTATTTTCCAGTGCCTGCAATCTTAATGGTATTCATGCATTTAATGGTGTCCCTAAAAGACATGAGTCATGGAAAAATTATAAGCTGATGTATATGAGCTGCATCCCTTAAAAACAGAGGCAATAAAGGGCTATTTCATACAAAAATCAAAGAGGATTTTTTTTTTAAAAATCATGTTAAATAATTACTGTATAATATTGCTGATTATAGTGACACCTGCCTCAAATATCACAGTCCTTATTGTGTCAGCTTAGCTTTATTAGAGCAGCTCTGGCAAAAAATAAATAAAAAAGGAACCACAATCTATTTTGGCATCGCTTTTGATTAATAACACGAGAAAAAGATTACACCTGAAATACTTCAGCAACTGTGCAAATAACTGCCTAGTCGGTCACACTTTGCAGTCATCCTCCTGGGCCCTTGTCAGTGTCTGCTTTGTGATTCTGTGCTGTTTGTTTTGTTTTGTTTTGTGTAACACAAATTCACTCACGGTGCAGCATCTATCCGTTGATCCATACTGTCTCACTATGCAGTACACTACAATCAATGTGGATGTATTTATGTATAAAAATGGTTATTTCATCCACAGTGTAACAGAAGTAGGAGTTTTGTGTTGGTATCACACCAAATCAAACAGTCTCCTTCCCCTCTGCAACATGACAAAGTGTCTTTAACCCAGTGAAATTGTTTGTCATCTGCTGTACATTAGAGCTCCACTGGGGCATCAAAAATCCATTTTAGACGTCATCTGTTTTCTTAGCAGAGCGCTTTCATACTAAGCAAATGACAGACAGCTCCCATTTTAACCCGTCACAGATTCCACAGTGAAAATGTCTGAGCTTGCACAAGGCTAATGGTTTGCATCAGATGCCTCATTTGAACAAGGTGGCGAGTTGGGCTGAGAACGTTCCCACTCTGTCATTTTTTCAATGAAGACTGGCATCATTAACCCTAATGTACTGTATAATGTTTTCCCCTTAAAAGCCCAGATTTTTGTTTTAATGTATTTAAATAAATGTTCAGAGTATCCTGCAAACACTGGTTCACGATAATATGAAAGAATATATCAGAAATATATAAGAAAATACCTCTGTATTCCTCATTTTCTCTTCTATGTGCTTCCATGAACACAAAACAATTCTTACTTATTTTTACAGTTGCACTTGCTTCAAGCAAATCTAAAATTGGCATGTTCTAAGGGGAAATATGGTGGCTGGGCGACTACAAAGAAGTGCCACATATTTGCTTTGATTGCCTCATGGTGCACTGATGCCAAGGAATAAAATAAAAGAATGACTCTTTGACTCGTGCATATGGGTGTCCAGACATGGAGCGATGTGCCATATTCATCAGTGTTTGGAGTACACTGCATCCCTTAGGGTGCTATCATGGGCATTTTACATATTTCCATTTTATATTGGTGATTAGTGCAATGTGCCACTTAAAATTCTTTAATTATGTTAGGTTTTATTCATCCGGGCCGCATCTTCATCTTTATTCGGGGAAATTATTTAAAGTCCTTGAGCATTTTTCTCTGACCTTGCTGGAAGTCTAACAGCTGCTATCTGAGTTTAGCACCGCGCCACATGGTGCATGGTTTATTAATCACAATGAATCAAATGGAAAAAAAACAAAATCCACATTTCTGTCTTGTTTGATTTACAACAATACACAATGCAGCACGGACAACCCACTGTGATCCAAAGTCTGTCTGAAATGCAGTCAAACAGAGCTGCATCTGTCAACATTTGCTGAAGGTGGTTAGGGCAGAAACCAGTAGAATTTACACAGCTGAACAGAGCCTTTCTTTAATTGCACCAACAGACTTTTGTATACATAATGTTGAGTTCCCCGAGGTCATAGTAGTGTCTGTAACTACTAATGTTAGGTGCAGACTTGCATCCTCCAGAATATATAATAGTCGGTACTTGGTATTGATCTCTATAGAACACTTTTCTTTCTAACCATTCCTATCCAAAGGCAGGTCAGAGGTCAGAATTTGCCACAGAACTTTATGTTAATCACTACAGTCTACACTCACCAGTTTGGATGTTAGCTGACCTTTAGACCTGAACTCTGATATTCTGACTGAAGGACAGAAACTTTGTTTACTTCAGCTCCCTGCTGTCTTTACCAGTTCATAAGAAAGCTCAATAACTGTTGAGAACTGCTGGATTAAATAAATGAAATAACAATATAGCACAATTCTTTACATATGACTTTTTAGAGGAACCTTGTGGAGCTCACTGCCCAGTCACAAAACCTATTAAGGTGTAGTATCTTGCTTGTATGATACAATACACAGCAGTAGGATGAAATCTGCAGTCACAACTGTGTCTTTTGTTCCAGCCTTTTTCAGGTAAGAGGATGGGTAAAGCTATGATACAATAGCAATTTCACAGGAGCATGGAGATCAGCCGAGCAAACAGGCAACAGCAAATAAAACCATTTAACCTCTTCAACCCGCCTACCCTGTAGAGGCAAATGGCAAATACATAAAGGTTTGGGCAAGCAAACTGCGGGGAGGTTGGATACAACATGTATTGCATTCAGACCGGCCGCTGCATTGTGTCAGCAGAATCTCATTATTTCTGCGCCGTTTCTGAGGCAATTATTAGGTGGGGAAAATGCTAGCTCTCTTTTGGGTGGCTTTATTTGTTCCAGGGTTATGGCCATTTCTCAACATGCCAGTCCCCTCGTGGTGTGTGTTTGGTGTTTATGTCTGTGCGAGTGAGTAGGAGTTAGGGAGTGCACTGGGATCATTATTAGCAGTTTCTGTGACCAAACGCCAATGCTGAAATGACTGCTGGGACTTTAAGTAAGTGACTGAGGGGTCAAATGTCAGGAGGGACTTTGCTTTTCTTTCATCTGGTAATTAGAGAGAGCTGAACGATACCACAGTGTGAGTGTGGGGGGGCTTAGCCAGCAACAGCTTCATGATGACGCCATCCCCTTCCATAAGTTACTGATGTTTCTTTGCTATTTAAAGGGTCAAATACTGTCCAATGCCAGAAGAAAAGACAGTTGTGTGTGGTGTTGCTCTGTAGTAGAAATAAGAGTATTACTAATGACCTCTGTACACTGGAAAGCAATTGCTGTTAACCAAACCTCATCTCAAGTTGCTAATTTGAGTAACCTAAATGCACCAGCATCCATCTGCCCATCCATTAGCAATACTGGTTTTATAATGTAGAGGGTCATTGAGGGCTGGAGCCTATCCAAGCTGACACTGTGAGGTAAACCAGTCCATCACAGGGCAGTGCACTGTCAATTAAGGTGAAACAAGCGTGAATCCTGCTGGATCTCGCTGAATGTGGGAACTGCTCTGTTCACCTCTACCAAGGGTTTCTTTCTTTGTCTGATATGAGTCACAGCTGCAACGGAGAGAAAATAATTATAGGACATCTTATGAATTTAAGCATGTGAAAACGTTTGGGTGTTGCTGCCAGTAGAGATGAGGTGTCAAAAAGAAGGGGAGGAAAAGAATTGCTTCTGTGGTTGTCCATTTGTTTGTCCCTCCCACCTGTTGTACTGTCAGCTGTCCTTGTAAGTGATGCCTATATGAATCGACTCACTGATGCTTTTGTTGACTTGTGCAGTCTAATTGGGATCAAGACCTCTTCCTCTGAAATGGAAATTAAAGAAAAACAAACAAGTACAAACGCAAAGTGGTAAAATGAGCAGTGAGTGAGTATGGATCCAGCAGTCGTGTGTTTTTTTTTCTTATTTAATCAACACAATTCACAGGCTTAGGTAAACAGCTTGACAGGCAAAGGGGGGAAAGACTTTTGTTTTAATTCAGTTTGTGCTTTGTGGTTTATTATTGCCTGAGTAAAATTAGGTTAACATGTTTTTGTTTTTGTTTTTTTTAGCAACATAACAAATTTATGCATTGTATCTATATTCATATATGTCACAACAGCTGTATAAAAACATGGGGCACTAAAGCCTCTCAGCTCCGACAGAAACTTGTTGCAAAATGCATTTAACATTATTTTGCTTTACATTTGCATTATATTTAGAGTTAGTCCCTAAAGGGACAGAGCTCTACTGAGTGTGTTATGGTTTATTATTATTATTATTTATTTCCTTATTTTTTTGTATTAAGCTGGGGCCCAAATTACTGTGAGCTAGAATGAGCAGGAAACACGATACTTGGCCCAGTAACTGGAAATAATGTGCAAAAGTGTTTCTTTACAAAAGATGCTATAATGAAGGTCCAAAAGTGCTGTTTACAAAAGGCAACACCCCTCCCACTGTAAGTCAGATTTTACTCGAAATTTGACCCCCACAAAAGGAAATTGACGTTCACTTCTTGGATTTACATTGTCTGCTGTACACCATTGCAGGGTGAAGCTACACAATTCTACCATAAGTGGGCACGACTGGTGAAAAAACATGGCCGCCATCAATCAAAAGTCTGCGCAAAGTTTGGCAAAAGCTCTACAAAAGCCTTTTAAGCTAAACCAATCGGGTGCTCCACAGATGCCACTGAAAAACCGGTGGACAGAATTCCACCAATTTTGATGATTTTCATGAGTCCAAACCAAACTCTGAAGTGCCATGTTGACTGGCGCATGTGTGTGAAATCTGTTTATTTTAACTGGCATTTTATGGCTTTGCTCAATTTGCTGTGAGCTGTAACTACTTACAGTGACATAAAACCTGTCAACATAAGGATCAAAGTCCAGTGCTGCCACTGTTGGGCCCTTGAGCAAGGCCCTTAACCCTTCCTGCTCCAAGGGCGCTGTACCATGGCTGACCTGTGTTCTGACCTCAACTGGTATATGCGAAAAAGAACATTGTCACAAATAAAGCTTTAGAAAAAAAAACTAGAGCCTGCAGAGGGAGAGTGCAGCACAGCCTTCCTGCTAATGGACAAGATTGGTCCAGAAACATGGCAACAATCAACCAAAAACCTTTTGAAAGTGTGGGGCTTCGCTGGTCATTAGCCATGACTCAGTCTGTCCTTGAAAAATTCTCTTAAAACTCAGTTGCTTATCCTGCGCTATGAAATTTTGTTCATTTTTGTCAAGCCCAAGACCAGTATGTTGCTGCTCACAGCTGTAATTTCGGGCAATTGAGCTGCTTCCTTCTGTTGAGCAGAAAGAGGCTTCAACCCACAAATTGCCACTTGAAGCAGTATTTTTACATTTGGCCCTGCTGTTCCAGTCCTGATGATTAATCCTTTTTTTTCATGATTGTTGATGCATGACATAGTGGCTGTGACACTAAGTGCATGATTTTCTTGTGAGTATATGGTCGGGTTCACTGTTCTGTTCCGAGAGTTGAAGTGTTCTAAAGTAATAGCTCAGACAGCATGGGCTGTCAAATATTAAAACTTTTCACATGTGCTCAGAGTACCTAGTACATATTAACTATTTCTTGCCTCCGAAGAGCAATGATTAAAATAAGAGTTGCTACATTTCATTTATAGAATTAGGGTTGACACTGATGAATGAAACAGTGATTGAAGGTTAATTACATGCCAAGATTGAAAAGGGAAAGCCATGTAATTATTCAACCATTTCTGTGAAGCTTTGAGTTTTACTGCTACACCAAGTTAAACTCATCCATAAAAAAGAAGAAAATTCATCATCCAGTACCAATGATTGACTCTACCTTTAGGGATTTTGTAGTGGAATGTCAGTCTACATTTTGCAGCAGCAAACGGGTCCAGTGGGATGCATTATTCCCCCAAAGTTTAATTAAAGACTGATATGTGGTATCCAAGATATTGACATAGGGGAAATTAAAGAAATGTTATATCACTGACATGTTGGAAAAGCCTATAAAGGCAACATGACAGGTATGCTTCAACTTCTGTCAGAATGCGCTCAAAGCTGTCCAATATACTGTGGATGACTTTATTGGTTTCACTGTGGAAGTCAATTACCTGCCATTAAAGCACCAGTTTAATTTTGGGTTGATGGGCATGAAAATAAAGGCCACTCATATCTGCAAAATTCTAAAGATGCCAAAAATATGTCAGGATGAATGTTTAGGAAATGCATAGAAAATGAACCAAAGAGAATCTACTGTATTTTCCATTTTATGCACAAAATGAGGGGGTCTTCTTGTTTTATTACAGTCATATGAAATGTTGAAACTATGACCTATTAGAGCTATAGAAAATATGACACATGTATGTAAGGAATTGTTAAAGGGAACACTTGAGAAGACTGTCAGGATTAAATACTAAAATTCACTGAGGTGGTTAATGTAATCAGCCAGACTAATCAAACCAGCCTGGTATCATGAAATGACATATCATTAACACAGCAAGTTATTTTGCATGTTATCACTATGCATTGTTTGCTGTATGAATCACTTTACCCCAAGCACTTTTGATTAACAACACCCTCAACACTGTCCTTAACCATTTTGTCATTTAACATTATGAAATGATGTAAAATGCTCATACAACAAACACTGCAGCACCTTCTTTTACCCTTTCTCTGAAACGTTAAGTCTGCTGTGAGTGGTCAGCTGGTTCAGCAAAAATGAGGTATAGAACACTGGTTATCTATGGAGCCCCTAAAGGGACATGGGCAGAAAAAAATTAAAATGTAAGTTTCTCATGCACATATCTTGTGCGAATGCAAAACTTTCTTGTGCTCATGAGAAAGTTTCTCTTGTTCACGAGAAATACGAGAAAGTTTCTCATGCGCAAGAGATAATTTTGGGTGAAGATCGCATGAAGATATTCACAGATTCGGACTTCCGGCATCAATAACTCATTAGCGATACGTTGTCAAAACATAAACGATGCCTCTTTCCCATCGTTGTAAGGTAGACAATGTGCTACAAGCCCAGCTTCATTAAAAGTAGCTGTCTTTCAGGCTGCAGAAATAACATTGGTGTCTATGTGCAGCCAGCTGTCCGAGACCACAGGGACCGTCTGCAAATTGCAAAACTGCTGCAACAGCGGAGAGAGACACCACACAAATATTCAATAACGTCGCCCTTATACACTGTAGTGTCACCAAAATCACTGCAGCCATCGACTGGCTCCCTTTGATCAGAGCACAACACTTGGTTTGAGATATATGTATGTATAAAAATCATACCGTCTGCAAAATTGTAATTTGCAGACGGTCCCTGTGCACTCATAGTCCAGTCAGCTGCACATAGACACCAATGTTATTTCTGCAGCCTGAGACACAGCTACTTTTTAAAAAACTGGGCTTGTAGCACATTGTCTACCTTACAACGATGGGAAAGAGGCATCGATATTTTTTTGACAACGTATCGCTAATGAGTTATTGATGCCGGAAGTTTGCGTGCGCACGGGATCGTTTCACATGCGCACAAGAAACTTACATTTTAATTTTTTTCTGCCCATGTCCCTTTAGGGGCTCCGTAGTTATGTACTATAAACAAAGAGTATAGTCCTCTAAGAGCTGTCGGCTTCTAAAAAACAACAACAACAAAAAAAACAAATACAAGTTTTAAACCAGGAATGGACACAGAATCAGAAGAGACCGCTGCAGATGGTACTAGGTTACGCAATGCACAATTTCTTCATGCCGTTATGCTACGATTTCTGAAATTACTTTGATCATGACCTTTTTTTTTCGCATGTGTACCATTGGGGAAAGCTTACAAACAAGCCAGCTGAGTTTAGGTTGCACTGAAACACAAAAGGCAACATGAAAACACAGTAATCCACCCTTGGTCCTTGGTTATTGGTTTCAGATTGGTCTTAAGGTTTCCACAGTTTCTAAAGAGCCCTAAACATTGCAGTTTTGGCATAACTCTGACCTGTGGACATGCAGTCATAGCTAATGGTTGCACAACATGCTAGCACTAGGAATTTTCCTATTGCCGTCGGGACATTACTATTAAATGATAAAAGAAAATAATTCACTTAATCTTCAGTTTTACAGATATCAGGAGCGGAGGAAGACGTTTGCTCGTGGTTGAGGCATTTTAGAAGCGGCTCTTGCTAGAAAATAACAATGGCGGACTGTGAGGCAACTTTTCGTTCTTTGTTTATGGGTGTGTCACAGTAGCTGCTCGATGGGCATGATGTGAGTTTAAGACATGGCAATGTAAAATAAGTAACGGAAGAAACGCTTAGACTTCCAAGGAGGCATTTCAGGCGGGTAAGGAAAATGTTTTTTAGTGGGAGAGAACAACTTTTGAACTTTTGTAACTTTGCAGTCCTTGTAGATGCCTAAAACACATAGAAGAAAAGGCAAAAATCCAAAAAGCAAAATATGAGCTTGCAAAAGGCATTCGAAGTGACATCCTATGTGTACTCAACCTCATGTCACCATTCTGATCAGACCAGTGCAGTAAGTATGGGACATATGTCTCCTAGAGCAGGCCAAAGCCTTGTGATGTTACAAGCTGTGTTTCTATTCCAAATGGCCTCATCACAGGCCAGCAGATACTGAGTTCTATGGAAACTAAGAAAAGCTGGATGACTCAGCGGCACAAGAAAGGCAGGTTTCAATGCCAAAAGAGTCAACAGAAATCTCCTGCCCTAACTCTGATCCACTTTCCTAAAATAACTAACCTTGCTGCATCACTCGGCAGGCAAATTATGTCAGGCTCTCATTTCTTTCCATTTGTATTCAAATTCTCTGCATCTCGTTGGATGTACTATGCAATGTGAAATCAGGTTCTCGAAAAAAAAAAACAGAGTGCCATAATCACTTTTCTGTCATGGGATTTCTCCCTGCACTCCCGAACTTCAGACATGCACCGCCTCCTTCCACTGGCATCCTGACTCAGCACTAATCTCTCACTGGGCGGAAACAAATATCTACAAATGTCACCTCCCTGACATAATGCAGACATGCTATAGCTCGAGCTCATTTGGCAAATTATTGACGAACAGCATTGAACCTTCCAATTATATAAGTTTTGACCTTTAATTACAGTGTCTCATCAGACCAATTAGTGTAAATACCACAACACGGTGCCAATATTCATCCTAGCATGTATTGTCAAGTTCCTTTGACATTGCGCACGTGTTTGTGCCATGAATTCTAATCCCTCGGTTTGGTTGTTTGAAGCTCCAGAGCACAACATAAAGATCTGAATGTTGCTGTGGAGGGTATCATCTAACGTCTCATGTTTGGCAAACAAAATCAAGTGACACGGAGTAATCAATAGTCTCCACTTCTGTTTCATACGGGACAAATACTGTGGTCCTCTGGGATTTTGCTGCGTATATGACTGTACGTCACTCTGTTTAGGAGCCTCACAGTAGATCTAAATTTCTCGCTGATGGCCGAAGTCAAAGAGGCACTTGTCACAGCCTTGGCAGGAATCTCAGAATTAAAGGTGAGGCAGGCCACCACAAGTATCCCACTGATACCGGAGCCAATAAACACTTGCTGCTCCCAGCTGGAGACAAGCCAATGCCACAGGGAAGTAGCAGGATTAAAAGGTCTCTGAACGATTGATAGGGCAAGGTGGGCTCAGCAAAGTGTATACAATGACACATGCTGCGTCCCCCTGCATTAGCGCTGGTGTACAATGTTTTTCAGGTGAAAACATTACTATTGCTGTGTGGTTCTATTCAATCAGCCAAAGGTGCAGAAAAAAAGAAGTCTTTCATAGGATTTTACACCCCTCCCCTCCCCCCCTCCCCCCAGGAGGAAACTAAGTATTGTTATGTACACAAATTTAGTGTTACACCTCAGGATCAAGGTGCCAGAAACACCAGTAAGGGATCTTTGTTGCACGTCACACCCCATCAGTTTGTCCCTCATTCTTTACTATGTCACTGTCGGCTGTCGCGTTTCCCCCTACCCTCCACCCACAGACACACACACCGGTACCGTGAACTTGTTGGTGGTAGCACTACTTGTGCCCAAGTGAATCAAACATTGTGTCTTGACCACCAGTTCATCACAGCAGGCTGAGAACCCATTTGTGCTTTTTAGTTTTTGTTAGCAGGAACTGTATTTGTCTTGAATGAAAGCCAAATGTATGAGACAGACCTAATGCCAACTGCACTGATAAAAGCTCTCAGCTATGTAATTTTTCCACTTTCTGCATTACTGCCATTTTTGTATTTGTGCTTGTTGCGTCTGTCCCTTCACTCTCCAATAACAAGTGGATTGCTTGCCTTTTTGTACTACGAAACCACACTGGACACAAACTATGAGGGGTGCTGTGCTCAATATATTAAAAAGTCTTGAAGGAAATGAAGGAAATACTGCAAAATCTACAAGTTTATGACTCATATCGCTCACAAAATTCATTCCAGAGATTCGTGCCATTGATCTTTTTCAGACACCGAGTACATTCAAACCATGGCATGAGTTTGTTTGAATAGGACTGCTGCACCGGATTCAAAACAAGACCTTGTGTCTTTATTTGGAGCTTTATTAATTGCTAATCACAGACGAGTGGCTTCGGTTGTCGTGATGTGCCTAAATGGCATTGAAACGGGAGAGTCTGAGTGAGAGGCAGTGTGCTTTTCAGATTGAAGTAGTTTGTTTTTGCAGTGTACATACCGCATCCAGCAGGACAGAACAAAGTATGTTTACTATTAGAATGCAGAAGTGGCATAATTATTATTAACCATGATTTTGATAGGTGGACGTCCAAAATAGTTGTGCTGAACTGTAGCTAATAAACTGTCTGTTGTACATACCAGTGAAGTTAGAGTTTCAAGCTTTTGGCTTTAAAAGACCGGACGTGTAATTTATCTCGACGCTCTCCCATTGTTTAATGCGGATGTTTACTCTAGAGTACTGTGGCTCCACACTGTGCAACCACTGGAGCTTTTTAAGCCTGTGCCAATCTTAAATGTGACCCTGTAATTAATCTCCACTTACCAGATAAAGTGGAACACATTCAGTTCTTCTGCCACCTTTGTAAAATAGCCTTTGCAGTACAGGAATGTCTAAATGCGACCTTGCAATGACATTTTGCTCAGCCCCTTGAGTCCTACTTAGCACTCCACTTTTAAGGCTATTGACACATTGTTGTGGCATGAAAGAGCTCTGAGACAAACACGCTGCATAATTGCTTTTGTAAGGAACCCTTTTTGAAGTCTCAAGGGTTCTAATGTAACTCCCATGATAGTGCCATTATCTAACATTGCTTTCACCTTCCTGCCATGATATGGCTCAGAGCTGCAAGTAATCATGGGTAGAGGGGAAGATTAGAAGCGGTGCTCCAAGGGTCTGGTTGTGATCACCTTGATGCATCTCTTTGCGAACGATTCAGCGCCCTTCATTCTTTGTCAAAGGTCACCTATCCAGATCATTAAGGCACCTTTGGCTTGAACTCTGACACAGATCTTCTCCTGCGCCTCCCCACCCACTGACCCGCACCTTCCAGTATTGGGAAACCATCCTTCACATTCCGCAAAAACAAGCCCAAACAAATCTCTCCTCAATAGGGAGTAAATGACTCTTTCACAATCAATGCTATTTTCCTCAGATGCGACACATTAGTTACTGCCACTTGGTACCACGGAAGGTTATTTGTCAAGCAGCCGGTTCACGCTTTTCCGTGAGGTTGTATTTCTAGATTGGTTTTTCCAGCTGAAAAAAGACCAAAGGGACCAAGGACTCATTTCAACATTAAAGCAGCCATGATGAAGAATCTACCATCACATGTGCCATTAAACACTCCTAAACCTCGCCGAGAACATATAAATCTCCTGCATGCAGGTGCCTCGGAGGATGTCAACGTGATAAGAGTGCTGGAGGACCACACAAGCGTTCCCACATTACAAGCTTCTGACTGTGGCTCTAATGGATTATTCCTGTGATCGGTGTCTTGTAACATCACAGGCAACTGCAGTAGCTTCCCCCATCAGACTCCCCGAAAACCAGGACTGGGACACCTAGTCTCATTAAACCAATGTGCTGCTCACTGTAACTTGCCACGCTTTGTTGCCAGCAGACAGAATAATTGGCAGTATCAATTAAGGGCTGCTTACTGACTTACCATCGCACTGGCACACTTCCCCGCTCTCCGGGGCCGAATAGAGTAAAGGATGTCCAGCTTTACCTGAGTACAGCTCCTACCGGTAATTTTAGAGCAAATTATGTTCTTCATTAAGATACACTGGAGTTGTAAGCAACTTTGATTTTTCCACAAACATCCCCGACTTCAGAGAGTTTCTGTTTTACAGCAGCTACTATTTTATTTCAATTCTGGTAAATGTGTTTCCTACTGGCTACGGAAACGATTTAATTTCTTTACCCAAAGATATGTCATTTCAAAGCGGCTGTCAATCGCTCTTGCTTGAGCTGTTATATACAGAAAGTAAACCAGGGCGGTAAAGAAATATGCGAGGAATCAAAGCATCATATTTTTTTTAAAGATTTATATTTGCCACAGGGGATGAAAAAGCAATTTCTCAACTTCTCTGTTTCTCTTTACAGTTCTACGTTTGACCTTGAGGAGGAATACCTGCGCGATCATTGTCTCTTTCATTCCCACCCGTCTGCCATGCCTTGAGAAAATGGGCCGCTGCTCCAAGAGGCAATAAGCAAAGCTCGCTGGGCCGAATATTGGCTGTTATTTGTTTGTCTTTCGCAATGCGCGTAAGTGAGTGAGACGCGCTGAGAGGAATGCTTTAGCTCTCGCTCAGCGTATCGCGTGTGACAAAATTTTCTGTCAGCGGCTTTGATCATTATGTGCGAGGGAGAAAAAAAAAGAAAGAAAGGAGGGAAAAAAAAGCATTTGGAATCCAGCACTGATAGAACCGAAACGTGCAACACTTCACAGATATGTTGTGAAATGAAAACTTTTAGATCATTTTCAGTGGATGAGCTTATTGTGTTTTTTCCCATGATTGTTGTACCATTAAACCAGTTTAATTCGAGTCAGAATTGTTGTTCTGTTCACTGTGCCTGTGCCAGTAAGGTGGAGGAGAACATCCCTCTGCTGCAAAGTTTTATATTGAGTCAGGAGCCTCTGTATGTGTGTGTCAAACAACTTCTGATGAAGAAATTAATAAAGAAAAAATCACTTCATGCCTTGATTTCGTTTAATTTCATGTCATTTTTGATCAGGGTCTACAGTGTTTTGGCAAATGAAAAAGCTCTTATTGGGTTTTTCCTTGCAAGTCAAAAAAATTAAAAATGTTTTTCTTCAGTTAAACACCTTTCATTATTTCAGACTCATCTAGTGTCAAAGTTTTGCTGAGAACTGGCTGTGACTTCCTGTTCAAGATAATTTCATACTCTGGGAAAATGTGTTGAGATTGTATGAAATAAAGTTGTTTCTAATGGGAAAGGATTCATTTCAA
Organism: Dascyllus trimaculatus; assembly: GCA_024666655.1. Lineage (NCBI taxonomy): Eukaryota > Metazoa > Chordata > Actinopteri > Pomacentridae > Dascyllus > Dascyllus trimaculatus. The sequence goes on from CM045448.1 coordinate 27,572,005, forward strand.
ACAGAAATCACGCAATGTCCTTTTGCGATAATGGTACACTGCATTGTACGTACAATGTGTGACATTTAACTCATGAAAAAGTAGCCCATGGAGGCATGCTGGAGTGCTACTTGATGCATTCCACTTTTAAATACTGGCTGGCAAATAGCAGTTTGGCAGATTTATGAAACGGGCCTTTCAGAAAGACCTCTCTTTTATGCATATGGTATCGCTAGGAGAGGAGAAGATGGTCAGTTACGAGCTCCTTCTCTGTTGATTTCCCATACAGAGGGTGAAAAGGGCGGAATTAGACTCAGTGAAAGAGATGGAGAGGTAAGAAAGACCATCTACATGACTGATACAGAGAAAGAGCAAGCACGATGTTCAAAGGGAGGCCTGTGAGGTGAAACTCTTCAAACAGCATATTTCATACTGTGGATGCAGTAAAATGTGCCTCTCAGATGATGAAAAAGGAGCAAAGAGATGCAGAAAAAAATCGGCAAGAAAAATATACGCACAAAAAAAGCATTTAACAGCACAATATGAGCAAAATGTCATCATAAATTCTAAATTGGGTGGAGATAGCATCGTAACAAAACCTAGGGAAAGCCACTTATTTAGTATTATTATTGTCATTATTGTTGTCAAAAATAATCATTTGGAGTCAAGTTTTTCCACAGTGTTCAGGTCATAAGGTGACTAGAAATTCTAAATTTTGTTTCAGCTATGTGGCTGCACATATAGTACAGGATTGTGTGACAGGCAGCAAAAAGATAGGACACACAAAGGCAATATAAAACTACCAGCCCAGTTTATAACAGGACAGGAGCTAAGGGCTAGTAGTTATAGAGTCCAGGGGACAGTGTAGCTTAGTTGAATGAGCCGAAAACGAAAGGAATGGACCTCCAACCAAATACCAAGACAAATGCCACTTGAAGTGCAACAAAAGCTTTGGGGTGTAACACTTGAGCAGGACGGAGAGACAAAACCACACTTTTTCCAGAATTCAGTGAGATCAGACATAAAATGGAAATGTTTCAGTTTGTGTGTGTGTGTGTGTGTGTGTGTGTGTGTGTGTGTGTGTGTGTGTGTGTGTGTGTAGCGTGCGAGCACATTAATCAGGTAACGGAAATGGAGAGTTTGCTCCTGTGTAATAGAAAATGATGCGATTAGTGCAGGCAAAGTGTGCACTGGTGGAAATAGGCCTCTTCTTCTTTTCCTCTCCCCCTAAAAGCAAACCGAACTACAAGTCATGAGTGCAGCAGCTTCCTGTGTCGTCTGGGCTACATCCCTCACAAACAGCTGCGGTTCTTTAATGCAGTTTAAAGTGTAATTTATCAACAGGAAAGCTTTGAGGGAGCAATAAAGAGGAAAGTAAAATGTACCATGCTTACATTTACATACAAAGAAACACAAAGGCGTTGGGAGCCTCGGTGCGGCGCTCAGATCCAAGTCGAGTTTTCAAACACAATAATCTTATCCACACAATCGTCATCACTGATTTCACATTCATGAACACCATGGTGACCTAGAGAAACAAAGATACTGACCCACAGCCAGGGGATAACAGACTAGATCAAACTGACAACAGCCCTTGTGTCCACAGACAGCTCCGCCTAGTAAAAGTGTCCTTGACCTTGGACAAGGTACTAAAATCCTGTACATTCAATTATTGTAAATCAAGTCTGATAAGAACATCAGCCAAATGTCAAAAACGAGATGAACATAATGGAAACCATGTGTCAAGAAGGGCATGTAAACAAATCTCAATGGATCTGAATAGAACCATGACATGTTCAGTGTTTAAGAAACATGAATACACTTTGACACTGTGACATCACCATTCAATGGACCTCTGAAGTCTGTTGTTTGCATTTTGTCATTTTTGCTGTTCACTCCTACAGCTGCACATCATAATGCACACCAAGATTCTTTGCCTTCGCTTCGTAACTCTTAAATGCATCTGCCCCGTCCATTTTACTCCATCCACCGTAAGCTATTTCTCGTCTGTTAAACGCATCAATATTTGATGTAGAATCAGCTCTAAACCATTACAGCGAACCTTGGACGAGGCTCAGTACTATAATCTTTGGTAGCGTTGTGCACCCACCAATATGAGGGGCGATGACCTTCATGCACTGATGCTTTGCAATCATTTTAAAAGCAGAATCTCTCCACAACGGCATACGGGAGATAAGACTAAACCTTTACAAGAGGAAGTTTCTGCTCACCCTTGAGCCCGAAATCTGTTTACAGACTCTAAACAGACATCCTACAAACTGGTAGAACCACTGGATACGTCTATGCAGTTTACCCCAGCTGCACTTTTGTGATCCTTAAACTTCGAGCTTCTAATGTAACAAGAAAAAATGTAAAAATGGCATCTCGTTCCCTATCGTGTTTGTCCATTAATTCAGGGGAAAAACATTGATGTCCTACTGTCAGTTTGTCTGAGCAAGGTCCTTGTGGAAATAATTACAAAAGCCATTTCATATTTAAGATTAATGACTATTGAATATCCATTTAGGGGACCATTAAAACATACATCATAAGCAATAGAGATTAATTCCCTGGGACATGTTAATATCACTCCCAATAATGAGGCATATGAAACACACACACACACACACAACTCAAACAATACAAATTGTAGGAAAATAAAACGTATTTGCATTTCTTCTCCCACGAGCCGACATTCACACAGATAATACTTCAAATCCCAGTTATGCTCTTATTAGAGATGAGCTTTTGTGTATCTTCATATTCCACGCGCAAACATCCTCATATACATGAACTCGGCGCTCATTACCATGGCAACAGCTTATGGCAGAACCAAAGGTAAATACAGTGTTTATATGCACACATTACAAATATCAGCACTGAAGGTACGTGTGCCCTCGTGAACTCTTGTTCTCTCTTTATCAGCGTTACATCCTGCTTGGTCGATTTGTCTTCTGTGCTGCATTTCAGCCCCAGAGGAAATGACTTTAATACAGTGATATAACTCTTAATTGTCTTTAACACACAGTAAAATGACATAAAAATACATTATCCTCCTAATTTGAAGGATGTGTGTTCAAGCGTTACCACCGCCTCCGTGCAGTCATACAAAAAAACATGCATTTCAAAGTGATGCCTCGGTGGTGCCTTTCAAGCATGTTCTCTTCCTTTGTGTTTAAAGCCACTCTCTGTATGCATGTTTAAACAAGCATGTACAGTTGCTGTGCATTTTGGCATGGCAGAAGAGACCCTACACACCACAAAGCTGCACCGGCTAAATCCCTTTACATGATAGGAATATGGCCCCTGCATCCTTTGGAAAGCTGACCTTGGATTCTTGTTTTGCACTTAGCAGGGAGGATTAGAGGAAATCTTCCACAAACACACATTTCGCTCCGAGAGATCTGGGCCTATTTTGCCTAAGCTTTATTTTTAAAAAACGCAAAACAAGGCCACTTCTGAACTTTTGAATCTGTGGCTATTGACAGAAAAGGGGAAAATATTGTGCAAGGGAGAGATTTTTCTCTTATCATCTTTTTTTCCCCGTGTCAAAAGTAGGTCGAGCTGAAAGGCAAAGAAACTTCCTGATATTTGATTCTGGGAGAAAAAAAGACTTTCCAAAAGTCAAGCTAAACTCTTAAGCAATGTGACCTCTGCCTAAATTAACAACCCTTCTTTACCCCCAAGCTTTTTAGTTCTTTGTCACCACCATAGCTGCATATTTGGACCAAGAACCTCAAGATGCATTCTCAGTAGCTGGATGACATTCAGCTTGGACTAAAGAAACGTCATTTAGGCCCCACCCACACGAAGACGAGCCCAGGCCTAAACGCACAAATAGTTCATCAAACCCGTGTTTCATCCACACGAAGCCGGTGTTTAGGGGGTCTGAAGAAGATAACTTCTGAATCTAGGTTCCAGAGTGCAAAGATCTGAAAATGCCGTTTAGGTGGCACCATTGTCACGCCCTCTCCGCTTCTTTTTCTGGCACACTTGTGTCATAGCTCCACCTCTAAATGCGCATGTGCCAAACTCAGAAAATGACAACAACAGTGGCATCGTACAGTGTTGTGAGTGCACTGCTGAAGCCGGTCACCCTATTATCCCCATAGACATATATATGTGTATATATATATATACATTTCATGTTCATGTTACGGCGTCATAGCGCCACCAACAGGCCTGGCATATGTTTTACATCGTTTTCAGGAGTATCAAGTGAATTCGTGTGGAAGGACACATTTACTGAAACAGCTCCGTCTTTATGAAAAAAGGTTTTTAAAACTATAAGCGTTTTTGGTTTCGTGTGGATGGGGCCTTAGCTTGCCAGTAAAAGCACAGGACCAAATCTTTTAGTAAGATCTATTTACACAGCTGTGGTGTTATTTTGAGGTAACAAAGCTACTAGAATGTCTCCTACATTTCTAGATTTGAGCATTAGAAATCACAGTCTGGACCAAGAATTAATAAACAGGAATAGTGAAATCTATCGAAGTTACAGTGAAGCTTTTTATCACATTCTCATAAAAAAATTACTTTTGTAATTCTTGTACTTCTTTCTGCCTTATCTGTATCCAGCTTCTATAACATAGGAATTTCCCCGGTGAGGGATCAGTAAAGTTTATCTAATCTTATCTTGTCTTTCTGAACTCTATCTCAATTTGGACTATGCAATAACTTCACAACCAAATACACCATTTACAGGTTATAGTTATATCTTAAGCTCAAGCAAGCTTAAGTAACTAGTAAAAGTTAGGATTTCTTTTGAGTAAAAAAAAAAACGCAACCTTCTTCACAGTACAAAACACCTTGAAGTGGAATGTGAGGTTCAGTAATTGGATTTGAACACAGATGTTCACACCAATTTCCAACTTGGGTATGGTGTTTCAATTTAGCAGTAGCAGTGTCATGGCACTTCCATGCCAGACCATTAGTGCGTTACTTGAACAAACGTGAGAGCATCTCAGAATCACCTAACTATGCTTGATACTGAGCACAAACGTGGAACTGCCTTGATTGTCTTTTCACACAATGGTAAGTTGGTTCAACAGCTAACCTAAATGTATTGTATGCTAAAGACCTTCTGTAATCCTTGAGGACCAGTGGCTGATTTTACAAGTACGAGCCTCGAATTAATTGCACAAAAACAATTTTGGTCACCTACTGTTTAACGTTATACATGTGTGATATCACAGCTTTGAATTTTAAAGACCACAAATTGTTTTCAGCCTGGTTCCTCCTGTTCCTCTTGAAAATAAGGACAATGAGAGCCCTTAGTAACACACAGTATGCATTCAGTGAAAGCGCACATGACGATGAAGCTCAGCAGCTAGAATAATGGAACAGGAATAAACAATGGTGACCCTGGCATATTTAATGCCTCCGGCAAAGTCATGAATGAAAAGATTTTTATTTGTTACTAAGGTTACATTTTTTATGTTTCCTTTTGTGTGTCCAAGGGCAGGGACGCAGGGCCTTTGGTAACATGCTTACATATCATGTGTTTGCAGCGGTAGATATAACCCAGACAAGCTGTAGTATATGACAAACAAACATGCCATCTCCGTCCATGTCACGGCCGCAGCTGTCAGGGCCAGGTAGTGGCAGTGCTCTCCCTCTCTCTCTCTTCCCCCTCCCTTCTCTCTAGGTGGGCGTGAGCGTTTGTGGCAGCAGGGAATGTGCTCAGGTGAAGCAGGTTTCCAATCAGCAGAGGAGGCACACCTGTGAGCTGCAACTGCAGCCACTCCACTCTGCCCTGCTTAAAAGCTGCAGCCAGTCTTTGTCTCATCGCTGGACCGTAACAGTCAACCGTTAGTTTGATGCTTTCAGTTCTGTCTAGCTCCTTACCTGTAACGCCATCACTAAACTCTTTCTCTCCGTCTCACCAGTTTTGGATCACCGGCGAATCTCCGCACCATTCCGATCAGCTGTAACCTCCACCAGACAAAGACCCCAGGAATCCTCCTCTGCTGCCAGCCAAAACCACAACTGGATCCTCACCTGAACAGCTCCATCTGCCATTCCCTGCCACGTCTGCCTGTCGGCTTGCCTGTCCACATCGCCACGAATGCTCCGCCTGCCCAACCCCTGTCTGTTCCCCGCTCTCCGCTGGTACAGATAAGTTTTGTAGATACTTTAGTTTATTAGAGAAGTTTGTTTGTTTGCTCTTGGCCTGTAGCCATTCAGTCAGTCCGTAAGTTCAGTTTGCACGTAGTCGTGATTGAACTCTGTATACTTTTGTCTGTCAGTCAGTACATTTGCGATTTGGAATTTGCTAGTTGTTGTACCTTCAGGTTCTGTTTCGGTTAGTCCAGTTTCTGTTAGCAATTGTCGCTCTCCTAGCCTGGTCATACCTGGTGTTGGTCAGCGTTTGTTATCCTTTGTTCTATTAAAGAAATCCTTTAAATTCAGTTTGTTGCCGTGTCTTATTGTCCTGCACCTGAGTCTCTGCACACCGTCCGTAACAGTCCATCAACTCAAATAAATAAACCCGTGGACACCGGGCACAGGAAGTGAGAAGAGAAGGAAGGGACATGTAAATTAAAGACAGTATTTTTCCATAACATTCAGTTTATGTCAATGACACGATCAAATAAACTGTAGCCATACACTAGTTATGTACTGTTTCAGAATTAATGTTTAAAATATATACGTATTATTTCCAAATGACATGTTCTGGATTGTAACATCATTCTGTGGCTGTGGTGTTGTGCTAAAAGTTTAAGCGCAAGTCCTCTGGCATTTTATTGACCATATGCATGGAAAAGCCAACATGATTCTTAGTTTCAGAGGCTACTGTTTGTTTTTTAATTGAAAAAATGGTCAAATACACACTATTTTGTGGTGAAAAAAGTAATGGCATTGGCAATGAAATACAGTTTTGCATTAGAATTGAGTAAAGCAAGAAGAGACAACGAAGTGCTATGAAAAAAAGCTCAGTTTATCTAATAGATCTTGACCACAGCGTACTAATGGCATGGTATGGGTTCATGATGCGAAATAAATAACTGTGGTTTAAGTGACCCTTTAGAGATCACAAATCTGTACAGATGTGAATGTATTTTATTGGCTTGTATGTTTATATGCATTATTAGAAAAAGGAAGGTGATGCAGTTACTGAACCACAAAGTCCACATCGAGAAGAGTTTGGGGTGGCTGGATGGGTCAATAAAACTCTGGACTTAAACATTTCAAACAATGATATTTCCATAACCTCAATGTAAAAATGATGACATAGGCCTGTTTCCTCAACACAAAAACTGACCTTTACCCTAAAATAACCAATTTAACCTAACCAAATATTGGCAAAACATATCTGTGCTATATATCCTGTCACCAGTAGGGGCGCAGCTTGAGGAAACTCTCCTATAGGTTTCATTCAGTGGGTATGAACAAGCCACCAATATGGTCTTTAAGTCTGGGAAAGATGTTGACATAGTGTTGATGAAATAAAACTACATGTTATCAGACTTGATCATAGACAAACAGAAAATAAAGCACCTTGACATGATGTCAAGAATGGGTTGAAAATATACCAACTATAAAACAAAATAGGCCAACAGAATGAAAGTTAGACCATCCAAAGCTGGTATTAACAGTTTTCTTTTTTTTTTCTCATTTGAGTTTGGTGTGGCATTTTACTTTAACCATATTTCTGTTCATTACATGACAGAAACAGTGCTGGATGTTATAATAGAACAATTCTGACTGTCTTTTATTTCTTGTCAGAGTTTTTTGAGGGCACTACTGTCATAATTACAATTTGTCAAACCAACTTTGAATGCCAGGCTAGACAGGTGTAAGTTGTAAAGTATTTTGTTCTGACAGCTCAGTCACAGTTAACATGTATTCTCAAGCAATACAAACACAAATTCCAGTGTACCTTATTTTGTTTTAAACGGCTGGCGTTAAAGTATCCTTTGGTGAAATCAGAATATTACCCACTTTTGACAGCTTGTATTGAAAACGAACGAGTCCAACTGGAGGGGAATTGTCTCTAATTAGACAAAGAACAATGCTCTGCCCTAAAGCATGAGAAACCAATTATGTAGCAGGTACCGAAAATAAACAGACTGCTTCACTCAGTCATTCTTTGAGAAGAGATTCATGAATTTCAGATCAAGCAAATACAGGCATGGCGTCTAATGATGTGTACAGATCCGTCTTGCATTTGAAAACTGACAGAGCAGCATGTTGGAAATCCAGTCACTGTGATGGCAACAAGATGAAGCTGAAGCTAATTTTACCGATAGACCGTGGAATAATTGATTGTGGACATTTTTCTTCTAGCTTCCCTGTGAGAATCTCATACATACAGATTCTATGAAGTAAAAACAAGTCAGGGATACTTTCTCAGTTCCACAAAAGAAAAACTGAAGGACAGACCTTAACTAAAAGGCATTTCAGTGCAGCTCAAGATGCTTTACTTTACATTTCTCCCCTGTCTTGTCGACATGGATGCAGTTTCACGCAGTGGAGGTTATTCATAATTCAAAGGTCAAGTCTTCGGGGTTTTGTATGCAAGGTGAAGTGCAAGCCATCGAACAGGAACATTCCTCATTAGAGCTCGCTGAGAGGTGTCCCTTCATTGTTCTTATGCAAATGATGAATCATTTTCTGATGCTGTACATAGTAGTTATCCTGCGCAGCGGAATATGTAATCTCCATTCTTAAGGCGCAGTACAACAGATCCTGATACGTTTCAACGTGATGTCGGAGAATAAAACTGGCAGCTGTCGAGCTTCAGACTCTGTAGGTTGATATTCAATATTAAGTATTGAGATGTGTCACTTTTTAAATTGAGAATTGTAGATACGAGTTTGAGAGGCACAAGTTTACTTGGCTCCAGGGTGTGTATAGTAACTTTAAAATCAATTGCAGTCGGCAGCGATTGGTGAGATATGGCCTAAGGAGCTCTAAGCCCCAAACTGTGAAAACTGTTTGACACCAGTTTATGTCAAACTATTGCATTTATTCATTCTATTTTACTATTTAACTGTATTATGGAGAAGGACATGGCATACAATTAAAGGTAACAAAATGCTGTCCCTTTGAGTAATGTCTTAGTACAGTTTAAAAATGTCTAAAGGACTGTACATAATGTATATAGAAGTATGTAAAAATTGACTTAATACAGACAGAGTGATTCATGGATGTTTTGTTGTCCAAATTTGCACAAAAATCTGAAAAGTACCATTTTTCCTGTTGATCATCAGTGGTGAGTTCAAGCAAGGTTGATTCTGAGATAAAAGATATCCACACAGAAGATTCACATGTGACATTCTACTAAATAAATGATGATCTGGTCTGTTGTATAATGACTGTAAACTCATTCTTCTGTATTTTAATATTTGTTTGTCTCATAACGGCCATAAACAAGCAAACAAGCAAAAAGAAAACATCTGGAAGTTACTCCAAAGATGGAGAAGCCACATTCAAAATGCTCTATTCAGTCGCAGGCATAGTAAGCAATGCTATTTTCCCTCTTGGCACCTTATGGCAGCGCAGAAAATACAATAAAAAAAAGCCCCAGCAGCTCGCCTGCATGTCTCATACATCTTCAGTCATGCGGAAGGCCGTCCGTCAGTTTTACTGCACATCGGCTTCCTCTAAACGCAGCATCGATGACTGATGGCCCTAAGTGCAACTAGATAACTACGGCAGGGGATGATAAAAATGTGAAAACACACATCCTAGACAGGAAATTGGCCATTTTGGAGCAATTGGCACAGAGGACCTGAAGTGATGGCACTTCCTTCAATGCTCCTCCCTTGAAAAGCAGAGTTGTCTGGTCGTCCATGGGGAGATAGTTACAGTCCGCTGGACATATTACTGAGGTACACTAACCTAAGAGATCTCCATTTTTTCCCCCTCTTTAGCCTTTTTTTTCTATTCCTTGCTGTTGCAGAGTTAAACTAAGTTTGGATGAGCCTGTTGTGAAAAACGTTTCAGTCAATATCCTGGCAAGCCGCAGCAAAAAGAATCAACTTAAACAGCTGAGGGGAAAAAGAGCTATTAGGTGGTGAAGTGATCAGATGGGGTGTAATAAAACAATGGCCTGGTGAAAGTAGGGTAATGAGGAAAAGTGACTATGTATGAAAATGGATCACCGGAGATTAATGGCGAGTGGAATATCAAAAGAGACAGGCAGGTGTATGGAATTATGAGGGGACTCACCCGTTTCTCACAGTGACCTGAATCTGTAAATATCTATTTTATGTTGTTTCATGTCTCGCATCTCTTTCTTCTTTTCATATTTTAATCTTTTCCTTATACGCACCACATGTCTGAACCAGTGAACTATATTGATTGATGATAACAATAATGCTACAGCTGCTCTGCAAGGGTCATAAGCACATTATAGAGGTGAGCAGTTTAACCTGGCTTATGGAGTGCAATCAAGGAACTAAATAGTATCTTTATATAATCTGACATGAGTAATGGCAATCTACCAGTTGAACTCAGACAGACTATTCATCGCACAAATGTGCTTCAAAACAGATGTACTGCATTGTGCTCATTTCCACCACAGTATTTTTATACGGTGAATCCTCTAGAAAGGCTTTGCATGATTCAGTTTTTCAAAAGTCTGTTAACAGTTGATTGTAAATATTTTAACATCACTATCTTGCTTTTTTGTAAGCAGACATAGTGACAGTGCGGTTAAACCTGACAGAGAACATGGGGACATTAAGCATGCCGATACAATATAAATCACAAGTAGGCTACGCCCTACAGCATATCTTGCTTTATCATCGATTTTTAACATAAGCAAGTCCAATTATTTACAAAGTTAATATTGTTCTGCATTGAAGGAGATGTTAAAGTAGCACATACAACCATTAACTCATTGGAAATACGTTTACTGTGGTAACCAATTAAGTGAAAGTAATTTTTTGTATACAAATTGACTTCTTTTTGCAACCACAGATGTTGCCCCTTGCTGGTCATTAGAAAGAATGCAGGTTTAATGTCCACATTGGCTTCACTTTTTCCATCTTTTTTATACAGTCCAGGCTGAAAATAGGTAATATTAGCATGAGGCTCTTCTGGAAGCAATCTAAGGGGCAACACCATACTGCTTGTGAGAAACACCTCATTCTGGAGGTTCATAACATTATGACCACCTGCCTAATATTGTGTCAAATATTGGTCAAAAATGCTCTTCTCAGGGTGTCCTGTGGGGTCTTGTACCAGGATGTTGGCACTGGATCCTTTGGCTTCTCTGGCTTGTACAGTGGGGCCTCTGTCAATCAAACTTGTTCCACTGCATCTTGTTGATGCTTGTTTAGAACGGGGTGTAGGAAGTTTGGAGGTTAAATCAGCATGTTGGGACATTGTCATGTTCCTCAACATGTTCCTGATTGGTTGATGTTTTTACCATGCGGTGGGCTACATTTTCCAGTGGGGGTCGGCCAGTGACATTCGGGATTTCCATTTGCATGAAGGAGTGTGTTTGTTGTGGAACAATGTTTATTTGGGTGTCTAAGTCTGATCAACATGGATGTTAAAATCCAAGGTTTTCCGTCAGAACACCACATAGTACCAAAAAAGTGTCTATATCTCTACTAAGAAAATGATAGTTTGACTTTATGGGTCTGTTATGCTTGAAGCAGATGACTGTATAAAGAGCAGAAAAAAACACATTGGAAACTGGGGGACCCAATACCCTAGTGGTGAAGGCAGGTACCACATGGCTGAACATGCTATCAAGCAGTCGCTCACTGCATATCATATTTGTACTCTCTTTCCCCCCCACTTCTTATCCATCTCTGCTGTCTGGGTCTAACAAGGCATAATCTAGAGAAAGTTGGAAACCTACTATTCATAGCTGTTTGAAGACTGAGCTTTATTTTTACATAGCCACATACAACCTCATTTTTTGAAAACTTACCCACATTTATTATGAAGATTTATTATGATTATGTTGTAGAATTATGAAGAGTATTTGACAGAAACTAAGTAAAAGCATAATATACAATAGATGTCCAACTGGTATTTTTATTGGCTGAAATAACCCTTGATCACATCACAGACAGTATATACACAAGTGGGTGTAAAAATCACTTAAGGGCTGATTAATAATTCATCTGTCAGAGAGTGCTACTGCTCTCATGCTCGTCAAATTGTATTACCTCTGACACCAGAGTGACTGGAGGAAACCATGGCTCCTAGAAATTAGGGTTCATTCCAGCTATGAGAGGCTGGTGGTCTGAAGGAAAAGACTGCAGTCTGGTGTTGTTTCTGCAGCCAAGAAAACAACAAACCGAAACCACTGGATAAAATAGAAAACTCCCGTGAATGATGAGTCATGATGAGCATATATTTGAAAAGGAGCATGGCCTCACAGACTCTCATTCAAGGGCAGGGGTTGGGGGAGTAGGCAGTAGTTAAAACGGTAGATGGTGTGTTGAGGCATTTTCAACTCATGAATTGCACATTTTTTAACATTTGGCAAGAAATGTCAATATTAACACCAGAATCTAAGTGTTTCAGTTCGCTTAAAGCTCTAAAAACAAGTGTGTAGTACCTCTTTGACATATTTGACAAGTTACAAGTACTTTGATACTCGGAAAAACATGAATATGTTCAACTACAACATATTTTTTTCTGCCAAATGCATCTGAACTTGTAGTACAACATCCAATATCGTAGTGACCTCATCTTTACCTAACCAGAGTGCATTTGTTGCTTAAATTTAACCACAAACTGGAGTCTGGATGTGAACCCCTGAGGTCTCTAGGGAAAGAGTTGAGTGCGTTGTCCACCTGCCACCTACCTCAACCACCTCCATCTGAATCCTCTACATTCCATAAACTGTGGTGCTTCATTCAGTACAAAAACATTATCCAAGCATCAATTACTTTGCCCATAGATGTAAATTTTAAACTGTTTAGTTGTGTGGAAATCTTTTCAAGAAGGCAGGGTTGGCTGGGGGATGATTTCCTTACTGACCAGCCATAAATAACCTTTTCTTTTGCTGATTAAAAAAGGCACCTTGCAGGGCAGACGGATAGCAATTTGCAGCATTACTGCAATCCCGGGGAAAACTGGATAATTTATGCCACACTTTCGCTTTCTGTCAGAGCCGCACCTTAAATCAAGGGGCTGAGCCTCAACGCACAGCTAGTAGCAGAGCATTGGTTAAATTAACCCTGTCTCCCAGAAATCATGTTCATATCTGCATATACTATTAATTTACAATAGGAGGAAGTGTAATGTCATCTGGATTAGGTTATTTATGAACAAATGAGGAAACATTTTTAATAAACATGAACTGATACTCACACTGTAACAGTAAAATACTCACTGACAGTTTATCTAATTTATTTTCCAACAATATCTATTTTTGCAAGCGTCAGCTAGTCGCAACTGTTTCATCAGCAACACCAAGATATGCAGAAATATTTATTAAAAAGTAATTTTTTTTCCATTGCATTAACCCAAGTGCTCGTGTTGCCTATACAGCATGGGACAAACCCTGTTCTCTGCTATTATAGCCCTGTGCTTTTGTATTTTTTCTGTTTGCAAAGTTGCCTGTGAGCATAACTAAGACAGTAAAGACTCACATATTTGGGAAAACTAAAACTTTCTAGGACACAGGGTTGGGTAAGATGGTCACTAACTTTTTAAATTTGAAATTCTCCAGTCACCTGCTTTGGAGGCATCTAAAGTCAATCTAGAAGTAAAGCAGTCATGTATTGACACTAATTAAGCCAATGAGATAAGGAGATGAGATATTCCAACATTTGAAGTGTCTCTTCTGATTGCTGTGTAATGAGTCAGCTTTATTAAATCGCCGTTAATAGCATCCTCACATCACCACATGCGACAAGTTATGGCCCTTTTTTTCATGATTTTCCTCACGGAGTCATTTGTCGTCTGGTTTTCAAAATGTGTCAGACGCGGCTTACAGCTGCGGCGCATTTCCATGCACTGAAGCTGGAGATGCTTTCCCCCACCGTACACTGCGTGCTGATCAGCAGGAATGCCTCATATTTCAGGTAGTGCAATAATACTCACAGGCAGTAATTGCCGGCCCGCTGATTCCAAAGAGCTGCTGGATCTGCTTACTGCGTGGAAGGTGTGAGGCTGAAGGTGTGTGCTGGGCAACGGCTCCCCTTAATCCACATCCCCTCGCAGCGTTCCCTCTTCAATTGTTCAACCACCTGCAAGAACAAAGCGAAAGCGGAAACTTACTCCTATGCTAATAAATCAGATAGTATATTAGATATGTAAGATTTATACACTCATATGCAGTATTTTAATTCAGTATGCTGCATGCATTGTGTCTGTTATTGTTATTTGAAAGTGCACTGACAATACAACTGCCTATTGTTGGCTTTTAGAACAAGCTGTAAATACAATGGAGACGTATTATTACATATATCACGTTGTTAGCAAAGACTTGCTTACACAGCAGCAGGCACAAAAGAAGATTATTATTTATTTGGAGATGTGTTTCTGGCCACATGATGAATTCCAAAGGATGAAGTCCAATATTTATGCTTTTGTTTAGCTTGGTTTTGGTCTTCATCAACTCCTGGGGGAAATATGTTGCTCATTGGCCGCTCAGTGCTTTATTATCTTGACCAACTAGACGGTAACTGTGTGCGTGGTGTTTGCAGACACAGCGAGAGGTGAGAGTGAAACCAAACTGTGAAGCTGCACCGTGAAACCGCAATTAAAGATGCTAAAGTGCTTCAGTGAAAACAGTAGGACTGCAGAGTTGGGTGATATTCACTGTTGCAACCACTTTTACATACATATACACTCGAGTCTTGATTGATGATTTTTTTTTCTGGATCATGAGGTCCTTCCTCTATCATAACATGCCTGGACGAGGTCAGCCCTATATTTCCACATCCCTATGTTCCCACATGTCTCACATTTCTAAGACCCCATTTACACGAAGGGAAAATGCAGATATTTCCACGCGGTTCGCCACTCCACAGCAACCCTATGTTGGAGTAGTGGTGTTGAGCTTGAGATAGTTTGGAAGCCAGCTTTCTCCTTCAAATTGCCCCCGTGGGATTGAATGACGAACCCCTAACTACCAGGAGTAAAAATGTGGGAACTGTGAGAACATAGGGCCTAATTTTGAAAAATATCTTTAAAATGTGGGAACATAGGGCTGTGGGAATATAGGGCTGTGGGAACATAGGGCTGTGGGAATATAGGGGTGTGGGAACGTAGAGCTGTGGGAACATAGGGCTGTAAGAATATAGGGGTGTGGGAACATAGGGCTGTGGGAATATAGGGCTGTGGGAACGTAGAGCTGTGGGAACATAGGGCTGTGAGAATATAGGGGTGTGGGAACATAGGGCTGTGGGAATATAGGGCTGTGGGAACGTAGAGCTGTGGGAACATAGGGCTGTGAGAATATAGGGGTGTGGGAACATAGGGCTGTGGGAATATAGGGCTGTGGAAACATAGGGCTGTGGGAATATAGAGCTGTGGGAACATAGGGCTGTGGAAACATAGGGCTATGAGAATATAGGGGTGTGGGAACATAGGGCTGTGGGAATATAGAGCTGTGGAAACATAGGGCTGTGGAAACATAGGGCTTTGGAAACATAGGGCTGTGAGAATATAGGGCTGTGAGAATATAGGGCTGTGGGAACATAGGGCTTTGGAAACATAGGGCTGTGAGAATATAGGGGTGTGGGAACATAGGGCTGTGGGAATATAGGGCCGTGGGAATATAGAGCTGTGGGAACATAGGGCTGTGGGAACATAGGGCTGTGCGAACATAGGGCTGTGAGAACATAGGGCTGTGGAAATATAGGGCTGTGGGAACATAGGGCTGTGGGAACATGGGGCTATGGAAATATAGGGCTGTGGGAACATAGGGCTGTGGAAATATAGGACTTTCAGAACATAGGGCTGTGGAAATATAGGACTTTCAGAACATAGGGCTGTGGAAATATAGGGCTGTGGGAACATAGGGCTGTGGGAACATAGGGCTGTGGGAACATAGGCACGCTCCTGCCTGGACAGTGAAGACCAGCAATTAAAAGCACCTTCAACTGTAGAGACAAAGCAAATTTTTCTAACACAGTGTAGTTTGTAGCTGAACATAAAAGCATCAGAGGTTGTCTGAACTCAAAAATAACTGATGCAAACTATTGTGTTGACTCCATTTGTTGTGCCAAAACATTGTATTTTTAGTGTGCAGCCATCTGACCTGTTGTTAGTATAAAAATATTGATTTTAGCATCTTTGAAGTGAAGTGGAGTGTACATTCATGAATGCCCTCCATTCACAATTCCATTTGCGAGTGTGGTAACTTCACACCGGAGAAGCTCTTTGCAAAAGAGTTTGAAAATATTTCGGTTTTGCTTTTGGATTTCACATCTCAACTCGCTGCCAGTAACAAACACATGCTCCATTTCCTTCTCTGTGGGTGAGAGACGAACAGGGTTTGGAAATGCCAGAGAGATCTTGAATGTTTCAAAGTATAGATGCTGAAGTTAATTTGTTCCTTCATTACATGAAATAAATTACACAATAGCCGCTGGTGAAGTGATTAATATTCACATTTCCAATGAATAATTTGTATTTGTATTACAGCATTTTACAGTAGAGGCCACTCCGTTCACCTGATGACAAGTTTGGTTCATTAACATGAAAGCATCTGACATTTAGATCCAAAAATCAGAAGCTACTGTATAATATCATTACACCAGATAAGCCATGTTTATCAGCAAACAGCGCGAAAGGCAACAGCCGCCAAATGTCTTGGCAAACATTTGATCCTCCACATTCTGATACATGCACATAGAAACTAGCTGATGCATTTAAATCAGAAGGGATGTAACTTCCCTTTGATTTCCTGGCTGAGAAAAGTCAGACCTTGGATCCAAAGCAAAGTGCTGGAGCATCTGTGCTGGTGTAATTTGTCTGCAGAGTTGTTGGCAGTAATAGAGACACCTTGCTCTTCCTCGGCAAGATGTTCTACATCTCATCTGCCTCATTACTGGCAAAACAATTAATTTCAATGCATGATATTTGGTTTCGGATTATTTACTAGCAGCTGTACTGCAGCTCGAATGTGACATGACGAGTGCCGTAGTTCGGAAGCTGCAAAGACACTGAATTTACGTGCTACTCTACGTATGTGGGCCTATGTTAATTTGGCAAATAGCAAAGATACAAAACAACTTGAAAAAAATATCACATATATCAGACAGGAAGCGACTGGTTGTGTAGAAATGCTGCACCATTTGATTAATTACGTACTGATAACCCTACAGATTCATAAATCACGAGATGTATTCATTTATATTTTTGCTTCTGCTAAGTCTCAGAGCTGTTACTGGCAAAATTAAAGATGTTAAGTGGTCTATAACAAATGCTAATATTAGTATGAAGCATTAGCCATTTAAATGAAAACATCAACAGCATATCTCAGTCATTAAGGCTAATTAATTCAGGCACTTCTGCTGAGATCCGCTGGCTAGTCATGATGGGCAACAACAAGACTTCAGACGGCCATAATTTAGTTGAAGCATTTACCTAACGCTACAGAGAGTGCTACGAAGCTTTTTATTGGGTTGCTGGTGTGATAAGCTGCCTGGTAAGTGGAGGAATGCCAGGAAGTCTTTGCTGACATTTATCTGCAAATGAATGCATTAAAATCACTGCATTATAAATCGGCCCTATTTAGGTATTGTTCAGAGTTGGGCCGAATCAACGATGGACAACTCCTGTGCAGCGATGATGCCTTTTTTGATTCCAATACCACGCATGATCGACCTCAGTGTGATTGGATGTGAGAGATTTTGTCAATCCTCACTAAAGAACCCTCGCAGCATTTAAATCTTAATGGCATTACTTGCTGAATAAACATATAACGCTTGACTTCTCCCTGATAAAGCACGAGGAGCTCTCTGAGTGAAACCTGGAAGTCAGTTCCACATGAAAACTGCTGCCGGGTATTTTAGGAGTGAAGTAGAGCCTGATAAGGGAATTAGCTCATTGTTTCCCCACTTTGAAAGCCGTCAGCCCGGGCAAAAATGATTCCCGCCATTCTGTCACATTCACAGGACCTCCGAGAATACCGCCGCCGCTGCATGCAGAGCAGCAAGGAGCTACCACATGTCGTCTGTGAAGTGTGGCTGCGACTCAGAGACAACAAGGACACTTGACTGACATATTGAAAAGTCACAGGGGATAACGGGAATCACAGAATAACCTGAAAATCAGCGACGTCTCCTTCAGCAACCTTGGCTTTTTAGACAGCTTAAAGACAAAAGCGCGCGCACATAGTCTTTCTAGAAACCGAAGCTGGTACAGAAAAACATGGAGAGAAGAGTCATTGATAAACACCCTCTGCACACCATTAAACATTTAAACGCTTAAAATGAAGAGGAGGGAACCAAACAAAATGAAAAAACTGGAGCATGATAGACGACGGAGTTCTGATGTAAAACTCCGACCAGTGAGCTTGACAGAAAAGTAATTTCAAGGGCAAGAGTATGATATAATAAATAACAATGTATGCATAAGTAAATTACGGATCAACAGCCGCAAACGCTTCTGGGAAGAAAAACATATATTAAAAAAAACTTTTCTCAGTTTCTATCATGTGCTAGCATGATTTTACAAATCATCTCCGTGAGTAGAAGTCTTTGCTACTGATAGCTCGGGACTTTCATCCCACTTCCCCCACGTCTGTGACAAGATTAGGCTATCTCTCCTTGTGCACATGGATGACTGGCTCCTTGGGGCCGGTCGCATCACTCTTGCACCCGCCCTCCCTCAATCCCAAGGCAGAAAACATTTCTATTTTCAACAGGATTAGCTCTCACCACAAGCCACCTGACAGGCAAAAGCATCACCCGCGTGGCACACACCCCCCAGGCACCCAGCAGAACATATCATGGCCTCAGTGACTAACAGGGATCCTGGGGAGTTTACCTTACAGTGGCATGCACAGTGGGTAACACAGTTCCACCCTCCGTGCAGCATTTTTCTGCCGTCCCTGTCTAAAATATTATCCCCACAGGAATTTCGTCCTTTCTTTCAAGCTGTAAATAAATCTGTGGCTGGAACAGAAAAATACACACAGTCCCTCAGCATAGTTAACCAACAACAAGTTTTTTATTAACCTAAGAGGACGGACTGCTTCAATGTTCCATTATAAAACCACACAGACTAATAAAGAAGTGATTAAGCTGACAGCTATTAGCACATGCCAGAATATTTAGTAAATCAGTTTGTAAGAAATACAGCGTCATTGTGTTTGTTTTTCATGATTTCTTTAGTCTGCCCTGTTGCAGTTTCTCTTATCTTCATTCGGGGATAAACTTTGCGTCAGTGTGTTATGTATTACACTAATACTTTTCGCTAATCTGTAATCCTCAACCTAAAGGTCTTCAAACGAGGGATGTGATACAAACAAACAAGATGTTAAAAGAAACATTTTGCGTGAAAACAGCCTTATTAACACTCTAGTGATAAGCAGTTTTTTTTTCTTTTTACAGGCCAAAGTTCTGTGTGCCAGCTGGGAACATCTGAGCAATGGAGGACATCCACTTCACTCTCAACAATTAAAAGCTTTCAACAATGGCTCCGAGGTGCTTCTGAGGAAGACACTTAACCCCAACTGCACTAGCGGGACTGCTCTGTGACCTGTGGGAGGAAGCTACACTTATGCTCACAAGCTCCCCTGGCAGGAAGTGTTATGGACGGAGACAATGTGCGAATGATAAAATTAAACAACAAGCGTTTTCTCAAGTTCAGTAATACTGTTTGGCTTTTCCAGGAAGACCATCTGTCTGTAGTCTGTAGTCTGTCTTTAGAACCACAAGAGGAACCAGAGTGAATTAAGGTAAAACAACAATGTCATTTTTGGATTACTTTAAATAAGGGAAATTCACATGCTCACGAAGAAGCTGCTGTTTTTATGGTTTTTCATAGTATTCATAAAAAATATTCCTTGTGCTTTGTCGGATTTGTTTTAGTAACAAAGTGATTTTTTTTCCTGGCAAAAACAGTAGGCCTGACTCGGCTAATGGCAAAGTCAACAAGCTAACTCTAATGTTAATTACCTCTGGTGCTCAAGTCATTTTAAAAAAGGAAAAGCATAGGCTCTAATTTACAAGCCATTCACAAGTCAATTTCAGTCGTACTGTTTTCATGTTGTGAGCTGAGATTAGTTATTCATATCTCACACTGTGGTTAAACCACGGCCATGCTGAGGACTCTATGAGCTCCACTGATACTGCAGAGCTGGGAGGAACCAAGAAGCCGAAACGGAGAGGGAGTTCTGTGTGGACCAGTCAAATGTAGGTGGGAATATAAACCCACAGGAAAGCACCTGTGGGTTGTAAATTGTAATATTAAAGCTGATTAAGCACTAAAATGTGAAATTAGAATTGAACAATATGCATCACCATCCAACCTGATAAACCTGAGAAGGCATGTGCACCCTTGAACTCTTGAACAGGCATGAGATAGATATAATGCTACTTTGCCCATCATATACACCCATCAGGCGTAACATTATGACCACCTGCTTAATATTGTGTTGGCCCCCCTTATGTGTTAAAAAATGTTCTGAACCATTGGGCATGGACAAGAGGACCTCTCTGGGTGCCCTATGGGGTCTGGAACCAGGATGCTGGCCCTGGATCCTTTCGGTACTCTGGGTTGTGCAGTGGGGCCTCTGTCAATCAAACTTGTTCCACTGCATCCTGTTGATGCTTGATCAGAATGAGGTGTAGGAAGTTTAGAGGTCAAATCAACATGTTGGACCATTGTCATGTTCCTCAACATGTTACTGATGGTTTGATGTTTTTGCCACGTGGTGGGGTTCATTTTCCTGTGGGGGTAGGCCAGTGACATTTGGGATTGGCATTTGGATGAGGGAGTGTGTTTGTTGTGGGACAATATTTATTTGGGTGTTTCTAAGTCTCATCAACACGCATGTCAAAATCCAAGAACACCACATAGTACCAATATGATCAGTGTTATTCACTTCACCTGTCAGTGGTCATAATGTTGTGACTGATTGGAGCATACTTGGGTTGATACTTGGGTTGATCAGAAAGTTCTGGGACTGTGCACGATGCCCATAAACTGAGCGACTGAGCAACATTACATATGTTTTTATAACCGCTGGTTGGTGCACATCTGCGACTTTTCTATGGACCTGAAACTGGAGCAGAGAAGAAAACACCATATTATGTGTCACTCAGCAGCCAGGATGATCCAACCTTCAGCATAGGTCTGCAGCTACCTTCAGGAGAAGAAACAGCAGTATTGGTGCGTGAGGTAAAGGAGCGTACAAAGGAGCTGCTCACTGTTCTTTTCAACAATCATGTGGTTGTGCATCTGGAATGAATCTACCAGGGTCGTATATGACTGCAACGTCCCAAAGTATCTGAGAGAGAAAATTCGGAGCAAACAACCTGAAGTGTGGTGTGATGTCATGTGAGTGCTCCAGAGCAGTGTGCACCCAGACACAGCACAGCAATTATGCATGAGTTCTTTGGCCATAACAGCACAATTGTCACTTTACACCTGCCTTACACCCCAGATTTGGCTCCCTGTGACTTCATTCTTGTCCTTAAAATGAAATTCAAGTTGAGAGGCTGCCATTTTGAGATTACAGAGCTTGACATATGGCTGCTCCTGGAACATTCTGATCAACATTTTAAAGCTGATTACAGATATCACTGTGGAAAAGATATTCCCAGCCATTAAATTACACATTTAATTGCCCTATATATAATACTATGTGTCTTTACTAAACAGAACAATATCAAAAACTGAGCTTTTATGAGCACTAGCATAGAAGAATGACACATCTTTTCCAGTGTACAATGATTTTGTGCTGCTATTTTTCTGTTTCTACAATGATTAGACAGAAGGAAAGTGTCTCTCAAGCCAGTGAATATTACACAGACTGATTACATCCTCCTCCTCCTCAAAAAAAAGAAACACATAAAATTCTAAGCCATCATTTTGCCTTGGAGTAAAAGCAAGTAAAATCACTTTTCCACTGCAATGGCTACGAAAGTTGAGCACTTTTTTTTGTCTGAATTATATTACCCCAGTTACATTACCTCAAGAGAATAACGGTAATTTCACGTTGTCGTTTTTTTGTTGTTTTTTTTTTTAGAAAAATGGCCATTTTCTTGTCCTTGCTCATATTTTTTTATTCTTTCTGGTAAAAGCATAAACGTAAAGAGAAAGGGCTGAAAGCTGCGGGGTCGTGTGAAGCCCCTCTCAGACAGGATTATTAGAGAAACACCCTCAACCTTGACATTCTTCATTTTGGTCCGTTGTTTTTTCTTCAGCCAGCTGGAGGTTTTTTTTTTTTTAAAAGTGCTTCTGTTAACTGGAAATTGGATGTTAGACGTGTCAACATTCATTTTAAAAACAGTTGGTAATCCAAAGTGTCCGGCATGTTATAATGTACAAGACAATGACATAATGAATGAACTGTTGAGTCTTAGAAAAAGTGCAATTAAAGGGCCACACGTTTTATTTTACATTTTATCACTATTGTGACTCTTTATGTGATTTCAGTATTGGTGTTTGGAACATTCTGCACCTGACCAGACACAAGCTAACTAAACATGGAACTTTACTGTGTGGTCTCACTTTGACACTAGAGGTATTTCTATATGGTTTCAGACCATTTATTATTTTACTTGATGCTGTCTTTCACTTTTCTACTCTCAGAATGACCGCTTCCCTCTGCCTCCATCACGTCAACCATCTTACTGTCTGATTTAATATCCCCGACTTTCAGTGAAACCTCCACCACCTATGTAATTGAATCTTTTGGATAATTGAATATCACCCTGATGTAGAAGACATCTAGAATGGGTGCAGAGCTGTGACATATGTGGAAAGTCAAGGTTTAAACAGGTGATGATTTATGTATGGGTGCTGTCTCAAGGAATTTGAGCATATGGATGGGCACAAATATATGCTTTGCCGCTAGCTTGGTTCATTCAAGGGCCACGTCAGTATTTTGAACTTGAACTTAATTAAACGAGTGCTTTTCCATGTAATCTGTTGAGCTGTAACGAAGTCCGGTGCATTTGTCCTTTTGATCTGGTTCACCGAGGCGCTTCATTGACGTTTTCCGGTTCAGCTGTTGTGCAAAAGCAAAGCAGATCAACCAAAAACCCGACCAAACTAAGATTTAGCAACCACTATAACAAGCTGATGCATCACCACATTTTCTTGTGGCCCTCCATGAGAGAGCGAAGACGGCTTGAAAGCAGGAGGTGTGTCGCGCGCCTGTAGCACGCCGTGTGTTTTGTACCTAATTTTATCATAAAAGACTCTGCTCCTTTATCCTGTTTGTCATTAATCAAAACATCCAGCTACCGTCTTGATCACATTTTTATGTTCGGGATTACTGCGTTTATTTATTTATTTCCCGCAAGCTGTTTGTAACATCCGAGCAGATAAATGAGCACATCTCCCAGGTTTCACGCTGTGCCGGTGATGCGCTGCCAGTCGCCAGAATTGTTCAGCGGGTATGAGCCTATGAGACTTCAGATTTAGAGCTCACTACTTTGGTCCATTTGCTGAAAAAAATGCAATGACTAAAAGACCTATTAACCAGAATCCAAGGCTTTGTTTTCAACTTTCCACCATCTTTCAACTCCAGTGTAACAACTTGAGGAGCTTTATGTAACGACAGGCCACTGAAAAAACACACACTGCAAATAACCACAGTGAATCTTCCATGCGGAAATAAAAAAAAAAAACCCTTTTGACATGCAAAAGTAATTATGTCCTCGCTGAGCCCTTGTTTTCATGGTTCACGACTCCTGCCCCCCCTCTAGCCTCCAAAAAAGGAGTCTGAATTTATTTTAATGACTTAATTTAAAAGTACAACACAATCAAGGCAATTAGGGAGAACCTAGCGAAGTTTGGGTGACTGTCAGCTTTTAAACCTGTGCCACAAAAAGGAGCAAGAAGCCGAAAAACACCTGCCGCCGTGTCGCTGCCATCTCCAATTGAGTGGCAGCAGTTTAACTGGGACGGATGAAGGAGGTGTCCGGGGAGCACTGCAGGTCCACTTTAATTAATGAATAAGCAGTTAATCAATTACTCATTTGTGAAGGGCAATTAGGAAAATTTACTAAATCTAATCTTAATTTGATGTTGTTTGCTCTAAATGTGCATTGTTTCTTTGCAGGCTTCATTGTGCACCAACTGAGGAAGGTGCAACGGTGCCTAAAATGTGCCGCCACGTGTTTTGGTCATTTCAGCGCACAATGACGCATCTATGCTCCGTCATGATTCACCATTTTTAGCGCTCTATGCCAATTTATAGGTAATCCATCAAACAATTTGCTTCCCACAAGCAAATTAATCTTCAGTGTATAATTATAATATCATTAAGAAGCTGTGTATCCCTGAAAATGACGGCTAAATGATTTCATGAATCATTCCGTCCGAGGTGAAAATGGAATCCGTCGCCTCTCGACGAAGGAAAGTTCGGCTTTGTTAATTTTGTCGCACAACACATTAGCGGAGAGATTTCTCGGGTCATGAAGCATTACACTGCTTTGACTCGAGATATTATTTCCCATATGTTCTACCAGAAAAGACATGCGACTATACCAGACACAATATCCAACAGTAGCATTTAATCTATATTCAGCGAGTTTAAAGATGCAACAAAATCACCTTTAAATCCAATAAGATGCTGTATTACACATGTTTTTTGGTAGCGTGTACATAAATGGTAAATGTCCTTGTAGCTGTCACGCACATTTTTAATTTTATCACACTTTTTCAATTTATTTCATCATCGTGGAGAAAAGAGAAATCCTTGGCTACAGTTTGATTTCATCTTCCACGGCCGAATAAATCACTCCGATTCTCAAGGCTAACAAAACAGCAAAATGTTCCCTGTGTCTTGCTACATACCTGCTTTCAAAAAGTTTGCTGGGACTGAGTGAATCACCCTCGACAAAAATTTCCTATTATGACAAATTTCTGAAATAACGATTATGAATTCACACTGCTTATACTGTGACTGTGTATAATAGCCGGTCTCATAACTGCAGGACTTCATCCAGACGTGCCAGGAGAGGGTTTCAGTCCTGTAAGCAATCGCAAGTTTTATTTCTTAATTTTCCTAATGGATGTCTGTCTTATAATAAAATTCTGAAATATAGCCCTCACTTACTTTAATTGCAGTTTTGGCTAGCATATTTCTGTGGAGACACAATTATAATATTAGGAAACTTCGCTGATGAGATGAAGTTGCTGAACTTTTTAACTTCCTAAGCATTTTTTCTAAGGGTGAAGCGTCCTTTCAACTGCCTTTAAAGCACCAGCGGCCCTTTGAATCCCGAGTCATTTCACTAGACGAGGGGAGGGAATCTGATAAAACAGCAGAGAACTAATGTGACAGCTTTAATAAGGTAAACAGTTTATAGACTCAGCGCCCCCTTTTACGGTCAAACCAATAACCAGATGACATTAGACAACGCAAAGTGTCATTTTCATCTTGCGTTTTATCAGTGTCGGCTTTCACATCAAAACGAACGGTGGGGAAATGAAAATCAAATGAGTCTAACTTTAAAAGCGATCCTAAGCAGATACAGTAGTTAAACACTTTACATACAGTAGGCCATATTTCTCTGTGATTGATTTAGACAGAAATCAATTAGATTAATCATCGAGAATGCTAAAGGAAAAGACGACCCACCATCCTCGGGAAAATTTACAGCTTAGAGGAGCCTGATTGCATATTTAAAGTGCTTTATTCATTAATTCACATCCACTGGTTGTATGTGCTTAGAATGTTTTGGTCGGATGGCTGTCTTGACAGACGAGTCATGCACAGTTCATGTTGACCTGTGGGGCTGCAGCGCCGGCATGAATATTAATGATGATACCAGGAGACCGAGGAGACTCATAATAACACCAGGCCATTACTGCAGACCTGCACTAGTTCAAATACTGGAATCACTAGTGTCCTTAAAATGGAAATCTGGTGGATTAATAATCTTGGGATCCAATAAATCATCATCATTGTTCTGAATCTGGCTACAAATGGTGATCATGATAACAAAGAACACACATCTAAAACCTGATTCTTGCACAGTTTGACAGATTAAAAGCATAATAAAAATGCCGCATTGGATTTGATTGAGTTCTTTTCCACAATGTTTTAGTTTTTTGGGGTTTTTTTTTACATTGAGGCAGAGATTATGCACAGGTGTCCTTTCCAACAGAACGCTGTTAACACATGCAGTTCACCTTGAGCATGCGTGTACGAGATGAACCCATGATTCATGTGCGGCATCATAACAGCTGCTTCTGTCTACATTACACGTCCTGACTGCTGCAGGAAAACATCCCCATGAAGGATGCTGCGTCGTATCCGTCGCCAGATGTTACTGTGACGCTGTGCACGATCTCGAACACACACGGGTCCTAACCTTGAACCATCCTCATGAAAAGAGTCGGCAACATGCATCGATTTCTGCTGACTCGGTATCGCAACTGCTATCACTCCATCACCCATGCCACCGGTGTCTCGGCTTCTGTTTTCCCCTCTCAAGACTGATTACCGGTCCATTATGGTGAAAAATAATCCCAACATCAGGCTCTTTTTCCTCTCTGTGAACAAATACTAATTATGCGGTGGCACATTATGCCACCCCCCCATCCACTTTAATAGTAATTTTATGGTGACACCACGTCCCAATACACATTTACTGTTAGTATCCCCCCACTGATGCTTAGGATGTGATTTATCTGCAACCTGATACCACATTCAGCACGTGGCACTGGAGGCAAAGTAGTCAGATTTATACGCAGGGGCGTTTTATTCACGAATGGGTTGAGGGGTGGTCCGAGGAAAAGAAAAACAACAAAGAGGCAAATTCTAAAGCAGCAGATGGTGTGAAATGACTTGAGATTTTGGTGTGAAACAACTTGAGATTTAGTGCATGACTAACAAAAAGACGCTGCCAAAAGCACTTGAGCTTATTTCATAAGCATAAACGAGATAAAGTGCAACGGAGTGGCATTTTAGGGTCTAGAGATTAATAGGGAATGTAAATTTGTGATTCTGTAAAACGTCCAACTCCTGACTGGCTGGGGCTCAGAAGCACAAACAGTCTGAATATTTTGGATGGTAAGATAATAAGATGCCGACACATTTTCATGCAGCCCCTCGCAATGGCTGAATTCCTGATTAAAGATTTTGTTTCTTGTTGTCGATTTGAGATGGATGAGGAAGGCTGCTTATCCAAAGTAATGCCACATTCCTTCACTAAATGCTACAGAACGTAAATAAATCATGAGTGTTTGTTCTGCATATTTCCAAATCCTTGGCTGTCATACCATAGTCTGGTGTTTGCTAGTCATAAGTGCAGGTGTGATACTACAATACTGACAGTGCTATAGTACTGAGGGAGTGAGAGATAGTATCACACTGACAGTTTAGGATCAGGTTGTTCTTTGCCTGTAATTTATCAAGTGATGTAGCTCCTTGTGCAATAATTGACCAGCAGGTGTTTTATTATGTACATACTTAACAGACCAGGGATCACATCTTTAACTTTTGTGAAAATACATATGTGGCAATCAAAAAACACTCTACTCCATACAAAAGCCACATCTTTGAAAGCTTTTATAAGTAAAAATGCAATGGTTTTATTAGCAAAATGTGCTTAAAACATCAAATGCATTAGCACTCTGTACAACGTGAGCTACAGCACCAGTCAAAAGTTTGGACGCACCTTCTCATTCAATGGATTTTATTTATCTGAATTATTTTTCTACACTATAGATTAATACTGAAGACATTACAACTATGAAAGAAGACATTGGAACTATGTAGTAAACAAACAAACAAAAAAACCCAATATGTTTTATATTTTAGATTCTTTAAAGTAGCCCCCTTTTGCTTCCATGGCAGCTTTGCACCCTCTTAGCGTTCTCTTGATCAGCTTCATGAGGTCGTCTCCTGGAATGGCTTTGAATTAACAGGTGTGCCTTGTCAAGAGTCAATTTGTGGATTTACTTGCCTTCTTAATGTGTCTGAGAGCATCAGTTGTGTTGTGCAGAGATAGGGTTAGTACACAGTGGGTAGCCCTATTTGACTACTGTTACAATCCATAGTATGGCAAGAACCACTCAACTCAGTAAAGAGAAACGACAGTCCATCATTACTTTAAGTCAGTTGATCCAGAAAACTTCAAGAACTTTAAATGTATTCTCAAATGCAGCCGCAGAAACCATCAAACGCTACGATGAAACTGGCTCTCATGAGGACCGCCCCAGGAAAGGAAGACCAAGAGTTACCTCTGCTGCAGAGGATAAGTTCATTGGAGTTACCAGCCTCAGAAACCGCAAATGAACAGCACCTCAGCTTAGAGAGCACATATATTCTTCACAGAGTTCAAGTAGCAGACAAATCTCAACATCAACTGTTCAGAGGAGACTGCATGGATCAGGCCTTCATGGTGGAATACCTGCAAAGAAGCTACTACTGAGGATGAACAACAAGGAGAAGAGAAACTCAAGGAATGGACATTAGGCTAGTGGAAATCTGTACTTTGGTCTGAATAGTCCAAATTTGAGATTTTTGCTTCCAACAGCCGTGTCTTTGAGAAGCCAGAGAAGGTGAGCGGATGGTTTGTGCATATGTGGTTCCCACCGTGAAGCATGGAGAAGGAGGTGTGATGGTGTGGGGGTGCTTTGCTGGTGACACTGTTGGTGATTTATTCGCAGTTCAAGGCACACTTAAGCAGCATGGCTACCACAACATTCTGCAGCACTGTGCCATCCCATCTGGTTTTACTGGGACCATCATTTGTTCTTCAACAAGACAATGACCCCAAACACACCTCCAGGCTGTGTAAGGGCTATTTGACTAAGAAGGAAAGTGATGGAGTGCTGCATCAGATAACCTGGCCTCCACAATCACCCGACCTAAACCCAGCTGAGATGGTTTGGGATGAGTTGGACCGCAGAGTGAAAGAAAAGCAGCCAACAAGTGCTCAGCATCTCTGGGAAGTCCTTCAAGACTGTTGGAAAACCCTTTCAGGAGACGACCTCATGAAGCTGAGTGAGAGAACGCCAAGAGCGTGCAAAGCTGTCATGGAAGCAAAAGGGGGTTACTTTAAAGAATCTAAAATATAAAACATATTCTGGTTTGTTTAACACTTTTTTGTTTACGACATAATTCCATGTGTACCTTCATAGTTTTTGGTGTCTTCACTATTAATCTACAATGTAGAAAATAATTAAGAGAAAAATAAAAACCACTGAATTAGAAGGTGTGATCAAACTATTGACTGGTAATGTGTGTTACTGACTAAGTCACGATGAGTGGAGCTAGCTTGAACAACCTAATACAATTTACAATAAGCTTTGCCAACGACAGTCTCTTGAAAAATGTCACTAAATAAATTTGAGGGGGTGTGAAATGCTCTAAAAAAATTTTTAAATTAACCATCTGAAAAGTCAATGCCTTTGTCTAAAGCCACAAGCATAATCTGAAAAAAAGCTGAAGAACAGTTTACTACTCTAACTCTCTGAACCCCAGGCCATTTCCAAGTGTTGTTTTGCACCTGCCACAAATTAAACTGGACCTCTATGGAAACAACACAATCATGGCCTGTTGTTTGTTGACAAAGATTTTAAAAACCTGGAATATTTGTAATATCTGGAACATTTACAACATTTTTCCAAGTCCCCATAGGTGCTAGCAGAAAATAGTGGCTCTACATTCTATTACTACTACAGTAGTCCCTCACCATATCATCGTTCACTTTTCACGGTCTCACTGCATCGCAGATTTTTTGCATTGTATATAAAATACGTAGCATACAGCAGATGAGTAGGCGCACATATGGAAAACACAGCTACGGCTGCTTCCGCTTGAACTAATTAGTCGCTGATTGATTGGTGGTGATTGAAGCCAGTGTTTATAAGAGTATGGGAAAGGTTAATAACAGTGTGGGGAGGGTTTATAAAGCCTTAAAATTCATCTATTGCAGGGAACCAACCCCCGCGATAGACGAGTGATTACTTACAACTACTACTTACTACTACTTTACTTCATATATTTTAAAAATTTCTACATACGTGTCTCCTATCTGCTCTGTGTAAACACAACCAGCAGTTCAGCCTAGAAGTTTTTTATCTTTGCCACGTAGGAAAAACGTGGTAAAGACAGGAAAGTAGGAAAACGTGATTTTATTGAAATGCTACAATTTTAAGCTTAGATTTGGTTATCCGATGGAAAACAGATGAGTAGTTCAAGGACTGTTGGAAAGTTGAAAATCCCTAAAAAAATAATGGTGTAATTTGGCTATTTTGAAAGCGATTCACAACTGCCAGCAGGTTTTATGGTTCAGATGGTTAATAAGTCTAGCATGTGCTTTTTAATATAGAATCTTTAGTTTCACTTTGAAAAAAATATGTGAAGTAACAAGTGCAATAATTTTTTAAAAAACTTTTTAAAAAAGAAAGGTAGAATTCTAAAGACATTCTCAGTATTTCAGAATTGTCTTTAAGCACAGTGCTTGAGTGAATGTCTTTATTACCCTCCATCACTGCTATAGACGTTTTTCTGTGAGATGCTGCTGACCTGCAGTTTCAATTATTATTCTTTTGTTAGTTTGTTTTGTGCTGACATTGCAAATCAGTTTTCCTCTTGAGGACAACACTGCTAAAAATCAATACAAGTTTCTAAAGCTCCGCTCCACAGTCTTAGAGTTTAGTTGGACAATATCACAATGAAAATGTTGGTTCCTGTGGTAAAACTTCCCTACATCTGGAATATTCACAGCTAACTACTGTGCTCCGACAGTGAAATGCTAAGTCATAGTCTGTGAAACTTACCTCACATTTCACCTTTTGCATTTTGGCCGAGCTACAAAAACTGAGCTGAAATAAATGAATGGAATCTGATCACATCTCAGCTGGAGTGTGTGCACAGATCTGAGCACTGTGAGCTGCACAGGAAGCCGCCCCCCCCAGAGATCCTACCCCCCCCTCCCCATCTCCGTAGCCTTATCTGTGATGTGCAACTGATGAACTCCTGAAAGAGTCTCTGGGTTTCACCCGTATGGATCAACTGACAGAGGGACGGGGGGCTTGGTCCATTTCTCTCTCACTGGGAGATAAGCGCTGTCTGTCAGCTTGATTGACGTATCAAAGAAGGGCAGCCTCAGCCATTGTGGGGGGACTTGACTTCTAGATAGGCTTCCTCAGTCATTCTCCAGACTGGTTTCTAATGTAAACAAGCCACACAGACAGACATGGCTGCTTTGTTTGCGGCCATAAAGCGGCATTATGATGCTGCTGGGTTTTTAGCACAATGAGACCTGAGAATTGAAAAGCAGACTTCAGCAAAAAGAGGAAGGGGACAGCAAGGATTGAGAATGGGCAACAATGGTGAATTCAGGATCCCAGATGCACGTCTGGAATTAGTGACTGCAGCGACGGCAAGCAGCATACGAATTTCCAGAAGAAGGAAGAAAAAAACAAAAACATCATTCATTTTATCAGTTTGAATCAAAATAGCAGTTATTTTTCACAGGCCCATTTATTCTACAGCCCACTGGTATCGTTTTGTTTCAAGCTCACACTCACACAGAAAGCAAATGGGAAAAAAAAAGTGGTGTAGAGCGATATCGCAGCCACCAACTGCTGCCTAACCAACTGAACAAATAAGTAAAGCTCTGTGCAGCCCGTGAGTTATCAATATTAATCTCAGCCATCATTTGGAGGAAAATCTTATCTGTGGAGGCTTGTTGACTTCAAGGAATCACAAGTAAATAAAAGCCTGTAAATACTGACCGAGAGGCCAATGTCACACAGCACGGCAGGGCGAGAGAGTTTCAAAGTGAAGGACCAAGAGCTGCTCCCTCCTTTGATACAGCAGCAGGCAGTCTGCCAAAACACCCTTATCCTCAGTTCACCACTGCTCAAATGAGGCTTCAATTATTTAGCCAGAGAGCAACAAGGAATCATAAGAAGATTTTGTGCACATTTTATCCTAACGGGGGCTCTGTGTTGCATTTCTCGGAGTTTTCCGCAGACCTCTAAACACCTGATGGCTTTCCAAAATTGTGAGTAGCGCATTCTGCTGCAGGGAGCCACATTAAACGCATTCACATCACACCACTGCCAAGGAGGCCTGCCTGACAGAAGTTGACAGTAAGTGTTTCAAACCTGCACTGACTTCATGGTCTGTTTCCCGTTTTACAATACATAGCATTACATCCGGCACAACAAAAAAGGTGTGAGGAAAATAACCCGCGCCTCCTGCAAGCCGGGGCCTTGCTCGGGGGCTTCATACATCAAAGGCCGGAGGGGGCTAGGCTGCCGAAAAATCACAGAGGCTGCTTTGCATTCACCTCTCCGTCCTTCAGAAGCTGTGCTAGGCGCCTGACTAAAGAAGCCGCAGAAAAGTAATTGGAAATACAGCCCCATGCTAGGAGCTACAATTTATCAGACAGCGGTACAGTAGCATTTCACCGGGCTACTTTAAGCGGCGAGAGGATTGATCGTTTTCTTCGCGAGTGGTTTGTTACAGATGAGTCTTATGATGCAGCTGGGCAAGCACTGCGTTTTCACGTGTGGTCAGTCGCTGCTTTTGCTCGGCAGATGCTGCAGCTTGTGTTATCTGATTGCTGCGTTTCCTTCGCTAATTGAAGCTGAAAAAAAAAAACCCTCCAGACTCCGGCGAAAACACTGCACGACTGCAAGTGAACACTCCCATGTTATGCTGGTGTATTTAATCTGCGTATTTACATGTGTATAATTGGGTCATTACCTTCTAAATAAATTAACTGAAGCTCACCAATTACAAATTAATAAAAGTGAGAGAGTCGTAAACACGGCCGCAACTCTGGCTGTGTTGAATTGGCTGCTAGGCAGGCGGGTCAAGAGGTCTGGAGGATTAAAATTGCCTAAAGTTATGGATGTGAGTGGCCTGTCTTTGTGTATTACGCCAGCGATGGAATGACAGCCTGCCCAGGGTTTCTGCCTGCGTTCCTTCCTGCCCTAAATCGGTACCCTTCTAAACAATTTGAAGCACATGAGCTTACTCAGACCCTATATTCACATTCTGTATTTGTTGCCTTTCTTTATGTGGTGCTTCCTTTTGCTATTTGTCATTGTTGCTTCTTCCTCAGCAAATAATGCAGATTTTGCACAGGTAATGTGAACCTATTGGAAATCATGTGTAACAAAACTTGAAGTGCATACAATATTTTTGATATTTTAGGTTTGGTTTTATATATAAAATTGTTCATGTGAGTGTTGAACATTTTCTTTCTCTTTTATCAAAGATTTACTGTGAGCCTGGTGCTTGACAACTATATATAAAAAATGACAGCAAGATAATTCATGACACCAAACATGAAACCCTTACTTCAATTTTTTACTCCCCTGATCATTTTATTAGTTGTATATTCACCACTCAGCCACAGCATCATGACCACTGACAGGTGAAGTGAACAACATTGATCATATTGGTACTATGTGCTGTTCTGCTGGAAAACCTTGGATTTTAACATATGTGTTGATCAGACTTAGACACCCAAATAAACATTGTTCCAGAATAAACACACTCCCTCTTGCAAGTGGCAATCCCAAATGTCACTGAGGAAAATGCACCCCAACACAAGTTTGCAAAAACATCAAAAAATCAGGAACATGTTGAGGAACATGACAACCGCCTAAGATGTTGATTTGACCTCCAAACTTCCTACACCCCGTTCTGATTCAGCATCAACAGGATGCAGTGGAACAAGTTTGATTGACAGAGGCCCCACTGCACAAGCCAGAGCAGCCGAAGGATCCACTGCCAACGTCCTGGTTCCAGACCCCATAGGACACCCTGAGAGGTCCTCTTGTCCATGCCCAGTGGTTCAGGGCAGTTTTGAACAACAGAACATTAGGCAGGTGGTCTTAATGTTATGCCTGATCGGTGTATTATGTGTGCCCCTGTCAATAAATGCTCCTTAAAAACACTGTTTGTCACCTCACAGGCTTCTTTATTAGATCTGAGTCTTATTACTAGAGCAAAAGTTACAGCTACAATGTCAGCTGAGTGTTTTTTCTTACATAATGCATAAAAAAACTGATTAAACGATGAAAAATCTAATTACATATGATCTGCACTGCAATAATTGCTTGGTAAATTAAAAGCTACCCCGTTGCTCTGAATTATGACGCTATCATCCTTTAGGTTTTGCCTAATGGCTGTCATTAATGCAATCAAAAATCTGTTTTCTTTATTTAATTCCCTCAAGTGGTGATCAGCTGTAAAGTGGCCCGCAGGTCTCGGCAAACCAACAGCTCTCCGAAATGAAAACATCCATATTTTTTTTCTGCATGAAGTTTATTTCAGCTCACTGCTGTTCAAACAAGTGTATTTTGTGGGAAGAGACACAGACAGTGCTATTTTTCTTTTTACTATTATTATTATTTTTTTCTGGTTTGTTTACCAGTAAGGAGTGGCGACCTAAATTTTCTGTCTCTCTTACTTCCCGTGTAAATTCTGCTCTTATTTCCTGTTTACGGACACAGCATCTGTGAACCATTATCATTAAAATCCAAACACTGACATGCCGCCAGCATGGAGGGTGAGAGATGATGGAGTGGAAAGCAGAAGACACTTTTTTATCGTCAAGACTGACTCCAAGGTGACGGGAGAGGTGTCGAGAATTTGACTGATTGCGCTCAAACCCAATAGAGTCCGAAGCACAGCTGAGTCAACCCACCTGGATCAATACACTGCCAAGTGACTGACATTGATATTTAGTTGTCTTTTCTATGGAGGTATTATGTAATAAATCACATCTAATTTGTAATTATTCATATGCTAACTGACACACCTAATGGTTAGACTGGGAGTCGTGTTTACAGCAATATATTGTTAGTTATTGCCAAAAGGGGCTGATTTTCACATGATGTGCACCTTGTGGACACTCAACACGCAGGTTTGGAAGCAAGACAGACACATAGCAAAAACACTTAAGATCCCTCAAAATATGCTCTAGAACTGAAGTGAACTGAAGCCACACAGGATGCAGGTATGACGAACAAAGCATGGATATTAACTCATTTTTTCATAATGAATCAGCTAATTACTGTCTGAAACATTTCATGGTTTCTACTCCATACACTGGAGGATTTGTTGCTTGCCTATGGGTTTGAATCGTAAAATGTGAATTTGAATGTGATGAAGCTGAATTTAGTTTCAGTTTTCATATATTTCTGCCAAGACTTGTCAATAATTTGAATTCACTTTACTAATTTTGTCTATGAGCAGAAATATGTGCCACTGGATGCTTAATTTGTGTCACACAACGTGGATTTCAATGCATTGAAGTTGAATTCAGTTCCATCTTCATTTGTCATTTATTTCTGAGTATACTTGTCAGTAATTTGAATTCATGTTTAATCATTTTCAGGAATGGATTACTGACTTTTTTTTGGACAAAACAAGCTTTGTGAAGGTGCCAATCTGGGGACTGAGTAATTGTAATGACATTTTGCATTTCTGTATTTTCTGAATTTTCAAAATTCCAAACAGTGAACTGAATCATTCTGAAAATAATCACTAAATTTACCAATGTTCAAGTTGTTAGTTAGTTTTAAAAAGTCAAACTGTTTAATGTACAGTGTTTTGTTGAACAGCAGCTACCAATCTGGATACATATAAAGATCACTTTACCCAAGAACTGCTGAAATGTATCCCTAATGGAATATTGTGTATTAAAACTGAAATTTTAGGTTATTTTCTTATAGTTTAAACCCACAGACCATATAACCCTTGTATCCACTATATTATAGATAGATAGATAGATAGACAGACAGACACATACATACATACATATATATTTTGAAACATGTAAAAATGTAAGGTACCATTACAGTGACACAAGTTAAAACAAATTAAGCAAGAATGCCTCTTGTTGTTCTTTTTATATTATGGGGAAACTGTACAGATCCACATCGTTAAAAATGCATGACTCCTGGGTTTTTATGAGAAATGTATGCAATACATTGAATAAATATGAGCATCAATTCCAGCCTGATTAAGCAGATCAGGTATTGGCCTTGGTCTCATTTCAACTTAATTCCACAGTGGCAGGTTCTCACTGTCGTTATAGAATTCAGCGCTTTCTGCATAATACATTCATTAAATCATGGTGGGCCGTATTAATCCCTGCTCCCATGTTGCTTCACAAAAATTGATTTCAGTGAGTTCCATATGGTGAGGCACATTGGTTTTGCATGATTAGTCAGTATCAAATGAATTTAAATTCGAATAAACAAATCAGTGTTATGGATCCAACATCGTGCGGCTACAGTAGTCTACATTATGGAGAGAGAATAATATATGGAGTGCACACTTCAGTGGTTTTAACCATTTTCTTTTAATGCCCAGCAGTACTTCTTCGTATTTGCACCATAGGCTACAGTGATGGTAGTAAGTTAACTGCCAAGCCAAGCGGAGTAATTTAATTGTGCTATCAACAAAACAGATGAAGGCATCAATTAGTAATCTGAGGAATTAAAGCTGATTAATAATCTGGTAAGTAGCCACTGTTGCTTAGTCATCACTACAGAGCCTGTTTCAGACACCTGTTACACAGAAATAGAAACTCAACACCAAAGGCTCAGAAACGAAATGAAATAAACCAGCATTGAAAAAAAAACCAAACCACCCTAATTACCCCACTGTTCCCCTGAATGTAAAAACATCTCAAACAGCCTGATCTTAACATGCATTCGTCTCCACTTTGGAGAACATAAACACAGTTGCACCATAGAACACAATGCCTCTCACTCAAGTTGCTTCGTGAAAAACTCTGCCCCAGATGCTTGTGTTAGATTACAATGCATGCTGATAGCAGCACACATTTCACAGCACTGTATCAAAATGTTAATTTTCCCAAGATTAAATAGTCTAACACTGTTTTTTTCAGTTTTAATTACCACTCAGTTTTCCACTATTCTGAAACAATGTTGTTTCTGTAAAATGCTATTATTAGAGGAGCTGTCAGGCGGAGTCTTACACAAGTTATAACCTGTGTTTGGACGTAATACTTTTTCTAATTTATCTTTGGATAAGGGGACTGCATAATGTCCCATTGTGCACTGGTTTTTGAGACCACTGAACAAGTCCACACTAGCAGCATAGAATAGAATCCAGTTACAAACCACTGAGTCAAGATTATTATGGATTATTTCAATCTGAAATGTCAGAAAAAGGCTAATTGGAAGGAACTAATCAGAATGTATAACATCCAAGTGGTGAAGCCAAGGGTCCTGTGCTTGGTCTCTCCACGGATGTCTCTGGATCTGGAGCTACGCGTCTCTGATCTAAACTCTCCTGCTATCCCCTCCCCCCCATCCCCACTCCATCCGGTCGAGTCAGATGGCCGCCTTCCCTGAGCCTGGTTCTGTCTGAGTTTGTTTCTCCCCTCCTTATCCTAGGGTTTTTTTCTTTTTGTTCCTTCCCACCATCGCTGACTGCTTGCTCAAATGGAATGCACAAGCAACTTTGGATTGTTGAGTTTTCTGTTTTTCTGTGTTAATGAGATGACATATGTTGTAAATATGCGCTATATAAATAACACTGAATGCATGAAAAGGTCCCAAACCATTTATTTATTCAAAAGTTTATCTAAATCTACTGTCTTGCTAAATTTATAAGCCTCACAGTTTGTCATGATTAAATATATACAACTGCAACTACAGTTTGTGTAGCTAAACAAGCTGCAGATGACACTCACTGTCGAAGCCAAAGTAGAATGTTTAGATTATTATCTAGACATAGTGCAAGTGCAGTTCAAGTATGTGAGCATTCTCTCTGTTGAATTGTCCCCAGCTACCATGTTAATTTAATGTTCAGGGGGACAGTAAACAGAGCTACAGAGTCTTTATGACAGATACGGCAGTGCATTCAACAACCTCTTCACACTCTGACATTTCACATTCAAAGTAATTAGTAGCGAGGCTAGAACTCCAACTCAGTGTGGCAATTTGCAAATAATGGTGTATCACAGTACAGAAAGCAGATTATCTCTGCCTCTCCACTTCAGATATGACTATCCTGCAAAGTATTATCCCCACTCTGAATTGCCGCAATCATACCCTCAGTGTAATTCAGCACACAAAATCTCTCCGGAAATATAGCAGTCCTATAGGTATATGTTGTGGTCATTAGTTTTAATTACAGCTCTAGTGCTAAAAAAAATCATGTTTTCTGTCCAGTACCCATGAGCCTCAGTGGTTGTTGTTAGGGAGAAGAAGCCAGTCAGAGCTGCTAATAAAACACTGTGGGAAAAAACACACAGCTTCATGGTAACTGGATTGAAAACAACGTGTCACCCTGATGTTCTCATTTGTGGGTTTTAGTGAAGTGTCTCCATAACTGTTGGCTGGACTGCTGTGACATTTTGTGCAGATATATACACACTCCCCACAGGATGAGGTGTAACAGCTTTGGAGATGCTCTGACTTCTCATCTATCATCATCACTGTGTCCAGTGGTTTATGCTTTGTGCCATCTACCCACGTCTCCATGCCAGCATATTGGAACTGTCATTGTGAGCAGAGTGTGTTGATGCTCACCTCAAAGAACTGGTGTGAATAACCACAGCCCAGCGAAATCACCAGACTCCGTGGACACAGTGGTTTTGCGGATAGGAGACCTGCTGAACAGGAAAACCAGGGTTTAAATGCATAGATGCACCTTACTCAAGTATCCTTACGCCAAACACTAAGCCGTTATCAGCTGCAGGATGTTGTTATGCAGCTGACCTGATACCGCGACCTTTTCGTGAAGGAGGGCAAACAAAAGACAAAGCTTATCTACAGTGAGCAAGAGAGTATAATGTGGCTTAGGTATGATTTAAGAATTCCAGTTGATAATCATCTTGTTTTTGAAAGGGGCTTAAAAAATTTAAGACGGTCTCATATCAATTAATCTTTGTTAATTCCAGACATGAAAAAGGAGTAGAGCAGGCTGCTGAAGAAGGGAACGAGTTAAACCTCTTCACAGCCTTACTTCCCCACTCGTTCCTCCTGTCTTGTTGTAAAAGCTCCAGGGAGCTCTTGCAGGGAGGGAAAGGGGATATTTTTAGCAGGTTCCACAATCCCTCCTGTAAATAATTACCCTAGTTGCTGCGGAAGCTGGCAGCTCATTGGATTGCATGGGACGTCAATCGTCAAAAGCAAAACAAATGGATATGGTGACATCATACCTACACAGGATACTCGCCCCCGCCTCGGCCTAATGGGAACGCTGGAGTGATGGAATGGTGGGGAAATGTGAGCCAGCACATTTTAAATGCACTGGGAAAGAAATTCCACCGCAACACTTTGTGTGAAGGATGGGAATGGGAAGCGCGGCTATTGCACCAGTCTGCTTGGGAGCTGTTGGCGAGAGGTAAATGTGTAAAAAAGAACATAAATGTTAAGACAACCAATTGCATTAAATGAACATTTGGACACCCACAAGTGCTGTAATGGAACTGCTCGGTGGCCAGCAGTTGACTGCAGTTGTACCAGCCAATTCCCAGATGTGGGTGTTTATGTGTAGCACTCTCTATTCGTGCAGCTACTACCCCGGGCCACTGCTGTAAACAAGAATATGCTCTTAGCCAAGTTGCCTGGTTAAATAAGGATGAAAGAGAAGAAACTCCGACAAGGAGGTCATCTAAGGTACAGCAGCACTTTTTTAATGGTGCACATTCATGATAAGATCACAGGGTTAACTCAGGTAGTGATACTAGTGGTGTCCCTTGGTTTCAGCTTTGAAAGATGTTCAAACTCAACTACTACACAAGCTGCTCCAGTTAAAGTAAGAATCGAGCCTTTTGGGAAATGCACTGATTTTCTCTCTGGTGGAGAGTTGAAGTTACTCTGAGTCGGGTCCAAAAGGCAACCAGTAGAAACATCACAAAGAATCTGCACCCGAGTAAACCATGAAATGTAAATCAAAAAGGCATAACATGGTCATCTGTGGGATTTAGAGTTGCTTGTCCACCTCAAACAGATCTTGACTAGCTGTTCTCCTCTTTGCAGTCTTTGTGCTAAGCTAAGCTATACATGACTGCTGGCTCATAGAGAGAAGTCAGAGTGGAGCAAATGACTGTATTAAAATTAATTTATGTTGTGTCTGTCTGTTGGTGGTTAAATGGTGTGTGTAATATATGTTTCACTGAGACACATCAAAGTCAAATTTAGTCAGAAGGATGGGCAATAAAGTTTTTAATTCTGAGTCCGACTGTTTGAAACAGAGGCAGAATAATATTATTTAAGAAACATTTTCATTGACCTGATAAGCTGCTCAGACTTGAACTGAAAAGCTTTTTTGGGGCCACAAAGTGGTGGGCTGCGATTACAAACGCACTGTCAACAGATTCTCAAGGGCCCACTCTTTTATCACAAGAACAGGCCGTCAGCCCTCCTTTGGTATTTTATTAGGACTGTTTGAAGAAGCTGACGCAATTCCCCCTCCGCTGTGATGTCACTGATGTTAACTATCTGGCTTTCATCTTTTTTCGGCTTTACTGCCTTCGCAGTTACAGCTGCATGACTGCCTCATTTCGTTCTATCTAAGCCTGCCTTATTTCTTTGTGTGCGAAACGGCAATGTGCTGATTTTTACATATCCTCTGGGCCTGCATAAAAGAAATCTAATTTGGCCAAACAATGTCAAATCCTCCAGTGACATGTACCAGCCGTGAACCTGCGAGATCAGATCAATTACGAAACGAGTAACATCAGTCATTGACTTTCAATACCTGCTTGTCCAAGAGAATTTTCTCAGCTGTCTATCTAAGCCTTCTCAAATCAAAGCCTCCCTCTATAAGCCCTGACACAATCCATCTTAGACGCAAACAAAGAACAATTCAGATGGCATTTTTGCACGGCATAAACTGTAACAAATTCTTTAAAAGCAGATATTGTTCCTATGAGAGTCTGCTTATACGCCTCATTTGATATCCACAAGTTATCATGGCATAGTAAAAACCAGAACCACATTTAAAGCCCATATCATGATCCATATCAAGATTCAGGGTACATTTATGCAAACAAAACATTAAAACGTAGATCTTACCTCAAAACGAGACTACAACGGAAGCATTTCTTTCAGTCAATGTGGGATGATATCAATTTTATGCTCTTGGTTATTGCTTAGTAAATATCCATGCGTCTCTGTCAAACAGGTCTTACACACACCATCCTGACTGATAGATGTAATCTACAGTTAGTTCTAATAAGAAACATGAACTATGAATACATTTTTACTTGTATGACAGTTTTATTCTCGGATAAGTTTGGGCCACATGTCTGGGGTTGTTTTGTAGTCAGTATGGAATTCAAACTAGATGGGAAACTTGGTGGCATTAGTTCAAACCCTCAATGTTTTTCTTGCCTTACTTGTCCATTTATATCTAATTAAAGAGGTGTGATGTGAACGCAGACCCGGCATGTATCAGCGATATCTCACCCCATTCTCACCACTTTGAATTATCATACATCCCAAAACAACTTGAAAGATCCCAGCTTGCTGGTGTTATCACACTTGGAAAGAGGTTGAAAAACACCAGTGTTTTCTAAAGCATTTATATGTTAACCTTTAAATATAACGGGTAAGGCCGGTTAAGCCATGAGTTTTTTTGCATCATTTTAGAGATTTTGCAGTTCCTCACTGATATATTTTATGTTTATACTCTCTTATTTTGCACACAGTCCACTGTAACCCCATACTTGTGACACCTACCAGATCAGAATTAGTCAGTAATAACTAGTCAGTCACACGGCAGTGGTTATTGCGACGTTTATTGCACAAACGCCAGACCACTCCATCGTCTTGCAGGTGATTGTGGATGGACAAACAAGGGTTTTTAAGTGGTCCTCCTGGTTTTCAAAGTTCTGGCACCTTCCTCCTTTACTGCAAGCTGTTCTCAGAAAGGAAATTTGGCTTTAAAACCTCTCGCATGTTTACAGGAACAGTGTCGAGGAAGTTAAGGTGACTTTGTGACATTCCCTCAATCTATCCTAACTTCTAGCAGGACCAGTAATTGGGAGTATTTTGACCAAATGGCTTTGTCAGGTTGATGCTCTGGTTCTGCTTTTAATGATGTGACTAATGAATGGCACAGTGACTAATTCCTCATAATGAGCAGGTATTTCTTCATTTGCAGAGCTGAAACCCTCCAGTATCAAAGAAGATGCCGCACTGAGGTACATCTGTAACCTCTGGCAGTGCCATCATGTCAGAGTGACACTAAGTCAAATGGACACATATCTGTATTAGTATGTCTGTGTATAGACATTGTGACAGCGAGACAACACTGTCCTCATGAGGTCAAACTGGACACTACGAGACTGATGTGATTTTATTAAATATCTGGTAAAAACTATATAATCATTCTGACATTAGAATATTGTTGAAAATCACTAGCCTCATTAAAATATAAAGTGATTGAATATACAAGACTGTATTATGTTTGAGCTCTTTCAGAATAAGACAAAACTCTAAATTAAACCAAGATCTAAATGTGTAAAAAACTACATCATGTACATTTCCAGTCATTATCAGTTACAGTACAGAGACTTAAAGTCTTTCTTATTTCTTATTGCTTTATGAGACTGCAAAACACATGAGGGTGAGCTTTTTGCAGAATTTAAGAGTTACACTAAAATAAATGGGGTATAAAATAGAAAGAGTTGCCACCGTCTAACCGTTGTCGGGCACACAACCCTGTAGCTAGTTTCCCAAACTGCACGGATATAATGAAATGAATATGTAGTCTCTTATACTTTCTCATTTTCCTGAAAAAAATTCACATTGATGGAGTTTGGCTTGGAGGTTAAAGGTTAGTATAGACATTAATTACATTGAAGCAATTAAAATCACACAGTTTAGGTGGACAGTCAAGCATAACGTTAACCAAGCTGGTTATTAGAAAACTAACACAGACACAAGTGAGGTTAGTAACTTCTAGAGCATTACACTGGACCTGTTTGTGATTTGCTTTGTGTTTTTACTTTTTTATTGGCTTTTGTGTCCAAAACACATCATCTAGTGGAATTTCCAGCAGCTAAAGTTTCAACCAAAGTACTGAAAATAATTTGAACTGGTGTTGTGTAGTTGTAAAAACCTGGTCTTTCTAAACTAGACATTATGAAGATCTTGGTTGTTGCTACCAAACTTGTCTCTGCTGGGGAAATGTGATTTTATTGCTTGTAGCAATTAAAATTTCAGGGCGACGAAGAAGATGTTAAAGGAGGCCTGGGGGTTTTGTGTTGCCTCGTTCTGTTACAGCAAAACAAAGTGATTATAAGTATCAAATCCCAAATGCATTATGGTCCTCAAAATCACTTTCCCAGTGGAAATCTCAAGACTATAGACATGAGGACAAAATATACACTCTTTTTTTAATATTCAGCAGTATTTCACTCAGAGTACTGTGGGGATACGGTATATTCAAATCATCAAATCAAAGTTCATCTTAATTATAAATTAGCATATGGAATGCTCCCAGCCATCAATGCAATAGCAGTGCCTATTGTAAGGCAGTATGTCTACTTTTTGCATAAATTTGTTTGACGCGAGCACTAGGTGCTTTTGATCTTGTGAAGTCGTTTGTCCTTCCAGGTCCATATTTAAAACCTTGTGATGTTCAGGTGAGCAATACTCTCATGAAAAGGTGATACTGCCCTAAAAAAGTCAATATGGAATGTGCTGATTGGCTGCCCTCTGGCGTCCTGGCTGATAGGAGCCTCTCAAGGCACAGGTATGAGCCTTTGTGTTTCTGTCAGACAATACATTGACTTGAACAAACAGCACCCACTGCTTTCAG
This sequence comes from Dascyllus trimaculatus, assembly GCA_024666655.1. Classification (NCBI taxonomy): domain Eukaryota; kingdom Metazoa; phylum Chordata; class Actinopteri; family Pomacentridae; genus Dascyllus; species Dascyllus trimaculatus. The sequence continues at coordinate 27,615,839 of CM045448.1, forward strand.
CAGATGGTCCTTTAAATAACTTCAATGCGTTTCCTTCTTTGAGATTGTTGCACAGTAGTAGAAAGGGGGACTTGAGGGTGACTTGTAAATGGCAAGCTTTTCAGGACAGCTAAAGACATAGTCCTACAGAGTAGACGCCTTTGTTGCAGGGTGGTGCTCAGTGGTTTTTTGCACTGAACAAACAGTGGATGGAAAACAAAGATGTCCACGCTTGGCCTTCTTAAGGTATTTTATAGAAAGGAAGTATATGCACATAACAGGTGACTGACGTACTCAGCGTACAACTAGCCGGATTAGATGACTGAAGATGGCTACCAACAAATTATTCATGGTGTGATGGGCAGTAAAATAACACTTAAAGGAACACTTACTAGTTTTCAACTACTGTGGCTTTCAATCATGTCTTCTGGTCTTGATTAATGAATGTTGCTGGTTGGGCTGTGATTGTATCAGTATTAATTACATGATACCAGTATTTGGGAATGACATTTCTTACAGATCTCCAGGTAACCAAGAAAGAATCCACAGATGCTGTTGAAAGATCCGGATAAAAAGAAAGCTGGTAAGTCGGCCTCAGTCAGGATTGTTCTGATTGTATTTCTACTACTGGAATTTGAAGCCTTTCACCATGTTTGGACCCTTTGAGTTAAATTCATGATTCCTCTGACTGCTCAGCTCTCGAACTGTTAAGGATTTTTCGAAGAATGAACATTTGTTACTGTAGTTTTAGTTTAATTTACCATTACAAAGTGACTGACAGTGCATATTGTGAGGTACCCATGCACAGTCTAAACAACAGATATTAATGTCTACAACAAGTCTGAAAGCTTTTTAAATTGACAGAACTCTTACACTCTTTAAATATGGGCACTTGTGTTGGTTAGACTTTAATTTTCTCCAGTAGAACTTTACTTGTACACATGCTGATAGGGTGTTCATTATATTCCTATTATAATGGTGGTTTAATGACTCTGTTGAGCTATTGATGTCTCCAGCTCACACTGTGATGGTGCAGGGTAAACAGTCCGTCTTCAGGACATTAAAAATCAAAGGTGAATCCAAACAGGCAGCGCATTATGACTCACAAGATGAATTTTTTTTTGTCCTAATGATGGTTTTTAAAAAATCTCATCTTTTAGAAAATCTCTTGTTATGAATCTCAAGTGTGGAGTTCTTGCCGTTCTCTACACAATACAGAAAAACCTTCACCACCTAGACTTCAGTTACTGCATTCAGCTTTAAAGGTTAAGACTAAAATAGTTCAGCACTAAGACTAGTCAAGGTCAATGCTGTCTGCTCCAGATATAATATAATAATGAATGGTGTGGAAAGGATAAATGCTTCAAAAGCTGCTTTATGTATGAATTCAGTGTACTTGTAATATTGCACCTTTTGCTTTAAAGGTTATTGTTAAACCTGAATTTCAGTCTGTTCCTTTAACTGACATTAACCACAGAACACTGGCGCCCGGTGATTTTCACTCATGCAATTGTGGTTATGTGATTTTCATTATGTTGCCATTGTCTGAGTTGCGTGAGTCCTTGGGTAGCTTCATGCTGTTCACTGACGTCACAAAAGGTAGGCGTGTTTCCCTGCTCCCATCCCTTGGTTTTTCAACAGGCATGTGTCCGGGTGATTTTTGTTAGTGATCGAGAGTAAAATAGTTTTCTGGTTGGAATGTACTGTATATATACGCTTGAACTAGTCGGTCGTTGATTGACTGGCGGAGATCGAAGCCAGCCAGAACCTGCAGTCCCACACGGTGAGTGTTTACTGGAACCATTAGAGAACTGGCAACAGTCTGTAGGATTACCGTAACACCATCATCAGTTTCCCGATAGGCAGCCGGACATCCTCGGTGTCGGTGTGTTTAAAATATGGCAAAGTCTTTCCGAAGTGGGCGTTTCAAGTGGATCGCTGCGTCGCTACTTCCATTATCGGACACAGCTGTAGAGGTTTCTCTTGATGGATAGGTTTAAGAGTGTAGAAAGTGTTTGAGAGCATATGAAGTGTTTAAAAGCTTAAAAATATATATAAGTAATAAGGTCACTACTTCGTGGATTTCGTCTATAGCTTACTCACTGATTTCATACATAACATGATTCACAGCAGCAGAAAGTTAAATATCTTGACCCAGAGTTTTTCCTCAGGAGTTTTTCCTCAGGAGGACCAAAACAGAGCTAAATGCAGAGTGAAAATTTGATTTACCAACAAGGCTTAATGTGACTTCTGTGTATGTAGTTTCCTTTTTTTTACCATAACATGCTGTTAATCATGCAGCGTTTGTTTCCAGTTTTAGTTTTACTTTTAGTAAAGTTTGGGAAATATAGCATCATCAAGGTTCCTATTGTGCTCCAAACCAACAGTACCAGTTATATGACCGTAGAACTGTACTCACTGCACATAAAAGTTTCATGTGAAGCAGGTTCAGCTGGTAAGATTACTATTTTTTCTTAGATCAATACTGTATTAAGATCAGTTTGATACAACAGCACAAGGTAATTATTCAATGATTTTCCATGTTTTTTACTGCTTTGTTTTTGAACTATTTCATGAAATGTGCTTTTTGTGTTTCTTCTCATAATTATTTATCATCAGTGGAGTTTTTTTCCCTACATATACACATGGCTGATGTGCAAAACAGTACATATGTGTTGAGGAAAACCAGTTATAGACAATGCAGCAACTATTGCCATTAACCAGATTCTGAAAGCTGATCAATATATAATAATATTCACTTCTTACTAACCTCTAAAACATTTTAAAAATCAAACATATCTGTTATTTTTGCCTGTCAGCAGAGAGCTGGGTATCGTTAGCCGCCCTTCTCTGAGGGAGAAACAACAAACTTTTTGGAGGCGGCACCCCCACCACCCCCCACCCCTGGTCTAACATCAGTTCAAGGGTTTAGTCGTGTAGGTGCTGTGTGGCTTTTTACACACGTGAGCTTCTTTTAGATGTGTTTTCACCAACAGCTCATAAGATATTAGCAAAACCTCTCTGAAAGCCACAGCAAGTCTAATTTTGCTGACACCAAACCCTCAAAGAGAGATCTACAGTGATAACAAAGGTCCTTCCAAGACACATGTCTTTCCAGGCATTCCAATTCTCAAACAAAACGCAACACACCAGACTTTTAAAGTGCCTGCACGTGATGGTGTCTTAAAAATTGAAATTAGTATTCATATGAGGTGAAGAAAGAGAAAGGACATAACAGGAAGAGAAAGAGGGAGAGAGAAAGCTGGAAATTGGCCTAGTGAAGAGATGCAAGGTGGGAACAGGATGAAAGATCGAGTGAGAGAAGAAGGTGTAAGTGAGTGAGGAGAGAGACAGGAGGAGCTGCTCGTGAAGTGGAGGGAGGGGGGGAAGTGGAGGGATGATAAAGAGATGGCACAACATCTAAGACTCGAAGCAATTCTCACTGTCCCTCCTTCCCTCCCACTCCCTCTCATTATCACTGTGTCGGAGCCAGCTTCTCTCTAAGTGTCAGGCTCGAGACAGGATGTCGCCGTCGTTGTTGTCAAGATTATTTGTGCAAGTAAGGCGCAGTTAGAGGAACGTGGGTATCTTCACTCCCGTCGCATGCAGGCGGAAAACAAACATCTGTCAATCAGCCGGCTGGTAGAAAAAGGCAGCGTCTCAGTAAAAAAAAAAAAAAAAAAAAAAATCTGCACAAAGCCACTTGGTGGATTTCCAGTATTTACCTCCTGAGCCACGTGCTTTCAATGCTAAACAAGAGGAACCAGAGCCAGGGGAAACCTCCACTGCTCTGCCATGTGTGCGGTCTATGAGCACATACAGGGACAGTCGCCCGGCTTCGTCAAGGGATAATTTCCAGTGACATCTTTAATCTAGCACAGGTATATTAAAAATGCACTCCCAAGCGCATAATAATGAGTTGAGTTGTTGAACTGAGGAAGCGACGTTCCACATTCATCTTAAGAAATAAGGGTGAGTAAATGGGAGCGTCAATAACTGTCTTCGCAGAACACAATCAGGCCGTTATTGACTGCTAAATATGGTTATTTACAACTATGAAGCAAAGCGTTTCCACATAATCAATCAGGTGAGCCAGCAACTGTAAATATTCCAAATATAGCATCTGAATTCCAGTGCTCAGTCCTTCATGGTTCAAGTAACACTCCTGCACAACGAGAACTCTAAATGAATAAGCAGGCGACGTGGAACACCTGCTGTAAGGTCTCTTTGTGCTACAGCCACCTTGTTTAAAGCTACAATTGTCAGTAGCTTTTTTTAAAAAATGTAACTAGGATGTGTAATGTGAAGGTGGTTGCTGGGTAACAAACTCGCAAATAATTATCACCTACTTTTCCAGTTCCTCTCATCTCAGTTAAATTTTCCGCACAGCTGTCAGGGAAAGAAGAAAAGGAGGAAAACAAGCCAGTCCTTTTCTCGATAACAGGCAGGCATGTATTTAAGTTATGTGGATTTCTGCTTCATGTTGTCTGGATTTGTTAACAGGTACCTGTATGGTAACACATGAACCATTACAGCTTTACAGACAGGTAAAATCTCAGTGTTGTGTTGTAACTGAATATATAACAAAAGTCCAGTTAAGCAGCTTTTAAGTGTGGTTAAATGACATGCAGATCCTGGCCTTGGTGTTGAAGTCACAGCTATGATTGGCTTTGAAAATAACAACCTGCTATGGCACCTTACTTAAATCTGAATAATTTCACTATATTTGAATAAATGTTTTTGCTTGTCTGTGTTTCTGGACAGGGTAGTCTCCAACAAGCGGTTAAATCTCATTTATCTAAAAACAACCTGCTTCGTTGTTCACTTGCAAAATGATCTGAAGCATGTAAGATTCTTGGCCACTAATAAGTGGTGCGATTTACACATGCTGCATGCACTGACAAGTTTTACTAATAGCTAATCCATAAATAATTCCACAACCTACTCACTGAAAAATATGCGTAAAGTGATTTTCGAGGAAAACTGCAATCCCAAGTCAGGTCGGCGTCTCTCAGTACGGCTTTTCAATTAAGTTGATGTGGGAGAAAATGAAACAAACCATTAAAACTCAGCTGAAAGTCGCCCTCAAAATTCCAGATTACATCTCACCTTTTTCATTGATGGAGGAGAACAATTTGAAAAACAATGGACGTGTTGTGAAAGCATGAAATGTCGTGCAGCCAAACGGAGCAGACTTGAAGTGAAAGACGTGGTGATGAGTTTGTTAAATATGTTAGTGTGAAAACCTCAGCGAAGTGAATGACTCATTCTTATATGCTAAACCATAGCTGTAATGTGAGTGGTGCACCATGGTGATGTCCACGCCATTATTTAACACCTCATATTGGCAACAGCAGTCATTCAATTCAGGATTCATTTTTCACATGCACAGAGTTAATTTCCATATTAAATTTATACATTAGTTTGGTTTTCTGTGTATTTCTTGCTTAATGCAACAGCACATTTGTCATTGCTTACCTGATTAATAATTTAAAGTACACCGCAGTGCCACATTTTCCCCAAGGTCTCATAAATTAAAATAAATAAATAAAAACACTGTCTCTGTTTTTGTATTCATAAAATGGTATGGATTTGTGCACACAGTCAGTCATTACAGCAAATATACTTCTCCATACTGCTGTGCTTCTCTCTGAAAACTTTGCACTCCGCTGAAACTATCTCTTGTGCCAGATTGTCTTTCTAATAGCACAAAATCTCTGTGCTAAATCTAGCATGGCCTTTAGCCGTAGGTGCTGCTGCGTGTCAACAGAATAATGTATAAAGATCGCCAGCAACCAGCTCTTGATAAGGCTGCTGATTGCTGGCTCTTATTACTTGACTCCATATTGATTTCATGGCATGTCAGCATGCGATTGTGATTCACGAGAGTTGCAAGTGCTGTATCAACATTTTCGCTCCTCTCTGACCCAATACGACTCGACGGTGTCCTTGGGTCACGGTTTGTAACATTAACTGACGCTTACAGCTGTCGTTATCTCAGATTAATGACAGAGAATGTCAAGTATAGACGTATGGAAGTGATATCGCCACCCGCAATAGTATTATTTACATGGAGCCTATTGATTTTTAGATCTGCTGATGTTTAAACTGCAACAAGGGCAGTGTGTTGTGTGTGTGCTACTTCCAAACAATCCTAAAACATGTTAATAGATGAAATACAACCTCACAGCACATGAATTGCAGACTCAATCCTTATGGAGGCTTTCTTGAGACCTTCATGCATATTCATGTCTGTATTAACACTCGGCTGCACTAATGCATTTATTGGGCAAAGTCTTAAGGCTACACTAATCAATATTTTTGTATTTACAGTTGGGTAACTCGCCATATAGAATGTGAAAGGCTTTGCTTTAGTGGGAACCACCCAAGGAATTACCCTTAGGCACTGCCGCTGCTCATAACTAAATGGCTTAAAAGCACCTTTCAGCTGTTGCTGAAAAACAAAATTTTCTGATTTGGTTCTCTTTCAGTGCTCTTGCAACCCTTGTTTCGAGTAATAGCCGGCAATTATCCTTTGCAAAAAATATTGTACAACTGGCAGACACAGTTGGAAACGAGCTGCGGAATATAGAAAGATATTGACTGGCTAATGAGCTGGATTTTCCCCATAGATGCTGGTGGAGACCAAAACAGAGCCAAAAGAGGATCAGATGTTGGAATTATATTTATCACATGGCTAAAAACATGACACCAAATTAATGCCAATTGTTTGATAATATGTTCACAGTGAAATGACACCATGCTCTTACAGCTGGCTCTGTTGGCCCCCTAGAGTCAGGCTGCTTATAAAACACATAATACGTGTCCCTCTTATCAGATATACTTCTTATAGACACTACATTGCAAGGCACAGTGCAGACATTTGCAAGGGCATCACAAGAGTGATGTTGCAATAAAAATGTAAGGCACAGCAAAGCAAAACAGATTGAGTAACATGCCTGCCCTGGTTTTGTCAACTGCAGCAACATTTGTATCTGAAACTGTATCAACACACCTATAAAACCCTCATTCCACTGAGAATACTGCACTTTCCATCTCTGAAGCTGAACTCTAAATCAGGCCGTTTATTTTCTCCAACAACATAAACTTGCTCTTGTGCGGGAATGTTTGCATTAATAAGTAAAACAGCTGCTACTAGTTGCATCTAGATAGTTCTCTAGCTGCGTGAACTGTTTTTTTAAAAGGGAGATCAACCAAAAAGATCATCTTGAGACATATTTTCAACTGCGGTAATTACTGAGTTAGAAAATATAACTATGGCGCTCCACTTTTAATGTGGAAATTCGGTTTTAAAGCACAAAACCTAATTACCAGTTTGGCTGATTATTCATTAAAATGGGTCCACATCATTCTCCATTATTACATTGTCGGCGCTGACTGTGGAAAAGGATGGTGATTAAACCAGAGTGCTGTGATGGGTTTTCACATTTTGGTTAAACATCTGCAACCAGGCCACTGGTGGCTGCTAAATGCACATTTCCAAGACTTAGTAATTGCTTTATCCTACTGGGGATTGACTAAAACAATACACATCATCAGTAAGCAATCAGAGTTTCTGTGACAGCTTAGACAGCATGGTGGACTCTGCATAACATCAACATCTATGGCCAGCAGCCAAGAAGAAGCCCTTGCTTGCTTGTTGGCATAAGATTGCAAGATGAAACTTTTGCTAAAGGACATGAAAATATGCCTGATTTATACTGGGAGCACATTCTTCTGTCAGATGAGACCAAGGTTAATTTATTTGGCTCAGATGGAGTCCAGTGCATTTGGCGCCAACACTTGGCCAAGACTGCCACAGTGAATGCATCGCCCTGGTATTGAAGCACAGAGATGGGGCTGAGATATATGGGGTTGCATGGGTGCAAAAGGTGTTGTGAAGATATGCATAGCTCGCACCACGAACGTCTGTGAATGTACTAAAATGCTGGCTGAGACTATGACTCCAAGTCAGCAGATGCTTGGCAAAAGAGGAACACTCCTGTATGTTAATGATTCAAAGCACACTGCCAAAGTACCGAGTTTTTAATGAAGTAGAAGTGAAAACTGTGACCTATCCAGGTACGTTGCCTGGCTTGAATCCAATCAAACACCTTTGGGGTATTTTAAAGACACAGGAAATGAACACAACCTGTTCAGCAAAGAGCAGCAGGACAGAACATCTCTCCAGAAATGTGTTACCTTCCATGCTAAGAAAGATTGAGTCTGTCTGAGTAATGAAAGATGTACTAATCAGTTTTGCATTGAGTTCTTACTATGGGATCTGTATTTTTAATATAATAAATCTAGACTGTTTTTAGTTTTACATAAGAGAAAATACCCTACTGCTAAACTTAGAAGTCATGCAATTACTGGTGATACAATTTAGAATCATTTGACATTTAATTTATATCACAAAGGATGTGCATATGCAGTATATAAAACTACACGTATATTGTACAACAAGGGCTGGGTACCTCCTGGAGCAATTTTATTAGAACCAAAAGCTTGTCCTTCGTTCCCCGTCATGTTGCCATGGAAACAGGGGAAGAACACAGGAAATAATTTTATATTTTTTCAGGGTACATGGACTTGTCAAGTTCTCAGGTTCAGTGCTGTAATTTTCAAAAATAAAAAGAACCGAGTAGCACACAGCGAAGAAAAGAAGCGATGAAGAAAATAAATAAGTCACATGCGCCCACGTCTCCCACTCACACGGACAGCTGTGAAAACATGTCAGGCATCTTGCAAAATTGATCAGTCGGTGCCTTTTTTTCCATTTCGATGTCAGCATGTCACAGCAAATGATACAGTTGTACTAAGTGAAAAAACACATGTAAATATGCCTGAAAAATACATTCTGCTCAGTGATGTCCAGACAAGTGAACTTCCTGAAAACAAAAATACAGTTTTAAATCATATGTAACAATATAGATTTCTCCAGTTATTCATGGCATTGGCACAATAACCCGATACTCGGAGGATACATTCAGTGTGAGATTCTCTGCTATCTTGGGTCGTGGGTGCTGATTCTGCATCTGTCTTATCGCACGTATTTTGGGAGTTTGATTACAATCTGCTCGGGGATCAAGATGAGGAAACGTTCTCAGTGACTGTACATTTTATAGAAGGATTTCATCTACTCTGTTCTGTGCTGCTACAGACTGGGCAAGCACAAACGGACTGCAACTGATTTCTTAGCAAACTTCTCCAGTTATCGATGGGGTTGATAATCCTAATTGAAATTCACTGTGACTGTCAACTTGAGCTCACATCACTCCTAATGTCCTAATGTCAAATATCTGTTCTACCTACTTCAACTGTGATGAATAATGTAAAAGGTTCCCGCCATCAGCACTGATTTCTAACTGTACACACAAAAAAGATGAACATGTTTTCACAGTGGCCATAACGCTTCCACTTCACTGACAACCTATCACAAAAAGCAGAGAGAAAGAGGCACTATATTGGTTTAAAATAATAAGACTCCGGCCGAAGTCATCCCAGTGGAATCTTTGTCCCTTCGAGGGAAGTCTACTACTGTGTAAATACATTATGTGGAGCCACCTCTGTACCGTTATTCAACACTGAATCATATTAAACCTGAAAGTTTGACGTTCAAAAGCATGGTTATCAGTAATTGGCAATAACTGCTCACAGAGCCACAGGGTCACTTGTTCTTGATTCAGACAGCAGTTGGTGTGTGTAGGAGAACAGTCCTTTGTAGCATCGAGTAAGAGAGTCACTGAGTTACAGTATGCACAAGCCAAATTTGATTTTGTGTGAGCATGTGTGTGTGTGTGTGTGCTTCAGGAGGGTGGTGTGAGTCAAAAGTCAATAAATAATTGAAGAGCTGCTCCTGTTGCACAGTTTTCCCTTTGTCTACCTTTGTTTTTAATTAAAAGGCTGCGGACCTGGAGCTCTGTGTCAGGGACGCCAAGGTCACACCGAGAAAGGTGAGTCTTTCAAGATGCCATCAAACTTTAGCAAACAAAGGACCACAACAGCTACAACTCAGCAAGACGTGGAGTGATTAAAAGAGAGCAAATCCACCCGATCCTCCTCATCCAGCAGATCCTCCAGATCCAGATTAAGGCTTAATGTTCGCCTTAATCTTGCTCTGCAATATTAAGGCTAACATTAGCAGACGTTACTTCTTAGACCAACACACAGCAGCATTTTGCAAAACTTTAAGCAGCTCTGGTGGGACAAACAAAGTATCTCAGTCAATATAGTCTATTTTGTTTCAGAAGATCTGGACCCGTGTTAAATTTTGAATAGCACTGGCTTGTACTGGTACCGTCACTACATCAAAGATGCTGTTCCCCACTGCTGGAGACCATAATGTTAACAACAGGACCACAGAGGAGCACACCACTTTCCTATCCTTCCCTCCTGCACACACACGCCAACTTTTTTTTAGAAAAAAACTTTTAAAGAATCAGGATTCTTTAGAGAGGATTTAGGGGGATTTATTAGCAGAAAAGAAGATCCAGTATTCCAAATTATGATATGATCACCTGTAAGTATGAATCATTGTGTTTTTGTATACACATAGGTAGTGGATCTTTTTCCACAGAGCCCACAGTGTTTGGTCACCATGCTTCTTTAGTATTGCAGAACTGACAAACCAGACACAGCGATGGCCAACTTTCAGGTACATACCTTGTGTGTAGAGCTGGATCCAGTATTGAACAGTACAGAACACTATTGTGCGTTTAGAATCAGTGCCGAGTTGCTTAAGTCACACCGCATGTGACACAAGGTGCTGATTTTGATTAGCTTTCCCACATACTTTAGATGGATCATATATTTGATGTTCTGAAGTTACACACACGAAGTAGGAACAGTGTCATTAGCTGCAGTGTTGAATTTTCTTGGGATTATACGTGACGACTGATGGGTACGTGCCGTTAGATTGTACAGCTCCCTGACGGATAAGAAACACCTCGTACCTTTACGTCGCTTGAAAACCTCAGAATAAAATAATTTGATTTTTTTTTTAACCCCCTAATGCCGGTTCTTGCAAGTTTGCAACGTACCGCTGCTGCCGAGATAGTGTATGCATTTCCCCAATGCTGGTTCGTGCATATTCAATACATACCTAGGAACCTTTTGCAAGCGCTGGTTTCTCTTAGGACCGGTTTGAATGGCATTTGCAGCATCAGTAAAAACATTTTACCATTAATGCCTGTTGCATTACACCTTTATATCTACTGTATGTGCTATAGACAAATTAACAATCTCCACTTAATTTAACATCAACTTGAAATCAAAAACACAAAATTATTGTTTTCATATAATTGTAAATAAATTCAGGCGTCAAGGGGCTATAAGTGAAGAGAGCTGCCAGACTTGGTAGAACAAGAAGGATGTGTGAGAGACTGTTGTTCACTTCTGTAGCTCTTTAAATATACATTTCCCTTGTATATTTTATTTTCCATTACTTTGCCCTTAAATGCCTTGAACCTCAACCATGTCACATCTTTAAAATGGGGCATAGATTTTGTCATAAAACTTAAATTGCTATTGATGCGTATTGTGGTTGTTGGACGGCCAGTCAGATGTCATTTCTTTGGCTATGTGTCAGGCTTAAAATTAAAGCTGGAGATAAGCCCCTGTGAAGTGGTACATTTAAACCCACTGACTCATTACACTTATGCAACTGTTACAATATACCTCATTATTTATAGAAGAACAACGCCGGCTCATTGTTACCTTGCATTCACTGGCACAAAAGGGACACAGACTGAAGTTCTTCCAGACTGTAGTTAAAGTCTAGCATCCCATCCCACTAAAAATGAACACACTATGTTTTATTATGCTGAATGCATTAGCTGTACTCACTTTATCCTGTAGAAGGTTGCAGAAGGACACTGAGCAAGAGGCGGGGTACACGTTGGACAGGTCGCCAGCTCATTCCAGGGCCAGCACAAAGAGACAAATAACCATGCACACTCACAATCACCAATTAACCTACCATGCATGTCTTTGTACTGTGGGAGAAAGCCAAGGCACGGAGAGAAAAACCCACGCAGGCACAGGGAGAACACAAAAAAAATCCACACAGAAAGATTGAAGCCGACCAGCAGCTTCAAAACCCAGAACATTCTCGCTGTGAGGCGACAACACTGACCGCCATAATGATATCCATCTTGTTAGATGAGGAGACTGTGTTTTCGCCTTTGTGTTTATCAGACAAAGTAAATCACACAAAATCGGCATCTCAAATTCATAAAAGGGATCCTGCTAAAAGACAGCACTCATAAATCGGCACCACGGCTGTCCATTAGCTTTTATCTTCCCACACAAACTGACACTGACCTTTGCATTTGAAACGAGACATGAGATCTGTCAGATACGTGACTTTGTGCCATCTTGCCGGACATAATTCAAACACCTTTGCCTTGGACCGTCCTCTGCTGATGGGCTGTACGGCAACAACGTAAAACAATGACCTTTCTGTGGCTCGGAGAAAACCACCATTCACGTAGTTGTATTTGCATAAGTATCCCTTCCTGCACATAATTAGTCAAATAACCTTGAGTCAGCCGGTTGAATGAGGTGTGACTAATTAGCCGCCTTTTGTGCTCAAACCTTTAGAGTGAGCCAGTGGCATGCTAGATGCACAGAAATCCATCTCCAGATTTTAGAGTCATAAAACTCCTCATCTGGTACTTAGAGCAGGAAGTTTATGATGAAGTTATGATTACATGAGCAGAGCAATAGCCTATGGTGACTTTTAACATCTTTATTTGGGGAGGTGTAATTTAGGAATGAACAAGGCACGAGGTCATACGCACTAAAATCTAAATTGGGCCGCCTTTTATTGTGATTGCAACATTACCAGCACATCAGTGTGACATGACAAATACTGGAGCTACATGAGTCAAATCAGCCTCATTTTTATACAGAACATAAAGCTGTGAATTCAAAGTGGAAACCACTTAGAATAAGTTAGTCAAGAAAAAGAAAACCAGATTAACTAGATGCGGATTTCATTCTGACTCAAGGAAAATGATCAAAAAACGGTCGAGGCCTTCAGTAAGACCTTGCCTAATAATTTAATTTGTAATTTTGTTTGTATGTCATGCTTTGCATTGATTCTCCAGATTTGAAAATAGTCCAGATAGTGAAGAATGTGTGTCGTGCTGCTTTCCAACAGTATTTTACAATCAGATATTATGAGCAAAGCAATCAAAATGGCGGATTCTGATTTGCAGGCATAACTGTACCAGCAGCTCCTGACTGAATAGAAGGAAACCTGTTGAGTGTAAACATTCTGGAGAGAAACGACAAAGCAATTACGCTTATCTGTCTGATTGGAGGGGTTAGACTGGTTGTTTAGGGAAAGATACCAATCAATACCAAGCCCCAATAGAAAGCGGCTACAAACTGTGTACAAAATGTTTTTCTTTCTTTTTTTCTTTTGAAGCCGATAACAAATGTTGAACAAAATTTCACACTCTGGCTTGATGGAATACTTAGTCGAAAGCAGAAGCGGAACTTTTAACAGTCGTTGTGCGAATGTGACTCGTGTGATTTGATTGGATCCTCCGAATCTGCAATAATATGATGTTCATGACTGTCAGCTTTGAATATACAACTTATTGGGTATAACAGATCCTGTGAGCCAGGAGAGATCACACTCTTTAACATCAGGAACTTGTGATTTTTTTCAAGTAATACTCTTCAAGCAGCACTCGTGTTAAATCAGCATGTCAACAGAGAGATGCTGCAATCTTTGAAAACAAAACTGCAAAATATGGAGACGTGTGATCGAAGAGAAAGTACCAAACAACCATTCAAGCAGCTTTTAGAGTGACTCATAAAGTGATGGTACTCTAACAGCTTCATCTGCACTGCAGCTTTGTGTCTTACTAATCATTAGTCCTGCATGTCAAAAGACCCTGTGAAGTAGTTTTCCCTCAGGACAGTGATGCAGATATTCTAGATCATTGTTTTGCCTTTAAATCTGGACAGCAGTTTTAGTTTGTAATACAAAAACTACCAAAGTTTCTTAGTTACATGTGGTAGAGTTAAGGTTGAGGTAGGCAGTATTTTTTGGTATCATTGTGCAAAATAACTATACAGGAGGTGCTCAGTTTACGACGGTCTCGTGTTACGATGCATCGTGATTACGAACGACTCCCATAAATTACTTAAAAACCTAGTCTTGACATGAACGGTTTGATTCATAAATAACATGATACTCGCGTGAAAACTAGTTGCCGGTGCGCAGCAGCGAATACAGTCATGGGGGAACACTGAGGCATAACGGCGTAACAACGAAGAAGAAAGCGTCATTTAGGTCATTCATCCATTCATTAATACACCACTTAATCCTCTGTAGGGTTGCGGGGGGACTGGAGCCTATTCCAGCCAACTTGGGCGAAGGCAGGGGACACCCTGGACAGGTCACCAGTCTATCACAGGGCTACACATAGAGACAGACAACCAAGCAAACTCACATTCACACCTAAGTCATTTCGATTCAGCTCATAACACGTCGTAGGAACAGATCTTGTTCGTAAACCGAGGGCCACCTGTGCTAACCTCTCAGCATGTTGTAATTCATATGGTTTGAGAGGAAACTCTGCACATCCTCCTGGCTCTGTTTTTAGGCTTCTTGGGAAGTTCTCGGGAAATGTTAGTCATTTAGAGGGTTTCTAACTGATCAGAAGAGATAGTATAAATAGCAACAAAGTCCATGGTGAAAACAGGATGTGGTGGTACAACAGGTTAGACGGAAGACTTGAACACGGCGGTTTGGGTTTGAGTCATGTTTGAGGCCACAAATGAATCTAGACTTTTAGCTTGAAGTGTAAAGGGAGGGCTGCAAATTTTGCCGTTCATTATGTTTTTGCGTTTTCCAGATTGCTGCCTACTGCAGTTTATAACAGCATAACAAAGAAATTACAGATAATCTGTCCACTAACTGTTGCGACAAAGGTCTTAATATGCAATTGATAACAGTTACCATATTTCCACAATAAGTATTCCATTTTGTCATAAAGCCAGAAACTGACAGCAAAAATATAGTCATACATTGATTCATTCACTCATTCAGGGATGGCTAAATAATTAAAATGTGTGTAAAATTCTTTTATCCTCAGATGTCTGTATTTTCACCTTGTATTACCCTCGAACATGTATAAGCTTAAGACTTCCAATCAAGTTGGCAGGCAATTAATTATTTTTTCCTTTGGCATCAAAAGAACAGATGGGCAAAAACTAAGCTGCTGCATAGAGCCTTTTTTTCCTCATGTTTAATTAATATCAAACAATAACAAAACATTAGGAGGACCTTATGAACCCTGGGCTTTGATTGATTAATAACCATCCATTCAGCACTTTTTTTTTCTTTTTAAGGTCAAGGGCCCCTGGTCAAGGTATAGATCAAAAAGTATCTGATATCTGCACTCTTTGTAATCTCTTATGCTTTGCCGTCAGCGAAGTAGCTACAGCCTGAGGGATGGACTTCACTATAAACAAACCAACAGAACAGCCATGAATTCCAATGAGATCTCTTCAGCAGCATCGTCTCTCACACGCCTAATAAAAAAATTAGCATGCAACAAATAACCCTCAGCTCTGAGCATGTCAGGGGAAAATACTGGAGAGTGATGGTCACATGGCTATTAATCAATAAGTCAGATTGGGATCTCGGATAAGCACTTCCTTGCATAAGAAAGATTTTTTTATTATTATTTTTAGCCTTGGCAGTGGTGGTCCTGCTCCTAAATGGCCGCCTGTGCTGTAGGAGATGAGCATAGCAGGAATACATAAATAAATAAGCAGAAAGCACTATGAAACCAACCGCGAGCACAGGGTGAGTGAAACCCAAGTGAGCAGAGACTGTCTGTTGGTCATAGTGGTGGTGGAAAGCAGCATCACTCATCATCACACACTCCAGAGTGTACAGCAGTAGTGGTAAGTGATGGTGTCTTCCAGCCAATATAGTCTGCATCCCATTAGTCCGACATCCTTCTCCCTCCTCCTTATTACCTACTGCATTAATAAACACCAAATCAAAACATTGACGTAACAGTCGTTTGCCATTAATGTTTCAACACATATAGAGGAATCCCAAGGACCAGGACATGCAGAGGTTTCAGAAATGTGAACTTGTTAGTCTAAATTTCCTTCTTGCTCAACCTTGTTCCAAGCAAACCCTATGAAGTTTGATATAAATTTTAGAAATTTGTAAGAAATCTCATGATAAAGTATTCAGTTCTCTACACTATCAGGGGTAATTCTGGTGTAAAATACAAAAACTTAGCCAAAGAAGATGAACATTTTCAGTGTGAACAAAATCAGGAGTCTAGAGACATAGCAGCTCTGTGAGGCTGCACCTCACCACAGCAAGTCTTTCACTTAAATCCTAATGTCAGTAAGGTAGCATGCTCACAGTAGCAATGCCCACTTGCTGATATTTAGCAGGTACAATGTTTACTAGCTAAACGTAATGCATTTTAATGCTTTGATTCACAAACCATCCCTAAATCCAAAGTACTGCCCGAGGCTGGTGGGAGCATATTTTTGCAAGTATTTGGTCAATAAACCCAAATTGTAGAGAAATGAAGGAATTTGTTCTATGGGGGACATGAATGTGTATGTGCCATATTTCTAAAAGAAAAAAACATCCAATAGGTCTGAAGATATTTCACTAGAAAGCACAAATGAGGCTGACAGACTGACAAACCAACATCGCCATCCTTACAGCCAGGCGGAAAAAGAAGCTGCCTTAAAATCATAACTGCAGAACATGATCTCAGCTCCATGACCTTAAACCCTCAAGAGCCTCCGAAATATTAATAAGTTCTGACATCAATGATGTTTACTTTTAATCATCTTTGCTAAAATGTTCAGAATTGCTAAAGTGAAATTTAGAACCACAGTTCAACCACAGTTCCAACATTGAACACATGGGTCAACCAGAATGCAGCTGTTTTGATGAGACAGACGCTGCGTTTTGTCAGACTGTCAGACGAACCCATTCTTTCAACTCCTTTTACTGCCCGTAAAACAACTCCGCTCCGCACAATGACTGGCATGCACCTGTGCCACCATCAATAAAAAAACAGCTTTGGTGAGTGTTTTAAGCAGCTGTTAACAACTACTGCAAAACTGGGACAGCAGGTAAATTGATATCATAAACCATTTCCAGATCAAAGACAAAAGCAGCCAGCGAGGAGCTGACGGTAGCGCGGCTACGTTCAGGGATGCGGCAGAAGCAGCAAGTTCGCCAGTAAGTTCATACCGTCTCTGCTGTGTGAGCCGACTCAAAGTGGAATTAGGGATGATGTCTGCCTTGTACATGCTGTGAAGATATTTTTGTCCTTTTTTGTTCTACCTAGTATTTTTTTTTTTTTTTTTTGCACCAAAAGGACGCCAACGTGTGATTTAACTGGAGATACGGAGCTGCAACAGACTCACCGCAAATCTGAGTGTCAGATTTTTAAATTACAGAAACAGAAACCACACACCAGGAAAGATTTAAAACCGTACCTAATTGAACATGTGAAGAGGGCCATCAGCGGCTAAAAGCACCCGAAACCCATCTCAAGTTTAGTCTGCGCTCACAGCTATTTCTGTCCCATCATGTATTTCAGGTAACAGATTGTTTAGTGCCACTTCAAGCTGTGAGTAATGCAGGCAGGAGCACAAACTGCCAATCCCGTCTCATACTCCATCAACAACAACAAAAAAAAAATGCAAATAAATACAAAAACAAAATTGCTTTTAGAGAAGATGTTGAGTTAAACAGCTTGTCCAGGGGGAAAGCTGTCCTGTTTGTATAATCTGTAAACTTTCTCAGTTGACATAAATGAAATTTGAATGTCAACCGCACTCGTTGAAAGTTCTGAAGAGCACATTTTGACAAATACCACAAAAATCTGACACTCCGGCGCGTTAACTTCTGCAAATGCCAAAGCAGTGACAGTAATTCTGTAAATAACAGGAAGGCAATGCGCCGAATACTGTGTGTGTTCAGTGTAATCTGATATGTTAGCCACAAATGTCAGTAATGCAAGCGATTAACTGGTAAACAAAAAAGGCCAAAGAAGGGGGAAAAAAGAACAAAACGTCTGGATCTTGAGAATGACCGCGGCACTATTTTCCTCTTTGATGTCTAAACCGTGTTAATTTGCTTTACTGTGTGAATTGCTCGCAAACAAAGATGCATTTAGTGACCGCAGAAAATAAATAGCCTGTCTCAGTACTGAGAGATTTAACAACATCCCAGTGGCAGACAGCAATCACTCCAATGTACACCTATCAGACATAACATTATCACCCCCACTGGGCATGGACAGCAGGACCTCTCAGGGTGTCCTATGGGGTCTGGAACCAGGACATTGGCACTGGATCCTTTGGGTACTCTGGCTTGTGCAGTGGGGCCTCTGTCAATCCAACTTGTTCCACTGCATCCTGTTGATGCTTGATCACAATGAGGGTGTAGGACGTTTAGAGGTCAAATCAACATCTTGGGCGACTGTCATGTTCCTCAACATGTTCCTGGTTGTTTGATGGTTTTTCCATGTGGTGGGGTGCATTTTCCTGTCGGGGCAGGCCAGTGACATTTGGGATTTTCATCACTGGACTACAGAAACAGTAGTCCAGTCATTTGCATGAGGGAGTGTGTTTGTTCTGGACAATGTTTATTGGGGTGTCTGAGTCTCATCAACACGGAGGTTAAAATCCAAGGTTTTCCATCAGAACACCACATAGTACCAATATGATCAATGTTATTTACTTCACCTGTCAGTGGTCATGATGCTGTGGCTGATCGGTGTATGTAGTCCACAAATTTCCTTAAATGTAAGGTTGGTTTTAAATGTTTTGTAAGACTTTAAATCAGTGAGTACTCTACCAAATGCTAAGACATTCTGCTTCAACTCTGTTTTTCTTGTATGCTGAGTTTTAAAGGAAAGTGTCACTGTCCAAAACCAGTCTTCCTCTACCTGACAGTCACTGTAACTGTTTAACAGTGGGGGGTTTGACAACTGTCTTGTACTACAAATGCACTTGACAAAGAACTACTATTACTGCAGAGAGCTTACAGGGTGATGATAGCATGATTTCAGATAATACACTCTTTAAATGTGACTTTTTGTCACTCTGCCAGCCATCATAAGCTGTGTACTGTATTGCAATTCTTTAATCAGTGACGGAGTTAAACTTAAGTAACACCACTGCTTAATGTTCCATTAAATGAAGTGCTGTACTCCTTCTATTTAAAAGAAATAGAGATACTATGCTGCTTTTATATCTTCTTGGCTTTGAAAGTGTCAGTTCAGTGGTTACCTTAATGTTATCTTAAATGAAAAACAACCTCATGACCTAAAGGGAGAAGAAAGACTGACTTAAAGGTTGTTGATCAGGGAGAACTCACAAGAAGCAGACTGTTATGCGATTCAGGACAGAAAAAAACCTGCATTACTGAACTCACTGATGAATAAAGTACCAAAATGGCGCTTATACTAAAATTAACTCATGTACGACTTTTCAACAACAAACTGCTGAACCGCATCTGAATTCAAGAGCTCAACAACATAAAAATATAATGAAAGGAATGACACAGTAAATGAAAAGGTTAAATGAGTTTTTAACCACTTTGTAGAAAGCTTGTAGGAAGGAAGTCATTCTGAATCTACAAAGGGAAAAGCAAAGCTGTGTTAATGAGATGAAAACACCATAAAGTACAGGTTTACAACTGATACTATGTATGCTTTATCCCAGCAGTGCAAGAAATTTAACGCAATCCCTTAAATAATTGAATGTAAATGTTAAGATTTTTAAATACACTTGGTGGAACAGCGGCCGACTAAGCATAGACATTGGAATGAATAAACATATAGTCATCTGGTATATACTGATACCTATTCACTATGTGTGAGTGGCACCTATAGTTTGTATATATTTACAAGTATAAGTGCCACTCAGTGAACCATCAGTTAGACAACTGGTATTTATTTACACACATTATCACGTTCCTGTTCACTTTTTCTGTTACACAATGCTCCCAATAACTGGAGATGAGTCCTCTGACATTGCTGTGGTGCAACTCTGCCCCACTATTCTTTGCACAATGCTTTAGTGCAGCCACATTGGAGAGATTGAACTGCTCTTTTCAGGTCCCACCACAGCATCTCAGCGGGGTTCAGGTCTGGGCTTTGACCGGGCCACTACAAAACTTCCGTTTTATTTCTTTTGAGCCATTCAGAGGTGGACTTTCTCTTATGCTGAGGATCATTGCCCTGCTGCACTCAGCTGCACTCGAGCTTAAACTCACAGACTGATGACCCGACGTTCTCCTTCAGGAGTTTCTGTCAGCGAGCAGAATTCTTGTTTCCCTCAATTATGGCGAGTCACCCTGAAGCAGCAGAGCCTTCCCCACAACATTACACTGCCTCCTTAATGCCTGGCCATTGCTATATTATTCTGTGTTGGGTTTACGTGAGATGTAAACAGTACAACTTTCCACTTATCAGTTGATAAAACTTTCTCCAAAAATGTCTGAGGGACATCAAGGTGCGTTGTAGCAAAATTCAGATGGGCCTCAATTTTTCTTACATATTTTCCTTGGATTTTTTTTAATGGCTGCCTGGATGAGTGGTCGCTGTGCTGCTGGAGGAATGTTGGAGGGTCGGCCACTTCTGCATTTGTAGATAATGTCTCTCACTGTTGATCTATGGACTCCCTGAGCCCTAGAAAGAGCTTTGTAAACCTTCCCGACCTGATGTATTTCAGTGTCTTCTGACACTTCTTTTGATTTTGTGTCCTGCTGGTGAGACCTTTCAGTCAACTTAAAGCTTTCTAGAAATGGTATACCAAAGGGATGATTTTTTGTCCAGGGCTGGTAGCAATCAGGTCTGGTTTTTCAACTGTCACCTGTTTGGAATTTAATAACAAAAGGGCAAATACTTTTTGACACAGGCCAAGCTGGAAATTTGTGTGTGTGTGTGTGTGTGTGTATTGCTTCAATACAAACAACTATTTTGTGTTCAGTCAGGCTGCCTTTGTTTTACTTTAGATTTATGTCAGAAAAATAAAAGAAATCAGAGGAAGAAGATGAATAGTTTTTCACAGCACAGTAGTTGCTTAATATATATGTATATATATATATGGGGCGGCTGTGGCTCAGGTGGTAGAGTGGGTTGTCCACTGATCGCAAGGTTGGCGGTTCGATCCCCGGCCCCTCCGCATGCCGAAGTGTCCTTGGGCAAGACACTGAACCCCAAGTTGATCCCAATGGTAGATTAGCGCCTTGCATGGCAGCTCTGTCGCCACTGGAGTGTGAATGGGTGAATGCGTTAGTTCTGTTGCTGAAAACATCACCCATCCCAAAGTTACAAAATGAAAGCAAACCAAAATAAGGCAAACAAAGCCAACACTGCCATCTTTACATTAAGGTCACTTGACATCAGTCATTATGTTTTATTAAAGCCCTCTGACTCAGATTATGATATCAGAGCTGATCAAAGGTTCTTTGACATATGTGTATTATAAAAACTCTCTCATGCAGCAAAGCCAAAAAATGCCATATCAAATGATAGTTCAGGATTTGGGTGAACAACTTCTGGTGCATTAAACGCTCTATTTTAGGCCCACTAAAAAAAAACTTAAGCTAGTCCTGGAGGCTATGACACTTACTGTAATGATGTTTATCCAAAAGCAACAAGACAGATGTAAACATCAGTATCTTTTAAATCCCTGTCACATGACTGCATGATATGACACATTACCCCTCCGAAACTATTCATAAACAGGATTTTGCAGTGTTTTGTTACTAGGAGAGACTAAGCTTAAGCAAACTAATTTTAGTGTAGACTGAATCATAATATTTTGACATATGTCCATGCAAACAACTTGTACTGAAGAAACCCTTGAAATGCAGTCCTGTTGAAGCAAATTTTAATAGCATGCATGTTTCAAGTGCCACCAGTAAGAGCAACAAACACTAGCAACAAGTAAAGCATTCGATGTATTGGAAACTTTAGCTTATCTGGGTTTGTCTTGTATACACACATACATCTGGCAGCACCATTTCCCTTTTCACAGATACGCTGAAATCACTGAAAATGACTAACAGCGACTGATAAAAGGTAAAGCCAGGTAGTGAAAAGTACATCCTTTTCAGCAACAAAATGCACACAGAGAAGGGGGAGAACGCTGGTGGTGTGCTAAACTGGCTCCCCGCGGTAGAAGACAGTCCATCTGTTTGCAGTAGCGCTGAGATGAGACGAAACTTTGATGATTTGTGCCAGGAAATTGGGCCACTGCAGCTGCAAACAGTAGCTGGATACAGAGTCGAAATGTGGTGTAAATAAGAGTGCGGGGACGTATGCGGGCTTACATTTGATGAGACGGCAGTTATTATCATGATACTGTGATGACATCCGGTCACGAACAAGTTCAGCTGGTATTTATATCACACTCTTGCACAGAAAAGTCAGTTTGTTAATGAAGGCAAAGGATAGCATTCTTTATAAAAACACTCATTTTGTATAATATTGGAAATAATTAGATCCTCCAGTGTAATGGTTGATTGACAGTCTGGTTCTTAATGAGTTGAAATACCACATTCAGAAGCAGGGAAGGGGCCTTTCTTTTCTTATTCAGTGGTAAATAACAACTTTTCCACATGTGAATCCTCTCAACTAACCAGGTGATCGCTGCAGTGAATGCACAAAGAAGAAGGCTCATTTGCCCAGAACATGATCTTACATGAGATAGATCCCCTTTTTCTTCATATTGATCCTATTGAGGCTTGCTTTGAAACAGGACTTAGCGCTGATAGTATCAACACATATTAATTCTCACGCCCCTTTCCCTCAGTTTCTGCTAAAGCCTGCGAAAAGACAAAACGGGAATTTACCAAATGAGCTCAAGCAACAGAAACAAAACTGCAGATTCAATTAGTTTGAAAGACTGGAATACAAAGACAACAGTATTAAAAATGACGTGAAATGTGCTTATAAAATAGCAGCACAATGTATCTTCACACATGCTCAAAAAAGCTGTATATACATGTGTGTGTGTGTGTGTGTTACCAGCACTTTATCTTATCAAAAACTCCAGATGGATGCACAGTATATACAAGAATGGCAACATATCTGCAGACATGTGTGTTATTGCCTTCCCCCCTTCCTGCAGTGATAATCAGACTCTATTTATCGTCAGGGGCAGCTATCAAAAGGCTTCAAAGGTATGCATCAGTTCCACATACGCCCCAAAATGATATGTTTTTCTTTTACAAATAAAAATGCAGCTGCTCACGACAGGTTGCATTTCTCTGCTGTAACACAACAGCTGTCAACAAGAATAGCGATCTGTAGCTACATTTGCGAGACATGATCCAGCCGAGAGGTCACGAGACACCAAAAACAATCAGCTTGCACTTCAGATGCCAAATGTGCGCCAGGAACTCTGCATAAGAGGAATATGCAGTGATTAATGATGTCTCGAAACAAGGATAGCAGAGACGGATAACCGCATCTTTGAGCTGCAACACTCCGCCTTCCACTTTGCCGCTCTGCAATGTACGTGCAGCATTTTCATGCCTCTTGTCATTATTTGCATATTCTTCATTATTCCAAGTGGAACGTGACCCAGGGTCTGTTTTTGCTTTGACAGTAATTGTTTTGAAGAGATCATAATTCTCAGGGACAAGGAATTTTTCTTTGTGTGTTTAGAAATTGGAATTTTCACAGCCATGAAAAAGAAAACAACTAGTGTGCTCAGTGGAAATGTGTGACAAAGATTAATTTATTAGCCTAACAGAGGAGAAATCAGGAATTAGCAGAAACTGGCAACCAATAAAAAAGACAAAAAACATACCTGGGAGGAATCTCTGAAAATCAATTTCCAACCAATCCCTGGCAGCAAACCGAAACCCCGTTGAAGTATTTGCTGGTTTTCCAGATGATATCATACAAAACTCTCTTGTAGATAACTGCATAAGTCATTTAAAGCGAAGCTGCTCGGCCAAGGTGAGTATGTCTGTAGGGTATGAAAGAGCCATTATCCACATGGAGGTTTTTTCTCTACATTTCACATATTTTTATACCACTCGCCACATTGTACCGTCCACAGTCCCAATTATATAAACACTTGAGCTTCGCCGCTGTGAAAGCTGCTGCATTAGGGGACAAAGTGTTATTTCTTTCTCTCCTCGTCTTCTCTTTCTTCACCCCGAGGGTTTCGTCCACTGTCTGCTCCTGTCGCAACGATTTCTCCACACTTTATGTCCTGCCGCAGCGTTCTGTTTGAACTGAAAATACAGCGCAAATTACTGGAGCAAGACACTCCGAGAATGTGGCTTCAAGTCGTCTTTAAGGGCTTGTATAGGCCGGGAAATTAGTTGCCAGGGAGCACAGAATTACTGGCGTCTTGCAGTGCTTTAATGTCAGCAGGGATGCAGATTTGCAAGGAGTATTTCGAACAGTGGACGTAACATAATACTACATTGCATTTATTGAGCGCTTTTCAAAAACTCAAAGGTGCTTTACAGGTTAAAAACCTACAGATACAGAACCTATTGTACAGATGTACAAATTAAACAATCAAAAAGAAAACAGAAGAAATACAGTTGAAGGTGGAGTAGAAAACAAAAATTCATGGTACAAGTCTATGTAAATAATGTATTGCGTATGGTCTATATAAATTTGAGGAAATTACAAGTTGAAAGCGGAACGGAAGAGGTGTGTTTTTAATTTGGTCTTGAAGGTGGCAGGGTCAACGGTATAACGGATGTGTTGTGGGAGTGAGTTCCAGAGGGAGGGGGCAGCAACAGAGAAAGCTCTGTCCCCCCAGGTTCAGTGCTTGATCCTAGGGACGGTCAGGAGGTTTGCATCAGAGGAACGGAGGGTGCAGGAAGGGGTGTAGGGGTGGAGCAAGTCCTTAAGGTAAGAGGGGGCCTGGTTATGGAGTGCTTTATGGGTGAGTAGGAGGATTTTGAATTTAAAATACGGTATTGAACAGGAAGCCAGTGAAGGTTCTGGAGGACAGGGGTGATGTGGTCACGGTGACGGGTGTGGGTGAGGAGGCGGGTGGCAGAGTTTTGGATGTACTGAAGTTTATTGAGAAGATTGTTGGTTGAACCGTACATGTTCATTATTTGCAGAAAGTCACTCATCTTGACAAAATATTAATATTTGGAAACAAAAAAAGACAACAAAAGTGTGTTTAAAAAGTGAGGCAGTGGACTTTAATGACGTTGTAGCTCTGGTTTCTGGTTTTGGAAGATCCCTCCCATGTGTTTCCCTTTTCCCTGTGTCTTCCCCTCTGTTTGTCTGTGGGTGTGTTCCAAAACCCATACTACCATCCTGCATAGTGTGCCAGAAAAAGACTGAGCATCTCCCAATGCATTGCACGTCAATGCAGTAAACCAAAAATACCAGGTTGTCCTGCTACATCTGGTCTCATTTTGCAATCTGCAAGCCAGCACGCTGTTCTGGCAATGTTGACCCGCAATCTTGTGCGCAGCAAAATATATCAGATATGTCTCAGGTGTCTCAGGCAAGCAACAAACTTTAGAGAGAGAGAGAGAGAGAGAGAGAGAGAGAGAGAGAAGTAATTTCACACTGCAGATGCAACGGATTTATTAGTCAGACAGTCAAAGCTTAAGATGGAATATTATGACAAAGTCTAAAGTCCCAATAGTTTGCAAACCTACACACTTTGAAAGGGCAGCTGTAGTGGGTACTAAAAAGAAAAAGACAGAGCGAGTTATTTGGAATTCAGGACATGTATACAGTACCTTACATGTCCCTTTGAAGTTACTTTATGTGTGATTTTGAAGTTACTTACCATGTCTGTCTCCGACACCTGTATACCAATCAGCCATAACAGTATGTCCACTGACAGGTGCAGTAAATAACATTGATCATATTGGTACTATGTGCTGTTCTTATGGAAAACCTTGGATTTTAACATCCATGTTGATGAGACTTACACACCCAAATAAACATTGTTCCAGAACAAACACACTCCCTCATGCAAATGTCAACCCCAAATGTCCCTGGCCTACCCCTGCAAGAAAATGCACCCCACCACATGGAAAAAACATCAAACCATCAGGAACATGTTGAGGAACATGACAATGGCCCAACATGTTGACTTGACCTCCAAACTTCCTACACCCCACTGTGATCAAGCATCAACAGGATGCAGTGGAACAAGTTTGATTGACAGAGGCCCCACTGCACAAGCCAGAGTACCCAAAGGATCCAGTGCCAACGTCCTGGTTCCAGACCCCACAGGACATCCTGAGAGGTCCTCTCGTCCATGCCCAGTGGTTCAGAGCATGTTTGACCTCAAAAGGAGGACCAACACAATATTAGGCAGGTGGTCATAATGTTATGCCTGATCGCTGTACAGTTTATCCTCCATGTATGTGTTATTCCACCCTTTGGAAAGCTGCCTGCACCCTGATCTGTTTCACCCAATTGGCGTCTCATATCACTAATTCCATCCTCCTCCTCTCCTCTCTTCTCCGTCCTCCTGCCCATGACCCAGAAATCAATCTTGATGCAACATTACAAAGGACATCTCAATTCCTAAAATGCATATCGAGGAGAGAGGATGGAGGAGCTATGAGTGAGGATGCACAGGTGTATCCATGACGGGGTTTAAGTCTTTTCCATGTGCAGATGGAATATGTAAACTGTGTGAGGCGAAAGACTGACAAATATGTGTAAAGAATATATACTTAAATATGTCACTCTTTATTTATGTCCTGCTCCTCTGTGAGACGCAAGTCTTATATCTCACCGCACGTGTGTTAAATAAAAGAATAAAACATGTAGGCTTTGACAGTCATACAATCCTGTCACATTATGTCACACTGTGAAATGAATTAAAATTCAATGGCCTATTGTATGTTATCGCGAACCCTGTTCTGCTCTTCTGACAGAAATCATTAAATACAGTGGTAGGTTATAACAAGACAATGGGCACATGCCATATGTAACTGACATCATGTCAAAACAGTGGGTCTGAGGCGAGGATGTCTCATTTTGGTAAATACTTGTTGTCTCGACTCCTCCTCCCTCATTTCTCCTCCACACCTCCTCCGCTAGCATCTCTGGTGGGAATCAGACGCAGGAAAAGGAACTGAGGATGTACAAACTGGGAAATGAGAAGGTGGGTATATATAGCTTTGTCTCTCCTTCTTTTAGCTGTCAGTTCTTCTGTTTGCCACGTGTGTTTTCTGTGTCCGTTCAACTCCCAGTTTCTTCAGGATTCAGGGTTTTTTTTGGATTTGGTTTTCTTCATTTACAAACTGGCCCTGTTTATTCCTGGGCCTTCCAGCTGCCTTCGGTTATAGTTTTGCTTCCCTGCCCCATCTGTAGGCTTTATTACATTTTTCAATTATTTGCTCTACCTGCCTGTGAGTCCCCATATCTGCATGTGGGTCCTTCAGCAGCTCTGGCTTTACACAGAAAACAAACATAAGGAAGCAAATGACCTGCTAAATGCCTGCTAAGTAACAATTAAATACAGTTGTTGGTGTTTGTTTTTACTGACACCTACATTTCACAGCAGTTTCTCTCCGTGTTAGACTCTCTAGAGGCTGCACACTGCACACATCTTCTTACTTTACATTAACAAGAACATGGCAGTTTCTGATCCCCATCACAACTACAGGCCATTAGCACAAGCAGCCTGTACTATGGAGCAAGTTCCACAAACCCAGGATTTCTTTTTGTCATCTGGATTCACCTCATCAACCTAAGCTATCAGCATGTGCACATGAAAGGACTGATGTTAGCAACAGACCAATCACAAACATGGACAGGTGTAGAGCTGCATATTTCAAGATCAAACTATAGAAATATATCTATAATTCAGGCTAAAGCTGCTGCAGTCAAAGTCAGTGTACTCCCTTTGTATATAAGTTACTTAGACATAGCTTTCTTATTCAAGATACAAGGTTTAGTTTAATTCTCATCATAGATCACAAGATTGTATAATGACAGTACAGATGTAGTGCCTTTAATGTATTCACAAAAAAGACAGATGATATAAAAAAAAAATAATCAAGTAATAAAAATTAAACCATTTCCATGGTGATGTAAAGGATAAATTCAGTAATCTCACATTCAGTCTCATTCTTATGGTGCGTTTGACAGTTTTAATCCTATTTTTTTCACCTCGGCAGTGTTTCATAGTTTAGAGAGCAGGTAAAGTACAAGCATAAAATTATAATTATAAACCGGTAAGCAGACTTCCACCCGCAAATTGTATAGGTTTCACAAGTAGGCTGTAAGGATTTAGTGTTTTAATCAGTTGCTGTTTTTTGGATTATATTGCCCTACACAGGTTTATAAAAAACAATGCAGCTCGAAAAACCCTCACCTACCCCTGATACTGTCGTGCCCTGAGGGCCACGGGATCTTGTAGGAGTGGTGATGCCATAGGTCAGCGTGACCCAGTAAGAAGTGAACCACCATGGT
The DNA here is from genome assembly GCA_024666655.1 of Dascyllus trimaculatus. NCBI lineage: Eukaryota > Metazoa > Chordata > Actinopteri > Pomacentridae > Dascyllus > Dascyllus trimaculatus. The sequence goes on from CM045448.1 coordinate 27,644,284, forward strand.
AGTTCCAGTAGAATCCCAATACCTGCTTTGTAGTTCAGATCCCCATAGTTTTAAAAAAAGTCAATAAAATTTACAAGACCAAAATGCATTTGGGAAAGTCTTGGGTAACCGTTGTCAAACACACTCCTGCGTTATTGAATCAGTCCATAACCAAACAATGTTAAATTCGAAAGAAATTCACAAATAACACATTTACCTGCATTTTGCCAATTTCAGGGAATGCTTGATAGACCTAAGTGGCAAATTATGCTGAATTTACTGAGTTCACCACCCGACTCCACTTGGACTCTCACTGATACCTTTTTTGAAGTATTCACTTACATTACTGTGAGACACTTTGGATGGAAGTGACCAAAAAATGGAAAATGTTGTGCATATTTTTTGACAGCGTTGAAATTAGAAAGGGTTATACTTACCCTTTCTCTCACAGTCATACCTACATGCACACACACACACACACACACACACACACACACACACACACACACACACACCTATCCATGGCTGTGTCCTCTCATACAGTGCAAGTCAGATTAAGAGCAAAGAGGGGGCACTTCGATTACAGCAGTAAAATGACCCGCTTCACACAAAGTTCACCTCATTCTGGTTGCAAATTAAATGTCGGCTTTGGTTTAGAGAGCAGAGCAGGTAGCCTCACAGAATACCAATATGCTGCGACCATTCCTCGACATCAACTTTGCAACCCCATAGGGTTGTTCAACGGAATCAATTCAACTGAGGTTTTTGCTTTCAATATATTTGCTTATTCAGGTACACTGATGTGTACTGACACGTGTTCCGCTGAGGTCTAGAAGAGACGATCAAGTCTGAATCCTCACAATGAGAATACACAAACCTGTCTCGTTATCTGAACCTTCACCTTTATATAATAATAAAAAAATCATCTGTATTAGTAGATCGTTATTTTATCAATGCTCTACCTGAGGTCTGATCCCAGCCTGCTGATGTCATCATGGTGGATGCTTTTATCCAAATCACAGAGAGGAGAATACAGCCCTTTAACCTGCCAGTGTAACATCTCAGTAATTAACACATTATCACAGTGAGCACAGATCTATTATCCTGTCCTTCTAAAGTTCATAACCTGTGTATTTTTTTTTTTAATTCTTATAAGATCTAGAGTATAATGTTTTGAACCACAAGATACCCAGCCTGTAATAATATCTTCCCAGACCCCTTCACAGACAGATCACTGCTGGTTCACCAGTGCCACTTAACTTGCTGCTCTGAGGGTCTTTTCCAATTTGGCTTAAGTGTGGAAAGCTCACCTGAGCCTGGTCCACTTAAGGTCATTACAGCTGAAGACTGCAGATATTGGGAGCCAACCACTACCTGAACCTCTTCCATCTGAATCTTCTTTCTGCAGCTCCTAACAGCGCTCGAAGGGGCTGATGAGTCGTAATGCAGAGTTAATGTCATGCTATGTAAAGTGGTCGCTTATTCTTTTAGTGTATGCAAAGGCAGAAACAGATACAGCAAATACAGTTGTGTGCATACTCTACCTACGTAACACATACACCAATCAGGCATAACATCATGACCACCTGCCTAATATTGTGTTGGTCCTCCTTTTGAGGTCAAACATGCTCTGAACCATTGGGCATAGAAAAGAAGACCTATCAGGGTGTCCTATGGGGTCTGGAACCAGGACATTGGAAGTGGATCCTTTGGGTACTCTGGCTTGTGCAGTGGGGCCTCTGTCAATCAAACTTGTTCCACTGCATCCTGTTGATGCTTGATCAGAATGGGGTGTAGGAAGTTTGGAGGTCAAATCAACATGTTGGACCATTGTCATGTTCCTCAACATGTTCCTGATTGTTTGATGTTTTCTCCATGTGGTGGGGTGCATTTTCCTGCAGGGGTAGGCACGTGACATTTGGGATTCCCATTTGAATGAGGGAGTGTGTTTGTTCTGGAACAATGTTTATTTGGGTGTCTAAGTCTGATCAACATGGATGTTAAAATCCAAGGTTTTCCAGCAGAACAGCACATAGTATCAATATGATCAATGTTATTCACTTCACCTTTCAGTGGTCATAATGTTGTGGCTGATCGTTGTATATGTACCTACTGTACACAAGACTACGGATGAAAATAGGTTACTTTTAGTTGCTGCTCATCAACTACAAACTGCATACAGTACATGAAGCCTAATTTTAAGCTAGTAAGTACCAACTACAGACTGCATCAACTATCAGAAAACATCTCTCCTGAGCCTCCTTCAAAGGAAAGAAACTCAGTGAAATCTCTGCCAAAGAGGGTACGCTGGTCTAGACTCTGTCATAAAGTGTCTCTTGCAGCTTCCCATAGGAGCCCTGGTGTGATAAATTATTGTCAAATGAAGAAGGTGAATTTGATTATTACGGCTGAAACCTCGAAGCCAAAATCGCTGAAAAAGACAGAGACGGTGAAGTGCGACTGCAAAGAAGTGGTGACTGATGAAATGAAGCTAAAAATCGTTCAGGTTCAAAGCCCTGCTCATTGGACACAGGTGTTTTTATTTCACCATGGATAATTAGCCTTCTGCTCAGGTGGACTCGGAGCTGTGTGATGATTGAAATGAAATGATACCAACAAAGTCCGTGTACTAATAACGCTGATGAAGTTGGAAAGCACCAAGCAGGTGCTCCCAACAGGTGCAACAAAACTATTAGGAGAGTGAGGGAGATGTTAAACAAGCATGTCTTTATACACCCACACAGTCCTAAAAAGAGATCTAATCAGGCGCTGTGAGTGAAAACGCCTGTGTGGGTAGGACATTGGCATGTAGAGGATTTAGACAACTGAAATTTTTCCAGAACCACTGATGGAATTCAATGACATGAGGGAACGCTGTGAGAAGTCAGCTGCAAGGAAAGTGAGAAGTATTGAAATGTATTAACTGTTCTTGGACAAAGGACTACATGAGCAGATAGACGAGAGATAAAAAGTTGGCCCTAATGTTTCACTGTGCAACATTCTACGGGTGAAATGAACCAAATTAGCTCACGGATACGACAAGGTTTCTCTACGTTTGTATCCGGTACCCTGATGGTGTAAACATCCTTGTGACCTTAGCAGCCAAAGAGCTTTTATATCATCATATCAATTTAAGCACCACATATCCTTGTATATTATTTTCAGCAGTACAGGGGAGGTCCCAACCTGCATTTTTATTACCTGTAGCTTAATCAGCGGAACAATAATACATTAGTCTTACAAATCTCTGAGGGCGATGTCTGTCTGCATATCAAGTGAGTCCACATGGGGATCCAGAGCTAAGAGACTAGAGGCAATCTGAAATGCAAAGCGCTGTACATACAATACATCCGAAATCTAGTTTGTCTGTAATCTATTTAACATATTTTGTCACAGTATGCACTGTCCTGCTCCAGTGTAATTACATAAAAAGGATGATAAATTTATCTGAATAATCAGCAGGATTCATTGAATTAATCAACACAACAGTGCAAAGCCCACGTTCTTCTGCCTTGACACTTAAGAATATTTTCAAATGTGCTCATTAGCATTTATGAATAAAGGATTCCTGCTTATTTATTTAAACCTGGACACTGAAAAGAGATTGTCGTGCAGAAAAAGGCAAAGAGAATATAACTCCTGATGGAAAAAACGGCCAACCAAGATGAGCGTACAGCAATGACCAGAATACTAATGGTGACAGAGAACTGGTGAGGAAGAGACAAGGGAAGGAGCAACTGTCTGTCACATGAAAACCCTGGACTGCCTGAGCGCTGTTGAAGCACACACACATGGTGACAGTTTTTCAGCAGCAATCGGCCCGGTGGCATTTTTTTTAAACATCTGTTGCGGGTTTTTTGTGTGTGCTGAATTTACATGAGCTCTGTTCGGGATGTCTGCAGCTCTAAGATTCTTTTCTCTTTTTTTGCTGAGCATAAGGCCTGCTTTGACCATTTTTGTGCTATCTGAGCAGATATCTTCAAAACAAAACTTTTGCAAAGGCCTATGCTTGCTGGAGTATGTAATGATCAGGCTTCATTTGCCAGTTGCCTTGTTTTCTTTATACAGTGGGCACCGAACTACAGGCTCAGCTGCTAACAAGCTCATACACATGTTCATTTGACTGTGAAAATGAAAACACATGCACTCTGGTATACCACTATCACACTTATGTGTAATTTTAAAAGCCATCCAGTTAACTATGTCAGCCCCTCGTTGGACTTACTGCGGCAAATAAGTGATGCTGGTTCTCACCTTCTACATCTCATTATGTAAGTACAATGCACTGCAATGCATTCTGCATGATTGGAAAGTTTAAAAAAAAAAATCTTGTGTTGACTTTACATTCCACACGTACGCTTCAAGTACTTTCAGATGGTGCTTTCTCCTGACGCACTGATCCAAAAATAGAGCTCTGGGTGCATCATCCATGATAATTAGAAACATTGGCAGCTTGCTTTAGCCTGTGTTTTCACTCTCAACTGACGCTGATCATAGTGGAGACTTCAGAACAGTCAGGACTGGGAAATGATCCAGGAATGACGCTGGTGGTGGAGGCACCTCTCACCCAGCTGTGCTTATGCAATAGACGAGCTCTTTTGAGCCTGAAATTAATCTAAAACAAATAAACACTATTTTCATGCTTTAATTATATCTTTTTTTAGCATGTTTCCAAGCAAACTGGGAGTGCTGCCGCTTTTGAAATATTCGTCACGGAGCGGGATTTGCAAGGAGTGTGTGTTCCAGGGCGTCGGAGCAACACACACAATGGGAGAGGGGACGAGGTCTGAGCTAAAGTGAAATGTCATTTCTGAATTTACCTCCGACTGTGAGCATGTGCATCCATGAACGGGTGGATGGCGAATGATCAATTTCAGGCTTCAAAAGTGAGCCAAGAAGGCAATATTTTAATAATGACTGTTTGTAAGTCATCAACATGACTCACCGACATGTAACGTTTTCAAAGGCCCGGCACACATGGATCATTCACACGGACGGTCTCAGTTTTCTTCACACATTAGGGCCGACGATTGTCTCAAATGTATAACCTGTGGAGACTGTGAAAAACATCCTGAACTGCATATTGATAGCGGATCAAGGGGCACATTGTGTTGCCTAACAGGTGTGGAAATCTCAAACACTCACATGCGCGTCACATATTGAGCAAAAAACTGGTCTGAGAAATTGCATCTGACGTTTGGTCCCACGCTTTTTTTGACAAAAGCAAATTGGTGGTGGGCTAAGCCGAGCACCACAGTCGAGAAATCTGAAATTAAATTAGGAGGAAATGTGTGATAGTTGGCAACAACTTGACATGGAGCTTTCCAATAGGCTATTTGTGACTGGGAAGGAAGTTGATTTGGTATGGTGAAATGTTTGTTGTTTGCTGTTTTTAGACGCCCACAGGGAAGTACAGATTTACCATAAATATCAAGGGGCTTCTATTAATACTAAACTACAGCTTTACGTGTTAAAGACTAGCAGCTACAAAGCCCCTCAGTGCTTCCTCACTCAGGGGCATCTGGACGATCAGTTGGGATTTCTCCAATCCAACCTCCCCCCTAATTCCAGTAGGCGTCTCGCTACGTGTGCCAACAATCAAAGAGAATCTATTGAGCTTCAACCCGGAAGAATTGTTTGTTCTTTTGTTCGGCTGCTAGGAATCGACTGGCACAAACAATTCTGACGAAACTAATAGGTGAGAGGAAAGGCCAACGACTTTGCAAATTGGGACTGAAAGGTGATTTACGGCAGCGAGGCCGCATCCTCGAAGCAAGGCAGAAAATATATAATTCACAGCAGAATTGTGTCAGATTCAGAGGTTCTCTTCAGGTGTATCCGACTCAATGCATGCATATCCCCTCCTCAGTAACACTCCCTGTTGGAAGCAGCCTCACTCAGCTGTGGCTGAGTGAGACAAAAACTGTATTTCACTGTGTGACACAAAAGGAAGAGAGCTGATGCTTCTTTTTTCCCAGTGTGATTCTAATGAACACAAGCAGTGTTGGCTCATGTGCCTCCATTTTCTAGGTGTACATACACAGCTCAGGCAGCACAGGCGTATATTGTTCAAGTGCATTAAAGTGCCTTCTCAACAAACACTCTCCACATTATGATCAATAAAAGCAGCAGTGTGTTGTGTCCCAGTAATTACAGTGCACAGGGCATATTTTAAAAATGGAGGCCAGGCTTCATTAAGGAGATGAAATTAGATTATTCATAACGAGATTAGACCTGCTCATCATGTCATAGTGCAAACGGGTTTGTACACATCCTAGTTCTAGAATTATACCATAGAAAAATGATTCTGAGTCGTGATAAGCATCTTGTTTTGCCCGTGCAACCAGCTTAAGAGTTACAGTTTTCACAGCAGACTGAGGATGTACAATGCACTCTCCATACACTACGGGGTTCTGGTGTTGTCATTACATTTCTCCCGTCTTTGTGTGATACTTGTGATACTCTGCAGTGTCCATTAGAGGATAGATCACTGCGCTGTGCCTGGTTTAAAAATACCCTGATCACTGAGCACTTGTGCTTTCCTACTTCCTCTTTCAAATAAACAAATAAATTGCACTTTACACAGGCCTGCTCTTATGAAATCAGGCACACTTTATCGAATCCAGCGACTCGCCATGTCACAAGAAAGTAAACAAGCCTCACATACAGTGAAAAGTGGTGTATTTAAGGTAAAGACACTGTTTGCCTTGACATGCTGTACGCCCGTATGCTGGGATGCACAGGGACGGGCAGCTTTGCCACTTTGTGGATGTATCTAAAATGACAGCATTCGCCTAACGCAGCATATGTTTCTGTTTACTTCCTCTAATGAGTGTGCAAATTATCAGGAAGTAGTGTATTTATAATACCAGTAAGCATCTAACGCCCCATTCACACATACAGTTGAACGCTGGATCATTAACTTAAACAAGAATCAAATAAGTTCCCAAGCTGAGATGAGTCTGCAAATGATGTGTTCTATGGGCCACTCATTGTAATTCCAAAAATACTGCAGTGCAGAGGCAAAAGATCCCTCTAATCTAAACAGTAATCAGTCATGTCAGAGATGTTGCTCATGCCATCAACAAACTGTAAAGTAGTTATCTACCTATTGGTTCATTTTAGCTGTATAGACAGATAAACTAACTAATTCACATTCATAATCCTTTGCTTATTTCATCATTGAGACCAACAAAAGCCTCTTTTGATTTGCTCTTTGATTGAAATTTCCATTGGGGCAATGCATCTCCAAAAAAAAACTAGGTCAACAGAGGAGGCATTCTCATACGATTTTGTAGGACAACAAAAGGTCAGTGAAGGGTGAGTCTTTTCCTGTGACTGTAACATATAAGACTCACTACTGTGTTAGCCCTACGCATCCAACCACAGCACATAAAAGCTGTTCCTGAATTATTTATGCAATTTCCAATTTATACCATTTATATTTGCTCAGCCAGCCAGAAAAAATAAAAACCTAGGCAGGGGAAGTGAACAAATAGTGCTCTCTCATCCTTTACGAACAACTGCTGAGTAATGTCCTCAACCCCCAACTGCCGCACACTACAGTTATATCTGACAAATGTCAACTGAGAGTGTCAAGAGGAGAGGACGAAACAATGTGGTTTAGAAAATGTTCTTATTTATTTATTATAAATGTCTACTGTATTTTGTTTGATTAATAATTAAGTGTTTAACACAACTTAACAGAAATGACAAGCATGTTTTTCTTTTTCCAATGATGTAAAATGAAAAAAGGCAGATTCCTGTATCTGAAGAAGTAATCAGTCTTTTTTTTGCGCTTTTTTACCAGGAAATTGAACAATTACATCAATGAGCGTGTATGCAATGTTATTAAAAGGTGTTTAAAGTAAAGCAAATATGTGATTATGTTACTTCTGATGCTGGAGATACTGCAGGTGAAAAACACTGAAAAATTCTCTTAGATTCATATCATTCAACAGGCGGTGCAGATCAATTACGTCCTAGTTTTTCAAGAAATACTGCAGACTTTATAACTGTTGATTCATTGTTGTGTTAGTTAATGTGAAGTTTCTGCAGGCTTATATTTTATGTCTAATGAAAGGTGGAGATATTAAAGCAGATGTTATTTTTTGTCAATGTCAATTCTGAAAAATACAAAATACCCCAGCACTGCTTCAGCTGCAAAAAATGGATATTTTTTTCTTCACTGCAGTAAAACTGGTGTGTAGATAAAAAAGCTTTGCAATGTAGGGTTGTTCATTAGGGTTGAACACTCACACAGATTCGACTCAGGATATTTAGTCTGGTTGTGTCTTTCTGAGAACTGTCTGTATAGTAGTTCCTCAGGGTTCCGTTGTTGGTCCTCCATTTTTCCATCTGTATTGGTAAAAAACGAGTCTCACTGTTTTTTTTTTCCTTGCTCGCTATTAACTTGAAACTACTGCATAGAAATGTCTCATGTTGCTGTCTAGCTAGAACCCTCTCTACAAAAAATTACGTTCCCACTGTATCCTGAATTACATTTTGAGGAAAGTCGTATTTTTTTTCTCAGATTATATTTGTTTTATGACATATCACAAAAACAATATTTCCAACCAACATATCCTTTCCATTTATTTTATTGCTTTCCTGTTACTCCTTTTTAAACAACCAATCATATTTTAGATTGACTCGTCACCCAGGTAACCAAGAAAATGGAGGAAAAGCTGTAAATATTTGCAAAAGGGTGGTATTTTAACCATAACCATACCTTTTCCTTAAACCTAATAACAAAGTTTTGAAGCCTAACTTTAACTCAACAATGAGCGGAAATGAAACTGATATCCAAGAATAATGACTCCACATGTGAAGTAAACCCTAGTCTTGAGTGAAAGTCCTGTTGTAGACTTACCCTACCTGCTCATCAATTTCAAGACCCCTCTCTGAAAGACTTTCTATGTTGTTGGGGTTTTTTTTGTTAATATCAGAAGAGTTTATTTAACTATTCTTAAGGCTTTAGTTTTGCACTGGACTACATTATATTTAAAGTAATTTTGTTCACCCAGTACATCCATTATAGAAACAGAATATGGAAGACCCAATTCAAGTCACTCAAAAAATGTCAGCAATGAATTCTAAAACAAGTCGGATGTTGCATACATTAGTGGCAATTACCTCTAAGCTTTTCCAAATGACTGCATCTTTTTTGTGTCACTTCAGGCCGTAAATAGAAATTTCCAAGTGTATCAAAGCTTGTTTAACTGAATTAGTTTTAACCATCACAGTGAGAGTTTTACAGTTACGGATGAAACCTCAGCTATAAAGTGTTTGGATTGGTTGTCAGTAAATGGAAGATAACTGGTACATCAGCAATCACAAAAGCACTAAAAAATCTTTTCACATTATGTGTTAAATCGCGTCTCGCCAGAGAGCACACTGGGATGAGAAACTCAAATCCACAGAACTTTGCAATGCTAGTGCACCACTGCGGACACCATTAGCTGTGAATTGCTGTAACTAATTTGCCAACTTCATTTCATGCATCATGGTAAATCATGAAACCACATCGGTAATAACCATTATTCGCTATAATGGCCTTGAGAATAACTGCCTTGGAAGTTGAGGAAAAATGAGTTGTTAATTTCTCATTTGGCGATGGGCAGTATCAGTGCTTCTTGGCTGTGGGTGGAGAGGCATTCATGGGCAGCGTGAGTCACTCTTGGATGCAAGTTACCCACTGCATGACAAGCTTTTACTGCAGCCGAGTAGGGTAAAAATGACTCCTGATAGCCATATTAAGATACATTCTGTGCATGTGTGTGTGTGTGTGGCTGTGTGTGTTTCACTGAGTGAGAAAGCAAAAGGCATCACTTCAAAATTACAAAACAAACCAATCAATTAGCAGAATACCTCTGGTTCAAAATACGATGAATCAGCTTTGAATTTAACAGTGTTGCCTCCTGGGATATCTTCCTGATTCAGTCTTTCATCCGCATTAAATCTCTCATAAAAGCTTCACTTAGCAAAATCAGATCCATGCTGTTTATTTTAAAACCCATAGATCCATACTAATACTGCATTGAGGTATTTCAGCCTAGCTGTATAAACTGACAAACAATTAAAACAGTGAGTATGTGATCCACTAATTACACAAACCCATTCAACACTCTGCATTTGAGGCAATTTGCCTCCATAAGTATGACTTGTCATTACCAGTGCCAGCATAACTAAAGCTTTGCAATACAACCAGACAATGCACAAGTCCTTGTTCTGCACCTGTGTTTCAATATGCAGCAGTGAGAGCCAACCTTACCCAAGTGCTGGTAAGGAATTATAGATGAAACAGAAGAAGGTCTACTGAGGTGGGGTAATTTGATTTATCGTTTATTATTTTTCCATCCTCTGGTTTTATCGTGGTTTCTCCTCTGAAATGGGAAATGTGATAAATATTGATGTCCTTTACAGGAAATGCAACCAGGCATGTGCGAGATGCAGGTCCTGATCCATCTATCACATGTTTTTCTTTAGGGAGCGTGGGTGTGTATGTGTAAACTGACCCCCTGCCAAAAGTCTCAGAAGAAGTTTGCCTGCCTAAATGCTCTCTCTGAGGCGTATAAGGACACTCTCTCATTCTCATTCCCTCCCATCTATTGTCTCTGGCTCCCTGTCAATCTTTACTTGCTGTATTCTCTCTCATTTGTTCTCTCCCATCTCCTCCTTCCACCAGCAATCTCTACCTCTCTCTCTCTCTATCTGTCTTACCAGCACTAGCTTCCCCTTCTCTGTCTTTCTCTTGGATACCAAGATCTCTCACCCTCTCTTCTACCAATCTCTTCTCTCCCTGTGGAGTTCGTAGAGACTAGAGTGAGAGATGAACAGAGAATAACAAGACACCAGTACAGATGAAAGGGAAAGAAAGGCTCAACCAGCACGAAGAGTGGACCAAAATAGCAACATCAACTTTGCACATGCTTCCAGCTGACAAAGTGAGAGAAAAAAAACAGTGAAATAAACACGGCATCTTCATCAATTTATAATTAACATTCTATATTCCTGAAGATGTGAATTTTTAACACTCAGTATAAATGAATCAAATAACTGAATGCCTTCCTCTCAACACATTTCTGTGATCTGCAAGTCAGCCATCTCAAATCAGTGCCTGGTGATCTCGTTTCAAGTCAGAGCGGCTCTCTAAAGGCCCCATCAGGTAATCAAGTCAACATGGTGGGAAGCAGCAATTTCACACCTCAACTCAAGCCAAGAACGTCTACAAGAATATGTGGAGGTATGCAGGCAGGCATCCAGGGAAGGAATCAGAGTCCCCACTTTGTCGCATCACACCTACATGAGCACGCTGAGAACACACACACACATTGTACAGACACATATTCCCACATTTCCATGCTATTCACCTGTGCCATGAACAGAAGGCAGCACACACACTGAAATACATGTATTCTTCTTTAATTCTGCACACTATCAGAATCTATCTCCCGATTATGACAAAGTAGCTCACTGTCAGCATTCATAAATGGCCAAAACTAACACCACTACTCACAGGTAGACTATGCAAAGTTGTCTGTAAGGAGCTGGGAGCTGAAAATAACAGCAGATCAATAGCAAGTAGCAAGTGGAGCATTCCCCCCCCTCCCAGCCTCTAACAGCATGAGCAACGCTGCTGGTGTCGGCACACATTTCTGTTCCCTGCTTCTTTCCCCTTGCACTCTCTCAGACTCCCCAGCCAGCCCATTCTCATTTTCACCCTCTCTCTATGTCCTAAATAGCATGCTCTGCTTCATTTAACTGCTCCCTCATTCCATAATGTGGACTGCCTGCACCTGTCAATATGTTATGAAAAGTAAATCAGGTGGGAAGTGCAGGAAAAGGACACAGATACACAGAATAAGAGTGTGAGAGGCAGAGTGGGAGAAAGATATCCTTACCAGAGCTGTAACGAAGGAAATCCAGAAATTGCTTGCTTCATTCCACAGTGGCTGCTCATTAAATCCAATATACTGGGGAAAGGATTGAAGATTCCATCGAGATGCTGCCCCAAGAGGAGGAAAATGAGATTCTTGAATGGAGGGATTTTAGAGGGATGTTAAAAAATGTGGTAAATATGCATCAGGAGAAGGATCTGATATCCAAGTCCAGAGCACTTCATGAGTCCTTCCCGTCAATTGCGGAGCCACACGTGTATACACACTGGCACATGCGGTTCACACAGAGAACCACACACATACACACACACGCACGCACACACACTCATAGGGAGGGTGTATCCTGTGTTAGTCTCTGCTAGGCTGAAAGATTGAGGGAGAACGGAGGAGGGATGGAGACAGGAGGAAAGAGAGACACAGAGGAAGGGAGGGGATCTGGAGGAGGGCAAGGTGGAGGGAGGAGCTGCGGTATGTGATGAGAGATTGAGAGAGGGGAGGGGAGGGGAGGGGAGGGGAGGAGAGAGTCTCTCCATTCCTCCTTATTTCTCCCTCAATCTGAATTGCAGTGGGAGCTGCACAAACGCAGCAGCGGGAGTTAATGAAATTATTTCACCATATCTCCATCTGAAAAGACTGCGGGTGATGTTGAACAGCTAAATATGGGGGATGAAAGCGAAAACCACGGAGGCTGTTACAATCTGATCCGTTTGTGTACCCGAACGCCGAGTACTGTCCCTCGCTTGTGCACAGAAGCCGACAGATAAACAAGCTGGGAAGATGGCTGAGAAAGATAGGGATGGGAGGAGGTTGATGCAATGAACAGATACCTAAACACACCCTGGGTCGGATGGGACTGTATATCAGCTGAGTGCAAATCAAGTAACTTTGCAAACAGTTATCACAACAGCTCATCTTACTGTCAGCATCTCCATTTTATTAGTTATATGGGTACAAATTTACTAACTCATAATCTGATGTATGCTCACACACAGAAATCTTTAGCAATCACAGCAAAAGAAGCAAGAGATTTGATCTATTACTGTACGGGTGGCTCGGAAATTTGCTTTACTGTGGGAATAATATCAAAATCCACTCAAGGGGTCGTAGAGCTTAAAAAGTAGTTTCGGTTTTCTTTAATTTCCTCAACCAACTTAGTGGAAGCCAAACTGGACACAATAAATTTATCTGTTAAGTCTTTGCCCTCATAACAATGCATCCGCCAGTATCGTCCTAACCACCACGAACATTGCAAAATATTTCCGCCAACACACGCTTAGAAAAGCGCAGCGGGCATCCCTCAGCTGACATGACTCACTCCACATAATCCTACACTGATGATTCATGCTCTAAGTCAGCGTATACTTTGAGGCAGGGGTTAAGAGTATGGGTGGCATAAGCGGTCAGGACACCCCACTGCGATCAGCTTACAGACAGGATTAAGCATCAGTGGTGGATGGATGGAAAGGCTGGTGGGTATATCTCCCTCCTCGGTGGTGCCGTGGATGTCAGCGGAAGCCCTTCGGTGGTTGAGGCCCTGGGTTGGCCTTACAGGATGAAGACGGCTGTGTTTAACACAGGAAGCTGGCATAAACTGATTAAAACGCTACGCAAAAGATTTATTTGAAATGTGTCTCTTTTTTCTTTTCAGAATAAGATATGACACTTTGACACAAGTGAGTCTTATTTCTGCATTAATAAAAGCTTGTGTCCTTCCTGCAGCCAGTAGATAACAACGCAAAGAGCGCCGTGTACCTTCCATTAAAATAGTCCTATTATGCCTTAAAATGGCTTAGATGTAACTCTGTACTGTTGCTTCCTTCAGAATGCAGAACCATGAAGTCCACACCTCTCTCTCCATGCACCCGGCCCACTACTCGCTGCAGCTGAAGCACACTGTCTCACCGACAACTACGCTCAAAGACTGTAAAATTGCTCTTTCCTACACAATAGCAAGTCGTACTATGGGAGTATTATAGCCACACATATTTAAACTGAAAACTGATTCAGAAGAAGAACAAGAATACAGAAAGCAAGTCTATAAGGGTTTTCCAGAATTATTCCAGTTCATTTAGATAAAAGTATAAATACCAAATTTAATGGTTGTCTAGGATTCCGCTCCATTTTAATTTAGTGGCCAAATCATCCCATGCTGCTTATGCCACCTTGAATCAGTACACAACTCACTACATGTCTGTGAAATGTCATTTAATTTGCTGCTATTGTAAGAGCTGAAGAGGCAGTGAACCTCCAGCCTTCTTATGCTGTGACACTGTGTTACCAGGTAGAACAAGTGCCAATGGACGTTAATGTCGAGATTATGTTCAAAGGTCACGATAAGCAGCGCTCTCTGAGAAATCCATCCCCCACCTGATGTGACTTTTCACTGCTATGTCATATAACATGGATGATGTTTCAATTTGTATCTCACAAAATTATACTACATTGTTCTTCTCCTTCGTCATGTCAAATTCATGTTTGCTGCATAAGACAACAAAGGCTGACTTCAGACACTTTCTGGCAATGCTTCTCTGAATACAAAGGAAAAGGGCATTGCACTGCATCTTAAAGGCCATGCTAAGCCCACACAGATGATTATAATGGATGTTGTTAGACCTGCTCTCATGACTGTGTGGGCATGTGGAGCACATGCTTGATTAAAACTGACTCTTCTCTTAACTTAATTAGACCCTTTAGGGTGGAAAATGTTTTTATACCATTGTTATAATACAGGGTGTCCTGTCAAATCAATAAATGCATCTCAGTCAGACTCAGATACAAGTGTTTCGGCATGTTCTGACCTCTACGCCTGAAATCAATCTTCATTTGCTGTTTAGTGCACATTTCCTTCCAGTTGTAAAATTCATGCGGTAAATGTTTCTCTCACTGTGCTCAAAATCCCAAAAAAGAAGGAAGAACTATAATGTGCTTGACTTATGTACTACTTTTACTATGCATGCTACAAAAAACAATGCTTCCCTTTGAGTTCTGACATGATAGATGTGTAAATGACACCTATGCGTCACAACATCTGTCAGTGGCGTCCCGAAGTGTGAAATTTCCATTTTCAATATTATTCACCAAAGCCCCCTATAGGGTGTTTATTACTGAAGGAATAGTGAGTGAGTGTGTGAGGGAGTGATTTCATACACAGCGCCGGTTTCTCTGTTTAGTTGCCAGATTGTCTGCGTGTTTTATTTTTTGGGCTTCCAGCCATATCTGAGTGTTACTTCCTCTGTTACCTGAGAGGCTCCTGGATGCTTACACAACATGTCTCTGCGAGTTTGAGTTTGAACTCAAACTGTCAATTAATTGTCTGTTATGCTGATAATTGAATAAGGGTCTTAGTCACGTCTGAAGCAAACATGCCAGACATTTGTTGGTTCCAGCTTCTGAAATATGGGGATTTGATGCTTTTCTTTGTCACACGTACAAACTAAAATGTATTGTAAATGTAGAAAAATGAATGTCTCTTGGTTTTGGACTGTTGGTCAGAGATAACAAGAGATCTGAAGGTGTCACTTTGAGTAGTGGGAAATTCTAACATTTTTAGTACTTCCCTGATGCTTTAATTAAAATAATAGTTGTAGTCAAACTCTAAGACTCAGTTCAGTTAACTGTTTTCTAATTTTCCATGTCTGGTGTCTGAACCTAGGTATGTTTAATGGTTAATTGATGGTGGGAAATGTACCTAAAAGGTCATCATTCAGTACCTTTAGCATACAAAGATTAATTATTTTGTCAAACTAAGGATAAATTACTCAATAGTTTCATAAGTGTCAGAAGTAACATCAATAGAATATAAGACATCTGTCAGTATAACAGCATAATTCAACAGCACCAAAAACTACACTGGTTAAATTAAGTGTAAAGTTAACAGTGGATTCAACAAAAACTGAACATTTTAACAGAAGAATTAACTGCAGAGCTGTTGCACTGGACTAGCTAGTTGTACAGAGTGTGAGAACCAAACTGTAAAAACAACAATCAGTTGTTTTATGGGGGCTCAGGTGTCAGACTATTTCTTGAGCTGAAGCTGTAATAAACTGGAGTCTGAGTTTGTTGCTGGGCAACTGCCCCTGACTGAGAATAAGTCCAATAAATAACCCCCCATAAAGCCGCAACTTGCCTTCTTCTGACTTTTTGTACAGGTTAAGCTGCCAGTAGGTGTATAGTCAGACGAGCTGTTTCCTCTGTTTTCATTCTTCATAATAAGCTAAGATAACTGACAGTACAGTCAATCTTCTTATGTAACCCTTGGCAAGAAAACAAAAGAGCATAATCCAGAAAATATTAAATATTTCCTTTGAACAAGGCTAACCAATTTTTTTTAAATTAATATATATTTGTGCAAACAATATCATATCTTGTGGAAGACTCAATAATAATGTACAAAAAAAGGACTTGTGCTTACAAGAGAAGGGGTCTGGAACCAGGACATTGGCAGTGGATCCTTTGGGTACTCTGGCTTGTGCAGTGGGGCCTCTGTCAATCAAACTTGTTCCACTGCATCCTGTTGATGCTTGATCAGAATGGGGTGTAGGAAGTTTGGAGGTCAAATCAACATGTTGGGCCACTGGACAAACGTGTTCCTGATCAAACATCAGGAACATGTTTGATGTTCCTCATGTACCAATCAGGAACATCAAACATGTTCCTGATTGTTTGATGTTTTTTCCATGTGGTGGGGTGCATTTTCCTGCGGGGGTAGGCCAGTGATATTTGGGATTTCCATTTGCATGAGGGAGTGTGTTTGTTCCGGTACAGTGTTTATTTGGGTGTCTAAGTCTCATCAGCACGGATGTCAAAATCCAAGGTTTTCCAGCAGAACAGCACATAGTACCAATATGATCAATGTTATTCACTTCACCTGTCAGTGGTCAGAATTTTGTGGCTGATTGGTGTGTGTATATAGTTATATATATATATATATATATATATATATATATATATATATATATATATATATATATATATATATATATATATATATATATATATGACACAGTCACTGGAAAAGTAATATATGCATGTTACCAAGATATTTAGCATATTTTCTCTTCTCTCTGCTCATTTTCTTTAAAGTCTGCCTCATTATTGATGCGAATGACTCATCTCTTACTTTACTGGGACAATGAGTCTGTTGTGTTTATAGTAATGGCTAATAAACAGCAGGACAAACACAGATTTCCTATTTGTGTATGAAGTCAATATTTACAGACTGTGTGTATGGGATTGATGGTTCAGTGTTATTTCAGGGTAATATCTGCAAGCATCCTGCCACTCGGAGACCTACACACACGATGCGTCGTAGGCCTCCCAGGTCTTTCCTCTCTTACCTTCCAAGAAGTGGGAGTAAATACCTCCAATGAAGAAGTGTTGCACCTGCACTTTCTCGATGGGAGGCAAACAGATGCTTCGGCAGGGTTATGGAAAAGGGTTGGTGCTTGCAGCCAATCGTACACAACCATGAATTATTAAATGCTACCTCCAGCAAAGCCTGGACTTTTTGTCCACCCACACACAGAAGACAGTCCCAGCTTTCATTGCAATCCAGGCGTTTGCTCCTGTCCTTGTTTAGCATTTGCAGCGTGGTCCCCAGGGGGAGAGTAGGCACGAAATTGTAGCTGTGTGCACGACAGCCTTTCTCCCTCCTCAACACCACTGTGACCCCCGAAAAGTGTTCAGCCCCTGAATTTCCCTGTAGATTTCTCAGCCTGTGTAGCGTATGTATGAATGCATGGAGGAAAACTGTGAAACTGATGTGTGGGGATGTGCGTCAATTGCATCAGTGGCATCCCAAATTGCTTGTGCTTAAGCAATCCGCTTGTATATCCTCTGCTGACATTAAAAGAGACGATTGATTCTTTAAATTTACAGCAGTGTTACACTAACGTGATATTTGCCGATAGCAAAGGTCACGACATGCACACGTCAGATGGAACATGATTTTACATTGCTTCTTCTAATAAACTCATTTTTTGATCCAACCAGGAGTCACAGCAATATATAATCTTAATCTTTTAGACATTTTAGGGGTATAGCCACACAATCTAAAAGTGTGTCATTAAAAGAATTGCTTTTTTGTTTGTTTTTTGACAGATGAGTCATTTAAAGTGTAGGCAAACCAAAAACAAACATGAATACTGATCATTTTTAAAGATTAAAAAAATCTCTGGCGTATTTGTACGATAAAAATACAGAAAAAAAAAAGAAATTTCCTGATACACATGCATTGGTCATAGTCATCTGTGCTTCCATGACAGTTCGCCTTTGAAATCTAATTAGGCAGCACAAACTTTGGCCTTATTAACTTGGTAAACTTTCTTTGCTCTACTGGAGCAATATCATTGTTTCTTGAGTAAAATGGGAAAAGGGGATTGGAATAAGGGCCATGCACAGTCTTTCCTATCCCATAATGAGCATGAGAGTCATAGACAATGGGAACGTTGCGCCTCTAATCCAGTGAAGAGCCAAAATCCCACCAAGCAATAGAGTAGCTAATTACATAATCAAGTTAGCAGCTGGTGCAGTTTGCTGCACAGTCAAATTGGCCAACTAGCTGTGGCATTGTCTTTAAAAAGTCAAAGTTATTCGGCAGAACAGGTTATTTTATTTTCTATAAGACAACAGGGCTCATGCAAATAGACAAATGTACGTAGATTAAATTATAAATATTGCATTTATTGAACAAGACTTTAATTTACCCACGTCTGTGAACAATAGGAGGGAAGCAAACAAACAAGAACTCAGAAGCTGGCATCACCTTTAAGAAATCACATAATTTCAGTATTCTCTTACCGCTTACAAAACCAGTCATTATTGTCCGGTGTAATAACTGATTACTTTGGTTGTGATTTCAGACAATAAATAAGTTCATATTTTATAGAAACAAGAGGCCTGGATATAAGGTAATGAGCACATGTTTAGCCTTTTTCTTAACTGGCCTCTTAACTGACAAATTATTTATAATAATTAAAAGAAAACTAAACACCAAATGAAAACATCTATTGCAGGACACACTAACAAACAAGTACTTAAGCAGAAAAAATCAAATTAAATTAAAAAATCACAGCTGGTTGGACAACAAGCCCTTGTTTGCCTACTTTGACTCTTGTCACCCACATTTCGCAGAATATGCAGTGAACAATAAGTCATCAAGACTGATGTTTATGAATATACAGTGAACATTAACGGAGTGTCAGGTTTTTTTGAGGCATGGATGAGCAAACCACTGCTGGCTCTATTGTTTCAGGTGTAAACTCCCCCTGAGCTCTGCCGCTGAAGCAGGTGGCAGCAGTCGTTTGACTTGATGATGGCCGCGACTTGCCTTGTGACCATGGCAACCAAATAAAGCACATGACACAAAACTACACAGAAGCTGATTTCACTTGTTATAAATAAATTAAGGTGTATAAATTATACACCTTACTGTTGGCATTTTAAGAACTGGTTATGCAGTCAGCTTTGCCCCCTCTGGGCTAATAAACATGTTTATAATGTTAGTTACTAAAGTTGCCCACTTTTTCTATTTTAAATTAAATGATAGTATGATAGGAGTCGGACAGCAGAAACCTGTACTGCACAGGTTGCTGGTAGAATCTGATGCACCACGCAGCCTTGACTCCAGAGTCACACAGTCAAAATATAGAACAGCAGCTTTGTTAGGGGGAACAGCACAGTGGTAGACACTTGCTCTCTGAAAGCACTTTAGAGAAAGCATTTCCACCAGAGGCTAATGTGCAGTGTTCACACAAAGTTGAAGAACCATTTTATCCTGGTAACCAGCAGCTCTTTGAAACAGTAAACACAGAGGTGACGGGCATTTTCAAAAGCATCTCAAGTCCTACCTGCAGTCTGTTTAAAAATGTAAGCTGGTACGATTCTTTACCAAGATTTGAAGACCTGTTCATCTCTATGGAATATATTCAGCTAGCAAATGTCCTCATTTAAATCTTCACACCCCTCTCGACTGTGATTTCCTGAGGAAATTGGTCTTTTGAATAGATTTTGGAAATTACTGACCCCAGCTGAAACACGCTGGCCTGGTTGAAACAAAGCTTTTGCCCGGGTGATTTAGGCGTGCATTAGTTTACTGCTCCACGTGTGAAAACAACCAATGTTTCAGACATCTGGCCTGGCTAATTCCTGTGTCAGTGGCTCTGCTCCCCACTCAGCTCCCTCTCATTAGCTTGACCTCTTACCCTGCAGTTTTAATAATCCACAATATTACTACCCCTTGTGACCCATGCATATTTATAAAGCCCTCATTATGCCATCACTCAAAGTAATCATTATCCTGGGGCCCATTATAGCAGATTTTTGGCACTATCCACCGCGGGACTGTTTTCCAATAGACACAGCACAAACGAGTATGCTTGGCAGACATTTACACCTTTGGGGATCACAGGGATCACAGGTGGCATTGAAGAGTGACAGAGAATAAACCTTGCATATATTGCTCGACATAAACAAGCAACATATTATATTAAAATTATGTGGCTGAAAGAGCACGGGGGATAAAATTATGTAGCATGCCGTGATGGCTCAAAACAGAAAAGAGAGGCTTGGCTATAAACCTGAGCAATTTCATCTATCCCTGCCTTTAAGGACTCTATCCGAGACAGCGTTTCAAATACTTGTGCTTGCTTTCCAGCTCAATAACAGCAGCTTTTATGTTTGCTTTATTTGCTTTTAGCTGTGTATTGATTGCTCCTGTTCCAACCGTTGTCTGAAAGTCAAAGATACAATGTCTATTGTTGTTCCCCAGTTGTATCCTGGTGTTCATATTGTTTGTATTTGTATCAGTGTGCACTCTTTGATTATGTTCCCCATTTGAGTCTGTTCTCCGGTGCTGCCTGCAGCTGTGCAACTGCTGGCCGGCTGTGGCTAACTCTGCCCTCTTTCGCTTTCTGCTTTGTTCTTGTACTTTGTGAAGGAGTACAAACAAACAAAGTTGAGTCGTATATTTCACTTTGAGAAACACCCCCTACCTAAAATCTACATTGGCTGATTGATCCTCAGTCAGACCTCGCCAGCACATGACCACTTCTGCTTCATGTAGCCGAATTTCTGATTATTTTAGTGGGTGACGTTCAGCAGAGGCCAATTTTAAATATATCAGTTAATAATTTAATGAACTGTCTACTAATCACGAAGCTCGTAGGTCAATCCCCAGCTTCTTCATTTAAAATGTCCAAGTGTCCCTGCAAGATACTGATACTCAAACTATTCCTCATGATCAGACCACCACCTACCATGGGGGCAAATGATCGATGTGTATGAACAGAAAAAAAAGAGGAAAAATCACCTGTTGTTTTTGTTTTGTCCTTGTTCGAGGTGTCTCTGGGTGCGGAGCTACATGTTTCGGATCTGCAGTTACTGATCTCACCGACCTCCCCAGTGTTTATTGTTCTCTTTACTCATTGTCTGTCTGTTTTTTCTCTGCTATCTGTTTCCCTCTCCCCTTTACCCTCACCCCAACCGGTCGAGGCAGATGGCCACATCCCTGAGCCTGGCTCTGCTGGAGGCTCTTTCCTGGTAAACGGGAGGGTTTTTTTACGCTGTAACCAAAAAACAGCTCAAAGGGAATTATTTGGATTTGTCTGTTTCTCTCTCTAACCTTGTCAGGATTTCACCTTACTATGTGAAGTGCCTTGACATATGTGGTGAATTGGCTCCATATAAAAACAACTGAACTGAAAAGAAAAAATGGCTTTTAACTTTCTCTTGGTTGCTTTACAAGTGCTTTACAATGCATTTTCCACTCATCCATTAAAACACACTCACATGGTGGCGGATGCAAGCAGATGCAAGACCCTTGACACTGAGATCAACTTATCTTGCCCAAGGGCACCTCGGTGCATTGAGGTATCATGGAACAAATCAACAAAATGGAAATTAGTAGACAGCCTGCTCTGCCACCTGAGCCACGTCCACCCCAAATACAGCCATTTAGAATTTAATCTAACACATCACAGATCACATCAAGAACTGCAGAAGTTTGCTTGAGTCAGCTAATTTGTACCTTTTTGTTTGGCCTTGGTTCTAAGGAAAGGACGAGTTGAAGAATTTGGAAAAAGGTAACACAAAGTTTGCCTACCAGAATTCAATTACATATTGAATGTTATCTCAGGCAACTTAGTGCCACAGTAACCCAAGACAGAATGAATACATTTGACAATACAATACAACAAGCTAACATCTAAGGAGAGCGATCCAGTTATTCTCATATATTGTTATTCCGTTCCTGTTAACAGAAAGCTGATGCAGCACATCTTGCTCCAGTAGCTACTGCACAACACGTAGACTCATCTGTGGTCATTTAGGGATAATATATTTCCATACAAATGAGTCTCCCTGTTTTGTTTAAGGCTCTTCCTTTTAGCCTTATGCTAGTCCTACACATTAATGGCAGATCTGACAAATACAGTGGAACAACCATCATCAGTATTCCTCCCTGAGAGTGTCGCATTTTTAACATTCATTAATTGAGGCTACAATCTAAGTATCACATTAATTAAATACTGTGCACACAGAGGCTTTGATAACTTCAAAAAAAATAATAATGAATTCCACCAACTGTGCAAGAAAATGAATGGAGCCAATAGAGCTGTCGAAACAGTGATGTAGTGTTTTATATGCAGAATAATTACATAATGTGTAATTACAGCTGAATGCGCCATTTACCAAAAGGCTGTAGAGCAGGGTTATCTATGTTAGCATGTCAGGTGAAGTTGACTTTACCTGGCAAATGTCACTTGAAGAGCAACTTGACTTACAGGTACAGTCCTTGTCCTAAAAAAATTAAAATAAAGAAAAAAAAGTTTCAGTTGCAAGCCGAAATGCAAAGCAAAAGTGGCTTATATCCCAAAACACGTGTCATCAGAGTAGGGATTCAATTTTTCATTAATTTACTCAGAAATGTGAAGGTTTTGTCAGGAAAGCTCTTGAGGGTATTACCTGCTCCACAATAGAGAGACTGATTAAATGAGAAGTGGCAGTGTCACACACAATGGTACATTGTGCATTCAGTGGCACAGAGGAGGTATTATGGCTATTTTGGAGATATAACCTTCAGTCTCTACCAAGGTTGCACTGTTCATCTAGTGCAGTGAAGAGTGGGTGAAGCCTGGCCAGTAGCTGAATTTTAATTCACTCGGATGAATTGTGAACAAAAATCTTTAAATATTGTGGAATGCTTTGTGGTGCCTTGTTTTACTTTGCTTTAATTTTTGTGCTCATTATCCAGCCGGAAAACTGAAAATAAATGCATGTTTGCTGCCAATTTTTTTTTTTTTTTTTTTATCAGAACATCAAACCAATCGTTTATGGATCATGTTCCAAAATAATTTTAAGTTTGTGAAAATGTACTGTAACTCTGGAGGGTTTGTGAATATTTGGAGAGCACATCCTCAAACAAACCGTATGTATCGTAGGTGTCACACTAGCATGGTCATGTTTACCCTATCAGTCAGCTATCAGTGTCCAGCATGTGTTTGCTGGTGTCATGTTTGAGCGGCAGTGGAAACTTCCTCCAACTGTTCAATTTCGCTGCTAGGAATGCTGCACTCTATGACCTTCTATGCCCTTTCATGAATATTTGAAATGAAAAGGCATAAATGTTGAAAAGATCATGAAAAACTTAGGACTCCATCCCAGTGTTGGTGGCTCAAAAAGTTACCCTGAGAACAAGTTTTGTAAGACTTCAGGTGTCACTGTATCTTGCAAGCTGTGTAAACTGTAATGTAAATATTTAAAATTAAATAATACATTATAGCCCTCCAAATGCGCATTTCAGTTATGTTCAACAAACTGCATGCATACAGTTGCCATCTGTGGCAATTTATATGTGCATACATACAATATCATTGCGACAATGAAGCAGTAGAGGGGATGAGGGACGACGGGTGAGAGATGAAGATAACAAGCGACAGCGGCTGGATTTAAAATCCCAGACCAAGTTTGAATTCAGGACATTGCACATAATAAGTATTTCATTTTTGTAAGCTTGATGTCTCAGCAGGGAAATTATATAATATATACACTGAAGGGGGTCTTAACAGGGTTGGTTGCATGCAGATATGTAATATATGTATTTGGCACCTCGCCCTGTCCGGTCCTTCTTTCTAAATGACTCCATGTCTCCTTTTTTTCTTGGTTTGTTTGTGCTGTCAGTTGCTGATAGACAGGTAGCAGTGATATTTCCATAATGATGAATGTAGACACGATGGCAAGACCCTGATGTTTTCTTGCTGTTTTTTTTTTTTTTTTAGTTGTCGCCAGTTCACAACTGGGAGGTGGCAGCGTAAAAATAATGAGAATTCTAGATTCTCTCACGCAACTCTGAATGTTTTTACTTCATTTGGATCAGGATAGCTCACTGCATTTATAACTGCAGTCAATATGTATGATAAGATGTATCTGGGACACCTCAACATCCGTGTGCGTTGCCATGGTTATTAGATGTTATTTGTCAACTGTGCTCTTGAAGTGTTTCTTATTTATTGATCGTACTACTTCCTCTCACCTTGCTATTTCTGGAATAAGTTGCTTTGGCTAAATTAATAATTAGGTGGGGTTTTTTTATGCTCCTTTCACATTTCTCCTTACTGGGGGCTCATTTTTCACAATAATATATAGTCCTGCTATCATTTTTTTAAAAAGTAAAGACAGAAAGTTGAATTTGTTTATTTATTTTACTAAAATCAACATATACAACATTTTTCCAAGTGCCAACAGGTGTAACCAATACCTGAAAACAATGGTGGCTCTACATACTACAGATATTTTGCTACCTTCAAATTATTATTTGTTTCCATACATATATAGGCGTCTGGATGTCATCAAGTGTCCATCTTGAGTTTCATTGCCTCCCCTTATCTGAAACTCCCCATCAGTCAGCTAAGACTGAAGAAGCCTCTTGGATAAAAGGTGAAACATCTTCAGGAACCTAAAAGTGAATCCATTATTTGCTTTCTACTGAAACTCCTTGGATTGCTTCCACCAATCTCACTCAACTAGGCTTGACGCAACTATATTATTATAAGATAACACTTTTTGTTTTATGTACTTTAAGTGAAGCAGCTGTCTTCCTTAATTTTATCTCTATGATGTGGCTTGAAGTCCAGTTGTGAAGAGTTTACACCCTTACAAAATGCTGAGCTCAGATTGGATTTAGTCCTTGGCGGGGGGTAAAAGTAGAATACACGTATCAGGAACGCAGCAGAAAGTCTGGGGGACCTGGATTAGATATTTTTAGTGGAGTAAGAGGGTTATTCAGAGAGCTTTTTGAAGAAGGCTGGTCAATGTGGCACAAGTGTTCATTCTGCTGCACCAGAGCCACAGGATGTCGGCCTCCGGGGGCTCTAAGTGTTCATGTTTGTGTGTTTCAAAAGGGATGCACTGAGCTGCAAACCTGGAGGCATTCCAGATTATCCGTTTCTAAGCTTCAATACCTTTGTGTGTGTGTGTGTGTGTGTGTGTGTGGCACACATATGAACAGACCTACAAATACCCACACATGTATACATCCTGCGGCACAGAGCATGAGTGGATCCAGATGAATGGATGAATGACTTTGACTGATCCTCTTCAGGGTTCATAAGATCCCTAGTGGTCTGATCTGTGAAATCTGTTTAATACGAATAGCGAAATTTGTTAATTTATCTTCTCATGGGGTTCTAAATTCCAATAAACATATAATTTGGGAGGAAAAATGTAGTGTATACCTGGTATAAAGTAAGAAAGATGAGGATTTCTTTGATCCTAAGCTGTTCTGTTGAATTATCACTCACATGTGGACTTCAGTATAGCACAGAGCTGGTTGCTGTTTCCTAGCCAAGTTTTTTTGAAAAATCTCTCTGCAACAAAGTGGTTACATTAATTTCAAGATGTGATTGTCTAGGACCAGGATACACAGGGCAAAGACTTCTGGGAAGGTGCTATGACAACCATTGGAACATTACTGTACTTGATGCATGAGTATTCTGCTTAATAGTTAGCTGCGTTGAACTCATAGCTGTCAGTGTTCATATTTTTACATTTTCTGCTCTGGCTTTGAATATGGATTTAGCTGTGCAAGTTAAATTGAACAAATGAAATGATCTGAAATGCTGAAAATGTATGCCCACTCGGGGTGGGTGGAGGATCACTGGGATTTGTCATAGATGTGTGTTCATGCATGTTTGGCCTTTTGAAAAATTAACCGCTTTTCAATTTAAAAAAAAAAAAAAGTTGCTCAGAAAATAAAACCTAAGCTGAGACAGAAATATCTTGCCACTTGTACAAAATATGGTGTCACTATACAGCACCAACATAATGCACAGTGCAGGTTTTCTGCAGTTTGAATGTTCAGACTCTTAGTCATCACAACATATCAGGCATCTGATCAGCCCCAAATTAATTCTGCAGCATGAAAACAACTCCAAACATACAGTCAGAGACATAAAGCGCTATCTTCAGCAACAAGAACAAGGAGTCCTGCAACAGATGGTGTGGCCCCCACAGAGTCTTGATCTCAACTTCACTGAGTCAGTCTAGGATTACATGAAGAGACAGAAGACAGAAAGACAGCCTAACTGCACAAAAGAACAGCAGCAAGCTCAATCTACCTGCAAAGAGCCTTGAAAAACTCTATACAATTGCACTTGGGAGAATTGGTGCAGCTTTACAGGCAAAGGGTGGTTGTATCACACATTGATTTTATTCAGGACTTCTGTTTACTCACTTTGTGTTAGTTCTGATACATAAAAGCACTTCATAGCATAGCTGTATGAAAGCATCTCCTCTTGACTTTCAGCATCTTTTGTACAGTACCATGTAAAATGTTAAATGAGAACTAGAAATACATATCTAGTCTATTCACCTTGGTTTGTTTACTATCAAGCTTGTACGTTTGAGAAATACTGTATATTCCTTTCAAAGCCTGAAGACATGTTCTCAGAAGTAGCACCTGCAGCAGGTGAATCCCCTTGGATCTCTGAATGTTACATTATTCCATATCACCTAGTACAGTCAAAGAGACCTGTCAGAATGGGGATAAAGTCAGCTTATTCTTAAAGGCACCCTCCCCTTTAATGCTTACAGTGATAACTGAAGGTTACCCGCTGAATAGAGCTGCCATGATAATTGACATTTAGTGATGAAATGCCTCACACAATGAATGCTAAAGGGGTAACTAATTACTGCCTATCCAAGTGTCAATAGCGTCATCTGCTCTCTTCTAAATGTCAGTTTTACATTGAAATGCTGGAGGCACGGCTGCCAAGCGCTAATGGCTAGTTATTGGCAGCATGAGCTTTGGAGCACACTCTCAGGTAGGGTATGACGGACAGTGAGATAGCTCTCATCCCCATGCTGCTGTTTGTCCTTAAAGCTGCAATAAGTGAAATTTTCACATTTTCAAATCCATAAATCACCATCTTTCATCAGCTGCTGTCACTGAGCAATGTTGTCTCTCAGTGTGATGGTTTCTTCGCACAACATGCAGCAGTGTAATCTGCTCAGTGTCTTTTACTTTTGCCTTCATCTGCTGCCATGAGCTACCGTTGTTCCCATCACCATCCAAAGGCATGCATCACATGAACTCTAGAACGTACTGTAAGGAATGTCAGAGTGGCACTGGGTCAAGACTGTCCTGTCCATGCGGCTTAAGTAACTCTGTAGCTGCCAGTGGGTTTCACCAGCCACTCAACTAGTAAAACTGCTGTTGTAGAAACACTTCGTGGGTTAGGTCAGAAAATCTTCAAGTCCTCCACAACACTTAGTCTACTCATAAACTACAAGTATTTTCTATATTTGGATTTATACAAAAACAACAAAGTAAGACACAAAAGTCAGGCAGAGTCACGTGCAACTCTTAGATTTACCGTAATTTCAACATAATACAGCAAAGAGAGGCTGGTTCATGAACAAAGACACTGATGCTGAGGTGAAAATACACATTTTATATACAATACGATTCCCCTTCATCCGTTTATGGGAATTGACCGCCATTTTTAGTTGTTTTATCACCCAAGCATGACCTCAAAGTTGCCAATAACTCAATCAAACCTTTTTAAAACACAACTGTGACAAATCCTGACTTATTTAGTAAATAAATATAAGGGCCTTTAGACAGCCTTCCACAACTTCTTTAATAGCACATACTAGTTTTTGATCTTTATAGCTGTCAGTTCTCACCGCAATCATTAACATCATGGTAAATGGTAAATGGTCTGCACTTATATAGCGCTTTTCTCTACCTTAGTGGTATCCAAAGCGCTTTACAAAGTGTTTCTCATTCACCCATTCACACACACACATTCACACTCCAATGGCGACAGAGCTACCATGCAAGGTACTAATCTACCATTGGCGGCAACTTTGGGTCCAGTGTCTTGCCCAAGGAGACTTCAGCACGTGGAGGGGCCGGGGATCGAACTGCCAACCTTGCAATCAGTGGACAACCCGCTTTACCACCTGAGACGCAGCCGCCCATCATATAAGTTTCCTGCACAGTTCCACATCTCTTACATCAATTTTATTTGCCCCAGTGATCAGTTTCTCACATCATGATGGAATTGTTAATCCTCAGCCCGACCATAATTTATAAATAAATACATTTTGCAGATCCACTGTTTGCTTCAGTTTAGATTTTGTAAAAGTTATACACCATTCCTCATCGGTCCAATGGGCAGTACTCAGTTACATATGGAAAATCTACTTCTAGCCAGTGTCACCACATTGATAGCAGTTTACGTGTAAAACACCAATGTCTGTACAAATTGTAGTTATTGTCTGCTACAGTCATATTGATGTGGTGCCTTTGCAATCCAAGATATGTAATATTGTTATGTTAGACATGTTATTGTTAACATAGAGGTTATGCTTCACTGTTGAACTACAACAGTAAATGCAGCTTGCAGCGTTCTCACTTATGACTCATGACTTGGTAAGACTTGGCTGAAAATAATGGACTCTGTGCTATAGACAGTAGTAAAGAAGGTATGCATTGAGAAGTAGAATGTGTTTATAGAATGGATCTGCAAATACCATACTGTGTTAGACATAGGGCAGAGGTGTTTTCAAGCCTGGGCAGATATCAAGCTTGTATGGTAATGCAATGATGATTAGCAATGCCTCCTTGTCATATACTTGACCTGTGGACATACAGAGGGCATAATGCCTGCAGCAGGGGTCTGATCATAGCTGCACACAGCTGCACACTCTGTTTGGAAAGTATGTTCATCATCTGTCCACAAGATGAGCAGATAAGATAGGAAACCATACCTGTTGTAATAAACAAGGCAGACATCAAGGCTGCATCACTTTGAATAACATCAACATCCATTATGACTACTAGATGCTGCAAAACACTAGCAAGATGTGGCAGCAGTAAAACTCCTAGTAGTTGCTGGTCTACCATTAATCAACCAGTCCACTCCAAGGACCAAATTAACTGAATAAGATCAAAGTATGCAACCGCAGCCTCACATCACAACTTGTTAGCACATGTGAACATAGAATTATCCTGACAGATGACATAAATTTCTCTCCAGCTGCACTACTTAGTAGTATACATTCAAGAATGTGTGCTCTGGGACTAATTAAATCATCATCTTAAACTCCTCTGAATGAATCCCCATCAGATGACACATTAGAAAGACGAAATCACTTATCAATTATCTATGTGTAAGTATGTGCACTTTTTAAATCTACTTTGGAAAGCTTAATTGATTACCTGTGCAACCAGGTGGAGACTCTCATCGGAAGGCCATTTATCCTCAACTTGTGGGCCCGACTGTCACCAGTGTTGCTCTGCTGGATTTCTGTGACCCTTACATGAGTCTGTCACAGTTGCGATCCTGGTACTCATTACCAGTTGCAACAAGGGGTCACAACCACTCTGGTCCTGGAGATGGAAGGTCAGGGCTAATTACAGCCGCACAGCAATCATGTCTGTTGAGAGAGAAGTGTTGAATGTCAGGGCTCATTATGCTGGCAGTGACATTGGATGCAAGTTAGCAGTTAGTCCATCTTTACCTTGGTCTCTCAGAAGGAGCTTGCCTCTGACTTCACTATGCCAAGGATTTGTTCCACCTCAGTTACACAAAATGGAAACGCCGCAAAAAAGAAAGTAAACATCAGACTGAAACAAGACAGATAATAGGGCATGTTGTGGAGACAGGAAGTGTTAATGGTGTTGCTTGTAATTCCTCTAGAAACCCTGAGAGCTGCTCAAACAGCCAGTACTTTTAAATCAGACTTGTCTGTTTGGAAATGCATTTTAAAAAGTTACATTTGTGACAATTTTTTTCACAACTTGCACTGCACTGGAGCGCCGTTTTATTATTCTGTTTAATATATTCTGTTTTATTTTTCTAATTTTATTCATTGTATTTTTTATACCGTATGATTGCCCTTTCCCAAAGTGTGTTGTTTGTAGCCCCTTTAAACTTCTTTTTTGAATAATTTACTTTCTCCTTACCACTGTTTTGAGGCAGTGGTTGTATTTTCAAAGATGGTTCCTGCACACAAAGGCGGCTTAGATTTCTCAGATCATATGGAGATCTAAGAGATGTGGGCAGGTTTAAGCACTTCCTGGATATGATCTTCAACTCCTGTTCCATTGGCTAGTTTCTAACTGTCATCAGACTGCTTCCACATGTTAAACTGACTCCTAAATGCTGGTGACATGTCTTGCGGGTAAACAGAACAAGCAAACAGACAGCAGTCAGTCTGGAGTTACGATGGCAGGAACTACATAGCAGCACCAGATGCAGGCAGATCCTTCATGTCCAAATCAATTAGTAATGTCCTTGCCAGCATACATCATACAGAACATGACTGATGGAGGTTAAGTGTTTGGTGGTGTTTCACAGGGTCACATGTCAATAGATAAATAAATGAAAAGAGTTTTATCTTTAAAGAAGCAGTAGTAGCAGCAGCGGTTTGTTGCTATATTGCAGTAAACTATGGCTGGAACTCAACATATTAAAGTGTCATTTCACCCGGTGTCACAGCTTGTCATCCCTTTCTCTTGTTTCCTGTCTGCCTCTACATTATCAACTACCCGCAGAGGCAAAAAAAAATACAGGAAAAATAATGTTTTTTTTCCTCATATGCAATCCAACATACTCTATGCAGAGGAGTGGAAATGGAATATAAAACCCTGTGGCGGAATGTCTATATGGTTGCAACTTTTCATACGACATGGTCCCTAATGTAAGTACACCTGTCCAAAAATCAAGGAAACACCTCATAAATTTAAAGTCATGGTCATGCACATACTGGCTTTTTGGTTCAGAGCATGTTTTGTATTTACAGCGAAAAGGCACATAGCTTGTACAACCCTGAGCATGTATTGTGCTTTTAAGAATCCATAGTGACAGATGTCTCCTGGTTATTCCAGGGAGTGAAAGAATCCTACGGTGTACTTGTTTTTTTACACCCTCTTTCTAAATGCTGAGTGCCCTCCATGTATTTATTATGAGTGTGACTTTGTTGTGAAAGCAAGGAGGGAGCTACTGCTTTAGGAAAGAACCATGGAAACCAAAGAAAGAGGGCTTTTAAGGATGAGGTACAGAAGAGAGAAGAAAGAGGTTTTCCCTCTTTACCACTGACAAATTCACCTTCCAAGTCACATCTGCATATAAAATGATTCGCTCGTCACCCGTCGCTTTGTAGCTGACAGTTGGTCGCCAGTGGACTTTTCAGGGTCTGGTTGCCTAGGTAACCTTGTTGCATATTTTCAACCCCAAATAGTTCAAAGTGAAAGTGGCTAGCTTACACTTCTACGGTGACAATTCACGTTTAATTTCTTTTAGTTCACACACAGTATAGTTCAAAAGTTAAAGCTATAACTTTTTCAACAATCTGATAAATGAGTTGTGATTGCAGTTCTATGATTCAGGTTCACTGAAGGCCACAGTGATGAACTGATGTTCTACTTTGATGTGGTTGAAGTGGTAGGAAACAAAGCCCTGAGCGTTTTTTTTTTCAATATCAAAGTTTGGGGAATGTATGGATGATGTCATATGTCAATCAATGGCATTCTCCACTCCCATTGGTAGTGACCTCAATGGCATCTTCATCAGATTTCATATCCCTCTTCCCCTCCTCTCTCTACCCGTTCCAAGACCACATTACCCCTGACAGTTGTGATGCATTTCTTGTGCCGCACAATTATAACGTCTACCTGTAAAAAGCACAGCGTGTCCAGTTAGCCCAGTTGATTAGCACCACTGTGTATGAAATGCAGCAAGTACTTGCAAAAACCTAAATGTGTCCAGGTTGTGATGACAGTAACAGTCATAGCTGTTCCCAATTCAAGCCAGGACCCGATGTACCTGTAACTTTTCTATTCATGTTTTGATAGATGTTTGATAGATTCATGTTTTGGCTGAATAATAGAGATTCAAGCACTAGGCCTTTAATATATTTCATGTCATGTCAGAATGTTCTGTGTTTTTTGATAGTACTGCAAAACCCATCTGGTTCCAAGGAGGTGTATTGAATTTTTTTTTTTTTTTTTACAACACACAATATGAATACTTTTTCTTTCATTTGTGTTTTATTTAGGATATAAATAAATAAAATAAAATATATTATACTTACTCCATAACCAGGTATCTTAAATATTGAATTTAACTGAGCTGTGCAGGTTAGTTTTAGACATATTGCATTTTATTATCTAATTGTTCACAAATATTATAGGTGGCACCAGGTTTTCTGTGTCCAGTGCTGCCTGTACATGTGATTGCTAAAACTGAATCCAGATCAAATCACTTGCATTATATCATCACAGGTGACCCAGGACAAACCCTGCACTGATGGGACAACTGTAAGACAGGCAGACCCATATGACAATGATATTTCAGTGCAACAGTCTCCACATATGAAAAGATGAATCCCTTAGCAATGACAGTTTATCTCACCGAGTCCAGGTAATAGTCACACAATGTCTGTCAGTTGAGAAAATCACTCTGAGTGGCATTATTCAACAAGTTATTATAATGAAACTTAGTGGAACATGGCTATTGTTAAGGTGGACTACACCTGTGGTTACTCTGCAAGGGGCATGAGTCTGAACTAGGGGGGTAATTGACTTTATACATCCACTGTTCAGTTAAACTGGTAGCTAAAAGCAGCTGTAAAAATGGCAAAGATAAGTGAAGCGAGCTCAGACAAAGAGGCATGTTTGCACAAAGGAGGCCACTGAAGACACTCCTCCGTCCTCCTCAATTGGAAATATTGACAGTTAAACAATGGGTGACTGAAAATAGAAAGCACAGAGGCAGACCGAGGAAGGCCAGCTGAAGACCGGTCTGCATAAATACGAGTAAGATAAGACAAATCTGGATTGCAAGGTATAACTCACAGAGCATTTTAGATTAGCATCAACAGGTGATAGAATCGGAACCATTCATAAGTTCAAAGAAAAAGAGAGCCAGAATTAAATTCATTTTATTGCAGCAGCATAGCTGAAATTGTGTTTATTGATGGAATAAAGTGTACATAGGAGTTCTGAATTCAAACTTCAATCAGCCAAAAGAAGATGCAAATGACACAAGTGGATCTTTTATCAAGATAATGATCTACAGCATACCAGTCACCTGTTAAAACTCACAGTCTCAGAATGGCCCCCCCAGAGCCCTGACCCGAATCCAGTCAGAGCAACTATGAGATGCCATGGAGAAATAAAATGTTGAATAGTCAACTCTATTGCGTGGATGAACTGAAAACATTGCCACAGGAAGCTTTCACCACAGCTGCTACGGATGCTGGTTGCTTCCATGCCCAGATGTTCTCAAGCCATTATGCAAAGATAAAGAACATCAACTTGTCTCTGATCTTTTGTGAGGCTCCAACTGGGTGTCCACATACTATTTTTTTCTTTGCACCTTGTACTGCATCATCAGAGTTCTATTTTTGCTTAACAAGTATAGTTGTGGTATCTTTCTTGACATTAGATGCCATTTCCTTTGATATTCTGTTATCAAATGCAATGAAATTCATTAAGATTCAGTTCAAATTCATTAAGTGTACAAATGTGTTTGTGTCCAGTGCATTTGTTAATAGAAAGTTATTCTGATGGTCTTCACCTGTTTCTGTTTATACCACTCATCTACTGAGAGTCACTGATGATTAAGCGCCTCTCTGGTCTAAACGAACACAGCGGCGAGGAGAAGCTAACATCTGGTCGAGAACGAGTCTGATAATGCTTTTAAATTTAGCCATTGCATACACATTTCAGCATCTGTGCTGTTTGCTAATTACTGTCATCATCACAAATCTAACAGTAATTTAAAGCTAAGACAGCTGTAAAATTAGTGTTATGCAGTATCATTGTCGTGAAGAGTAACAATTACAAGTAGTTAATGTTTAGCCTGTTTGATAAATGGTCTCACAAGTACGGCATGGCTGATGAGTTCCAATTTTCTATGTGTAAGCTAGACCTTCTGAAACTTTGCGTCATTGCTGTCGTGCACCACCAAAAAAGTTTACTCTTTTGCTGATACCTGTCCCCGCTCCCCTCCAGAGCAGACTTATGTCAGGGTCAGGTTTAATGCGCCAGATGCTACTTGCAGGCTCCCCATTTGTTTAATAGGCCTTTACAGCCATGGTCAAAGCTAAATCACACTTTGATGAAATCATAAACTGTTTCCACAAGCTTTATTTTGCTGCTTATCCCCACCTTAGCTATTAAGTGACCCAGCTGGTTGTAAGCAGCAAAAATAAGACATTTGGCTATACTGAATGGAAATCCATCAAAGCCCCCATAGTTCATCAGGGCTCTATTAAGCTCGCATAAGGCTGCAGACAATATGAAAGAAACATGCCACAGGAACATTATCGTTCTTCCCCTTGGAGGCTAAACAATGCTTTTAAACTTCTGCGACTTGCCTCTGCTTCTTTAAGGGTAATGAGTCTGCCACTGGAATCAAAGGCCACTGAATTAGTCCTCGCCTTGCTTTTAATCAAGTGTCAGATCACCAGCAGATTGCTCATCGCTGCCTGGCCAATTTCCACGGGATTAATTATTTAGAATTTTGTTCATCCGATGAACTCTGCACTGCCGCAAATTTAAGAGGGGATAAATGGCAAATCTACAAAGAGAACACAATACCTGCTTCAACAGGTTTTCCTAATTATTTAACCAATCATCCAAGAAAGTCACAGACATGCATGGCCTCTACTGCACCAAAAGCTATTCATACAAATGAAAATAAGGTAAATCACACTGAGGGACGACTAAGTGATTTTTCATTTGTAGCTGAATCCTGCAAATGCATTTGGTTAAACTGAAAACTTTTTTTTCAATGCAGCTAACTAAATAAGTTGACTGACAATCCTGTCCTGGTCTGAGGTTTAAATATTTACAGCTGAGTCAGTTTGAAACCTAAAGCCTCTATGTGAACACACAGTCACCTATGAAAACAGAACTGCACTCAATGGCTGCATCACTGATACACACAAAGACTGAGACTAACAAAAAACCTGCATAATAGGATCATCAGCATGCAGAAGACCCAGACAAAAAGAAACTTTCAGACAAAACGTCATGTCTGCTGGGCAGAAATTCAAGCAAAACTTATGCCATATGAGTGCAAATGTGTTGCTGGGAAATTTAGCTGACACAGGAGGGCTGGCGCAGTGTTCCACTGTGGAGCAGCATTGATGCACAAACAGTCTGCATTGAAGAGCCATAAGAAGGAAACCTTGCCTGCAACCTCGTCACAAAATATTCTTTTGAAAAGCTTCTATTTAAAATTACCATTTTCTCAATACCTTCTGCATGAATCCATCCATCCAGACAGTTTGGGTGTTTTAGTGCATTTGTATGGATTTTAATGTGTGATGCCGATGAATCAATAACGTACTCAAATAACTGTCTGTAATTTTGCTGGGAGTAAAACAGCAGACAGAAGCATTGAGCAGGAAGGTTTCTGAAATACCCACCACCAAAAAAGAAAGCAGCGACTGTCAAAGCTCCACCAGACAGAGTCCAGTGAAGGAAAGGCGAGTCTGATAGAAGCTTCTCATGGCTGGTTAGCTGTGACTGCCGCTCTATGTTTCTGTCCATGCTACACTAAGCAGTGGTCAGTCAGTTTCCCTCTTGCTCCCTGACAGTCCACGTCACAAATTACACGGACACGAGGCCGTGCCTCTTAGTGGCTGCTCCCTTAGTCCTCTGCTGCATTTGTTAAACATGCAGAGAGAGAAGCTTCTACCAGGATTTGGGGGTGTTGTTACTCTTTAATGTTTGCATAAAGGATTGACGGTTGAAGGCTGATTGTACTGTTGACAGCTGCAAACATGTTCCATGACTTGGTTTCTTTTATCTCTTCCATTCTTACAGCTAATTATCCTAAAGATAATTATACTTAAGACAATCCTTTGTGTTTTAACAAACTCATAAAATTGCTAGAGGGATTTCTAGAGAGAGAGAGAGAGAGAGAGAGAGAGAAATGGGAATGAAAGAACACATTCTATGCTTAACATTTGCATAACAATCCATGGCCTTTCTCTGACATTTAATATAGCCTATGAATTATAATCAGCCCCAATAATGAGATGAGAAATACCAAGAGTGTCAGTAAAAGGTTTGCCTCAAATGAATCGTAAGCCCCCTCCAGATGACTATCTTTTATGTACGCTGCAAGGAGACAACATTTCTGATTGGAACTGCTCATTCTTTTTTTGAATTTTTTTTTTTTTTTTTGGGGGGGGGGGGATTTTTCAAGTTGTATTGATAGACAGAGTGAAAGGGGGGTAGAGGGGAGAGAGACATGCAGCAAAGGGTCATGAGCCGGACTTGAACTCACGACCCGCTGCTGGCGAACTGCACCCATGTGGTAATGCCTTAACTCAGCGAGCTATTCTCAGCTATTCCATGCTCATTCATTCATGAGACGCAAACTTGAAATTAAAGTTACAGTCTATAATTTACTAAATTACGTAATTTCTATACTACATGGGTACTGGAGACTATGGAGGTGCCTGAGGAACGCAAAGGTAAACACCCATACAAGAATATAACTCCTCAGAAGGGAGTCTACCAATGCCTTACGTGAAAACAACTTAGACGGGTACTAACTGTATCAGTAAAATTTCACTGAAAACTTTTATTATATGTTGCATTACATCAATTTTATTACATTAATTTTAAGTCATGTTTTAAAAGAGTTCCATAGTTATTTGGGCATTTGCAGCATTTCGTGATCATAATCTGGTGAAATAGTGAAAAAAAATCCACAGTGACTTGATAGAAAACATATGAAACCTAAAGCACGATCTTTCCCTAACAGAAGGCTTTTTGTTGCCTAAACCGACCCACTCGAAAGAATCTAAATGAAGCGCCAGATCTCTGGTGTGGCAGTCGTGCGATTTATGAACCCGAACCACCGCTTGGTGACTCAGAGGCAGTTCATAAATGTGCACTCCATTCATTCAGAAGTTGCCTCTGAACATAATCTAGCCGGTGATTACATTGCATCACCAAGGGCGCTCCGCTTTTATAATGGCAACCTCTTTCTGCTGTATCTCCTGGTGTCTATTTTTGTTTACATGTCAACCAACACAAAGGTCTGTATCATATAAACTGAGGATCTCAAAATAACTGGCGACCTCTAGTCTTGCAAAAATGTGCAATTATAGGTTTATGAGTGCAGCTGTTGTTATTAATAACAATATCCTCAAAACCCTTCTTCTATTTTTACTACAACAGAGTGCACCACATTACTTTTAGCATTTTTATGTTACAAGAGGTCTGGGGAGAATAAGGGGTTTCATAATTGTATCATTCTTATTACAGGAGCTTCACTGCAAAACAACAACAAAAGAAAAACTAAGTGCAAAGAAAATTAGGAGTTTAACATCCTTCCAGTTCAATTTAAGCCATTAACTGTGGTTCTGTGACGTCTGCAAGAGAAGTTATTAAGCCTTAAACAGGGGTTTTGACAATAAGGTGTGTAGCATCCAATAAGGCAATAAGATTTTGCCAATAATCTAGTAAGTTATTATATTATTGGCTTGTTATTACCTTAATGACCTAGCATTAAAAAAACATCCTTTTAAAGTGTAATAACTGCAGCCAATAATGTAATGGTACATAAATAGGACTGCATTTCTTCGAAATAAAAGGTTTTTCTTTTTGCAATTTTATGCAGTTTGCTCATCAAAAATAGGTCTAGTGGATGGCACAGTGTTCGTATTCATTCATCAAGGATACATCCCATGTAGCTCTCATTCCCCTAATCATGGTTGTAAGAGCCAATTTGAGAATTATGTGTTGTACAAAATCTTCATTTAGAATATTGTTTATTTGCTTAGATATGTAAGTTCATCATTTCATGTCAGTGTCTCTGTTGGATGTTGC
This sequence comes from Dascyllus trimaculatus, assembly GCA_024666655.1. Lineage (NCBI taxonomy): Eukaryota > Metazoa > Chordata > Actinopteri > Pomacentridae > Dascyllus > Dascyllus trimaculatus. Next base: position 27,682,522 of record CM045448.1, read on the forward strand.
ATTGTCAAATGAATTTACCACATTTTTTTCTTGGAAAAAAATTCATTAAAACTTTATTCAGGCATTTCTCAAGGAAAAACTGTTCAGTCCTCACTTAAAGCTGTATTTAAATAACTGGACTGGCACTATAATGGCCCTTAACTCCAATATACAACATAGAACATGAACACTCATTTAGAGATGTCAAAAACCCTGAAGAGTATCATGTACATGATTGACTCAAACACTTTATTACATTGTTGGCTAGTTATGACGTTATTGGCTTCATTACATTTAAAATGGCTAAAATTATTACGTTCTTGGTTGCTACAAGGTGGAAAAAGGTCCAAAACAGCAACTGCAGAAATGGATTAAAATCAAAGACCTTTCATTTGAAATGAAAAATCCAAACAAAATGAAAACTGAGATAAAAGTTACTGAATACTGCAGTTTTTAGCTCACAAAAAGACTAAACTCCTGTCTACACACCTCTATGTACAAACAAACATGTGAACAGGCTTAACTTACCTCATTAGAGTGAGCAGCTGCAGTAGAGCACATCCAGGCCTGGCTTCAGTCGGTAGATTGGAGCGACAGCAGAGCACCTTCTGGTCTGGAGGGTTGGTTTCGCTTTCTACCTCACCAGAAAATTAACTCATTATAACAAGAAAAACGATTTTGTTTTCTCGAGAAAATGAGATAATTTTGTCATTATCACGACATAGAGATTTTGCTATCGAGTGATAACAACAAAATTATGTCGTTATAATGAAAAAACGGAGGGGAATTATCTCGTTTTCTCGAGGAAACGGAGCGAAAAAATTTAATTGAACCATGGCTGTTTTGGGCTTCCGTACAATCATGTCTTATTTTGAACCTTGTAATCTTAGCTCTCTAAACTTGACCAGATCACAGAAGGTCACAAAAAGCAGTCTTGTGGGTTGGTGAAAGGTATTAACTGATAAATCTGTTTGTACATTTAGATATAACGTCCAACTACTGTTTAACATAAGAAAAGTCTGTGTATTGAAAAGACCTTGTTATTCTGCATTGCCGTGCAGACAGCTTTCCTGTCCATAATGTTACACTGCAGACTGGAAACTAGCACTCTTGGAAAGACTAGATCTTGACCACAGTGAGAAGCCTACTACATTATGATTGCAGGTATTCTTCATATTTTCATTTCTGTGTATTTGCATTCAATTTCATCACAGAGAATGATTCTTCACTCACTGATGAATGATGGTGAAGGGTTTGTATTCGGTCGCACAAGTTGGATACGAATGGCATGTTTGACAGAAAACGCTCAAATTCCATGTTTCTGGGGAGAGACAGTGGCTTTAAAGAGTGTTCAGAAGTTGAATTGGTTTCACAGCATGATGAAGATTAGCCTGGGAGATATTTCTTTCCACCTAATTTATTTCAAAATCAAAAAGAAAAAAACAGCTACCTGCTTTCCACAGATTACACAAGGGCCATTTGCCTCATGTCTTACTTGGAGGAAACACAGGCTCGGTAAATGACGATAATTTGGACAGTTGATAACACATCTGAAACACTCAAGACAAAAACAATGTAAAAAATAATGAGACTTCTGGTAGTCTACTGAATAAAAAAAACAAAGTAAGTGGGTTTTGTTCTAGAGTTTTTTATTAAATGGAGCCTTCTATTTCATTCATGTCCATCACTTAAGTTGATTAAAATGTTTTTTTAAAGTGATATTCGAATCCAGATGACAAAATGATTGTATGGTTCAGTGGGATTGTGAGTTGACCACTGGTTAAGTTACGACCAATTAAAAGGGGTCTTTCGTAAAGGTAAATTCATGGTACTTAACACAACAGCTGGAAAAACTATTAGCTTTCTCACTAAATGACACTTATTTTAGTAATTCAAAAGGGAGCCTTTCGTTAGAACAGAAAAAAACCCCTCACATTAGTAAGAGGTGGGTCATTGTTGTTGAGGATGTCCATCCAGAGCCATAAAACGTGTCCTGTATGCATATCACTGACTGTCATTTCTTGCTCAAGGCTGGCTCTGGAGGGAAACAAACCTGCGACCTTCCAGCCAGAGAACAGCCTCTGTCATCCTCAGAAATATGAGGCCATATGTCAGGGCCTGAGAACAATTTGGCTCATAGTCAGATTCTCAGGAAAGGAATGCAGACAGTCGTGCTTTTTAACTGATCACTTTTAAAACCAACATTTAACACAAGATTAGACTGGAAACTGTGGGGAAAAAAACAAAGTTGATAAAATAGTTTTAGGCTTTTGTGATTTTTTTTCCTATATTGATTCATATCTTGGTCTGGATTACAAATGCGTCACTTAGGTCTGACTGTGCTGTTGTTCAGATATTATTTGGGCTTATGTGTGTGTCAATATATATTAAAACTCAGGACTGAAATAAACACTCAAACATAGGTTGCATAACTACCAGACACTGCTGTCTCACTTTCAGATTGTGTCTCTCAGCGATGACTCATATCTGTATGTGTGTAAAAGGAATACACAACATGTAATAAGATGAAAAAAATCATTTTTGTCCCTGAACTATTAATGCACTGTTCTGACATTATTATGGAATTATGTAAATGCAGGCGTAGTTTCACCACTCGTATTTTAGGACATGAGCTGGACGGTGGCACCTGGCTGCTCTCAGTAGGTAGCTCCATAATCAGCCGGAGGAACAGATTGTTCACTTACATTTTTGTCTTGTCATCATTTCCGGCTGCTGAAAGAATTGGCTGATCTTAGCACTGTTGGGAGCCAAAGCCCAGCCATTTTGTCAAACTTTCTTATGGAAAATGAAGTAAACACTGCGTAGTAATGTATTCACTGAGTGTTCAAGACAAATTAAAACACTTTCCCAATATGGTGATACAGATCCCCTGTGCATGACTGGCTGCATGGCTCAACAGTTTCTGTCCTGTATCCTTTATTAATCTTCCTTGATCTGTATTTTTACCTGGGAAACCTGATTTTTGTACAGCTGATATTCATCAGAATTACCGATAGTACTTGACATATGGAAAAAAATCACAACAGTAGCCACAACAGTGATATATTATCTGTTCATTTGATCAAATCAGCATTTATTTTCTGTTTGAGAGAATAGCCGAGAGACTGCGGCGGTGTTAAGAAATAGAGGAATAATTACATTTAGCTATTTGCACAATAACCCCAGGACACCTCATTTTGGCAAAGTGCAACGCAAAACTCATCGGTACCGAACTTCTGTGCAACTGAAATTACACAATCATTACTTATAATCAATCACCTTTGGTGCATTCCTGGTGGATAAATTAGAGTTTAATATGTTTTTGTGATGGCAGCTCTTACAGTTATCACTGTTCTGCAAGCTTGTAAAACTGAGCACAAACAGCAGTTCAACATTCATCTGAGGCACAAATAAGGGTGTGGTGGTTTAGCAGAAATTGAAATCAGCGACACTTTTGTTGTATAGTGTCTGAGGACATGTGCAAACCTGTCGCTGAGCAAATTCTGTCAGATTTCGTGAGGCAGAGGAGAGCTGGCATACATTGTCAACTCGTGACCATGATAGATGAGACCTTGTTACAAGGTGCACTCTCCTGCATTTTCCCATCACCCACTGAATGTATGTGACCCCTGATGATGTTTTAATCACTCTAGATCAGAAAATGGATATTTATGTGCTTATCAAGGATGTTGTTTTCCTTTGGCATTCGCCTGCTTTCAGTCAAGGATATAAAAATACACCTGTCACACAAGATATCATATAGATAGCATAGCTTTAAAGATAGCTGTTAGATTCACTTGAATAGTCTGGGCTCAGTTTAATCGATAGATAAATATTAAGTTTCTTTGCATTTGTAAACCTTTATGTCTAAAAATCTTACCAAGGAATGTCCTCGAGGCTTTCAGATGTTCCTGCAATGTTTCCTGTTCAGAACCTCAACACATAATATGTATGCGTTGTGGCAACTGTGGTTCAGGTGGCAGAGCAGGTTGTCCACTGATCGCAAGGTTGGCGGTTCAATCCCCGGCCCCTCCAAGTGTCGAAGTGTCCATGGGCAAGTCACTGAACCCAAAGTTGCTTGCAATGGCAGGCTAGCGCCTTGCATGGCAGCTCTGTTGCCACTGGTGTGTGAATGGGTGAATGCGAAACACATTGTAAAGCACTTTGGATACCACTGAGGTAGGGTGCTATATAAGTGCAGACAATTTACCATAACAGAAGTGATAATAAAGTATATTAAAACAGCTCCCCTTTTGCTGTAAGGTCTCATTAATTACTTGAGAAAAGGGACAGCTCTTTGAACAGGAGCCAAACAGATTCTAAGGAAAACGATAATTTATACATTTTTGATGTCCGTCTTTTGCCTGCAGGTTTGATCGCTGCTCCACCACGCTGCAGGATACAACGTCTCTACATGGATACACACATGATATAAATATTTGCTTTTTAGTACGATTAAATGATCAAAATGTGCCATGGATTATAACTTATCACAGGAGACACTGAAAATATGTTTAATTACCCATAACCTGCAGTACTTGCTTCTGCTTACTGTAGCCAGAAGACAGTGCAGATGGAAGGAGACAGCACACAAACCAGAGCCACCAACAAAAACGAGTCCCTTGTGCTGAAAGAGGTCATGATCCCTCACCAGCTTCCCACCCATAAACACTGATAGATGAGTTTATTGAGGCAAAACCAAAACCGTGCTGCCAGTAATTGTGATTGTGTTGTGGTATAAGAATACGGTTTCTTATTTGCCATTCAGCCAATCAGTGGGCTTCCCTAAGGGGTTGACAGTAACTCTACCTGAAGCTCAGACTGAACTGGCAGAAATGCAAACGATTATATAGATTTATGACAGATCGTTCCATTTTTCATTTCATTTTTTATTCATCTAATCAGGAAGTTGCATTAGGATGAAGATGTTATTCGCAAGAGGGACCTGATTGCAAAAACATATAGCTGCACATACACAATCCTAATAGCACAGATCATTTACTCTAGACAACAATCACATGCTGGTGTCATGATAATGAGCTCAGGACTCAACTGAAGATGGGAAATATCTTGGCAGCTTAGATAACAAGACCTTATAGATGATGAAGATGCAAGCATGCTAATGCCCTCTAGTCGCCAGTGACGTCCTGCCAAGCTTTTCATATAACTCACTGTGGTGAGTGTGATAACTGTCTGCAGTAATGAATCTCAGAGTGCTGTAGACGGCATCCAGGGGTATAAAGGTGGTGGCAGCTGCATGAGCATGGAGGATATTGTCATAGTCCAATGTGGGCACTATGGTGGATAATGATCTTTCTGGTTTTATAGGAGAAGCAGGATCTGCTGCAGAGTCCAATTTGAAGCTTCCACTTTTGAGCAAGATGCTACATGAGTTTCACAGGACAATCTGCTGTCTAACCAAATTCATAGAAATCTATATTGCTGCACTGCCACAATATGACCATAATTTACAGAATGGATAGGATTTGGAACATAAAATGGTAGACAAACACCAACTACCTTTTTCAAAACCACTTACCAATGTTAAACCATCAAGCGACTGTGGATATACTAAAATATTGACTGACAAGATGACTTCCAGACTGCAGAGGTTGGGCAGAGAAGGAATACTTAAACATTAAACTGATCTAAATACACTGCCAAAATTACACAATGGCTTCTTAAAGAAGAAAAAGTTAAAAAGTATAACCTGGCTAAGTACGTCGTCTGACTTGTATCCAACAGAACACCTTTGGGGTATTTTACAGAAAAAGACACAACCCCTCCAGCACAGAATTGTCTCTGAAGAACAGCAGAGCATCTTTCAAGAATTCTGTTCAGCACTGGCGTCTGAGTGAAACAAAACTAAAGCTGGGCAGCATTAAAACAATGAAAGATTTAGATCTCAGTTATAAAAGGTGTACTGATTTTTTGGAATTTAGTCGATCTAAAATAGTAAATCTGTTTGTTTTTTATTTTACATAAGAGCAAATGACTTACTGTTTAACTCAGAAGAAATGCAATTACTGTGCAATGATACAATTTTGAACCATTTGACATTTAAGGGGTCTTGCACAGTGGCGTACTTACTTGTTTTGTGTACTTTATGTGGCTCTGTGGTAGCTCTGCAGCCTATGGAAACGGTTTAAACTAGCACCAGCCTAGAACATGCACCCAGTTCACATTGGTGCACAAGAGTTAATCACAGTGTAATTTCTTTCTTACCAAGTGTGCTAATAATCTCATCAACACCAGCAGTTTCAGCAGTAATTCTGCTAGGGGCTGGTCTAAAGTTTGACTGCTGCAAGAAAGGACTAGGAGTGGGCAATCTAATGATCTCATATTAATTTGGCATATGATCTCCTTTTCAGAGGAATAGTACAGATTGTGCTGGTAAATAAATAAAGACCAATGCTGTCACAACTTTCCTGCTCCACCTGAAGCGAGCAAAAGCTTGATTGGTTGTGACACAATTAGGACGAGGCAAATTGGAGACACTATATGCATCCTGGAGGTGAAACATATTTTGTGGATTCCTCTTATCAGAGACTATCTGCCTGTCAATGTACAGTAAGTAGTCACGATTTAGGCTTGTTGTGTGGGTTAATTATGTGAGCTCTGTCTCCAGTGGCATGTAGGCATTCTATTTATTCCTTCGATTGATCCATTATGCGGCAGTTGCCTGTATAGGAGTCAGAGACGATGCAAGATTTCTGTCATATTTAAGCTTATCCTGGTTTGTGGTGTTCTGGTTCAGATGTTTTCACTGCCTGTGTTGATGCATTTCATTGCTAATTTAGCTTGATGTGCAGTTTACAGCATTTTATACTGGCATTCTTTCTAAAGCTATAATTAGTGCAATGTGCAGGCTTAGTTGGGGGCTGTGCATTTGAAACTAGCTTTGTAGTAACTTAACAGGTTTGCTGTTAAGTTACACTTGACTCTGCCTGTTTCTGAGTTTATGTCAGTGTTCTGATATATGTCGAGTTTACTAATATAGATATTTACAGTGCTAATGGTAGTTTAAAGTGTTAAAAGGTCTTCAGATTCAGTACAGAAGTTTTCCACGACAGTAGTCAGATGTCCAACTAATCATGTGATCCTATGAGTTCAACTAAATCTGTGGGGAGAACTGTGATTCAGGTCGAGGATTGTGATTCTGACCCCATGATCCTTTGGCCATATCACCCACCCCTATGAAGAGCATTATTATACTCGAAGAAACCACATAGCCATGAGTTGACCAGTGATTGTAGGATTTTGGACAGACAGGACAGCTTAGGAGTAGGTCTGCAGTTGTTAAGGTCACCAGTGTCAGCACCTTTATGCAATGGAAGCACTCCTTGGAGCACTTCCATATTGAGGGTAGTTTTACCTGAGGCAAAAGTTGCCTTAAAAATTTATACCAGTGAGGCAGTAACAACAGGAGCACTGAGGCGAAGGAGTTGTAGATGAAAGCTGTCTTCACTAGCAACGCTTCTTCAGTTTACATGTATTAGTACATTATGTATCTCAGAATATATGACAGGTCTGGGAGAAAATTTGCTGTGTGGGAGGTGAGGACTAGAACAGAAGGAACTTTGTGATCTAGGAGTCTTGCCTTTGACAGTAGGTGTGGATACATTGTCAAGCATTTGACATGATGTGATAAAATAAAATGTTAAATGCTTCAACCATGTCACTTTTATTAACAATGGGCCCATCTTTGCCAATAATTACCGGTGGAAGCACTGTGGAGGACTTGCTCATCAAGGACTTTTCCCAAATCAAATAGGCATTTTGTCTGCAGAGGACCCATTACATGCATGCTTGGTAGTTTATTATATTAGTGTGCACTGAATATCCACAATATGCAGAACAAAGGTAAAGGATGTGACAGCCAAGACAGCCATTCATTAAAACCCTCAAAGTGATCTACGCTCTCAAATAATAATAGTCATGTATTTTGATGTGATGTTGGAATAACCTGGAGAATAGAGTTTTATTGGACTAAGCCCTGGCCGCCATTTCATAAAAGCAAGCGGCAAATGTCTTGTTGCCATAGCTACTGTAACACTAAGTGTGAAGAGTGCCTATTGCTCGAGCCCATAAATATGCATTTACTGTACAGTATATAGGAGTGGGATTCCCACCACAGACTGCACTAGAATAAGGCAAAGAGATAGTGATTCAGGTTTAACTGCAGGGCTGTTTGCCCCCGGGAGTCCAACCATGTGTGCACTGCTTAAAAGAAAGCCAATTAAGGAATGGACATTAAAACTGGGAATACAAGAAAAGCTCAGTACTGCAGCTCCAGGGAGGAACACAATAGTTACACTTCCCCCTAATTACACTTTAATACATTTACTTGCTGAAGAAGATAAAGGTCTACATAGCTCATTCCAATCACATGTCATGGGTTCCACATCTCACTGATTCCCCAGTAATAAATTAGCATGTGGTTGTTTAACTGGCATTGTAAATAATGTAGTGAAAATCTATTACTCCACGCAGTGTTATCCACATGTGTTTAAAGGATGCTGTGCAGCACTCTACAGGTTATCATTCCCTGCATCTACAATATGCTGTTTACTTATTGTAAAGCTGTCCATCACATTGTTTGTAACTCAACTTTATTGTTTTCTTTCTTCCGTGCTGGCAACGGCATGTGGAGCTGAATTTGAATGTTAACTAGCCGGACTGTCATATTTGTAGCCAGCTCTATTGTCGTCCCTGCGATGAACAAAGATACCTGTCGTATCGCCGCGCTCTTGTTTCCCTGCTAACCCCAATAGGAGGTGAAGCCCTGTCCAGTTGTGGCTTTGTTGCACTTCTCCTGTTGATGCATGCGATTTAGAACAGCTCCGTGCAACATACCTATCCTGATGGTTAAGCTGCCATTACGCTCAGTGAGCTTTCATATTTTTGTGTGTTTTACTCGAGCTCTCAAGGTTTTCTTTGTGCTTCGGTGAAAAAGAGAAAGAAATAGGGAGCACTCAAGCAACACGTAAGCGAATATGAAATGGACTACGATTCAGGACACTCGAAACACAGAGGTGCTTGAAAGTTTGTGAACCATTTAGGATTTTCTATGTTTCCACATAAGAATGATCGAAAACAGCAACAGATTTTCACTCAAGTCCCAAAAGTAGATAAAGACAATCCCAAATACACAAACCCACACCAATATATCACACATGGTGTCAGGTGCAATTTATACAGAAATATAAAAAGAAATGTCAGAAAAATGGAAATCTATGGGATCTTTACAAACTTTCAAGCACCACTGTACGTGCTGTGTAGAAAAATCTATGTGAAAATATACAACATGGACTTGTAGTTCGTTCCCGCCAATGCCTGTGCTGGACATGACTACAAAATATAGATATTTTTAGTGTGAAAAACAGGTTTAATGTAATCTTCTGTGTGTCACATCTATGAAAGGCCTCAGGCCTTAATAAAACTGCACATTTCAGAAGAATCTCAATTGTCTGGTGCAATTTAATGATCAAATACTCCATTTGGTGGACACTTTCATCCACAACACCTCACACTGCTAAGAGTGAATACATTTTAGGGATGGTTGGCCACAGAGTCAACCAGGCGTAGCAACCAAATCAATATGAAGAACAATCTACAGTACAAAAGCATGTTAAAATCAAGCATCTATGTAGCACTTTAGCTGCTATGGTGCTCTCTGCAAGCAAGGATGATTGCACCTTTTCTTGCTTTGTGTGAGACCTTCAACTATTCTTCCATTTACACATGGAGGCATGTGCACACACATCCAAACACAAGAGAATAAACCGCCTCCAACAGGAAATAGCATGTGACCCCTCCACCTCATCGCTTGCAATCGATGACTAACAGTGTTGCCTTAGCACTTAGCTTCTCTGACAACCGAGACAGTTTTTTTTCTCCTACACAGCCGAAGCCCATTTCTACAGGGAGGTGTGTCAACACCAGACCTGCCTTAGACTCTGGATTAATATCATGTGGTCTGTGTTTGCTAGTTTTAGGATTTCAAGTTTGTTGCCAACTTGTTAATGTATTCAACATTGTTTCAGCTCCATATCTTGTAAAGAGACATGTAAATGGAAATGAAATGACAGCTGATGAATTAAATAGGCATTTCACTGTTTTCCTATATGTTATTGATGAGTACATCTCGACATGTGAAAACAGTTGTGTCATGTCTTCTGCGGGTTCAGAGGAAACTATCCAATTTCCCAGTGTTGACATTCACAGGTGCTGCAGGGAAAAGCATCAGCTTCCCCACATCAGCTTGCCAGATCAACGCACTCAGGCCACATGACCTCCTTCTTCTGTGCGGTGAGGCCAGTGTATGGTACTAGCATCAAATAACACAATGCTGTGCAACTATGCAGATGTACAGTCGAATAGATAAATTTAGTATTTGACTGGGCAGTAGGTTTGTACACATATTTCAAAAAGAACCACATTTGCACTCCAGAGATGTAACATTGTTATTTCAAAGCGTATATATTTTGTATTATTTGCATACTCAGACACTCCTTGTGTCCTTTATAGAAGCACCACCTTTACTATGTTTCTCTACTGTTGGGGAAATTTTCCTTAAAATGACAATAAAGAAAAATTTAGTTCAGGCTATGAACCAGGTGAAAGAATTGTTTTTTTGTTTTTGTGCACAGAGAGAAAGCGTCCTCCAAAATTTCATCACAGACTTCTTTCTGTTTTGTACATTAGATACCATCCTCTGGCAAAGGTACAGGGTGAAAACAATCTTCATACTACACTGAACAAGGCCTATCACAGTCCTCATCCAAGGACACTCTCATCCCGTAAGTTTTTCAGATATTAATTAACGTTAACATCAACACACCCGGGTCACCCTGACCCAACCAAGGTAATGTCACTGTCAGAACCTCCGTAGAGAGTCTTAAATGTCAGTAAACATTCCCTAACAGATGTCACCTACCAAAGTCTGCTTCCAAATATAGCAATAACTTCAGATTTCAAACATATCATAATTTCCCTCACATCACTCATTTACTCAAGTTCCCCCTTTAATTTGTCACACATTGTTACAGTCACCACAAGCAGAGCATACTCTTTTTGTAATCTTTTCTATCATCATTTTGAGCTGGAATATTTGTTAAATGCATACTGACAACAGTTGACAACTAGTTACTGTCTACAGCTGGCGTCACATCAACCAGTATCGGCATTTGTTCCAAAGAAGTGTTATCACCTTAGCTGACTGAAAATACTTTCCTGTGAGTCTGGCTGATTATATTCCAGAGATACATTATATCTAAATGATCTGTCCCGCTGCACACCCCCCTGGCCTCATCCCACCACTCAAATTTGCAGATGAGTGTGGGAGGAAGTAAAGTGCTCTCTGCCTGTCTGCCTATAGGGCCATCCACAGGATGCGGGTGCCAGAGAGCCTCGGATGAAGAGATTCAAGTGTGCATATCGAAAGGCCAATGGAGACAGATGGAGGACAGGGACGTTTAGACAAGCCCCTCTCGTATCGCCTTTGAAAACACGTGAGGTATTTTTCTGCCTGTCATCGCCTGTGGTATAAATTACTGCTTACCCAAAAGAAATGCCATGCACAATGTAAGGGAGATAAATGGTTTGTATGCTGCTGGCATGGAACACTGGTTTCCTGTGTACGTCAGTGATATTAGCTGAATGTTACTCGCAATGTCTCCGCCTCACACGCTGGTCAAAACATTATCAAGTAGACAAATGCCTGCCCAGCCTATGTGTTACTCTGTTACATTCTTCATAGATCTTTAAATCATCTAAAAGAACAACTGAGAATTCCTAAATCAAGCCATAATTCATGGGGAATTGAGCCTAAATGGCTTGTTGCCGTAAATGAGGCTTTTCAAGTGATGTGGCTTGGCGCAGCCTCTTGCACGGGGACAGTCCAATAAACATTATGGTGATGGATCAGAGCACGGTTACAGTCATCATTTAGAAGACCTTTGACACTGGAACACCTGATCATCCTGTAGCTATATCACTGTCTAATATAATAGTTTAACTGCATTCGACCTTGCAGTTGCTACTCAGGGAAAATAACTCCACAAATCAACAATCTCTGTTCTTTTCGCCTATACAGTCAATTTGTGAGAATAAGCAACAACATAGTGAGGTGCCAGTTTTATAATCTCCTTTACCGCAGGGATTAGTTCTGATGAGATGCTGCTGGTGGCAGTGACACGTGCATTTCTATGCATTCAGCCAAGGAGCCACTTTCATCTAAACCTCACAGAAGCTGTTCAGTCAAGGAGCAATGATTCATCATCAACTTAAGGCCATGCTTATCAGTCTCTACACAACTATAATGTATGGGCGATTTATCAGTAGCACAGTCTTTATGATGCAAAGAGGAAATAACCTTAATCAATCTTGGTAAGAAGCATCTCCTCGTATTACAGGTTAATAGGGTTTGCAAAAAACCAACGTGAGACAAGCAGGAGTTTAATGTCACCAGATCAATACACAGATTCAGTGTCGTTTCTGTTTGTTTTCAACATTGTAGCATTTAGATATTTCACAGGGAGACTCTTATCTAAAGTTTCCATGTGACAGTTCAGCTACAGGATGAAAAGTGGGAAGAAAACAACTTTTATGACTTTAGAATACCAGATTTCCAACGTTCACAGTTTCATCCAGTTCAGAACATCGTGAGGTCAGCAGGGGCCGAGATGAAAATAAATCTAGATTCTGTTCTGTAGGTGGGTTTTGTATTTGCACAAAGCAACCAAGACACGACTACATTTTGAAATTGTGGCTCAGAGCTAATTCTTCATCTTGGAAACAGAAAGGACAAGATGAGTAAGGTGTGTAATCGCAGCAATGGAACTGTATATGATGAGAATGAGGATGTGGAGGACAATCTGATATGTCTGATAGTCAGTCAGATATATGCTATAGACCTTGCGATGGCATTGTTCTGTCAAGTGCTGTGTTTAAGCGTGAACTCTGACAATCAGCTTTAAAGTCAAAATGTATAAGTAGTGCTTATCCTGCAAAGACAACATGAATCTTGCGAGACATTGTGAGAATCCATCTTGCCAGGATTCAAACTTTGCACTTGTGGCCCTCTATGGGAAACTCCCAGTAACTACAGGCGTGTTTTAGGTGTGACGCCAGCTGAGGTTAGTCCATGAGAGACAACCAATCACATTCCAAATATGTTTTTTTTTAAAGTGTCTGCCCTTTTCCAAACAGTGTCCAAGGACAACCTGTCAGATGGTTCTGTGTAACAAACCATCTGGTGCATCAGGTTAGAGCAGTCCCAGAGGTACTCAGTTCATGATCATCTACAGTTCCATGGCAACTGCGCTAACTGAATCCCATGTCGAGGACCATGTCATCTGATCAAATGTTCCAGAACAGCCGCCAAGTGGATCTTGATGTGAGGCTGTTTAGTCAAGTACACCCTGAAACTCTAGATGAATAAACATCTTTCTTATACAGTCCAAAAGGTTTTATGAAATTATGCTTTTTGTAGATATTACATTCTACAAGTGTTCTTGATGGGTTTCTTTACTAAAGTGTTGGTCTATGTCTTTGTGGAGCTGAGTGAAGCTGCATTGGCTTGGAAATTCTAAGCATGTTGCCATGAATGTGTGTGTGTGGATGTGGCTGCCTGTCTAATATGCACAGTATGTATCTCTATATTAGCTCGCCTTTCACCCGGTGTGTACTGGCGTATGCTCCAGCTGCCTTGACCCTGAAGTGGTTCAGCAAATGGACGGATGGTTGGATGCCTCTGACATAAACGCGTCTCAGTTCCTACAAATGATAAAATCAATAAAGTGATTTTGTTGTGTTCAGTCACAAGTGGCTAAATCATTCGTATGTAAACAGTAACTGATAAATCTCCAGTCACATTCATTTAAATACCACTTATCACTGCATGTCAACTAATATGTCTCTTTACCTAATATTAGCTCATAAACGCCCATCTTTGGTGCCTCTTCTTTCACACTCCCTAAATGACAAATTAACGTTTAAAGCTGCACTGAGAATTTTACTCGTATTATACATCCAAGGAGCACATTATGTTAGTTCTACATCATTATCTACAGGCTTTCCCGTGAGGATATTGCCCGCTCACCCCCAAGAAAAGAATGAAATTAATCATTTATTCCTCAGGCACCGCTGGGCCTTCTTCTTCGGTATCAGCAGTACCACAAACCACCACTGACTAGCCGCACTAATCAAGGTCATTGGAGGAAAGGGAGGCAGCCTTTGGTCCACAGGGGCATCGACGTGGGTATTGGACATGATCCAGCAGTGAAACATACAGGTGATGACAGAGAGCGAGAGAGGAAGTAAAAGAGACAGAGAGTCACTGAGAGAGTCGGAGACCGAGGTGGGAGGAGGAGACGAAGCGTAAGAGAGGCAGATAGGAGTCAGTGGGTGGAGGGGAGGGAGCGGATGGTCTGGGAGAGAGAGATAGAGACAGAAAGGATGAGAGCTGGGGAAGAAGGGAAGGTCTGTTATCTGGGGAGAGTGGCAGTTTGGGAGCTGCCTTTTCTGCAATGCAGCCATCAAGTTCTAATGACCTAATGCTCTGCCAGAAGGGGCGGAATGTGTGCAGGAGCCATGAGAGTAAAGGCATCCGCGTGGAGAACTACTGGCATGTGAAGTAAACAGAGCAGGGTGACCGCAGGTAGTCACACAAAAATAGATTGAGCTAAATGATGGATGCTTTGTGCTTAAGAAAATAAAAAATAAATAAAAAAGAAGGCTTTCCACATTTCAGCCGAAATGGACAGTTGAGCTGAGTGGAAGCGCCACATTAGTTTTAACCCTGTGGATTCTATAGACTGCATTAAAGCCACAGCATCAGACACTTGGAATTATTCTAAATTATTTGTGTATGTCAAGTGTGACAGTTGTTATAATGTGATGTGTAATAATATGTAAGAACTAAAGCAAAACATGACAAACTATATATCTTTTTTCAGTAACGACTTTGCAATAACACAATTAGAGCTCCATTACAATTTATTATATTGTATACTTATATTTTCTATTTTGCTAGTACAGTGTATATTTTTATATTTCATGCTCATACTTTTCTACTTATGTTTATGCTTTAATACATGTTTTTCTATTCATGTTTATCTACATAAATCTCTAGTATTCTCAATGCTTAAGTTACTAAGACTTGAATGGGAGCAACTGTAAGCGACTTCCCCTCGGGGATCAATGAAATATTTCAGATGCTGAGCTTTAATAGAAAGTCTGACCAATAGTATTTGTCAAAAAAAAAGATCAGATATGCGAGTTGTTTCAGTGGACAATTCTAAGGTAACTGATTCATCATAACATTTGGGACCCAACAACTTTGAAAAAAACATGGCATGTCTCCAACATGTAACCAAACAAAGTGGATGTTACACATATTTTACTTACATTTTCAAAAGCTAACAACTTTCAGAAAAGCACCATCATTTATCACAACGTTACAGAGAACTGCTTTTTGCAGTAATGTTCACATGCAGGATTTTTTGACTGTTCATGATACTGACAGCAGTCTGAATTGAGGACTACAATCTCTCTTAAGTCTGTGTTAGTCTTATGACCTAATGGGTGTGCTGCAAATAATTGATGAAAGCGAGAAACAAGTCTCCCTGACAGACACTGTCTGCTGGATAACATGCATGGCAGATGACCTGGAAGAGATTAGCTATGTTTCTGACAAAGTTAAAACAGGATTAGTTTCAATAGGAGACTCGTACTCTGCTGTAAAAATGTCTATCCTACCACTAGGCTCAACTTGACCATGTAGACCCTGCTGCATGGGCTGCAGTTGCACTCTGGACCATATGGAATCTGGCAGTTGGGATTTAAAGGGGATCTGTATAGCAAGCAAGACTTGGAGCTTTAAATCTTTCTACTAACAGGCCTTACTGGGGTTTCTTGCACACTGTGTCAGCATTTTAGGAGAAAGACAGAAGGCAGCCTGTTTCTATTCTCAGGTAATTAAAGGCTTTGACCTCCATCGCCTGGCCTTGGAGTCTCAGGGCGTTTGAGGTAGAGGTTCAGGGCATTACATGTTCACCTCTCCCCACTACAGACCTCACTGGTCTTGGAGGAGTTGAGCTCCAAGACACTCTCTTTGATATCAAGGTGTCCTCACACTAGTGGTATGGCCAGCTGAAACACAACTGTAAGGCTGGGTTCAGACCGAACGCTGCACTAACACAAATGCAAAGGGTAACGAAGTGAGAAGATGAAATTTAAAAATGCAACTCCGGTGTTTACAATATATCCAGAAGTTGAAGAAAAATCTGACAGGGAAAATGAAAAACATGGAAACACAGAATATGGCGTCTATACTGCTGCCAGTGTGGAGAAAATGATTGCTGCTTTGTCCTCTGATAATATTGGAATATTGATTTCTGTCTGTGTTATGCTCTGCTGAATGTCAGTTGTTGGGCCTTTTATGACACCTCTAACAACAACCCTGAATGATTGACTGAACTTTTAATGAATAATTAAACTGGCATCACAAGCATGGGCTTCAGGGACAGGCCAGACTATACAACACTTATTGCCTAATATACTTTTGATGGACAAAACACTTCAAACTAAACATCTAAAGCTGTAGATAAACAGTATGAAAGTATGAAATCACCCAACGAGGTGGGTGCCGAAGTTTTCAGAACTTTTGCTAACTTTGGTCCGACATTGACTTTAAATTGACCATTCTTTCTTTAATCTACCCTGTTCCTTTCTTTTATCACTTTTTACTAATTTATTCTATTTTATACATAGATTGTGATTCTGTTCGATCTGAGCTGAAGCATTCACCCACAGACACCCAGGGCAATGGGCAGCAAGGCATTGCTCACCTGGCAACGCCAGGGAGCCATTGTGGAATATAGAGTGGATTTTAATTATGCTGCTGTTCTAGTTTTCACTCGAACAGAGGGCCATTAATTCAGAGAGACAATCATGCCCTGGCCCTGTAAGCCTCCCACGAGATAAAGGCACATTGCTTTGACAATGTCAGCTTTGCAATAAAAGATCTCATGCAACATATTCAGTGAGGAGCGACACATTAGTGCAATTCTGCCTGACAATGAGCACATAACATTATCCATACAATCAACCCAATAACTGTTTTCTGTGCAAATGAGCGAGATTGCTATTATCCATATAATACCTGGGAAGGGTGACAAAAACACTGTGCTCCCATCTCTCACTGTGACACTTCAGAATGACTTATGATGCTAGTTATTGGGATGGTTTTCACAAAAAAAAAAGTATACAGACACGTGTAGCAGTAGCAGTGTGCAGCACTGTGGGTGCAATTTAGTGAATGCATTTGAATTTACAAATGTAAACTTAAATATTTATCAAACACAGCACAGTGCAAAGCGCTGAAGTTACATTTGTATTTTGAATTCATCACAAAAGTTAATGTAAATGTTAATGCAAAAGCTTCATGTGGGCCACAGTATAAATAGTCACTGAATGCAGAGGAACTTCTGACAGAATCTGGCATGAAAGCAGCGTTGCTACACTTGCTGTGGCCTTTTACTAGCACTCAGTAAGCATTGGTGCATCATCTGACAAAACGATTTGGAGTTTTCTTCTGCCAAGATTAAGAAGTTAAGACCATGTGAGAGAAGACTGCTAACAAGAATCTAAGGTGGCATTTGACAAAGATAAGTGCTGGCAAAAACCTGTCTGTAGATGCAATCTGTGGCCTTTAGAAGTGAAATATTGGGTTTGATGCCCATCGCTAGTCTCCTTTTCTCTTTATCAACCAAGAAAAATTAAAGAACGGATTAGAACTCTGCTGTTGTGGACTCTTTAAAGAGGTACTAGAGTTTTGCTTCAAGATTAAGTTATTGTTTTCTCTCTTCAAAACCAAGAATTCATGTAATAAAGTATTTTAGACACTAAATTCTCCAACAGACAATGCACTCTGTAAGACAAGAGTCATAGGTAGAGAGGACAGATATCTCGTATCTTTCATATCCTCAAAGATCATAAACGGTGCACACTGGAATTATTTACATTGTCTCCAGTGAAAACCTTTAAATCTGCAACAGAACTGGGCACCGCCTGGCCTAACTTTAGTGAGAATGTGCCATTTATCACCCCACTTGGCAAGGTCCTGCATGCTCAAGCACATATTTCTCACATTTATATTGTTTGCCTTGCGATGGTCACAACATAGAATGAAATTTGCTGCTGTGATAACTTTCTAGAAAAACTGCTGAGCAGGGTTTTGGTTCTTGATAAGCCTTCGAACTGATGACTGTACTCAAACTCAACCTTGAGGATTAAATTTCATTGTCTCATGGCACCTGGTACCCATGCAACACCAACATCCCTGTCTGTGTGTGTGTGTTTTAATACAGGGTTGTTTCATGTTGCATTGTCTGGCAAGTTGAAGACAGTAACATAATGCATGTATGTAGTATAGCTACACACCTCAGCCTCAAATCAAATTGTGCTAAAACCAAGCAAGTTATGTAGGAATCTATGAATGCTTTCTGATTTAAAAAAAACAACCTGTGCAGCCATTTGGTGCAGTATGTTGGTGTTGTGGTCAGCACTGTCGCCTCACAGCAAGAAGGTTCTGGGTTTGTCCCTGTTGCTCAGCTGGGCCTTTCTGTGTGGAGTTTGCATGTTTTGTCTCTGCCTGCCTCTCCCTCTCTGTGGGTGCTTTCTCCCATCCAAAGACATGCATGGTAGGTTAACTGGTGTCTCTAAATTGGCAGTAGGCCTTAGTGAGAGCATGTATGCTTGTTTGTCTCCCTGCGATGAACTGGCGACCTCGCCCAGTGTCAGCTGGGATAGGCTCCAGCTCCCCACAACCCTCCACAGGATAAAGCGGGTACAGCAAATGGAAGGATTCATCTGCAGGCACTGGTTGTCCTACTTGTTGGATCATGTAACCATTTGTATATTGACATATACATTGATCTTTTTTTAGAATTAGCTTGCCACAGTCGTATTTCCTTTATATCTTTGTTAGTACTTGTTTTGCACTTCAACAGATATCCGATTTCATTATCCTGTATATTTGGCTCCAAATGTACACATGGAATTCAAACTTTTGTATCTTTGAGACATTTGGCTTCATTGAAAATATAACATTAAACCAGCTAGATCCAAATAAATGAGGTCAAAGAATACAAACAAAAATAAAGCATAAAATGCAGTTTTGACAAAACACACAGTATTGTAATTCTTCAGCCTGTTGTAATGCTACAAGTATCAAAAAGTCTAATTCAGATACCTTAAAGATTTCCAAACTATTTTCGTTTCCCTTTGTCACCCGCCATGCTTTAGGGAGAAAGTGCTCTGAATCAATTACACTCCTCCCTGCAGCATTCCCTACCATGTCCTGCTGTGGGCTCTGGAATGCAGTAACTCACAGCCATATGCTAATCAGACTCCCATATGTCGACTGTGAGACTATCAAAGAGCCCAGAGGACCCAAAGGACAGAGGACGGTGCTGAGACTGGGCTGGGTGGGGCTGGATAAGAGGCAAGTTGCTGCCCCGTGCATGTCTTTAGGTTGCAGCATGGAGGGAGAGAGGCAGGACAGTGACTGGGACAGTCTGGCTTTCAGTGTACTGCCAGATGGAGAGATTGCCTGCGGACATTCGCACTTAGTGGGAGACTAGTGCAAATATACTGGTGCCAGGGAGCATCCAAAATAATCTCTCCTTTGCTCAACGTTCTTTTGACTGTAAAAATAGCTTTCAACAAGGTTGGAGCCTTGAACTTAAACAGCCTGTAATGTCAGTGGTGGTACAAAATCAATCAGCACAAACTGTAATTTTGGGAAGCTGAGGATCAACACAGTGTCAGCTGCAGAGATTTCTAGTTTTTAAATGTACTTTCCCACTTGCATTACTCAGGCCAATTCTTTGTGATTTAGTAGGAAAACTCTGCATTGATTTCTTGACAGTTTCCTCTGCCTACACAAATTCTCATTTGCTAAATGATGGAAGACATTACAGTGACCCAGCAAATGCTGTCACAAGAGATCTGAATTGTAAGAGCTATGAAGCCTTGCTCTTTAGCTAAGGTATTTAGTGTTTTGCATTGTGGTGTATTGTATTACCTCTTCACAATTATGATGGGTCTCCGGTCCAATTAACAAGCTTTTTGTTTGTTGTGAAAAATTGACTTCACATTTGGAGTTAATTACAAGCTGTTGCTGTGAGGTGAACATAGGGATGATGTGGAGGCTTCTTGCCGACGGAAGTAGCCAATTACTTTAAGCTCCTTAAAAATTAAAGTCTGCTTCAAAGACTTCTGATCTCCTGCATCTATGAAAAACACCACACACAATAAGAAAAAGAGCATGCAGTATTCATGATGAACACAAAGCAGGTACGAGTGTGAGGCAAATATACATGTGACCTTGGGTGAAGAACCACAAATAGACAGGAGAGCGGGGTGAAGAAAAAAGAGACAAAGAGAATGAAACAGCGAGCTGCACTCCATGCTTGGAGCCGCTGAGTGCAGTTGAGCTTCAGAGTACATTAAGACTCTCCAGACAGCCCACAGGCAGAGCTGCAGACCTGACAGCAGAGGAGCACTTGGGGTCGCTGGATACTCTGCGGCCTCAGTCATAAGCCGTGCCCCACATGCTGTCAACATCGCAGGACTGAAAGGTCCTTGGTTTGAGGCACACAAGCACACCTTCCTGAGCTCACAAATACAAGTATCCAGATAAGTTCTTAAAAAGGGAGAGCCCCCCTTACAGGCCTGCAGGTTTTGTTACACACTGCAAACGAATCCAGCTGCTCACATTACTCGACAATCATTACTATTTAATCACATTTAATAAAATTAAAAGCAAGACAGGAGTGCCATGTTGGGTGACGTACGCTGCTCTAGAAATGACATTTTGTTTTGTCTGCACTTGTTTCTAATTGAGGAATAGCTGTATTTGTATTTAGCCTTTCCTCCTAGCAAAAATCATGTCAGTCTAATTGTACTCCTACAAAGCACACACATTCACATGCACAAACACAAATGAGTAACAGCAGACATGTAATGCTGGGCATCACGACAGCTCAGGATAAATATTTAGAAGTGGGATTACATCATATGCATTGATACCACACCAGGAAATAAAAAAACAGATTATAATGCAACATGCTTTTCAAGGGTTGTTAATAATAATAATCTAACCTTTGTTGATCCCTTTAGGGAAATTCCTTCTCTGCATTTAACCCATCCTATTCATAGTTAACCTTAACCATACATACGAGGAGCAGTGGGCTGCCACGGTGCAGCACCCAAGGAGCAGTCAGAGGTTAAGGGCCTTGCTCAAGGGCCCACAGTGGTGGTGACTGGGACAAGCCATCGCTGTCACTCTCCCACCTCAGCCTCTTGCCAGTCCGGGAACTCGAACCAGCGACCCACCGGTTGCAACTTTGCTTCACAAACCACTAAGCCACCTAAAAAAGGTGTAATAATGTTACAACAACTTGTTTTAGGTTATTATGGCATACAAACTCATCCCGGTGTTATTTTTTATCTTGTTATAAAGTGAAACCAAGCCAACTTTTTGTTTAAATATAAAACTTTTCACATTATAAGGTGATACCTTAAATTATTGCGATGTGAAATGCGTGTTTGAATGAGGACACAGTGTGCAGACAACAGATAAATAGAGGAATATGGCAACATTTTGCTGTTATTGACAACGATGGATGATATTGGGGGAAGTATACACAGACAAAGATGGCTTTTAAAATGCATGGGCCTGTATATAAGGAAGAATGAGTCCAGCTGGAGGAGCACGGAAGGGTCCATGAATACATGAATACATGATAAACTATGATGCTATAATGTTGAATGTTTTATGTTTTAACAATAAATTGACATGCCAGAACCAAAAGATTACATGTCATAATAAGATAAATGGCATATTGTGTATTGTTTTTAAGCTTGCATATAATAACAATGTGAAAATCACCTTGTTATTACAATAAACTTTTTAATATGATACTAATCATTTTTCCTATTCCGTAATAGCAACGGCACATTGCAGATCTCTATAACATAACAATTAGGACACTTTTTACAGTGTAAGAATCAAATATTGATAGGTCTGAAATCATTTAATTTACAAGAAGCACTGTGTTCTTTCAAATTCTGCATAGGTCTGCTTGACCTTAAGCCAAGTCTGGCCGGATCAAAATTTTTTGCTGTCTAATCAAAGCAGGCAAAGGCCCCAGTGGATATGAGGCAGAGACTGTGAACTGTTAAGTGCTGGAGAAAATGACATGTACATCTGATCTTTTTGAGGCTGCTTGATAATTGGGGGCTCATCAGTGTCAGTGCTCTCTCTGTGTTTGGGTCTGTTCAGGATAATTTGGATTGGGTCTAATTAGCCTCAGACTTGGTATTGACTGTTGTTGGGTATCTTCCTGATCTGTCCTTGTTTGGTTCTTTGTTTGTTGTTATTGTTTTTTTGTTCCCTCTGATAATTGATTTCAGAACACTTGGCTTGGAAAGGGTTTTCTTGAATTTATTTGGTTCCCAACCCCTTCTCCAAGCCTCCACCCAGAGCACTGTGTGACCAGCGTTCTGATAAACCCATGGTATAATGTGGCCCAGTCTGATGACTGACAGCTCACAGAGCAAAGGCTGCAATACAGAAAGATTCTTATGCTTACCAGTGATGCTGTGGTATTATGAATATTTCAGCGTGTAAACCTTAACAAGGCTGCGATTATCCCTGATGAAACGCCCTGAGACAGGAGAGTCTTTAGTTGTAGATTTGTAAGTAACTCTCCATCTCTTTCTTATCCTTCTGTCATCACAAAATATTCTGAGCCTGTGAGCCCATTATCATCCCATTTATCATGCTATCAGACAACACTGGCGATGATGAATATCTGAGCAGGGACAGCTCCACAAACTCATTGCAAAGTAAGCCAGGTCGGACTGCCTAAATTTATGACCCTCTGCCATTGTTAAAATAGGTCACATTACACCTGGGTGGCCACTTATTTCTAAGGCCTGGCAAAGTGTGCTGCATGTACATAAATAAAATAAAACAAATCCCACTGAATGTATTTCAAACCAGCACACATGTAACTGATACTTATTAGGGTGTAATATACAGACAACCCTAGCTAAGATTGGTGCCTCAGGTGGTCAGTGCTTTATATCAACCTTGAGTAAGAAGTGACCCAGAATTCAAATTGTAGCCCATTAAACTATATCTCCAGAGCAACTGGGGTTCTCAGTGGGGATTTTATATCTTGGGAGTTTGAGTCCAGCTTTGCCAGGCACCAGAGGCTGTCATGTTAATGCATACATCCCACGTCTAAGTTCAAAGCCCTTGTAGGGATCCCTGTGAGCCATAATACAGTATAATATTGTCTACAATAAATCAAGCATGAGTACCTGAGAGTCTTTCATCTTAGGCCAAGAAAATGCCAACACAAAAAAATGTATTAGCCTAATTGGGATGAAAGAGTGTCTTCAGTGTATTGTGTTTTGGTTTGAGTGCCGAGTGTCTGGGTGCCATTAATCAGAACCAAACGATCTTTACTGAAGGGAACAGCAGGCTAACAACTGAGTGAGTCGCAAAAATGCCATCATCCGTACTGTATATACACTGGACAAACAGCAGCAACAGTTGATGTAATATTTAACAAACCCACATTAATTTGAATAATTTGTAAAGGTCAGAATGCTGGGAAGGTTTTCTGTCTCTGCCAGGGTGTCACACATACTACGAAATGTTTATGTAACATTTACTGTGTCTTAACACTACAGAGGCATAACTTAACCCAAATGTCATATTCTCTGTATTATCTTTATTATATTTCTGAAATCACTGCAGGTATAGTTAAACTGCCTAAAAAAAACATTCACCTCCCCTTGGAAGTTTTACCTTTCCATTGCTTTTCAACATTTAATCATTTAAAAAAAAGACAATAATTTACTAAATAAATAAAATGAAAACAAACAGAAAACATATTTTTTAAAAGCAGTGTCGATCAATTAAAAATATACAATGTAAAAGAAGTGATCTCAGAAGTATTCACCCCCTTCAATGTGACTCACCTATTTCAGTGCAGGTACAGTTAGTTGGTGCTAGAAGTCACACAATCAGTGAAATGGAGATCGTCTGAGTGCTGTGAATGTGTCTCAAGTGATTTCAATATAAACACACCTGTATAACGAAGGTCCATTCACTGGTGAATCGGTACTCTTGGCTTTGACTACATCATGGAGACAAAAGAACACTCCAAGCAATTCTCTGAAAAGGTATTGAAAAGCAAAAGTCAGGATGGATGGATACAAAAATCTTTCCCAGTCACTGAATACAGTTGATTCCATCGTTACAAATGGAAGAAATATGGCACAAGTGTAAATCTCAGTGCCTTGAAAAAGAGATCTGCTATCTCAATGGTAAATGGTCTGCACTTACATAGCACTTTTCTCTACCTTAGTGGTATCCAAAGCGCTTTACAATGTGTTTCGCATTCACCCATTCACACCTACATTCACACTCCAGTGGGGACAGAGCTGCCATGCAAGGTGCTAATCTACCATTGGGAGTACCTTGGGGTTCAGTGTCTTGCCCAAGGACACTTCGGCATGCGGAGGGGACAGGGATCGAACTGCCAACCTTGCGATCAGTGGACAACCCGCTCTACCACCTGAGCCACAGCCACCCCAGTGTCAATGTCGATGTCACTGGGACTCATCTGGTTAAATAAAGGTTAAATTAAAAAAAAATAATCTGCCTATAGCTGGCCATCGTAAAACACTGAGTGACAAAAAAGGAATAGTAAGGGAGGCCACCAAGACACCTATGACACCTGTCAGGAGTTACAAGCTTTAGCTGAGATGGGAGAAACTGGGCACACAGCAGCTCTTGCCTGTTCCTCACCAGTCAAAGCTTTATGGGAGAGTGGCAAAGAGAAAGCCACTGTTTAAAAAAGCTCATATTAATTGTTGACTACAGGGTTTCGTCAAGAGAGCCATCAGAGTAGAAAATATGTTTGGCAGACTGCAGACGCTGCTCATCATCACAAACACATCATGTGAACCGTAAAGCATGGTGGTGGCATCATTATAATGTGTAAATGCTTTTCAGTAGAAGGTCCTAGAAAGCTTGTAAAGGGAGAGACTAACTTGAATGCAGCAAAGTATTGGCAAATCCTGGAGGACAACCTGATGCAGTCCAGAACAGAACTGCGACTTGGGAGAAGATTTGTTTTCCAGCTAGACAATGACCCGAAACATACAGCTAAAGACACAGACATGGATTAAAGACAACAAGGTGAATGTTCTGGAGGGTCCAAGTCAAAGCCCAGACCTCAATCCTATTGAGAAATTGTGGCTGGACCTAAAAAGGGCTGTTTGTTCTCAATCCCCTTGCTACCTGGGAAAGAATGGGGTAAAATTGCAGTGTCCAGACATGCAAGACTCAATGCTGTAAGTGCGGCAAAGGTGAATCTCATAAATACTGACTTGGAGGGGTGAATACTTACACAATAACTTATTTTAAAGTTTATATTTTAATTAAGTAATGTTACTTTGTAGAAATCAGTTTCAACTTCGACATGAAATGATCTTTGTTGTAAATTCTTGTCAGTGAAGCCAAATTATATTGACGACAATTCAATGTTGAAAAGCAATTGATGGGGAAAACTTCCAAGAGGGGGAATATTTTTTTCACACACTGTATGTGTCATTAAATGTAAGTATCTGAAGAACCATTTGAGAGACACTTAATTACACCACATGCTAAAAACTGAGGTCAGGTTTTAAGGAGGAAATATTTCCAGTGAAGCATATTTCAGTCATCTTTAAGATGTTTTGGAAATTTATTAAAATAAATTATCTTTCATGATTAAAAAGGGGAAATTTGGCATTTACTAATGTGTATTGTCAATTAACCTAATTGTATCAAAGGTAATTGAAATCCGTCTTATCACATAGTCGGAACCCAGTTTCACTGAATGATCAAGAAGTCCCCATTAATGGCTTCTGCAATCTCTCCCATTTGAAGTCTGTATCCACGGGGAGTGTCCTGGTTTGTGAGACACATAAAAAAGAGTTCAAAGCCCAAGCTAAGGAAAGAGTCTGTCAGTAAATAAGCCCTGAGATTAACACAGTTTACTTCACAGTGAATGCTGTAGACCCTGTGCTCTTGCTGTAGACATTTGTTGTATTATGCATTTCACAGAAGTCCACTAACAATGGGAGCGAAGGGTCGTTTTCCAGTAACACTGAATGTACAGCTACACGGTTGTATAGTGTATAATTATGTATAGTTCTGGGTATTATTACTGTGTCCCCACAGTTGATAGTGGGGGACATGGAGGTTGTTGGAATTGCCAACTACATAGTCAGAAAGTATCTTCCTGCCATTTCCCCTTGTTTTGTAAGAATGATCTTAATATGCAACTTTCAAGGTTTACAGACAATTTTAGTTAAATCATAATTTCATACATCCCATCTGCCACACTGATCAAGAATTTGATTACAACGTTCAATTCAGTGGCTTCCTCCTCGTGACATGCAGACTTTCAATTCTGTGTGTGCATTAGACATCATCAACATCTGATGTTCATACACAGCCCCGCTCTGTAAATGTAAATGCCTTGTGCACATTCATGCACGTGCACAGGAATCAGAGAAAGGCAGGGGAAAGTAGGAGGGGTGGTAAATCTGTAAATCTGACACATGCTGTCTAAATATGAACTACCTAGTCAAATATCAACAAAGAATCACAGACTCCAGCATTAAAATGAGAATGCACCTTGATCTCACATGAAAAACCAACCTGCTACCTCAACAGTTCATTTCCACAGGCAGTGCCTCTAGTTAATCAGAACTGACAACACTGATCACTACTCTCATTCCAACCATTCAAACTGCTGTGCACCCAAAATGTTTACATTTCATCTTCTGCTGTTTTCATTTTTGTGTCTGATCATATTTACCAGCCACTTCAGAATTACACGCACACATTAATTAGTTTTCATTGTCTTCTGCTGTGCAGAATTAGCCCTCAATGTTTACAATTGCTTCGCACAGCATGGGCTGTATCATTTCTTGAGTGGGTAATTGTACATTTGGTTATGATTTGTACTTATTACATCAACGTCATAGCAGAAATCACAGTAATACCCTTGCAGTGATTACTGCTACAGTAACTAATGGTTTGCCATCCTGCTCACTGGCACACTCCCACAGTTCTCCCAGTGGAGAAATGATAAACTATGCATCTAAATTCTTTGGTTTTGGAGAATGTAAGACATTAAAGTTGCACTGACTTCATTTCTACAGACTTCTGATGAAAGTGCAGCTGGAACAGAACAAAATAGACTAAATGCATGGTTTGGTGGGAAGAGCCAACAAGCTTTTTAGAAGCAAATGGCAGCTAAATGACTCACTACAGTAGGAGGGACCTCTGCTATTCAGTATCAATAACAAATCATTCATGAGCAGAGCTCAAAGAGAATGATTACGCAGCGGTGGTATAGTGAGCTGTGAGTACAGGCTGCACACAAAGCTGGGGTCAGGAATATTACCATATGTAAGAGGAGAGGAGCTGCTGTAATCTGCAGTTCACCTCCAGATCTTCTTCTTTTAACATCTAGAACTTCTGTACTTTAGAATATGCTGCAAGGTTTAATTACATGACAACTGTTCAGGAAATGTGACATCACTGTGGTGAGGACCCAAAATCCGGACCTAATAATCCCAGACACTCATACAGGATCAGTATTAAGCAAACACTAGGGATCTGAGTGTTTCAGCTGTTCTCAGACAGAGAGACTTTCCTCTTAAACACATATCCAAGGTCTTATTTTATTCACTGTATAATGTAAATGCTTGTATTCCTGATTATATTAGACATTTGCTGTCAAATTTCACAATCAGTATGCCTGTTAAATCATTTATCAGTATTTCAGGAAATGTACGAGATATAAATATCAAAGTACTGCTCACTTTCATTGCAAACTTTAGTCCTGCATTCATAATGTCTTTGTTTTGTTATTGTTTGTTAGTAACAGTTAACAAATGTTTTACGTAGCATTATTGTCAGTGCCGCTGTATATGTTTCCGTTTTGGTTAGTGACATCCGAATATACAGCTTCTGATTATGAAACTGATCAATATAATCAGTTTTGATTAAGGCTGGCTATGGTTTGGATTTCATCGATGCGGTACTGCTTGTCAGTACCGGTGCTTATTGGTACTCTTATTGATACTATCCTCTATAATTTAGTGCAGAAAATAAAGACATGACAAGGAAAGCTTTGAAAAAACATAAGTTATTTTATATTTGCAACACAGTGGACAATGTCCTGTATGACTTTTCATTGACCCTGGCCATTCAAATTTCCCTTGACAAACTATTTCCACAAACTGACAGAGCCTGCGAGGTTTCTCTCCTGTCCTCCTGTGCGACCTGTCATGTAGCTAGTTCTTAGACTGAGCCTACTTTCATAAACTATGAGAACTGTGTAGTTGAGTAACAAAACAAATGTCCTTGTCCTTGAGTGTCTTTGAAGCTAACAGAAATGGTTAAGAAAGAAAATATAACCAGGACAATGGAAAGGAAACTTAAGACTTTCTCTCCAGTATTACTGAACCCACCAATCAACAGTGTTGTTCAAGAAGGAGGGTTTCCCTGCTGTGGAGAAAACTCTTTCTGATGGCGTTAAAGAGCCCTGAACACAGTGTCATATTTTACTTAGCATACCTAAAGTCACAGTTATCTAGCATATCTGAAACATTTTGACTCCACTACAGCGATTCAAGTCTTTCATGATAAACTTGGCAGCAGCCCTGTGACATTCTCCCTGGTTGGGACTTGGATGTCTGATTTCCATCACCTGACAACGAAGCAGAGGCTGCTGCTGACTGACGTTGTCTGTGGAATTATTATATCAAAACATAACAAAGCTATCAAACATGTTGCACTGTTTTATACTTATGGAGTCTTGCAGTTGTGAGGGTTTCATGAGGTTGCTGGTGTTACCTTCGTACTCACAGCTACCCTTAGACACAAATTACATGTAGCAGCACTGCTGATGAATCTAGAAAAATGAGCCCAAACTTTAAATCGCTTGGCCCTGTCCATCGTTAGGCTGCTGCAGAAAGCAACCAGCAGCAGCAGCGCAGCAATACAACACCATACTTCATCAAATGATGCTGGTGGCAGGGTGTCCCGATAGCCTCGTGGTTATGTTACGTGACCCATGTGCAGAGGCGTAACAGCCGTGCCAGGTTCAAGTCCGACCTCGGCCATTTACCGCATGTCCTCCCCCTTCTCTCTCCCATTTCTGATTCAGTCCACTGTCCTGTCCTCTTCAATAAAGACTGAAAATGCCAAAAATAAATTTAAAAGATGCTGCTGGTGGCTTTCTCATCATTAGGGTACGGTTGTGCTGTACATTAGCTTGAATAACATTGCACAATTTATTTCATAGATACTGATAACAGCACTGTTTGTCAAGAAGCTTAACGGTCCTAAATTACCAATTAATACTGGTACTCGGTACCCATCTGTAGTTTTGAAATATTAATATATGTCAGATCTGATTTTTTAAAAAGTGCAATTTCTACCTTAAAGTGTGGTCATGCTACAATGGTGCACAATTTTATTTAGAATCCATTGAAAGAGCCCCATATATCAAAATACAAATTCAGGCTATCTTCCGCAAACAGGCCAATACACACACACACACACACTTCATGTCAGCAGCATGTTTTCCATTCCCTTTGCTTAAACAATAAAATGATGTCCCGGCATCTTGAATAACCCTCAGAAAGCTCGCAGCTCTCAGCCATCTGACTCAGCACCGACTAAAATTGCGCTGCCTCTGGATACTACAAACTGTCAGTCTCACACTGGGCAACATCTGTCCTCCGCTGCCACACAAAACACCTTCCCTCACATTTATTAAAGAAAAGCAGCAATGTGAGGGATAGATCATGGACAGATAAACAGACGAGGGAGAACAAGCAAATAAAAATGTCGAATCATCAAAAAACACTGGCCATATGCTACAAATGCTAACAGCAAAAAAAAAAAGAAAAAAACACTCCCCAAAGATAGTACTTTAATGTGCATGAGTAAGAGTTTTTAAGGCATCTGAATAATCTTCAGTAAGCTAAATCGCGTCTAGTGCAGGGAATAACCCCCAGTACTTTTGTAAACATAATGCTTTGAACTGAAGCAGCCACTGACTGGGTCAGTACAGCAGGTAGGAGCCAAAATAGATAGTCAGCAGCGTTAATGCACAAGTCTGACAGCAGCTGGTTGATGTTGGGGATCGAAAGTGGTGGATTTTAAATGTTTGAAAAGTAGGGAAATTATATTTTCATAACCTTAACCAAGAACTACAGGGAAGGCCCCAAAATAAAATAACTAAAAGTTTAATAATGCAGCTGATACTGCAGGAAAACCAAATACAAGATACTGTAAATGTTGTGGCAAGCTGTCATGATACACATGATTTTTAAATAGACCATGTGATGTAACAGGCCAGCGGTGTCTTTTCTTACATTTTTATTTTATCCTTTTTACCCCAGCCTCCTGTCTAACAGGTTTGTTGCAGTCATTGTTTGCCTCCCCACAACAAGCCACTTATTGAGTATACGGATATTTTTTTTATTTTGAACAGGTTTTGTTTTCTCGTGAGACAAGTCAACAATCCATGACGATCCATTACTGCCTTATTTGACAAGAGGAATCTGGTAAAAACGAGCCCCCCACTGCCTTAGAACAAACTGCATGGCTGTGAGAATACAGCTGGATGGTGCCCTTCTCTGTTTCTTTTATTCAACGCAAAAAGAGATAGCTTTGTTACATATTACTTTGAAAAACAAAGAAAAACTCCTTTTGACTGTTTGGCTCATTCATCTTACTGAGATTTTTTTTTTTTTTTTTAAATATAGACTGTAGTGAAAGAAATTATCTGTCAACAAAATGAAATAACTGTTTTCTAAAGGTGTATCAATGCCTTATAATGAGTCATTCTAAGTGAGACTCTAGAAATCTCTCATTTTCCACTCACTTAGAATGTAAAACATTTGTTCACATAATTAGTAGTACATATCATGCTTGTATGGACCTCTACAGTACAGTTTCCCTGTTGTATTGCTGCACATGTGATATACTGTATGGCATCATTACACTGCTGTATAGTTCAAATCAGTTATCCATTACTTAAATGTCTGAAATCAATTTAATTAGCACTTCTGGCCTATAACAAGCCCCCAGTGTGGCATATTAAACCAAAGTCTCTCTCTGCTTCATATTTTGCATCCATTTATAGCGGTTTTGACACAGGTAGAGTTATACTTCTAAAAATCATTAGCACGTGTGGTCTGTGTTGCTCCTGGCGAGGTTGTATCGATTTTCCCCTCCTCCTGTTTCTGAAGCCCTTAAAGCTTTGCTAGGATGGAGCTCTGATGCTGCTGATTATCTTGGGGGAGCCTCTGAATCAGCAGGATGTCGTTCCACCACCATCCCCCCAAACCCCCGAGTTTAACGAGCCTTCACCTCACCTGACCCAGGCCTCACCCCCATCACCGCGAGCTTTCATTAGGGCGCTAAGTGCATCGGTGCAGCATTTCATGCTATTCCAGTGGGCCCACTGAGCATCGTTGTTTTCGTTCCAGCCTCAAATTAATTGGCCTTGATGAGCATAGAGATGGATACTAATTGGTCGGTTAGGGATCTCTTTGACTTCATGTTTTAACATGGGGATGACACGCAACGTTTTAAAGGAATCGGCCCTAAATACTGTGAGCAAAGTGACTCTTTGCTCTGGGTAATCATAACAATTATTAGCCATGACACATTATAATGATTATTGGTTGGGAATTTGTCATTTTAGGCTCAAAAGAAGGAGTGTGAGCCACTCTGGGGTAATTACATAATTACATCTGGCACTTACCACTAATAGTTACTAAAAGCTTATGAATAATATACAGTCACTGTTTTGTGTATTATATGTTATTAAAGATCATTATTGTATGGATTTAAATATTTTTACAAGTTGTGCGACCTGACGTTTAAATGAAGACAATGGTGTTGAATGCTAAGAAAACTAAAGTCTGTTTAATATTTAAACGTGATGTTAAATGTTTTAACACTTCCTATATAATATGAATAATCTAAATAACTCTGTTCTTACAAAGTGTAAACTATTAACTTCCCTTTGCTGACCTAGAATTTGAGATTTCCTTCTCCAGCTGTCTGTTGTTTGGACCCTGCAGGTTTGGAGCTGACTGTTACATCTAGTAAGTATTTTATCAATTTTTTTTTTAGATGTGTGTTGGGCAAAAACTCAACATAAAAATGTATAAATCTCACAAACAAATGATTTTAGTTGTTTTTATTATATCATAAATGCTCCCAAACATTTGCCTCGGTTGACTAAGTGGTAGTAAGTGGTAGTCAATCAAGAAAAGAAAGTAACAGCATGCATAGTCAACCGAGAGCTGCAGCAAAGTGGCTTACAGCAGGAAAGGCTAAGATGAGTCTTTTATTCCCCTTATTTTGGTATTTGACATGGTGTAGTTCTAGTTCTTTATTCTTTTTACATGGCAATACCCTTTTTGAAAACAGTTCTTTTATAAAGCTAAAACAAGCTTGTCCATAGAGATGAATTGAGTCTGGTCAACAGTGTTCCTCTCTGCTAATCTGAGTAACTGCTGACTGACCCACACACTGTCTCTTTGATAAATCCTCAGATTCACCTCTGGTGCAAGGCTGGGCAATCTTCTCTTCTTTTTGTCTTCCCCTAATTAGTCACATATTAGAAATGCAGTGAGAAACAATCTAATTAAGAGGCGCCTGACTCAATTTGCTTGTGGAAAGTTCAGTAATGGAGGTGGGGAGAGCGCGGGTGAGACACAAGGGAGAGGTGAAGTGATGAGAGGGAGCCTAATCTCAGCCATCTATCTCACCATCTCCAAACCAATTAATGAATCTCACCACACAGACATGCAAGGGACAGACAGATGTGAGAGACTCCAACCTGTCATGTTTGTTTATTGTGAACATCTCGGCCTACGTTCCTACCTGCAGCGAAGTCAAACCTATCGAGGTTTACCATGCTGCGATGAGAGCGGCGATTAATCAGCACAACTTAGACTATATGCGTAAGCAATTCCCCTCTCTGTGAGTGGTGCCAAAACAAAACATACTGACAAAGCAAATGTATGGGGATTAAGTCATTTATCTTCAGGCTAATTTGATTTAATACCTGTAATCGGCTTTAAACACAGTTTGGGGTGGACCACATTCATGGCTTTTTGTTCATATGCTGTTTTTTTCTTAATCCTTCATCGACCCAGCATCTCAAGGATAGAATTTAATTACAGAGCCACAAGAAGATTTTTTTATGACCTGATGTCTTTAGCATTTTCCTTTGGTGCAAACAACTGATAACATTCATCACCCACAGATTTCTTGCATTATGGCGTGCTCTATCTGTAGCAGTCTAACACGGTTAAAAATGCTCATGAAGTTGTACGTTTGAATCTTGAACACTGCAAGAGAACACTGAGCGTCTTTACATGGACATGAGTGCTGAAGTGTTCTGTTGTTGAATTTGCACATGTAAACATCACATCCTGATGTCTGAAACCTAGGGCCTGTTCCATAAAGTGAGTTTACCAAATAAGCCAGGCTTATTTCAGTAAGCCTGACTTACTTTTAAGTTATTTTGGTTCCTTAACCCTGTAAAGCCTGAACCAAGAATTCATTTACAGAAAATTTCAATCTTTGGAATCTGAAGGCTTTATTTAGCCCTTTAAAAAAATAAAAAAAATAAATACATAAACAAAAATTATTTGCATATATGCTTTTTTGTTTGTATCATATTTGATATTTGATCCACTATATGCAATTTGGGTAATAGCAAAAACTTACATCTGTAATGTCTGTGTCATTATACGTCATTTTACAAAGTTTTTACCATATGGTGGCGCAATAAGTCTCAGAAATGTATGTATCAAATATGATACCCACAGCATTATTGGGTGAATGCAGGTTAGTTCAAGCTCAGTTACTGTGGAAATCATGCTAGGAACCTGGTTCAGGAGAGTCTAAGTGTCACTGAACCTGAGTTTCTGTAATACTGACACGATGGAAAACTGAGATTTTCAACACTGACTGTCTAGTGTGCAGCCAAATTATTTGATTATTAACCAGCATGAATCCAAATCCACAGAAAATCTACCTAAATAAAAACAATAACTTCTAAGAATCACACAATAACAAATGGTAACATGTAGCCCTGCATATATATTCAGCTCCATAGTATGTGAAATCTAATGTCTAGGCTAATGCTATAAGCATCAATCTAAATTACCCAAATAGAATAGGGAGATAAATAGTTAACAGAAGAGCTACAGCAGCAAAAATTGAGGCTGTGTTGACTAAAAATGCAGAGTCTACATATGTTTGACTCTATCCTCTGTGTTCTTGATACATGGAAAAATCAGTAGAAGAGAAAACAGAGGAGACACAGAAGCCATGTTTGAAAAGGTGTTGGTTACTACATGCAACAGTGTCAGAAAAGTAAACTCAGATGTGTCTGGTGGGTGAATTGTTTTACATGAATTGATGTGTTTTCATGGTCAGAAACAACACATGCATCATTCATACGGTAACTGCTTTATCTTTTATTAAACATTATGCCTCTTAATAAGAATATGAATGCTGCCTACTGTGCATCTGGAAACATATTCAGTGGCAAAAGACTGAAGTATCTTTATTACAGTTAATTAGTGACCTATTGACCTCATGCACGAATCGTACATTAATCGTACTTAGTAGAATGCTGCCTACTGTGCATCTGGAAACATATTCAGTGGCAAAAGATTGAAGTATCTTTATTACAGTTAATTAGTGACCTATTGACCTCATGCACGGATCGTACATTAATAATACCCTAACGTAGTGCATGATCCATGTAGATGAAGATGTATAAAAATAGAAAAAAACACTGCATATATAGCATGCTATCAATATTTTAGAGACCCATAAGCCCTCGTCCAGTTTTTAGAAACCAAATTATGCCAGCCAGAGGACTAAGATGTTGCCACAGGCATCTTATCCAGTTCAAACATGCATGGCTGAACTACTCCAGTGTTGCAACTTGCACTTGTGTCGTGTAGAGTAGTATTACAGTTAATGAGGAGAGTTGTTTGTAAGCTGGTGTGCTGGAGATGCAGTGAGTGCAGAGAGAGGCAGGGACTTCATAGACCTGCACATTCTAGAGGAGTAAGCAGTGTAGTGTTATGTCTAAAGTAGGAAGAGATTATTTTAATAAATAAAAACTTATGTAATTTGTTATTTTGATAGACAGAAGTGAGTTTTCAGGGATTAAATCAACAATTTTCAACAAAGCAGCAAGAAGGTCAGATTATTTATATCAAAATGTCTGGGAAAAGTTACATCCTCCTGTCCCTGAAGGAAGGCTGCTGTGCCATTCAAGAATGTTTGCCGCCATCGACAATTTTAGTCTATGTTATGAATTTATATTATGATTAATCTCCCCCCAGAACTACTACCTTATCGGGTTGATGGAGTTTGAGTCGCTGAATAATCCTGGGAGCTATGTTGTCGTGGGCTTTATGCCCCTGGTAGGGTCACCCAAGGCAAACAGGTCTTAGGTGACAGGTGAAATTAAAAGCAGTTTAAAAAGCCCTTATGGAATAGTAACAAGGGCCGTGACCTTGCCCAGTATGGTGCAGCCAGGGCCCCACCCTGGAGCCAAAGCCTGGGGTTGGGACTCATATGGGAGCACCTGATGGCCAGGCCTTGCTCATGGGGCTCGGCCAGGCTCAGCCCAAATGGACGACGTGGGCCCAATCTCCTGTGGACCCACCACCCACAGAGGGAATCGTAGGGGCCGGTAGTCGACAGTGGGGGCCTCAGCGACTCGATCCCTGGAAACAGCTTCTAGCTGTTAGGACATGGAATGTCACCTCACTCAGGGGGAAGGAGCCTGAGCTTGTGGGGGAGGTTGAGAGGTACTATCTAGATATAGTCATGCTCAGCTCCACACACAGCTCGGGCTCTGGAACCCAGCTCCTCAAGAAGGGCTGGACTCTCCACTTCTCTGGAGTTGCCCGTGGTGAGAGGTGGTGGGCTGGTGTGGGCTTGCTCATAGCCCCACAGCTCAGCCCCCACATGTTGGAGTTTACCACAGTGAACGAGAGGGTCGTGTCCCTGCACCTTCAGACCAGGGACTGGTCTCTGACTGTTGTCTCGACCTATGGGCCAAACAGCAGTGCAGAGTACCCAGTCTTCTTGGAGTCCCTGGGAGGGGTGCTGGACAGTGCTTCGACTGGGGACTCCATCGTTCTACTGGGGGGCTTCAACACTCACATGGGCAATGACCATGAGACCTGGAGGGGGGTGATTGGGATGAATGGCCTCCCTGATCTGAACTCGAGCGGTGTTCTGTTATTGGACTTCTGTGCTAGTTACAGTTTGTCCATAATAAACACCATGTTCAAGCACAGGGGTGCCCATAAGTGCACGTGGCACCAGGACAGCCTAAGCTGGACGTCGATGATCAACTTTGTATTGTGTCTTGGACGCTCAGGTGAAGAGAGGGGCTGAACTTTCAACTGATCACCACCTGGTGGTGAGTTGGATGCACTGGCGGGGGAGGAAACCGGACAGACAAGCAGGTCCAAACGTGTCGTGAGGGTCTGTTGGGAACGTCTGGCAGAGCCCTCTGTCAGCATGGTCTTCAAATTCCACCTCCGAGAGAACTTTTCTCAGATCCCGGGGGAGGTTGGAGACATTGAGTCCGAGTGGACCATGTTCTCCACCTCCATTGTTGAAGCTGCTGCTCGGAGCTGTGGTTGCAGGGTCTTTGTTAGCTCATGGGACTCCTGAGGCACCTGACGGGTACTGGCAGGCCAGGCGTGCCGCAGCCTTGGCTGTTGTGGAGGCAAAAACTCAGGTCTGGAAGGAGTTCAGGGAGGCCACGGAGGAGTACTATTGTTCGGCCGTGAGGAAATTCTGGCAAACCATCCAGCGCCTCAGGAGGGAGAAGCAGTGCTTCACCAACACTGTTTACAGTGGAGGAGGGGAGCCGTTGACCTCAACTGGGGATGTCGTTGGGTGGTGGAAAGAATACTTTGAGGATCTCCTCAATCCCACCGTCATGTCTTCTGCTGAGGAAGCAGAGGCTGAGTTCTCAGAAGCAGACTCTCCTATTTCCAAACTGAAGTCACTGAGGTGGTTGGAAAGCTCCTCAGTAGCAAAGCAACGGGGGTGGATGAGATTCGCCCTGAGTATCTCAAGTCTCTGGATGTGCAGGGGCACGGATTGTTGTGGTTGACACGTCTCTGGAACATCATGTGGCGGTCAGGGACGGTGCCTTTGGACTGGCAGACCAGGGGGGTTGTCCCTCTTTTCAAGAAGGAGGGCCAGAGGGTGTATTCCAACTACAGGGGGACCACACTTTTTAGCCTCCCCAGGAAAGCCTATTCCAGGGTAATGGAGAGGAGGATCCGGCCGATGGTCGATCCAGGATCAGTTGAATCCAGGAGGAACAATGAAACTGAAAGAACGAGATCCCGGATACAAGTAGCTGAAATGAGTTTCCTTCACAGGGTGGCTGGGTGCACCCTTCGAGTGAGGAGCTCGGTCACCAGGGAGGAGCCCGGAATAGAGCCCCTTCTTCTCCACATCGAGAGGGGTCAGCTGAGGTCTCCTGGACATCTGTTCCGGATGCCTTCTAACCCTAACCCTCCCTGGGGAGGTATTCCGGGCAGGTCCCACTGGGAGGAGGCCTCTGGGTAGACCTAGGACACACTGGAGGGACTTTGTCTCTCGGCTGGCCTGGGCACGCCTCTGGGTCCCACCGGAAGAGCTGGAGGAGGTGTCTGGGGCGAGGGAAGTCTGGGCCTTTCTCCTTAGACGACTGCCCCAGTTACGGATGGATGGATTATGGTTAATAAGAACCATAGTTTGAATCACTGTGTTCCAGTGCTCAAGGAAGAATACCATACAATTGTTTTGGGGTACTATCTTGGATTGCTACTGGATTATAATAGCTTTTACAGAGAGCTGTTTTAATGAGCCATCACAGCCCATCTTTTACATCTAGTGCAGAAGAGTTGTTAAAAATATATATATTTAATTTCATGTTCTACTGTATTTTATTCTTCACGTGTAAAGACAACATGATAATTGAGTATCTGTTAGTATCTAACCTTTAAAAGTTACTTGAATTATGCATAACTGTAAAGAAACCTATTAAATCCAAAATAGTAGGGGGCTATTTTGGAGCCTGTTTTCCACTGATATTCTTCGTGGATAGATCAAATTAGTTTAGCAGAAAGGGGGAATGCGGCAACAAGCGTGCACAAAACATTTTGGAACAGACAGAAACATTCCCTCACTACAAAACAGCCAAACTTAGAACCCTCTAAGAGGCTCATGTATTTTAATGTGCTGTAACAATACTGGTTCATAACAAAGGCTTATAGTACAGTAAGATTAAAACCAATTATCTGAAAAGGAGGAGAAAAGCAAAAGGAGTATTAAATAACTGTGAAACTTTAACGTAGCAGCGCAACTTGCATTATTCAGACATTCAAATCAAATACAAACGCAAGTCACGTGTTGTGCATGCATCTGTTACTACCTGCTAAATATTCAACACTTTCTGGTTTTAAATGCCTGGCTAACAGTAGGTCTGTATTTTTTTTTTATTTCAAGCCAATTTGGACGTTAAGAGACTTCCCTGTAAATAAAAATCAATCATAAATTAATTTGCTGCAGCATCAGAGTTCATGGCAAAATCATCTCAATCCTAAATATCTTTGAACCTGTACCTTCTCTATCATCTGTATCTTCACTGCAGAAATGTGGTAGATTTAAGAAGTGAAATCGATATAGAATTATAGCTTCTACTAGATTGACTAGGTTACTCTGTTTCCTGGGGAAACGAGATACCAAGAGTTTTTTTCTGCCATTACTGCATTTTATATATATATATTGATTTTCTAATGTCAAGTCTGTCCAAGTGAAAACTTCTATGGGAGCCTCAGTGGAAAAACAGTCAACAAACTCATACATGTGGTAGAATTCTTTATTATATCGATTTAATGCTGATTTAATAGTAATAAAATGGAAGCCTTTTAGTTATTTTATGTATTTGTTGCTATGCCTCTGTGGATCCACAGGTTTTTAAAGAATTAAATGTCTGTTATGAGAGGGTACAGTTGTTAAATGTAAAATCCATTTCCATATATAGTGATTTTTTTAAACAGGGAGTGCTTATGCACAGCTAAAAAAAAACACAACCCTGTCTCCACAGCTTTCATTTTTGCAGTGAATGCTCTTGGATGTTTATGAGGTAGGTGGAGCTGTACAGTTCTGTGCATGTTTGAGAGTAATGATGCATGTACTAACAGTCTTTAAACTTTTAAAACATACTTTCTGATATTCCAGTGCCCTTAAACTAGAGGATCATGTACAAAAAAAAGGCATCGTAGTCTTACTTTTCATTTGCTATGGCAGCCTCTTCCCCCTGGATTCAGCTGACTTTCAGCGTTTTGCCCTCATTGCATCATTCTATAAGCAAAGAAATCATAGCACAAAGCTAAAAAGTTAAAAAAAAAAAAAAGGTGCTCCTGTCAAGTAGCTCCTTGAGCTCACTGAGACTTTACTTCATTAAAAATGTACATGAAATTTTGTCTCCAGAATTCACAGAAGAGAGCGTGTACAACAGATGACTGGAGGTAGAAAACCGGCTGTTACTGGCTACAGAGGTGCACACATACTGACACCAGTAATGCATTGACAAAGCTCACACAAAGTACACTATATATAAAATTCAACACATAAATAGTCTGTGTTTCAAAATGCCAGCTTTTGGAAGTTATACTTTTCATTTGAAACAATCCAAAAGGGTTGAACTCAAATGACATTCACACATATGGCTCTGATGTCCCTATCTGATTTTTTCGTTTACTGTATAATGTAATTTATTATGATTAAGCTCAATTTTCTTGTCCACCCAGAGTATGAATATGAACTGGCAAGCTTCGTTCATTTTGGCACATACTTTCATTCCTGAGGAAGGAGTCCAACAAAGAAAAGGGTAATGAATGGACTGTCTGAAGGTCACTGCACTGCCCACTAATGGGTAAAGCGCTCCCTACGGTACCACTGAATAAGTCCCTGTTCTAGAACAGTGATTTCCTACAATGAAGCAAAATTAGGAGGAATCCAGTGGCAGCCCAAGGGAAAAGTAGCTATAGGTTGAATTCTTGGACTACAATGTATTGTGAAGATTACAAGTGAATGCGCCTTAGTACAAGGTCAGCGTTCCAGGAGAACATCATTTCATCATTTCGTTTTGGTAAGAGCTACAACCTGAACAGTGCATGTCCTGTGTATTTTTAGCATCATCCTAAAACCTTTAAATCTCCTGTTGTTGTATTTGTCCAACAACAACAAAAATGTGCAGTGGCAGGTGAAAAGTGTTCCCAGTGATTACAATGACCTCCAAGGTCAGAGGAGGTTGAAACCTGAATGGAAATCGGGCTTTAATCCACTGCACATTTTGGGCGGCGAATCCAAAATAATTTGCCAGCAAAGTAAACAGCCAAAGGCATGTTCCACACACAGCCATAACATTGTGTCCAAAACCTAGCCAAAATAATTACAAAATGCCGTAGACGGGCAGACAAAGTGAGAATGAGACAAAGAGAGGGGCGTCTTTGTTTTTCAGAATGCAGGGAGTAAGCCTGTGCATTAGCTGGATTTCCTTAGTGAACACAATACTTGTTTACATAGTCCTATTGATCTGGCAACCCACTGCCAATTTATCTGGTACACTTAGATTAATAGAGTATTTTTTTGTATACACTGTTTAATAGAACTTAATAGAAACTGACCGAGATAAGCCATTGATAAGTTGTTAAAAATCAAAAACAAATACCCCCTATAGGATATGATAGTGTGATTGCTAAGGTTTTGTTCATGTTTTGGCACACAATAAGCTTGGATGGGTTTAGGAGAAGCTCATGGTCTGGATTAAAGTAAGTCCTTTGTTAAGGTTAGCGGACCACTGTCGTCACAGTAACAATAATAAACACATGGCTCAGGTTAGGGAAGGGTCGTGGTAAATGAAACAATATTGACTTTTAAAGGCAATATTGATCAGTTTTAAATGAGAAACAAACAGGAGTCTCCAGTTATGATATCCAGTGTTGTATTGACCAATCCATCCACCCCAACGTCCGCACTATGCTCAAGGTTTTTCCAACTTCATATTTATTTGGGAGGCTGCAGTGGCAACAAGCCACCAGCACCATCTAGCTGTATGGGTTTCTGTTTGCACTGTTACATGATTGCAAGGTACTCTTGGTGCAAGTTACTTCCAAGTTGTAGGTATTTACTGATTAGATATTACTCATTTAAAAGTAGTTATATATCTGTAATGACACTAACTCCTCAACAGCAAAAGAATTGTGTTCAGTCACTTCACTTGTGGTGCTTTCCCCAGCTTCAGTGAGGGCCTTTTCAACAACAAACCCTACTGTTTGGAGGTAGTGGCGAATCATCAACAGCTAACTTGGCGTTATTTCCAGTGACAGCATGAAGCCCTTCCATTGCAGTGGAGCTGCAAGTCATACACCCTCCAAACGCCGAAAAACACGGCTGATTACCTGATACTACAAGGTAACATAGAAAGCTGGCTT
The DNA here is from genome assembly GCA_024666655.1 of Dascyllus trimaculatus. NCBI lineage: Eukaryota > Metazoa > Chordata > Actinopteri > Pomacentridae > Dascyllus > Dascyllus trimaculatus. The sequence goes on from CM045448.1 coordinate 27,724,228, forward strand.
ATAAGTTATGTCCCTTTACAACTCCAGCAGCAACTAGCTCATACTGGACCAATCTGTACATAGAACCAAAATGATATCAACGCTCCATTAAAATACCAATAACAATGTATTATTTCTTATTGAAAAAACATTATCACACTACTTGCAGAGGGCCCCACATGTTCCAAATGAGTAATGACCTTCCCAGCTGATGAAAGTGTTACTCAGCTGCCTTTGCATCATATACATAGTATGTGCATTCAGCAAAAGCAGAAAAAGAAAACATCTGAGAAGCCAGCACTACATTTATTTAATGATTTTTATCTGGAAGTTCAAACATCCCTAGAGTGAGCAATGGCCCCATGCTGGGCTACTATATTCCTGCCCTCCAGAACGCTCCCACATGTGGAGGCGAGGCTATTTTTGTGGGGTATGCTACAGCTCACTCTCCAACTCAAAAAAGGCTCATATTGAGGTTGAGGCTTGAGGTGCAGTGTAATTTGCCAAGGCCTATATTTAAATGTCTGTACTACATTGGAGCGTAAACACTCCATTTGCACATCTTCAAATGGTGGGTCCTGGGTGATAATCATTCTTGCCACACTCACATTTCTGCATTCATCATTTGTGAGAGGTGACTTTGTGAATATCTTCGAACATTTTTATAGCTTGGCATTACCTTTCACCGGCACGGAGGGATAGGCTGAGGACATACATAACAAAACAGAGCTCCTGCATAGTTGTATGACCCACTGGCACCGAGGACAGGTAAGGAATTCAAGACAGGTATCTGTTGACCACTACTGTAATGAAAGTCTCAATCTGTTCCCAGTTTTCATTTGGAGAAGTCAAGTGCGAGTGCTACCCAACAAATTGTTAGAAGTATGGAATTCATTTAATTTTGTTAGAAGTTATTTGTCAGAGTTGCCTGCTGATGTTCAAAAATCACAACTTTTGCATCTCCTCTCCTTCCACTTACTTTCAAATGCATTTTATCTGTAATTTTGGCAGAGAGACTTCAACCCTTCATCAGCCCTTAATTAAATTCCAGTCACTACAAATGAATAAGTGATAAAATCACTCTTTGCAGATATTTCTCAGCTACAGACTTCCTAACAACAAAATCAGACTGTTTGTAGATTTGGATGAGTGTCTGAGGAAGCAGTATTATATCTAAGCAAACTGTGCCACTCAAGAATTGGTTGAAGGCAGTTCTGGCAACAGAAAACTGGGTGGGAACAGCTTGTGTTTTGGAGACAGCAAGCAGGAGGGTTAGCATAGGAGGAGAGCTCCGGGGTTTGATAAATGAGGCTGCGTAGTGGCTGCAGTACTAAACTGCTTCCCTGCTCAGCTGCGGTGACAATGTGATTAATATTTGCATGGCATTAAGCTAATTTATCATGGCCACGTGCAAACCAATGGTAGAATAGACTGTCACATGGATGCCTGGTCTAAGGCAGGAGAGAAGGTTTGGCAATGTGAAGCAATTATTTCAAGCCAAAATAAACAAATAAATACAGGAAATGTATATTAGGCTGTGGTGAGTCTGCCAAGCAGGGAATTTAGGAACTAAAAAAAATCCTGAGAGCAAAAACATTATAGTTTGCTAAATGGCACCATCGAGTTAGTCTGATAAACATGTCATACTAAATCACATATAATTATGCCGTATGTATGGCTGCACAAATCGTGCACTTTGTGAGCAAATTATGATGGAATTTTGTCTGCATCAATCAAGTTAGCTTGTCATATTCTCTTCAGCACATTGGCATAGAGTGTTTTAAAGTAATGTTTCAGTCAATAACATGAGTTCTAAACCAAGTTTACCTCTTTTTTGGCTTTTTGTATCCTGGTGAAACCACTGTTGAAATCAGATAACCCCTTTATGATGGGACAGTGCTGTGGTATAGGATTGGTTAACTGACAGCAAAAAAATGACTTGCTTGGATTTAGGGAAAGATCACGGTTTAGAATTTAAAAAGTACTTAGTTAAGATCCGAGGAACCCGGTGGTTAAAGTCATAAACATGTGGGTAAGGTTATAGAAAGAATCAGCATCGACACAACAGTTTTAAACAGCACTGTTGTGTCAACCCTTCCATCAACCCCAACCTCCTCCCTACAACACCACCTGACTTTCTTCTTTACTCCCATCATCTGAACATAAACACGTCATTTTGAGGCAATTTTCGAGGTTGCCCAACAACAAAAAGCAACTATGGGTCTTAATAAGCTGCTTGTACAAATGGTCTATTGGTTGTATGACAATACTCTTGTGATTGCACATTCATCACATATTTGAGTATCACCACTCTCGAGAACATTGTATGTCCCCAACACCAGTCAGTAAAAAGACAAAGAGTTTGAGTAGCTAAAGAAAAAATAAAAATGTATTTTTCAAAAAAACTTCCTCAAAACCAATAGCAGCTAAAGACCAAGATATTTCTTTCTCAGAAGCTGAGGGAGCCAAAAACAGAGCTTATAGAAAAGTGACATCTGGAGTTGCGTTAATCAGCTGGCCATGAACACAACCCTCGTTAATAATGTTGTTTGTCGGCTGGCAAAATACCAACTTCTATGTTTTGAACAAAATAATTGGTGGCATTAAAATGCAGGTGTACAAAAATACATTTCAATGAAAATTGTCCACGCAGAAATTATGCTTATTCAAAAATTTATAAGACTAAAACATTAAGCCCCAAATCCTTCATACTCATTGCAAATTTTGATTTACAAATAACTTTTATTTGATCAATAGGATTCTTCTTGCTGGAATTACAAATCAGAATAGATGGTGAGTCAGCGTCTTAGGTATGTTAATGATATACTTTACCTGTTTCTCTCCTGTTGTTTTTTGGTTTTGTTTTGTTTTCACATTTGCCTAACTTTTGCGAAGGCCATAGGCAAATGTTTGTGTGTCTGTCTCAGAGAAGTGAGTCCTCCTTGGTTGGCCTCAAAGCAGACCAGACTTGTGCCGTTTCTTCCACATCTGCCATGAGATGTTGGTACCAGAATGCATACATGCATGAGGATGGCCTTGCATTACCATTATTGCCAGTCTGCTTCTGGCCTCCTACCATGCCCTTTGAGATTAGTCACAGTGTGGAACTCCTTGTACTTTTTGATTATATTTTGCACTGTGCCCACTGGTATCTGAAAAATACTGGAAATTACTTTATAGTCTATCCCCAGCTTATGAGCAGCTATAATGCACAACTCTCTCTCAGTGACAGACATCATTAGCAAGCTCACACAGCTCTTTGGTATTGGCCATTCCTTTTGCATTTGACTACTAACAGTAGTCGTGACTAACTACTACTAAATACTGCATCAACTTTTCTCAGTTTATTGTGTAACAGAATGATAGAACATTGTAGAAATTACAGAGATCACATTGAATGGTATAGCAGCCTGCATTTTCTCACAAATCTGTGTCAGGTTCAAGGGGTGGGAATAATTTTGGACATGGAATGCCGAAAAACAAACAAACAACAACAAAAAAAAACCCAGAGAAATATCAGCTCAGTACTGTTGACACTACAGTCACTTGTCTTTCACAACCAGCCTTAAGAAGAATAAGCCTTCTTCATGTCTGTTGTGGAATTCACAGCAGGCTGCGATTCCTCTCCCACAGTACTGTGTCTGTCAGTATCCTGTGTCTAGCTTCTCTGCTGGAGTAGGACGGAGCAGCCAGGCAGCTGCCACTTGGCAGGGGAAACTGCTGCCATGGTCTGTGGCCAGTATTAAGATGCTACTGCTGTCAAGGGGCCTTGGAAGAGAAACCAATAGGCAGGGTAGTAACTCACCTTTTAAGACCGTTGCCTTGTTTAGGAAAGTAATCTACCCCCAAGCTGCTGCCTCATTCTACACACGATACATCATTGACAAACACTGGCACAGCAGTATTCACAGCAGTCGCACTCAGCCTCCCTGCTGCCCAGCATCTCTCAGCTTGGCCCTGCAGTTTGGATTATTGTACTCTGCCTTTAGTTAGGCTCAGAGAAGATGTTAGAAAACAAGGTATTGCACAGGGACTTATCATACATACACTTGTGAGAGCCTGTATTATGATAATACTTTATGCCAGTCACATCTCCGCTCCACTTCGTTGTCACTGAAGTGCTTCCGAGTGATATTGAGCTCTTCTGGAACCATATTCTCCCATTAGCAAATCCACTCAATGCCTCAGGTTCCTACTGCGGTTGTTTCAAGGGGAGGAAATGTTCGTGACTAATGTGTTAAAGACAATTGTTCAGATTGCTGATTCTCAGTTTTACATTCCAATCATATAAACCTTCACAAAGCACTGATTGGATGTACAAAAAACTGTGAAAGACAGTTAGATGATGATGAATTAAATAGTGCAAGAAATAAAACAGCAGTTGTCAGCAGCACCACCAGTAATTAATCTTTAACTACCAACTTTCCTAATTTGCCAGTCTGACAGAGATGGACACATCAACAAACTGTATGTTACAAGTGTAATAGTTGTTACTGATGAAGTTGCTCTTGACCTTCTAAGAAAGCACATTGGTTGATGTAGCAGAAAGGCTGTTTCTCTTTTGCTGTCTGTTGGATGTAATTTATGGACCATGCTCGGCACGCCACGGTGGGAATGATAAACTATGGAGCCTTAAACATACACTTTTGGTCGAGTTTTTTTTTTTGAATCAACAGAGTTTTCTGTCTTAGTTTGCATTTTCCTTCGCCCATCTGAATTTTGGATACGTGCACAGTGGAATTTTAATTTGACATTCACACCTACTTCACAGTATGATTGACCAGCTATAGGTGAGGAGTGAAGTGCTTTATTTTTCAGAAACTATAGTTTATCATCACTTAATGGGTAAGCTGGCCTTTTAAAACCATATTTATTTGAACAAAAAACATGCACTGGGGTCTTAAACTGAAGAGAACCACAGAAATTGGGCAAATGAGACAGAATAATGAAGAGAAAGTTGTGCTCTGCTTCGGTATGCATACCTCACAAAGCTGCAGTCCTTGTTTTTGTGAACACACATAAGCTTTATCAGATCCAAACCTAAAACGCTTACTTTCCTAACTACTGAGACTTAACGTCTGAATAATTGAGCACAAGGAAAAGCAACTCCTCCAGCACTCATTTCTTAGTCAGTTTGTGGCTTTGCAGCAAACTTTTGGTGTGCATGACTTGTCTTTTAACCTGAGCACTCCAGCAATGTACACTAGTTCTACAAAATGGGCCACATACTAAAAATGCAGGGTAACTTTTGAAAATCATCATTATTTTAATGTTAACCACAGGCAGCAGTTTGACCATTTATCACAAACTAACAATGCAAATTAGCATCGAAAACAGCAGATAAATAGTTGCACTGTGGGCTCACATCGACACGTCTCAGGTACGTCTATCTGAATTGGACTTACATCAAGCATGTGCATTAGGAAATGCAACCCAATCAAGTGAGGACTGTAAGCCTAAAAACAGCATGGAAACTGACATTTTCTATGTCAGACATGGTGCTTATTAGTATCATGCTGTAGAAGCAGAAAGACAGAATATATTAAAGTTAACACAGCAGAAAAAGCAGGATGGGCTCGTGAGACTGGATCAATTCATGATCCTGCCACAGGCATAACTGTATTGCATTTGTTGGTCAGTGTAGAGCAGGATTACAGCAGCATCTTAAAAAAAAAAAAAAAACTTTTTCCATCTCTGCCCACTGTGGCTCAACCCAAGTCAAGCCAAGTCAATTATATTTACATAACACCCTCTATTCTTAGACCCTGGGAAAACTCCTACTGCTTTAGATGGTCAGTGCACCCCTGCTGGCACAGCAAAACTTATACTCTTCAGCAACGGATCAATAAATTCAAAGTGATGCAGCAGTCCGTCTTGTAGAGTCGTTGCAGCTGTAGAGTTATTTTTATTTTTAAGCCAACTGATAGGTAACTAATACTGTCTGCTATTTGCACTTCAAATAGATACTCTATGTAAAGTCTGCCTTCCAGTATTTGTGTATATGTACTCTGTATGTTACAAAGCTGATATAAAAAGCACTGCTTCTGTGCAAACCCAGTGCATTATCCTGATGAGGCTGTTTATTTAATAATGACCCACTTATCCGTCTCTAAGCATCTAACCTTTCCTACCTCGTTTGCTATCTCTAAATAATGAGCTTTATCCAGATTACCTACAAACAAAAACAATAAGTTGTTCATTATTTTATGCCTGTGAATGAAATTACACAGGATTGTTAGTTTGATGTTGTAACTTTGCCATTACTATGTCATGAAGCTGATTTAAACAGCGTTAATAACTTACCATTATGAGGCATTTGGTTATTAAGGTCACACCCGTAAACATTTACAGTGCTTTCGAGACTTATCATGACAATGTGACGTTGGCGACTGGGGTATAAACTTATCATAAACAAGTCATGGCAGGCTTTAAGTGCGGTAATAAACTATTACCACTCTCAAATACTTTTCCGGCAGTGCCATGCATAATTAATTACTGTTACCTCAAATAAAGCGGTCGGGTCTTGAAGCACCATAAAGACGCAATAAGGTGCAATGACAACAGCCATAAACAATCATTAAGTTTAATTCATGCTCATGACTTACTGTAACTATTACACCATTGCACTGTCTAATGTGCAGCCAATTAAATAAGAGAGTCATCTGAAAATGCTTTAAACGCCTCAAATTTCCTTCAGGAGGATGCAGAGAACCTCTGGAAGTGAAGGAGCACCTTCGCTTTCACTATAATCAGGCACCCATGCAGTGAGATACCCATCAACAACAACAGCAGCAGTCCCCTGAGATAAGAGTGAGGGGGAAATTTGCTTTGTCTCTGGTGCGGGGGCATCAATGAGGATATGTCGAGGCAGATATAGACACTGGCAGGGGTTGTGGCACATACATCATTTGTGACCTTTGGCTAAAAACGTGTTGTGCTGCTGAAATTGGCAAATATGATGTGCCATGTTGCATCCAATGGGTCTAAGAGGTTGCTGACAAACGGCAACAGATGGACATCTGCCTGTCATCTGACACTCTGCAAGTCAAGATCTAAAAGCAGCAGCAGCAAAAAAAAAGAAAAAACCTGAGAGAACAGGATGTTGACAACTGTACCACAAGCCTCATCTGTCTGTCTGTCTGCCGTCTGGAACAGTTTCACTGCAGCAGCAGTCAAACAGCAGCGAAGACATCTACTCTCACATTTTCCAGCTTCTAATCAAGCATGCTACACACTGGCAGCCACATTTCCAGGCAATGCCGGTTGCTAATAAGTCTAGCTGAATCTGATGGGTTATTCTTGTAGCCAATATAGCCTCAGCATCAGGCGTCTACTGTATTCTGCTTCTAATTTGCATTAGCACTGCAGCACAGCAGACACTGCAGCTCATGCATTGTAATGTCGACCTATGTCAGCAGGTTGTATCACCAAACTCAGTCAGTCAGATTAATAATAGATGCAAAAGGCAAAAATGAGTCCTCTTCGGGTGGAGAAATGTTGCAGGAGAAATGCCTATCGAGCCTGTGTGCCTCAACACCCCTGGTATGCAGTACAACCTGGACCAAACTAAATCCGCGAGCCGCCATGTGTAACAGTGTGTGTTCAACATGTGCTTCCCTCTCTGTCTTTCCACACAAGAGCCATTGATGTGTTTTCATATTCAGGCTTTAAGGACATCAAGGTGTTTTTAACATTTTGGTGGAAAATTCTATTTGCAAACAATTATGCTCTGTATTATGCGGTTTAAAACATAATCGCTGCCACTCTACGCCCTACGTTCCCTCTGAGTTTGTACTCGTAACAGAACATGCCATGTGGTAGGTGCTTTTATCTAAAGTGCTTAAAAACATCAAGAGTGCTTTCATGTTTTTGTATTTGTGGCCCCGGCGAGTTTGAACTATTCACCTTGGATGTGTTAGTGACATGCTCAACAAACCAAAAGCTCTAGCATGTTCTGTCTGCACAACAGTCTGCCGTCCAGCTGAAGCTCTATTTTTCATGCTGAAGATTATATTCGGCCTAACCTCATTTTGTTGCATGACAGAGTGTGACTCCAGTATACAGGGCCACTGGGTCTCCAACACAGTCTGATGGTAATGTACCAGAGCTCACAACTGAAGCACATACCTGGAAAACATGTTTACATCAGGGACTGGGAAAGGAATCCCGATTGATAACATTAATACACAGGAGGAGGGCCTTTTACACATCCTGGAACAAAAAACACAATTTCTATCTGTATTTTTTAGGCTTGACAGGCTAATTCTTAACTATTATTGCTTTCTACCTTTGTCATGTGCTCCAGGTACAATAAAGACTGTGACAGAAAATCTCACAGCATCCAACAGTAATTAACGTGTTGCAACAAGGGGGACAATTATATCGCAAGATTTCAGAATGTGCAGACTTTCTTCTTCTTCATTGCTATGGTAAAATAACAAACAGACCTATTTGAAGGATATACCAATTGATTATAAGACTATATGTATTTCTGTGCTAAGCCACTGGGCACACCATCACTTCCAATACACAGTGTTATAAACTTACTTTACTTACAGTACCTCTATATATTACTTAACTTTAGACCTCATATTAGGTGATAATTAACTGTTATATTGATGACAATCTAATGAATTGCTTTTGACACAGATATAAGGATATGTCTGAAGTTATAAGACATTTTTTCCCCAACTCTTTCTCTTTTCTTCACATTCTGCCCACATTTCTCTCCAACTGTTGCGGCAGTGAAGTGAATTCATGACATTTTGCAACCACTGCCATAAGCAAATACTCATATTTAAACTTGGACTGGTTTCCTTTTTCCCCCACAGGGGTAAAATTGGCCCTTGACACACATCTGAGGCTCACAGAGTCATGAAACATGTAGGTAATCATTTCGACTCTCAAATTCAAGCAAGCGAAGGAAAAACAGCCAAACTGCGCCTATGTGCATTTTCTTCTATGACAGAAGTGATATTCTCTTCCGGGCCCTGACAGTGCTGACTAGAAATGCTGTTTATTGGAAGTAATCCGAGGGATGGCGGAGGAGCTGGGTTCATGCTGCGGACTGTGTGAGACTGATATGGACTGAGAGAGAACATCACAAGTCCCTGAGCTGGGGTTTCTCTGTCAGCCAGCGATCCCCGCAGCTCGCCCTGGGGCCCGTTGGCAAAGAAAGTTCCCAGAGCTTTCCACCTGCAATGTCACGTTGATTACACAGCGGGATGAGCAGAAAGGAGGTTACTGATCACGTTTGCTCTCTGCCTCTCTGGCTGTCTTTTGCTCTGTGACTTGCTCCTTCTTCCTGAGCCTATCAAAATCAGAACTTCCCAAAAGGAAACAGGCGAGAGAGGGTCAATCCTCTCGATTCCAATTGCCCACAAGGCTTAACACATCTGTCAGAACCTGCCGAGTATAGCTGAAATACAGGAGGTTGCCATGACAACAGCTCTGCCACTTTGCCACCTGCGCGTGTCCTGTGGGAGAGGAAGAGGCAACGCCTTTCTCACTGCCATCAGGGTCTTTTCTCACTTCCCTGTCTGGGAGAAATTGTCCCACTAGAACACACTAATGGGCTGATGGAGGTCATTTCACTGAATTTGTTTTATGCTTGCAGGAACAACCAGAAGACGTGATGTCATGAGGTGTGCTTTTTGCTGTTTATGTAACTTCTCTGTTACTCTTAACACTGTTAATGGTCTGTTTGGAAAGTTGCTCATTTCGTCCATTAATCTTTTGACCTCTTGAAAAGATCCGCAGTGCCAAATTGATGTGAATGGAAAGGGAAAAAAGCAGCCTCTGTCATTATGGCTCCTTGTTATCCAGGTTCAATAGAACAAGAAACAACAATCTTCTCAACAAGCTGTGAGTAGACAGTGGTCTTTTCTCTTCAAGCTGACACACCGGTAAGCTTCTGAATGAGAGCTGAGAAACAACGCCTGGCACTACTCTGCTTGGCTGATCTAAGAGTAGTCTCTTGTGCTGTGTATTTCTTCCTCTAATTGGTCCAACCCCCATGTTCAGGCTCTCAGTGGCTCTACTTCTCCTGGTGGGGGGACCAGAGGCTGCCCGGGCAGCACAGTCCTGGGTGGGGGGGCTGGCCAGTCGGGGGATTGGGGTGGCGGATTCAGGAGCATCCAGAGGGCATAATTACCAGCAAATCTGTGCACACCCGCTATCAGGGTATTGATGGGTTTTGTGGACTGTTATTTGTTATCGGGTGGCAAGGGCTGGTGCACCCTCATTAACACTTCTCACCTCTGGAGCAGAAAGCAGTGGAAGTAAACAAGCGAGAAGAAGAAAAGGAGTTTGTTGTTTCCTCACACACACACACACACACATACACACACAGTCACAGCATGCCTAGATGCACATGCACGCAATCACACACAAATGTACAACCAGACACACAAGATTTTACTGTTTAAAATTCTGCATAAATAGAATTTGCACATATGAAAATGCATTAGCACCTAAAAGGGAAATCGTCACTAAATAAAATAGTTATTTCCATCCCCTTCTCTTTCTTTTTGTTTCTTTGCATTTCAATATTTATTATATATTTTATGAATGCATAATATGATTTACTCTGTGGTTAAAGCTTTGCCTATAATCAGTAAGAACTGTCTCTCTAGCTTTAGTTGAGATGCTTCTCCTCAGCTCAGCTGGAGCTTGGAAATGTTTGGATGACGTCACTGAGCGCTGTAATTGATAGGTACAGGCTCTGCAATATGGCTCTCTGTGCTGTAGGATGTAATTATTCACTGTCACTTGCAAAACTCTGTTGGTTTGTTTTTTTGTTGGTTTGTTTGTTTTTTTGTGTTGTTCTGGGTACAGCTGTACATAAAAAAAAAAAAACGCTCAGATTGCTGTCGAGATAAATTAAGTGACGTCTCAAAACTGTCGCTCCGTTTAATGACAGTGAAGCCCTCATGGTGCCTTCAGTGTCACAAATGTTGACATTTTGTCAAAATAATGAAGGCAAAGTTTTGATGAGCAGTTCAAAAGCATTATTATGTAACGCCTTTTATGCTGAAATACATTAAACTTTGGATTTGGAGAGAGTTTTGTTTTGAGAAATCATGCACAGAGTCTTGCTCATTCTTCTGCTCTCCAGTTGAGATGACTGCAGCTCTTTTTCCTGTGCCTGAGTCAAACATCTCGGTCCCTGTGGTCAGGGATGGTGTGCCTCTGCTTCCTCTCGTGTGTCTTCTCGCTGCTGCCTCAGGTTGTTTACTGTTTGTGTAAGTACAGAAAACAACAACAACAACGACAGCAGACAGCCTCTTACTGAATCTTGTTATGAGTGATGATTATTTTTAAAATTCTCGATCATTTTTTCTTTAATTTTAATTTAGTTTTTTTTTAAATGCATTTACAGAGTTGCTCTCCTGAGAGTGTTTGTAACTCATTGCTTTTTTAAGTGCTGCTGAGATTTTATGATGAAATTTCAACTTCGGACTACTAATACATGCTACAGATTTAATTTGCTCACTTAGAATTCACTCCCTTTTTTTTATATCAGTGCTGCAGTCAGGTATTGTTTGTGCAGCTATAGGACCGTGCTCATTTTTCAGACGCCCAGCAATTGGTCCTGCATTGTGTTTGGAAGGCATTTTTCCCCCTTAAGTTCACGCACAGCATCGCTTTTCTTTCCATTCCTTTCAAAAATGTTCTGTGTGGCCATAGATAACAGCACGAAACAAAGGAATTCTTTATAAAGGACCAATGGTGGATTGTAAACATTTAACATGTGGTGGCAAGTAGGGAGCAAGAGGTTTTGAGAGGGCAGTATTTATATATAGAATTTAAAAAAAAAAAATCTAAACTTTACTGATCCCCTTGGGGAAATTCCTTCTCTGCATTTGACACATCCAAATCATCTCTATAGGTAAATGAATCCAACAAAAATTACACATTTTTCCAATATTATTGCCAAGTTATGTTCATTTATACAGCCCCAACTAGTGTTCATGCAATACACTGCACAGCTCTGCACTATTACATCACGTCTGAGCACATTTTTTATGACAGCTTGCAGCAATGGTTATTATGCTGTGTAGGAAAATGTTTCAGAAAACATATCTAAATCAATATTCTCAATACTGAGACCAACCTATGTTCCACAGATGGGAATATTCAAGCCGTGGCCAAAAATATATCCCTCAGTGTGTGCTGCTCCAAGGGATTGTCTTAAAGTGAGATTGCATGGCTGCATCACCTTTGAATTCTGATTTATCTGAAATAGAATCTATTAATATGAAACTAACCTCCATCTCCTCATTGCTGCTTTGTTTCAGTCACTGCATTCATTCATTCATTTTACCTTTAGTTTGATCGTAATTACTGATAATTACTACTGAAATTGAGACATTTTACACATATATGAATAACGTGCAGCATGTGTTTTATCACAGATATACACCAATCAGGCCTAACACAATGACCACCTGCCTAATATTGTGTTGGTCCCCCTTATATGGTCAAAAATGCTCTGAACCATTGGACATGGACAAGAGGACCTCTCAGGGTGTCTTATGGGGTCTGGAACCAGGATGTTGGCACTGGATCCTTTGGGTACTCTGGCTTGTGCAGTGGGGCCTCTGTCAATCAAACTTGTTCCACTGCATCCTGTTGATGCTTGATCATAATGGGGTGTAGGAAGTTTGGAGGTCAAATCAACATGTTGGGCCATTGTCATGTTCCTCAACATGTTCCTGATTGGTTGATGTTTTTTTCCATGTGGTGGGGTGCATTTTTCTGTCGGGGTAGGCCAGTGACATTTGGGATTTCCATTTGCATGAGGGAGTGCGTTTGTTCTGGGACAATGTTTACTTGGGTGTCTAAGTCTCATCAACACGGATGTCAAAATCCAAAGTTTTTCAGCAGAACATCACATAGTACCAATATGATCAATGTTATTCACTTCACCTGTCAGTGGTCATAATGTTGTGGCTGATCAGTGTATAGACACCACCTAAAAAGCATTTTATAATACTGAGTAAATGGTATGTTACTGCAATAGAATCTATATTGACAGTGGACAAAAGCACACCATGTGTTCCTGCAGCAGGGTCATCTGTCTCTATGTCTTCATCTTCATCACTCCATGTTTCCCTTCTTTGTCTTTCTGATTCTGTTTTATGCTCATCTTCCTCCCTCACATTTATTCCTACTCCTCTTCTCATATCCTCATGTCTACCCTCTGTGGTATTGTCCATCCCTGTCTCCCCTGCCTGCTCTCTTCTCTTTTCTCCTTTTCCATTCCCTTTTCCAGTTCTCTCTGCATCTTCCCCTTGACCAGATATCGCTAACTTTTGAAATTCCTTTTCATCTCTGGTTTGCACTGCAGGTCAGTCCAACTACTCTGACTTACAGTTAATTTGAAAGAAACTGGCTAAAAAAATCCATTTTTAACTTACATGGTGGGGGCATGTAGTCAATAAATTACACTCAAGCAGGGATCAATTAAGAATTAACATGTGATAGCATATTTAGACTCAGTCCCACCTTGGCTGGTATTGATGTATGACATATGATTCCCATTTAGTATGGAACATTTCCCTTGGCTGACATTATGATAATAAATCATGCTTGGGATACATTACAGTCATTTCCAACTTAATTTGATTTGTATTAAAGTAGTGGGATTGGTTTGACTTCACTTGATTTCTGTCTGACTTCACCTTCGGAGGCAGCGGCAGCTCTCAGATCAACAGTAAGTGTTAGCTCATTCCTTCACTGTACAGTCTGTCGAATACTGTTGAGTCGACCTGACCTAACAAACAGCTTCTGCTGGAGGAGCAGCAGGGCCGAGCTCCTCAAAAAGTTTAATCTGGATCAGACTGATCCCAGTTTGGAAATCCTCTGTTTTCCTGTCCAGGATCAGGTAATCCATCTTAACATCAACCCTCATCTGACCCCATAACAAATAAATACAAATCCACAAACCTCCATCATTTCCTGTTCAAAAATCATAAAAAGTCTAAATGTTCAATAGTTAAAATAAGCAAAAATGTTCTTCTTTTGTGGGGAGACCAACTTTTTAAGATCTGCTTTTAGGAGGCACAATGGCACAGTCAGCTATAATTATTATACCAAGACAAATGACCCTCAAAATGGAATACATTATTTTATGGATTGATATTGATGACAGCTCTTTGGGGAAGTATTTCATGGGAAAACCTTTTTTTTTTTTTTTACCTTGACAGGCTTTAGAAAGCAGTCTAACATACACTTAGTCAGCTTTATCTCTAGAACAGTTCAACAAAACAAGTGCATAATAAGAATAAATGTATAGATATCACATGATACGAGTCTTGTATTTGACCAGTCCACAAGTTTTATTCCACTTTCTTCCTGAATCCACCCTTCTGCTGACATCACGATAATCTCAATTTGTTGGACCACAGGTATTTGAAATGTAATAAAAAGTTTCCAACAACACATACCAGACCAAGACTGGGTTATGTGATCTAATCCAGTTTCAGAATCCTGTTTTCCATTTGAACAACTCATTTCAGGATATGATACAAGGCAATAGCCAAAGTCCAATCAAATCACCTCTGATCAGCTGAGCCCAGGAGTCTCGGGGAGCGTCACGTCTTGACTTAGACTCCGACATGGGAAATTTTTGTTCAGCCAAAGCCTTTTCTAATATTTTTGAATTAGACTGCCTGTAAATTAGATTGTCGACAGCAGTGTTGGCGCAAATGCTTTTAGCACCAGGTTGTTGTTTTTGCGTCTTTACGGTTGTACACTGTTTTGCAAGTCTAATTCTAGATTCCTGTGTTGTTTTGTTATGTAAGTTCCTTTATAAGCATTGCTAAGTAGGATTAAATAATAAAATGCCTCTCATTCCCTCAGCACGTGTTGTAAACTAACAATGGAAGCTATGAAGAACACTTGCTCACATTTAGGGTAAGACTTATGAACACAGACAATAGGGCTGTATGTGAGTATAAGCAAAGCAACTCAATAGAAGCTTGTAAACCACATCAAACTGCACAAAACTACTGAACACTAAATCTTTAGTCAAAACTCATGTTATCTTTCTGCACCAAATCTCTCTCTTGCTCTATTCTTTAAGTTTCTGTCAGACACAACTACACACTGTTTTCAAATATATATGTACACCAACCAGTCATAACATTATGACCACTGACAGGTGAAGTTAATAACATTGATCATATTGGTACTATGTGCTGTTCTGATGGAAAACCTTGGATTTTGACATCCATGTTGATGAGACTTAGACACCCAAATAAACATTGTCCCACAACAAACACACTCCCTCATGCAAATGGAAATCCCAAATCACACTGTCCTACCCCCACAGGAAAATGCACCCCACCACATGGAAAAAAACATCCAAGAATCAGGAACATGTTGAGGAACATGACAATGGCCCAACATGTTGATTTGACCTCCAAACTTCCTACACCCCATTCTGATCAAGCATCAACAGGATGCAGTGGAACACGTTTGATTGACAGAGGCCCCACTGCACAAGCCAGAGTACCCAAAGGATCCAGTCCCAACGTCCTGGTTCCAGACCCCATAGGACACCCTGAGAGGTCCTCTTGTCCTTGCCCAATGGTTTAGAGCATTTTTGACCACATTAGAGGGGCGGACACAGCATTAGTCAGGTGGTCATGTTTTTTGGGGGGGGGTTTTCCTACAAATTTCTGCAGTTTATTATGGGAATTTCAAAATCTAATAATTTATGTGTAGATCTTTGTTACATGTAAGTTATCGTCCATTCTCGTTGCCCTGAACCTTTCTTTCCCCCATAGCACTCAATTTGTCCTAGTGTTGGTTGTAACGAAGCTCTGTCTTTTCGTGCCGTTTCCACATGAAGTCACCAGCTCAAATTATCTGACAGGGACTGAAACATCAGGGGTGGCTGAAGATGTGAGAGTGATTTAAGGATGTGTGTCGTTCAAGCAATTAGTTTTGCACTGTACTCCAGGGGGACTGCATACATGGCAGCATCAGGCTCAGTGGTTGCAATTAACATCTTGTGACTTGATATTCCCTTATACATTTTTAATCAACCCATTCCAAACAAGAGCATTGTGGTTCCACAAGTAAAACTCAGTGCAGTGACGTAACGTGTACTTCTGTCATGAGGCCAACCTTTCAAAGTCAAAGAAGATCTTGAGGAGACAAATGTGTAATTGCAATTAACTTTTAAAAACTTGTTTGGCACAAGATTAGATGAGACTGTACTTAATTTTCGTGGCAAAGATTTGATATTCTTTCAGAAGACATCAATAAAAAATGACTAAAATCAGTGGAAAACCTTCATTTACAGGTAAAGCAGGGTAGCTTACCTGGACATATCACACATACCACATATCAAAGCTGAGTTCTTACTACGGATATCTGGGTTCAAACCCAGTCTAGTCCCTGAGCTCCATGTCATTTCTCTCTACTGTTCCTATCAAATGAACCTTAAATGCCAAAAACGAGGCAAACACAACTAGTTCAGACAGATAACAAAATCAGGTCGAGCAAATCTGTGAATAATGAGTTGCAATCATAACATGACCTTAGCGGCTCAGTGTGTATAGTGAGCGGTGAGCTCTCATTCGCTAATGAAATTTCCATCTGCAGGTTTCATTATGGTGCCACGCGACTGATACAAATAGCAGCATGGGGACATCCCCGACCCCGACTGATTCTATCTCATTGTTATCAGCCTCACTGCTGTATTTCTGGGTGAAGGACACGGCAAAAGGCTGCACAGTCATTGATCTGACGCCTTTGACTCGAAAATGCAATTAGAGGCTTGCTACGACTTCGTTGGTGGTTATCACAAGGCACGTTGCAGCACATTCAGATGTCTAACTTTGGATATACACAGTAACGATTATTTCCTAATTACTCAGGCTGATTTCAGGGACTTCATGACTGCTCCAGATTGATTACAATATGGCTTTTCATCGTATCGTCGCTTCACTATACATCAGTGCTTTTAACCCTTACATATTGTTTTGTTTTGACATTTCACAGCAGTGAAAACACCATAAATTAAATTTGGCTTTGCTTGATGACTTGCCCTAAAGTGACCCAAAGTGCACAAAAGTGACACTTTTGCTTCCAGAGAAAGATGAGACTTGGAATGGTGCGGTATGTTGATAAATTAGCCATACACACTGAAAAAGTTCAACGTGGCCTTTGTAATCCTCCCCCCTCTGTTCCTGATTTAATATCGGAGATGATGAGGATTTTCAAATGTCACGTCATTTAATTTTTTATCCTGTTTGGTAGCACTTCTTCTGACTACTGTATCTGGAGTGTGTTATGACAACATTTAGAGGTAACTACGATTTGTCATGTTTTATGGTTGCCATAATATGCTTTGTTGTCTAGATCAGCATTTATAAGGCATTGTGACAAAAATGGCTCCCAAGTGTGGTACTAAGCCATTTCAAGCTAGTTCAATTTAAAAAGTTCCTCTGCTGCTTTAAAAAGCTGAATTAAAGAATTTAGGATGAAAATAAACAGGTCAAAGTCATTTGAGGAGCTTGGAAGTTAGTGAATACACACACACATATATCTAATGTCTATTATATATATACTTTTTACATCACATTACAATGTCTTTACACTTTGCCAGTTAAACACAGGGATTAATACATGTAAATTGCTTCATATTCTTACATAAAGTACATTTAAAATCAACATGTATATAGTTTATTATTGTTAAAATGGAAATGACCACATTAATACGCTCTTCAAATTGCAGTTCAGACACTGTGAGAGATTTTTTCACTGAACTGTCTGGACATTTGGGGTCACTCCATGGAGGCACCTGGCTTTTGCTTGCCTGTGACAGTCACAGGCCTAGCAGGCATCACCCCCTAGTAGCACTTCACCTGGCTCTTCTCCTTTGAACTACCTGCAAACTGACAGGCCAATGTTACTCCAGGGGTAAGCTTGGACCTTCATGACAGCTCTCTATTTTGGGCAAAAACTGGAGTGTAAAAACTGAATTTATTATCTCCTTAGCCCTCTCTCTTGCACTTTGATAATTACTGTGAAGGGCTTTAATGAAGACTGAAGCACCACTAGAAAAGTTACTACTTTGCTGATGTCAACATTATGTATTTGTCTGTGATACTGTATTTGTCTCCATACAAAAGGGAACAGTGTGTGTGTGTTTAAGGTTGTCACATACAGCCATAGAAATCAGAGTCAGAAACAAACTGTACAGTACAAAAGCTACAAGCTGGATTCCCTGAAACCTCATTTTATTGACTCTTAAAGGTTGAGTCCCCCTAAATTCGCTCAAGTCCATGAACACAATGGAAACAATCAAAAAAGTCAACTAACATTTTCAGCAAAACATGGTCTCTTGCACATCAGTACTTGTACTGTTGTAAAGTCAGTCCTCATTTCACATCACTGTGTGTACTGCTTTTCAGATGCTGAATGTTCTCAAGGTAAAAACAGGTTCCATACTTGCAATTTCTGCATATTATGTGGCTCTGGCAACAAGCTGAAAGCCCAGTATGTAAACCACTGGTGGTTTTGACTATCTTAAGGACACACACTATTTGGTACTATGTGAAATCAACCAATTTGATAAGAATGTAAGCTATTCAGGTGAAGATTGCCGTCAGATGGGATCCACTCCAACACTGAAGAAGTTTTCAACATTAAGGTTTATACTACACCCTATTTTATATAAGGTGGTCATTATGATTTGATTCTGCAATAGCCTTCCTGTGTATTTGCATTCTGTAAATCCCTGCCTGTATAATAGCCTGTATTGTTACTGGGGGATTTCCTATTCAAGATTCAAATTAGATACCCAAACACAAAAGATTCACAGGAAATAACCAATTCATGCACTCGACATGATACAAAAGACAACGACTAATGCATGCATGCATCTCCTATACCATGTTCAGGAATAGAGTCTTCTATCATGAGGGATCATGTTGGACAAAATTCTGCTGCTGAAAATATAATCTCTTGTGGTGCAGGAAGCAACCGTATTCATGGTACTCTATTAATGGTTTGCTTGTTGTGTATCTCTTTCCTCTGACAGCGGGGCTTGTTAAGATAAAGCCTCATCTTCTTCAGCAGCTGTCAAACATTTCCATCTGTGAATCTACCAGGTGGAGAGTTTTTAAAATTATGCTTGTTAAAAAGTGAATCCACAGTGATGGATTATCTCAAGCAAGTTGTTCGGCCATGTTTTGTATACTGAACAAAGAAGAGGAAGAATCAAGAGCTGCATTGTAGTCAGTTAATCTAAAAAGAAACTACAGTACACACTGGAAAATGATCAGGGATTACACACACGGATCTGCCACAACATTAAAACCACCTGCCTAATTTGACCAAAACAGCTCTGACACATCTGGGCATGGACACAGGACCTCTGGTTTCCACCAGTGGTTCCCACAAATGCTTAATCGGATTGAGATCTCAGGAGTTAAGAGGTCGGGTAAATGCACTCAGAAAGAATAGTTACGACGTGAGTGCAGCAGGTTAAAGAGAGACAAGAGAGTTGTTGCGGCAGAACAGGTGAGACGGTTGGATGAGTTGGTTCAGGAGCACAGAGATAGTTTGTGGGCTTTTGGGAAGGAAAGACAAAACAGAACCAGAAGAAAACCCAGTGTTGCAAAGCAAAACAAAGAAAAAGTAGATATTCTTAATTTTGGGTGAGCAATTCATCCTGATATATCAAGTTGTATTTGTGTGAAGAGAGAGTTTGGAGGTGGACTGCAGGACAACAGGTGACTCCAGCAGTCAGAGAGTTCTGACTGAAAGCTTATGTGTCTTTGGTAGGTAGGAGAGATCTTCTGTTGTCTCCTGGAGGGCATTCATTTGTATTTTTGATGTAAATGTTTATCAAGCTGGTTACTTGGTGTGTAGCACTGGCGTTTCATTTGAACAGAACCCTTTGTTAGTTGTCTTCCCAAATTATTTCCCACCCAGTTTACGGTTGTGAGAATTATCTTTGGATTTAATGAGCGCTTGGGATGCATCAAGCAAAAAAACCTGTTCTTCTGTTCCTCGGTACAATACAAAAGCTTGCGAAACGACTTCAGAGGTTCTTTAAAACTGCTGTAATCAATGTTTTATATTAACAATGGTTCCACTAGTGTATTTGTATTATTAGTGACAAACTCTTAGAGAATTATCAACCAAATTGCCCCCAAATATCCAAACTGGCAGACATGCAAAGGTAAAAATGACCTAGAAAGCTTTGTGGAGCATTTAGCAACTGAAGAGCCACATACTTTCTTTTCCTCAGTAGTTAGTGGGAACCAAAAACAGTGCTAACATGAAAGTATTCATAAATTCTGTGGAGTTAGACACAAACACAACTCCTCAAGCATGCTAATGCTGCTCTGAATCTAGTGGATGTGTTAAAAAGCAACTATTTGCTTGTTTACCACAGAAACATTAAGAGGCTACAATCTGTCAAAGTTCTGTTTAGTTATTGTAGTTGTGCTGCCTATTAGTGAACGAAAAAAGTAATATGAATGTAATCATCGTAAGTGATTTGATGAGATTTGCTCAAAAGAGATTGCTTTTGTTAGGGCCTTTCACCCACATGTCATGGACTTCGACAGCCAGTGGAGTTCAAACGGAGTTCATGTATTTTTGCTTAATCTTGAAGCGTTCTTTCTTGAATATCTCACTGGCATTAGCAGTAAAGCTCAGCCAGAATACTTAACTTTTCAAATAAGTGAAAGACAGACAAACCCTGCTTTACACCGTGATGAAAAGCAGGGTTTCAGATGGGGAATTGCTTGGCAGCATCTGATGCAGTGCTGGGGGTTGGAGGGTGAGAGAAACATTGTTTACTCATGGTTCATTAGTTTTTTGTGAGGTGGGTTTCTCCCTTTAGGCACCCACCATGCTAAGTAATGCTTTTCCTCTTTTTACTACCTGCAATTAGCCTTGTACATTAAAGTGCTTGCTGATGTCTGACTAATAGCGAGTATCTATCACAACCGGCAAAGCAGGAGGGCCTTTGCTCGGCTCAGAGCATGCTGTGGCATGTGTTTGTAGGAAACACCCCATTTGTTTATGCAAATCAATCAAAATCTGCAATGTATTCTGTATGTAGGGAAAAATTTCCATGATGTCTCTGTCATCTGGCTCAGGGAAAACAATGCACGGTTACTGCAAAGATGCATTTGCGCATCATGCTAGGATCACGCTGCAGTTCGCTGTATTTCTGGAGCTACAAAGTAAAGAAACATGATTTACTTCTAAAACTAGGCAAGTAAATGACATTCATTCAAAATTCTAGTGATTAAATAAAAATGTCTGTGAGACACAAATGTACACAGAAGCTCCTTACACTCGTATTCCACATTTGCAGCAAAATGATGAAACATTTGTCACAAAAGAGGATAACAGCACAGTGACTCCAGATCTGCTGCTGGAGCTGAATTAGACATGTATTATGTATTAAGATGTGCTTTTCACACCGGCCCACCAAAGGGAAGACAAAAGAAAGGAAACAAAATGAACAAAAACAGCTTTGCTGAGAACAAAGGCAATACAGGAAGGTATTGCAACTGTGGTTCAAATATTTGGGAGAGCTGTACCTTTCACCTTTCCACACTTTGACAACGTTATTACATTTTAAACATCGAATCAGAAAAAACACCCATCAAACCACCATAGCTAGAAGGTGTGCCTAATACGATGTGGTTATCTGCTTTTAAAATGTTCACGTTATTCTGCTTATGCTGGCCATCTTTGAATTCAATATAACTTATTAAACCATTTGATTCAAGCAAAGCAATGTGGAGGTTAATTTTTCAAAACCAATTTCCATACTGATTCTTCCTGACATGTATTTGCAAGTGAAAAATCTGTTGATAAATATTTATCTATGATTTTCATGAACTGTTTCTCAGTGTGGTGTTTTCAAATTATGATGAAAGCTTTGGTGTATGCAAAAACCATGTAATGTGATTACCTCTTGAATTTTTTAGAATGCCTCCTCTTGGCTTGAGTTTCAGAACCTGTTCATCATTTGGTGTTTTCATCAACAGCACCTTGAAATGAGCTAGTGACATGAATGTAAAAACCTTTAGCTGTTCAGGTGTTAAAGGCTCAGTGGCTAATTGTGTCACATGTTTTAGTTGCTAATAACGGTAGGACAAATACTAAATAAAAATACCTATATATACCACAATAATAAAATGTTCCATTGTCCTTTATTTAAAACTCCAGTTTAGTGAAAGTCCTTTACTATCAGCACAGTATACTTATGAAAAGTAAATGTATTATCCTGCAGACAAACTAACTGTGAATAAGTGTGGTGCATCGTGCAGGTGTAGCAACATTAAAGACTTGGTTCAGACCAGTGTTTTACAATCTGTTGGTGCCAGGAATCC
The DNA here is from genome assembly GCA_024666655.1 of Dascyllus trimaculatus. Lineage (NCBI taxonomy): Eukaryota > Metazoa > Chordata > Actinopteri > Pomacentridae > Dascyllus > Dascyllus trimaculatus. Next base: position 27,746,589 of record CM045448.1, read on the forward strand.
ATTAAGGAGAGATCTGAGGCATCATGAGATAATTAAACTGGCACAAAAAGGAAGAAGAAGGAAAAACATTCCATCTTCTTTGTGTTTTTATTGCATCGTTAAGAAACTTGAGCACTTTGGACCTTTAAAAGTTGAAAATTCTAATTAAAACAAACCACCTTGGTGAAATCTGTCTTCGGCGCAACTGTTAACAGCCTGCAAATATCTGAACTCAGACTTGCTCCTATTCTGGAAAAGGTCTTAAATTTTGTCAAATGCTATTTTACACAACAAATTGGTCCCTGAAAAAATTACAAGTAAATTGAATAAATACTGTCAAGTAAAAGGTGCAATGTTTCCTGATAGACGTAGTGTTGTTGAAGTCCAAGTAGCACACTAAGGTAATACCAAAGGACCTCAAGCACCTTAAAATTCTATTTAAGTACACTACTTGAGTAAATGTATTTAGTTACTTTCCACCACTGACTGTTTTAATTTATTCCAATTCTCAGTCAGAGTTTAAAACTAGGGCTTTGTAACTGTGCAGTAAAGCCACTATGAAAAGTGACTCATCCATGAATGTGTTCTAGATTATGTCAAAAGCCAAAGAGCGTTCCTTCCTCTTTCCACCGGAAGTTACAGCTGGGACTCACAAACCCTCTTAAGTGCAGTTTGATATGGACGTCTTTCATGTAAACAAATAAATTGCTATGCCAAAAAAATCCTCCTGCATCGCAAACTGAACATCTTTGGCAGTGAGCTACTAATGAGATTTGTAAGAGATTTCTCTGGAACTTCTCATGTCATGCTGAGACAGGGGACATCAGCACTGGAGCCAAACCCGGAGCACTGGAGACATAATATTGTAGAGAAAGAGGCAAGGGGTGTTATTTACAAAAAATCCCTCAATTTCTATGCGGTACATAATCAGGAATGTTTTCATTTTCACAATAAGGCGTTAATTATTGTCTGATTTCTGGCTGAGCAGGCCCCTGCAATCACCAGTGCTGAGCTGAGACTGAGACTGACTTGGCCTATATAACAGCTAAGCCTCATTAGCCACAGCCTCAAACCTGCAAGTGACTGGGGAGGCAGAGAAACACTGATTTCTCCTGGTGACAACGAGACAACAGATTCCCACCAGAGCCACAGTGGCTATGGCATATAATTGGATATATCCCGACTCCCCAACAGAATTTTCCCGATAGTCTTCTCTCACACTTGGAGAAGATGTCTCTTTTTTGAAAGAAGACCTGTGTGATTCTTGACCTCTACACTCCACAGAGGCAGCAGTGACCGCCACCCCGAGGCTACACTGTCTCTGGGTGACTTCAGGAAATGTGGAGAGCTACGATAGGAATACAGTCATTGTTTATGGTTTAAAATGGGTGGAATCAAGAAAAACCTTCACAAATGAATAACTGCAAATGAATACTTTAAAAGTAAAGAAACTGATAAATGACTATGTGTGGTGTCTCTCTTTTTCACATACTTCATACTTCAAGTTGTGGCAACATGAAAACTGTTCACAGGTGAAGTAAAAACCATTAATTATCTTGTTACTATGGCACATTTCAAGATGTGTGATATGCATCAACCAGCCGCAACATTATGGCCACTGACAGGTGAAGTGAATAACATTGATCATATTGGTACTATGTGCTGTTCTGATGGAAAACCTTGAATTTTGGCATTCATGTTGATGAAACTTAGACACTCAAATAAACCCCCACAGGAAAATGCACCCCACAACATGGAAAAAACAAACAATCAGGAACATGTTGAGGAACATGACAATGGCCCAACATGGCCCAACATGTTGATTTGACCTCCAAATTTCCTACACCACATTCTGATCGAGCATCAACAGGATGCAGTGGAACAAGTTTGACTGACAGAGGCCCCACTGCATGAGCCAAAGGTACCCAAAGGATCCACTGCCAACGTCCTGGTTCCAGACCCCATCGAACACCCTGAGAGGTCCTCTTGTCCATGTCCAATAGTTCGGAGCATTTTTGACAACATAAGGGGGACCAACACAATATTAGGCAGGAGGTCATCATGTTATGCCTGATTGGTGTATGAGTTGGCTAGTGAACAGTCACTCCTTAGAGTTGGAAGCAGGAATATTGGGAAGTATAAGGATCTGAACAACAACAAGGGCCAAACTGTGATGGCAAGTGGGCTGGGTCAGCGAAACTCTAAAACAGTAGAGTCTTGTAGGGTGTTTCCAATATGAAGTGGCAAGGACCTACCAAAAGTGATCCATAGAAGGATAATTGATAGATCGGAAACAGGGTCAAAGGTGCCAAAGGCTCATAGATGTGCGCTGTGAGCAAGGATTTTTCTATGTGATCTGATCCCACAGAAGAGTTGCTATTGTAGAACAAATAGCTTAATGCTGCTATGTTTTTAAAAAAAAGTGTAGAAAGGTGCATTGGGCTGCAAAGCTGCAGACCAGTGCCACACTGATCCCTGTTCACCACCAAAAGTGCTAAAAGTGGGAACATGAGCATCAAAGCTTGACCACGGAGCAATAGATGAAGGTGGCCTGGTTGTACGAATTATGTTATCTTTGACATAATGGGGATGGCCGGGTTTGTGTGTGTGCATCGTTTACCTGGAGATGACAGCAGGATGCACTACTGGAAGAAGGCAAGTCAGTGTAGGCAGTGTGATGCTCTGGATAATGTTCTGCTGGGACACCTTAGGTCCAATCATTTATGTGGGTGTTACTTTGACATGTAGCACCTACCTAAACAATGTTTCAGACCACATACTCCCTATCATGGCAGCGGTACTCTCAGATAGCCGAGGCCTCTCTGCAAGATAATGCTACCTGCCACACTGCAGAAAAATTGCTCAGAAATGGTTTGACATCGGGTTTAGGGTGTCGACTTGTCCTCTGAATCCCCCAAGTTTCAGTCCAGTCGAGCAACAATGGGATGTGCAGTAAAAAGAACACAGACCAATGGACGCCTCATCTTGTAATTTCGAGGACTTCGAAGATCTGCTGCTAACACCTGGTTCCTGACACCAAAGGACACCTTTAGAGGTTTTGTGAAGTTGATGCCTCAGCGAGTGTAATGGTGTGCGTCCACAGGGTCAGTAGCAGGTCACTAGGTGGTCACATGTCAGTCGCTTTACCTTTAGTCCTGTACAGACATCAGACCAACATGGCAGCTTGGTCGCAGTCTTTCTCTTTTTTCACAAGAACAGTTCAGCAAAAAATATTTCTGAAAACATTTGAGGAGTAAATAAGCTGCAGTTGTTGAGTCTTTCCTCATTTTAGTTCAGCAATGGCTAGTTTCGAGGTTTTATGAAATTTTTGCGAGGCATCTGACCTCTGCTCGACGCACCTTATTTGCATAATGTCTGGGTCTAGGCTACTTTATGCAAATGAGCTGCAACCAACAAGCAGGCACCGTAACGCCCCCTCGCTCAAAAGGCAATGCTACCAGAGTCCAATGCAGGGCATTTCACAGGCAAAAAATGGAAAGCATTAAACTTACAGATCCTGTGGACACACAACATAAGGTGTTTTGGCAGCTCAGGGGTGACATACACAATAATAGGTGGTTTTTCTGTTGTGGCCGATTGGTGTGATGTGATGTGAACTGCTGTGTTGCTACTGCTCAAACACTCACGTAACAGTGTAACAGGTTATCATATTTAGCCAAACTTATGGGGCTATGCATACATTCAGGTTTCCATTTTGTCTTCCATGCAGCCATAATATTATTAATGAACCTTAGCGACAGTTCAGTGAGGAAACCTATCTCATGTTCCCTGTTTCTCATGATACTCACAAACTGTTTTTGAGGGAATCATGTCTCTGCAGTCATTTTTAAAACTGCTCCCTTTGCTGACTGTCATCTACTGTCATTTCATTATCCGATCATTGCAGCCCCTTTTACCACCAGTTGTCATAACATTGATCTAGATCTTCAGCAACGTTCTTAACTCCTACTCCATCACCACCAGTATTTAGAATACACTGCAGGATATTCATGCCTAGCTCAAGTTATAACTACTCCAAGAAAACAATGTCATAGCAGGGCGTACTGGCCACAGACAGGGGCAAGCGGTGCTTGTATGTGTCATTGGTCAAACGTTTCATGAAAAAACTTATTAGCATATTGTAATTCAGTTGGTCTGAGTGTCAGGCTTTAGAAAATCTGGACTGTGATGGCAGATTTGGACTAATCTCAGATCTTTTCAGCCAGATCTGGTTAGAGATAGTATGAAGAGGAAAAAAGTCCACAAGGGAAGCAGGATATAGTGGCACGATTTGTTAAACAGAGGCCATTCACTCTGGAGAGCAGGGTATTAATCCCATGTGAACCCACAAGTAAGTGTTAACTTTTAGCTTGACTACTTTTGCACGCTTGAAGTGTGCATATGTTCGTATTCATCTGGTAGCAGGAGCTTAGGACAGAGAGGGGAGAGCTGGATGAGGAGGAGGGCTGCATTTTCAGATTCTGGCAGGTTTCCTTTTTTTGTTCTTGTTGTTTTTTTTCGGCCTTTTCCAGATTTCTACCTTCCCCAGCTTTAAGTCTTTCCTGATTGAACTGATGTTGGGTGATAGTGCCTGACACACACACAGTCCTCCCAAGTGTGTTGGACGAGATTGAGTTCATGGCTGTGTGCAGGCCAGTCAAATTATTCCACAACAAACAAGGAAAACCATTTCTTTATGGACTTGGCTGTGTGTTCATGTTGAATCAGGAGAGACTCTTGCCCAAACAGTTAAACCACAGTATTGTTTGAAATACTGCTGCATGATTGCGTGATAACCCACATCTGGAACATATAGGCGTAGCTACATAAGGAGCAACCCAGTCAAAGTATAGTACAATATGTATGTCATATGGTGTTAAATGTATTATAGTGTGTGAAAATATATCTTTTATCCACTGTAAAATACAGAATAAAGGACTGTAAAACACACAAAATGGCACATTTGAACATCATTTTAAATTCAGTGTGGACTGGCATGTCGCGGCTTGTCAAGTTGAACCTAGCTTTATAAACAGCCCTAATTGAATATTAAAAATAGATCCTGCAGGATGTGACAAATTTCACACCATGTTCATTGTTTTTATTCACCCACCTCAAGTGTAAGTTCATTAGCAGCTACAGCACGTTTCAGTCTGGCGCAGTCCTCAGAATCGAAGCTACAACATTCAAGGTGGAGAGGACAGCGTTGTACTTCAGATCACAATTTTAACCGGTGACCATGTTGTCACGGTCAGTCGCTGAAAATTCAGAGAAAGTTTCTCATGTGAAAATCAAGAAAAGGAAATTTCACTTGAAAGCGTCCCATTTGCAAAATCAAAGGCTCTCTCCACTCATTGAGTACATGTGACTAGAATGTGTAACAGCTCCCTTCTGTTCTCCCCCTGGCCATGCAAGTAGCACATCCAGTTTGCATACATTAGTCAAAGCCATGATGTGGATTTATGCATCACTTTGATGTGTTTTTGTTTGTAATCCACTGTCCCTTTTTGTGGCATTAGGGCTCAGGATGGGTGGAATTCAAAGCGAGAAAGATGAGTTAATGACATAGAGAGAAAAGCTGGACTTAGATAAAATGACAAATGTCTTATTAAGTCAACATTAAGGTCACATCAGCCGGGGCATCGAGATGCAAGGAAACCGCATCCCAAGCCTGGCAACGGGAAGGATTATGAAAAACATCATGAGAAAACCACATTGTACGCGATGGAAGAAGAAATTGGACTTCTTGGCAGTAATAATAGATAGATTCAACACTCCAGTGCACTATTTTGAATATTAGACCAGTTTTATTATTTTTCATGAGGGCAAAAATGCATTTCTTTCATTTTTCATACACTGAGCTCATATTTGCGAGACACATTCATTGCACAAAATTTCAAAATGAGTTTTAGTTCAACATTTACAGTGCAGTATGTGCCGACTAATAATTAGATTTCAATTTACAATATTTCAGCCCATAAGTAAAGATCTTGCTTAACTGGCCCTGTTTATGACTATATTAATTAATTTAAGAGTTAAAACCATCTCCACTGTGTCTCCGTCATGTTTATATCACATAGCTCTTTTTGGAATGTCCCAGAACTGTTTAATAACTCAGCAATTATGCAACCTCATGAATCTTAAACTGTCAGTCTCCCAGCGCACTATGAAGAAAATTATTACCGCACACTTTCTAAGATTAGCAGTTAATGAGCTTGACAATTTCTAAAGTTCGGAGTGTCGCAAAAAATATGACCCAAATTTAATCTCGCACCACGAATAGTAAAACTGTATCAAATGTAACTGTATGCATATCAACTTTTTAATATACTATAAATATGCATCAGAATGTCCTTACGCTGCACCCGCCGGTTCAGGGCACCGATTCTGGTACTGAGCAATAGGGAGCATCTTAAAAAGCGGAGAAATGGATTTAAAACAAGGGACACGCCTGCCACTGGACTTTGATGAAACTTCTTGGCCGAGGAGGATGATTTTATTTTTCCTCAGGGGCCCTACTGTAAGCGCATACAGATATACTGTTCAGTCAGCAGTTAAGTGGAGGCCCATGTGACCATTCAGCTGCAAAGTGCAAATTACTTAAAGGCCCAGTCTGTAATTGCAGTAATGTGCCCCTGCTGGAACACTGTCACTCCCATATTGGCTGCTTTATTATAGCGATTAATTATACTAAAGAATATTTAAAGGCTAAAAAATAAATACTGCACATTAGAGGATTTAAACACAATATTTCCTTAATTTTATCTGGTCGCCTAAACCTAACTATATACCTCTAATTAATCCCCCTCCGACTATCATTTCACATCACAGGCAGTGAGAAAAAAGCCTGTTCAGATTTGCCCATTTTAAGAATGTGGCTGCACATCTTTGAAAATCAAATCAATAAAGAAAAAGAGTGCAAGAAAATAAAATCTGTTTTAATAATTAAAAGGGAGATGTCAACATTCAGGTTTCTAGCAACTGGGGAATCAAGATTTGGAGGAGAAGACAGATTTATAATTGGCAACAATCACTGTTGGAGCAGGTAAACAAATTCTTTAAAGCAGCAGGCAGTCAGAGGAGGTAACTGGGTGCTGGTGGAAACACCAGGGCAGAAATCCAACAAAGATGATCCGACAGTGCTGGCTGAAAGCTGAACCTGCTTTAAACACAGGGGCTGAGTGTGAATGAGGAGCGGCTGAGCAGATGACTGGATCAGGTGATCCCAAGAGGAGGGAAACAACTAGAGGGCAGGAGCCAGCATGTCAGTCCAATGCCAGACCTGCTGTATGGGCAGTAAGAGCTCAGTAAACTCACATCATATGCCATCATTGGTACCTTGTTGAATTTCCTATTTTACATTAAATAGGGGTGAATTTGATGAAGTACATCACTTTTCATGTTTTTAAAAGATGCCATAGAGCAGTACTAGAAAAGAAGCTTTCAAGATGATCTGCTTTTTGCTGCCTGAGGAGACAAGGAAAAGAAAAACTGTTCATTTTTATGAACAGTCATTACAGTAGTGATCCATTCACTTTAATGAGAACAATTTTTGTACTGTACTGTACTCTGTATTATAACTGTGTGATAGCCCAGTGATTTGTTAATCCACATTGGACAATTCTGCACTTTGTGATTTATGTCAGTCATCACTGCCAGTACAGTAACCCTTAATATACCTTAACTATATGTCATTTTCCCGTAACTTCTATCTTTTCCTAACTTAAATCACAGTATTGTTTGTATTGCACAACTATTTTGCAAAGCAATTTCAAAAACATTACTCAGTGTTAGAATAATTTACCACTGAACATAGTCCTGAGTTTTGTCTGTACAATATTCACATTTTTATCTGGCAGTAGGACACTGTGCACATAAGTTTCCATTTTTAAAAGCCAAACTAGTTCTAGCTCTGTACTGCCATACGTTTCTCTGTGAATATGCCTAGGAAAAGGCATGTCATGTGTTACATTTTGATTTGAATCAGTTAGAAAACAAGAAATGACATGCTACTTGTACATAAATAAGACAAGAATTGATGTTGCTCTGATAGGATTTCAGTATAAAGTCAAACAACTATATGAACAAAATTAGCATAGACTGTCCTGTGATGATGACACCAGCTGTGACACTCGTCAGCTTGTACTCATGTAACAATGTAATATTTACTTTGTTGTTACATGATAACTCAGTACTCATGGGTCGAACCACACCCATCCTTAAACTTAACCCTGATTTTGCTTTCCCCTGTAAAGTTGTGTGTCTGCGTCTTGTACAGTTGCAACACTACTGGGATGACAAAACCTGTTCATAGGTAGACAGACAGACATAAACACCTGCCAAAGAGCTCAAAACTAGGACTGAATCATTTGAAGAAAATACATAATTGCACATTTTTTTAAGTCAAGTTTTGTTTCAAAAGTTTCCAACATAAGATAAAATCAAAACTGTGATTGTAAACATTTAAACTCTGGGTCAGATGCACTACATAATGTATATTCTCAATTGTAGCCTTTGAGATTCAGTAATTGGACTGTTTCAAATCACAATTTCTATTTGAAAACAATTATTTGTTCAGCCCTACAGAAAACCACCTTTGTCATAGTTTCTGCTGCAGTAGTTGTCTCCAGGATGGCATTTTGTATAGATGACACACTTAAACAAACATACACATAACAGACACACAGGCTCACAAATAAAAACAATACTAGTTGTACAGTCCTGACCGGTAATAATCTGGTAAAAACTGGACATTGCAGTACTGTTGAGCACTTCAAGCAACCCAGAACTGCATTAGGCAGGAAGTAAGATGACAGTTTAAGATTATTTTATTTTATTTTAATTCATGATCTTATATAAAATATTGATCCTAAAGAATCAGGCCGGCTGACGTGCATATGATGATGCTTTTTAATATGGATGAGCATAAACAAACACTGTTGATGGAAAACATGTAGACAGACAGGAGTCAATAAGGCCCGTTAATTAGACAAGAGCAGCCCAAACACAACTAGATTACCATCTAATTACAGAGCTGAAAGTAAGACATCAATGCACATGATCATTTCTGACACTTCAGTGTTTGCACTGAAACATTATGCGAGACGAGAGAATGTTTATTTAGTTTGGGACTAATGGTAATTTGCAACAAATACAGGGCTTTTTGCACTGTGATATGCATATGAAAGCCAATGCAGCCCCATAAAAGGAGATGCCATCCAATATCAATCCTAGATAAGCACTTGACATATTCATCTGTTTTGGTAGTTTGGTTGTTCATGTCAAGTATTGTTTATTCAAAATCAAAATACGCTGATGCTTTGATGCTATCCTTTCTCTCACTGGAAACAGTATCGCTCACAAAGAAATTATCTGGAGAAGCGTGGTGATCTCACTGAATGATGGCATGAAGGCAGAATGTGGCGCAGTCTCAGATTCCACATACTAAAAGCTCTGATGCTAATACTCTATAAATACTCATAGCTGATCGCTGTATGGCCCATTTTTCCTAATGTAATTTATCTGCATTTCAGGCCACAAGGCAATCATTTCTCTCTTAGCAATGGAACAGCAGTGCTCTGAGAGACGCCAGCGACCAGAATAACATACACAAGTCCAAAAAGCAGAACACAGTTTCCTGCCATTTATTTTGGTACAATATGGCCTTAAATTCAGCAAACTCACCAAGCTATTAAAATAAGTAAGAAGTTTCAAATTGATGTTAGTTAAAGTTCAGTTGATTCTTTATTTGTCCTATGATGAGTCTTGTAGTTTTAGTGCCTCAGTGCTCCATGCAACTTATTGCTGCCAATCACCTGATACAGAGAGCATTTGGTCCATCCATGCATTGTCTTACACTTATCCAGGGACAGTTTCAGTGACAGCATTAGGGGCAGGTCACTTCAGATGTCCCTCTCCCAAGCATCATTTTCCAGTTCCTCTCCAAAGGAATTTGCAGGCCAGATGAGACAAAAAATCCCTCCAGCGAGGGTTTGGGTCTACCTGGGGTCTCCTCCCAGTTGGACAGGCCAAGAAAACCTCCAAAGGAAGGCACTCAGGAGCGCATCCTAATCAAATATCCAAATCACCTCAGCAGGCTCCTTTTAATATGAAAGAAGAGCAACTCTCTACTCTGAGCTCCCTTTGTATGTCCAAGCTTCTCACCATATTATTAAGGCTGAGCATACTTATCCAGCAGAAGAAACTCATTGCAGCCTTGTTCTTTTGGTCATAACCCAGAGCTTATGACCAAAAGTGAAGACTGAAATGTGTAGATCGACTGAAAATTGAAAGCTTTGCCTTCCAGCTCAGCTTCCTCTCCACTGCGACTATCTGGTACAACACCCACATAACTGTTGGTACTGCAGAGAATTAGATGTCCAAGCCAAAACATAAAAGGCCATTTTGTCAACCACAGCAACTAACTTCAAGTAAAGTCTAACACTTTCATAAAAAAAATCAGAAACGTTGTATTATAGTTATAATAAAACATATGTATAATGCAAACAATTAAGAGAATTAAACATATTAGCTGTAAAGTGGTTGGTTGAGGTGAAAGTTGCATGTTAAGGCCAAAGTCACTGCTGGATCATTGTGGATTGTACACTACAAGTAAAGGAAACATAGTAAAGGATGCAGTAATTTCATCCATTAAACGTTCCTTGTGATCTATATAACCTACAGTCACTAGGTTTGCCTCCAAGACATTTAAAATCCACAGTTTACCACACTCTCTCTGCTTAAAACCTACATAAATAGTACTTATTTTCCAGTGAACTTTGCAGTGCTTTTATGATACCATCTGGTATACCATTAGCTCTATCAAACCAGGCTTTCTCTTGGTCACAAAGTGCTTTTGATGACCGCCAGACCTCTTTAAAACTTGCTTTAACCTTCACAATGACAAAATGCATACATGAGCACAGTCCTTCAATATTCCTTCTCAGGTTCAGAATTCATACTAATGAAAATGTGAAAGATTAGATCAACAAAACTCTTAAAGTTATGCTGAACACCTTGCTGAAAGCTCTGAATGCACCTGTTATCATTCTGCTATGGGGGGGAAAAGCTGCAGTGGCTTGTTTGTATTTCTTTAAACCAATGCCATTTATCAAGTCCACAATGTGCCCAGTGCAACAGTGCACCTTTAAAACAGTGTCAGTGGAGAACATGTTTTGGTTGAATATGTTTGAAAAATAATAGTTTCCATTACTGGAGGACAATCATGCAAGAACATTACTATTTGCAAATGTTGTAAACTTTTTCTTTGGAGCTCTTTAGAATTATTCACCAGAAGAACCAAGCAGACATGCCTAATGGTTGTTGGCATATCTGGCATAGCATTTGAATGGTTTTCATCCTATTTGACTGACAGGAGTTTCTTCATCTCTGTTGGAGACTTTGTGTCTAGTCCCTCCCCTTTGTCATGTGGTGTCCCACAGGGCTCAGTCCTGGGGCCTCTGTTATTCTCCTTATATTTATTACCCTGGGGACAAATAATAAGTCAATATGATGTTGCATATCATTCATATGCAGACAATATCCAGCTCCACTTTTCATTCAAACCCACTGAGCCTTTCAGTTTATTGGGGCTCCTTGACGGCCTCAATGCTATTAGGGTCCGGATGGCAGAAACTCTCTGCAGCTCAATGATGATAAGATGGAGGTTCTGGTTGTTGCTCCAGAAAAGGTTGTTGCTGAGATCATGCAAAATATTGGACATCTTTCCACTGCTGCTCACTCAAACGTGTGTAATCTAAGAGTAATGTTTGATAAATCCTTGTCATTTGATACCCACATGAAGCACCTGTCCAAATCTTGTTTTTCCTTTTAAGAAATATGAGTAAACTGAGATCTGTAATTTCGACTGTTGAGCTTGAGATGATTATACATGCCTTCATCTCATCTTGCTTTGACTGCTACAATTCACTTTTCATTTCACTTAGTATTTCTGCTCTCAGTCGTCTGCAGGCAATCCAGAATGCTGCTGCAAGATTACTAACAAGATTAAGTAGATGCTGTCATATCACCCCAATACTAAAATCCCTTCACTGGCTCCCAGTCACATTTAGGGTCCAGTTCAAAATTTTAACTATCACCTACAGTGCGTTAAACAATCAGACTCCTGCCTATGCTGCTGAGCTAGTCCAACCTTACCAGTCTGCTCGATCTCTCAGGTCAAATATGTTAAATTTGTTGTCTGTCCCTTGGACTCACCACAAGACATGAGGTGATCGAGCTTTTGCAGCCATAGCACCTAAATATTTGAAGGCTCTGCCAGTACCTTTACGGTCTGCTGAGTCTCTGGTGTCTTTTGAAAGCCAGCTGAAGACACACATGTTTATTCAATCATTTGGGTCATTTGTATGCTGTCGCACTGTACTTGTTTTATTTATTTACTTATTCATTCTTTCATTTTTGCTTTATACTGTGCTTTTAATGATGTATTGTGCAGTCTCGTACTCTTAACTTCGTAGCTTGTGGTGTTTTTTTTAATCATTTTTGTGTTTTCTTGTATTTTTAATTGCTGTTTTAAAGCACTTTGGGACCATTTGTCTGCGAAAAGTGCTTAAAAATAAAATTTACTTACTAATGACAAAATTTTCATCAAAACTTGCCATTTTCAGTGTGTAGGTTGCTAGCTTGTTGTTCTAAATTGAAATGGGTATCATGCAGACAGTGGTGGGGGAGAAGAATGCAGCATGGCAGGCTTATCCCCACAGTCTACATCCAGTGAGTAAGACTTCTATTATATCCACATAGATTCGGAAGATATGCTGTGTGCTCAGGCTGATGCTCTACTCTTCCTGCATTGCATGGTGTTTAACACAGTGTCAGCTACCACACTCTGATGGGTGCTCCAGCTTCCAGCCATGATCCAAAGACACGCATGGCAGGTTAATTGGTGAATCTAATTTGGCTGTACATGAGTGAGTGTGAACGGTTGTCTGTCTCCTTGCATTAACCCCGTGAAGGACTGGCGACCTGTCCTGGGTGTACCTCGCCTCTCACCCAATGTCAGCTTCAACTATTTGTGACCCTCTGCACTATAAAGCGGGTATAGCTAATGGATGGATGGATGTTACATATGAGAATGTAATTTAAACAACTGCACTTCCATTATATATGTCTGACATATCAACAAACCATTATTGCCCTGATTAGCATATTCATGTGGCCTTAATTAACAATTCAGTTCCGATATGTATTATTAAGGGAAGTGTGGATATCTTCAGTGTAAAAACAATTGTAGAACGTTGTTACTTATACGAATTGAATTGATGACATTAATTAACATTAATTAGCATTAAATATTAAAAATTGTAATTCGAATTGCTAATAGCCAAAGCTACACTATGGTTTGCTTGGAATTCTAACTAGTCAAAGATCAAGATGTTGATATCCACGGTACCGCTGCTGACTAAATGTTAAAAAAGCCTGCCACAGCTATCACATTACCTGCTGGTTCTATGACTAGAAATCAGTCTTACCTTTACCTTAAGACTAGAATGGACACATTGAAATCAGAGACACTCGTTCCTCTAAAGACTTTGAAGTTCTTGTGCTGATACTTGAATCATATTTTTCACAGTTTTAATCAGTGTGTGTTGGTCTTTGGTATCAATCAGACCTCTTAATGGAAAAAAAAGCTTGAGTAGCTAACTAACTTAAAAAGACAAATTTAACAAGTGTGCGGTAGAAGGGTGGGAGTAATCAAATGGTTCCCTGTTTGCTTGCCAGACTTTGTTTACAACCGTTTGGGGAGTAAAAAGAGACAGAGGGAGATGAGACATTGATATTTTCTCAAAAGTCTCATTTTCCCAATAATGAGAGTCAAATAGCAAAGTTTGTTCTGAAGGTCTGATCATCTGAAGCAGTTTCTCAGACGAAGCTGCCAGCAGAAATGGTATACAGTATATTTGTGCTCCTCTAAGTGTCGTTTGACCTACTTCAAGAACATTACAGGGCATTTACTGATGCACTCAAGATCTGAAAAATGGTAACATGATATGACAAAGAGAAGACCTTTTCATACTCCTCTTATACCCTTCAGTGACTCTTTTTCAGATTTAATTAAATGTCTTGAATGTCTTTAACATAAGTCATCAGTGAAAGTTCAGTTTTGTAGTTTTTTTGGAAAGTTATCAGGGAATAGCTTTAAACCAGAGGGGAGTCGAGAAATCCAGGCCTGCAAGCTGTAGAGAGCAGAGTTAGAGAGAGTAAACATACCCTCACACTCTGCGCTCTACAACCAGGGACTTAGGCTGAGTTTGTTTTCAGCTTTCTGTATTTACAATCAGAGTCAGGAAAACTTTATTAATCCCCACAGGAAAATTGCTTTGTTGCTCAAGATTGTGGAAGTTGTAAGAATATACAACTTCAGCAAAAAAAGGAGGGACAGTAATAGTGGACAGTCGCAGCAGGAGAGGCTCCTGTCACCTTTGGTAGGTAAGTCTGCAAATGATGTGAAAGTGGGAAGAGTTTTGTAAAGTGTCACATTACTGAAGTCCCTGATAAATTATGAAAAAAAAGCATCAGGGTGCAGAATCTGGAGTCCTGCAGACACAGAGTGGATAACAACACTCAGCCGCTGGGTTATTGGATGGAGGGATGGCCACAGTAACCAACTCCTTGGGTATGTGGCATGGATGCGGCCCATACACTGTACATAAAAGATAAGGTAAAAGTAAAAGGTAAAATTCTTTCTAATGGTCAGCAGGGGGCGACTTCTCTGGTTGCAAAATAAGTCAGATTTCATAGAAGTTAATGACAGAATAGTTCTGATTCTCCCTTGATCTGTTACTGCAATAAACATTTTCCTGACAGGTTTATGGCTTCAACTGCCAAACAGAAGACTTTCTGAATACAGCTTGATGTTCATTTTGTAAATTATGATCCTTCTTAGAGTAAAATAGATTACAAAGTAGGGCATGTTTTAGGGCGGGTTGTGATTGACAGGCTGCTAGTGTATCACTATAGTGCATGGTGTCCTTGAGCTCTCTGGACAATTCTACAGCTCACTTGTTACATCTTGTTTCAGAAGATCAAGAAGGTGAAACTGGATGTGTTGTTGGCAGTTCATATGGGGATACCACAGTCCAGCATCTATCTATTATATACACTCTATGATGTAATCCCAAGGCTAACAGTTCACTGTCCGGGCTGCAGATATGTTCCTTCACAGGAGTGTCAGCAGGGTGGCACCATTCACTATTCAAAACATTCTTTTCACCAGGAGTGAAATTTAATGATTTACTTTGTCCTTGCAGGAAAAAACTGCAGGAAAATTTTGCAAACCTGGAATAGCATGTGCCATTATCTAACACTTATGGTCGCACCAGTGTGGGCAGATGTGTTATGAAAAGAGAGTACAGATTTACTTTGCATACTTTGTAAATACCTTAAGGGTTGTCTGTGATCTAACTCACCTTCAACGACACCTAAATTGTCTCTGTTTTTAGTCCCATCTCATCACCACAGCCTTTCCTTAGCCTAAAATAAATAGCTTTAGTTAGCTAAACCTTAACCAGTACTGCATTCCTTTTGACACTGTGGTAGAAATAAATAAACCATGCTAGATGGCTAGGTCATGATAGATTTCCATGAAGTTTGGTACTGACGTTATTGTCCTCCTTAGGATGTATTGCAATAAGTAGATGATCTCATGAGTTGCTATCTTGCACCACTATCTGGTCCAGTTTTCAGTTTCTCATACAATAATGCCTGCATAATGAATGACATCCCCATCAGCCTTAGCTCTGAGTTATTGGTAATAAGTGAATGCTGGAATGCCAGAACTCTAAACTAAGACGATGATCGTGGTTAAATATTACACCTCCACATCAGCACATTCAGTTTGTCACGGTGGGCGTATTAGCATGACATAGCACTTGGCTCAAAGTGCTCTGTAAATACATTGTTTGGAGACAGACAACATCAATCAGAGCTCTTAATATTTCAGTAATTATTCTGGAGCAAATGGGGCAAAAGAAAGCAGCAATGTGTTAATTTGAAGATAAATTCAAATCAAGTTATTGTGACTAATAACAAGAAAACAAAGCTGTTTTTTTTTTCCTGGTGAACGTATCCTAACAAATGGAGTGAGCTGGCAGATTGTTGCATCTAAGATTTTTTTTATGAAAGTTTTCTTCTGGTTTGCCTGATGCTAATGAAGCGACACTAACTCTCCAATACACAGCGAAGCTTGATTGCCCAGTGTACACATCGCAGTGTGTTTGTTGCTGCATTGGGTGATTTGTGCTGGAAAACAAAGCAATATTAATTTTGCTGATGAATGTTTTAGTTACAGTTAGATTGAGCGAGCAGAGCTGCATTATGCATAAAAGATTCGGAATTAATTACATTTATATAACTTCACCCCGTGCATACACTTGAACCTGGTAGACAGAGTTTATGAAGGGAGGGAGCAGACAGCCGGCAGTGAATTGGACTTTTTTTTTTGTGTTCAACTTTCACATTTTTGCTCTAAAGTTATACACTGCAGCTTTAGGGGAGCAGAGGGAATCAATGTGGTAAGGTCTGTTGTCTTATACCACTTTGTACACCAGAAAGCAAACAGTCAAGTAATTGGTTCCATTTGAAGTTGAACATGGGGGAATGTGGGTAGCAAGTCTCTCTCTGGCTGTTAGCACAACAGATGTCAGGTTGCATGTGGCTAAATATACTCTTTGGGGCTTTGTTATTTCCTCAGATATTGATTCCTCCCCGTGTGCCCGGTGACTGAAGAGCCTCTTTGTATTTTCACTTTGAGGAGGCCATTGCAAAATTTGTATCTCTGGGTCCCTGGAATTGATTTAATTTATTCTTTAATCACCAAAAATCAGTCAAGATGCTGCTGTGTTGTCAAAAAATCAACCCGGTATCTTCATATTTTTCTTGAATATCATAGACTTCACATTTCTGAACGTCAGGTAGACTCCCATATTTCAACGATTTGAGTCATCCTAATCCCAAAGTAATCACTGTTTACGGATGTACAGGCAGCAACAGGCAATATCTGGCACCAGCTGCCTCTTTAGACACCTGTCAGATCTGTTTCAACCTCTGATCTGTATTCATTTGAAGGCCTTAATACTGGCTGAGATGGATCTGAAGGAGCTTGTTTGTGCCGCACCCACTGCATCTCATTGCAAGTGAGGATGCACATTTATCATTGTTATAAAACCATCTTCTCCGTTTTTAACATTCCTACAGGTATGGAACCAAGGGAGGCTGCAGTGATTAGAGTTATTGTTTTGTAATAAAGGAAAATGATTGTTTTTCTGTGAAAACTGAGGCAACGCTGAATCAGACTTGCTGTAAAATTAATTTGGCAAAATGTTTCTTTTTTTTCATGAAATTAGACCCCTCTTTCCCCCCTTTCAGCTTATGGCCATTTTGAGGTGTCTGCATTCAGATGGAGCTGCTTGTTTTCATCTCCTCGTGTGGCTCAGGATAACACCCTCGGAGGTCTCTACTTGACACAGAGACACTGAAGGGACTTCTTTTCCTCTGAGGAGAGCATTATTTATGCGACAGCAGAAGACCTCAGAGGTTATTACCTTGTTTATACCACAGCCACTAAGAAGAAAAATACTCATCTATCTAGAGAAATGTATTATATCCAGCAACAACAGTGTCTTCATTGTTGGGAAAATTATTTTACCAACATACAACAAATTGGTTCTCTGCAGGATGCTAAAGCTTACAGGAATACCTCACAGGGTTTACAAAGAAAATAAATGAAGCACAAAACGTGTTGTTCTGCCTGATGCACTACTGGTTCGTATAATCTAACAGGAAATAATAACACACCTTAGAATACTGCAGAGATGTAAAAGATCAAAACTGGAAACAAGAAATTGATCTGTTCCAAAATGCAAGCACATGACAGCAGATGTGCAATGGTTGTCACAGATCACATTCCTAATGGCGGTGGTATTAAAAGTGCGGGTCAGGACCCCCAGAGAGGGTCGCAAAAGATTTCCAGAAATTACTATATAAATCATTAAACACAAATCTCAACTAAATGTGGTGGATGATCTCAGAGTGGCTGTCTCTGAAATTAAACCCAGAATGGACATGCTGTGCTCACCCATCTCATTAGGTGAGTTTAATGTTGAAATGAAAGTAATGATTTGAAATTCCTAAAATGTGAGTTATGCCCATGACAGTTCAAATGAAGGAGTCTGCTGCTCATTTCACAGACATCAGCTGTGAATCTGCTGCTCCACATAGTGTGTGTTTACTCGGTACTACAGGTTATACATACAGATTGCTTTGATACGTTCTCCTACTAGCTTATATTAAATTACTATAAATGATATTATAATTGTTGGACTGCCATTAAGTCATTATGCCTGTGTTTTAATAGTCCGACTAGCCTGACGTTTGTGTGCTTAAACCACCTCTGGGGTATACTGGAGGCTATAAGTCTCTGGCACTGTGATTTTGAAGCTTGAGACCTCAGTGTAGGAGTGTAGTGTAGTGTAGGAACCTCCACTTTAAGGTACCTGTTGAGTTTTTCTCAATTAAAGATGCTTCTGCACCACCTACAGTCAAGGCTGGAAGCATTATCTTCACAGGTGGTCCATCCATCTGTACACCCAATTCTTCTGAATGCAGCTTCTCTCAAACACCTGGAGGAATTTCAGAAAATGTGGCTCAAATGTTCACATTTACTGAGAGATGTAGTGGTTGGAATTTGGCGATCCAAGGTCACTATGACTTCACAAAATGCATTTTTGGGGAACAATTCAAGAACTCATTGGCTATTCCTGACACGATTTCACACAAATGTCTTATAGAACAAAATGGATTGATAAGAGATGATATCCAAATGGTCAAAGGTCAAGACCAGACAGACAAGAATGCTAACTGGTAGTAGAAACATGCAAGCATGAGATGAGAGTATGGAAATACAAAATACATCATACAATCTGATCACAGGCCCTTTTTTAACACCTGTTACCTACTTTTATGTGTGTCTTGGGTCAAGAGAAGCAATGCAGGAAACTCTCAGTGTGCAAGTGGCGGTCACAAGACAGCCACAAGATGCCTCTACCCTCCACTGTTACTTGTATTGCTCCCAACCCTTCATCTTGCATGTAAGAGCAGCTACTGTATAGACCTATTTTTCCTTTCTCTAGGTAGGGCTTATCTGTGCTTTTTGGCAGAAGCAGCAAGATATATTTGGGTTCCTTTTGTCTGAAGAACTTTACACTGTAGTTACACCTGGGTTAAAAATCTGATCACTATGTAAGGCAGTCTGGCTGATCCGATCACGTTCTCATGGTAATGTGTTCCTTGGACGTTTATCCATCGCATTAACAAGGATTTTCCCCCATCCAAATGCAGACTGTATGTTAATACCCGGTGTAAATGGGGTCATAATGGGCTGAAATGCCAGTCAAATCAGCATCTCTACTGATATTTCAAAAGCCATTTCAGTTCAGCACCAGAAAGATGGGAACAGATCGTCTACGGAAAAAGCTATCTACTGCAGGCTCAGGTTTCAGCTCAGTTTCTGAGGTGTTGCTCCTTGAAGTGAGAGAATGTTATGAAAGAGTTATTTCTCCGAGAAAGAAAAGAGGAAGAGGGAACACTATAAGAGACAGAGGAGACAGTTTAGAAAACCAAAGAGAGATTAGAACAAAGTAAGTCTAAAGATGTGTTTTAAATGATGCTCACAGATTTAACTTTGCTAAGATGTTGTGAAAACAAAAGTGCCTATTTTCCAACCTAATTCTTAAAACTAAAATGTAATACTTTCAGTGGAAATCTCTATAAAAGAACCTTCTAATGCAGTCTGCAGTAAAGGCTGACCTTAGATATTCCACAGAACATCATATCTTTCCCGGGAGACCCTCACAGCCCATTGGCATACATTTCACAGAGCTGAACTCTGACCTGCGTGGAAGTCTGCTGCCAGGATGAGGAAAGACTGTGAGGACAAAGACAGAGAGAAAAATCAGACCCCTTTCGGCTATTTGTGCTACCTTCACCAGTGCCCGCTCGCACAGCGGGTTCCCTCCTGTGCCCCTTTTGACTGATGTGCTGAGAATTAGATTCTGTCACTTAAAAGCTCACTGGGGCAACACCCCACAGACTTTTTACCGGGTAAAGGCAGGGGGCTGCCCCGGTGGTATCTGGAGAAATGAGAATGGGGTCACTTTGCGTTTCTACCTTCTATGTGTGGCTGCTGCTTCAGTGGACACTGACAAATGCTGAGGACTGTGTAGTACAGAAATAGTTTTGTTCTACCACAGTATAGAAAAGCACACAGTACAATACAGCTGTGTTATACATAACAGAACGGCTAAAGCAACCGCTGTGAATTACAGCTATCTGCTTGTTTTTCGTGCACTCCACTGTAAGTTCATGGAAATGGAACTACAGGCTTTATGTGCATTAACTTGAGTCAATATTTCCAACCACAGAGGACACGACAATGATCCTTGATGTAGAATTACACAATTAAATCCTCCTGTGTGCGCAGAGGAGAAAAGCAGGGTGGTATCTGCTCTGTGTGCTATCGCAGGCCTTAGGAGACAGCAGCACTTGGCGAGAATGAATATTCCTGTTTCTGCTTCGGTGCTTAAACCTACACAACAATGTCATCAAAGTGCCACATGTTGAGAAGCCGAATTTGCTTTGCTTAGTGAAATCATGTTTGTTTGTTTTTGTACTAAAAACGCTGAAATTTATATATTCTGACAGAATTTGGAATACAACTTTTTATAAGAATAGTTAAAGTTATTTGCTTTCTTCCTAAGGGTGAGATGAGAAGATCAAGAGTATCATGTTATAACAGCCAGAAACTCTGAGTACCTGGGAAACTATGTCCATCTATTATAGAATGGTCATTGCCAAGAAGACTATTCTTAAAGTCTAAAATAAAGAAAAAACACCTTGTTATGAAACTTGGCTCATTGAACTTTCCAGTACTTTACATGTAGGAAATATTATATTTGAGATGTCAGAGATTCTGACAGATATGGCAGCCATTTCTTGACTATATCACAATACTGAGGGAACCCTCATAACAACTCAACCTCTGTTTGCTTTTTGTGCTAAAGTGAAGTTCAGAAATGTGTTTAAACCCACTGTAATTGAACAAACGGAAACCATAGCAACTTATTTGAAAAAGGTTTTGTTGTTTTCCTCCCCCGGAGTGGGATGAGGCAGGTGTTGTTGTTATTCATTTGCTGCCTTAATGTGTTAATTTTTTCATTTTGTGTTCCATAAAAACAAAGGCAAATTGAATTGTTAATGTAAATTAAATGTGGAGAATGTGATTCCAAGACACTTTTTGCCAGATTTAGTCAATATCTCCTCGCGGTCCAATAGCTGCGGAGTGGGTGCCATAAATGTGGAAGAAATAAAGTGGCTCAGACTGATCCACACAGTACTATTCCATATTCGTGCTTGTGTACTGGACATGGGGAAAGGAGGCGGTGGAACTGGATAGTGACACATGTTAACTATCTGAATAGGCTAACCAGCTAATTAAGTACAATCTTTCTTAAGAATTGCAGACTTGACCTTTAAGCATGGACATATAGTCAGATGGTACCAAACCTTATTGTGACTGACAGATCCCTTTTCTTCTAGTCTTCTTTCTAAGTCAGTCTAGCCATGGCCTGGCTCTTGCTTCTGCCCCATCCATTTATGTTATTTGAGATCCAAAACTAAGCTCTATAGTTGCGAGGCCCCAATACCAAGATTGCTTTTGTGCATTTTTAAAGGCTAATAATTAGAAATTTGCCTCTACTGGAACCATTCAGTCATTTGGACCTACTAGAAACAATTTTGTCCCCTAAGTCCTCTTTAAATTTCATGGCTCTGGGAATCATATTTCTGCAGATATTGAACCAATAAATTGGATTGGCAGCTTTTTGAGGGTGAAAATACAAATATTCCAGGGTTGAACATATGAAATTCTCAGAATTGAGCCAAAATATATTTACAGACCTTGGTTTTTAGGTCCCAGATGACAAATAGGTAAACTCTGAACAAAACCTGAGATGGTGCAGCAACATATTTCCCGAATTCTGTCCGAAAGTATGTGAAGGTTGACTTCAAAACAACATCAGCGACCCTGGTGTGTTTGCCAAACCTGGCCCAGTGATCCAAGCTGAAGTGGTGGATTGTTGCTCACAAATGCTATTTTTCAATACTTCACACATGCTTTCCTCACAAATGTAGACCGGGTTATCTTGTAAACATGAAGCCACATGTAAACACAACCATATATGACAATAAGTTAGTGCCCTCGTTGCACACAGTCAAAGGGATTTTCAGTCATTTTTGCTAATTAGACTACTGCACAGTTTAACGGTGATCATATCTTGAGGTATCATGACTTCATGACTTTATCTCTACCCTGCAAGATGCAACATGACATTCAGGAAGAGAGCCAAACTTCCAAACAAAACGTGAACACAGTCCTGTGAAGATGGATAATCAAGCAAAGTCAGTGAAATCACATTTGCAGGGCTTTTAAATTATTATTATCCAGCTCGGTACGGTTAAGTAGCTACTGAAAGCTTTTGCAGCGGTGGTGGTGGGACAGTGATGTGATGGGATGGGGGATCTGTATCAGAGGAAAGGGATGAATAGCTATTGTGACCTGCCCTCCCAAAGGGTCTGAGATCTTAGAGATAGCAGAAATGAGGTTAGTGCCCTCGTGTCTTTCTGGTTGAAATGAAGGTTGTAGTGCCTCTAAGTCCTTTCTTGCCCAGAGTAATAAAACTGTGGCCGATAGTGATTGAGATGTTAAAAATCCAAAAGGTAGAAACCTGAGCAAAGCCTCCATCGGTACTTACTGAATTTGTAAGAAGGGAATTATTGGCTGACAAAATTAAGTCTTTCTGCACCCTAGCTGACAGAAAAAAAGGCTTAATGGAGTTTTAAGGATAGAGCATAATATTGATTTGTTGAATATACAGCATGGTGAATTGTAAATTACTGGAAAAAAAACTATAAACAACTTTCCCTTTTACATGTTTCCTTATTATTAGGTTATAAAAGTATTCATTAGTTTGACAACGGCTCATGATAAGCCAACAATAAGAATCTTTTCGCTACAAAAGCATGAAGGGTGAAGTAAATACAGGTCTAAAGGTGCCCTAATTAATACTGTAGTGCTATCAAGAGGCAGTGACAGCTTTCCAACCACAAAATGGGCTCTGGGAACTGCAACAAATCCCTCAGCATTTTTTTTCTGCTGCTGGTGTGGGTTGTGAATAGGCTAGAGGACTTGAGATATGTGTTTTTCTTCAGTTAGTCACGGCCGCCTACACACTCTGGCTAATAAGAAAAAAGATTCTGTCTTAAATGTGCAATCAATTTAACGTCAATACGGCAGCGGATATTTTCTCAGGAAATTCTGAATTGTTCTCAGAGCATTTCCTTTGTCTTACATATATGAGCATTGTGACACATTCTATTTAAGCAGTTCCAGGTCTGCGATTTTAAATAGTAATGGTATAGACGTCAGCGCTCATGAAACAACATGTCTAATCTAAATAGAGCAATACATTAAGTTGTGAATCTTCTCTTTTTGCTTTAAGGAGGTTATTAATAGCAATCTTAAATGTTTTGCATATATCAGCTCAATTATTTTATCGTTTTCTTTCTGCGCAGAATAGGAAAGCACATTGTGGGTTTTGTTTGCTTTCTTTTCTCATTTTTTTTGGGTGTACTCGCTGTTAAAACAGGATTTTATGACAATTCATAGACACAGCTTGAGATGTGTCCTAATTCCATTCTAAGCAGGATGTGAGCATACAGTGTGTTCACACTGGAAATAAATACGCTTTGTGCATTTTATAAGTATGCATCCATAAAATGATCCACCTGATGAACACAAGTAAATGCTTACTCATGGTAAAATGGAAATACTGTGTCTCTAAAAACACAAATGTGAAAATTAAATATTTGTTTTTATTAGGTTTAATTGGTATTCATGTATTACATCACTTTCAGTTTGTACAAAATGATATGGTACCTGACTTGAAAACAATATATTATGCTAACTACAACAAAACACTATTTATATATTGATGACAGGTAGAATGAACCCCCTGTAATCTACATTAAAAGTATCCACTTTTCTCAGTGCACTTGGCTCAGCAGCTGATAAACACACAAGACTCCAGATGGAACTTACAGTACAACTTAAGAAACTTTTGAGGAGTTCTTCTTGCACTGAATAAACACCACACATATCATCTACCAAAATCTTCAGGGAGCAAGTAAAGCTTGGGATTCATGTGATAAACAAATATTTATTAATAAAATGTAATTAAGCCTGTGACAAGATCAAGATTAGTTTGGGGCCTCTGATTCTAAACCCGGTGACTTGTTTTCTCCACAGTGTGCCGGGCATAAATCTGAAACAAAATGGAAATATCAGCTTGCCTTCTCGAGGAAATTATAAGCTCCTGGCCATAGAGGAGTCACAAAGCTCTGTATTCACTTTTCAGACCGTTCTCATATTCTCCTGGCTGCCTCCGAGCTAATGAAAACTCACAGGATGCAAGGAGAAGCCCCCCCTGAGCGTAAACACATTCCATAATAGGCACTTCTTCAAAATGCTAACAGCCCCAGAAAAGGTCTTACCATTTCAGAGATTTAATGCAAAAGCAGAGGTGAAATTCTAACAAAAACAAGAAAGAAAACATCTACATATAGAAAGAGCACACATAGCCGACAAGATATATATAGTGAGAGTGTATTCTTGAAATGCTGAGGGGGCTTTTGTCGTAGGATGCTGTTCTTTAAAAAGGCTCTGCAGGTACCAGCTTGTATCCTCCTCAAAAATTACACTCTTTTTTCCTCTTAAAATGAGACAGAGAAGAAATAAGTTGTAAACTTTTAGCTCTCAATTCTGCCTTGGGAAAATTATTTTCTTAAGAGGAACAACTCAGTGTTGATCTCAGTTAAAGTGTCTTGACTCTCAGAATATTGATGAAAACACACACTGTGTTGAACAGCTAGTCCTTGCTCCTAATTAAAAGTAATTAAAGAAACAGCCACGTGCTTCGGTTTCCTCACAGGTTTATCTTCCCAACGACTGACTACAGACTATACTCTCGTCAGCAAAATAAAGCCCATCGTGCAGTGCTGGGTCGGGAGATACTCCCTTATTTAATTTATAATAGATGGAAATCAGCGGTCAATGCACCAGTCTGCTCCACAGTGGCTTCTTGGTTACTTTTGTATTATATTGTGCTTCTTTAAATACTCCTCACAATGGCTGGCATTAAAATGAGCTGATAAACAAGTGCTGAAACGCTTTCAGCTGACGGTGAGAATGAAATTTATAATATTAATAATTTTTCTATATTTTGAAGCCTGCAATATCTACATTTATTTTTTATGCCCTGTGTTTTACTGGAGCGTTGGTGTGTGTCGTGCTAGAATCAAGTGGAAGACCGTAAAGTGTAGAGCCATATCTCAGCCACCTGTTTATCTTCCTTTATGCATCTCTTATACAGATTTCTATAAAATGCATTCAGTGTCGCCCACAAATTCTTCGCAGGAGAAGCAAACAAACCAGGGATCCACTCAGGAGTGCACTGATCTGCAGCACCACCAGTGGTCAGAAGCTGCACCTTTATCCCCAGGTGCCCTGACAGTATTATCATTATGTACTCCTCCTTGAATGATCCCTGTGCTGATCATGATATAGATTAGATTTGCTTTCAGCACATAATACAAAGATGCAAGGGGGCGAAAGAACTAATTTCAGAAAATGTGGATAAATTACGACACTTTCTTCAACTTTGATGTTCTTCACCGTCACACACTCAGATATTTAACCAAACCACATTTTGAAGGACTTAAAATAATAATTAATGACGGCCGAGGCTGATGAAACAACTTCAGACTGTAGGTGCAACATTTTTTACATCATTTTCTGTAGCATTAACAAGGAGGACCCCGTGTTTGATACTGAATTCATGGTTCATTAGCAGGAACTGCCTGTTTCTCTGGTGTAAGCTTCCTGTCCTCAGGAAAACCACTGTCTTGGTTGAGTGGCTGCGACTCACTACTATCTTCAACTACCAGACATGCACTGTGTGCCCTGGCTCTTTGTCAAATCCGAACAGAGAGCCTCTTGGTTTAAGTAATGAGACTGGTGATTGAATATTTAAGCACCTAATTAAATTCTCTTTTTACATTGGGGGGTGCGCAGCAACTTGGTGGTACTTGTGCTTGAGTAGTACTACGTATTTGAGTGCTTGTGGTTTGGACAATGGAGAATTTTCACAATGAACATGACATTCAGGATTATAAGAGGCTAAAAAGAAAGGGAATGGAAGGATTTAGACTGATTTTTACAGTGCAGTTATTTATTTTATGGCATTAAAACAACATTTCATACATAATATCAAGGTATCCAGTATGTCAAGATCACTATCAATCCATGTTGTCACAGTTACAGTAAGTATAGAACTAACAAAAGGCAACCCGGTGCAGCAAACACAAAAACAACATTTATTCTGTTCTTCAATGGATTGCAAAAGACACATGAAACCATCTATGAGACACTCAGGAAGCGGAGCAATGCCACTGAACCTAATGATCGGAGTAAATAATCTATAAAACATTCCACTTGATGTCTAACTAAGTGCATGAATCAGTTCTCTGGAGTGTTCCAAAAAGAAAGTTGTGCTTTACCAGCCTTGTGATGAATTTCCACCCCGTGAAAAGCCAATCTAATAATAGCAGAGCCTACAATCCACAAGTTTGTCAGGGCCAATGGAGCAAAAAACATGTTAACCCAGTAGAAACACAGACATGTCATGTGTTTCACCAACCCAACACCCATGTGGCTGCGCCGCAAGCCCAAAGCACTTTGTTGTAAACAACCACAGCAATTGAAGCTCAGAAGTAGCCGGGTAGAATTTCTAAGAGGCACTCAGGTTGTACTAGAAATTTCACATGTGTGTATGAACACATCGTTGTAAAAAAAAGGTTGCAGGTTGACTGACCTATCTGAAACGCACCAGTAAGCTCCCCAGCCACAATGTTCTTTTTCTTCCGTGATAAAAGCTATGCAATATTTACATGTCGGCCCCAAAGTATGATACTAACCCTCATTTAAACCGCATGTCTTCTCTTATGCGTTTTCTCTCTGCTTGCACACCAACGTGAATGCTGTGGTAAGCATTCTCCGGCTGGATGAGCTCCTGGGATGGAGATTTCTGCTTATTAAGACATGTCCAACAAAATACAGATACAGGCAAATTCTAACCTCGACTTTTGGGGAATTCCACTTAATTCCAGGCATTACAGATATTTTTCAAATGCCCTAACTACACTGCATGCGCAAGATTTGACAATCCCCGCTGACTTCTACTGTCAGAAAAGGAAAGTGGTCTCTGAGGCTGTGATGCAAACCACTGCAGATGCACTGAGCGAACAGAAAGCAGCACTTTCAATATTTTTTGTCATTTGTCCTAACATGCAGAATTCAATAAGACATTAGCAGTCTTTACTTATATCAGTCTATATTTAACAGCTGTAGCTCACACATAATAGCAGTGAGCGAAAAATCCCCGAAGGCTTGAATTCAACTACCCAGTTATTCTATTCAGTAATAAGTGAGGCCTGAATGTAGCCAGTGAACTACAGAGGATGGTATCAAACACTGAGAGCTGAAGAATCTGCAAGTGGTAAATTTAAATATGTACCCTTTAGACACGTTTTGTCTTTGTGAGATGGCTACACCTAATGTGTTGCTATACATTAAATGGAATTTATAAAGTATGCAAGGAGAAGTATGATGTGCAAACGCCCTCCAGCACGATGATCGTGATGCAGTTTGGAGCTATCAAAGTCCTTCTATGTGTAGGCTATAATGCAGCCTACAGATTTCTTTGAAGACCAGCGAGAGCAGTGGAATGACTGGTCGACATATTGCATTCATCTTTGTATATTTCTGTACTTCAAATCACTGTGCAGATATATAGAGAGATATATGTTGTATACACCAATCAGCTACAACAATAAAACCACTAACAGATGGAGTTAGTTACACTCATTATTTCTAAGTGTAAGGATCACATCTTATCTGACAAGAACCAAATCGTGATGGCTAGATGATTGAATCACTGAGCATCTCCAAAACAGCAGGTTTGGTGGGGTGTTCCCGGCATGCATCGGTTAGCACCTACCGAAATAAGTCCAAGGGAGGACAACCGGTGAACCGGTGAATGTGTCATGGCTGCCCGAGGCTCATCGATGCATATGGGGAGTGACAGGCCAGTGGTTCAATCCCACAGAGGAGCTGCTGTAGCACAACTTGCTGAGAACCTTAATTCTGACTATCGTAAAAAGCTGTCAGAACACATAATGCTTCACAGCTTTCTGTGTATGGGGCTGTGTAAGCCGCTAACTGGTCAGAGCGCCCATGTTGATCCCCGTCCTATACTGAAAGCAACTACAATGGGCATGTGAGTGTCAGGACTGAGCCGTGGAGCAATGGAAGAAGGTTGCCTGGCCTGACAAATTTGCTTTTACATCATGTGGACGATTGTTTGCCTGGAGAAGAGATGGCAGCAGGATGCACTATGGGAGGAAGGCAAGCTGGCTGAGGCAGCATGATGGTCTGACCAATGATCTGCAGGGAAACCATGGATCCTGCATTCAAGTGGTTGTTACTTTGACACGTGCCACCAACCTAAACATAATTGCCACGCACACCACTTCATGGTAACGGTGTTCTCTGATGGGCGCTTTCAGCAGGATAATGCTTCTGCCACACTCCAAGCACAGCCCAGGAATGGTTTGAGGAACAAGAGTTCATGGTGTTGACCTGGCCTCCAAAAGTACCTAGATTTCAATCTGATCAAGCTTTTGTGCTAGAAACACAAGTCCAATCCGATTTCTCAATGCCCAGTTCCACAAGACACCATCAGAAGTCTGTGAAGTTCAGGCTTCAACGGGTCAGAACAGTTTCGGCAGCATGAGGGAAGCCTTCACAATATTAGGCAAGTAGTTTTAATGTTGTGATTTACATGTCTGCCTTGGAAAGATATTCTATTTCTCAATATAATAATAGAGAACTCCTTCGCAGTAATTTTGCACCACTTTATAGTAAAGTAGCTCATTTATTTTGCTCCTTGCGTCTTAAATTGTTGTATTGCTGTAAACAAATCTGACTTTACAAACTGCTTCTCTCAAACTAGAACATGCGCAGCTCATGGAGTCTTGAGATTTTCTTTGAATGTAAGGAAAAAATCACGTCAAAAATATGACAAAAGCAAATGAAAAATCTGATTTATTTTCTCTTTTCTGCTCAGGTATAGTTCCCTTTTAACTGTGCCCAGCAGTTCACTCATCTTGAATGATTATTCGTCTGACATTTCCGACAGCATGTGCTCCAGCCTTCCAAAAAAAAAGGTACAAGGTGTATTCCCCAAATGCTCATCAGAGAAAATTAAACACAGTGTGACTTTCAATCCTCGAAGGCAGATTATAATGAGGAGAACTCTGAATGAAGGAGTCTTCGCTATTTTCTCCAAAGATCCCAGTGGGTTGTCTCTCTTCAAAATAATACAAAATACCTCTCATGTTTAATAGAGCAGTCACGTACACAAGCCACAGAGCAAGGACAGGAAGGTTGAACCGTCTATGAAAATGGTTCTGATGTCCAGTCACCTGAAATCTGCTAAAGTACACCATGAGAATGAGTGTTTGTAAAAACACACACCTAAAATGCAGAATATATCAGCACCACAATGCCAGCCGAGCTTTTAAATATATTTACTTTTGGTTCTTTTGTACCATTTTAGGCCTCTAGACTACAAAATACATATTTTTGCCATTTCAAATCAAGACATTGCCAAAGGAGAACTTAATTATAGCCTGCATTTGTCAGCATTAGAGTGAATTTGTCTGATTGTGTCTGCCTCCAGGTCGCGAGGTCAACTCTTTAAGATTCATTCCAAGCAAAAGAAGTGTCCTTACTCCCAGTTCATTATGAGCTCAAGCAACAGATGGCAGAAATAAGTCCTCGGAGTGAAGACAGTAGCTTCCTGTATTTATTATAGATCCAAAGATATGATGGAAGCAGACCAAGAGTAGCCTTGAAATAAAAATATGCTAATAATTGAGTCCACAAATGGACAAAGCAGACCCTCCAACTCGGGTGTTTATCATGCGAAGGTGAATAAGAGATTCATGTGATTTGTGGAAGACTGTGTCAAATGCATATAAGCATTAGGAAGAGATGATATCAACAAAAAAAACAGCACAGGCATAGAGGTGGTGGCAACAAGCCTCTTTTTGGCCTCAATAGATAAGTAAGACTCAATTCTCGAAAAAAAAAAAAAAACTTAATTTCAACTCTATTTTTTAACAATTGCTGGATGTGAGGTGCAAAAGAAAGAAAGTCAGCAACAACAATAACAAAAGATGTTTTCAGACAGACTGCAGAACAGTTGTTTGGTATATAAAGTCAATGGAAAGACAAGGTTGGGTGATTTTTATTTTGATTCGACTGAATACAAATCCTACATTTTCAGAGACAAGAGGAAAATGTGCATTTTCTGTTGTGATTATCCTTTGTTCTAGTGTTTTTCTCCGTTTTTCCAACAATATAGCAGCAATGTCAGTGTTTGTTACAAGTTCCAAATACAAATGTATAAGACTAAAAGGCAGACAATGAAGCTGATCTGTCTCTAAATAGTCCAAGGTGAAAGTCTGTGTCTCGTTTTCTCCGAACACAACATCAACAGACGTCAGTATGTGTTCAGCTCACCCCAAGTGAGAACTTAATCCACATTTTATACATTTCAGCTACGGTGGCTGCATGGCCGCCTGTGACAAGACTAATATCATGCTGTGCTTTAATTAACTGATTATAGTTGGGTGAACACGAAGAGCCCTTTTTCTTAGTCTTTTCACGAAACCTGACAATTCTGACTCTCATTAGCCTTATTACAGCCCCCAAGGTCTAAACCATTATAAATACCGTATATTCTGAAATTCTTTACGTCAGACAAAACCCTTATTTAAAATTTCAGCTTTTAATCACTATATATTTTTACAGGTTTCACTCTGTTAAGAAAATATTAGACTTACACATACACATTTTTGTACAGCGGGATCATCTCATAGTCCTACTATTTGATTGATTCTCCCACAGAAAACATGTCTGCTCATTCCACTTACGTCCCATTCTGTGCTCATTTCTTTCCATCTTTCGGCAGTGCTAAATTCACTTTGTGTCTGTGATTAAAAGCACCAGAAGCTATCAGGCTAACTGCTCTATTAGTTACCAGGCCCATCTGTATCCCAACTGACTAAAATTCAATCTTCCAACACTGCCTTTTGAATTGTGTTTTTTTTTTTATTATTCTGACAACAGTTAAAGTAAATGAGTTATGATGACATGTTAATTCATTTCAGACTCAGCTGTGATCTGCTGCGGTATATCAAGCATTTGGAGAATGAGGCAGACAGGCATTTGTTCGGATGTTTCTGAAGTGCTCAATGAGTAGTAATAACAGATACTAAGTCTAAACATACACTAGACACTGAATAAATAAATAAAATTAAAGAACCTATGCAATGCTTTTTAAGTTTTTTTCCTTTCCTTTCGTGTGTTACTTAGCTTTTCTGTGCATGTTGGTCAGCAAACTTAGAAAACCCAAAGTTCACTCCAAAGGGAGTTACTGCTCCTTACCTGCCCGAAATGTTTCATTTGAGGTTCAGGCTTCTTCAGCTACATATCTGTGTCACTATATTTGCATAAGGTTTGCCTAGCAGCTGGTTTGGCACGACCTCAGGATAAGAAGTAGCTTCCACTCTAGCCGTCATTAATTCTTCACTAGAGCTTTATTTTGGGCTACTATTTACCTATACTGGGAGTACAGTACATAACCAATGTTACCTCACTTTGACAGGCCCAGCTGACCAATCAGAACAGACTCTCAGTGGGAGGGTCTTAAAGAGACAGTTGCTTAAATGGATGTTTTGAAAAGAGAGTGAGAAGAGGTGCTGCTGCAACACTCAGGAAGAGAAAAATCATGTTTTTTGTGTTTGTTGAATAAAGCATTTAAACCTCGATCCCCAAATCAGTACATAATATGGGTTCTTAGCAGCTCTTTAACAGATATTTTATTGTCAGATTTTCTCAATTAACAATTAGATGACAGTATTTCACAGCATTTTTGCGAGGCTCATGCGGAATGCAGTACAAGTGAGTCACAATGCTCCTCGTCACGCTTCTTCTTACGGCTTCAAGCTACAGCCTTCCTTATTTTCCCCTTTTTTTCCGATGATCTACATCGCTTATGGATCACTTCACTTGTGACGACGCCCCACTCCATTTCCTGACAGTTTTCCCATTTTATGTTTGAAAAATCGCAGTGTTTATACTTTATGATGTGAGACGGAGCCACAAAGTTATCAAAAATATGTGTAGTCCTAACTGGCCCGTTTTGACAGGGTTATCATCAATCAAGAAAAAAACTTTGAAATAAGCTTTTGAGATCATTTAGAGTGATTTGTTGGTTTGCATAAACAAATCACAAGCGCTTCCCTTTTGCAAAGTGATTTTTAGATGTAAGGTTAATAGTTTTTCTACATTATTAAACAGAAGGAAATTTGGCTTTATGAAGGTTCTGTCTGCCTCTGAAGGAGAGTGTTGATATATTTGTCTGAGAGCAGCCAGCATGCTGAGGCCAAGCAGGGGCATGAAGGGGTGAAGTAAAACCCACAGGAAACTGCAGCTTAATGTTGGGGTTTTTTTTATTGTTATTTTATAGTTTTATCTTATTGTATTTACATCCAATGGAATGAAATTAATGGGAAAGATCTGTTGATTGGAAACATAGTCTGGGAATAAATATGTTCCCTTATAATGCGATTGAGAATGTAGTTCAGTTATGGACATGTCATTTTTGTGAGACAAAGTTGTGTCTGTACATTCACATGCTGCTCAAAGCGTTGGCCACCTTATTAGCTATCCAACCTGCCAACTGATGTCAACCAAAAAATGAAACCAAACAAGCAAAAATCTTAACTTTTCAATTTACAGCACTTAATGTGTCGTATTTCTATAACAGCATTTTAGAAAAGTAATCCTCTGCACAACCTGCAAACTGCTTGTACGTTCTTTAAATAGTTTCAGAGGGTGTTTCCAATTTAGTTGCAATGAACATATTTATGAAATGAGCAAGTTAGTGAAGCTTGTATGGTGGTTACTTTTTTCCTGTAAACCAAGACAAATGCTGAATCTGAAATTCCTCAAACCACCAGCTGAGTCTAAGGAGGGTTTGCCCTTGAGACTGTTGTTTGCTGTAAATGCACATTTTTAAAACAGTGCCAGTGTAAAGGAAAAACATACATGACTAAATGCAGATGCCTCCACACGCTTGCCGTCACTGAATGTTGTCACTGCTTTTGCTGATGGTGCTCACTGAAGCCCTCCTACCGTCAGTAATGGACTGCCACAGGGCTCTATTCTTGGTCCATTACTATTTACATTATAGATAAATAACATCAGTCTTCATACTCCGTGCTTCAAAGTCCATTTTTTTTTTGCAGATGACACACTTTTATACACCCCAGGCTCCATTCTAGTCCAGGCTCTCATTCAGTGCTTTCTGAGTATGATCTTACTCACGGCAATCTTTTAAAAAGCAGAAAACACTGAGTGTGTGTTTTTTTTTTTTTTTGCACCTTTAACTGTGACGCCCTGCCATTAAAACTTTGTGTAGTACCCATATTACTCCTGCTGACACTTACTAATTCTTTCACTTCACAAAGATGTTGCTTCTGAACATAATCCAGTCAACAATAAAATTATAATTCAACTCATTTGGAAGATTTTGGACCTACATCATCAAAACACCATATCAGTTCAGTTCCAGAGACAAAGTGCATCAGAGTTTTGAAGCTGTTTTGGAGGAAGATGATGGCCCAACGCCTTGTGCTCTCTTCAAACTGTTAACCATTTTTATTTTCCATGTATTATTCATATATTTGTCTTCAGGATATTTCAACTGTTAAGTGATATATAGAAGCCTGAAGTGTAAAACTCAAGCCAGATGCTTGAGAGCATCTGAATTGAATGTACATTACAGCATGTATTTATTCATTCTGACAGTGAACAATGTGGGTAACAGTGAATCACGCCTGAAGCATCATATCCAGACGATAACATATCAGCTTGATTTTGGATATGTGGTAACATCTATGAAATTGGAAACTTGTGTCCCCTGACAAGCTGGAATTTGGTCCGTGATCACATAGTCATGGTCCGTCTCCTTGCTGACATCAGGAAGGCTGCTGGTAGTCATGATGGTTTTAGTGGTCGGAGGGGAAGTGGTGGGATAAATCTGCAGAACTGAATCAATTACCCTCCCCAACAGCTGAGCGTGGCAGGTTATTAATCAGTCCAACATGCACCACTTGTTCATCAGATAAGTATGAGGCTGGAGTCTGTTTCAATCAGCACTCTTACAGCGCTTGCATGATGGTTAGACCTTGATGGTGCTGATAGAAATGTGCTGGCGTGGTGAGTATCAGATGTGACATTGGGAATCCAGTGGACAGCACACTGTGGAGCTCTCGTCTCCAAAAAACACTCTGTACAGTTCTAATGATTCATCTGCAGTGAGGTTTCATGGTGTGAAAGCCTTACCGGAAGTGTGGCAGCTGGTATTGTTCAGGCATAGTTTCTGGAATTAGATTTGCATTAATCAAATATGAAAGTAACACTATATGAAAGTATGCCTTGTTTTACCCATGTAGAGAAGCCTTTGTCTATAGAGTTCCAAATGTGAAACTGACTGAACTAATTTAGATTGATTGTATGATAATTAAATTTTAAGTAATAGACGGTAGAGACAGATAAAGGATCTGTAATTCAGGTCATTTTAATGAGAAAAATACTACATACTTCACATCCAAGAAGCTGAGTTCTCATGGCATTACCTTTGCTAATTCGGGAAAGGAAGCATGTTAAAAGAGTCTTTGATAGAAATTATCAAAAACCCTGGAACACTGAGGAATATTAGATGGCGGAGCTACATGAAGCCACTTAATTCTATTCTACTGAGATACCACACCTTAATTTCCTTCCTAATAACTATATCCCTCATTTAAGCCATGAATAGTTCCATCTTTTCAAAGGAGGATCTATTAAAGAACACTGGGATAATGATAATTAATAAACTCTTCATGCTGTAATTCTTTTTCTTTCTTGGTCAGTGGAACCGAGAGTCAAAGCCACATTACATGAGTAACAATGGAACCTATTCTTACATGGATTAAAGCATATCCCATATCTGATATTTTACTTTCAACTTAAATTTAATTTGCAGTGTTAAGGAATTCATATTTAGGGAGGCTAAATTGGAATCGGAACTGAATGAATCTGACTGAACCACTATGTTTTCATCAGAGGTATGATTCTCGCTTTGGGTGCGAGAGGTCCCGGGTTCAGATCCTGGACGAGCCCCCATTTTGTCACAAACGGGGTCAGGAAGTGGCAAAAATGGAGTCCACACATGAAATAACGAATTAAAAATAAATTTATTAATCAATCATTTTACCTTGAATGTAAATAATGGTTAAATCATTTAAGTAGAACGTAGGTCATAATTAAGTGTTAGAGAATAAACCTAGATCAAAAGCATGTATGAAATGTAATGTTGAGGGTCAGTCATGTATGCAGTGTATGGATGAGTGGAAGGTGTGGTGTGAAATGTTGAATGTCAAAGGAAATAATACTTAGGCCCCACATGGCAGGTGGAAACCTGGACCCAGGTATCAGTCCGGACGCAGCAAAGAGAGTGCACAGTCGATTGGCTCAGCCTTAAATACAAAGTTCCCCATACACCCACAGTTGAGGCAATTTGGCCTGATGACCTGTCCCCGCCTCCACCCAAGGTACCCAGCCAGTGTGTAGACAGAGGGGGCAGGTCGTCACAGTAGGTAGTTAACAGAGACAACAGATGGCATTATAACTGGAAAAACAAGTTTTTAACTGAGAAAATGTTTCTTTACCCATCATCATTAGTTTTCCCCTCTTCATTTACAGGAGTTTAAAAACTAGTTTCTTTACGACAATACTGTATGAGGAACCATGTGATAAAAAATGTATAATGAGAAAAAGGTCGCCAGTCCATTTTTTGGGGGGGGAATGCACATTTCCTGTCTGCACCTTGGGAATGAAAATGAAAATCTCAAGCAGTGAAGTCTTACTTAAATGATAAATATCTGTCAAGTAGTTTTCTGTCATGTGAGTAGGCTTGGCTTTGCCCTGGAGCATACTGGAACAGTGGAGCGGGACGCTGCTTTCGCTACAGCTCCTCATTCACACCATATAGGACTCACGTTGTGTGGAAGGGGATTAAACGGTTTCAGCTGCACTTCCCAGCCAAAACAAATCACAAATTCCTCTTAAGCGCACAGTAATAGACATCAAACCCTTCCGGTTTTCTTTGTAGTACAGCAGAGAGAAGCGCTGGTCAATTCGCATGATAGGAGCTTTCAGATGTGATGGCTCTCTGCTTATGAATGCATTCACACGCCGTCAGGAACACAGTGAGGGAACTGCACCCGCCGATTCCACTGCTACAGAGGTCAGTCTGAACTGACCTCATGCCGCACATATGAAAGCTGTAATATTTAGCAGAATGAATTGAACAGAATGAAAATGGCGTTGTGGAGATGGGACAGAGCGGCGTTCTCTCAGGACAAGGGCACTAAGTTAGCTATGTGCCCTGCAGGTCACCCGCACAGACAGGATTTTCCATAGCATTTAGCAAGAGATTGATTGATACCACATTGTCCCTATATCACAGTCTGTCAGTCATATCCCATTCTGATTCACCCACTGGAGGAAAGGGTAAAAATCTCTCAACGAGTTTAGCCATGTGTGCTTGTATCCGGATTTCATAAAGCCTCTTTGTAAGCCCTTTTGCATAACAGTAATAAAAAATAAAACATTTTATTACTGGTATTTAAATTTCTGAATAATTTTCCTTCATGTTTTTATCTCCTAGGTAATCATTCAATAATCAGTCTAACATGTTATACTGGGCTTCAAGGAAAATGACGGCATCATAATGTTTGCACATACATGTGAGCTGCGATTCATGACGAATCACACGTTCTCACAAACACACAAGCAAAGCCTGGAAGTGAGAACTGCACTGCAAACAAGTCCCAGATAGCCATCCTCACGTTGACTGAGGCATCTGCAAGCGGCATGATAAAAGACAGAACTGGATGTGGATCCAAAATTCTCCACAGAAGGATGAGCTTTTACGCCCGCTCTCGACAGCGGACGGCTTGACACCGATGAGCCTTTCTTCCAACAGAAATCTGAGCCCAGCTCCATAATCCCCTCCACCCAAAAGTTCAGACCGTCATCTGTTGGTTACAAAACTGCATAGTCGTGCAGAGTTTGACTATGCCGACTCAGTGCTACTCTGCTGATGCCTTTTTGATGAAAGGGATAGCAGTACCAAAGCACAGTGCACAGCCATGCCGAGTCCAGATTCAGTGAGAACCAACAGCGGCTCTGCTTCTGTTTCTCTAAATGTGTTTCTGTATTTTTGCTGTTTCAAAGACTGAATCGTGCCTCATTAACAATGCCACATTCATACCTGTCAATGGAGCATTGCGAAAATTCTTTCAGGGTGATTGCTTTTTATATGCATTCTCCTTTTTATCAGCACCAATCAGACACACATTCACAAATACACAACAACATGCACTAGCCCGACACTGTGTATCGGCTTAAACCACTCCAATTGGGATTGGGGGGTTTGGAGGCCGAGTCTACTCCTTGTAGCCAAGTCTTCTAAATGTATGTTTTGTTTAAAGGGAACGTATTTACTGCAGTATTACGTTTGTTGGTGGCATGTCCCCATTAAGTTTTAAATCAACATACATTTGCTATTTATTTTATTGCTTTACTGTCATGTCTTTTTAGCCAAACGCTCATATATTACATGAAGAGGGACTTCCTAGTAATGCTAGTCTCTGTATTTACCCTAGTAACTGCCGAATGAAAGATAATCTTCAAACGTGTTGTACAAGGTTTGTATTTGAACCCAAATGAGAGCCCAGTTAAGCTGTATCAGAACATAATTTTATTGACAAAGGGTTGTACCTTGAGCTCTTTGTCGTGTTCCTCAAGCCGTTTCTCAGCAGCTTTTGCGATGTGGTGGGGCACACTGTCATGCTGGAGAGGCTGCAGATGTTGGGGAATGCCGTTGCCATGGAGAGGTGTGCTTGATCTTCAACAATGTTCACTTGGATGGTACATGTTAAACTAACATCCACATAAATGCCATCACCCAAAATTTTCCCAGCAAAACATTGCATTGTAATGAGATGATCAGTGTTAAGCCCTTCACCTGTCAGTGGTTTTAATGTTGTGGCTTATCGGTGCATCCTTTTCTTCCCTACAGCTGCCAGCTATGCTCGCTTGATAAAGTTGTAAATCCAAATTCTCTTTCATTCTGATTTCAATATCACATCAGTTCAAACTGTTCCCCAGAGCTCCTGTCAGGACACATTTCAGTGTCTGATTGACACAACCCACCTCCAACCCTCTACTTCCAGTGTTCATTAAAACTAACCCGGAGTGTGACACATCCTGGGATCTAGTCCCATGAGTTCCTCATATATAGTTGCTGATTAATTCTGATCAATGAATTAGTTATTCCAGTCTGTGAAGCTGGGACTTTGTGGTGGTTATCTGGAGCTCTGCACAGAAAATCTTGCAACACTCTAGGTTGAAAAGATGAGAACATGCATTATGAGCCCTAAACACTGAAGCCTGATGTTTTCATAACCAGACGTCAAGCTTTCTTTGCCTCATGACCTCATGTTTCAAATTCAGGTCCCTCAAGGTGAGATGTAGATGAAGGGAAAACCCTTTAAAGTCCGATTTTCAGCCTCTGAAATGAGACACCTCTTACATTAGAAATATTGATCCTCGCTGTTGAATAAATCAGTCAGAGTAACCGGGCCAGTGACAAGGAGACAAGGACACATTTACTAGGTGTGGAGCAGTGGGCTAAGTTAGAAGCACTTCCTTTTTGAAATGCTAAACATATCCGTTTGGTTCCTAAATGCATCATCAACATTTACAATTGCTCACAAAGTGTCTGAAAACAAAGAATTAAATTATTCCCCAGGATATTTTGAAAGGAGTTGAGGTAAATTACTCAGCTGTCACATTACAGGTAATGATTTTTCCCAGAAACTGATATGTTGCACTTTAGAAAATAACTCCACAATTACAAACTGGCAGACAGTAAGTGCCTTTTGGAGAATATAATGCAGAATGCAGAAGAGATCTGTGAAATTCTATTATGAGCCTTACTACCATCTTCGGCACAGCCATTCACTTTTTCTGTGGGCCAGGGTGACAACCATTATAGATGGGGGAACCAATTACTTCTTCTACACCATGCAATATTTATGAAACACTTAGCCAACGGTCTGGAGGTTAATATTTCATTCACTGATAAGACAGAAGCTTACACCCGGAATAGAACTTCAAAGAGAATTGCTTTAAGTACCTCATACTGTGAGCAGCAGATCCTGGGTTGTTTCAATGTCACCAACTCCCCGCACATGTTAATGGGATTGATTAATGAAGACCCTTTTCGGCACATGTTAAACGTGTCATGGGTTGAGTGTATCGCCTACTGTAAGTGTGCTTTAAAGACCCAAGCTAGTGAAAGGACATTGATCAAGTTCTACTTCTTTCTATGGCCTTAGGCAAGAAGGAGGAGCACAGATTAGTTGCTCAATAAACAATCTGCCAGTGCCTGGGTCATTTTCAACTGCAATTAGACTTTGTTAGTGGAGGATTGATAAATGGCTTTTCTACAGCAGACAGATGTCAGCCTTCTTCACTGTACAGTAATTCTAATCCTTATCGTTTCTCTTCACTTGGTGTGTTTAATAATGATTCCAATCCACAATTATGAGCTATTAAAATATTTGCAGTCCAGTGTGACGGTCTAATGGCCTGCCTCTCTACGTTATTATTTATGATGTTTGAATATGGCACAGCACAGCCAGCCAACTCGTACTAAGTATAAGCCATGAGGCTATTTTTTGCTATGAGACCTAAAAGTGTTGAACCCTGAGGTATTGATTAAAAATTCCCTTTTCCATAATTTCACCCCCAGCCTATCCTTCCACCTGCATCTTATGTAAGATGCTTACAGACAGAAAAAGTACATATTTTCATTTTTTATATGATCCCCAAATGACCCTCTACTTTTTGTTGCATGCTAGCAGCACTGCTTCAGGGATGGCAGAATGTTAGTCTGTCTGTCCAGGACTTTGATCCAGACTGAAATATCTCAGCAACTTTTTTTTTTTTTTTCGTGGAAACACTGATGGAGGGGAAGTTTTACAGACTGACCCCTGACTTGACACCAACTCACTGGTTACTGTAAAACTTGGTTTAGACATTCATGTCGCCTTGGCTATGAATTTTAATAACTTTGGAGCAAGAGCCATCATTGTGTTAAAGTTTTTATCCGGTACTGCGGTTTATGACTAGCTACCAGCAGAAAAAATGGCATTTATTTCAGACTCAGTTACATCATGCTAATCAATAAACAGAACTATGCTATCATGCTAAACTGCAATGATTAATAGATAAATATTAAACCTGTTAAAGCATGTGATCTTTGTGATGATTAGCATGTTACTTTTCTGATAATTAGCTCTTAGCATTAGCATGGCTGTAGACTAAAAAGAGTGCCACAAAAGGATTTAATGTCCCAATACATAGTATGTCAATTGCAGTATGATGTCCAACTTCATCCGGCTGCATTTTGCAGTATGCTAGTTAGCACACTTTTCTGGCCATTATGACCCACAATCTGAGCAGCGGATGACACATGAGAGGTTGTCACGGGTACTCCGGCTTCCTCCCACAGTCCAAAAAACATGCTGAGGTTAACTGATTATTCTAAATTGTCCGTAGGTGTGTGCTTGGTTGTCCGTCTCTATGTGTGGCCCTGCGATAGGCTGGCGACCTGTCCAGGATGTCCCCTGCCTTCGCCGGAGTCGACTGGGATAGGCTCCAGCCCTCCCGCGACCCTGCAGAGAATTAAGTGGTGTATAGACAATGGATGGATGGATGGATTCTCTGAGAGCGCACACAAACAGATGACAGCTCATTTTAGGCAACAGAATGTGAAGGATATATGAGCAAGACAGTCGAAGCTTACAGTGCAAACTTGTGACAAGGTAGTATTTCCCAGTTGTGAACATTCTTCCATGCAACTTACTACGACAGTACTTTGCAGCTGCAGTACGTACTGGAAGTAAAATAAAAAATATATGACTCGCAATGAAGTTTTAATCTAGTTAAATTTGTATGCTTGCTCACAAGGACCAAGCAGAATGTACCATTTTATATTCCGCACAAGTAATTCTTCTATTAAACTCATAAGTCTTGAGCACCTGGATGCTGATTAAAGTTCCCTTTTCGAAATGATTTCACCTGCCGCAACCTAGCTGTCCTCTTCCATCTTATAAAATTCCTCCTTATTGGTATAAAAGCTACATTCTCTGGAGGAGTACCCATCTGTCCCGGTTTCATCACTGCTGTAAAACCATTGATGCTGTGTTCTCAAATTTTATGTAGCCCATACTTGATTCCCCCTCTTAATTTTCAACGAGTTTCATCCCGGCGTGAGACGACGATGACGACAAACAAGGGTTATGCTCCTCATAGCTAACCACCACCTTCTAGCATGTTAAAATTTGGGAGCCTAATAAATATCTATCACTTTTTCCGAATTTCATCCTCACCTGGCACCACTAAAGCTTTTAATTTGGTGACTATGGGGAGAAATATAAACATTACTATCAGAGCAAGCTGAAATTTACAAGATTTTTACATATGCATACTTGACTAAATATTAATCAGCTCATTTTAGCAAGGTAAAAATGCATTACAGCATGCTCTCCTGGCATCTTCTACATAACCAAAAAGACCTCTAATGACAGTATCTGCAGCTAATCAATCAACCAATCACGTATCATAACCACACGTCACTAGTGAGGGACTGCAGGTTTGTTTCGATGGGCTGATCGTCACTCCAGGCTGTCATCAAAGCTCATTTTACACCTTGAGTGAAATCTGAAGCTCCTCTACGCTTATCACCCTCTGAATTAATGGTTATTCCAATTTTCAGTGCTCAGCTGAGGATAATAAGTTCAGAGGGAGCACACATGTGGCGGTAATGCCACTGTGATGGTTTAACTATTACTGCTGTGTCAAAGAGTGCCGCCCGCTGCACTCCACCAGTTCGCAGGGGGCTTTCTTTTAACGTATGAATATTTGCTACAATTAACACTCCGGCTCGCTGGCGGATAAAAATATCATAGAGCAGAAAACATTTTGATCCGCCTTTTGCGAGAGGGAATTACATGGTACTGTAGCGCTGTAATTTGGGTGGAGAGAAGGTCTCAGTCAAACAGGATGAGTCACCGCGGGGTGGGGGGGGGCGCAGGGGATTGCAATGATTAAACCGCGCAGACACAAAGTCATGTCAGGAGCACTGATGGATGCCACAGATGTTTCGCTCTGTCAAGTCACACCCAGCAGCGCGGTGACACACAAACTAGAGAATACGTTTGCAGAGGATCAAATTCATGGAAACTCTGCCAGGCATTACGCTGCTTGTTGTTTGTCCAAATTCACAAGTCATTATTATTAAATCACTCACGAGCTGAACGTCACAGCCGGGACCTGCAATAAATCAATAAACCAATGAATCAGTAGAACGTTCATTCACAGCAGACTCAGCTGTGCAGACGGGGTTGGTTCATAAAGGTGTGTGATGGTACAGTCTCCTGTTATTATTTTTAACACAGTTGAATGTTTGAGAGGAATGGTTCAGACACCTCAGCAGATGTAGCAGCAGACGTTTGCTTTGTTTATAGCAAGTAAACACATTTTTAAAATGGGACACTACAGTGAAGTTGTAACATAAAGAAGACATAAAGTGACCATCCAACTCAGTGTGTTTCATTTCCTGTATAGATACTGATGTGACAAAAAGCCAGTGACTGAGAGGAAGACTGCTCTTCAAGCCAGAAAAATATATTCTCCAGCTTAGTTCACTTTGCTGACACTGCAAAGCCTCTTACATCTAAAAAAAAAGGGACCCCACATCTCACTCCAGCCAAAAATGTCTTTGTTGCAATGCACAAAGAGAAGAATCAAGGTTCTTCGTCAGAAAAGGTAGAAATGTCAGCAGGAGAGCAAGTTAAATATGTCTAATATTTGGAATTGTCTGCTTGAAAATAATGAAATTAAAAAACTGGTGTCTCCCATATTTGCTGGCATGGCAGTGGCTTTGTTTACTCGGCCCGACTGTCATCTCCATCTGTGCACAGTGGAAAATCAATGGTCTGTCTTTTAATGCTCAGCAAGCAACTATATGACAAAAGAGTTCTGTTATTAGAGTTAACAAAGTCATCAGTAATTTTTTTACTTCATCATGGCTGACAGTGCAATACACAATGCAGAAGCAAGTGCCGTAACAGCAATATTCCAGTGTTGTCTTTTTGGTTTCTGTGATATATAATACCCTCCATCCTAACCTCTGCAGTTTCCACACTATTTTTTTTGACTGTTCCATTGTTCTGAAATGAGGCCTGGTGGGAACAGAGTACAACAAGCACAAGAGATTTCTTTTTTGGGGGGGCAAATTAACAGTAATTAGACACTATTAAAAAAGCCACTGTATTAAAAGGCATCCCAGCTAGTATTTATGATGGGAACGTTACAGTGGGAAAACAAACTGCCCAGTGGTTTGATAAGCCCATTAAAATGTGAAATCCATTTTGACCACCAGACCTACTTAACAGGCCTACAAGGGCCAGTATAATCCTGCTTGGATATAGGATGAAATGATTCACTGGATAATTTGCATCATCCTGAGGAAAATAAATACAATTAAAGGGATATTTGCAAAGTTTTTCCATGTTGCTCTTCAGCTCAGTTTGTATGTACAGACTCTAGCTGTGTCCCAATTCAGGGGCTGCATCCTTCGAAGGACGCAGCCTATCCGTCCTTCGAAGGCTCAGTCCTTCGAAGGACGGATAGGCTGCATGAGAAGGCTGCATGAGCTTTGTTAAATGAGACGGTCTAGCCTACGACGAACTTCCTGCTTGCGTCATGACGTCCTTAAGCACCGCTCCGGTTGCCTAGCAACCCGGACTGCCCAATTTTTTATCCGAGACGACGTTGTAATTTTACCTAATTTTTTGACTAAATTTGATCCCGAAATTGTAATTTTTGTTTTTAATATGTTTTATATACTTGAAGACTTGGGGCTTGTACTGTCCGGTGGTACGGGACTAGACTGTCTAAGCGGCTCACATCAATAATGTAACTTAATCAGTTTTTAATTTTTTTTTAATGTTTTCAACATTTGTATTGTTAGCTATCGGAGTGAGCTGTAACACAATGCTTATACTTGAAACTATAATCCTCCGCCTCTAATGAATCCATCTTCTCCGTCAGCTGTGAGAATCTAAAACGCCAGCGGTTGATCCAACGGTCTACGGCACGCAATAAATCTTGGGATATTTGGGGCTACGAAGGATACACCGATGCATCCTTCAAATCCGTGGAAAAGAAGGATGCATTTGAAGGAGTCTTCGAGTTTTAATGAAATGGGACAGCCTGGTCGCACCGCTGTGACGTTTGCGGCCGACGAATGCAGCCTTCGAAGGATGGGACACAGCTTCTATGTCTCCTAGAAATACCGGTGTCTTCATTTGGTGCTACTTGTTCCTTTCTTTGGCCTAATCAACAGGTAAAAGCAGCACTGTCCATC
Organism: Dascyllus trimaculatus; assembly: GCA_024666655.1. Taxonomy (NCBI): domain Eukaryota; kingdom Metazoa; phylum Chordata; class Actinopteri; family Pomacentridae; genus Dascyllus; species Dascyllus trimaculatus. Next base: position 27,791,438 of record CM045448.1, read on the forward strand.
CTCAACTATGGAGTGTTCTAAAATACACAGTTTGCAGAAATTCAGTCAGAAAGACTTTATGGTCTTAAAGTTTTCCCTCAAGAGATTCATGCTTCCTACCCATCTTCACAGATGGGGAACTTTTCTGCCAATTTATTATTCATTGCATCTTGGGCCAAGGGAAAATTAATTCCTAACATGAAGATATTTGCAAAGGCATGAAAGCAATCTCATTTTCCTTAATCTCAATAGCAGGGGCAAAAAGAAAGCCAGCCTTACATCAAAGGGCCGTGTTTGTTTGCTGGGCCACTTTCAATCACTTTGATTAGGACCACATCAACCCCTCGTGCGATCTGTGTCATAATTTGTGTGATCCTGACATTTCTTTGCTTCACTGAAAGGTCCTTCTTCCAGTGCCACAGACACAATTCCATTTAATGCAGAATTTGCTGCAGCAAAAAATTTGCTTAAACTGTGGAATTATTCTCATTATTGTGTGACCTGCTGATTGTAAATAGCCATTATTTATCATTTTTCAATATAACAATTTTTCTCTGAGGAATATATTAGCACCATTGCCTGATATTAAAGATGATCTTCGCTGTCAAGCAATGCCTCAGAATTATAGCCCATATTTATGCGGCCACTTAAAAATCTTTCCCACGCAACCAGAAAATCATGTTCCATGGAAGCACTGGGGAGCAGCAAGGTATCCTGAAGTGGAACAAAAGTAATTCTAAGCTCTGGTAATGAGCTCTAATGCTTATTACTAGGAAACACAATTGACCTGAGGGTAGTGGCAGAGGACAGGCTACCAAAATAAAAGCTGTTTTTCTGTACAGTGGCAATTTTCTGACGTCTTACAGTTAGTCAGAGTAGGCACTGTACTGTTGGACTTGACTCTATTTCCAGTCTGAACAGTACGATTTTAGCCATAGGAGGTTTCAGTGTGCTTTCAGCTACATGCAAACACCGTGGGGATGGTGTTCTACCATTACAGCTTGGTATTTGAGACAAATTGCTGCAACCTGAAGGGCTGAAGTGGGAATTTGACTGAGTCTGCAGACCATAGATCTCAACAAAATACCAGAAGCACCAGCATTACACTGGTAAGATGAATACAATGGTCAAATCCTGTGTCTTGTCTCAGTAATATCTTTCTGAATAACCTACTGGTTCAAAGCAGATTTTAAACCAAAGCCATTACATGAGTATCTTTTTTCAGTGGCCTTTGGGTTGAAGGTACTGAGCAAGAATTGCAATATTATCAGTTCAATGCCAACCAGAGACCTTTGTTACATGTCATTTCCCATCTCTTGCTCCCTTCATTTCTACTGACAGCTCACAACAACAGACATGAAGGTCAATATCAAACAATCCTGCAAAAAGGGCAACGTTTTTCTTACATCCAGTGACACTGTTTTCACATATCTTGCTAAGAATCTATGAATCAAGAGCTATGAACACATCTTTGCACTACCAAAATGACCACTATATGTCCCTGACACCAGGTTGCCTCTTGAATACAGAGACTTTCTAAAGGAAACATGTCGCTAGGATAAAAAATATTAAATAAAATATCATAATCCATAAATTTATGGTTTAAGGTCACCTCTCTGAATGTATAAATTGAATAAACTTTAATGTTCCAAAAATGAAAGCAGCACCGTTTTGGCCCACGGAAGACTGAAACACATCCAGAGTCGTAAATCATGGCGAAAACTCATTCTTAATATAACTATTGATTTATATATAGTGCAGTAAATTCTCCACAAAATAGCTTCTGAAATTGCATTTTGCAATTTAACATGAATTTCAATCATCGTTTTCCCATCTAGTCACGAAAGCATATTCATCACTGATAGCATGATAATGTTCCATCCACCATTTCAATGATGACAGAATAACTCCCCTCAAATATTTATTATACAACATTATTAAATTATGTTCAGCAGTTACGGCTTTGTTTTTCTTTTCCCTTTTTTTACATTACTGCAATCTGAGATACCCAGTGGCATAAAATACCATTAAGTTTGGTCCCTCGCTGCCGGCTGTCTGTTTGTCTGATTCCATATATTTAACTCTTCTGTTTAAGCCAAGTCACACCCCTGTCTCTATCACTCACTCACTCACACACACACACAGAGACTCTCCCCCTCTTTCACACACATAGGCACAGGGCTCCCTCATCCCATCTTTTAGAGAGAATGGGTAATTATATAAACAGCTTTCAGCGAGGCAGGGATTAGGTCCCCGAGAAAGTGATGCTGTCTAATGTTGGCACATTTCTATCACATAGTGAAAAACATGCCATTAAAAGAGCAGTGGAGCCAGAAAGACCAAGGAGGAGAGAATAAGTGGGGAGTCATATCATGCATGAGTAATTTGGTTACCTATATATATATATATATAAGGATGATGTTGCAGAGTATTTGATCAATCATAATGGTCTGTTACAACCCGGCTCGGGGGAGAAAGGGAAGCAACATAAAACCAGATGTAATTGGTAAAAACAAAGTTGTTTATTATTGAAAGTCCGAAAAGAAAAGTATAAAGTTCACAAACTGAGGCGAATACTAAGGAAAATGGGCCGGTGGGTGCTGGTCAAAAAAAAAGAGAAAGTAATAAAACACAAAGAGAACTCTCATAAGGAGAACTTAACAACTTTAAACTTAACACTTAAACAAAATGTAGCAAAACAACCTTTTTCTGTGTTGTCAATGTTAACAAAAACCTGAAATACACCAGAGACAGCACCCCTTTAACCTATTGTGTCTAGTACAACACAAAAACTACCTGTATGTTATCAGTTTTTAAAACTCTTCCCTGGCCCAAGTCCTGTACACAAGCTACACACTACACGCTACACACACAGCCTCAGCAACCACACAGAAACACTGGCGTGCTCCACTCAGCTGCCACATTGGATGGTTGAGTCAGGGTTTAAAGGAGCTGGCAGACAATGATTGGAGAACCTGGGCGACGCCGCACCAATTACTGAACCCAGCAAGGACCACGCCTCCGTCATCGTCGTCTTCCATTCTGGGTCAGGCAACCACACAGCCTATTTACATAGTCACACAGCTGAAATCACACAGAATACGAGGAGCAGGCGCTGGCCGTAACATGGTCTCACTGTGAAATTGACACTGCATTTAACAAATGCAGAGATGAGGGAATCCAGGCCTGTTTGTTGACCTTACTAGTTACAAGTGTCTGTAGAGATGTCTGATACACATGCACCTGCAAGTGTAGTGTCCTACCAATCTAAGCTTCAGTGCATTCAACTCTGCAGTCTGTCATGTTCAGAATGATATCTGAAGCTTAATATCTAAGATGGATCTGCAAAAAAAAAAAACTGCATAACCTGATTTGTGTGTAATATTTGCAGATAATTGCTGCATAGCTGGAGGGGGAAAAAATTACAGTAAGCTCAGACTTCCCATGTTTCCAGAGTAACCACCCACTGGTTTTATACCTCCTTTTTGTCAGAGAGAGGATCTGTTCCCCGCCGAACTACATTTCAGACATTAAGAAATCCCTGCACGGATTTCAGAAGTCAGACTCTACAGGTAATTGAAGCTGTGCCAGCAATCACTGAAAAGTACCCACAACCTTCTGAAGGAAAAAAAAATAAAAGAAAGAAGAAAAGACAGAGAAGGGGGGAGAGGGAGGGAGGGGAAGGACCTTCATGAAGGACCTAGATACCTGCGGAGATAGTTTTCCACTCTGTGGGCCTTCTGGCGGGGGGTATTTCCTGAGACTGTACAAGGAAAACAAAATGTCAACCTCTGTCCCATTCCAACCCTAGTACAATATCTGGTGTCAAATGAAATGGTCCCTGGACTACAATAAGCATGTCATCTGCAAATTGTATCGTAGGGATGCAGTGGCAAAACCAGCTAAGCAAATTTAGGTCTTTAAGGCAGGGCTAATAGAATATACAGGACTCATTAAAAGTTTAGTTGGAAACACTTTGCTGTGGCCCTGAAGAAGTTTTCGAATAGATCTTCAAGAGGTAATTTAGCATCACAGGCTATTACAGGCACTTCTTTACTTCACCAGCAAGTATTCAAACTAATTGTAATGCATTGTTAATAGTGTGACATTTGTTCCTAGCAAGAAGCAAAGGTGTTATGACACTACATAATAATATAGTAAAGTTTCAGTCTTTTCAGATCACACATTTTTAACATTTTACTAGCATAAGATTAAAAATCAACCTATAATACACTGATTGACAGATTACCTCTCTAGAACTCCGTGGACAACTTCCCCACCATGCTGAGAGCACAAATGCTTCAACATATTAGCAAGAAGAAGGCAAAAATATACGTCAGATCTACAGTTAGGGTGTAATAGTAACTCCATGTGTTATTAGAATGACCTGCTTGGCTCATTTCCGCAAAAATAAGTTTACTGAATTGTGAAGAGAAAGTCAGCTCAACAACAAAAAACGACTGCAGTTAAAATTCAGGTTGAAATACATCTCAAAAAATAAAAATATACAAAATTGACTCAAGTGCACCTCTGGGTACCTAACAAAGGTGCTTGTGTACAGACGTTTGCTAATTTAATGCTTACTTCACACTCTGGAAACTGTAAATCTTAGACAGTTATAAACTAAAGACGCCGCATTGCTCATTATGACTCGCTTTAGTCAAATGACAACCTGAGCTGCAAGTGAATATTCAGCGGAAAGTGAAATGAAGCCACAAGCTGCAGAGTGGCATTTGGCTGGCTTCACTGACATCCCGGAGACTTGCCACTACAAGGTTGCCATGGATGCAGCCGAGAACCCGGGCAAGAAAGCGAACGTGCCCCCTTTCGGAAAATGTCAAACTATTCCTTTAAGCGTGGCATTAAAACTTCATTCTCCCCAGCAGCTGAGGAGCTATGTTAAATTCCAATATTGCGATCCTCTGCCTTCTACTTCATGAAATCCCTCCTTGTTTCTGTTAGGAGCAGAATGACTTTGCCTTTGGTCATATTTTGTCTCAGTTTTGCAGATGTTATTCTTCCGCCTTGAATAAATCCTTTAATGGCGCACAGAAGCCCTTGCTATCGGCTACTGTCTCTGCCAAATTACAGGCTATTACACTGCAGTAGGTGCTCTGAAGAATGGACGCTGGATACTGGGGACCCAAAGTTGTCAAACATAGCAACCGTAACTAAGGTCTTTTGACAGCAGACTGATGCATCTCCATGTGCTCCATATGGAGAGTATTCTAATCACCATTTTCATTTCAATTACTGAAGATCCCATAAAGATGTGTAGCTTTAAGATCAATGTCAAATGTGGCTGTTTAGATCAAGCCTGTAAAACACGCAGACAGCGATAAAAACTGCAGCTCCCCCATCAAAATGCTAAATCACCCGCCGTAATAAGATATTTATGACAGTTTGATGGCTGCTTCTTAAAGTCAGAGTTACGTCACGGCGAGCCACGGCAGTAAATGCAGATAGAATCTTTCATTAAACACAATGCCAGTCCCCTCTCTGCTGCTCATGAAAGGCCATGTCAACGGCTAATCCACTATTATAGACATCATTTGAGGCCTGATAACTTGTCACAAGCAATTCCCCACTCGTGTGTAGGAGGGACCCTAAAGGACAATCTGATAGTCACCCAATCAGAGGTCCAAGAAGCACAAAGGTTGTCCGGGGGTGTGCACAAGACATTTGGTGGAAAAACAAAGCACAGAAGCAGGCAAATCTAATTCCTATTCTCTTCCCTTAGCAATTCTTCAATTAAATTGTCAACTATCATCTCAGCTGCACAGGCAGACAACTGGAGAGAGAGAGAGGGAGGAGGAGAATTAAGGACAGATTTACAGCCGCGGATCTCAGCCATCCAATGTTATTTTACCCCAAAGCCAACCTTGGTGATATCAAAGAAAAGCGTGATGAAACGCCTCCAAATGACACACAATGAATCAAAACCAGAGATAAGTGTAAATGGAATTACTCAAAGACGCATACACTTTAACCGGTGTTCTGCAACAAGCAGTTTACAGTAACCTTTGTGTTTCTCATTTCCTCGCTGGTTATGAACACACCCAACCATCTTTGTTATTTGTGAAATAAAGCTACTCTAATTTACAAAATAAAGACAGTCAGTGTGGGCTTGATTAATTCATTGTCATAATCCATCATTTTGTTTCAACAGTATGTGGTTTGTTTTTCTTTCAAACTTAATAAAAGTAGTTTATTACTAAGAACGGTGTGGGGCTTTAAATCTTGTACAAGCTCATCTGGTCAGGTCCAGCCTAAATTTTAATTCTGAATTGTCTCACATTGATAAAAATTGATGTCATATTGATGGAACTTGAGGGAACCAGACTTTTACTCTTATTTCAGTGTAGGTGTCTACTTTAATACGTAAATATGAGTGTACTATTTCTCCTTGACAGGTACCAACTAAGTGCCCAAAACTAGGTGCAGCAAAACAGATTACTCTCTAAAACCATTCAAGACGAATGGAGGAATCCTGTTTCAAAGCAGCAAATGGAGAATAACTGGATGACATAAAGAAAGCAGCATCACTACAAGGCTCTCAGACAACTCGGCTATAAAATGACTCCTCACCGCTGTCAACCTGTCATCACTGTCACGATGTATCTCTGTGTAATACTGAATGCTATTTGCTTTGATTATAAACACACTATGGATGTTGTTTTGCATAATATACACAGCAGCACTTAGTGTGCATTTGGAAAAACAAATCCCTATTTACTGAAACAGTTCCAGTCGTTTCACACTGCAGGAGCTGTGAAGTGGAACTATGGCACAAATTTGTCCGAGCTTCTGCATTGAAAGGCTTCCGTCCTGCCTAAGTGTCCGTGAGCAAGATTCAGAATCTCAACAAGCACCAGGGAGGCAGTTCTGCAGACAAGTCTGACCCCTGACCTCCCTGTGGGAGGAAGGAACAGAAAAGAAATATTTTTTGGGTTCAGTTGAGTACCAGAAACAGCCTAGGGGAATGCTCTGAACCATCAGAATACCAAATATCTCACGGAGCAAGGAAGTAGCCTGAAAAGCCTTTGCAATCTGCTGGAGTTGTAGCTATCAGTCTGAGAGTTATGGATGAGATGGGACAGGTGAAACTCAATTGACTTCACTTACACAAGAGCAGCTGCTTTGTGCAGGTGTTCTCTGTGCTTATGGCAACTTGGATCATTCTTTCATCACAAGTAAATCCCCAGACAAAGCACACACACACACACACACAAGACCGACATTAATCAGGATGTATAATGTTGATTTGTAAATATATGAGAGAAAAAAATGTGCTATTAGATTAGACCACAGCATTTCATCTTATTCCAACTCGAGCTGCACAGTTATTGGCCAGGAGGCACAGCTCAATCTGCACGTCGCTCTAACTTACACATGACCTAAATGGAGAATTAATTAAAACCTTAATTAAGTCTACACACTGGGCATTATGAACAGGCAGCCTAGAATACTACAGTGTTGGGTGGTTGGGCCCAGAAGTAGAGCATCAGCATTTGTGCAACTCCACAAAAACAAAACAAATGACGTGTCACAAGGAATGAAGCAGGCTTTCGTTTAAAAGAGCTGCGCGAATAATCCAGCTGACTTAGCATTTGTAACTAAAAAAAAAGGGGAGGGGGGGGATGAGAGATGAGAGGGGGAAAGGAAGAGAGAGAGAAAGAAGGAGGCACACAGGCAAACACAAAAAAACAAGAATGGCATAGGCAGAACACTAGAATATTAATGTGTGCAGGCATTGTCCCCTTGGAAAGCCTGTGACTCACACAAGACGCATAGATTTCGAGTTTAGGACCAGACCCGAAAGACAATGAAAAGGAGCGTTGAGAGATTTTTTTTTTCTTCCAGGGAATTGTGAGGGAAGGATGCTTTTTTTATTGGGATTAATCTGTTCTGACAGAAGTGGAACTGTTTGTATGGCTGCTGTTGAGTAATGGGTTCCAGACTGTAATACAACTCGTGTTACACAGTACATAGTTTATTACTAACTGAAGAGAAAGAAGCAGTAGTTACTATTTTATGTGTTTTATTAAAGGGTTTTTGGCCCTTTGTTGGGAAGTTACATCATGGCCGTGGAGCTACAGAGCTGGTGTGCAATTCCTCATGTGTTACTAATTACTGCACTCAATAGAAGGTTTATTGTGTTCAGAAATCCACCTGATATTACTCTGGCACTATCTGAACTATGAATAAGTTCGTACACCACATCAGTTGTGTGAACGCCATGGGAGCACCACCCTGTGCCAAGTATAAAATCATCATAATTCCAGCCCATTTCTTCTTCTCTGCAGTTCAGACTCCGCTGATTTTTCTGCGCAGCTTCCTTTTTCCGGCCGAAGCCTCCCCACGGTTCTGTATAAAAAGCATCAGAAACCCTGAGCCTCCCCAGCCGGCTAGCATGCGACCAGCGGGAGCCACTAGAAATCGGCCAACACTCGTCCTTGCGGAGACCGACGAGCCGTGATCCAAATCCAAACTGACACCTCATAAACAGGTTGTCAAAAGGCCTTACCTTGATTTCGTCTGTCATTTCGTCTGTCTCTCAGTCTCCTCTAGACCCCAGTCAATAAATTAATTACATCCACTCAGCGAAGTTGCTTATTTGGGTGATTGTTGGCCCTGCACGCCGCCTCTGTCTCGCTGCTGCTTTCTGTTCTCCAGACGTTTGCTTTTACAAACCGGGACATATTGTGTCTGATTTTAAAGTATCTAGAAAAAAAAACACACAAAAAGGGTGCCTTCAGCTGAGCTAATGTGATGAATAAGAAGAGATGTATTGCATTCCTTGCAACATATAATTAATAGACTCCCAAACTCAAAGAGAGGTGAAGTCAATAAGGACAGATGGTTATACACCTGTCAGTAGCAACCACAGCCGAATGAATCTTTTCTTTGTTATAATTTGTTGATTCAGAGGTAGGGGTTGAATGGGTAATAGCTATTTTCCTTCAGCACTTTGCTTAACTAAGTACATTTCAATTGCCTATTAAAATGCAAATTGTCCCATTAATAGAGCACAGGGGTGTGCTAACTGCTGAACACAGCTATTGTGTTTGCATAGGTAAATAAAGAAACACCAGTTAGCGATCATAGCACACAGATTACCATGCCTAAATTGTTCCGTTACACTGTTAAATGATTGTTTGTTTCTCTTTTGATTTTGACTGACTTCACAAATGTGAAAACAAAGTGTTGAGACTGTGCATTTGCATGTACTTGTTAAATGACTTATGCTCCATGTTAACGATCATGAGGGGTTTGTGAGCGATTTCAGTGCGTCAGCCGTAGTCACAGATGCAAACATTTAGCTGATGATATAAGGATTAGGATGCGGAACAATACACACGTTAAGCTTTTAACACTGCAAAGGCTAAGATATGGATACAGCACAGTAGTGTGTAGAAGATTTGGGACTTTATATGTTGTTTGGATGTTTAGATTCTGCTAAATCAAGCACTTCCAGGAAGAACTGCACCCAAATTTATTCTGCACAATGAAAACAGCCCTCATCTCACAGCTAGAGTCATACAGAACGATCATCAGCAACAAGAAGGACAAGGAGCCCTGCACCAGACGGTCTGCTAAAAATGAAAAACACACAGCACATGACACCCATTAATAATTTAACTGCCCATCTATAGTACAGGTTTTAATGACTCAAGGATAACAAACACAAGAGAGGAGAACTGTGTGCAGAATAAAAGACAATAAAGATGTTACCAAGTAGTGCTACTACACACACATGGTAATGCATTTGTTGATTTTAAAAACGCAAAGAAAAGTCCAGTGTGGGAAGAAACACGACCATAACATTGCCCATCATCATGGTGAAAATCATTTACCACACTTAATCTTATAAAGTCCTTAAGGAAGTTGAGGGAATTGTGTGATGAATTGGTTTTTAATTATTTCTGCAAGTAAAAATAATGTCTGGCTACAAGTTCCTAAAGCACTCCCCGAACACCTCATTAGGGACCCCGGAGAAATCCATGCTCTCAGTTTTCCAATCTTGTGCTCATTCTTAAGCACAGAAACACTTGGAGACGACATGCAAGAATTTGCAAAATGCACATCAAATCAAACCCTCCCAGAAACAAAGGTCTCCGCAGAATTGAGGTGAGCATTTAGGATGTTTACTTGTAGACATAAGACAAATTTCATAGCACTAATTCCTTGATGATGAGTGTTGCAAGCCTTTCCTCAAAGAGGATGCATTAACTCACCAAACACTGGTGTAACTAACAACATTAATAACAGCTTCATCTCTCTTTGGTTTCCCAGCATCAGGTCATGGTATTGTGCATGTCGACTCACTGGTGCGGCTTACTGGCACACCTGAAATTAGACTGAGCCAGTGTTAATATTATTAGTCACACCTGCGCTGCTCCTGCTTTGGGAAATAAAAACATCTGGTGAAAAAAAAGACATGTTTTCACTGACTCAAAGCCAAATAAATTATTAATAGATGATAAGATCAGAACATTTACTGGAAACCTGCAGATTTGTAGACTGAAGTTTTCAGATTTAGAAAGCGAGTCAAGTAAGTCGGTACACACTTTCTCTCTTGTGGATCTGTGCATTGCTGAATGCAGAAACCAGTCTGGCTTGCTTGATAAACAGTTTTATTAATTCATGTATTTAAAGGTTAGGTCTGGATTACCTGGGCAGTGCTGTGCATTTGTTTGACTCTCACCAAGATGACTTAAAAATGGCTTTAAAAATTGGCAAAAACTTGTAAGTCAGCCTTCCAAACCCACCTGATGACTTTCTGACTTGTCCCTCTCATTAGACAGACACACTTCCCGTTTACTAATGTGACTATCATACCAAGAATTTTACAATGTGCACTGCTTAGCAATTCCCCATCTTTTTAAAAAGACTTTCTCAGTGAGTGGGCCGCAGACAGCCATGAAAAGTCACTAATCTGCTGTCTGCGTTCTGAACTTATTGACTACAATGATTGCTCGAGATGCACAGTCTCTGTATGAGCCGTCCAGACTCACTAAGGACGTGCGGTTGGGGAAAATAAAGTAAATCAATAAAAGCACAATGCTGTTTTCTACCTGTAAAACCTTTCTACCTATAAACCACTGGGAGTGCTCACACAGTTTTTGTGCAATACATTTCTAATGTTGCTCAGCCTGGACCTGTCAGCGCCTCAGGAGCTGACAGGACAGAGGACAGCGGAGGTGAGGATTAAACAGGAGGATGCTTCAGTTGCAGCCACATATTGTGTCTGATGTGAATTCCCAGTTTCTCATAAACAAGGCTCTCTGTGCACATACTGAATCCCAACAGGAAGAACTGTATTGATTTTATTCTTAAGGCCACCAACAGGCCAAACTGTGGCTACCGTTTCATACTATATTTATCCAACTGACTGTTAAAGTTACGTTCCGAGGTGATTATCAGGACTTGGCCGAGGCTCACACTCTACTGAGTAGCTCTTTGAAAATGATAAGTGTAACACATTCAGTGCTTTTATAAACTACTGGTTTAAAAATGATGAGAGCTGTGTTTACAGTTCCAGCTAACCAGGATGAAACCACAGGCTGTGAATGATTCCAAATGTCCTTGGAGACCATTAACCAGCATTTGTGATGAGATGAGAACCTACAAGTGTTGGAATCAGCGACAGCAGGGTGCAAAACTGCCACAGTGGCTACCAGCAGTTCACATCTTACCTGCTGTTAAACGTTGTCCACACACTACAGTCTCATGTTATGTTAGTGTAGAAGCAGAAAGGCAATGCAAACTGTATAGCGAATATGCTTCAACATATATTTTTTGCAAGGTATCATGTCAGTAGGCAGTATAAGCACTGAACAATATTATTGCACATTGCAGCTTTTTTCTGTTTACTGTCACAAATGGGATAATCAGACTTTAAAGCTCATCATCTTTTTAAAATTAATTCCACTTCATTTATACGTCTTTTCTTCTCCTGTGAAGATATGAAAAAGTCAACAGGACCCCTACAAACTAATTCTTAGATAATATCTGTCTGCAAAATACGGCCCTTTTTACCCAACCACATTGTCCACTCATCCTAGTCTCTATGGCACAGCTATGCCACTCATGATGGGTCTTTACTGACAACAAATGTGGATGCAATCCATCCAAGAAGTTGTGGTGGGATAACTCCAGATTTTAAGAATGTGATTTTGAAATGCACCTCAGGGAATACCTGTGTAAGAAGCCGACATCTGTCTTGGAAAGGTACGCTCAAATACTGAACCATGGCTTTACACTCACCTGAGCAGAATTGGAAACAGACAGGTGGCAGCCATTGGGACTGTTGAGGAAATGGAGAGGAGCCCTCCATCACCTGAGTGCAGGGCTGAAGAGGGGGGACAGAGTGATGGAGGCGAAATGCAAGGAATTCCAAGCGTGCCTTTTACATTCCTCCACCATCTCACTCACCGTGTTATCAAAGCTTTGAATACCATTATAACGCATGACTTGTAAGGACACTGTGCAGCTGACATCCTCCATTCAAGGGAAAATGATGGAGACATTATAAAGTCATTAGATACTCTACAGGTTAAATTTGAGCCGTCAAGTCGTCAGAAGCCCTCGCAACATGCGGCATAATATCACTGAGATCACAGAAACAGCTGACTGAGAGGTGCACTTGTTTTTTTTTTCTTTCTAATTGGCTAATTCTAGTTGACTTCTTTGCAATTACCTAGAGTGTTTGCTGTAGCCGCTCTGAAGTGTGAGATTGGCAGGGGTTGTCCTTTGGAGATGGGCTGATTGCTTCCGTTATGTCGAACACCTTTACCAAGTCTGAATAAATGTCATTAGAAAAAGGACATGCATGCGAAAATGATTATTCCTCTCAAGGAGAAGGTAAATTTCATTGTCAAACACAATTATTCCAATTTTAGACGCTGAAAGTGCCTTTTATGTGATGTGTTCAATCCAATTTTCAACTCAGAATGACAGCATTTTAATTAAGTCAATAGGTGATAACTAGCGGCAGCAACACCCTCCTGTGCTTCATATGCTGCAGGGGAAGTCAGAAGGTCTGCTGCGTCTGTTATAAGCACCATTACTCAGGCATTTGCTTTCAGGTCTAAGTGTTGGGTGGCAGTTTAGCACATCCTTTGGGATGCCTTTGTTTGGATAACTGCGTGTCATAAATGTCAGCCACGGGATTAGTTAGCTGTGACATGCTGAATAAATTATCTCAGCGCATCGGTGTCTGTACGACTGTGTTGCCCTGGCTGCTAGGCATGATAACACTGTGATTTGGTTAACAGTCAAACAGGCCACCAATAACATTTTTACTGTGACATAAATGCCATCATTTTTGGACTTTCATCGTGGATTTGAATTTCATACTTGTACCCACAGAACAAAGAAGCATACTTTTGTCATATTGCACCGGTGTTTTAATTTATGTCTTCCCAGTAGTCATTTTGTTCCAAATGACTTTATATCTGCTTCTGTTTTTAGTTAGCGGTTCTTTTAAATACCAATGTACTGGGGCTCAAAAGACCTCTCTCCATCCCATTTTAATAGACTGAACTATTAACTGAGTTCATGTTTGCCATGAGTTCAAATTTAAAGTATCACATACTGTCACTAGGAACAGGGGCACTCTGACAGACACTGATTTCCTCATGTGCTCTGTTGACAACCCCAGAATCTGCCCTTTCTATAAAAAAAAAAGATGACGCTCAAACTCAAGAGCACAATTCAAAATTCATGACATATTCATGACAATCAAGTTGACTGTTTATCTGCTATTATACAAGATAAGACATGAATATGATTGACATGCAGTCGGAACATGATGGGACACGGTTTGAGTATGGTGGGGGGGGGGCGAAAAATGCAATTATTTTTCAGGCTGCAGAGAGAGAGAGAGAGTGTGAGAGGGAGAATGAATTGATGAGGTTTGCTGTGTTTCTCAGAGCTCCTAGATATTTGGCTGTAATAAATCTAGAATAGATTATATCAGTGTTGGTTTTTCAGGCAACAAAGGCAAACAGATCAAGATTGGCCAGATTTTGTGGTGGTGAAACTTAGCGGGGAAAAAAATGGTGATACCAGAATCAAAGGATGCCAAAAAAAAAGATAAAAGCTTTAAAGAACTATTGTGGATTGTACTTGGGATAAAAGCTGCAATTTGTGTCAAGTATCTCTTTTTGCTGCAAATAATATGCATATTAATTGTAACTGACTGATCATGTTTAGTGAAGAAGTTAGCTAACATGTCACTATAATGGTTGTTTCCTATAGTAGTTTATTGTTGGGGTCTCCAAGGACCACAACCGGTGGCCCTAATGTGTTAAATATGCTGGTAGGATGAGGGTTAACTGAGTATTGGTAGAGATGTAAACAACATATTACTCATGTTTGGTCCAGTTTTACATACTGCAGCAAACCATATTCCAGGAGCCATAAGGTAACATGAGTGTGTAAACCCACACACTTCCAATATCAATGTGTGGGATACATCAGCATTCAAGACAGGGGAGATCAATGGCAGTTATTCCTGTCAAATAGGATCAATTCATTGTTAATTCCACAAGCAGTGATGCTAGAGTTTGGTATTCATTTATAAAACACAGTGTGACTACTTTAAGCCACAGAATATTCAGTATCTCTCCAAACTGAATTCTGTGCTATTATTTCAGTAGATATGCTGGTATAATAATGAGGACTGAGTAATAACCAAGGTTACTGGTGCTATCTGAGGAGTTTGGGGATGGAAAACCGAAACCCTGCATGAACCTTTAACTCTCTGTATGCGTGTTGTGCAGTGTCTTGTTCGCCTGCATGGGCTATGAAATATGGCAGGAGAGACGGGCCCTGCCATGACCTGTGAATCATTCTCTCTCTCCCCCTATTGCTCTCGCTCGATCTCCCCCTCTCTCTGAGGTGAATTATTCAATAACAACAACAACAGGAGGAGGAGGGGTGGAAAGGTACATTAGAGAAGTTTCCTAAAATGAGTGCTGAGGACGGGACTGTAGATCACACAGCCTCCTATCTCCTTACAGATCTTTATGGACCAACCTGCTGCGGTAGAGTAGCCAACGCCCACATCCTGCTGGTGTGAATTACGACAGCACAAGCGGATCAACCGCCCACATGGGACAAAGCTAACTGCTGATTTGATGAAACTTACACACACATACACGCACACACGCACACACACTGATTAGCAGCCCATATCTTTGGTAGGATTAAGTGAGCAGAGCCGTGGCATCACCTGTGTAGGTGTGGGAGTGATTTACTCAGATCCGTGCGTGTGTGGGGGGTGGTTGATGTCTGTATTGAGGACGTAATGATGAGTACATGCCTATGTGTGGGAAAATTAATGATTCTTTTTTTTTTCCCTCTACAGTCACTAATAGACAATTCTTTTTAGCTGAAATCCTGAATTTACCAATCATTCATATCAGTAAAGCCGCCAAAAATAATCTTTTAAATAAGTTTCTGTTCGTCGAAAAATTTGACACTGAAGCAGATAACTAGTGCAGTCTTGCTTGAAGCCCATTAATCTAAGTGTCCCCCAGGTGATTACACTGAAGAATAACAGAGTCTTTTAGAGGGCACCAAAGTCAAAAGTTTATAAGTCATACCGTACACATTATGAAGGTCTGACAGCTTCTCTCTTTTTAAGCTCCTTTTTTAAGGGGTGCCACTCCAATCTGCCTCCTGACATGTAAAATTTTAGACCTGACAACAGTCAAACCTGAGCAAAACTTGTTTTGTATGCTACGATGAGCAGAGTGGAACAGACTCTGCCAAGCGAGGGAGATATATATTGAAACATGGGGTCGGTAAAGGTCAGAGAGCCTTTGAAAAGCAGGAACATAAAAACCAATCTAGACAGATAAGGTAATTTGTGAATCACCAAGACTGTAGACTGTTCAATAAAAGTAGCAGAAAAAACAGCCATTTTCAAGATACTAAAAATGTCAAAAGTGATGTCTTATTAAGCGATAATTATCTGACACAGAAACACAACTTTCAGGGCTTACAGATTTTTGTCTAGTCTCGACTTGTGTTTTTCCAGCCCCAAACATCACTAAGAACTCTCCAAGCAATCCAATTATTGGAATAAGATTATCTGGGCGTGGCTGCTCCAGCGGGGTTTTATTGCCTTCCAGCCAGTCAGCTCCAAATATTGGCCACCCAACCCTCAATCTCTCCTCCCAGTCCCTCATTTAAGACCCCTTTCAGCAGACCCCTCACCTTTGATAATAGCCAAATTCATCAGCAGGGACCGGCGAGGTCTTAAGGGCAAGGCAGATTGGACGGAGCTATCCTCTCCTGCCGTTTTTCTCCTCATCTCTGGTGGAAACCAGCAGCTATCTGTCTCCTCACAGTCACTGGCTGGCATTCCAGCAGACAGCTGCTGTGAGAAAAAAAATCCACCTAAGACTTCTTAAAGGTCAAACCCCTACAGCTCTTATGACTTTGTACGGCTTTATATTTAAACCCATAATGCTTCCTCTATGCTTGTTAATGTATAAAGAACTATAGCTCAGTTCACTTGCCGAGAAAAACTACTTGGATTAAGCAGCTTGAACTGAGACTTAATATAATTTAACATGTTCCGTTACATGTCTGTTTTTTTCTGAAAGCAGTCAGGTGATGGTTAGAAATACACGTTCAATTTTCATGTTATTGATCATAGACTTTCTTCAGGCACATCTGTTTCCCTGTGCTTCTATATCAGACCACAGAATACAGTCATATATCTATGCATTGTATGTAAGCAGCACGTTGAGTCATAGTTATAATGACAAAGCATGGTTGAAGCATGATCCCTGTTGCAGTCAGCATCTTTAAATGAAGTAATCTTTGTGTGTGTGTGTTTGTGCAGTGTTGAATGTGAACTTGTTGAGATGACTGGTTTTCGAGGAACATTATACGACTGTCATTGACTACATTAAGGCTGAGGCAACTCAATGACATAATGACATCATCGCTTTGAGGCATCGCAAAGACGGCTGTGCCGAGACAAAGCATGGATTCCCCCAGAGTTTCCTCATCCGACTAATAAAAGTCGAGCTTACACTGTTGTTGCACCAGTGTGAAGGGCCAAAATATACTTCCTGCCCCTTCTCGTAAAATGGCAGCCTGCTTGATGTGGTTCATGGTCGACATAAGAACATAGCGGTTCCCTGTTGTAAACACTGTTAGACTTGTTGTTGTTGTTGTTATCTGCACAGTAAAGTTTGTCTGAATTTTAAGGGGCTGGTTTGACATTTCAGCCCCCCAATGGATAAGGCTCGGAAAACGATAAACCACCCGCACATGTGGTCTGAAACTTTGCGAGGCGTAACAAGGACCGTGCCGTTTGATTACCATTAAAGGCTTTTAATCTTGTAGTCGTATTCCTTTGTTACTTTGAAGAAGTAGGTGCGTGCCTTTTCCACATGCACAAGTGGCATTAAATAATAAATGTGTATGTTTTGGTCTCACAGCTGAAAGTCACACCGCATTACATTAATTTGAAAATTCACTTTGATATTGACATTGTCAAAGGCAAAGCTGGCATCATTAGCATCCTTCTTTGTGCCTGTTTGCAGGGTAGCACAGCAAGGAATCAGTCAATTTTGGACTATATGAGCCTCCAGCGATCAGTAGGGGGGCATGAGCATAAACTGCACACTTGCGGGTGTTTCTCAGCAAACTGGCTGTTTGCTTTTCACAGTTGTTTGACCATTAGTCAGATTATATTATTTTCTGCTTTTGGCAACACAAAGTATGACAAACATTAGCTGAAACAAGAATAAAAAAACATACTGGATGCTAATTAATTCCTTAAAAACTAAATTTCTGTTTTTTTTTTTTAATTTCTTCTGGCACATTTCTTTAATAAGAAACTTCATTTGGCTAAACAGAAATAAGTGTAATTTGAAACATTTCAGTCGCTCTCATTACAAACTGACAGCTGGACATAATATACTAAATTGAGATGACTTTGTGCGTCAACTAACGTGCTATAAAACTTCATTTTTAAAAAAACAACACTGTATTTAGATTTTCCAGCAACCCTTCTGCAAGCACCTTATATGTGCCCTTCAGTATTTTGTGTTACTGAAAACATTGTTGCAATATGTGTTCATCAACAATGGTTTTTACTGTCCACAGGCGTTTTATAGCTTTTATGGCGCCAGTCATAATATTCACCATTTGAAACATTTACTGTCCTGTTTTGATGTTCAGTGAGCAAAACGCAAACATAAAAGGGGCAGATTTTAATGTTTTGCCAGAAGACATAAAAGGTTGAAGTCATTTATCAATGCATTTGCTTCTTTACATTTGAAATGTGTTTAGTGACTAACAGGAAGGCACACAGGCACTTCGCTATCGTTGACCATCTCTGGCTGCAGCCTTTGAGTTTATTCACTATCAACTCTCATTTCTAAAGTTATCGCAGCTTTTTCTTGAGGCGGTGACAGTGACCCCGACGCAGACCTCATCTTGCAGTCCCGTCCATGACATTTAAACCGGCCCCCAGGGAAGGAGCAAATAAACAAAGAAGACAAGAGGGGGAGAGCTGTAAGAAGTGGACCCTCGTTTGAAAAGGGTTCAAAAGTTCTGCAGGGACCAGATGGAAAGCTACATGGTCAGTCGCTCCTGATCTCCATCCTCCACGGGTGCTTGTCTTACATAGAGTGTCAGACAGGCTGCGATAACCACAGCTTTATTTCAGTTCTTCATATCTTCCCATCCGAACTATGGGAACCACTTAGTGGCCAGTGACCCAGCATTAAATGAAATTATGTTAAACTAAATGTGGTTTTTGCTTCCAAAAATGATCAGAAGCTTAAATTTGCTGCTCTTCAAGCAATGACCATTAAATGTATTTGAACTTTTTTGCATATCAAAAATTTACCTCATTCCAGAAGGACCGTAATTTTAAATGGGACCGTGTTGAGTCCTTCTTGTCCTCGTGTCAAAACAAGTTTGTTTGAAATGTCATTTTATTCAATTGTGCAGTATGTCTTACTATAAACCTAAACACAGTCCATGACAGTGCCATTGATAGAACATAACGTACTCCAACTGCAGGTGCTGCTCTCATAAGCTTTCTAACACAGAAAGCGTGGCCTCGATTCTCTGCTTTGCTGATATGGTCATAATTATGAAAAGCCCTCAAGGTTCCCATCGGAGCACAAACACCTTGATTAATGAATCTTCAGCTATTAATGGTCGTATTATCACGAGACGCCCGACGAACGTATAGAGATCATAACAGAGATGGTTGACGGCAGGTTAGAGCGACCCCTGGAGAAGGGGTCATTAAAAAAGTCCTTCAGGGGTTCTGTAATTAGACGCCTAGTTAATGTTCTGTGATTACCTTGAGAATAATGCAAATGGGAACTTTCCATGTGGTTTTGTGTTCTTATGTTTTTCCATTTCATCCTCAGTATAAATTCAGCAAAAATACTGTCCACAATATGGAAATGAATGCATTTAATTGCCGGTCTCACTTATCAAAAAGGACTTCTTAAACTCAGATGACTTTAGTACCATGTGTTTTTATTTTATGTGTAATAATTATAGTCATAATAATAACTCTAATTTTATAGCATCTTTATAAACAGTGTTTTTAAAGTGGCGTAAGGGACAACGCAAATGCAGGACACCCAGACGGCAATATAACAGCAGGACGCCAGACAGTAAGGCTAAACATCAACGTAAATAAATACAAATAAAAGAATGAAAGCAATAAAAAAGATGACATCACATAAAAGAAAGTCTGTAAAATGGGCTTTATGTAGTGATTTAAAAGAAGTCAGTGATTCTGTGGGTCTTATCTGTTCAGTTGGTTCCAAAGCTGAGGGGCCCTGATAGAAAAACCAAGGTCACCTTTAGATTTAAGCCTCTGGAATAACCAGAAAGGCCTGAGTGGCTCATATAGGGTCAACATTTCTGAGGTGCTCTAAAACTGACCAGTAAAGTCTTGAAATCAACTCTAAAACAAACAGTTTTGAACTAGTTTCAAACTGAGAGTGACTTTTGGTTTTTGCCACATCGGAGGGAGCTGCTGTTTCCAGGTCAGTGTATAAGAGCACCGGTTTAATTCTAAAGATGGCTCTTAACAGTAAAAGGTCATTTATAGCAATTGCAACGTTCTCTGGGTCAGAAATTCCATTCTGTTTGTAAAACATTAGAAAGTGAACCGACCCCCCGGCCATAACTGTAGCAGCAACTCTGCTGCTCTACACTGAAGCCAGCGCCATTAACAATAGTAGTTAATATGGGAAAGAGACAGGTGTAACACATTCACCATCTGCAAGCTGACAGCCATGACTTTCCATTAGGATTTTGTCATCGAGCCAAAAACCTTATCAGTTTCAGTGAACAGGCCCTGAATCCTGAATCTGGCTTTTTTTTGTTCAGCTGTGTGACAAGTTGTACCTTTCACAAGCTGCCACTTCTCTGGAGATGTTGACGTATCCTGAATCCAAAAGCAGCTGCAGACGCTGTTTTTGTTCAAATCTCTCAATAGAATGAATATTACAAACTTGTACATATTGTATAGCATAATACAACTCTTTGAGAGGAACTGGATTTGTCATATCAGCAAACTTCCCTTTATTAAACGTCTTCCCAAACTTGAATTTGGGATTGTGTTAATTAATTTCATCACAACTCTGATGAATTACAAATGTCATCAGTTAACACGGATCAGCAGAATTTAAATAATTATTTACTGCAGTACCATTTTTTTTACAACATGTGTTTAATTTGTTGACTTGTGGGCAGATGAGCATTCACTGGAATTATTGATTATGGAATATTAGGACTTTGCCAGTTGGTATCAATACCAGTAAACTCCACAGTTCTTCTGATGCCAATGAAGGATATCAATCAAATGAATGCACGGTGTACACATGTTATAAATGGTAAATAGTCTGCACTTATATAGCGCTTTTTTTTTCTACCTTAGCAGTATCCAAAGCGCTTTACAGTGTGTTTCGCATTCACCCATTCACACACCAATGGTGACAGAGCTGCCATGCAAGGCGCTAATCTACCATTGGGAGCAACTTGGGGTTCAGTGTCTTGCCCAAAGACACTTCAGCATGCGGAGGGGCCGGGGATCGAACCTCCAACCTAGCGATCAGTGGACAACCGCTCTACCACCTAAGCCACAGCCACCCAAATGTTATCAGTAATGACAGTAGCCTGCTCGCACAATATCAACATTACGTTAGTTTAAACGAGCTAATGTTAGCCTTGGTGAATGAATTGTTAATGTTCTGATACAACTAAACTGTATTCTTAAATTACAATTTGACAGACACGTATTTCTATTATTTCATTGGTTTGTGATGTATCACAGGCTTCAAATCAACAAGTCTTTGCCATTTTTATTCATTGCTTTACTCGCTTCTTTAAGTCAATCAGTTACGTATTAGAGGGGATGGGACTTGTCACCACAGTAACCCGGAAATTTGTATGAAAGCTTTGAACATGTTGTGAAAGGGTTGGATTTAATCTAAATCATGGTATTTTCCTAAACCTCACCACGTAGCTTTGGTATTTAAATCTTACCCAACAGCATGTGAAAGCAAAACTTAAGTCTATGAATGATGATTCATTGCAGGTCTGTGGTCTGTGTTCAACCAACAGTCAACATTATTGGTCCAAATGTGGCGGGGTTATGGATGGGGGTTTAGGGGAGAAACCCGACAATGCCACCTGAGGACTCTCACCCCAGGAACTACTGTATTAATTTCTGACTACCATCTTAGTCATATAGGTCACACAAATTTTATAACCAAGAGAAGCGAGAGACGTGGTTCAAAATCAGAGGGAATTTAATTTATTGGATATTTGATTGAATAATTAGTTGAATGCTGGATGTCTGGAAGTGCCTGCAGAGACAACAACCTAAAGAAAAACAGAATAAATCGAACCAATGCACAAAATATTTATTACAATAATTTATTCCTATTTGACGCTTCCAGAGCAGATAAATTAGCACAGTGAGAGGAAAGTTGGCAGAAGCCAGCAGGGAGGAAGTGGCTAGTTCATCAAGTGTTCAAGGATTTCTACAAACCACCAACCACTGGTGAGTTCAAGGCAAGTCACAATCACTACAAACTGTAAGATAAGGTGCCCCAGTGGTCCTACACTACAGCCTGTGAAGGAAAAAGGAAAAAAAAAACACACTATAATGCCGAACCTTCACCACCAGCCGGCAACCAGCTCCACTGAACGAGGATAATCAGCAGAAAATAAACCACGTGGCTCAATCTAAAATACAGAATCAAGGCTAATACCCCAAAGCTAAGACAAAACCAGAGGCAAAACAGCAGCTGATAAAAACCTACAATACAATGACAGCTCACCGCAAGTTAATAACAGGCTTATAACATGTTTGTAACACATAATAACAGATTGCTTTAAAACTATCACACTCTTGTTACTTGCTACCAAGTACAAGCCAAACCTTGGTATAACGGTCTTGTTTACTCAGACTTGCGGGGGATTGGCAGCATCCGCATCACGCCAAGGCAGACAAACTTGGTATCACAAACCTCAGCCAAATAGACACCAATAAGAGGCAAACAGGGGACTGTCAAACAAATGAACTTCATCATATTGTGCATATGCATGAATATTCTTTGAAACAGCCAAAACCCTTTAAATTATCCAGACTGTAGCCCATACTTCAGAGTCACAAAGGAGCTCATGTGACCACCATCAAGCAGAAACAAAAGGCGGCCATGATGCCACAGATGCTTTAAATACCCTCAATCAGGGGCTGGGTCATGGGAGCAGTCAACCTAATTCTCCAGTGGTGTGTTCAAGAGCTATCAGGAAATACTAAATTTCCCTGAACACAAATGTCCCCACCGTTGTTTTGAATCCAGTCCTGTTCTTTTTCCAAACTGTGGTCAGATCATAAAACAGTTTTATTTTTCAGACTTGTGTCAGTTGTAGCTTCAGATGTGTCGTACTTTTAGAGTTTAGAGGTTGAAAAACAGGGTGGAAATTGTGGTGGTACCACAGATCACATCCAGCTTGCATGCAGGTTTGCATTTTGGTCATAGAGCAATAACAGATGTTGCCTTTCTTGTAGCCATATTCTCATTATTTCCTAAATTTTAGGGGGTTTAGTTGCCTTAACTTTATGCTACGGTTTCCATGAGCCAAAGTATATAATTTAAAAAATGCAGTCCCTTAACTAGTGTTTCATCCAGTATCTACTTCATCCAGTTTGGTAATAGAGTTCTGAGTTGAATCCTGTTGGCTTGTGATCACATGTATTTTATAAATGACGACCCATGTGTTTAAAACTGTGTCCAGCAGACTCTTTATGAGCTAATTTGCCTGCAATTAAGCCAATAGCTTAACAGATTCCTATTGACGATAAAAAAGGTGGCAAAACTGTGAACATCACACCCAAAGAGCAATTATTCTTTAATGTTTTTGAAAGTAATCAATTATACATCATAAGTCTTAAGAAACTTTTCTTGGAATTTTTGCAACCTCACGAGTTGGCTAAAAAAAATGTAGCTCAGCGGAGATGTTGCAGTGGCCTTGCACACTCTACTTGTCACATTTAACATTTCAAGAACCTTATTTTTGCAAATTAATTAATTGCACTGCATTAGTAAGTGGTTTGACAGTGTGATTCACTTCCTCGTTCTTTTTTTGTACTTTCGATAATGTTCTTTTCCTTGAATAAAAGACCACTGTACCAGTGGCTTGATTCTAAATCAGCTTGTGCTTTTTGGATAACTTTAAATGGGGTATTGGGGAGACGAGGCCAATAATCTTGGATCAGCACTCTTTCAAGAGATGATAAGTCTGGCCAGGACCTCCCTGCTTCCATCTTAATTCCTTCTGAACTATCTGAAATAGATCCCTCAATATTCTGTGTGAGCCAAGCCTGCTGTCTTCATTGCGACATCCATCTTTAAAATTCTTCAAAGTCTTCTATCAGGGTGCATGCCTGAGGGACAGCTCACTGCAGGCCGGATGACCCACATATGCTGTGTTGCCATCTTTATTCACTTTGGTCTTATGCTCTTTCTCTTTCCATTTACCAGGGCCTATCTGCTCATTTACAGGCTGCTATCTCGCAGCCCATCCATCATTCTGCTTTGTGCCATACAGTGGCTCAGTGTTAATGTATTTTCTCAGGACTCTCCAACTGTGTTCCCTCACTGGGGGTGACAATCTGTGGTACAGCACTAGGAATTCAAATACCTGGTAAAACTACCTGGTCCACTGCAGTCTCATTACAGTCATACAGGACTTTGGTGTCACATCAATTATTCTTTTGCAAAGGACAAAATATTTACCGACAGTGAACTTCATTTGTTTTTCTGTAAAATCTCTTGGTGCTAATGTGATAGGTCAGAAAATGCAATAAAAGCAATGTGAAGAACTGTAATAAATAGTTATGCTTTTGAGAACATGATGCACATGAGAGGCTAAAAGATAACAATATGTTAGTTAAAATACAATTCATGATTGTTGTCATAGCATATTATGTTTAAAAACAGAAGAGTTAAAAAAGTTATTGAAAATGCATAAGTATGTTAAAACTACAGTACAGAGCTACAAGTCAGAAAAATGTGTGTTAAAAAAGGGTTAAGTAATTAATGTTTGATTTCATGGAGTTTATCTAAATCGTTTGTGTTTACGTTATGCCGTGATTGACGGATCTGTAATCTGCCGTTGTGCCTTAGTGATGTGTCTGGGATCAATTGCTCATGTCTCCGCCCAGTCTGAGTTGGATCGTGTTGTTTTTTCCTCGTTCCGGAAAAGTGCTAAGTAAAAAGAACGCATGCAAAATCACGGCTGTGATTTATTTTTCTCCCCGTTTTCAGGGGTGTAACACTAATATCAAGTCAGACATGATAAAACTGTGTCCTGGTTATGTTGTGAAACTAACACCTCTTGGTGAAGCTGGTTAGGACACTTGAATAACCAGCTAACAGCACGAAACAACATGTTTATTCAAATTTTGCCAAAAGTCAGATTTCTCCTGAATCCTGGAAATTTAAGCCCTGAATTGACGCACGAAATTAAAACTGGCATAACATGTTTGTATAACAACACACAATATAGTACTCTGTATTGTTAAACTAAAAAGTAAAACCATGAAAGTAAACAATATATGTGATAAAAGGCTTTCCTCATGATGTTTGTGTGTATACAGAAAGAAAAAATTCTAATTTGAATGAATGTAATTAGATGACATACCATGACTCACACATTAAAAAATCTATTTTTAAAAAGCTAGACAACAAAATACAAATAAAATGGAACATAAAAAGGATTCAGAGTAACATAAGACAGTCACCTGACAACGAATTTGACTGCTAATAGCTGCGATTTTGATCAAAATTATTCAAAATGTTGCAGCAAACCTGCCATCCATTCAATTACTGGTAATGCAACACTAAATAGCTTGAATGACGTCCAACCCGATCATATGAATAATGTATTTTGCTCTCATTTACTTCACAGTCACACAATAATATTCAGCAGTGCTCTTCTAATTGGATCTGTGCTGGTTCCTGCTCCTTCCTCCTCCATTCTTTCTCTTTCTTGTTCAGAGTCATGTTCACCTGGGTGTTCACATTTTAGGGTATTAAACAAATCATTTTTAATGTCTGGGGTGGCTATCGGATTTTATATTCCATATAGGCTATGTTGCAAAAACAAGAATTTATGAAAGTGTTAAATTTGACATGTTTATTTTACCTGTTAATAGTCTATCCATTCATCCATCCATTATCTATACACCGCTTGATCCTCTGTAGGGTTGTGGGGGGGCTGGAGTCTATCCCAACTGACTCAGGCGAAGGCAGGTGACACCCTGGACAGGTCGCCAGCCTATCACAGGGCTACACATAGAGACAGACAACCAAGCACACTCTTATTCACATCTATGGACAATTTAGAATAATCAGTTAACCTCAGCATGTTTTTGGACTGTGGGAGGAAGCCAAGATACCCCGAGAAAACCCACGCATGCACAGGGAGAACATGCAAACTCCACACAGAGAGATCCAAGGCGTCCTTACCGGGACGCGAACCAGGGCTCTTTTAGCTGTGAGACGATGGTGCTAACCACCAAGCCACTGTGCAGCCCCTGTTAACAGTCAAAATGTTTTACTCTAAACTTCAGAGAAATTTTGCACACACTCGACTAAACGTTTGTGCGCTCCATCTGACAGTTGAACAGTCAAACCTGTAGCGAAACTCCAGCGCCGAAACCCCGAAGTTAACAAAAACAATTAGTTTGTTCATTTCGCTGGTTCAAAGAACAGAGCACGTAATCGTGACAGATCAGCTGCTCCCTGCTCACTCCTCTCTGATGTTTCTGCCTCGCCGCCGCTCTCCTCATCCATCACCACCTGCTGACTGATTAAATGAACCTGTTATATCTTAACACAATTTGAGACATCAGTCAGCAAAGCCTTTTCCCTTAGTTTTATACCTTCTCTGCACCACCTGGTTTTCTCTTTCTGTCCATGTAACAGCAATGTGCGCTACATATATTTAACACCTGCTACATAATAACAGCCTGAATGCTACATACTTTCAGTTGACATGGCAACTGCTGCTTGCTATTACAGATTTCACCTGACGAGTTGCTGCAGCTCAGAGGATATATTGAATATCTGCATAAAAGCTTTGTATTCCCAGGGTTGGGAAAATACCCGCTCAAGATCGGACTACTGGGAAAACTCCTAGACTTCAGAATGTCTAGTCCACACCTGCAGGTCTCTGCTGTCAAAGTCCTGCATATTGTACATTCACCAACCTCTCCAACCGCCTTCTGACAACAAGCGCCTCCGTAGTAATACTGAAAAAACACACTTTATGCATATCAAGGAACATAATCTAGACAATATTTGTGTTTTTCATAAAACACATGTGCAAAAAATGTGTAGTTTATCCATAAGCCAGAATTGAAAACTCACCATTTCCTTTATTGCTTATCTTTCCATTTGCTTTCCCTTTATTTGGACGAGACTACGTCAATATTCAGGAACGTTCTTTCCACACTGGTCCATTCTGAGGACTCACAGTCTGTACAAAAAGTGTGCCCAGTCAATATTATTTAATGTACTGCCCTGAATCCTACCTGTTCAATAAGTAATTTCACTCTTTGACACATACCAATTTTAAGAGCTGACGAAGAGTATCTGAATGTCAGAGGTATTAAAAGAGGGAAGGAAGCTTGTGTTAGAGGTTGACTTAACCTCAACTTCTACTTGTGCGCACTGTAGAATGAGAAAAATGGACTGGCAAAAAGAAAATATCACTTTGAAGCCCTTTTGGCATTTTGAATTTCAGTGTAAACATTAATGGCATATTGCATAGTCTTGTTGTAGTGAAGGACTGTCATCAGGTCGTTCTAAGGTGCAGTCACTTAACTACACAGGTCTGTCTTGGTCTGAAGTCCATTTGACACTGCAACCTGTCTCTGTGTGTCCAGGCAATCTAGATACCGACTCGTCTGGTTGTGATAGACGCAGGCATCTGTCACTTCACAATACTCCAACTGAATCGAAGTGAATCATGGCCAAAACCCTCCAGCATTTGTGCCCCATGTCTCTCTCTGTACGTCTCTCCCCGACTCTCACCCTCATGACTTTGCACTTTTTTTTTTGTTCTTGAGAGGAGAGAAACAGGGTAGTATGCTTAAAGCCTTTAGCACAGATAAGATCTTAAATGGCAAAGACTGCAAACAATGCATTAGACTCACCTTAACTGTCCTGAAGAGGCAGTTTCAAAGCAGGCCAGTGTGACAATCCACAGGAACACTGGAAACCAACAGGAAAAGAGATTGGATCAATACGGAGGTAAATCAGAAAGGCTGTTACCCGAAGAGTGGAAAAGCAACTTTAAATCCCATAACTGAGAGGATTAGGAAACTCTTGGCTCATCACAGCAAAGACCAATGAGCCTTAAACCAAAAGACAAAAGGGTCACTTAGATATACCAAAAATCTATACCTTTTATGCATGCCAGCGTCACTTGCTCCAAATGATAGTAACTGAGAATATAAAACCAGTTTTGTTAATTAGGGTTTTATCTCAAGCATTTTTGTTTATCAAATGGTTCGGAATACCAGGAAAATGCATTTCTGTCAAATAAGGTAACGCAGACTCATTGCTTTTGCTGTACGCGGTCCAAATAATGCTTACCGTCGTGCATAGTCACCCCCTAAAGGCTCATTCTGAGCCAAGAAAACTCTGTGCACCAAAGGGACTCCATGAGCGTTCCAGCACAACATGAATATTTTCTTATCTCCTCACTTGATTGCCAAGATATGAGTAACTTTGTAAGTATTAGGTCATATAAGTTAGTTATAACATATCAACACCCTGAAACGATTTTTCATACATCGACCGTGACAACAGTTCGAGGTCCATGTTAATCTCAGTACATGGTCATTTCTAATCCTACACAAAGAGGAGCATGTGAAGCAGGGATACTGTGCCTCGTTCTGCAGCTCACAGAGATGAATGCCTCTAGAAGACAAACACAGGTCCTATTTTATTTGCCTAAGTAATGAGAACAGATTTGCCTCAACAACATTCACCCACTAAGGAAGTATGTCATTGTTTATCTTGTGTGGAAAATCAAACATGTCTCTAGTTTTGTGATGCAGCACAGAATTCACAATCAGATATGGGAGTCTTTTTTTTTTTTTTTTTTGTCAAATGATTACTCCAACTCTGTTAGCCCTCACTTAATACTACTTACTCACTGGTGTTGAGTATAATAAAAAAAATTCCCACACTAATTAAACAAAATCAATGAAGCACACTGAAAACACACCAGCCTGGTTTCCACTGCTCCTGTAAAACACGGACTACCCAAGTTAACAATGCAGGGAAGAAGTGGGCCATGGCTGATCTTACTTGCCGACCTCAGGAACAGGGAAGTGGGAATTCCTAATTAGTGATCCCAAAATAGATGACATTACATTACTTGGTAAAGGTTAGGGTGAGATGGTGGTAGTGGTTACAGGAAACTAGTGCTGACTGTTGGAATACAGATGGGATAGAATCCTGGTCTCTACTCCAAACTTCTTTTACTGACCTCTGAACACGTCCTACATTGGCTTTAATGTAAAAAGTATTGCCACTGTTTGGAACTTAGTTGCAATCAAAATTATTCACATTTAACTTGTAAGATATTCTAGTATCTTTTCAGAATATATGAATGAGCTTACAAATAGCATGAAAAGTAAATACAATTTTCTACGGAACTTATTCAGTCCCCAAAGTCAGTATCTAGTACCAATATCCCTTGACCTGGTCCGCAAAATATGTCTCTGAGCTTCTGATGGCTCCCTTTTGACATTTCAACACATGGAAAAGCTTCCAGTCTAATATTTTTTGAATTTTAAGTTACCAATACTGTTTTTAAAATGCACTATTGAATTCCAGTGGGATTCAAATCCAGGGACTGAGACGGCCACTCAACGTGATTCAAGGAGCAATTTCTGAACCAAGCTTTGACTGACTTCAGTGGGTGTTTGTCTTCAATTTAGTCATTAAGGGCTTGTCATTGTTCTTCAAATTGGCCTTGTAATTCCATGATGCAAATCGCACAGTGTCCACAGTCACAAAGCATCCCAACTGTACAGCTTACCCACCTCCATATTGAATGTTGGGATCATGTTCTTCTTGTCATATAGACCTTCATGGGTCTATTTGGTCAAGAACGGTGGAGAATTTTAATTCTGACTTCCACACCTGGAGGTTTGCTGTTGTACCAGGAGTTTTAAACCTGCATATGATGCAGCAAAGAGTCTCCTGAAACTTTACATGTTAGGGAATGTTTTTAAAACAGTTGCCTCTTTGGTGTGATAAAATTAAATAGATATCTATTTGTATCACAGCTGAAATAAAAATCTGTGTTGCTGTGTTTTGCAAAAATCTGGTAGCTTTACATACTAATAAGTTGAATTTTAGAAAACCAATAGCATATGGATGCATGGGAGGACATTAAACTTGAGTCTGCAAAGTCTTGTTACATTATGAGAATTTGTTCCTGCTCTGTGTCAAAGCTCTTCAGCAGCCTATTTAAAGATGATGCCATTATGCATGTTTAGAACTTTACAAGCTACAGTGATGATTTTGCAGCACCTCAGGCTCTAGTCTGACTCACCGGATGTACACTGCGGGTATAGGCTGCTATCTGCTTGTTACCATTTTCAAAATCCACTTCACTACAGGAAACAAAAATGACCTGCGGGCAGAAAGATAATGAAGTGCAGCCAGACCATTAGGTGCTACACAATGCTCTGGCTAAGTGAGACTAATCAATGCTCAACCCAATATCACACCAAAGATTGTTACAGACCCACTGGTCCACTATAGGATACCATGCCAGTGTCACATTTTGCCTCATTTTGCTAAGAAAAGTACACACATGTATGAACGCTACAAAGATAAGCATACATTTATACATTTACAACACTGAGTAGATTAGCATTATAGTGGCTGTGTCTCAGGTGGCAAGAAGGATCATCCACTAATTGCATAATTGATGGTTCAATCTCCCAGCCCCCCAAAATAGCCCTGAAGGATGCTATTTATCTTTTATGTTTAGCTAGCAAAGTCACACAGAACAGTGAGAAATGATTACGGGTTACGGTAAGGGCCTTTTAGACTAGTAACTAAAGAGCTGTACTATAAACAGTCGGAAAGCAGTTAGCTGTTGCCTGTTGACTGTCCTTCACGTGACCAACAGCCACTGACAAAGAGAAAAGTGTTCTGAGAGGAACCGCTTTGACTTTCTTTGCACGTTGTCCGAAAAAAAATTGTCTTTCACACTTTCGTGAGGCAAAACGTGACACTGACATGGTATCCTCTAGTCGACCAGCAGGTTGATTACATGCTTTGTTGTCATACCAGGCTGCAGTGTCACCTCAATGCATGTACTGGAACATGGATCATGTAGCTCAATGTGACAGTTCAGTCAAATGTACAGCTCCTGTGTTTCGGGGCTTAAGTAATCTTTAATGACACGTCAGTAGATGCTCTACTTTACTTTTCTCCTTAATTACTCTTTCATGTCTGTGCCTATGGCGAATGAGACAGACAGTATGCACTATATAGGAAGAACTATAATAGCTTGAGGCGGATGCGTTGACTCTCATGAAGCTTGTGTTTCCCAGAATTGTGGCAACTTTTCATCAGCGTGTACACAAAACACAGTACAAAGTGCAATAATACCCCGTCTTTGCCACGGACTCATGGTTGCCAAGAGAAAAACTGAATGCACGCCATGTCTTTGATCTGCTCCAGTGAAAAAGCCAAAGATGGAATGACAGAGCCAGCCCGGATGAAGTGCTGCGATGTCACCACTGTTTATCTCCTCCACAGCCGGGATGTTTAATTTATTGGTATGAAGGTTAAAGGAACCGTCTTACCGTCAAACAATTATTTATTGTACTTTGCACTTCCTATAGCATGAAATTGCTGCACACATTAGAAAGTTCATTCATATTTTAGAGCAACCCCAACAGGGGATTTCATTGGACATTTACAGTGCAACTCCATCCATTACCAAAGCAATTTCTGCTTATATGGAAATTTGATTCTGCAGAGACAAGAGTCAATTTATTCTTGCGTGATAACATGTCTTGGTTTGATGACCTTTTCTTGCCCTCGGAAAAGCATTCACATCCCACTTCAGTTTACATGTATTTGTAAATATAAACAGACAAAATGCGGCAACGGTTAGATTAGACCACAGAACATGTTTTGTTGTTTTCCGTCTCTTATTCTCTTCAGGATGGACAGCTTCTATTAAAGCAGCTCGCCAGAGCGAAAGATATTAAGTTCCGCGTCTCACACCACTTTCATGCACTCTGGCTGTGTTGTGCTGGGCAGTCGTGCAGAACTTGCTCAGTGGGGCCATTTGAACCCCGTCTCCTGGGGAAGTGTCTAGGATCCGTGTAATGCATGCCAGCCACACGTGTAGCTGTCAGATGAGCTCCTTCTTAGACATGATGTGTTGTGTTTGGTAGCCTAACAGTGGAAGTGCTAGTTTCATCCAGGCAACATCAATTAATGTTAGAACTGTTTTCACATCTGAAAGTCTTGAAGTACCTTAATCCACACATAGAGGATACAGATACGTTATATACTGAGTTGCCCGGTCTAGTTTTGCACTCTCAAAAACTATTTGATTAAACAAGGTTTCCTCACATGCTTTTATGGTACCAATAGTTATGCATTTACTTTTATCCAAGCCAATTTAACTTCACTAAAATTGTTGTTCAGCTAGAATACAGATGCAAACATTCTGCGACTTAAATATATTTTAAAGCAAGAGTAGCATGTTTGCTATCCTACTGCAACTAAAACTTTAAAACAAACTTTGCTTATTACTTGTATCTAATATCTAATTTGTGGATGAGCATTAATTCAGCATTGTTTGCCGCTATATGATGTAATTCTACAAGGTGGTGTTGTCCAAATGAAATATTCAGAAAATGATTAGAAAGTCAGAAAATTACATACTGAACTAAAATTTTCAGTTGACACACGAAGAGGCTTGTAGTAGAACAGTGATCTGTGTTCACAGTTTGAGACAGTTAGTTCCTTGGTACATCAGTTTGACTATCTGATCTAATTTTGGATACATTTGCCATGATATGATATGTTATGATATCATTAGTATAGAGTATCATGGTACATTGTAATCCCATAAATATATATCTTTACAATCACCTGCATTATCTCTGCTTCCACCTTCTCCTGGCCCACCTCACTGCAATTTATAGACAGAAACAAGATAGCCACTCTCCTGGCATTTAACTGCTTGTGGCCATCTTTAGAAACCACAGCAGATTTGAATCAATAAGCAGTGTGGCAGAGACACTGATTGCGAGCCAGGACAGGAAGGGGACAGCACAGATTGCTACCTGCATGCGCAGATGGTGTCGTGTCAGTGGTTCGACTTGTTTCTTGCTCAGTGTGATGCATGTTCTCGACAGGCACCGATGGCAGACACACCGAATGTAAGGAGCAGGCGGAGCTAAATCAGATTAGACCTGGCCGGAGAGCCAAATGGCACCTCCGAAGCTGCGGAAGTACCTGTTGTGCTGCTGTAATTTAGTCAGTTTCCTTAGGGAACTCTGTCTTCCTGTGCCTTGGAAGTTAATTTATGTTAAATTATAAGTTATGTTAGAGTCAGATGGCCTATTTATACTTTTCAGGTTTCCTTAATGGAGAATGTGAAACAATCAAAAAAGCCACCATTTTAATCTGACCTCATGAGGCCAGAAAACAATTCTCTCCCTGTCCCCAGTGTCAGACTAAATAGGAAGCCAACAGAGATGAGCAGTCCTGCATGACAATGACGGTGAAGTTATCCGAGGTGACAGTGCAAGAACAAGTCAGCTCTGCTACCATATGAAAAGGCCAGTGTATGCAGCTTGCTCTGTGTTTGTCCGCATGTTGAGATCAGCTGCCCTCCATCTTACGGGGTTCTTACGGTCAAGCTAAGTCATCGGGAGGGTGATTTCTTCATCAGCCATGAACGGAACAGCAATTAGACTTGAAACAATGAATTCAGCGGCGTCGCCAGAAAGGATACTGGCAAGCGGGAAGGACGGAGCCAAGAGCAGCAGACGTGTCCAATCTGCAAGTGATGTAAGTGATCTGTAAGTGGATGTCATGCTTTAAATGTCAGGTCCCGATCTGTGTCGACAGTAAACTCTTGAGAAGGCATGTCAGGTTATGTAAAACCGAATGCAGATGATTCACTAACAGCTGATAGTGACAGACTCACCACAGCAGGCCAAATGTGAGAAATAATGTCCCTTTGAATCATGCTAGCTATAAGAAACTGCCTTACCTTTGGCATTTAACAAACCATAACAGAGTTGCATAGTATAACGTCTATTATAGAGTCTATTGTGATGGTCACCGAGAGCGCTTTGTGCTTTCATCTCCTAATCAATATAACCTTGAATGTGATCGACACACACCCACATGCCTTTCTCAGTCCATTCACAATCACAGCCTCCTCCGTTGCCAGCTCACCATACGAGGCTACCACAGTCATAATCACAGCTTACTGCATTTTCCAAGCTATGATTTAAGCAGTGACTCAGCCTTTTGAGATTCAATATTTCTCTTGCATACTAAAAACAGGTGTAATCATTTAACAAAAGTTTTTTTTTTGTCTGTTCCCACTCGGGAGAAAAAAATATTGCCATCAGAATAATTCTGGCACAGCTTATTAACAAGTTACTCATGCCCTTGGCTACGAGGCGATTATGAGTGACTTCAACCAGTAGAAGTGCAAACTGGGAAACACTGCTGACAAGCTATGATAAACTGGATAAGAAAGTGTTGTTTTTTTTTTTTTTATCTGACTGAGTCTAATTTCAGGCATCTATATTTACTTGCAAAAAACATGATCTGGCTAAAATAAAATGCACAATATACATTCAGCATCCAAATGTTGAACTTTACATCTGCCCCCAGCTGAAACTGTGATGTCAACCTCCAGAGCAGGGACCCTCCTAGTGTTGGTTACGGATGCTAATAACATGTCGGTCAGCTCTGGGTAGACACCAAACAACCACTCTTAATTACTGCTGTCTGTTCTTTCACAGGAGCACTGCTGACAAATGAGTTCTGTTATGCATCCAGAACACCCCCCAAGAAAAAAAGTTAAGTTAGTTAGGTTAAGTTTAGGTTAAAATGGTGATAAGACGGATGAGTCATTTAAGAAGATGCCTTGACGGCTATCCTCACGCATGTCCAGGATGGCTGCAACTGACTCGCGCCATCAAAGCAAATTAAGGCCAGGTGAAGTCAATGTCAATCTGCGAAGTAGTCTACGGAGGGAAGCTGAAGCACATACAGGGCACTAAGCCAAACTGTGCAAAACAGCAACACAGCAAAGCTACAATGGAACAAAGTAAGTACCGATGAACAAAAGCAGTCTCAGTGTGGGTAAAGCCAACAAACTCCAGTTCACAAATGGCATTAAAGTCACAACGCTGGTCTTCAATCCTTTAAATGGCAAGTCAGAGTGCATGAGGGCGAAGGAAAGTGAAAAGGATGGGAGACGCATCAAACACTAACAGCCATATATGCAAGTGTGTAAGTTGTAAATGCAGCTTGAAGTGCTTCTGGCCAGACGTAAATGGACTCTGCAACAATGAGAGTCTTTCTGCTGAATGGCTGATAGAGTAAAAAGCATGAAGTAAAAGCCTGCACACAAACTCAGTGCTGTTCCTGGGGTGTGAGGAGGTGCAAACAACTAGGAACCGGGCAGGTGATGTTTGGAGCTCAGCGTTTCTGGTCGTGTCAATCAGACACACTTCAAACTTTTGAACTCCACCTTCCTGCCCACTTTCCAAACTATTCGTTCACGCAAACTGCTCGGAGGAAAACGTACTCATGCCTAAAAGATAAGTCTTCTGTTAAGAGAGCTGAGAGTTTTAAAAAAACACCTTTTGCTTTTTGTTGTTGTTTCTTCAGATCCCCAGGATACTGAAGAATCAAATTTGCAACTACAGCTACTCCTTATGGTTAGAAGTAGGGACATAAACTCAGGTGTCAGAGTCACTCTGCACTCCCGACATCTATTTACACCTTTGTTACTTTATGTATATGTTCTATTTGAACACATGTCCAATGTTGTCTTCTTTTTGGATTAGACAGTTTTCATGCAACCATGAGAGAAGGTCATCAGAAAATGTGAAGCGGGATATTTTAAATATTTTAGCATTTGGTAGGAACATTCTCTTCGTCAGCCAAAAATTAAATATAAAGACAAAAAAGACTGTTTGGTGGGGATGCACTAATATGAACTTTCAGGAAAAATAACAGCCAATAATTATCTGTTTGCTATGAATACAACAACACAACAATGACATGTGATGCAATAATATTAATCTTACAAATGATAAAATGTGAAGTTGATAAATACTGACTTCAATTAAGATTACATTAATTACTGCAAACTCATGCATAATAATCTTAATTTATGCTTACACTATACAGTAAACCAGTGAATACTAGACAGGTATGGCAGGTAGAGGAAGAAAGGCTGGTTGGCCTCACATTTGACAAGAATTCAACTAGTTTTCGGAGACATATCTCATCGGCAGAGGTGCAGTGGTGCATATGTGCAGGTATATAGTGTAGATCCACGTCTGAGCAGGGGGATTTACTGTACGCTTGCCTAAAAATAGCCACAGATACGCACCGGTACACATCAGAGTAAGGCTGCAGTCGAGATGAGAGCTGTTGTATTTCTGCAAGTTTATGTTCTACTCATGCAACAGGTGGCTGATAATTTACTCCTATTGTCTCCCTTCCCAGAAAATTTTATTGCACTTGTTGATAACCAGCGTTGTCATCATCGACTTGTGCAGAAATGTAGCCTCGAGTCTCTCCAAGCAGCCACGCGGAGCAGAGAGAGGAGAAACGAGCGTAATTATCTGCTTTTATTTCATTGTCAAAACAATAACAATAATTGGAGTTTCTTAAGCTGCCAATATTTCACCAGGGCTATGGATATAGTGTGCATCCTTGAGGTATATGCAGGGATGTGATGGGGGTTTGTTGGGTAGAAATGATGCTACATGGTGGTTTCTGGCTTTCAACTTAACCTATAAACCCTTTAGAGCAGGGGTCTCCAACAGGTAGCTCACCAAGCAAATCCAAAATGTAAGACAGAATAAAAGATAAAGGAATAAAATGGGAAGAATCAACGCGAACTCTATCGACTTATATATCTACTATATCTATCCAACCTCCCCTCCCCCACCCCACAAAGAATATCAACCAATCACGTTCGTATTTATGACTGTTACCCGTCCTAATGAGCAGTAGCGAGGGTGTGGACTCAAGTAGCCGGCAACTATTTTTATCAAACAGAATGTGTATGGAATTGTCGTTTCAAATTTGGATCTTATTTTACCGTTACTAAAGCTGGTGTACCATTTGGAGAAAATTCTCGGTGCAAAATGACGTCCAGTTGAAGACACGCAAGTCTGCTGATGATTTCTGGAGGCTTGTGGATGCAAAGAAGTTCCCCAACATCTGCACAGGAGCCATGAAATGTGCTACCCTGTTTGGCTTTTGGAATTTCTTGTTCTTTTAAATATTTTTTAGGGGAGTTTTTTCATTTTGTTGATAGCAGGAGAGAGACAGGGTGAAAGTGGGCTATAGAGGAGAGAGAGACATAACTCAACGAGCTATACGGTGGCCCAAATTGGCCTTTTCTGACTTGAACTTAGTCAAGTCAAAGTTCCGAACTCGTCTCACTGATGCCCACCTGGATGACTGCATCAGAGTAAGCCTCTCGGGATGCACAACAGATTATAAGGCGCTGGTTGACAGCATCATACATCATGAAACATCTCATTTGAGACAAGCATACAATAATGTGCTAAATACATACCCGGAAAAAAATAAAAATAATAAAAATAAGGGGAGTAGAAGTAGCTTGTTTGAAAGTAGCTCTCATCCTAAAAAAGTTTGGAGACCCCTGCTTTAGAGTTTCAGATTTAACCTCAACAACTTAGTGAGACATTTTGTTATCAGACCAATGATTTTTTTTATGTTTCTATTACATATTACACAATATTTAAATCCCTGTGTTTAAATATCTGTTATGACCAACTGTACCACAGAGCTGCTGATGTTGCAAGTTCCACTATGCTATGCAAGTTGACTACGCCGTGAGCAATGATTATCCTGGTGAGACTGAAAGTATATGAAATGGATGGCGTTCGCTGAGGACAGAATTTTTCACCCTGGATATTATTTCCATCCTGTTTTAGATGAAACATTAGGCTTTTCATGAAATATTACACATCTGTCAGGAGTTTCCAGTTACAGAAAAATAAATAAAGTGCGGTGAACTAATAACACTCGGGGCCGTGACATTATAGTTTTTTTTGCTGACGAAGGACTCCAAGTTTCAAACTGAACACTGCTGTCAGGAGCTCAGGAGAAGTTGTTTGTTCCGGGCCTCTGGAGGGATTTGGGCGTTGCTGCCCAGATGAATAACATATTTAGTTATAATTCCTCTTCCTAATTTTTACCTCCAGATGGAAATGCTAATTCTTATTGTTTTAAATGTGGCGTTGCTTATCTATTGAAATTTGCACTAACAATTTGGAACTCTTAAGGATGGAGGTGCTTGTATTCAGTTTGCATTTAAAGTGGGTGTGGATTTAATTCCTGCTTGCTTGTCTCCATTAACCCTCAGTTGTGTGCCACAGGAGCATGCAGTCTGCTTTCCACTCCCCAGCATCTCTGGGCTGACCATTAAATAGCAGGACAGGCAGTTAGTGTTCGATTTACATTTCAGCAGTGCAGTGAGGGTGTCGGTTCTCATGCCCCTGCTCTGTTCGCTGTGCATTTTCCTGACCAGTGAGAAGACTCCCCCGCACTGCCCGCTTTACTGAGTGCATATCAAAACAGCTCCGGTTGCTTCACTGCTTCCCCGCAACAACATACATAAACGGTGATATACATGTATGCGCTCAGCAGATAATTTCAAATGGCACACACAGGCAGTCAGTTTACTGCCGCTGAGCATCGACTGTTTGGAAGCTGCCCCGACTTGTCACCGTGTAACAGATCAGCATAAACAAGTCGCTGCTCTCTGCTCCTCAAAACCTTGAATGAGAGCGCCAAGCTGCCTGTCATTTCTCTTGTCAATGCGCTCATCAATCAAGAGTTAAAGCGGCCCACTTTTACATCCCTCACTGACAGCCAGGTTAGCGTCAGCCGCCAAGCCTCTCTGCAGAAAGCCATTCGTTGACAGCTGAGCAATCAAACAGAGGAAAATGACAGTGAAGTGGTCGCAGGTCTGTGCAGGAAGATTACGTTCTGCCACAAAGTTGCTAAACAGAATTCCAGCTCCTCCTTAAGAACGTGCTTATAAATATATTACAAACACTTTTTTTGGTTTCAACTTTTAATTTCTGTCTGAAGTTTGGTGTTCTGGTATTTAGTGGTGGAATGTAAGAAAGTGCATTTACATCTAAGGTACTTGTACTCTTCTTTTCATGACAATACTTTTACTTCATGACATTTAAGATGAAAGTACTGTACTGCATTTATCTGACAGCTTTGTTTAGATAAAACAAACCTTGTGACTCTGCTGTCACTGTTGGCTCTAAGTATTTGTGGCATGTTAAGAGCTTTTACAAACCAAACAATCAATCAATTAATCGCAAATAAATTCTGCAGATTACCACAGAATGAAAATAATCAGTAGTTGCTGCCTTATACAAAATTATGGGTTGACTGATTTTACTGATAATTTACCTAAACTATTTAATCAAAGAGGCCAATACCCAGTAACTGCAACTCCAACACAAAACTTTGTGGCAATGCCTTTGTTTACTTATGTTTTTGTCATATTTCCCAAAACCCTATGATAAATCTATGAAATAACCAAAATGCATGATTGTTTTTTGTGTGACAAAGACACATGGTTCAGTGATTCCATCTTAGAGTTATAGGAGTCACTGGAAACTTAAGACTGCCATGATACACATGGTCTTTACAGGTGTATGTGTATGAAATGCCCTAATAGCATTGTACTTTTATTATGTGGTATAAATCATTTTACTTAAGTAAAGGATTTGAAAACTTCCTTCACCATTGCTCATATTTTTCAACAACAGCATGCTGACATACTGACAAAGACAATGCTAACATGATGGAAAGCAGGTATAATGTTTACCATGACCATTGAGTGTCATATAATGTAGCATTATGATGTTCACTTAGAAGCACTCAACATGAAATACAGCTGAGGTTGATGAGAAAGTTTAAAAGTCATTTATCACAAGTGTTAGACTACAACTAAAGTCCCAAACAAATCTAAATTTTCACTCATGATGGCACTAGATGAACAGTAAAACCCCACTAAAACTCTAACAGTTAAACCTCAGTTCATGTCAGTACACACAATACAGACTGTTCGGCCAGCTGTTCAACATTGCCATCTCTAGAGCCGTGCCGCTAACATAGCTAATGAGCTATGATACAGATGTTTTACAACACAGTTTAACTAAATGCATACTTTTCATATAGTATTTTAAACCACAACTGGCTTGCTGCCTGCTTTACACGTCAAATAATATGTGTCTGCACGCGCACAAAGAAACACCTGCCAGGTGTTACATCTCCAGAAAGAAATGGCTAGTGCACACATCCCACGGTCAAATGTGGTTACATTTCTGTACTGTGACATAATAGTATGGGCAAAAACATGAGTGTTAGTGGTTAAAGGTGAAACTTGACAAGTAAGGGCCACTAGCATGAGCATAGAAATGGTAGACGGGGCAACTGGAGTCAATTCCAGCTGACACTGGGTGAAAACAAGGATACGCCCTGGATGGATCAGCAGTCAGTCACAGGGCTGACAGAGACAGACAACCACTGATGCTCACATTTACACCTAGGGGCAGTTTAAAGTTGCCATTCACATTAACCTACATGCTTGTGGACTGTGGGGGTGTTGGAGCTGTGAAAACCCATGTAGGCCAGAAGGA
Organism: Dascyllus trimaculatus; assembly: GCA_024666655.1. Lineage (NCBI taxonomy): Eukaryota > Metazoa > Chordata > Actinopteri > Pomacentridae > Dascyllus > Dascyllus trimaculatus. Next base: position 27,831,963 of record CM045448.1, read on the forward strand.
CACCTAAACAGCAGGTCCAAACCTGTGGAGGGACACTGCTAACCGCAGCAGTCCCATGCAGTACCATTTTGCAAACTAACAAAATAATATGCTTGTGCTGCTGAGTAAAACAATACTACTGTGGAGTGGTTATAAGTAGCTATAATACAGCAAATACTGGTAAATGCTTTGATTTTATCAACTCATTTACCCTGGGTAAGCTGCAAGTGACAAACTGACCAATTAATCATCTAATAACGACAACTGAGCTTGATTTCTTTTACTGTGGCCAAAAACAAAATGAATATAGCAGACAGGGAATGTACAAACTGTACTTTAACAATAGTTGAAAGCTAGCTTGCAACAGATGCACCAGCCATGTCCGTGGGCGTGTGCCTTTGTGTTTGTGTTCTGGCCTCAGATTTCACCAGAATCTCTGGTTCTTTGCATTGCCTCCCCAGTCCCTCTCGCCTTTTCCTTTGTAGGTTTCTGAAACATGTTTGTAAAGCTTTGTAAAGCAAAGTTTTAGCTCAAGATGAAACATTTTCCAATCCATGCAGTATTTACATCAGTCCTCCCTTTGCCTTATACAATAAATGTTATCAAAGCTTAATGAGGAAAATCACACGAGCCTCTGAAATGCACAGAGTCGCTTTTCAATTGTTCTCATTGTTTCCCTGTGTTTGGACTTCTTTCATACGAGATGAATTGATGAAGAGGTTTAGCACCAAAGTACTGCACTGAACTGATACTTCAGTGTTTTTCAAGTATCATTTCAATTCAGCTTTTTAATCACATGAAGGTTTGGCAGTTTTTAAATGAAAACACTGTTTATCCCCTTCCAACAGACACTTATCAGCGATCCCCACAGTGGTAATCAACATAAATCCACATGAGCATAGGCAATGGCACAATAGATGGCAGACAGGCGTAAAAGTGTTCAGTTTAAAAGAGCAGTGCCAAATACATGAGTGAAATGTTTGCATTAACAGCATCAAAGCCAAACCAATTCAAAACAGCATTTCACAGTGGGAAACACAGAAGGGAAAAGCATATATGGAGTCAGCGTTTTGAATTACATGCAGCATGAATAAATCTGGGCACAAAAGATGAAAATACAGACGTGAGTCTCCTGCAAACCCCTCGCAGAGTAAATTACTGTTGGTTTTGAGCAAGCAATAGAAAGAGATTAGGACCATGTTGACTATGTCCTCATGCCTCCTGCTCCTGTAGGTAGCTTTTATTTCTGATGTTGCTTTGCATAAAGTAACATGACGGAGCCACACTGTTCTGCATCGGAAAAACACACAAAAGGGCGCAACAACTAAAAGTGACAGCACGATCACCTTTATGACGCCAACAAGCGTTAACCGGACCTGGGATTCAGACACGTCCCTGTTTAACTCGTGCTTTCATTTTATGCCACATCTCAAAGAAGCCGTGTGCAAGACAAGTACTGGAGGTGTTGTGCACAGTATCAGATAGGCGGTTGGAAGGAGAAAACAGTGTGGAACATGAATACATTATACCCAGAAGAGAAGTGACATAATGAGGCTACAGTGCATTTTGCCTGGTTTAGTGTCCCTCGGTAACCCAGGCTCAGGTCCGTGGTGGCGAGAAGCAAAGAGACAGGCATGGCCGTTCCTTTAGTGTCTTCAGCATCAGTCAGACTGTAAAAAGGATTAAGGTTTCACTCCAATATACCGAGCATTTTTGTATGCTTCATATACAGCCGCATTCCAGCAACAGGCAAGCACACACTTGGGAGATGAGTCATTCTCCTTTATGAATCATATTGTCTCCTCTTAAACTTGTGTGGGGTTTGTTTTATATTTAAAAAAAGATTCCAATAATATATTTTCATACTGTATTCATGCCTGGTTCTGACAATGCAGCAAATTCTAGCAGATGGCAAACACGAAGGTGAGAACCTGTTGGAAGACTGAAGGTTGCGGATTTTTATTTATTTTTTTATTCAACAGTGCTTAAGAACTGAAAGTTTTACTTATAATTAGCTGTTTTGAAGAAAAAAAATGTTTTACTTGTACCCAAAAGTGAACAGAAATTGTATTTACTTATTCAGATTTCAACACGATGTTCATACAACATGTTTTACTCTGCTGGGATTTAAGCTCATTAATCACATTCAGTGTTTCCACAAAGCACTGTGTGTGTGTTCTTGTGTCAAACAAATACAATGAATGTGTTTTAGACCCCGAAACCTTTTAAAGATGCAATTTTGAACTGTCCAGCATGCAATGTTTAAATGCATGTTGTCTGCTGTAGCCTGCAGTCTTCCTCTTCACTGTGTTTGTGGTGCATTCTGGTCTGTTACTTTACCGCCAACAACTGTCAATAGATCTTTTTCAAAGCAGACGTTGCGTCTTGTCACAGTAGGGACAGCACAGGTCTTGTTTACTGTTCACTGGTATATATTTGGTGGAACTGGGACATTGTTAATTCAACCTGTGCTTATGACAAGTTAAAATGTTAGCTGTGAAAAATGTTTATTGGGGAAAGAGTGTGAACTATGCACATGTCAATGCAGAGGATGTACATGCAAACAAAACAATGACACTCCTAAAGACATAAAGTGATTCTATTTTTTTTCTGTTTCTTTCTTTAGCATTAACTTGTCAAACGTTGCAGCATTTTTCTTGTTGTTGGTGATTTCTGATGATGAGAGGGGTTCTGGCACACAAGGAGGACAACATGAATTTGAGAAACCACTGACATGATAGCTTTTGCAATTTGCTAACTGCATTCTTTCATATCGGGATTTCTATTTAAAATTGATTAATTAAAACTTAACTGATTAATTTACCTTGAACTGAATGCACTGTGATACAATAATAGGACAAAACCAAGGTAAAGCTACTCTCATGCATTTTGCATTTAGAGTATACTGTGATATAATAATGAAAATGACATATATACAAACTTGTCACTGCTCCAAGGCCTCATCTGACATAACGTTTTGCTGTTTTATTGTGCACCATAATGTCTAAATAACATGGGCTGTAAACTACGCTAAACACAATTTTGACAGTAAGTCTGTTTTTTCAGCTTTTTGTGGGTGTTTGCTTTACAATAGCAGCATGCATCATGGTTTGGGTACGAAACAGAACACACACAATGTGTGTGTTGACAGGCATAAAATGCTAAAGCTGAGACATTCAAAGTGAAGACTAACTACAAGAAAGCCAAGATATGTAGCCTCGGCCTGACAGACGTTGTACGTGGCAAGAGTGAATGTTATCAGAATCCACAGTGATGAATGCACCTTTGTTTCTATTCAAGATCATTACATATTTTGCTTCCTTTTATTATAAGATAAGATACAAACTGGAGAAACTACAGCCTCAGCCAGTATTTCAGCAGACTCATAGTTCATTTTGAAACCAGATTTTCATTTTGCACATTTCATTGTGCCTTTTCTAACTCAGAATTATTAGGGTGCAATAACTCAAAAGTCTTTGCAAATGCCTTTCAACCCACTCCATAACCCCTTCCTATTCAACAATGAGGTAGAATTCGGTGAATATAAAAGCTTTTTTTCCAGAGAGCAGTACATAGCACTATACCAAGCATATACTAGAAACTGGCCTCATGGGGAAAAAAAGTCAAAACTGTGATAAAGTAACTGACATACAAACTATAGTTGTCCCATTGAGTTAGATACCAGAATACTTCATTTATGGCCCTTTTAATTAGGTCTCCACTTTAATCTGTTATTTTGTTGTGGGATAGGAATGTCATTTCACAGTCTGAATAGCTGGTGTGTAATATATTCTGTTCGCTTGGGTACTTTATTTCACCTTTCCTGCAATATCGGAATGATTTCCTTGGGAATTTCCAGGAAAGGACTGTACAATTTGGTACTAATTAACAACAAAAAGGAGACAGTACCCACTTGCATGGAGGAACCAAAGAGTGGCGCATAGGAAACAGCACTGTTAGGTGAAGATTGTAACTGCTGCTATCTTACTGATAAGAAAAAAAATGGTCAATAAAGCCCATAAAGTGTTGTTAAAAAGTATTCAGCCCCCTTAGAATTTTTTTCCCTTTTATTTCTTTCCAGCATTGAATCATGGTCAATTTAATTAGATTTTTTAAACAAGAATTTACAAAAAAAAGACATTTTCATGTCAAACTAAAACCAGAATTCACTATGTAATGTGTCTTGCATGGTCACTCACACACCAGCCCTACTGTGAAGCATGGTGGTGGCAGCATCATGATGTAGGGATGCTTCTTGGCAGCAGGTCCTGGAAGACTTGCAAAGGTAGAGGGCAAAATGAATGCAACAAACTACAGGGGTATACTAGAGGACAGCATGAGTCTGCAAGAGAACTGCAAATTGGGAGAAGATTTATTTTCCAGCAAGACAGTGACCTCAAGCCTGCAGCCAAAGCTACACAGAAATGGTTTGAAAACAACAAGGTGAATGTTCTGGAGTCGGAGCCCAGACCTCAATCCAACTGAGAATGGACCTGACACAGCTTGAGCAGTTTTGCAAAGAAGACTGTGAGAAAACCACAGATTGTCCAGATGTATGAGGCTTATTTAAACCTATTCACACAGGCTCAATACTGTAATTGCGGTCAACGGTGCATCTACTAAATACTAGCTTGAAGGGAACTTATTTTCTGTTTAACATTTTTAACTATTATTATTTTAAATGGAATTAAATTAAAGCCAAAATCGTACTGATTAAATGCTGAAAAGCAACAAAAGGGGGGGAAAGGGGGATCCGAGGTGGGTGAATACTTTTAACAGGCACTATATATATTGGCTCTGACAAATTTGGACTTGGCAAGCGCTAATGCTCGCATCAAAACAGACACTCACAGAGCAATGCGTTCCCTTAGGCCCCCCGCCATCCCCAAATGAGTCAGAGAATAAATGCAAACATAATATTAACAGAACTGTTTCATTTTACCAGAATATTAGAACAATGTGAGAGCTGCAACAACCACAGAAAAAAAAATCTGCAAGTCATATATGATTTGTAACGGACTTTTTACAGTCATTTCATATGTGGTAAAACTGTGCACAGCCTGTAATTCCCACACAGACACTTCTGCTCATGAACATGTAAAAAATTCCTGCTGTGCAAAGACTAAGACTCAAGGCTATGCCAAATAATAATTGGAATTAACCGCTGAAAACGGTCTCCATTTACCCTGTAATTAGTACCAAATTAGACAGTCCTCTCTAGGAATCTCTTCATAGTTTCGCATCACTTCCTTTGTAGGAATTCCACTAAGTATTGGGAAACCATGAAAACCAAGAAAATAGTGTTATCCACCTGGAAGAGTCCGTTTGTGCTTTTACAACCTTCTCAGTCCTTTGAAGCACGTCATCGACACGGTGCTGAAAATGTTGCATTGTGATCTCAGTCAATTGCTGACTCAATGACACTTTTTGTTGTCCTAAACATTCACAGGAAGCACTGTGATGCACGCAAGCCCCAAGAGGTTGTCTGATTGTCGGGGTAGCTGCTAACAGTGTCTGGCACCAATGATCAAACTTTCAATGTCACACAGAGCTTTTCCACCAGCGTGAACCGCGGTCTAGGTCTTGGCTGGTGCGCTGGTTAAGACTTGGTTCATCTTTCTGACCTTCTTAAAACCAATTTTCTGTCCCTCAGGCGAGAGAGAACCCGACAGCCACATAACACAAATTTTGTCATTAAAGCTTCCTCCAGTTTATTTTGAACTTCTGTCGAGGACAACAGTGCAAGAAGACGGTTTATCTCTACTATGGGCCACTGCTGGAGAGCCAATGAGGTCATTATTTGTTCCTATTTTCCTGTAATTTACAATTGTAATCTCACCAGTCCATGTTTTTAAGCACCATTACAAACAGCTGTTGGTGTTTGCGAACGCTGCTCTACACACTGGCGTTTGCAACAGCTTTTATAAATGCCAGATGACAATATTAGAACGCTGAACGGCATTTACGAACGTTGTTGCAAACAGCAGTCGGCATTTGGGAACGCCACTCTATGTGATACCACTTGCAACACCATTTATATTTGCAAAAGGGTTTATAAATGCCAGTTGACAATATTAAAATATCGGTAGCAAAATGAGACAAATACATTATAGACTTTAAACATACTGCGGTTTGATTACCCATTATAAAGTGTTTTTCATCTTTGGATTAGACTAGTACCTCTCAGTTTTTCTGGCTGAGAGCCGGTTATTTAGTGGTCAGATCGCATGAACTGGTATAGCCGCTGGCTTCAAACCAGGCCTTTAATTGCTTTGGTGGGAAAGAAGTATTAGAAAAAAATGGCTTAACTATTTTAACAGTCAGTTAAACAGCCAACAAACTTTACTTCATAGTTAGTGAGTCACTGCCATTTAACTGTGCTAAGCGGACAGCCATCGTTAACATGGGGATGTAATTAGTAGTGTCTATCAATATGCAGCTTTTTTAAAACATTCTCTTTTTTGTCTGTCTACAGCAACCTCATTTATAATCATAATCTGCAAATGGCAGATGGAATTACAGGTTATTGAACTGGACTGAATTTAGTAGGAATGCAAAGCTTCCAATAGTGGTTTTGTCCATCAATTTTTATTTTTTGTCAAGGGGTCGAAACAGAACCTCATTTAACTTCCCTCCAAGCCCATATCTCATCCGCCTTTATTCACTTCATCGTATCGATCTTGAGGAATGGATTTTATTTGAGTGATGAAATGATGGTTTTTGGCAAGTTGAGGGGACGGCCCTTCAATTTCTACTCATTTGTGGGTGTATTTTGTAAGCTGATGGTGGCTGCAGAGGCTGAAATGTAAATTGATGGCAAGGAACCATTTTTATCAAAACTGGAAGAATACAGGCAGTGAGTGAACTCTTTAAAACTAAAAGGTTTACTTGCACAATGGGAATTAGTGACTACCAAAGTCTATAATGTTTTGTTCTTGACCAGTAAGACCAACTGTAGTTCTCTTCCCATATAATTCCAAACTGTATTTACAAGTTGTGTCTCAATTCAGGGGCTGCATCCTTCGAAGGCTGTATTCATCGGCCGCATACGTCACAGCAGTGCGACGAAGGCTGTCCCATTTCATTAAAACTCGGAAGAATACTTCAAATGTTGCCGACGAATGCGTCCTTCTTAAGATGCATCGGTGTGTCCTTCATAGCCGCAAATATCCCAACATTCATTGCGCGCCGGTAACAGTTCGATCAACAGCTGGAGTTCTAACTGCTGACAGCTGATGGAGAAAATGGATTCATCGACGGATTCTAGTTTTAAATATTAGTATTGTGTTACAGCTCACTCCAATAGCTAACAGTACAACAATTGAAAACATTAAAATTTGTTTTAAAAAAAGTTACATTATTGATGTGAGCCGCTGCAATTTCAAACGTTTACTTTCCAGTTGTACAGCTTCAGTGTTTAAGTCATATTTTACCGAGATTGTGGCGATTTTTTTCTGACTCTAGCCACCACATTAACAATATTAATATATTTAATCCTTGTATAAGTTATTATATGGAGGTGAAGTAAAATGGATATGAAATGCTGCTGGAGCTTCTATTGGTGGTAATCCTCTGTGTAGACCAGTGAAAACATGACTATCCTCACTTTTCTTAGTTTAGTTCCACCAAGTTATCTGACAACATGTTTAACATACATTATATTTGGTTTCTGTTCAGACAGCATGTATTTAGTGATCCTCACCATAAACACTCAGCCCAGAGATTGAGGCGATTTTTAATATTTGAAGCTCAAGTCAGTGTGGATGTCGACAGATTTAAACCAGCTGTGACGCTTCTTGTTTTTCAGACAGTTAGTCCTGTACCAACATACAGTCCAAGACCCTCAAGTCTTCAAGGATATAAAACATATTAAAAAAAATTACAATTTTGGGATCAAATTAAATCAAAAAATTAGGTAAAATTACAACCTCATCTTATCCTGATCCTCGGGATAAAAAAATTCTGCAGTCAGGGTTACTAGACAACAGGAGCGGCGCTACGGGACGTCATGACGCAAGCAGGAAGTTTGTCGTAGGATAGACCATCTCATTTAACAAACGCTCATGCAGCCTTCTCATGCAGCCTACCCGTCTTTCGAAGAATGGGTAGGCTGGGTCCTTCCAAACATGCAGCCCCCTGAATTGGGACACAGCTACAGTGCATCATCTTGACTGCTAGATGGTGAATTTCAACATGGATGTTGTTGATACTTTCAGCCACATTAAAACAGTTCAATGTAACAAAGTGATATTAATCAGATGTGGCATATTTCATTTCTAAATATTGGGTGTACTTTGCATTTTTAGTTTTCCCTAACTATTGTGGCCCTATAATGAGCATGCAGGCTCAAGGTTAATATCCTGCAGGAACAAATTTCAGCAGAATACGTGGCTATTAAATGGACACTGTGTTGCTTAATAGGGCCTGAATTCAACAGTGTTCAACCTGCATGTAGAAAGACAACTGTGTTGATTCAAAATATTCAGCATAATGTAATGTAAATGTGTTTAGTCCCTGGCTATACGGGTATTTTATCTGTTCAAGTCACGTTCGAGATTTATTATCTGTGAAGTGGCTCATCAAAGAATGACACACAAACAGGATGTGCAAATTGTTTCTAGTGGTTCAGATTCAAACCTTTTAGGCATACAAAGCTCCATGACAGACAAGGACAGAGCAACAACCAACCAGAAGACAAGCAGCAGCTAAAAAACAGATTTTTACACCAAAGCATCCCTGCGTCGTGTCTTGTTAGTTGCACCATTTCATGGTTAATTAGGAGAGCTATTACATGTGTCCCTGTGTCTTTCTTATGATTTTGATTCTGATGAGCAGCACAAAGCCTTGAAAGAAATCCCACTTTTTTTTATTTATCCTCATTACAAAGCCATGTACGTGCACATGTCTAATTTCATTGATTTTCATCCATGTAGACTGAAGACATGCTGGAATATAAATCACAACCTTGAAACTTTACTTTAAACTACTCATGTATATTTATTAATCATGATTTTGTGATTAATCATTAATTAATCACAAATCACAGGTACATTTATGTTTCATGCACCGTCTATGCCAAGTGTGTTTACAAGGAGTGATGAAAAAACTCCAAGAATGCACCTATGAAAACTTAAATGTACACCTGATCTACATTTGGCCAGAGTAGCCTACTTGCACCACAATATACGGCTCCCAGGACTGCTGTCACATCTGGAACGCTCCCTGGAAGTTCTGTTATGCAAGTCTGTCAAGCACCATCTTGAACTGTGCCACAGTTCAGGTCATTTGTGCCAAATGTTCTCCCTCAGATGCTTCAGGACATCACGCTAGAACATTTGACAGTCCTGCCCTGGGGAACATATTCATGGTGCACAACCCCATGAATGTCAAGAAAAATAAAACAAGCTCTTGGTGCACTTCTGACTCAACACACCTTCTCTGGTTTGGGGGCTGTTGCTCTTCCCCAGTAACAACTGTTGTTTGTTCTCTGCCACAAATCCAACTTCCACCACCAGTGATGATCCTCAACATGAAGGTTGTTCCATATCTGGGCTGTTGACTTACACTGAATATGACGTTTGCTCTCTGCTGTGCAACACATGTCCTGCTGTTAATTGTGTGATGTTATGCAGCATGCTGACTTGTGACAGTTGCTGCTCGCACATTTTGCAAGCACATGACTGTGATGTGCTCTTTGCACACGCAACAAGAGCTGTCTTTGAACTTTTTTTTAACTTCAGGCTTTGTTTTCAAAGTTCCACTGCTTTGCTCCACCCAGAAAATGTTCAGTGCACATGTCAGTATGATGTCTCTCCTCTATTTTAATGATTTCCAGAGCATGTGAATGCAGTTTCTGCTGCTTATTGGTAGTGCTGTCCAATATTGACTATCAAGGGCAACTCATTAGTTGACTCATTGGACCTTAATCGTCTGCTATGAATATCGGCCAGCATGCTGTGACAATCCATTTAGAAATTGCTACTGTTAATCTGTTGGAGGTTGACGCACCCATTGTTTTTAGCCGAACACTGTTGAGCATGGTGTCTGACATATTACTGATTTTCTTCATGTTCTTCTTACCTAATTGGTATGGATTATCGATAATTAATCTAACTACATGTTCACTATGTCCAATAATTAATAACGTTTAAAAACCTTCATTAACAGAATCAGTTTTTTAAATTGTGTTGACCAGTTATCATGTTAAAGCTGGGTAAGCAGTATTTTTTGTCGTCACTGGACAAACATAGTAATCTTTCAACATATTGTAATTCGGCGGTCTGAGAGAAAACTAGATGGTGGTGACTTTCATAACCTGTGATGGCGGATTTTAGTTGATCACAGGGTTTTTCCCCCAGAGGAAGTTGGGTAGTATAATGCCCACAGCACAAAGCTGATAGGAGGAGCTTAGGACAGGAAGGGAGGAAGGAAAATGTCCAGGAGGAGGGATATTTAGGTGTATTTTCATATTCTTGTGGCTTGTTTTTCTTTTCTTTCTTTCTTTTTTTTGCCTTTTTCAGATTTCTGCCTCCTGCAGCTTTAACGCATTATTTCCAACAGCACTACTTTGATCTCAATTCATTTTGTTTTAAACCACGCAGGACTACCACAAATACAAACAAAAGTCAGACTGTTGCCCTGTTTAGACAGCCATGAAAAGATCTGTCCAAACTGTTGGAAAAAAGCAGATTTTCTTCTCTTGTTTAAACCGTCTCTGATGAATGAGAATAGGGCATGTGAGAGGCCAGGGTCTGTCATGTATTAAGATGCAGAGGATGGTTTTACACCCAGAGGCATGCACTTTGGTCAGAGAGTGAAATCTGTGTAGTCTGTCATATGAATTTGATCAGACCCTAGCCCTACGCTGTGCTGTCATAGCCAATAGATATGTGTGGAGTTTGGGTGTGAGGCAGAAGGGGGCAGGGTGTCAGTACGTAGGGGTAACATCTGTTTCAAAGCAACCCAGGGCCCATGCAGAGTTGGCTGGGGTTCTCTTCCATGGACAACACGTCGCCCATGGCATAAACAAGAGGAAGTGATGCTTAAACACAGCCCTGTTGCTTCCAGAAAAGAGCAGCATTATTTCCCCGAATCACAAAAACACTCTCCTTTGCTTGTGCTTGATGCACAAATAAACGCCAAAAAACGGAGCACATGTGCATCCACAAACACAAATGAATGCAGAAGCGTGAACACACCAAAACACACATAGACACAGACGCTCAAACAGCCCTCCAGGCTTTATTTGTATAAACAGAAGTTCTGCTGGAGCTGTGCAGCCGACCTGCTTTTCAGTGTCTGTGCTTCCTTTTTTTTGTTCTGTGGTCTTGAACAACAGCTGTCTCGATCCTGTAGATCTTTCTTTCTGTCACTGTCTGTTTCCCTCTCTCACTCTTGCTCTCAGCCTTTGTCATCCTCATTTCTCTCCCAGCCGCTGTCCTCTTTTGCTTTCTCACTCTCTCACTGTCTGTTTGTCATTCTGTCTGCTTTTTGCAATGTCTCATTACCACAGAGGGTAAGCAGAGAATGTTTTCCTTCTGTCTCTTCCTCTTCTTCTCATCCTCTTCCCTCCCTATGTCTTTACCTCAGCTAACTCCCACTACACTCTCTCTTCCCCCCTTTCTTCATTCAATTTCCTCCCCTTGCTTTTCTCTCTACCTCACCTTTCTCTTCCAGCACTCTCTTTTCCATCCATTGTAGGCAAGAGTTGCCTAAGCTTTTGCATTCCTGCAGCATCAGGACAAAGAGGAGGAGGAGGAGGGAGAAGAGTGTTAGCGTGAGGAGAACAGGAGCTGGCACAGATGTTGGCATCTGACTGGCGCAGGGAGCACCCAGCTAAGTGGAATCAGATACACTGTGCACTCCTCCGGTGCACTGCAGTGTCTCAATCCTCAGGGTCACAAAAAACTGCACCCTTCCTCCTCAGCCCTCCGTCTCGGTCACTGACTTCCTATAAATCAATTTAGAATTTTGCATGTGGATGGTGGAACGTGTTATTTTGTAACTATTGTAACCAATCAAAACCTGTCAAATACTCTTCAGCTCCTCCGACGTACTCATTTTCTGCTATTCTCTGTTTTATATTACAGCAATCTGAATATCTTTGGGTGTTGAACTGTTGGTTAGACAAAAATGACATTTGAAAATGTCACATTGGACTCTGGGAAAATGTTGACAGATTAATTGATCATATAAATCATCTCTATTTGCACACCTAATGACATCAATGAGTGACTGGTCTGCATCTGAATTCTAAAATATAATGGTACGTCCCATTGGATCCATCATTTCAACGCTTCCCATTTAATGTCTATGTAGGCATCCACGCAATGCATCTCGGCAGCATTGCGAGGACGTTGCCTTGGCCACTCCCCATTTGCAGAAAGTTGAAGTGTAGGCTACATTATGAAAATCAGGGTGTCCAGGTGCCACTCGATGTCTCAAAACACTCCTAAACATTTAAACTAACCATTGTCGTTCTAAAATGAAGATAAATTCAGCAGCAGGCTAATCTGTCAAACAAGCTGCCATTGTGGTCCAGTTTGAAACCCAGAACCACCCCCACAAGTAAGCATTGGTCCAATCAGGTGCAGACAGTGTTTGTATTATGGCGTTTATAACAGGTTGAAATCTGTGATGTTTTCCTGTAGGAGAGCACCTGTCAATCATCTATCTAGTCATAGACCCATCAAGCGTCCAGTGTGGACTCGTACTATAAGTGCTAATATGCTCAATCTTGTGGAAAGGCTTTTCACACATACAGGGTTTTTCTCCCATTCGGCCACAGGAGTATTACTGAAGTCAGCCACTGATGTTCAGTGATTAGGGCCGAAATCACAGTCAGGGTTCAGATTCATCCCAAAGATGTTAGATGGGATTGAGGTCCAGGCCAGTAAGGATATTCCACACAGCTACAAATAAAACTAGTTTGTTAAAGGTTACCTCTTCATAAAATAGGACACAGTCATCGACGAAGAAGTCTTTTTTAACCAGCTCATTCTGTAGAACATAATGCATCATTCTGCATTAGGGAAACAAAAAGCACTCTTTGGTGTCCCTTTAAAAGAGTGACAGGTGGATTTATTGTGCTTTTACATTTGTATGCATGGAGAAGAGCACTGTCACTAAAATGGATGATCCGCTGAAAAAAAAAAAAAACGAGCCGGGGTGCGTTACTGCATGATCCAAATCCAAATTTTCAGTGTGGTAGGATGCTAACCCAGAGGTGGTAGTTGTTGTTTCATGTAGTGAAAGGGATTTTGAAAATGATAACATGCAGATAGTAGAAGAAGAAGGGAAAGCAAGCTTAAATGAGTGACCAATGGCAGGCTTATACCGCCAGTCTACATCTGGTGAGTCAGACTATCCACAAACTGTCACAAAGGAAGTATGTTATTGTCAAGCCCTATGGAAAACTGAATATCACCAAATGTTGTCAATCTCTGTAGTGTCTTTAAAGACTCTTATCTTATGGTAATATATCATATGGGAATGTATTATGACAGTACAGTCACAAAAAAAAAAACTACTCTGAGAAATTCCATTCAATTGCATGAATAGCACAACATTTTCAGATATGCGCTTGTTCGCTCTCTTAATATCTACATGAACATTGATACTACTCTCATGTGACTGTTCAATATGATTCTGGAGCCAGCAAGTTTAGATTAGAGTGGAGAAGTAGAAATGATTAACCAAGCTCCTTCTGAAAGTAACCAATTTAAACTTCTACAGTTCACTATTAGCACAGTATTTCATTTGTTTACAAAAGTTACAGCTTGTTAACATTTTTTCACCTTACTATGTATGTATGTGCTGTAGCAATACGATTTTCCTTAATTAGAATTACTGTAAAATGCTATGCTCTTAAAGCTCCAGATCTTAAGCACACAAAACAATGCACAAAGGGGCATCCACAGTCCATGTGTTTTTTTCCACACCGTGTCGAACCTGATGAAATTTGGCTACAATAGAAGGTCATAAATGATAATAGGCTCTCGCAGGCTTCACATCCTGTCTCTTGATCTCTTCTGCTTCCATCTTTCCTGCTGCTTGTTTCCATCTGTCTTCCACTTTCACACTCTCCCCTCTCTCTTTCCGTCTCCCTTTCTCTGCGCTAATCTGCCATTACCAAGATGCCATGTTAGAGAATGAGTGTTATAAGGCAGCAGCATGTCTCTCCATCTGCAAAGAGGCCGACTAAAGAGACTCCACTTTGAAACGTATACATCCAAATCTCTTCCGCCCCACACACTTCCCATCGCGCACTCTCAATGCCACTTACAAAGCTATACATTTACAGAGCAGTCGATGGGAGGTGAGCTCTGTTTTCATGGTGTGTTTATCTGACTTATGGGAGGGAGAGGGAAAAAAAACGGGGGATTTACTGAAGCACAATGTGGCCCCCTGGTGACAGGCAGGGGTACTGCAGATGCTCTGCAGAGGTTTTCCTCCGTCAGCCTGCTGCCCAGTTCTGTGCTTTCATTCTGTTCACACACTGTCTGGGCTTTCGCTGTCAAGTCTGCAGCCGATTTAAGGGAGATACTGCACACTGAAGTTGCATCCACGGGCAGCAGACTTATATTTGCAGAGGCAGATGGTTTACCATATTACTGAGCCTAATTTCTCAGTGGGTAGAAACATTTGCAGTGTGTTTATGGTTTTAATAGTTTCACTCCAGATCATAACCTTGTTGTTCTGAGCAGCTCAACAGAGACAGCATGATGCCAAATTTACCAACTGACTCCCACTGCAAAGGTCTACCCTTAAACAGCCATCAAAGAAGTTATAGAAGGAAGACATATTTTCTGATGCATCTCTGGTGGTTATCCAACTATGCAGATTTGCTTTGGTTTTATTAAGCCAAGTTTTGAGATATCTGTCTGAAGCGTCTGCTTTCTTGCCAATTAAGCTGCTGTTTATGTGAGGCTGCACGCACAGCAGTGCACTGAGCTAAACACTGGAGTCAGAATGCTAAATTGCTCAAAATGACAATGCTAGCAGGCTGACATTTAGCAGATACCTATTACTGTTGTCACCGTGTTAGGAGGTTTAAAAAAAAAAGTGAAAGAGGCTTATAATCACATGTCAGCATGGGTCTGGAGGTAGACCACCCCACCGACGTTGCTATTCCTAGACCAACTCATCAACAACATCTCCTTTCCAAAGTAAAAGTACTCTACTATCCACTGAATGTTCTCCAGACTACATGACTAGTAGTGTACTGTGATCTCTTCCACTAGATAAACAGCAATTTTCAACCATATCATTTTATAATTATACAGATTAGCCTCATTTAGTCTGATTTTTCTAGTGGTCAAAATGTCAAAATGATTCATTGCACTGCATTTGTTTTTTAACATCAGTTCTTCTGCAGTACATTCAAATGAATGATTGGATTTAAACGTTGAGTTCACATGACTGAGTTTGCCATCTGAATTTTTTAAGTGTACATCTACATAACAGCTAAACGGACCTGATCAGACTTGAGTATCCAGTGCGATTTGCAGCTCATTGACACTTTCCGGCGCCTTCCCATTGTGATTTTAAATAAAATCCATGTATGCCTGTTATTCATCCAAAGCCAAAATTTTAATGCAGCTAAACCTTAAGTGGCCAAATAAATTCCAGATTGCATTTTTTAAGCCGCAGAGACAAAAGCAAAACAATGCGTTCACAGAGGCAGCCAGGCAGACATGTTGACACTGCCTGCGCTTATTTCCATGTGTTGTTTTCCTTCTTCCTCAGATGCTGACGCTGGATAGCAGGTTTTCTGTCAACAAGAGGAGGATCTAATCTCGGTGTGGTGACAGTGTGAGGGAGACATGAGAGTGCAGGGCATGTCATTAGACGGATTTCACACAGAGCATTAACGAGCAGGAAGTAATTGTCGGCACACTGAGGAGCACACACCTGATGAAAACTGCACACAGGCTCGAACGCACTGCAGAAATAAAAGCAAGAGTGCCTTTGTAATGCCATAATAACGTGTTAAAGAAGAGGCTTTGTTGTCACCCCTAACCCCTAAGGAATATCATTACAGTCAAAGAAGGCATACATCATTATTTTATATAGCAGAAGCTTCCATGGTGAAGGTAGAAAACATTGTATCGCTCTCCATAGATTCAACAACATCTGCCGATCGGTGCGGCAGCATTGCACAAGGCGTGATTCATCACTTAGGGAATGCTGTACCCACAACAGTCAGAGGAAAAAAGAGTGCAGCATAGTTGATAAAGAAAGCAGATAATTGGTGCTGTTTTGAAGCAAAAATAGTGATCGCCAGTAAATTTTGCTTCAGCTGCCACTTTGCTTTTCACATGTAGCATTTTCCCAGCAGCAGGAAAGCTGAGCGAGGAGCCCGTCCAACCTGCAAGAACACTGGTGCCCTAACCACAACCTGCCACCCACCCTCCTTCACACCCACACACCACACCTCACAGCCCCGCAACCTTCACAACCTCCTTGCAAGCTGTTTGCAGTCTCGTCTTTCCTTGTCTCTGGCACAGCGAGGGGCCCTGTGGCACGAGTTAGTTTCAGCAGCATCCTCTGCAGCACAGTCACACACACAGAGAAGCTTTGTTAAGTGATGCAGTCTAACAGACAGAAGAAACCCACATGCAGGCATTCGTTCAGTTGGTGCAAAGTGGGAACTTTTTAATACATTCTACAGATGGCTACAAAATTAAAATGGATGCAAAAGGAGCAGGTATTATTTAAATGGTTCACTGTTGAGGCAATTTTCCAGTCTCGTAATGGTTTAAGTTTAATGCCTGTATGCTTAGACTATAACGTGAAATATTTTCTTGTATGCCAGCATTATGGATGGAAATAAATTACCATTTAACATTTGAAAATGTTCAAATCCCACTAATCGTTAATGGTGGAACCAAACAGAGACTGCTAAAAAGCTCTCACTTGCAAACACTGGGTTATGTAACCCATCTGTTCCCTGCTCCAGGATGTTTTCTATTAATTGTTGGTAAATGATGCTTTTATGAAGAACATACTGTATGACTTTAAATCAGGGACATAAGGCTGAAACTCATTACGGGTGAATTTGACATGCATCATATTGAGCGCTGTTTCCAATGTTGCCATGAGCGCCCTACAGATGGGAGTGTTGAAGCAATAAGGGAACAGCTCAGCAGCAATTTCAGTGGGCAAAGGCCTAATGAAGGCTCCCTGCACGAAAATCAAGTTTTTTACCTTGTTAGTATGTCCATATGGTGTTCTTTATATGCTCAAAGGCACATCAAGAGCCAAGCAAGCAGTCAGCATCATGGTTGAGCATTCTCTCCTTAAGACTTTAGTGTACTGACCGATGCCCGTCTCCAAAACAGGTTCAGACAGGCAGGGTTTCATACGTAATTTGCCTGAGGAACCAGTTCTGTCATCTTAAAGGCTGGGACTTTCTTTATCATTACTATTCCTGAGAATCAGTTTCCAGCTCAAACATGAATGGCTGAATTACTCTAATATTACAACTTGCCGCTGTGGTAGAGTAGAGTGGTTTTACAGTGTTTGAGCAGAGTTGTAGGTGAGCTGGTGGGCCTGAGCAGCAGCAAGTAGGGAGGGTTGGGTGGAAAAAGGAGCAGATTAAAGGCGTAGAGTTCCATCTAAGTCATTATAAGAAAAGAAGGGATTATTTTCACTGAAATATCTTACAAATATGTAATTTTTGAGAGAGGAGTTTTTAGGGTTTTAATCGATGACTGGAGAGGGAGTTTAAAAGATATTTTTGACCTTCAGTGTTGAACTTTAATCTGCCCAAACGGCTGAGAGGCCAGATAGCAACTCATATTGATGAGAAATCGGAACAAGATGCAGCAATTTGTTCCTCTATCTTGCATTTCATCACTTAATAAACCACAATAAGACCCACAGCAGACACACTGACAAATTGCTGATTCACACCGCCCCAGTGGTTACTGCTAGCTCTATGGGAACTACAAAAACCAATGTAAATGGTTTGGATAAAGTATTGGAAACAAAATATTCCATACTTTTTGTCACACGGCTGACTCACCCAGTAGAAAGAACTGCCTGTAGTAAAAGCTCTGGATGTCCCCTGGATTCTATCACTGCCTTCTTCAGCCATTTTGCCTCCTTCATTTTTACATTTTGTTGAAGAGTGTACAGCTGTTTGGAAAGTGTTTCATTCAATGAGTCCACCATCTGCCATTTGAGCAGGTTGACACTGGTAATTCACAATGAGGCAGTTCCCTTCCTGTTATTGCAAAGGGTATCTTTGGAGCAGAAGAAAGTCCTCTACAATTTGTGGGAAACCATAACTGACAAAAAAATATATTATACGCACACACACACAGACACACACATACAGCAGCTTGTGTTTATAGAGTTTTGAAATGTTTTAAATAATGCCAAAGTAAGCATCAACAATATTGTCAAAGCAGCTTTAATCTACATTTTTATATTTAGCACAGATTATGTGTAAAATTCCAGTCAAAACCAGAAGCAGATTTCATTCAAATCACTTCAAAAAATACACCTGCATAACCTTCAAAGCAGGTGACAATAGTCAAAGTGATCATTAGGTGGTGAATATAAGCAGCATTTAGCAGCTAAAGAAGCCCATATTCCCCTGAGGAGATGGGGGAGTCCAAACAACAGAGGATAGGAGGATGAGTGCTTGACCTACATTAATTAAGCAGCCAAATACTGAGTCCAGATTAATGCCGATGCTGCTTGCCAACATGCAGATAAACTTTAAAGCTGATAGTATGATAGTGTTGTGTTTTTACACCTTATTTCTCCTGCCTCCGCATGGCCAATAAGTTGCTGGTTGTGTTTCAAATACCAAACTAGTACACAAAGAAGTATTGAAAATTTCACAGACTACATGGAAAACAGTAACTGTACCCTGAGACAGAACAAGACTATGATTACATAAGGTGTTTCTATATAACAAAATTATTACTTTACCAACTCTTTACTCATTAATAGGCACAAATTGTAATGCCAGTAACTTGGTACTGCTATATAAGCTACTGGTACAGTTGGGCTTCTGGTAACTTTGCACTTGCTGTCCATCGTCTCTCTACCACTCCGGCGACAAACCTGTCACAGGACAGTGTTTCTGCAGCGCCGATGCTATCAGAACCTGCACAGCGACACTGAGGTGTAAAGAGTAGAGGAATTTCATTACACGCCTGTCATACCTGGGCACACAACCTCACACAGCGAGAGTGCTCGGTTTGACTTCTGACTGTTTACTGTCTTTCAGCCCAGCAGTCTCATATTACTGACAGAGCTGGCCTCTATTGGCAAATTCTAACTAACTATGAAGGTTCTCGGGGCCAACTCAATAAGGTGCTGTCCATGCTGTGTTTATCCAAGATTTATGTCGGCTTGGCCTCTTAACCCTATACTCTGCTGCTGGACTCTGGACTTTTAAGAGCATTTGCAGCGACTTATTCACATTGTGAAATGGGGTTTCCAATAAGTTTTTCCCCATACATTCAACTCAGTGTTGATTATGCTGCTTAAATCTATACTGCAAACCATTCTACTCTTAAACTAACTGGGTAAACAAATGTTAAATGCAATAAAAAACAATAAGTACTGTAATACGCATTCACACTATTGTTTCTTTACATTAAATATGCATGTAAAAGCTTAGTCCTTTTTTAACAACTGCTACTTAGCATATGTTCCTGCCCTGATGGTTTTCTACAACTGCTGACCGGCAAACAACAAGTATATGATATAACATCAGAGTAAAGATGTGACTACTCTGCAGCAAGTAATTTAAAAGATCCTTTTTCACTGTCATCTTATCCCCTTTTTCTGT
Organism: Dascyllus trimaculatus; assembly: GCA_024666655.1. Lineage (NCBI taxonomy): Eukaryota > Metazoa > Chordata > Actinopteri > Pomacentridae > Dascyllus > Dascyllus trimaculatus. Next base: position 27,851,755 of record CM045448.1, read on the forward strand.
AGCTTGAATGTTTCTTAGTCTAAATACTGGCAAACTTAAATAATGTAACTGTCATTTTGAAATGAGTTCATTATGCTCTGTTACCATGTTAGATGTGCTAGAAACAGCACTGCCTGCGACTTGACTTCTCACTTGGCGTGAGAAGCTCAAATTTATTTTGCCAGAATTCAATACCGTCATTTAGTGCTTTGCTCCCTCTCTTGGTACGACTAATCCTTTTTACTCCCACACTGACGACTGAAAAGGGAGAGGGAGAGAGAGAGAGAAAGAGACGGAGTGAAATGGAAAGAGGATGAGACCGCATGAGGGAGGTGAGAGTGAGAAATGAAGTCAGAAGTTGTGAGGGAGGATGGAGGTAAGGATACAGGAGGGGAGTGCATCAGCGATGAGAGTGTGGGAGAAGGGGAAAAGTGAGCATCAGGAAAGAGAGATTGAGGAGGCAAGAACGTGAGGACGGAGGGAGCCCGAGAGGACATGAAGGAGAAAGGTTCAAAGTGTTTGGGATGGTCCACTTTCACTACAAGTTGGCAAGTCGATTTCAGCCTCCGCAGTAGGAGTGCTGCGACAATGGCGCTCTTTCCGACGGCCAAACCACCGCCAAGGACCAATCCAAGAGTATGTTTCTCCAAGAGGCTGCCGGCTTTTCCGTGTGTTACTCTCCCTTCCTTTTCAGCTTGCTCTTTCAGATTTTTTGACATGGGCCTGATGTCTTTAAATCCAAGTATTCCATGCACAGACACAAAGAAATACATTTTCACTCCACAGAGATGAACAGGTGACACTGACATCAAAGTCAAGCTGCGGAGGCCAGAATGGCAAATGAGCATGCACATTCGCCCTCATATTTCCGACTGTCATTGTTGCTTTTCTGTTATGTTTCACAAAACCATTGAAAAATATCTGTCACACTATCCCACTCTGAAATTAATCTTTGAGCATTGTATAATGGCAGCAGGAAAATGAAACTCTGACCTTGTAAGAGATGTTATACTTTTGTGCTGATTGCATTTATCCCAGGTATTTCATTTTGTTTGCACCTTATTTGGGCATGGACGGAGTTGAACTGTCGTCTTATCAGTGCAGTTCTGACCACAGCAGTGTCCTGCAGGACCATTAGTGTTGAGGTTAACAGTGACTCACCGCAACCTTTTAGAGCTCCAAGGTTGTGTGAAACAGGCTGACAACCTATACGTGATTACTTTAAAAAGAGAAACAAGTATTTTGTCCAATTTATTTCAAAGTTATTTTTCTCTCCCTCTCACTGTTTGGCCTAAATTGACAAGATACTGACCCTTACCAAAGCTAAGTCAAAGTCGGGAAAAGTTGCAGTTGGATACAGTGAAGGAGCATCAGGCACAGTCAAAGTGGTTCCTGTGCAGTGTTTTTCATTCGATTTATTCAAGGCCTTCTCTGACATTGCCTTCACAAATAACCTCTTAGTGTGGGCTGAGGATTTGATTTTAGCTGGAAATTGAGGATGAGCTGAAAGATTGTGGCAGCTTTATTGCTTAATGGGATTCAGGTGGCACAAAATGTTTGCTTTGGACATGTACTGCATGAACACCATGCCGTGTTCCCGCCTCCGTTCTGGTTATTTTTAAAAGACAGGTATAGAAACAGAGAAAACCCAGTGCTTCACCTTGAAACTGATCCTTTAATTATCCATGCTGACACGACAATGCTGACCTGATGGTGACGTCTGTCATGTTGAAACCATACCATCCCTCTGTGTCCCACTCTTTCTCTGACAACTTAAAAATCTGAAAACAAGAATATTCTGTTACCCAAAGATTTTGTTTTGTTTTTGTAAATCTCATTTTAGATGGTGACATTAGTGTAAAATTGTTTGCCAATGACCAGCACAGTAGACTAAACTCACCTGGATATAAATGTATGCAAGCAAAGTAAGTAACTAGTCATTAGTAGGGCGTTTGCATAGATTTCTCTCAATCAACATATCTGAACAAGGATGTGATATTCATAGACTGAGCTTTTAATGGCAAGACCATGACATGAAATGCCAATGATGACGTCATCTCAATTGAGTGTCATCACAGTTTTGATGATGTCATCACAACCACAAAATTAAAAAAAAACTGTTGATAGGGAAGGTAAATAATTGTAAATAGGATGAAAAGGAAAGCTTACGACAACAAAAATGGTGTAGAGGTTAATAACACGATAAACAAGAGTGTAAAGGAAAAGAAAATAAGAATTAGAATGAGAAGGGTGGAAAGGTAAAGAACAGAAGAGTAAAAAAGACGGAGAAGAAAAGTAAAGAATCAAAAGGAGAGTGGAGAGGTGAAAACATAAGAAAAAGAAAGCTATAGGTGCAAAGAACAAAAGAATGAAAAGGTAGACAAAACGAAAAAAGGAAAAAAGGAAAAGTTAATAATACAATTACAGAAAAATGTGGATAGGAAGGTGTATGACAAAAAAAAGTGGAGAGGTATCAAACATGTAAATAAAAAGGGTGGAGATGTGAGATAAAGAATAAGAAAACACAGAAAGGGTAGAGAGGTGAAAAAAAACTAAGAAAACAGAGTGGAAAAGTAAGGAATAGAAAGTGTGTAAAGGCTGGGTTGTAGTATGCAGCTGATGTGTTCCCTCAAAGCAGTGACGGGTGAAATTTTTGTGACAGGACATTCGCACGCAAGACGAAGAGCACTGTGACAAAATTAGCAGAGCTGCCCAAATGCATGGTCCACATCCTTGGCAAATTCTACAGTTTTAGTTTTATTTCCAGTGATGCTTACTGGAGGCTGCTGTGTTGTTTCCCGGGGTGAAGGGAACTGAGACACACAGACAGAGCAAACGTGAGGAAGATGCACCGTATTTAAAATGTATGACTTTTGTTCCATTATGTAATATGATGCCAAAGCAAGTGGAATTTAGTTTAAAGAAAGATAACACAAAAACATTGTTCAGGCAAAATTTTGGTTTTGATGATAAAACAATTTATTTAAGTTTAAGTTTTAAAGGAAGACAAAATGGACATGCTATAGTAGCAACCTTTAGCATACCTGTATCACTATATATGTGCGTGGAACCAGCCTTTTTTTGTAAAGCTTCCTTCATGTTTCAGCCAGCAAAGCTTCCAGTTTAGCCACAAGTCTAATTTTGTCTCGACAGTATCCCATAGTTGCTCAATGGGATTTAATCAGGGCTTTAAAAGAGCAACTCTAAAAATAAACTGATCAACCAAAACACTGACGGGTGAAGCGAATGATACTAATCTTACTTCGACATCAACCTAAACATTGCAGAAGCCCAAGCACATCTCCCCATGACGTAGACGGCAGCCTTGCCCAGCAGAACAACAGACCACACATAGTATAAAAACTGCTCAAGTACAGCAGAAAGACTACAACAAATAGCCTGAGGTGTTGACCTAGCTTCTAAACCCCCCTGATCCTTATCTCACCAGGCATCCGTGGGATGTGCCGGAACAAGCCTGACCCATGGACGCCCCACCTTGCAACTTCCATGACTCAAAGGATCTACTGCAAACTCTCCTGGTGTGTCTGCCAGACACACCAGGACACCCCAGAAGGTCCTGTGTCCACATCCCAATGACACTGAGCTGTTTTGGCCACATGAGGGGAACCTACACCATGTGGTTTTAATGTTGTGGCTGATCAGTGTATTGTTTTCAACAGACGGCTGGTTTGCCGTGAACTACTACCCTGCACAAAGCTCTGTTTCTGTTTGAATAAATTTTGGCTCTGAGTTTGTACTCAACATTCCTCTGCACAATTCAGAGTTGAGCCACACCACTACATGAAAAACAGTCCCACACTTTGATGCTCCATGCTGTACTGTACTCAGTCTGGTTGGAATCCGTCCCCTGGTACTCCACACTTCTACCATTTGATTCAAGTAGGTTGAATTTGGACTCATCTGAAAATAACACACACCTCCTAAAGTCTGCGCGTGCATGCGGTTGTATAAACTTAATCTTAGCTGCTTTATTCTTTGAGCTTCTGAATGGTTTCCGCTGGATTGCTCTTCCTCTGTGCCCACACTCGTTTAAACTATTTCAAATGGTCAGTGAACCGTGGTGCATCTGGTGATTCTCATTCATCTTTGAAGCAATCCGTGCTGCTTTTCTTTTGCCTGTTTTTCTTGATTTTGCTCACAATTATGCAGTCCAATCTGCTCCCGGGTTTATTTGAACTGCCTGTTTGCCTTGTGCTCCATTTCCATTTTTTAACTTTTCAACAAAATGCCCAACTGTGGAGCATGGGAGATGTGTTGCTAACAAACTATTAGATGTATCAAGTCAATGACTCTCAAAGGTATCATGACAGTTTCACATTTGCATATCTAAAAAAGACTAGACCAATGTTATATATTTTCTCGACTTGTGTGAGGAAAAAAAGATACAAATAACCTTGTAAACCTCTAGATGTTTAAGTTTAATTGTCCAAATGTGAAAAATAGCTGGATCCTGAATACACTTGAAAGAAAATGCCATCAGCAAGAACCATAAAGTACAAAAGAATTAAGCACATTGTGTTTCATGTGAGCTATGATTCTAAAGCCACATCTGCCTTCATTTGTATGATGTTGCAACAACATGGTATAGTGTCTTACAACAAGCAATGCACCTCATTCCTGCAAGTACAAGACTGCTTTAACAGTACAACAGACAGCATATTATTCATCAAATACCTGTTGAACAAGCAAAAATTAACTGTGACATGTCCGACCGATCACAGTTACCCTGGTGCTCCCACTACATCTAATCCTATACAACTCTTCGGCAACAAAGTTGTGGGAAAATAACTGTTAACTTAACTGTTTTCTCTCTTTGGAGACACAGGTTACATACCATTTCGGCTTTCATATTAAAAGTTTTGCACCAAGTCCCAAGTTGCATAGTGGGCATCTATTGGTCAGATGGAGAGTTAAGAGTTTGGGAACAATGCAATTTCACGACAAGTATAATGGGATGAAAATCAACTGAATCATCATATTGGCTGGATTATTGAAAACAGCCTTCTATTTTCCAATTTTTCACTATCCAGAGTAAGAGAAGTCAAATGGCATTTACTGAGCATATAAGGCTAGGCCAGGGATAATGGAAAATTGCTCATGAAAGCAAAGAAAATGCCTTGAATAGAAGAAAAAAAAAATCAAGACTGAATCCGTCTCTAAGCCATTACAATACTGTAGAGGCAGAAAGGAGAGAAAGAATGTGGGGCGAGGAAATGAGCGGGCAAGATTAAAGATTATCTGGGACCTGAAATGGTCGATTCAGGGGGAGGTGGGGGTAAAGAATGGCGTGCCATCTTGAAATTAACAACTCCATCTGATAGTCTATATTTGGCTGCTCACACACAGTAGGTGGAATTGAATCCAACGTCTCTCTCATCTTCCGCTCGTGCAGCTACGAGCAGCACATGCCCGGCGCTCCAACCTGCGTCCCTGGCAAACAAGGAAGCAACATCCCCTCCTGCCAGCTTCATGGCTGACTGACCCCCTCTCGCAGCTTCATTTTGTAACCTAATAAATAATGAAGGTTTGATTTCTCAGAGGGGTGTCTGCATGCTGTGCACCTGGACACCCTGCATGTCTGCTGGCAGGCATTAAAAGAGCCTGCCAACAAAACTCAAAGAACCACGACCACTTCCTGCCACCCACTGCATCGTGTTTCGATAAGAGAGGCATTTTGACTAAACTGACATTTATTCTCATGGGACTTTGCACATATTGCCATGGTGACTTTCCTCACAGCCTGAATTCCTTGTCAACTGCTAACCAGATCGAGACATTGCTGTCTTTTAGCGAGCAACACACACAGTTTGTGTCCCAGAGGTAAAAATCACTGGTGAGGTGTAAAGATGCATTTTGAGTTTTAGGGACTTGTCAGTGACAAGCCAATAATGAAGCTCATTTGAAAGAATCATGTATCTGTAATCCTTGGATTTCTGCTCCTGAGAGCAAGACGAGAATAGTTTCACTTGGAAAGGTGACTCTCCTCTGACCTTTACTGGATACTAATCTGATGAGAAAACATGGGAAACATCAGAGTAGAGCCTAATCCTTAATTTCAGAATCAATACTTCATATGGAAACACTTGTTCCATCAATACAGCCAGCAGCCATTTCACATCTCCATACTGACCCTAAGCCTGAGTTAGAATTTATCAGAGAAGTGAACAAGATTGGCTCCTGTCTCTTACTGACTAATTTTCTTTTGGGCAAAGCAGCTGCAGTTGCATCAGTCTGTGATGTTCAAAGCATTCCAGGTGTTATTTCTAAAGGAAATGGTGTCATTGACTTCACTGTTGCATGCATTTTCCTTCAGCCTCCCTCTTCCACTTCTACTCCAGGAAGCGATTTTCCCACATTCCTCAGAATGACTTGAAAATCCCCAAAGAGCAGGCGAGAACATATTGAATTCAGCTGTGGGTTATGCATGTAGGTGGAGAGAGCAAGGCTGATAGCAATAGCATTAAAAAGCAAGAGAGCAAAACCTTTTGCACTCAGGTGAAAAACAGCACGGCAAACACAAGATGTAACATGTCCCGCGGCTGCATTGCATTTAAGTTTACTGAGGAGCCAGTCACGGTACAAAGCTGTGTTTTCAATAATGTATTTCTGCATGTATGGTGAACATGTGTGGACTGGGCAAAACATTTTCCTTCTCTTGCATAAGCCAGTGCTAGAAATAAATATGTTACCAACTGAAGAATAGAAAGTCCAACAACAAAAATTGAACACTTTGTAAAGCATACTGCTGTCTACAACTCAAATTCCTATATAGAAAATTTGAAGATATAACCAGGTTGTAGTTAGCTTAGCTTGGAGAGACAGCTCGCTACTAACGCCATACAAAACAATATGGTAATATACAAATTCATGTAATCCATTTTGTGAATGTTACCAGAAACTTGGTTGTTGGTACCAACACCGCTAAAGTGCTACGAATCTTTAAATTTGATGCAAAAGCAAAGATTAAAGCAATAAACTGAATGTATTTCTATAGTGCTGTCAAAAATATCGCGTTATTAACGCGTTAACGCAAATCAATTTTAACGGCGTCAATTTTTTTATCGCGAGATTAACGCGGGCGGGGGTGGGTAAGACGGGGGCATGGTTGGCGAAGTCGAGGGCGAGGTGTTCGCCGTCGGAGTCCGACAGGATATATTCTCGTAGATCGGCTCCTTTTCCCCGTCCCGAACCGTGTGCCGCTGATCCAGATGCTCCGCCATACGGCGGCCTGGGGTGCGCGCGTGATTGACAAGACCAAAGTTTTCTGTGTGTGTTGTCAGAGTGAACTGAGTTATCATCGTAGTTTATCCAGTCTGTAATACTACTTGATGGCCAAACACAGCTGACGCGAATTCTCCGCCTCCTCCTCATATAAAATGATATTTCAAGGGACATTTAGAACAGATAAAAAATGTGCGATTAATTTGCGATTAATCGCGAGTTAACTATGACATTCATGCGATTAAAAATTTTAACATGACCAAAAATGGTGGAATGTAGCACATAATAACCAGCCTGAGCGCTATAAATATATGAAAAAATTTTAACATGACCAAAAATGGTGGAATGTAGCCCTCAAGTGTTTAAAACAGACAACATTTAAGTTCTGAAACTCACTAATTCTGCTTTCGTTTAAGGACGTTGTAGTCACATTTGGCCTCTGAAAAGCTTCAGTTACAGTTGGGTTTTACTGTGTGTTGGTCTACTTTGCACCTGTCTGTCCTGCTCAACATTTTCCTTATATTGATGTTGTGAAAAGATGATTAGCTAAGCCATAGAGGGCTGTTGTACCCAGTGTGCCAATATGCACACACACTCTCACACACACACACAATCTATATGTTGACAGGCTGAGCAGTAAATGGGGGGTGCCCATGGAGGGGGGCGCCATATTAAATCTCGCCTAGGGCACCACATCAGGTAGGGCTGACTCTGCTTGAAGCAAAGTTAAACAGATGCAGCTCGGCTGTGGCTCACAAACAGTAACATTACAGGACATTACATGGCGACATGTCATTAATATTAAGCAACAAGCGAAACTCTCTCTGCTTAAATTCTGTGCGCCAATCCGGATGTCTGTCTTTGATCCGTTACAGTAGGTTTGAGGTGTTTTCTCTGTTTATTCCATATAAGACACTACTTGCCATCTGACTTTTGGTCTTCGACAAATTTGAGGTGCTCATCTCTCAGTGGACCTGTTGCTCCATCTGCATTTGCAGGTGGAGAAATCCCCTTCTCTAGTAGTGTACCTATGACAGATGTTGTACTTTCAGTATCATAGAAAATAAGCGTCATCACGTTTTCAGAATTTTGGTTCTCAGGACATCCCTAATGTGTTTTAAAAAAGGAACATCAAAGAAAATTTCTCTGAGCATCTGAGTGTAAAACAATAGTCATAGAAAGACAAAGCGAAGCAATGCAAATAGGTTAAAAAGAGGGAGGGCTTAAGGTTATTGCTTGTTTCTAATTTTGAATTCATGACATATATGTAGAGGTTTTCATGCCATTTTTCTTTTTTTGCATATTCTAACCCAGGAAAGAAAGAAAAATATTCGCTTTTCAGATCTCTTAAGAACTCCAGGAAGTTACAGCTTCCAGTCAAGACATGTCGTGTTTTTTTTTTTTTCTATCCACTTACAGATTAAACAAAAAAGATTGAACACGTTCATGAGCAGACCGAGGCAGGCCTACTGTGCTTCTCACAACTGCCGTGGAAAAGTCAGGCATTTTCTGTTGGTAAACCAAATTGTATTTGATCTTCAAAATGGAATTAATCATTATCTGATCGGTAGAGCTTTTGCTGATTACCAGGTGAAATGCAAACTGGGACAGGACGGCACAAAGCCTCTGCTAAGTCAGCTTTGCAGGTGTGGTCCAGTCCGGCTGTTTCTTCATTTTCCTGCTGACCAGGCATCAGGACTCTTTAATAAGATTCATTCATCTTCCATTCATGCTCTCGCTGCTTACTTCTTTATTGGATCAGACTGCTGACGGCTATTATTCCCCATGGAATCTATTTACTCACCATTTAGGTAATATTACACTCACTTTGTATCAGTATGAAGCAGCGGGACAGTACATTAAGCCCAGCAACATGTTTTAATAGCTGGATAACAAATAAGCATGTTACTGTGCTGGATAGATTGGCTGCTACTTTCCTAGAGGCTAGACAATGAATTATGCAGTAAAATGCAAATCACTATAAGTCACTAAACACAAATATTACAGTTTTTGTTCGGGTACATATTATTGCACTGGGTTTTTAATGTCTCTTGTTAGACTCTGCTACAAATTGGATAAAGAAGGGAGCTGATGTGGTTTGCTAGGGCCTTAGTATTGTTATTACCATTTAACCCTTTCCAGCTGAGCAGTTAGAAAGGGTTAAATGGTAATACCGATAATGGACTGATACCATTCTGTCATTAAAACACAATGCAGCCACAATTGTGAGAAGGTCATCAGCACATCCTTCCATTCTGAAAAGGTCGGATGTTGGCGCTTCAAACTGTGTAAACAAACCAAGTGTAGCGTAAAGTAAGAATCAGCCACCCTGCATTCCAAAGGTGATGTTTCCATACAACTGAACTTAGTTCTCAATTGTGTTTTGAAGGAAATGTATACTGTGCCAGATTAGATTTGTTTGTGACCAAATACATTTCAAATCAACATACCTTCATCATTTATTCATATCAATTGTTTCTCAAACATGTTGTGAAGAAGTCGGATCTTAATCCAAACCATAATATTTGTTGGTTTTGGTGCTTGAACCTGACAGTGAGCGAAAACCAATAATAAACAGCGAATGAACCCCCAGTTGTCTGAGCCAAAGTTTCATCACCTGACTATCAAAGTAGCTCATTCAAAATAGAAGCCTTTCTTACTACAACACATGTAAGAATGTACGTTTGTTACTAAACAAAATTACATTTCTTTCAAAGCATAAATGAGAATGCAATTTAGTTGTATAGAAAAGTACATTTTGGGACACTTCATTAGCCTGAGTAGTAATGGTTTTCAATTTAATGTCCTAAAATATCAACATTTTCAAAGACTGAAGCAGTCATATTTACGGCATGACTGTATCACATGAAACTTTACACCGATCAGCCGCACCATGATGACAACTGACAGGTGAAGTGAATAACATTGATCTTACTGGTACTATGTGGTGTTCTACTAGACAACTTGGATTTTGGCATTCATGTTTATGAGACTTAGACACCCAAAAAAAAAACCTGCAGGAAAATGCACCCCACTACATGAAAAAACATCAAACAATCAGGAACATGTTGAGGAACATTTTGAGGAACAGAACAATCACCCAAGATGTTGATTTGACCTCCAAACTTCCTACACTCCATTCTGATCAAGCATCAACAGGATGCAGTGGAACAAGTTTGATTGACAGAGGCCCCACTGCACAAGCCAGAGCACCCAAAGGATCCACTGCCAGCATCCTGGTTCAGCACCCTATAGGACACCCTGAGAGGTCCTTTTGTCTATACCCAATGGTTCAGAGCATTTTTGAGCACATAAGGGGGACCAACACAATATTAGGCAGGTGGTCATAATGTTAGGCCTGATTGGTGTGTATGTTTGATGTCATATAAAACCGTCAAAATTCAGAAACTGTACCCAATGCTTTCCAGTCATACAGACAATTCCATTTTTCAGTTATGGAATTTTTTTGACAACAAAAGTTTATAATGTTCTTGAAATCAGTGCCCTAACCTTGTTGGTCATATCCCAGCCTGGTTGTAAACTGACTTTAGCATTTATGGTGAAATCTTCCTTAAAGACCATAGAGTTTAATGCCCTCTACTGCTCTGGCTGATGTAGCTGCCTAGAGGAACTTCATGATAGCTCAAATTGAGATGTTTCCTATGAGTGGACACCGTGCACAAATGAGCGTAATACAGAAGTATTTGCCACTTGTCTGCCGTCAGAGCACTCTAAGATGCATAGCGGATCAGAGGCACTATGGTCCATTTTGCATGAATGATTTCTTTGGCCATTATGCAATTAAAGATACTCTATTCCCGAGTAAAAGTGACATGTTGTCCTACTCATGTATTGCGTGTACAAGGCAATTAGTATTATATTGATTTAACAGTTAGGTTTTCTGTCAGGAGGCAGAATAGCTGCATGGCAACTGGGCTCCACAAATGGCTAAAATGGATGAAACATTATTGTGCTTCATTTCTGCCGCATCAAATCTGGTAGAGCAGCAGTTCCGAATTTTTAGAACAAATTCAATAACTTCACTGTTTACTGAGTCATCGTTACAAGGCTGCACGCTCTCTCATTTTTCAAGTGCATTTTTCAAATCTCCCTCTGGCCTGTTGATGGGGACATGGAGATTTAATGCATTTGAAAATTCTCTTAAGTGTCTCTTATCTATGGAGCCCAAGGTTGTTCATTTTGGCCTTACCGTTTTGTGGCTATTACTGACTGAATGGGAAATTCAAAATAATAGCCTAGGGCTTAAGGGGTTAAGGTAGCGAGTTCAGCAAGGTGAGTAGTTCTATACACATTTATTGTAAATGTGGGAAAAAAGAGACATGAGAAACTAAAATAAAGTGCATCAACAAATGAAGCAGCCGCTCTGAGGAAACAAGGTTGAAAAGAACGTTATTAGGATGCAACAATATGTGTGTACATACTTAGCCCTCCCTTTATGGGATTTGTGCACATTATGTCTTTTTCATATTTAGCTACTACTTCTAGCTGAAGTTCAAATATCTGAACTAATGCCTCTTGGTTTTTTTTAAAAATTTTTTTAATAACACCTCTAAGGACAAGCTTCTTTATAGTGTTTCCCACACTCTTAACTTTCTGCTTCACATTCCTTCACATTTCAGACCAAAGAGCCAGTGCATCTCAATATCCTGATTTAACCAGCCTCTATTTGATTGATCTGATCTTGAAAATGCTGTCGTATCTCACCATTGTAGACCACAGAAAGCTGTCTGGTTTATATCCTATTGGTGTCAGCTGTAGCTGAAGGCAATGTGATGCATCAAAAAAGCTCTGGGAATCATTACCAATTCTCCTTTCCAAAGAGAGATTAAATATTATTTATAGGGCAGGGGGTAGACTTAAGTTCACTTCAATTGCTTCTGCCCCTGTTGTCAATCTAAATGATACGCTTGCAGGCGTGAGGCCTTTATTGGAGAGCTGGATGTATTGGAGAGTTTAAATTCTTCATTTCGCTGCAGGAAGTCTGCATGATGAGCTGCAATCCAAATTACACTGAATGTACCGGGAACAAGAAATTGAAATTGACTGACAAGATGCAAACAATTCGAATCATCTATATATTTGGACCTGCAAATAATCCTATAAATACACACACATACACACACACACACACACATTTAATAGAAATTTAATCTTTAAAAAAATTAGGGCAGCTGCTCAAGAACAAAAAGTGTCCTTCACTTTGTCTGGAATACTCCTCTCCAATGGAGAGTCACGTGGAGCAGAGTGTTTTTTCTTTTTGTGGCACTACCCCACCTTGCCCATTTGTCTGAGGTTATGGTGCACTAAAACACACTCCACTGCCTTCACTGACCCTGTCCAGCATCATAGATCTACATTACAGACTTGGTCCTGCATAGGCTGTCTGTATGACTGATTCGACCATGTCCCCCTCCTCTTCTCCTCACAAGGGCAGAACTCTGAGTTCAGTAAAGTTTTGGGAGGGTGGGGGCGCCGTGATGTGCTACAGCAAAGCCGTGATTCACAACTTCTGATTTGTTTATGTAGATCCTTTTATTAGTCTCTGAAACTTCATCAACTAGGAAATAAAATCTAGGAGATGGCATCTTTTTGGAGATAAACTCCGTCCAACAGTGATTAATGAAATGATACATGTCTTTGCTGTTACATCTGAACGTCCAGAGTTCTTTTGTGTCGTCTTAACAGTGAAATTTGTGTTGCAGAGACTGAATGATAAGGACAGCGATGTCCTTCAGCACAACCAAGAAGCACTGATCTTTTAGATGTTTACTATGTAATCTTTTAATCAGTACAGATCTGGCCAACGTATTCATTTTGTCTGTCTGTTTGAATGCTGCTCTGGGAGCCTCCCTTTCATTAGGGATTCTGCTCAACACTTAGCTACCCGTCTCAGGATTTGTGCATCCGTCACCTGCTTTCTCGTTAGTGTCCAAATCCGTTGTCATGGGACCGTGGCTTTATGAGCAGGAATCCAGCTCAGTTTTTGGATGTTGATTTAATAGCGTCGGAGGATATTGATGGGCTGCACCCAGAGTCTGTCAGAATTCATTTAAGTCGAGGGTCTTTTGATGTCTCGTCCTGCAGACGAGGTGTGGAGTTATTACCTCCTCGTCACGGGCTGCCCCCCCTCCCCCCCTCTTCGCTCTGCCCCTCTGTCTCTCCATCTGTCTGTCCTTGTCAATGTGTCTGCTGTCAGAGAAGGTGGGAACGAAGGGGAAGGGAAAACATCTCAATACAAAGTAGCTGTACTGTATCAAAGGTGTCAGCTGAGTACTTGACACAAGTCATTGGATTTCTGATGGGGTTATTTTTCCACAGACTGATTTGACGAGGCCTATTTTTAAGTTAACATTTACAACCTAACTGGCACCCACACTCAGGAACTTTGGTCGGCTGATGCATGGGAGGCTTTTTTATATACACTCCCTCTTAGACTTACTTTTTTAGCACACTGTTCATGAAAGATGTCAATAACAACAACTGGTAAACAGTGTTTTTGCCTATTTTCACCTGGTGCTTTGGACACTCATTCTCCATGTATGTGAAAAAAAATCACCTGTCAAGGAAACTAAACTTGAAAGCAGAATCTATTTCCTAGTACGAAATATCTGTTTGCAACGTATTTAAAGGTGGAAACAAGATGAAGAATCAGCCATTGTTTTGGCCTTGATAAATCCTGTACTATATACTGTATAAATATCTGCTTTCATGTCCCAGAAATCCTGAGTTTGAATTATGGATTCTGTACCAAAAGTCCTGTAATCAATTTTTACACTGTACAGCTCGTGCCTTACATAAACAAACTGACAGAACATATGGCCTGCGTTGTTCAGTCTAATCTTACTGAGGACCATTAAACTGCCTTGTGTACTAGGTCATAGTTGTCCGTCATACTGGAGGGGGAGAGAGGAAGAAGGGAAATGAAAAGTCGATGGGAGTGTTCAGGATGACTTAGCCGTCCTCGCCATGATGAAGTGACATTGATTAACTCAGATTAAGACGTAGATGCCCGGCCTTCACTTCGCCACTGTCATTTCCCCAAGAAAGACCAAACCGAGGCAGACAGTCTCTGGTAATTCCTTCACACTGTATCCAGCATGTATACTTCATTATTCCATCTGTGTTCTGTGCTGTTTTACACCGCGTTTTGTGTGCATCCATGCAAATGTGCTACATATGCCTTTCTCCACAATCAAACCACACCATTACACTGAGCAGACAAATAAATAAGTGCGATGAAATATCTAAGCTTTACTGCAGGTGACAAACTGCAATAAAGCAGTAGATCACATGACTTAATTAACAGAACTCAGCGCAGTTAAATTGGCACATTAATTTCCACCTTCATAAACCACACTTAATCTTGTGGTTGTTCGTTTTGTAATTAATAGAGTAGTTAAGAATTGATTTGTGATCAAACTAGTGTACCAAGCTTGGGTTTACAGCACTCTAACATACAGCGTAACTGTATGAACTCCACTTCTTTTCTTTTTTTTTTTCAATATTTTCCATAAAATACTGGTCTTCTCCTTGACTGGCTGTATTTCACACTCAGGAAAGTGTGTTGGTTTGCACTGATGTGTGGCCATAATGAGATGCCATAGTGATGATGGTGCATTTAAAAGATAACACTTTCATTAAGCTTAAATAAATCAATTTAGGAAGGCAAAATTAAAATTACCCAGCTATGAACAATTTGAGGCAGTTGCGTATTAGCAATCTGTAATTAAAGTGAAATGTAAAATCAGTTAGTCATGGCTCATTAAAGGCAAGAAACCCACTTGAAACTTTAGTTCAAGTAGGGTTCAGGAGTTCAGTGGCGATACTAGTGCTTAAATACGAAATGCAAGCACTGGAGGGGACATGGCCATGTCTTCAAGCACCAGGTTTTGATCAGGCGAGGTGAAGATGATTTGCTGTGATCTTGATGCAGACCTGGACAAGCAGCTTCACAATTTTCTCTCTCTAAAAAGCATGAAGCTGTGCTTAATTCCTTTAATGCTCTCTAGTAACTACATCTAATCCTGCACTCTTAATTTCACAAATTCTTGTTTCTCATGAATCACTGACTGCTTATCCCTGAGAGCCATTTCTTCATGATGAAATATTTAAAGCTCTGTAAACAGAGCAAACCCCGCCTGTGTACTAGCTCATAGTTGTCCATCATACTGGAGGGTATTGGTCATACAGGAAATGGAAAAGTCATGCCAGTAAAGTGTTAGCGTAAAAAGGGCATTTGCTTATTTGTAATACCCAGGGTACTGCTCTGACCAGCCATGCTGGAAGGACGAGAGCAGGGCAATAAAATGCAAGGACATCGGGCCCCCCTCCCCTCAGTCACTACCACCACTCACCCATCATCCTTCCCTCCCCTCCCCACTCACAATGAGGAGGGAAATGATGCGTTAAACACGGTGGAGCCACTCATTCTATAAAACAGCGCCATGAAGGAGAGGAGATATTGCTGGTTAAAAAAAAGGCAGAAATGACAACTCGTTATTCACAGTTCTCAGACACTGCGCCGGCAGTTTTATGGCAAAGAGCTCCACAACTGGGCACAGTGATGAATCTGCTCTCAAATCCCTCCACACAGCAGATGACGACTAAAACCAACAGCTACGTAGATGGTTAAAAGTCCATCATCACTACAAAATGGACACAAGGATGGTACTGCTGGTTACTACTACTACTACTACTTATTGGCTCAAGCGAATATTTGCAGGTCCACAGGCAATGTTGTGGATATTGTCCTGTATTTGTTGGGTCTACAGCCTCCAAATCCTTTACATTCCTTACACTCACATTCTCTGATTAGTTCCCTCATGTGCCTCTCTGAATCAGCAAATTAAAAACAAAAAAGCATTCCAACTTGTGCAGCATTTATTCAGTGCACCATTTGTAGGAGGGAACAAATAACACATTTTGCCAAACTATCTACTGTCCAACCTGTTATGTTTTTATAACTTGAGGACGAGTGCTCCACCTGCGGGCACATATTCTGTGACCTGCCGGATTCCATAACCTGTAACGATGCGCCAGCAAGTTTGGCTTTAGGTAAAGTGAAATGTGATGTGTTGCTTTTATTCAGCTTCTACAGTTCTGCAGCACTGGCCTCCAGGGAGGAGTGAGGGTGTGTTTCCCCGGCAGCAACAGGGAAAATGAGGGAGGACAGGGTAAATGAATGCCACAGAGCAGCGACAAAATTTATTGGCAAAACCCACACAACACAACCCTTTAGTATAGCAGAACGTCAGAGGTTTTAGTTTGATACCTATGCAGTGGTTATGTTTTTGTATTTTTGTGGTTGTGTCAGGTTGGATTGTCTGGTAATTGGTCCTTAAACCACAGTTTAAATCGCCAGGTGCGTTATTAACATGCTTAGGATCAAAATGTACACTTTTTACACCAACTTTTAAAAAAAAAAACACACACACAAACTAGTTGGAAAGGTGCAATAAGGGATTTCAGAGGATTCAGATTCAATAAGCAGATTCAGTTCCGGATCCGGATGTGATTAAAAAAAAAAGCTATCAAATCCCAGCTCAGCCTACAACACGGCGTGGTGCTCTTAAAGGGTTCAACTGTGTAAACCAGCAAATATAGCCTCCTAAAAAAAAAAAAAAAAAAGCTCCTGACAAGTCTAAAGGCACCTGGGAAACACAGGAGTATCAAGTTAAAATGTTTGCCACTGCGGTTAATCTTTTCGCTCTGTGGACTCTGTAAAAGGATCTCAGGAAGCACCAGGTATATTGCAGAGATCTCTCACGCACACAAACACACAGCACAAATATGCACAATACCCGTAGTACAGAGGAAGCACAGCAGAAACAGAAGAGATTGGGGTGAAAATTGAATTGCTAAACCTCATTTGTCAGCAAAGGAAGAACAGAGGAGGTGGTAGAAGAAAACAAGAGCAGCGGCAGACTGAGAAACACTGGAATTTTTCTTCTCCTCGTCTCGTTTTAATTACTTTCTGCTCCTTTTACTTCACACGCTGGTAGATAACAAGCACTTCCTGTACTTCTGCACTGTTCTGAAATCTGCGTTTGTGTATAACTTTTGCAGAGCAAAACTATGACGTCAATATGCCATTTGAAAAATTATTCAGTTTTTTGTATATGTCCAATGTCACATCACTGTAAACGTATTGTAGCTGTTTGCCTTGTTTTTTAATTTCCTCCTTTATATATGCAAGAATGAAATAAAACACAGTAACCAGAGGTGTCCTGTGCTGTTACTAAAGATTGCTATCAGGGCCACTCAGACATTTTTTAAATTATATACACTGGCTGGTGTTGCAGTGCTTCTCTTTATTATGACAGCCAGGCTCTATAAAGTGGGCACTCAAACTGGTAAAAATCAGAGTGTGTGTGATAATGTTACACAAATTTATTAAGTTCTGACTCTGTCTTTCTCACTATAGCAAAAAGCAGAGTACAAAGCATTCAGGTTCAGCTGCTCATTTTCATCCAATGCTGACTGCCTCTTTGGCCTGCACTGAGACAAAGGAATTGCAGTTCTTAATGTTATCAGTTATACCTGCATTAGCTGATAGGAGTGATGGGTAAAATCAAGAAAAACAAAGGCCAGGTTCTGAAAACTGAATTTTCTATTCAAGACACCTCACAAGGTGAAGTTCAAAGGTCTGCAGAATAACCTTTCACTTTTTCCCCCCAGACAACTTCAAGTTTTCCTTTACTGTTAAAAGACAGTAAGAAGTCCTGATTGCCCTCAGGACAAAATAATGAAGATCTATGCCATGCTGTTTTTTTGTGTTCTGCACCGTTTTGCCCAAAGGCCTTCAAAGTCATCATTCAGCTGTGAACAGACTGTGTTATTAAAATTTTGCTCAACACTCTGAGGCAACTGATGAACCTGGTCATGGCTGAAAGCCTGTGCAGAGTCACAGCACATTTAAGGTCAGTGTTCTGCATTTGTGCATCCTCCACTTGACTAGCTGCAGCATTCAAGATAAAATCCTCTTGGTCATCAGCAGCCTCCTCCAAAATTGTCCAAACTTGATCCAAACTCAAGAAAATGAGAGAATCTTATGTGACCAATACGCAGACATTTCATGTCAGAGAACTGTAAGTCGGTTTGGACAGACTGTCTGCGGTTTTCAGACAAGACAGGTACATTAAAGCTGGGTGTTTGTTGTGCAGACTGCAATAGCGTCAGGGTCTATTGATTTAGCAGCCAGCTCTTGGCATAATCAAAGCCCATCCCAGCGGCAGCACCGTCACTGCTCTGCTGCACTCCAATCATATTTGCACTTGATCACATCCCAAAGAGCTTGTCATCTCAGTGTTTTGTGACACTTAAAGCCAATATATACACACGCCCCAACTTGTAAAATGGAAGCTGACCTCTTTCTCCTCAGGTAAACTGCAGGCTCCAGTGCCCTTTGAATGAGATGTTGTTCTAGCTCAGCACCATGGCTTGCTTGTTAATACCACCACTAACCCACTAAAGAAGGCACAGAATGTGCGCGTTTGGTTTTCAGTTTAATAGGGTATGTGGATGAGAAAGGTTAGGGTTAAGATCTCTGACTTGGTGACTTCAAATTGATTTTCACACAATTTCTAGGCACAAGCAAGAAAGGCCAAGTAATCAAAGCATATGTGCAGATATCTTACACACACACACGCACACACACACACACAGCCTTATTAGACACTTGCGGTGACTAGAAAGTGGAAATGGGAATGCTTTCATTGCAGTGTCATGCTACGAGACAAACCTATAAATAAGCAGCGCCTTGCTTAAAGCATTGATTTTTTTTACCTTATAGCACACACACACACACACACACATGTTAAGGGTGCTGTGCTTCAGAGGGAAGCATAGTAGATCTTCAACAAGCTGCATAACATCTTCCTACCCCCACCCATCTCCTCAAATCATCTCGTGACTGCCCTGGATAGTCTGACCATCGTAAGAAAACAGCTTGTTTATTGTGTAGGTTAAAACAAACAAGTGTGCAGACACTGTACACAAGGGAACAGGGCTTTGATGTGCTATGCAGTGCATGCTGTTAAGTAGGTCTAAACTATATGATTAATTATTAAAGGGTGTTTTCTGGATGTTCTGTGTTATTAAAATGTTTACTGAGCAACTTTGCAGTATGGTGCACACTGTGAGCCTTTCTATGTGATAGTCTCGCGCTCTGGATGCATTTATTTCCTTGCTGTGTTTGCCCGGCTGTAAACATGTACACACGTTCTCCGGGGAAAATCAAGAATTACCTATATAGGAGACTGCGGGAACGAGATTTGCTGAGAGTTAGTTTGAGCTGTCTGGAGTGTTCAGCATCAGTGAGCTTCAACCAACGGAAACCCCTCAGAGACAAAGAAGTATCTCCCTCCTGTCTATCCAGCTGCCCTGGACTGACATTATTTAGCTTTTGGTCATCTCAGTCTATACTGTCTCCACTGTTGCCTTTTGTCTCTCAGATTTTTGCTGCCTTGTCTCCAAAATCTACGAAGCACAAGCTTGAGAATAGTTGAAGAAGTTTGTTGCCATGTCTGGTAAGTCATGATTATTCTTGATTTTGGAGGCAAACTGATGTGATGTTTGTTGGACTGGCAGTTCTTCCTCCTGCGGGAAATCTGGCCAGTTGGATCAGAAAATATCAATGAAGCAGTGGCACAGCTCCGCACCATCACAGTGAAATGGAGCACATCACATACAGGCTTGACCCTGGAAAAGTAATTGATTGATATATGGTCGGCTGGATTAATGACAGACAGCATTCCACCCGAGACCGGCTGGCAAAAAGACATCTCCGGTAAACTGTGTACGAATCGCCATTCTAGCCACCATGCCCCTTTCCGTCAACCTGCATCTGGCTGGCAGGGCAAGTGATTGATGACAGCTGTCAGTCTGCTATCCGCTCCACCTCGTCACCCCCGCCGGATGCCACTTCTGCCGCGGTAAGAGTCCATCTCCTTCTCCTGGCAGGTCTGACAGTGGAGCCCATCGAAACTAGGTCTCATTCACCCAGTCAACAACAGCTGCCCTGTCTTTCCCTTCAGAATCCCCGTGCCAGAAAGCTAGGCGTGCGGCTTGCAAGAATGATGTGGATATATTCTGACTGAAGTGTGATCAGTTTTCCGGGACATTTACAATGTCTGGAAATTCAGATGAGCCTTAACAGCCACCGCACTGTGGGGCAAAGCAAGCGAGCGACTGAAAGAATTGTGGCTTAAAGTCGAGACAGTAGGACTGAAAGAAAAAAAAGTCAGACAGGCGATGTCAAGTAAAAACCAGAAAGCTGCTGATCATTACACTACAAACGTGGTTCAGTTCGAAGTAAACCTGCTAGGATGACGACTGAAAGGCTGTGAATGCCATTAATTAGTCCAAGTAAGATCACAGGCTTCAACATCTACATCAAAGAAAGTAGCTTTACTTTCATTTTGCTAGCAGTGCCGGGATACAGCAATGTGGAAGAGTTTCTTGCTAGTGGAAGTAAAAAAAAGAAAAAAAAAGGTTCCGACTACACACTTCAGCTCACTCATACAAAACACACAGAACTTTGGCAACATAACAGGACACAGAGTTGCTGTATAGATTACAGATGGACTGCAGTACATCTTTAATCAGCCACTTGAGGCCAATGAAATCATTACTGACCTGCTGTATGGTCAGCATTAAAAAAAGAAAAGCATCTGTTTGGGCGTTGAACAAGGCTAGACTTTGCACAGCTATATGACTTAGATGGTCTCTCCTTACTTTGCATTTTACATACTCTTTTAAAACAAATCTGTGTTCCCTCAGCATTTGCATTCCCAGGAGAAGATGACATATGCTCTTTCTAATAACAATCTTTATCACGTAGCTTTAAAATTTTGCTAGTATGAATCATGGCACTTGGTTTGCCATCTGTTTTGCACCCACATCGACCTCATCAACCACACAACTCCTTTGGCTGCCAGCTGCCCATTGGCTGAGAGCCACAGATAAACTATTAAAAGCTCAGCATCTAACAGCGTGACATCGTACATACGTTGGGGTTTACCATAGAAGCTAAACGCCTGACCTCGACGCCAGCAGTGATGCTTTGCACAGGAGCGTTTCTTGCAGGGCAATGTGACCGGATATGAGCAGCATTATGAAGGTATCACCGTGGCGTCACTCACAAGTGTCGTTGCTCATAGCTGAAATGCTTCAATAAACTTGATGATTCATGAAATCAATGATTGATGATTATCCATAAAATGTCTCCATGTACCCTTACAGACTGCTACAGGGGCAGACTGCATCATGATTAATCTGCCCGTCCATCAATAACTCATGATCCCGGTGCAGACAAGTCCTATTATACAGACTTTTATGTGGTCATGACGTGATATAAAGCAAAGCTAACAGGAAATAAATATGTGAATTCTGTCTTCAGTACATCGAAAAGGAGGAGAAAATCCAAAATAGCTGAATTCTAAGGTAACACAGTTGAACAAGTACAAGTATACCGTCCACTGTGTGTGTTGCATTTGCTTTTTTAAAAAATCCATTCCAGGCCGCTATATATTGGCAAACCACCACATTGCCACAATAATGTTTATCGTTCTAGTCACTTATATAAAACACCCGAGGCTGTGCTAGGAGAGATACTCATATGAAAAACAAAAGTCATAAAGAAACACTCCAAGAGAGAATAGTGTCTTATCACTATTGATTCAGAGTAACTGCACGGACTCCATTTTTCCAAATTTAATTTAAGGGGCACTGGCAGAAAATCAATTCTGTACACTGGAAGTGGTAAAACTTAAAAGCAGAAAGGAAAACTGATTCCTGAAGAGAAGAACATTGTTGCTCCTTGAAAGAAAGTGGTGCTCGAAATTTAGTTTATTGCTGTGTGTGGAAGTTTTTAAAAAATTTAAACTTCTCGCCTGCCTACCTTATGGAGGAACCATGTTTCTGAATTTCATTAGAGTAGGTTTAAATGTGTCCATAAATAAATAATGATGCACATTAGTGTTGCGCGGTACACCGGTACAAGAAAAGTAACACAAAAAAAATGATACCATTCCCCGTTTTATTACTATCAGTACTTAAAGAATATCAGTGTTTTAATAGGAGCTGTAATTCCTGTGAGTTGCCTCAATTTGCAACAGCAGGGCAGAGTGTATGTGCAGCGCTCTGCCTCCACTCCCTGTAGACAAAGAGGGGTAAAAGGTTTTGTTTTTTCTCATAAGCACACCGCAGCTTTCAGTGCACGACCGACCATCAACAGATTGTCAGAGCAGACGAATGAAGCAAAAGATGGCATTTTTTCTCTCACAGCTGACAGTCAGGGAAGTCCACTGCAGGGGTTGACAAATATAGTGTATTCAGAGCTGATACTGATGATGATTATTCATACGGGGACTGATATTTGGAACCGATATACATTTGTGACAAAAATGAAAATATAGCCCCTTGATGCCTGAATTCATTTACAATTATATAAAAACAATAATTTTATGTGTTTTTGATTTCAAGTTGATGTTCAATTAAGTGGAGATTATTAATCTGTCTATAGCACATGTAGTAGATATAAAGGTGTAATGCAACAGGCATTAATGGTAATTTTTTTTTTTATTGATGCCGCAAATGCCATTCAAACCGGTCCTAAGAGAAACCAGTGCTTACAAAAGGT
Source organism: Dascyllus trimaculatus (assembly GCA_024666655.1). Taxonomy (NCBI): domain Eukaryota; kingdom Metazoa; phylum Chordata; class Actinopteri; family Pomacentridae; genus Dascyllus; species Dascyllus trimaculatus. Next base: position 27,874,637 of record CM045448.1, read on the forward strand.
TCCTGGGTATGTATTGAATATGCTCGAACCAGCACTAGGGGAATGCATACGCGATCTCGGCTTCAGCGGTACGTTGCAAATTTGCAACAAACGGCGTTAAGGGGTTAAGTATCAAAATTTAGAATAACACAAAATTTTCTTGAAATCCCATTGTCTATTTATCTTTTACTTACGTTTCTTTACCATCAAATTTTGACAAGTTAATTAAGATGGATGACAGTCATTTTATATGGTTGTATCTTTTTCGTTAACTTACCAACGTGGCAAACATCTCTACATGGAAATGCGGCATTCGCAGTGGCAACAGTAACTCACGTTACTAAGCACATTGTGTAACCCGGAGATTTGCAGGTAAAGAACAAATAAAAACCTGATTGGGTTCTTAAATTAATCCATTCCAATTTCCAGATGAGCAATTATGCACAAAGGTAATCATGATTATATTTTAGATCCCAATTTATTTATCATAATTATTCATTGATGTCAAGGACAAAAAAATGATTCCACTTTTACATTAAACAGAACACTGTTCACCACGTTGTGCTACATTTTGCTAATAGACAAATCTTTGCATCAGTGTAAGATCAACAGTTCATTTTCTAGAAGCAAAATTGCACCAAAACTCCCCTCCTAAAATTAAGTTGACAGAGCTGCTTTCCTTTTCACGTTGTGGTGCACGCTGTGTAACAACAGTGTTGTATGGTAGCTATTTAAATGGACACTAGACAAGGACGTTCTTCTTGGCCTTTGAACCTTCATCGTGCTGCAGTTTGTGGATGTTTTTTGAGGCAGCTGAACAAGTTAGTGTTGTGGCTTTGGAGCTCAGACATGACAGAGTCTCATGCGCTCTTTGGATTTGATTTGTTCGGCTGCCCTAAATCCAGCGTGCTTCCAAACAACAGATGATGAAGATGTTTGATTTTTATTTTGCTCCTCTGCTTTCTGTTGTACATTACTCTTCTCCACTTCCACAATATCCAGGAAATATTTCTCACAGGTTGGCTTGCAGGGGTGCATGTGCAGCGGCACGACTGCTACCCAGAAGTAAAGCCAAATCTTGATCACTCCCTGGTGGCTGTGGCTGCTGGTCTACAAAGTGCTTTACTTGATATGCAGCAGAGTTTTCTATGAGCCGAGCATTTTAAACATCATCACAGTCAATCATGTTTATTTAATTGCCACAGCCGAAATCGTGATTGAGATTGATATTTGATTAACTGTGCAGGCCCATTTCAAGATATTCATATCAAAAGTTTGTCAGTTCAAGTTCAACATTTAAACACAGTGGCAGTTATATTTGCTGTGATCCATACTCAGGGCCATTTCAAATTAACAGAGTATATCTACTTTTCAGAATGTCAAAACAAACTCATATAGCCATTTATCTCTAGACCTCCAGCTGTAATGCTCCATATATCTGAGGGTAAAATGATGCAGATTCTCAGTGGACTCGGTTGTTAGTAGCAGATATGGCTGGTTATGTGTTTGTGTTCCCTCTGGTGACTTTTGTCGAAGGGGATTAAAAACATAAATATGGTGGGGGAATCCAATAACCGTGTGCAGTGGAGGGAGAATATGCATCATCTACACCTCGCAAACACAAAATGTCAGCAAGCATAGCAGTAACCTTGACAATGACAATAATGCCTATTAAAAGGGAAATAATGACGGCTTTGCCCGGCGGGATTACCGTGTCTGATCTGTCTGCGCAACACTGTTGGAGTCACAGGCGGCTCGAATCATAAACCGTATTACAGTGTGATCACAGCGCCACACCAACCTGAGACTGATTACCTCGTAAACATAGTTTACAGAGTGTGATATTCAGTTTCAACAAAGGTTGGACATGATAACACAAGGCGTGGAGGAGTATCGGAACCCACATTACAGCCCCATACAGTACCGAGCAAGATTACTACTGTTTGCAGTGACAAGCTACATAGTTTATCCACCTGGACGTCATTTGTGATTTATACCACTAATTGCAATCCATCTAAACAGAGTCAGCTCACCTCTCTGATAGCAATAAGAGTGCCCTCCTTAATGCTACTAGTGTATTGATTGTCATAGTAGATCACTCTAGATATCATTTTCCTTTTTTAACCCAACTAAAGTGTCAAACTCTAGCTTACAGCAACGTCTATATAATCATGTGATTTTTATAAACATCACTGAAAATGTAGTTGATGTTCTTTGCAGTAAATTAATGCACATTATTGCTGAAGCTGTTTTGGAATAAATGATGACGCCGTTAGTTCTTAAAATGCAAACCAGCTGAGTCTAATCTTTAACATTATGGACCGAGACCTCAAGTAAATTGCTGCAGGTTTTGATTTGAATTATATTTCCCAATTTGGCCTGGAGGCGTGCTCATTTCTGAGTAGTAATGTTGATGAGTACCTCCCTGTGTACCAGTAATAAAAACAGCTGCCGTGTGAATACAGAAAACACCACGGAGTGTTATTTACACTGATCTAACCTCCATCACGGTAGTGCATTCATGCGTCGGCCGGCTTATGCTACTTGTTCTGCTACCGATGAGCTATTTTTTGACTTGGATTGTAGAAAGTGAAGCTGATGATTTGTGCGTCTGTGAGGGACCATCTGCTAACCAAGCAACTACCGTGCATCTTGTGACAAGTTGGATGAAACTCCTGCATCAGTGTCTGCGGTTTTCCCCTACTGCTGATCACCGAGAAGTGTACGCTAAGCACGCAATAAAGCATCCAGCGCCCAAATACAGGTCTGTTGAGGACAAGAATAAAAATGCATGACAGGGGATACGGAGAGCTCTTGGCAGACTCTCCGCTCGAATCAATACAAATGAAGATGTCTTTCTAAAATAGGGCAACGAGCCCCGGCTTCTTCCTGCCAACGGATCAATCTGACGGGGTCATGTGCGAGGCAGGTCCACATACACCGGTCACTTAAGCATAAAAACTGATGCTGGCTTTGTTCCATCCCAGAGATTTGTTCATTTAATAGCGTCCTTCATCACAGATCTTAGGTGATTGGATATAAAGCCTTCCCTCTTTATACCTTGTTATTTACACTGAGTAATTCTATTAGATCTTAAAGGCAGGGTGGCTTTGCGTGTTTGTGTGTGTGTGTTTGTGAAGGGATTTAAGTGCCAGTAGTACAAACAAAGCACGAATGCTGCACACGTTTAATTAAGGGCGTCAGCTTTAATGCTAGTAAATATTAAAGCTGATATCGGTTTGAAATTGGATTAGGCGCATTATCAGGAGAGGATGTATTGAGGTAATCAATAGGAAAACGCCGTTCAAGGTAATTACAACTGCAACATATCACAGAGTTTATTCTGTTAGCTGAGAGAAGCTGGGAGTTCATTTACAGCATTTCACTGTTTGCCTCGGTTACAACAAATATCACCCAATTATATCAAGTGGGCCTTTTAACAGGAGGAATTGCCTTTTGTTCCTGGAATACTTTGTGTTGTCTAGGTCAGACAAATTAACAGTTTTGTTCCTAAAACAGAAAAGACTTAGATCTCATATCACATTGTATCTGTTTAGAAACTAGAAGTCCTCCACTGACATCTTTTGTATAATAACTGGATTTTTTAAAAAGTGCAGGCAGTTAATTTGTTAGCTCTCAGATCAGATTTGTTGTGCTGTTATGCTCTTGGCGAGTGTGAGTGTCTTTATTTTAAACTATTGAATGACACGGAAATTTGCCCTCAGGGCGTGATAAAGAAAATGTTATCTCATCTCATTAGCAAATCTGAGTCAATTCATAAAATATAATGGCAGAATCGAACTGAAAAGAGAGTTCTCTATAAAAGGTGAAATGCTGTTTAAAAACGCAGAATGTTCTGTAGTCTAATCTAGCTGCTAATGCAACAATCTCTGGAAGGAATCAAATATGGCTCCGATTCAAATTGTGTCCGGTTTCCGATTGTTTTAATTCAAGTAGCAATTCTCACAAACATATGGCATTACAGGTCCATTTGAAGCAATAATCAGTTTTTATATTTGCAGCGGCTCAAAGGCCGGTCAGTAATGTGCAAGGGAGTTTCAGTAGAAATCAGCTGGACTTTTCTTGTGAGTTCTTGAAGACATTTTACCTCTCATCCAAGAGGCTTCTTCAGCTCTAACTGATTGATGGGGAGTAACAGTAACATCAAGTTCACAAGTGAGGGTATGAGGGATAACCAGCTGCCTTTTTTGGACTGTGCTGTGCATGTTGAGCAGGAAGCCTCAACAGTGAAATCTACAGAAAACGTAGACACACAGACCAATATCTGCTGTTGGATTCCCACCACCCACTGGAACATCGCGCGGGGGTCATCAGAACCTTAAAGCATCGGGCTGAGAGTGTTTCTTCCAACGCAGAGGGAAAGAAGAAGGAGCACACTCACATTAGGAAAGCACTGAGGAACTGTGGCTACCCCAACTGGGCCCTCATCAAATCTACAAAAAAGATCTAGAAAACACAGCAAAACAACAAACAGAAAGGAAGAACAGGAGAAACAACGCTGTCAACCTATACGTAGCTGAAGTATCTGAAAAACTCGGAGGGATTTTTCTCCAAACATAATATACCGGTGCACTTCAGACCAGACAAAAACTGATAAAACACCCACACACAAGCCGAGCAACGTTGTATATGCAGTCCGATGCAGCAAAGAGAGCACAGACTTGTACATAGGGGAGACAAACAACAGTTACACAAGCGTATGGCTCAAAACAGGACAGCAGCTCCTCAGGACAAGATTCAAAAGTCCACCTGCATCTGAAGGACAAGGGACACTCCTCTGAGGACGTTGGACAGAGAGGACAGATGGTTTGAGAGAGAAGTGAAGGAAACCATCTATCTCAAACTGGAAGAGCCATCTCTAAACAGAGGAGGGGGGTTATGACACCACTTATCAAGCACCGATAACGCAGTGGTAATGTCTCTCCCCAGAAAACTTCACCATCATTAACATCTTGAGTCATTCAGAACCTTTGTTGTGTAAACTGGCAGCTCCATCACCATGATCGCTGTCTTTGCTAGTGGACCACCTGGTTTAGCGTTTCCTAGATTGTTCTTTTGGCTTTTAGGTGCATAAATCTACTGTCTTGCTTCAGTGTCACCTGTCTCATCAAAGAGAAGCAGAAGGATGCCATTTTCGCTGGAGAAGGTGGTCTCAGCAGCGTTAACAGACCAAGTCAGCAACTAGCTGGTGAACATCGCTAAGAATGTTGCAGGTTAAAAGGCAAAGGTTTCTCTGAGAGGTTAAAAAAAGCCTGCATTCATCATTTGGTTGGAAATGACTCCACATGAACACTAATGCTGCTCCAATGTCTGGTGCATGTGTTATTAGAAAAAACATTGCTGTGTTATTTCTTCATGGTGATAACGCCATTATAGTGTTTACAGCGTGCTCTACTGCATCCAAGTGACTGAAAGAAAAAGGATTTTTCTATTGCTTAGACATGTAAAAATATCTTTGCATTCAAGTTGAGCTTCGTCAGTCGTTACACTCTGTAGTGTTGGCATCATCAAAAAAAGCTGTATGCTTTAAACTGCTGGAGAAAAAAAAAGGAAATTGCTGTAATCCATATTTACTGTGCAATGTACTTAAACACAAATATCTAAATCAGGTGAGGAATTTAAATCCACACCGGTGGAAAAGAAGTGACTGAACAATTCTGCTCCCATACTGATACACTCACAGTCTGGAGTTTAAGATTTCATCAGTTCTACAGAAACAACCTTCAGCTATTGTTTAGGTTTTCAGGCCCTAAACTCCATTGATTTGTATCTTCTAGATGGGTAAATACAGAGTTGTTTGGTGACATAATAATCGAGTGTGATAATATGTCAGATGTTGTTTTTTAGTTTGTTTCAGAGCACTGAAATGGCCTAGAAAACCAATGGCTACCACTTTGAATACTAGAGGCCTATCTGAAAATCCTTGAAGAGATAAACAGGACACCACCGCGTTTTTGTGCTGAAATGCTGACAATGTGACCGCCATTGTTTTATTTTATGGCTAAATACTGGTAAATAGAGGCAGTTTACAATGCAGGAAATGTGTTATTGTGGAGCTAATCTTCTAAGAAATGTGTTGCACAGAGCGGATATATAGAAAAGGTGTCACATCACAGCTTAGAAGGCAGGACATGCTTTGTTCTTCTTTCTGGCTGTAAGAGGCTGCAGAAAATGTTCCCTGATACAGGCAGTTTTCTTGGAGCATAAGAGCAACACACAAAGCTAAAAAAAAAATCTGTATTATCCCCCTTTTAAGCCGTTGTCAACTAGAGACATGAAATACTCCATCAAGCTTCAGGGAATTGTAATACTCCCACACAGAGTGTGCAGTATTGAATAACAGCCTGATTTAAGTGCCCATCACTGTCCTAATTGGTTTCCTCTGGCTCCATGTCTACGCTGCTTTCTCAGGCTCTCTCTAACATTCTGGCCATCTTTCTCTCTCTCCCTCCCTTTCTTCCTGCGGCATCAGGCACATCTCTCATGCTCTCTACAGTACTTTCCTGCTCGGTCTTATGTCTTGCCGGCTTCCCCTCCATCGACAATGTCTTATTAAGGTTGAGCCAGGTAGCACTTACATTGATCAGTCCTCACGCTGCCACTTTCGGGTACAGACAAGCATTAACCAGCTGTTTCAGGAACATCTTATTTTGACGCCTGGTTTAATCATGTCTCTTGACATCTTCAGGAAGTCTAGTATTGACTGTGTAAATAACTTAAAGCAGGGGTAGGCAGTAGTTTTTCTTCTTTTTTCAGTGTCACTGGGCAAAAATCCACCCAGATCAGTTGAGATGGTTTAAAGAGCAACAAAGTTCAAGGTAGGAGCAAGATGTGTGCGCTACCATCGGTTAAATGGTGCAGATTTACTCTGGAGAGCATTGTTTGAATTCCATGTGAACCCAGAAGGGAATGTTAACTTTTAGCTTGGCTATTTTTGTGCATTTGAAGCCTGTGCTCATCTGGTGAAAAGCATTAGGACGGAGAGGGGAGAAGGGAGAGCAGCAGGAGAAGGGCGGTATGTTCAATACATTCTGCAGTTTTTTAGTTTGTTTTTCTTCCATTTCTCGATTGCTGCCTACCTCAGCTTTAACAGTTCAACCCTGTGCTACCAACACAAGTGTACTGACTTTGAAATATCAGTTTGATAGTTTGCAAATCAGTATGTACATTAACAAAATGAGCATACTGTAAAATTACAGCTAGCGTTTTCTCTTTGTTTGGGTAGAAACCTTGTATGGTTTTCTGAATTCGTAATGACTTTTTATGAAAAGAAAAGTAGTTATGTAAATCTGTCCATATATATGACATGTATATTTGTATGATAAGCTATTTGTATTCCCTCAAAATGAGAGATATCATCAAATTTTACATATAAGCATGAAACTACCCAGATTATAGCATGCATGAGGATATGTGTAACAACAACTGCTCAAAAGGACACCATCTGACTCACAATGGACAGTAGCCGTCACCATGCCACCACTGCGTGTACTGAGGCAGCATGGCATAGAAAATAAAGCTCATTCAAGTGTAAACCTCAAATAAACCTGTGTGTCCCAAAAGTCAGCCTGCCCTTCATTATCAGTGGAGCAGCTGCAGGCTTTGCAGAAATAACTACGGCGGACTAAGTCATAATAACCTGCGGTGCATTTGTAAATGTTAACAGTCATTTATCTGCTATGATTTCTATCTTTCCTCATATTAGCCTTCACATTTCTGTAGCTGTCGGCATCCTAAGGGCTCCACCTATGGCATTTCTTTGATCACGTATCTGCATTCGCAATGTGTTAAACAGCGATTTGTCTCCATGGCTGAAGGTGACTGCTACATATTTAATGTGTTCATATAGAGAAATTATGAGCTGATTACATTCAAATGAGCTATTATTTATAATATTGATTCCTCTGCTCTTTTCTGGCAATACAACAGCAGAAAGTGCCCATCATAATATGGCAAAGAGGCTTTTCTTTTTACTATACTTACTTTTGTCCAGTCTGTATGCATGAACGGTTAAAATAGATTAACATAAAGATATGCAGTCCCCTTTTAAACATTTCAACATTGGCATAAAGCTCAAGCCAAAAACTTTTTCATTAAACCTAGTTTAAAATTAACTTCTGCCCCAACTAGCAACTGTGTCCTAGATAACAAAACATGAATGTGTTAATAAAGCACATTGTGTCCACATGCTCGCAGAGACTTCCATTTCTTCCTGTGGGTATCAGGTGATTGACAGGAACTAGAGCGTAACGTAATGCGTGCACTGATGTACAAAAAAAAACAACAAAAAAACCAACAACTCTCGAGCACAATAAAATAACACAGGAACACTGCCGAACCCAAATTTAGGCTTGGTGTTTGCTGTGGTGGATTATTTCGCCCGGGTGGAGGGTGTTGTTGTTACTGTTCGTACTGTACAAGAATGAATGGCAGCTAATGGAGCAAAGCAAGCTCTGCTACATCCAGATAAATATATGCAGAAAGAAAATGAGGACAGGAGCAGCCTGGAACTAATTTCGTATCATCACGCTAGTAGTGTTATGAGAATATAAGAAAATAAGTACAGTTAGGATTAAAAAAAGATGTACAATATAATGTTATTTAAACCCTAACATAGAGAATCTGTCAAAAGGTACGGTGCACCAAATATGTTTGCCATCTCATTGTTTAAGTATTGCCATTGTAGAGGGAACAGTAAGCAAGTCCATGCATTTGTGATGGATGCTGTATTTCCTGCCACTGCCTTTTTGTGTGTATGCATTTGTGCATGTTCTATTTTAAGATAAATAATTACTAATTCCCAAAGTCTGACGGATTTTTGAGTAATTGCTTTTCCCTTAAGCACCTTGTCTTTGCGTATTTCATTGAAACAAGGCTTCCAAAAATCAGTGAGGAGCTTTTCATTACTGCTACCACGTCTCCTTGTGTTCTCACTCACTTGTCTTCTTCACGTCTTAACTCCTCTCCGCAACGAAGTGCGACAGAGATGCGAGGAAGAGACGCAACAATCTGAAACTGCCAAAGAGGTGAATTATCCTTTGTCAGTCTTAAGTGACACCAGTTACTCGCAACATGCTGCACGGCTGTGTCACCTGTCAAATCAAAGCGACACCAACAAAAGGTGCAGCATTTGTGTGTCACACCACTTGATAAGACGCATCCGAGTCGGTTACGCCCGTATTTCCTCACTCTCAGCCCCCTTCTTTCCTCGAGGTGCATTTAGGAAATCGGAAAATCCCCTGCATTGGAACGATTTCCGGGTCACACGAGGAGAGAGGACACGAGGAAAAGGCAAGTTAGCGTAATGAAAAGCACCCATAGCATTCTCAGAGACTGCACAGAAGATTATGGTGGCAGTGATAACAAGGAGGCATTCGTCACAGAAAAACAATGAGGTTTATCCAGGGATAAACCGGGACATGAAAGCAGCCCAACACACATTCCACAGCAATATTACATGGCTCCCGGCAAGGTTGATAGCCTCTTTTTTAGCCTCATAGAATATACATTTAAGTTTAACACACGCAGTTGTGTGAAATGGTTTAAACAGTAATCATAAAAACAGGCAATGAAGAAAGTGCAATCGTGTGTTCCAAGTACAGGGCATATGAAGACAGTATGTGTGGAAAATCTAAGTAATGGAGGACGACGGGAATGCAAGGAGAGTATACTGTTATTCAGATCATTGATTAGGAAGTCATGATTCTCTAGAGAGAGTCTGGAGCGTGGCATTTACTCGTGCTCCCTTACAATCAAAGCTCATATTTTTATGTGTAGAGCACTTTTTTATTTAGACAATGGATTGCTAATTATCTGAAACCAACATGTACATGCATGTCTTTATTTTCCACCTAAATAAGTACATTTTTCGAATTCAAATCTTTGACTTGAGCAGTAAATTGGCAAAACACTCATGGTAAATCCAAACATTTGCAACTTTACTTCAATAAAAGCATGTTAATATTATTAGCAAAATGTGTCGAAAAGTATAGAAAAAATCTTTGTATAGAATTGTAGTTCCACACTGCTGTAAGAATTTGAATATTATTACTGATGCAACAAGATTTTCCATGTAGTCAAGGTGAAGCCAGATTGATCTAATGGGGTGTGTTATTGAGGAGGTTAATGTTTTGTTTGGTATTTGCTGATCATGTGTTGTGGGTGAATCATAAAACTAAATAATAAATGTCTCTCTAGTAGCGTATAAGGTAACATAAAGTGGTAAACACTGGTAAAATAAGCTACAACTGCTTCAAACATTAGTACAATACCTGATTACACGTACATTCTACTACTGGCAATCTTCACAGCTGGAACTGAGTGAAAGTATAAGACCCCACAGCCTGACAGATTACATTGATGTTTAGCCATTTAAGTAGATATTAGACGGAAACAAGAAGGTCAACATAAAGCATCCATCTACCAACAACCAGACCTCTACACAGGATGCAATTACTAACCAAACACGGCTGATCAGAGGTGACCTGGCAGCTAATAACACACAGGTCCTGTCCACGGCGTCTGCATGTGGACTGTAATACAACACAAGAGGCAACATCCAGACACACGGTTACACTGCATTGTGTCCATTACAAGCCTGTAAAACCACAGCAGGAGCAGAGGAAGAGAGAAGCGGGTGTGTTTGCTTTACCTTCCAGGTGAAGTCCAGCTGAAGAACCATGACCAAAAACGACGCCATCGTTCCCTCTGGGCTTGAGGTTTTCCACAACTCCATGTTAAGAGTCCAGTTTTCTCCTGTGCACAGGTGCTCCAGCTCCATCCTGTTTTTCTGTCTGGGCTACGCTCCAATCTCTCATTAGCTTCGGTTTTTATTCTAAGTCAGTCATTATGAGCAGCTGTAGAAGTGCAGGAATCAAGCCTCGGTGGACAGCTTTAAGAAAAAGTTTGTCATAAGCACAGTGGCTGATAGCATTAGCACAACTTGCTAACTTCCCTGGTTGTTTGACATAGCTGGCCAACCGTCTACAGCTTCACTATGGTTGGCCTACAGTGGCTCCCTTCAGAATCATCTTTACAATCAACAGTCTTTACAATCCATGAAGTTACCAACCAGTATCATCTTCACCTGGCTTCCCTCCACTAGAAAGGAGAGCTACACCTTTGTTTGCCACACATCACAGTCAAGGGGGCGCTGTTTCACCTGTTTCCTTCTTTAATGTGTTTGCTTTGAGTACTTCCTGGATCCTCACAGCCCCGCCCTCTCATAGCTCCTCCCAGTCTGCTCTGAAGGACTTAAGGATGTCAGTGTTGGTCTGTTCTCCAGGTTTTAGCATGTAGGTTTCTAAATATCTCACTGTAGCCCAAATTGTCATTGCATTGTTTTATTTTTGCTGTATGTGACAATTATGTGATCACTGTTGTGCACATTACTGCTCTAAAGAGAGTGATAGTAACCCCTCTAATGTTTCCTCCATATGGCAACATGTTGAACACCAATGTCTCAGTGGTTTCTGGTGTTCTTGGTAAAATTATCATCAATAGTTGCTCAAGCTCTCCTTCCTAGCTGGTTCATTTTTAACTTAAAAAGGTAGCAATAAAGGATAAGTCTGGTTTATTTTGATAATGCAGTGTAACTGTTTTCTGGGTGATTCCTCATCTTTCATTTGAGATCTTGATTTGTGACATTTGTTGTGCACAGCTCTGGTAATCAGAGGATGATTACTGGCTTCTCTAATGTTTCCTCCTTCCCACCCGCTGGGCAAAGTTTCTAGATACCACTTTGTGCTGAAAAGTGTTCTCAACTAAAAAAAAAGGATTGTTTCAGTCTTCGACATATGCAGTTTTAGGCAATGTCTTGTGCAGATTGTTATGATTTCAGGGCAGATAATAGCAGTTGACAAGCAAAGTGGATTTTGAAAATGGGAACATGCAAATAGTGGAAGGAGAGGAAACAGTCAACTAAAATAGTCAGCAAGTGGCAGGTTGATACCTGCAGCCTACATCCACTGAGTCAGATCACATCCACAGTAATCAATGCCAATATAACATCAAGCACCAGTACAGTGTTGTCAGTGACAACAGTATCAAATATCACGGCTGTAAACAATTGAACAAATAATGTCAATGTTATAGTTAAAAATAAGAAACCAACCTTATGTTTAGATGTTTAGTTAAACAACCTCCTTCTTTCGATGCTGCATGTTTTTTAACCTTAGATAGAGTTCACTAAAGATCATGAGTCAAGTTCAGCCAATCTTCACTCAATCCAAGCATAAGATTTCAATATCAATGTTTAGGAACACTGTTACTTTTTCCAGCTTTTTGGCTCCAAACCATAGATAGGAATGTGCTGGTTTCTTTCACTTTGGACAGTCACTGAACAGACAAGCTGGTCCATCTGAGCCCTGTGTTCACCTGCGTGGAAATAGTACATGTGTTCCTTCTGTAACTACACAGCATTGCATGTTCTTTTGTAGTGGAAAAACAATCTCAAAGCATTTGTAGTTGTTAGTGGACATTTCTGGTTGCAAGCTCGGGACTTTTTTTAAAATGTGACTTTCAAAAAGTGCTGGGGACGTGTCTCGAGCATCACCGTTGCATATACAACCTAACCTGTCAGTTACACAAGAAATACAACAGTAGACTGCCATGGTATTGGTCCAATCCATTAAGGCTGAAGATATGGACATACTGAGATATATTTTGGGATTTAATGTTTAAAAGTCGTACTTCAGTTCAATATTCACTGTGTAATAGATTTAAAACATGTGGTGGAGCATTACCACATGAAATACTATCAAATATGTGACTATAACATAAGGAGAATGGCACAAATTGATGAAACCAATGACAATACTTTAAACCTTGGGTTAAATGTATGCATAACATTTATCCTAAATCCCAGCCTTTGCGATTTGCCTGTTTGCATTGTTTCAAATTGCAATTTTGATTTAAAACCAATTAATTTCTCATCCGTATACACATTAATGCTATCCGCAGAAAAAAAACCCTTCCAGTTCTTCAACAAAAACCCTATGAGGTAAAATTGTCAAACCCTAGTTTCTGGATTTATGAACTACGTAAGAAAATAAAATTACCTTAAGAGTTTTGCAACTCTCAAGCAATTTCCTTCCACCAATTTTCCAACTCTACAAAGTGCAAAACGATCGATAAGTCGGTCGTTATTATGTCTGACATATTTGCTATTCACCTGCTAGCATCACTTTGGAGGTTATTTGTATTGAAGAAGGAATAAAATGATTGCACACTGAAACATATATTATAAATATTCATTTTGTACTGAATAAAATTGATAAACTGTTCCTTCAGGTACAAGGACATAAAAAATTCCTTATCAGCCAGCAGATCAGTGTAAACTGTATCTATAAAATGATGATTTGCATGAATCAATACTTCTGCTGAAAACATAAATGGATATAATGTATATAAAACTGAACAGTCCTCCTCACGGTAATGTCACATTGAAACGCTGCACTTCAAATAGGATTACCCATGATCACGTTCACATTACGGTCAATTAAGCCACATGCTCCCAGACTGTGTGTTTGAGCATCCTCTGTTGGCTTTAACATCTAAATGTTCAGTGTTGTTTCATACGTTGTGGTATTATCTTAAATCTCTCAATGTGTTTTTGTGTTCCTGATCCAATTAAATGATCATCAGAAGGTGTAGCTCTCCCTCCTGGCTGGAACATCTTTAAATTAAAAAAAATGTGGCATTAAAGGATAAATCCGCTTTCTTTTGATGATGAATTGAAGCTGTTTTGTCTGTGCTCGGTGGGTTCCCTCGGCTTTCATTCTCGGGCTAAAATCAAACAGTACAAACGTACGTACACCCCCAGTTATCTGCCATATTTGCGGTGGTTATTGTGGCAAATGCGGTGGTATGTATAGCCTCACGACATTTGTCCTAGTGATGTTGTTCCTTTGAGCTTTGTTGAAGCAACACTGTGGTTTCTTTGGCACTGTAGCTTTGATTAACATTGCAGTGAGGGAGAGAGGAGCAGTATGTGCATGTACCATCAGGCTACTGGAACACTGCTGAGAACATTGTGATCACGTCTAATAAATATGATGGCCAAGGATAAAAATGAAATAGCAGTGCCATGTTTTATTGCCTCTGTTGGTGAAAAAATTTAATTGATGCAGAAACAAATGTCAAATTACAGACTTGATACGTAGCATTGAATGAATGAATGAATGAATGAATGAATGAATGAATGAATGAATGAATGAATGAATGTTTATTTCGAACATGTATAAAATAAAATATGTTCTTTGTACATACAAAGGAAGGAAAAAACAAAGAAAATAATAAAAAAAAACAAATGAAAAAAAGAAAACATAACAGTAATGCACTCCAGTAAATCATCCACAGTTACAGTCATTTTTTCAATAATTTTATACTCCAAACTATTGTCAACATAAATTGCCACTCCTCCACCACTTTTGTTCTTTCTGTTGATATAATTAAATTCATACCCATTCAGCTCAAAATCTGCTCCCCTGTCGTTATTAATCCAGGTTTCTGATATGGCTATTATATTAAATGGAGTATTGAACTGACTGAGATATTCCTTAATTTTATGGAAGCTGGCATACATGCTTCTGGTGTTGAAGTGAATAATTGATATCTTATTTTCTTGTTTGATCATTGTATTGTATAGGTTTTCAGTGTAGTAACGGCAGCTGGTATTGATATTGTTGAAAAGATTATTTTCCGGATCAATATTATTTTCAATATCTTGTGTTTTGTGCTCAGTATAGAGGAAAGTGTTAAATTCTTCTGACATGTTTGTATGGTGTTTAGTCCCTGAGTTTGTTCATTTTTCTGCTTTGATCGGCTCTATCAAAATTTGTCCAGTTCTTCAATATCGCGGATGACCAACACCTTGGCCTCTTCTGGAGATCCCTTTAGTTTAATGAATATCAGCATTGAAATCTGAAATGTTATTGATCCTTTACTACTTTTACTCATGTATTCCTTTAACCCTGAGGTTTCCCAACAAGTCTGTTTTTATGTAAATTCACTTTCATTTTTCTTCATGGAGAAGTGATATGATGGAAGAGTGTGTCAAATAGTTTACCTCTGTTTTGTCTGCAGCAGAATACGATGCTGCAGCATGTTATTGTTACCCAGGTAGTTCTCTGACTGGCATCTGGCTTCGTCTCAAAAGGAAAATCTCTGTGAGACTAAGAGATGGCAGCTCCGGGTTCTCACTTGTTCTCTCAGTCTCTTTGAGCTGTGAAAGAAAAGCGCAATCTGTTTTAGTGATTACCGGCTGACTCACAACAAACCACTAACGCTGAAGTGCTGGCGGTGTCTTACCTCCATTTTTACGGGAGCTTTTCTCCACAATGCCTTGTGGCATCCTTAAATGAAGAAAGAGAAACACTTGTGAGTCATCCACGGTCTGTTTTATGACAAGACCTTTTGCCTGTTACAGTACGTAAAGTCATGTAATACTCCGCTAATCTTCCCTCCATGAAATAGCCCAATAATGTTTACATGAGCTGCAGGAATGAGGTGCTTTGCAGCCTGTTAAATACTTGTCAAACCACCTGTCATGTCAGTGAAATGGAAAACCTGCAGCTCCATTCCCATGTGCATAAAAACACATAATATGAATTTATATTTATAATCAATTCCCTGGATTTTGACAGCCTCCTGTTCAAACACGCCATGCTGACATGTTACAACAGCGTAGCTCATTGTGCTCCTCAGAAAAATAATTTTAGCTGCTACTACTGAGCACTTCCTACACCAACAAAACCTGGAACAATGACCAGTTTGATGTATTCTATCTTAAATAAACATTATCTATTCTGATTCAGGGAAACAAGTGTTCTCACTGCCACATATTTTCAGAGAAAGTCACTCATCATGCTTTGAGCCAGGATATTTAATTCGGCTTAGTGGATGTGAGGGCCTGGAATTTTTCCATTTACATCTTCATTTGCATTTGACAACAGATCTGTTGCAGGGTGATTCTGTTAGGTTGCAGTGTCTGTGCCGTCTTTACATACACATACGTTGTTTCATGCGAATGTCACTGCCTGCGGGAAATGGAAAAATATGTTTCAACACTGGCAAACATCAGGTGCAATGTTGTTTTTTTGCCTCTTTCATCCACTGATTAAATTACAGAATTTCAAATTACAGAAACTAGTTTAATGTCAGATCATAACATCTGTTGTTCCAATATTTTACACACAATCGTAAGACATTCTTGGAGTGAACCTAAGAAATAACTCCAGTATGTAAATGTTAACCACACAACAACATGATTTTCTCACCATGTCAGCATAAAAAGTGAACCTGTAACATTTTAAAATAGTTTCAGTCGTTATTTCTACTATGACGATGTAAAAAAAATCATAATATGAAAATGATGTTATAGAGTGAAAGGCGTTGCTTGCAATGATGAACCTACAAAGCCTGCAACTGCCTTTTACTCTACAGAGCTATATAGCTAATTTCAGCTCATTGTCTAAATAGCATCTTTGACATTTTGGCTCGCTCTCCGCACTCTTACAACATTGTTTTTGAAAGTAACAAGTGTTTTTAGCCTAAACAGAGCACTCTGGCTGGTGCATATAAGCAGCTATAGTACTAGATATTCTCCTGTGGAGCTGGTAGAGACCAAAAACAGAGCTAAAAGGGAGTGAATGTTAACTTTTACTTACAAACAAGTTAGCAGTATCAACCTAAAAGGTAATGACATGTCAGTGATGTGTTGTTATGTCTAAACACATAAAGTGTTTACAGGTTCACACTTACTATATTATTCAAAATACCACATATTAATGTGATTTAAATTGCTATTTTCAATTTAATTTAAATGGTCCCCTTAGAATTACCACATAGCTATTCAAATCTGTGAAACTAGTTAGCCTATGTAGCTCAGTGTTTTGATTTTAGTGTACATTTTCTGAGTGGGTCATAGAAATATGTTTACAGTGGCATGATGCAGTTTCCAGAAAATAAACACAGGGCCTACTGGTGAAAGTTTTAACAAGATAAATATTGGGCCCTGATATTTTTGGTACCAGAGGTTGATGAAAAGCTAGTCTGACTCACAAGATGTTGACTTCAGGTGTTAGTCTGGCATTTCCGCCATGCATTTTAAACTCCTGTCTAGTCCACGTCTGCTATCTGCATGTTACGGTTTTCAAAATCTCCTTTGCTGCAGAAAACAACAACAACCTCTGAACAGCTACCAATGCACAGAAAATGGAAAGCAAGTTTTGTAGAGGACTTAAATCGTGCAGTTAAGCAGGTCTGCTTGGTTTGTTTCAAAGAACGAACAATTTCAATGACAGTGCTCAGCTCCCTGTGTGTAAATGTTTCACAAAAATAATTCCCCCATCGCCCTATTTTTTTTTTACAGCTGCACCTTTACTGCGTTTTGGGTTTAGCACCACCCAAGGCAATTGTGGGTGGCAAGTATTTTTTCCCCTATAGTAGAATAATAATGAGGTGCAGTCAGACCATTCTCCAGTGCTAACATAGTGCTGTGGAGATCTGGTCTGGCTATGCAAGACTCGTAAGCAAACTCAAGCTTAAAGGCAATAGTATATTAGACTTACATGTGTTAGTTAAACAAAGGAATGTAATATTTCTTTGCATCTGCAGGATGTGGGAGCTGACAGGTTTTTGCTGACTCATTAGCCTTAAACTGATTAATATACTGTATGTCAGCACTGTGCATCTTTCTGCTTGTTGATTCATTCTGTCTTCTAGTGGCCAAAATTGAATTAATGCGCTTGATGTCATGGATTTGCAGCACTAAGAGAGCTGGATTCCTTATTCCAAGAAGTAATCTTCTTTATTCCATTAAAAGTTGCTTATTCGTGCAAGGAACCCACAGCACAGCACATTACAGCTCTCAGGGTGAGACTGCACATGTGACTGACATAACAATGATGTATAGATGGAGCCCTTCACGTGGTCTTTGCTGGTCCTCATTCAGTGAGTAATGTCACTTGTGATATGCTCAAATCTTCATTGTTTTACAGCCATTTCATTCCCTATTTAGTGATCAGCCACTGCGCCCAATTGCTCTTCTCTGTGGCTTGTCCTACATTACCAGATTATTTTTTCTTTGCTCATTGTGATACATATTTTCTGAAAGCTGGAAAATGTCACAGTTGTCAAAGGGCTAGTCAAGTATCCGTGGAAGCGACAAGGTTTTGTATGTAGATTCTGAAATACCACACAGTCTTGTGAGGGCGTCGATCTTATGCCGTATATAGACACTGCCCAACCTTTTCATAATACTAAAAATCATCTCAGAAAAATTGGAAAGATTTGGCTGAATGCCTGTCTGCTTTATTATCATGCAAATGATGATAACTAGTGGAAACAGTGAGCCCTGGAGATTAAAACAATTACTACTATTGTGAGAGACAGCTACAAATGAAAGTGGCAAGCCTGCAGCTTTGAATAGGCAGCAGAAAAAGAGGTTAGGAAAGTTGAGCTGTTGAGCCATCTCCATCAGGTTAAGTGAACTCCCGACAGTGTGATTGCAAATGAGTTCTGTGAGCTCCCATGACAAGCTGTCTCTCAGTAGACTGCAACTGCCCTGCACTGCTCCACGGTGATCTGCTGAATACGAGGTCGGCATATGCTGAGCTTTAAGCAACAGCTCCCCCTTTAGAGTTTGGTCAGAGCCCAAATTTGTGCTACAATGAACGTAGGAGGAAGTACGGCCAATTAGTGTTACATCTATTGAACTGCACAGTCCAGATGTGCCCTGGGGGAGAATTTGGACTGTCTCCACTCTTTTCTCCTTCCTGAAACAGAGCAGACATCAGTAAAGATCTGAACTCATACATCTTTATACTGACCACACTGGGTTAGACAAATGGGAGGCTGAGTCTGGGAGCAGACTCTGAGTCTGCAGTCTTTTGACTGTTGTGGGACTGCTTTTCCTTATTGAAGTTGTGTTCAGTTTCATATGAGTCTTCTCTTTGCGAGATACTTGTTATGCTCAGTCTGCCAGCGATGCGTTCCCTCATACATGCTCTCATCCCCTCTGCCTCTTTGTATCTCTCTCTCTGTCTTACTCACCCTCTTCAGCTTAGAGTAGAGAATGTTTTGTGTCCTTCCGAACACCTCTTCTCCAACATAATTCTCCTAAATATCTCTGTGAGTTTGTTCTTTCGCTTTTTATACAGAAATGAAAGAAGGTGTCATTCAAAGCATCAAAATGCCCTCACAGGGGGATCGTGTCACCATCTGCCCTGCTTCTCCAGCCACCAGCAACCCTCAGCTGAATGCCGCCGCCTGTCCTAATCCTCACCTCGATCTACCTTCACAGCAAACTCTTTCTTATTCCTTCCAACTCTGAGTTCTTGTCTTGTG
The DNA here is from genome assembly GCA_024666655.1 of Dascyllus trimaculatus. Classification (NCBI taxonomy): domain Eukaryota; kingdom Metazoa; phylum Chordata; class Actinopteri; family Pomacentridae; genus Dascyllus; species Dascyllus trimaculatus. The sequence goes on from CM045448.1 coordinate 27,893,984, forward strand.
TTTGGGTTCCCACATTTATCATAACGGGCCCACTGTAACACAAATGCATTTATCTGTCATAGAAGTCTATTTTTTTGGTACAATACCTGTGCAAGATGTATCCTCGCTTCTACTTTTTACATGAATAATAAGCCACTGCCGCTCTACCTACAGTGGCACCATAAGAAAAACCCTGAGTATGAGGGCACAGGAGGTAAGGATGTGAGTGTGCCTATGTGTGGGTGTGTAGAAAAGCAGGCAGCGGTGATGAAAGTAATCACATCTTTTTCTTTTGTAAAGCAAAAGTAAGACAATAAAAGCTAAAAGCTTAAGTAAAAGTCAAGCAATTAAAATTTTACTCAGACATAAGTACAGAATTGGAATGCAGAAATGTTTCAGCCAGGTGTGTTACGTTTAACCCTATGTTTGCTACCAGTTTTTCAGTAATAGCCATTTGATGCATCAGTAATCCCTGGTGATATGTTGATACATGCCAGGAGCATCAGAATGTGGAAAAACTGTGATTTCACTAACAAAAATGGGGCTACAACACCAGATGACATCAGGTTCTACTCCTGTTCACCAAGAACAGATGTCTGAGGCTGAAGCTGATCCAGGATCTCCAAACCTAGACAGCTGAACGCTGGAAAAATGTAGCCTGGTCTGATGAATTCCCATTTAATCCCTGAGGGACACAGATGGTAGGGTCAGAATGTGGCACCAACAGCATGAGTCCATAGACCCAGCCTGCATTGTCCAGACTCTGATGGCAGTGAAGTGGTGTAGAGAATGTTTTCTTCATTTAATTCTAATCAATCAGGGTTTCGGTGCCACAGCCTATCTGAATGCTGATTCTGACGGTGTTGGAAATATCCTTTTCAGCTGTCAGGGTTCCTGGAGACATCAACAGTATTTCCAAAACAGAAAAGAAAGATATCCAAGTAGCTATATAGGAACCAGTGCAGTTGCACTTTGTATTGGTCTGTTTATTTCTTTATTGTGTGATACAAGGACAGTTTAGCACTTTTATTTTGTACGTGACAGAGTTCTCTATTTTTTTCTCCTATTAATTACCATAAATCTACACATTGCAGAAATTGAAGTGGCTGTTTAATACATCTTTTTGTTTGATAGCACAACCAGACACATCTGTTGCCCTGTAAATTACATCGGAAACAAACAGCATTTAATTACTCAGTTTTAGTTTTTCTCTGTTCCATACCTTGCATTGTAATTTGTTTGCTATAATTTGTTAGGGCCAGCTTCCAGCTATGAAAATCAAAGATGTCTTTCTTTCTCTCTTTCTTTTTACAGATAATTCACAGCGCCTTTGGTCAGCTGACTGGTCTGGTTTCTGTCCAGGTGCCCATGAAGCTGTAAAGCAATAGCCAGCTGTAATCCAGGTCTCAAATGGCATGGGATCAAATTCCTCAATCAATGGCTGATTTTCTTCCACAAATTACAGAGATAATAACAGAGATGTGATACCACATCTCACATAATTTGGTAGTGAATCTCATAGCTTTCCATTTTCACAGCTCTTTCAGGAACAAAATGCACTTTTTTGCTTGCAGGTATTTTCACAGCTACCCAACATCCGGTGCACAAACATCCCTTCTTCTGCTTATCCCTGATTTTTCATTCATTCTGCCATTTGCTTTGGTGTCAGACAGCGTAGCTGGTCACTGCCATGAGTACTTTTAACTGAATACTTTTTAGGTGCTCTCTTCTTAGGAAAGGCTACAAAATATAAACTGTATGGTGCAGTTAACTAGAGAACAGTGAAGCATCTTTTTTTTAGAATCCTCTAAAATTTTATTTCGATTTTTATTTTTTCGTGGGGGGGGGGGATAAGAGGAGACCTCTTATATTTTACCAGCATGAGAATGCACCTTGTCAAGAAGCAAAAGTCAGTGTGGTTTCATGGATACGACAATAAGTCCGATGGACTTCAGGGGCCACAACAGACACCCGATCTGACTAACGCTAACCCTAACAGCTTTGGGGTGTGGGGTAGAATGGAATAGAGGTAGTATGAATGTGCAACTGACAAATCTGCAGATATTATATGATGCAATCACATCCTGTCAAAAAAAAGCACACAATCTCAAAGGAATGTTTCCAGCATCGTGAGGTTTGATAGCAAAAAGAGCCCCTACCCAGGATTAGTATGGTTATGTTTTCCCTCATGTTACCAGTGAACTCATGGACAGAGTCAACACAGAACCTCTCACCTCATTCAGGAGACCCAGCAGGTTGCTTCACTTTGTCCCACTGTGAGGTTCCCACACCAGTCTTCACTTACAGATATCTGATGTGTTGACTATGAAAGGTGAATTTGATTTACGACAAAATATGGTCAGTTATTCAGCTGTGATTAGCTGTTCAAAGAAGTGCTTCAGCAGAATGTGTTCAAGGTATGAAAGCTCATTTACTGAGTGACCTCATTGCCAATACCACACATGCACAAATGCCATCAGCAGTGAGCCTCCAGTGTGATTGATATACTGCATGTCATTGCCCTTCTCTCTTTTACCCACATTTGCTAAAAATATTAACTGCTCTATGAAACTTAGAGCCAATGAATCCAAACCAATGAAGTCTGCCAATACTCAGAAATGTGAGCAGGACGAGTTCACAGTTCATTTTATTGTTACAAGGATACTTTAAAAAGTTGTCAGGCTTTACTGAAAAACATCACAGGAGAAAGATTGTTGCATTATTTTTCAGCATATTGTCCTTTAACTTCAATGCACTTGGTCCATCAATGTTCCATCTTCACTATCCCTCTGTCACATCGTAAGCCTCCAGATGTTCTTCAACAGCATGTGTGACTTCATCATCACTCTGGAAATGGTCACCATGCAAGTGGGATTTCAGGTTTGGAAACATAGAAGTCAGGTGGTGACTGAGGTTCATGGGTTAGGGTTATCGGGCATGTTTTGGAACAACAGCACTGCAGCTCAAAGCTCTCCTCTCCTTGCAAAGAAATGAAGACCAACATTTGAGTTTTCGTGGACAGTGTTATAAGGCTTTCTAGTATACAGTGGTGCCCCTAAATGGGAGTTCTGCACCTAGTTTCCAGGCGAGGCCAAGAATTTTTTGAGCACTCTCATAAGATATCCCTTCTAGTCTAGTAACAGTTTCCTGAGACATTTAGCTTTATGATTCTCAAAAAGGTTCACCAAAAACCTTTTTGAGAATCAGCACCAGACTATAAAAACTGTTACCTTAAACTTCCAGGTTATTGCAACCCACCTGGAGGACAACATGAAGAAAGATATGCCTTTCAAACTGTGTTCTACCTGACATGATAAGTTTCTTCTTGCAGCCATGATATATGAAATGAAAGTGTAATACTATGAAGTCCAACACAAACCAGCACATCCTTTCTTGTTTGTAAGCTTTTATTATCTGCTACATGGGTCTCCTTGATAGTTTTCAGCATCTCAGAAGGGGAAAAAAAAGCTTCTCCACTGCAACAACATTTATGGTACAGTAATGGATTGTGGGTGCAAACTGACAAGGATGAAGCAGCAATCACTTCTAAAGCTGAGAAGAATCCTGTAAGTACACAGAGCTAATGTGAGTTTGATATGGATGTGCCAGGACATACTAAGCAACTGTGTAGGTGGAGTGCAAATGGTTCTGATGTAACAGAGATGAGTGAAAAACCTCATGCCATTGTCACTTGTCCTTTTTATTCCTGAAGAGCACCTGCTGGCATTCAGTCATCGCAATCTGTGAAAACCTCTTTGGATGGCTGTATGTTTCCCATATGGCTGCACAGACATGCAAAATATTCATACCTGGAGCCACTCTATCTTCATCTGCTTTAGAGGTATAAAGTCGAGTCAATATAGCCGTACTTAAGGAATAACTAAGCAATCAATAGTACTTTGGAGTTATTAGAAAGTGAACAAGTTCTGTACAGTAGCTCATAAGCTGTGGACAGATATTGAAACAGACCTTTGCAGGACTGTCTGATGTTTGACATGTGCTCAGCAGAAAGATGCATGTCTAATAACTCACACTCCAGATAAAAGAAGAACGCAAAGCAACTATGGAGACCAATTTCTTTCTGTGTGTTCTCAGGAGAAAATAACGATCCACCTCGTTCCCTCGCCACCTTCTCTTAAACGTCTTTCAAGTCCTTCTTTAGAGATCTCAAAGCAAGGAAAAAGGATTAACAGAGGAATTATTGACGAGTTTTACTTTGAGGCGAAACCATGGAGGCTGCCTATTTGTCTCCAGCTTGGTTTTATCAAGTGCAAAAGTCCAGCAATTACTTTTCCCCTGACCTCAGGGAGATCGGGAAAGTAGGCTCCTGTAATCCTTGCTATTGTGCGATGGAAGTGGTGCCTCGTTACGTTTGTACCAGCTTACATTAGAATTCACTGCTCATGTTGATGGAGGCCAGTAAGATCAATCCATTCTGAAAGCCTCTGCATGGAGAATCTCAGTCGCAGTGTTGGTGTTATTTAGCCTTCGAGGGCCACATTTAATTAACTGGCAGTGTGTCAATTCCAGAGAGTCTGAGGGATTTAGCATCTGGTCGCATCAGTAGTGCTGTGAAACTGGTGTTCAAGTCCAACTTTGTCATTACTGTTCATTTACTTCATTCGTCCTCTATATTAGATTACACTTCTTTGTATTAACTGGTTGAAATGCTGGCTCCAGGAGGCTTCATTTAACCGTTCACAACTGTGTCCAAAACGCAGATCATTTTGTCCGGCTTTATTGTGAGGCTGGAAGGACAGCATGATGATGAGAGGGCAATGGCTGTTCGAGGCACTTGGCAAAGTGCCAAGTGACATTGAGATTTAGAAGTCAGATTCCATTAGCACCATTGCGTTAATGGAATCTGACTTCCATAAAGAGCTAATGTTGGTCAGTCTCTGCCGCTAATTTGCATGGAGAAGGCTGTGGCGGCAAAAAACACCACAGAGAGCCATCTGGAACTGCAGCCCAATAGCAGTCGCCTGGATATGCCATTAGCAATGAGTACTGCTACTGTACCCAAGCCAATCAACATCACTTAAGGAGCCCACTGTGTGGAGGCGGGTGACAGGGACATGGTCCCAGCCTCAGTCTTGGTTGCTCCATCATGTCCCCTGTGTCTTATCTTTGCTTCTCACTTTCAGCTAGACTCAAATTAAAATGCCTGTTTTTTTTCCTGCTGCATACTGATATGCTCTGTAAATTAACTAATTCTCAATTGAAATGTCCCATGCTGTTTTGTGGGACAAAAAATCTGTGAGATTCTTTTTTTAAAAGACAGTAACTTCTGTCAGCACAGAAACAACCAGTCAGAATGTTATTGTTTTCTGTCAGCGTAGACAGAGATATTCTTTGCATACATGCAGCCAATCAAATCATTTTCACTGAAATGTATTTGCGTATGGCAGCAACTGTCATCACCGTCTGTCACTTGCTTATGGGTGACATACACCATCCGTGACAAAACCCCAAAACAGACATTGATTTTAAACTGCACCCAACATTTACTTCCAGCTAAACTGTCAATCACTCGGTAGCCACCCCATAAAACATACTTTGTTTTATCATCTATTTCATTGTAAATGCAACATTCATTTATAAAAATGAACAGGATACATTGAAGAAGAGGTAAAACCAGCAATTGAGGAAAATGTTTACTAAGGTAACACATCAAAGTACAACAGAGAAGTTGTTTCTCATACATTTTGATACAGTAAATTCAACCGGAGGTGTCGCCCCCTGCTGTTTGTTTGAAAGAATGCAGCATTAAGGCATTTCCGCACTTTGTTTCTATAAATATTGTGATATCTTCACAGCAAATAAACAAAAAGTCTGCAAATGTATTTGGCTATATTGTGCTATGAAACAAGAAATAACCTGGAGACCAAGTTAAAGACCAGTCTGTCCATTGTTTGCCAGCACTAATGCATCCTTCTCCTTCTACAAGCTGGGAAACATGTGTTATGTTGCACTTTGGCCTCCTGCATCAGCTAGAAAAAACACACATCCACTGAGGAAAAACACATCTTTAATGTCACTTTGCAAGCCCAATAGCTAATTAGCAAGTCAGCTCACCTGTAAATGTCAGGCACTGTAGATGCTAAATAGTTTGGCTATTATTCTTTAGTACCACTGCAAGCAAAACGCTGTCTGTCTAAAGCTACAGCCATCAGCAGAGGTTTGTGTGTCTGCTCACTCAGCTGTCAGTCAGACTCCTCAGAAACTCTGAAGCTGGACGAGCACTTCTGGTTTGACTGTAATCACTGTTTCTCAGTCATGTTGTCTTTTTTACAGAAAACTGATGTTTATTATGGCAAGAGCTTTTTATTTCCTTCCTCATACTTTCATATCTGAATAATCCCGAAATTGATACTGTAATTTGTTTTACATCAGTGTCTGCAAGCATCACGTTGAAACTGCAAACACTGCTGTTTCCATTCTGTGGGCCCACAGTACATACCGCGCCTCTTTAATACTAAAAGTCATTATCATTTTTCTTCTTTTAAATTTCCCTGTATGTCCTCACATCCTGGCCCCCTCCCTTCCCCTCCCCTCCCCTCCATCTTTATTGGCTTCAGGATTTGTTTCCGTTTTATTGCATTTGGCTCACTCTTGCTTTCTGATTCAACCTACTGGCACTCAGCTGAGAGTGCTGAGTGAGTAATAAAGTGCTGGTGAAGAGCAACGCGGGGAACATATGCATCTTTTCTGGGGCAGTTTGGCTGCTCTTGGCATCTACACGTGTAACGTGCATCGACGTGTTAATGTGCACTGGTGTCAGAATCTATGCAACAGCCTTTACAGTCTGCGCATGCCTAATTAAGGGGCTTCATTTTTTAATTGGAAACACCACCGTAAACATTGCTCAAAATGCTTCCATGTTCATTAAGCAAAGATATCAGGATTTATAAGTCTCTATTGCGCAGCACTGTTAGGCCAATCTACAAGTATTTTATATTGCTTTTATAATATTGCCTACTTCATGGCACAGATTTCCTCTTTATTTAAATAATAACCACACAGTATGATTGCAGCCTATTGCATGCACAACGTTTAATCACGCCTTTCAGAGTGAGATACCAGAGAAGATATCAGAAGAAAAACAAAAAAGAAAAGCGAAAAAATGATCAGGTGCAAACTGGCAACGCACAGCATCTACAGTCGAAACAGTGCAGAGCTTTACTGCAGTATTTTCTTTTGGCAGTGTGTGAGGCCTTATTATTGCAACAGAAGCCAGGAATCCTTAATCCACAGGGGTCTCAGTGGGAAGGAAAAGCTTCTTGAACAATCCCCGTTCTGGGAGCCTGTGGTGAAATCCAGCGATCAGTCAACCCTGAGCCCCTGAGCCTCCTGAGGGCTTGGGACTCAGGCCAGTGTTTTACAATGGCCCCGGTGCACTGAGGAGAAAGAGAGGAAGAGACGGGGAGAGCGAGGGAGACCGAGAGACAGAGGGAGAGTAGGAAAAGAGACAGTGATGCAGCGATTGAGAGAGAGAAAGAGAGACAGAGAGAGACAGCCAAGGTCTGCTGGGAGAAAACACCATAACTCACAAACACATAAAAAAATAGGCTCAGCATTGGTGTATTCATAGAGCTGAGTTACAAGGCTGGCGGGACACAGGAGTGGGTGTTGATTTCGCATGAAGCCTACACACGTATACACATCTCCTCATAGTGTGTCTGTATTGCACCAGTGCATTTGTATCCAGATAGAGGTCTCTGCACCAGGGACTATTTTTTGGGAGGGAACAAAACCGGCCTTTCAGACTTCACCATCGATATCACTCAAGCCATCAAGGTCCGACAGAAGCCCTTAGGAGGCCATCGTGTTCATTTTAAAACAGTGATTTAGAAGTCATTCATGCTGTACTGTGCATAATCTAGCTATTTTACTTACCAGAACCTCCTCTGTCACTCTGCGACGTCGAATTGTTGAAATGTGAATGGACTGCCACATGGTTTTACACAGCTCGTGAAATACGAAAGGCGGCTTTTTTTTCTTTTCTTTTGCAGATTGATTGCTGGCATGAAAATAAAACTCGCTGTTAAATGTCACTGAAATTATGAGCTGAGGTGAGATTTTTATTAATAAAAAGAACAGGATTTTAAGGAACAGAAGCAGCTCGGCTTTGAAAATAGCCGAGAAAACAACGTCGCCTGAAAACGCTCGATTTAGCCCGGCTGCTACACAGTTTCGTACACAACAGTGAGGCAAGATCATTTCCTCTGATTCATTCGCTTGCCATTTAATGACAGCAACCTTTGACCGCCGCTAACTAATGAAATTACATTCACACGCATGGGTTCGTTTTGCAAGCATCCTGTATTGTCTTGTTCTCAGGGACACAGAGGCTGACCCTGCATTTCTGACTATCTCATCACACCGGAAATGACTGTTAATACATTGCAGTGTTTGTTTGCATGTTTGATTCATTCCATGAGTATTTGACGTCACTAAACAACGGCAAACGTACCTAACTCTGCGACTTGGAAGCAGTAATCTGAGAATTTTCCCATGGAAGAGATGCTATCCATTAGACTCTTATAGGAAAAACCTGTTCCCCTTGCAACAATTGGCTTGTTACAATGGATGCAATTACACATTGGAGTGTGTGCAGGCACAGAGGCCTGATGGGCAGTCATCAAAGCTCATTTGATCCTCCACCAGAGGGCAGTGCTAAGTGCTCTCTTGACCTCAGAGCTCTGCCTGAGTCCCTGGTGGTGCTGTAGCTGCATCTCACCCCACCTACTACTGTACCTCAGAGCTGTGTTTATCTGCAGTCAGCACACACACACTGGAAAATCTCAAATAGAAGATCAGATGCTAATTGTTGCAACTAATGTTTATGTTTTCCAAAGGATTTAATGCTATTCTTTTAGATTCCTGCAATGTGCTCTTCTATTTAGTAGGCATTGTGTAGCTTTAACTTTCAGACTGTGTGATGAAAACTTTTTCTTTCTTTGACTCTGCATGGTATAAAGCATCACTTCTTTTCTCACAAAGCATAGATGGGAGTGTGCTTTGGATCTCTGTCAGCACCTCTCCAAAAAAAAAAGAATACAAGAACAGAGGATCCACAGAAATCAGCGAGAGCGCTGAAATGGAGCTTTTTTAATAATCGCCTCGTCGCACTGTGCTAAGCTTTGTATCCAAGTGTGTCTTTTGTGTCTGAACAAGCCCGACGCAAACACAAAAGGCAGTCAAACATTTTTTTAGGCTCCCAGCTGGCTTCTTTAAATGTTTGAAAAACCGAATGATACTCCGTCTCCACATGGCGTCCTCAGTCTGCGTTACTGAACAGAAGGTAATAAGTCATTTAAGTCTCCAGTGAGCACAATCAAGTTCATGCGTATTCTTGATGGAAGCGTAAAGAGGAGTTAAAACATATATCCCTCGCCTCCAGCCTTTTCCATAAATATTTGGCTTATTGTACCACAAAACATTTGTCAGAAGTCACTTGTTTCTTTTTGAATATATTAACTGCATGTTAAGTCTGTATATTCACTTGTATGGGCAAAGCTGTGCACTGACCTCTGCAACGACTCTCACCACCCACGGCCTCGCTTCAGATTACACAATCAAAACACATTATGTCATGTAAACATACTGATACTGATGTTTTTAGAGTTTTTAATTGTTTCTCATTACATTCTGTTGAGCACATTTTAGCTCGTTTCGTCTCGACAGCGTATAGGAGACTTGGCGAGGCTTCGGAGAGCAAATATACGCACTTAGTAGGGGAAAGTTATTCCACAGAGCAGAGATCAACAGAGTCAACTGAGTGCATGATCATGGATTCAAACAGTAAATGTACAAATCTGAAAAGAACAAGCATTTGTAGAGCTGTCAGTCCAAATCAGGGAGATCTTTTTCCTCTGACAAGAACGAATTTTACCAGCATGAAGACAATACATCTGTTATATCATTGCATTTATTTTAACTTTCTCTGCCATATTTTGTTATATCTGTGCATTTTCTTATTTGTTTACCACATTCGTGCTGCTGCAGTGTCCCAGTACTTCAGTATAGTTTAGTTTATGTAGCATAGTTTAGTCAGAGAGTGAGCATCTTGATTTTATTTTAAGTGACCTTAGACACTGGCATGTACAACAAATGTGGTTGTTCTGTATTGTACAGAACAGTAGAGGTACAGATGTGAAAACTGATACTACTCTCATGTCTTCAGGGTAAATGAAAAGCTACAGTCAACAGCCAGTTAGCTCAGCTTAGCTTAGCATGAAGACTTGAAATGAGACTTGAAACAAAGAAGTCAAAAAATAAAATATCAAGGCAACATGATGCAAGAGATTTTTTGAGTTTTCTCAACTTTTGACTACCAAAGTTGACTTCACTAAGTTTAACAAGTTTGGACAAAAGTTCTGCCAACTAGGATTTTCTTGTGCACCCAACTAGATGTTGGGTCTAAATGTTGTTCCAACTAAAGCTTTCCTTTGTTCAGTACACCTTCTGCCTGTTTATTTATTTAATTTTATTTTTGGAGGGAGAGTTTTTCCATGTCATTGGAGAGAGACAGAGTGAAAGTAGGGGAGACAGGGGAGTGACATTCAGCAAATGGCCTTGAGCCGGACTCGAACTCATGACCACTGCCAAAGGACTGAGCCTGTGTGGTATCGCGTTCACTCAGTGAGCTAAATGGCGACCTCTCCTGCCTCTTCAATTGCCAAAAATGTCCGACCACCCACACACTGCCCAGCCAGGTAAGTGACAAAACCTTAATGAGCATTCGCGCACGGATCTGCTCTTCTACAGCATCTTCCATGTGCTCTTCCATCCAGGGAAATGCAACCTCAAGTAATTTCAACAAATAAATTCTTGTTATTGTCTTGTCAAAACGCTAGTAGAGGCAATGATAGTGAGAAGTTTGCTGTGCTGACTTGTTATTGATGGTTGCAAGTGGCAATGCTTAATTTATGAGTGATGCCAGCTTGAAAACACTAATGAGAACAACAAATTCTTAGTTATCATTTTTACACTGTTGTTTAGTTCTAAGATGTCTGTGACTAAATGTTTTGTGCCTTTGTAGATACACCGTGATCTCTAAGTTGTAATGATACACTGAGGCATAATATTGTTGAAATTGCACCGATTTTTCTTTTGACATCTCAGGTTGCTCATAATGTTTTGTAAAAAGATAGTAAGTTAAATGTGAACATTTTTTAAATGAACTTTTTGACACTAAGACAAAGGGAAATTTGGAGCTGTCGTTATGCTATGATTTTACTGACCACTTGAGATCAAATTGGGTTGTATGTGGCCCCTGAACTAAAATGAGTTTGGGACCCCTGATCTAAGGCCTAAGGATGTTTTTCTGCATGCTTATATTTCTCCGCACAAACATCATTGCAAAATTTCTCTGTATACACAAGAACATAAAAACGACTATGAATGCTCCAACAAGCGTGCCAGGCCAACCTACATCAACACTGCATCATACATCATATATGTCATAGCTTTTGTGGATTTTAAACGGCAGACACAGTGGTCCAAGTAACTCTGGGTGCAGCAGATGCAGAGGTTTTAGGATGTAAGAGAAGCGAAAGTTAAATTGTACATTTGTGATTGTTAACCAAATGTAAAGAAACTGGTATATGTCTGCCGTTGCTGCTTTACCTCACAAAGCAACAGTGTCCACGCAGCTACACATAAGCTTCACTTAAAAGACATCTCAGCTTGAGTGACCAAAGCTGTCGTTTGAATGTCAGTGATGAGGCCCAGATGGAGAGGAAAAGGTTTGCTTTACAAAATATCCACATCAGTTTGGTCAAATCCGACAGCTCCCCAATGACCATGTGATATATTGTTATTTATTTCATACAAAAACATAAACAATAGTAAAAGACTGAAACAATGGGGTTTTACAGGGAGGGGGGTTGTGCTGGACTGTTTCTCTAGAGGGTGCAGTAACTTACACTAGTTGCCTGGCAACCTCATTGTGATAACAGCAGATGTGATGTTTGTTTCTTTAATTTATGTCATTTGAACTTTGCGGTATAGCAGACTAACTCAACTCCTGTGGCTCCTCGGTATAAATTATATAACCTTATTTTTCTTGTTATTCACAACCTGTTTACTTCGAAAGCTCCGCTGCATATTGAAAAAGCAAGTCGTGTTTGCTTGTAACGCTAACCTTGACTTTGTAGTTTTGTATTCCTTCTCATGTGGAGTGTCCACTCCTGTTAATTATTAATGACCAGAGTTTCCATGACTTCTCTAACACGGCAGCTTCCCTTTACCGACATTCAATTATCCAGTCCCATCAATATGAGAAGAATTCCTCACAGCTCTGAACCTTGGAGGACAAAAGCCCTGTGCGATGAATTTGTAAATTAGTTTGCATATTTTGTTTGTCGTGTGAATTCAGTTTTGTAGAAAGACGCAGAGCTTACAGTCCTCTCCTGGAATCAGCCTCAGGACATGACTTATTGATTTCAGGTCAGAAATCAAAGGATGTTTTCTTTACCTGCAAATGAAAACAACAACAACAAAAAAAGGCTTACAGTCTCATGCACCCGGACTTTTCTTTTCTCTGCTGTTTCAATCACTGCCTGACTGTCTCTCCAAAGACAACCAGCGGCTTCACATGTTCCGTCTAAATCATGCTGCATATTTGCCGCTCTAAAGCACCGTGGTGTTCGGAGTCCCCCCTGTTCACAGCAGGGGGACTCAGTGTTACAGAAACAATGTCTGCCACGCTCCCATCCTTCCCTCCATTTAGCGAGTTCACATGCGGGCAGCTCATCAACTGACATTCCTCCTCTTTATCCAGTGACACGGTGCATGAAGCTCTGAGTTTGGTTCTGTGTATGTGCTGACTCTGGCACACAATAGATTGTTAGAAAGATTTCTGTCCCACTCTGTCACACTGATGATCTGCTGGCTTTGATGGAGGGAAAATCCACTTTCAGACGATCAGCTGTGGTGTTACGCCTCGTGGCATTAGGCATGTGTCAAGAAATGAGATTGGAAAAGTTTTTTTTTTTTCTTTTCTGTCACAAACACATTTGTTAGAATGTTAAATTCTAACAAATATACTTAGATTGCTTGAAGTTTTAGCAAATGAAATGAGTCATCTGCAATTATTTCCTCTTGCATCTTTGTGTTTCATTTGTTATGTCTCCAGAGGCGTCATTTAATACCTGAGGATCCCCATATATCTGCTGACAGTGTACCCAGAGCATTGCATTAGGGACGGAGATTCAAAGTCACAAAGCTGTCAGAGAGGAGATAAACAAACTGGATGCAGGGAGGGTTTAACCAGGGAGCCCAGTGCAGAAAAAAACTAAATGTTAATAGAGATTAAGACCCTGAAATTAAGTTTACAGCAAATGCTAAAGCACAGTTTGGGCTGAAACCACTTGCTATCAAGTTTTATCGCTTTAAATGCCGCGGAGTGATGTGATTGGCAAGCTTAATCCTCTGCTCTCCTTAAGAAAACGTATTACTCGAGTTGAAAAAAAAAGAATGACGCCGACACAAATATAGTCATAGCCACATTAATAAGCGTGGGAGACACAACATTACATGTATCCACGATGCAAATGAGTCAACCATTTTCCAGCGGTGTCATGCGTTAGCAGAGGTGAGAAAAGCAAATTAAGTTGACACTGCTGATGGACTGTCACAAAAAAGCAGGGTAATAGGCTTACAGCGGGAAGAAAGTAACTCTGACAACTAGCGTCTGCTAATGTCGCAGTGCAAAATAGAAGCCTGAGAAATTGTATTCGCCATGCTTTTTTTTTTATTATCCGAAACATGATGGCTGGCTGGTCATCAAGAATCCTTTGAAAGTTGAAAATGTGTCCTGCGAGTGAACTGTCTTTATCAGTAGCTGTCAGTCAGGGTAGAAGACGATGGCGGGTGCAGACTATGCAGCCGGGATCATTTATTGATTAAAATTCCTTCAGTAATGCTGGGAGCTTTATTTGCCCTGCTTGACATAAACATCAGGCTTCAAGTTGAGAATCTCACTTCAATCCACACCTCTCTGACAGCACTAATCACGCTGTAACACCTCCACCTTTGAGGGTTAGGCAGACACGGATTCACACAGCTTAAAATAAATACACTGTGTCTCAATTGATATTCCACCAGAATTTATCCATATAAGCCCGTTAACATCTCCAGTGCAGGACATATTTAGCAATGTGGCAACGAGCCCGTGTACAGAATTATATACAGACTCTGGAATGCTCATCTTATCTTAATACTCTAAGTGACAAATTCCTCTCTGGGCTCCGGGGCTTGTTCCTGGACAGAAACACTTAAGATTCATGAAATCTCTGCAATGCATCAAGTCAGAAGTAGCAAGAGCAAGTTATTATGAATAATGTGATCATGATCAATTCTGAATTTATTTGATTTAAAAAAAAATAAGTTTCCCCAGTAAGAGACTGTTAAGTGCCATACCAGGAGTGGACACATTCACTTTATACAAATGGAATAAGAGAAAATTGCTACTGTTAATTTGCTGGAGGTTCATTTGTCCATTGCTTTTTTGACGAACGCTGCTGAGTATGTCCTGTCTCCTATACCAGGACTGATGCTGTTGGTTCTAGCTGTGCATTTCGCTCGCCTGTGATGCTGTGCTCTGAATGTACTCCAGTGATAACTAAACTCCAACTGCACACAGTTTTACCTTTGTCCAGAGAGCCGTCAGTCAAAGTTTCAAAATGGAACTTCCCATTCATGAGGCCTTTCTCCATCACTCACCCATTCAATGAGCGTAGAGTGACTACTACTAAAATCATTCCAATCTGTTCTTATTCTCAGGGCGTCAAATACTGCCATTCTGTCAAAGCCATGTGTGTCTGAGAGAAATGCACAAGGTGTCCTTTAGCATCAGGACTACCCAGCATTAATTTTTAAAGCTGATAGTACGTATAGAAGTTTTCCATTTTAACAGCCGCTTAATGAGATCGGACAGGAGGAGGCGGTGTAAGTCACAGGACTTTCACCCAGGAGTATGAAGTTTGTGTTTCATATTAGTCAATTCATTTTTTACTACATTTTGTTGTATTTTCTGATATAAGTGTCATAACTTTGAAAAATATTATGGTTTGTGTTGAAATACACCCTTTCACAACATTATCCACATGTTCCGAAGCAAAATTCTCATTACCTGAGAGGGAGCAACAGTGACAGCAGTGAACATTTGACTATGGACTTATCGTGTATATACCGATCAGACATAACATTATGACCACCTGCCTAATATTGTGTTGGTCCCCTTCATGGTCAAAAATGCTCTGAACCATTGGACATGGACCAGAGGACCTCTCAGGGTGTCCTATGGGGTCTGGAACCAGGACGTTGGCAGTGGATCTTTTGGGTACTCTGGCTTGTCCAGTGGGGCCTCTGTCAATCAAACTTGTTCCACTGCATCCTGTTGATGTTTGATCAGAATGTGGTGTAGGAAGTTTGGAGGTCAAATCAACATGTTGGGCCATTGTCATGTTCCTCAACATGTTCCTGATTGTTTGATGTTTTATGTGATGGGGTGCATTTTCTTGCAGGGGTAGGCCAGTGACATTTGGGATTTCCATTTGCAAGAGGGAGTGTGCTTGTTGTGGGACAGTGTTTATTTGGGTGTCTAAGTCTCATCAACACAGATGTTAAAATCCAAGGTTTTCCATCAGAACACCACATAGTACCAATATGATCAATGTTATTCACTTCACCTCTCAGTGGTTATGATGTTGTGGCTGATCGGTGTATAATTGATGTTCACAGATTTTTTTTTTATGTCTATCAGACTGTCCTGCATGTTGAAAAGTTATAATGAACGGTAATCAGTGTGTTCAATGTGACAACAAACTGTCCTGACAGACACACACTATGTAATGTTGGAAGTAAAAACAAGGCTCATCCTTCTGATTATGGTTGGAGTGGCACACATTCAGTTTGCTGCTTGAACTACAGTTAAGTCATAGGGTACGTTCCAATAGCCATACCACCATAATATAAAAGCCATGCCTGAGAGAACGATTTGGTATGTCTAAATACAGACTACGTCAAAGTTTTATGCCAAAAATACCAGGATGTCCTGCCGCATCCATTTGTATTTTGAAGCATGCAAGTCAGCATGCTTTTGTGATCATTTTATGTCCCATACATCGCACAGTATTATGAGAAAGCAGTATTTCCCAGTTGAAAGCATACTGTATGAGACAGTACTTTGTGAGGCAATACGTACTTAAAAGTAAAAGCAGCTGCATTCTTCTTGTTTTTCATGGTGTTTAGCAAACAGTGATGTGGTGCATTAGCAAAACCAACTGGAATGGAGACTGGATCATGGCTATACTTTAACTATTTCTATTAATAACAGGAAAGAAGAGAACCTGCATTAAAAGCATTTTTCAAAAAACTGTGTCAAAGTGAGGTTGCATTGTCATCATGTTAACTTCGACAGCCCAAGTAAATCAACTGTGATGCAGAGATTATCAGTGATTTCAAAGTAGAAGTTATCAGTGGAGATTATTTATTGTCTCTCGTCGCTGGGCACCATTTGTTATTTTCATTTAAAGTGCATCTTTACAGTCTAAACCCTAAAGACATTCAGTTTACACACTGAGGAAGCTGGACTTATCAAATTATAGAATGTGTTTAGATGAGCAATTCACCACAGTGGTTAGAAATTGATCATCTGTTAATCAGCTCATCTTTTTTGTCATGGTAACAAGTGAAACCCTTGATTTATGACTTATGTGTTCCAGAAGTCCCTATACTATGCTATATATACTAAACTACATTTTTTACTTAAAAAAAAGAAATCTAGTTTTATTTTGAAAAAACAAAAAATCTCTTTGAGGCAGATTTTCAGCTTGAAAGAGCCACAAAGTCCACATAAGGAGCTACTAGGGGATGATGGAGGCATAAGTCAGCAATTTTTTTCCCAGTAGACTGTGGTTTGTTCCCCATGTGGGACCATTATTCTTAGACTTAAGGCTTGTTTTCATTCATTTTTTGGTTAAGTTTAGGAACCAAACAATACGTGGTTACATGGACAGTATAGTGGTTTGGTTAAAATACAGCCCTTTCACAGTATATTTGAAGCTTCTCCTCCATTTTCAGGGTTACCAGAGTACTGGGCCTTCTAATATATGACTGGGTGGCTGAAAAGGAGGGACAGCAAAGCAATAAAATAAATGGAAAAGTTATGCTGATAAGAAATGTATATGTGATTTTTCACGAATGTAATTTAGCAGAAAAATACATTTCATTTTTAGGCGAGAGGGATGAATAATGACATAAACGTTTCCCCCTTTCACCGTTTCATTCAGTGTTTCTAGAAAATAACCTTCTTTGTTGTGTATAGAAATTATATAATAATACAGATTTCTTTTTATCATTATAGAGTTATAATAGGATATGGATTACACCATATATTCAAAGTGAACTCTCAGTGTCCTGTTTTCTCTCACAGCCTCTGATCAAAGCCTTTATCTGTGCTGTTAACTGACAAAGGTTGCAACCTACAACCTCCTCGAACAACTTTTCCACTCAGAAAATCCTGGCCAGCCCTGAGGCGTGCACCCCATAGAGATCTATGATGTTATGCAGGTGGTTTCAGTTTGTTCTCAATTTAAGTTCCAATGAAAAAAAAAAAGCCTGAGTAGCCAAAGATTACGATAATGAACCTATATTTTGGATTATTCTTCCCTCTCTGAATGGCCGTCAAAGCACCGAAGAACAAAGGCAATTGAGAGGAAAAGTGAACATTAGTCAAACAATTGAGCTGATGAAAAGTGAGCTATTATACTCCACTAAGAAGACAAAAAGTGAGTCAGTTCACATTAGCTCTATAGGCATTGAGAAGTGATATCTCTTGGATGAAATTAAGAATCTCCAATTATAAGGCTGTTCTATTTTTCCACAGCAGGGTCCTCGCTACTGCCAATGCCACTAAAGCTCCACTTGAATATTACAGAGTGTTTTAAAAGCAGTAAATCATGGTGATCAGAACAGGCTGCTGTGATTATCTGGCATTTGGCTCAAGTTTTGACAGTGGAAAAAAGAAAGGCTTCGAATAACACTGACATATTTTCTGCGGTTTAATCAAGTCTGGAGTTTTGAGAGCAGAGTGGTGGTCTGGCCAGACGACTGCAGCAACACACAAAGATGATATTTGAGACTGCGCGGTGAAAGTTGAGCTTCTTCCCTCTGCCCAAGATGGCTCGAGAGGTGATATTTCAGCGAAATGTCCCCGGTTGCTGCTCTATGTGAAGATTGCATCGACTGGAAGAGAAATGAGATCTGATAAAAACTGCTGAACTGACTCGAACCTCAGGAAAGTTAGTGAGATATAACAGTAAAGTAATATAGTGAGGTGGTCGAATCAAACACTTTGTATTGTTGCACAAGTGCACAAATATTTCTATTTAAAGGTTAGATTCAGATAACAGCGTATTGCAGTCCTTCCTCTAGTCCACGAGGATCCCCTACCAGCAACAATACAGGCCAAAGACATAATCTACTGTCCTCATTTTCCACTGGTTTTCCTGGACAGTGTTTCCTTATTAACCTACAAGCATGTTCTATTTTTCAGTAATGTCCTGAGCTCAGTGTTCTACTGGGATGTAAGGTAATTGTCCTATTTTTAACTTGGGTTAACTTGACAGTTATTTGACAGCCTGGGGCCTCACAGAAATCTCTGTCATGGTGCTCCTTTACTAGCTAATTTCCCAAAGCGCTCTCCGTTTGCCAACATGGAGCTGCCCACCTCCTCTGGACGCTTCAGTATTAAACAATAAGCGGCTCCATCTAATCGCACAACCAGGTACTACAGCTAAACTACAGTACTTGAAGTATGTATTATCTTGGAAGATGGAATTAGGTGTCGGCAGTTATGAAATAATAAATGACTTGGATTGGATCAGGACATCCCTACTGTAAATAAAAGGTGGATGCAGCCTTCAGTTCTAAAAAGCCAACTCAGAGAGCCTTACGCCTGCAGAGGGGGTGGCTCCTCTGGTGGCAGAAAGTCAATGAGAAAATGATTATTTTTCTCACTTGAGTTTGAGTTCATGGTCTCAGTTGCTTGTTTTAAGAGTTTTTGGATACAGCATGATGTTCATTTTGTAAATTACGCCCAATGTAGAGTAAAAGAGATAATAAAGCAGGGTATGTGCTGGGGTGAGGGTACCTTGCTACTGTATCGACATGCTTAGTGTCCTCCTGAACTCAGTCAGATTCACCTCTCACGCATTGTGTCCAGTTTTAAAAGACCAAGATGACGACGGCCAAATACCAAACAAAAGGCTTGAAATCAGTAGTCTGTTGACATCACAGTTGTTACGATCATCTTTCATATACGGTCTACGCTTGCAGTGAAGACACATTAGACAAAGAGGGAATTTTTACCAAAAAAGATCACTAAAGTCTTTTTTTATCTCATCTTTTGCATCAGATTTGTCCTTTGAAAAGGTCACTTAAGCAAGCCAGCAACAAATGATTAATTTGATTATATGTATATGTATTTCTGCTGTAGCCTAATAGTCAAAACAATCAAATTAATATGGCTTTAAAGCCACCTCAAGATGACAAGTAGATTTTTTTGCAACATCTGAAAGAGTGTTTGTCTTGTGCCTCCCCACCACAAGGATTCCCATGCACAACATGAGCAGGGGGTTAAAGGAATATAAATTACACCATAAAATATAGCAATGCAGCTGCATCAATAGACACAAAGAAGAGCGCTTTTGATGTAAACAAAACAGATTTCAAAAGACTTAAAAAAGGGCTTGCAGATGTTTTATTGGGTGGGAAATACATTCAACATGTTTTTAGGCCTTGAGGATACATATAATGTATTTTGGTGCGCATAGTTGAATGTAAACAAAACCCTGTTTGTTTACAAGCCTCCACAGGACACCTTTAATCAAAGCATGTCCATGCATTATTAAGGCAAAGAAATCTCATGAATAGCATCAACTTACTTTGATAAAGACGGGTTCACACACATCTCCTTGCATCATCTGGCGTGCATAAGCAAAGGGGGCCACTGATGTTGTGGATTGCATAAGCCAGCCTGTGCTCTCACATACTGCAGGAGCCCACTCGAATCAGTGGGTGACATCCCTCCAGGGAAAGTTATGCCTCCCTGGGGAGGTGAAAGCATGTCATTGGCGCAAACGGTTGGCTAAGGCTCAGAGGGAGCGTTTTAATTGTAGCTCGTGTCATGCTGAAATAATCAGGGAGGCTAGGGTGTCAGGAAAGGTTGCCTGCAATAAATAGTGTCGTGTTACAGGTGCCATGTGTTATTTTACAGGTCTTCTTACAGCCACAGTCGCTCACACTGTTTTGTAGTGTACAAAAAGAAGCGGTCTGCTTCATCTTCAGTGTGTCTGTTTATTTCCAGCAAATTAATGCCACCTGAGTGGGGAGCTGCTAGTATATTTTCCATTAAAGGTGCTGCTGAATCTCAGAAAAGACATATGCTGACATCTGGTCGCAGGAAAGCTTGTTGTTTTCTGCACAGATGTGAGAGATCCATGTGAAAGGAAACAGTACTAAAACTTGCTATACTGAATTCAGGTTGTGCATTCACACAGGTTTGGGGGAAAAAATTTAATTTCACCAACACACAATGCACCATTTATGCAAAATGGGCCCCTCATCGTCACGTGTCATTTGGAATGGTTTATTATATTTCACCATCCAGCTAATTTGGAGATAATTTCCGAGGTACTGCTTGTTCAGTTGAAAAGAAAAAAAGTCTAATTAAAATGCATGGGCTGCAGACAACAGCGAATTACTGTTGTAGAGTTATTCTACACCTGAGAGGAAGTGTTAAGAAAATTCTAATTGCATTCCCATTTCAGCTGTCAGTAAGAACAAGGAATAATTTGCCAACCAGCTGACTGTGAGACAGGTGAAATTGAACGTTCAGGCTTTGAGAGTGAACTTGAGGTTTAATCTTAGCATCCAACCAGAAAACACTAATCCTTGTGAGGTGTGTATGCGTGTTCATTACCAAAAATGAAAGCAAAAGCCAAGTGGAGAACAATCAACGACAGCGCTCACCACGAGTAAAGTCTTTGTCTGAGTGCCTTAGATAACTTGTGGAGTAAAACTTTTCCATTGTCCCTGCCCTATCAATAGAGAAGCGAAAGTGAATGCAAATCCAAGACAACCCACCTCTACTCCGAGCTAAAGTGTGAGCTTAATTAGCTGCGGGAGCAGGTTTGTTGAACAAAAACATAAAGAAGGAGACATTGATCAAGGGAAGGGCTAGGAAGATAAAGCACCAAGAGAGTTGGGCAACCTGATTTGTCTTTAATTAAAAGTAAAAGGTTTATCCTTGCAGACAGCAGCTGCTGGTCTCCAAAGGCCACTCCAATTATAGAGTCAGACAAAAGGAGGGAGTCCTACATATCCAGGAGTAGCACAGCTGAGACACTGTTGTTGACAGTGTTGTTGTGGGAGGAAGCATGTAAACTGATGTTTGTAAATGTATTTACAGTTTGCGTGTGTGTGAATATCATGTTTTTTCCACACACAAGAGTGTATTTACAGATCTAGCGCTTGTAAATGTGTAAGTGCCAGGTCAGCAGGGAGAGGAGGCATATGATTTTTCCAGCTTATGAAGATGTGTGTGTGAGAGAGTGTGCTGGAGAAGAGGGAAGGTTGGAAGAGGGCGTCCCTCTCATGGTCCCTCCCCAGCCCTGCCCCTTCACATAGAGGAGTATCCTGTAGCAGGTCCCAAAACTGGAAACTCATTCAGTCCCTTCTGAATGGAGTGTCTTTAACGTGAGACTGGAGGACTTAACTTTCAGCAAAGAAAATATGAGAGCCCAGCATTCGGTCCTCGTCGGTGCCTTCCTGACCCTGCTGCTCTGCCTACCCAGCCCCGGTCATGGAGGTAAGTGCCACTGCAAATCACTCTGTTAGTGTCCTGTTTCCCCCCCTCCTGCTCCCCTCTGTCAGAGATGCACAGGAGGAGATCAGATCACTGTCCCTGTCTGACGCTTCCCCTTTGCATAAATCAAAGCATGGCAGGCTGATGTGTTAATGTCTCAAAGTTCTACTGAACTAATTTAAACTTTAACCTGCAGCACTGGGCAAAAAGTTTTTCAAGTAACTCCACATCAGATCTTCTTTCCTCTTTCTAATTCACTCTCATGGTGCACATGTCACTCATTGCAGTGAAACCTTCCTTTTCTGGGATGAAACTCAATACATTGGGGGAAAAAATTTGCCATGGTCTGACCCCAGTCCAAGGTCTGAGGAAACATCTGTCGGTTTCACTTCTAATGCATTTCTTTTCTCTGCCTTTCAGCCTGTGCCCGGCTGAATGTGTGTGTGCATTTACCTTGAGAATGTTTGCACTGAAAGCATGTTGCCAAAAGGCAGGAGGTAGAGAAGCCGAAGCCCTCTGAGCTGAGGTCCCTCTGCCGGCAGCAATGAATGGCTCTTTCAGAGGGGAGTGCACAGTGGCAGGCAGAGCTGCTCCTTACCCACCCAGTGAGGAGAGATGAAAGCAAGAGAGGGAGAGTGTTTGTAGGGGAGATGGCTGCTGGATGGTGAAGGCCCATACAATGGTCCCACACAGCAGCAGGAAAGAGATTCATGTATACCTTTCTCAATATCCTATGTGGCAGCAGTGCTCATTTTATTCCTGCTTGGCGCTAGTACAGTGTGTGTGGTATGTACATGGATACCATGTATATTTAAAACAGTCTCTTCAAACAGCTTAAACAACTCACCTCAGCACAAAATTGTACATATGGCGAGTTGGCAGGTTCAACCTTGGACTTAGAACAGCTGTTGAGCCCATTGTTTCCCCCCTGCTGTCAGATCTTCAAACTCACACTGCAAATTCCACTCCAATTAAGTCCGGGCAAACCTCTCCATGAGTGTCTCATTGGCAGCTAAAGTGAAAAAAAAAAGTGGCTCTTGATCTGAACGGAGGAGTATCGCTTTGTTTCAGTGGCACAGAATCAAAGCTCAGCCAGGGAGCTGGATTCACTTCTTCTGCACTGTGATCTGTTCACCGCGAGCATGAAAAGAGTCATCTGCCCTTCTGTTTGCTCATTTATAGATAAACCCCACTGACTGGCGTGACGGTGACACCTCCGCTAAAGAATTAGCTGTACACTGAGCAAACAGTGAGTGCTGTCGGAGTGCAGTCACGTTGCATTTGCTGGCGATTCACAAAGAACCGTTTGCATAACAGTGTGGAGCACCTTGATGCAGATACAGCGCTGACTGGCTGAATGATGAAGTAGATGTGATTCTCCAAATATCTAAGACCGAATGCTCCTCTAATCAAAATGATGGCAGAATAAAACAGGGAAAATGTGTGAGGGAACAATTTCTCCTCATCTAATTATCTGCTGGCACAATCCTGGCTGCCTCAGTGTGAACAGTACTCACCCACTGACCCTGGAGAACTCAATGCTAATGTTGACCAGATGTACCAAGTCGCTGATTAGATTTTGGCCCCCCTTCGCTCCACAAAACGCCTGCCACAATCTGTTGGGGGACTCTTCCACAAACTACCTAGCAGGCTTACGGAGGGTTTCATTTCTTGCCGGTGTTTACATCTTCAAATGTCACCGGCCGTGCACCGCATGATGTCCAGATGCCTGGGTGTTCATCAGGTTTTTGGCACAGAGCTTTTTCAAGTGTTGAGGTGGTCTAGCTGCACCCACTCTGACTAGATTTCCCTGTGTCCAGAAACTTTTTACACAATAGCGGAGATGAGTTGAGGTAAATCACTTGTGCCGCCACGAAAATAATCTTGTAATTTTCTCAGCAGGTGAAAATTCATGTAAGATTGCCAAGATATGAAAGGAAGTGCTTCATATTCAATTCATTTTCTGCATTCACGCTCAGAGACCTGCCTGTTTAGCCTTCTGGTGATGTCATGCGCCACAGTTTCGCACTGCACCTGTAAATTATAACATCCATCAAAGTCTATTAAAATTCCATTTAACTGTTTTACATCCTGTTTAACAGTCAATATCATTTCACCATCAAATTTTAGAGTGACATCTTTTTTGGCGTTTAAACAGACAACCGGCATGGCTCTGTATTCAGCAGCCATATCAGAGCACTTTCTCACATCAAGGGATGCTCATTTTATCATGGCTGTATCTGAAATTGGACATGACATGTTCCTGTTCTGAGTCTTTCAAACACCCTGCAGCACTGTGTCTCTTCAGCTGCCATTAAGGCTGCTCTTTAACCATCACTTTATCAAAGTTTGGAAAAAATTGGCAGGGTAGTTATTTCCAAACCATAAATTGCTCTGCAGTGCGTACATGTTGCTTGCTTGGCCTGACTATAGAGCCTTTTCCTCATTTTATTTGATTTTTTTTTCTGTCTGGCACACAAAGTTTGGTGCTGTTTATTTGCTCCTATGGAAGCCATGTCTGTTTGCCACTCCCTTCTGCTGGCCAAAGAGTGTGAAAATTTAATGACTTTTTTTTCTTGCCCCATTACCAACCTTCCTGCAACCTTTCTTGTTTGTTGTCTTGTTATGCTCTCTGAAAATCCATTTATAACGTCTGGCATTTCTAAAATACAAACATGAACAGACGGATGAATAAATTGGGGTGGAAACGAAACTCCTGCCCATCTCTTCTGGCAGAACCAAGACTGCTCGGTGTAAAATACCACCAATATGTGCAACAAGATAACACCAGATAACACTGAAGGAGTACTGATTGAATCACCCTATAGCAAATTGTAGACTCTTGTCTTAAATTGCTCAAATAACATATAATACGGCAGAGCATCTACTACAAACAGTATCTAATGTTTTATGCACATTTGTGAGTGTTTAAGAAATGTGTTGCTACTGAATGTGTTTGCATGTTCAATTTCAAAGCTTAACGAAGGGATTTGCATCCCGAGACTGAATATGAGCCTCATATCTCCTCTTGAGTAAAATGTCTCTATGGTAACAAGAGAAAATAAATATGGAATTTGCCTCGGCTTTGTGGTGAAGTGTCCGTGTACAAGGCCTCCATGTGTTCCTTGAGAGTTGGCGGGGAGAATGGCGTACAAGTGTCTGCGCAGAAGATTAATAAGTCCAATATTTGCATTGGGAAATTGATGAGATTAGTGTTCTGCTGGTTGTGCTGCTTCCACAGACACACACTGTGACCCTCCCCTCACCTTTTAGTTTAAACACCACATAATGTTAGGACAGCATAGAAATGTGACTTTTGGAGTAAATCCAAACAAGAAAATCAGAGTGTTTATAAATTCAGAGCAGAATGCATGGCTTCCCGTCTGCTTTTTCTCTGTATGGAAATCCCCCTACATGTCACTGTCCATGTGAAGCACTTTTTTGTCCAGAAAACTTAGTGGCATTCACTTCACTTGAATTGAGATTACACAAAGTTTTGCAAAAAAAATGCAACACAGTAAACTCTGAAGGTTCCTGAGCTGCAGAACAAGGGTTTTGTCTGTTAAAACCTAAGTTGTAAATGAGTCATTCTTGAATACATTCTGCTCACTCACATGCTCAGCCTCTGTGCTTCATGAAAATGAGACCCTTACAGCATCTCTGAGCATGGGAGACAATCAATATTGATAATGTTTCTCATATAGTATAACCTCCCCCACTTCTGCCTGCCTGATGTTTCATCCTGCCACTTTCAGAGAGAAAGTTTCAGCGAGTCATGGTTTATTAACTATATTTTGGGGGATTCTGGCCCGAGGCAAACATCATTGCAAGAATCCAAAGTTGGCTGTATGTGCAACCTGCCTCGCCTCGCTCGTTTCCTTTCTGTAACTTCATCTTGTTTTCTACAGGTAGAATTTTATATCTGACGTGCAGCTACAGAGTGTGCAGCATGTCTGCCCAGTGATTACACTGTCAGGCCCATAATGGAGTTGTTAGAGGTTTGATTCTTGTAACAGCAATAACTCCTGTCAAGGATGTCCTTGAGCAAGACACTGAAGCACTACAGCTCATTCACAGTGAGCTGCTGTGGTCAGATCAGCCTGTCAGCCGGCAGGAGAAGAAAAAAGGGAAGCCGTGCTTGTTGACTATTTTATCATTTATTTCACTGAGCCGCAGCAACAATTAAAGGATCGTTCTAGTTTATCACAAGTTAATTTCTCAGTTTTCATCATTTATATTAGCTACGATAACTTTCCACTTATCCAAGTAACTGCTGAGCTCTTGAAACAATTAGGTAAACATGAGCCAGTAGTTTATCCAGATTATCTAAACAGCCTAGTTTAGAAGCCAAACAAAAAATGAATGCGCCCTAAAATGCATGATTACAGAGTATGGCAGGTCAAAGTCAAAATATTAGGCAAATCTGTAAACTGTGAAGGACTTTTACAACCGACATTTGGTAAATAATGCAAAAGTTAGTTTTAGTTCCCTTTCCAAATACAATAAATTTGGCTACCTTTGGGGAGCAGCTAGATTACCATCTCGCCATCTTCCCCCAGGGCCACAGACTCTCAGGAATCCCAATGGCTCATGGCTTCGGGTAATTCAGTGGTCTGGTAATCGTGCATAAACCTCTATACCATTATACCAACTGAGGACTATTAGAAGTAATTAGGGTCCTGATTTGTGGAGAGCATCTCAAGTTAACATTTAGTTGAAGATTTTATTGTATCAGCTTATACTGTGCTCATTTAATGCATTCTCCTAATCATTTCTGTGCTTAAACTACCACAAACTAATTGCCAATACAAATTAATACACACATAGTGCAAAGCGATTTAAAGAAATGGGCTCACTATTTCATTTTTGCCCCAAAGCCCCCGAGTCGATTAACTGGGCCTTACCTACAGGGTTTTATAATGAAAAGTTGCTTATTTTGCAGGTTTTAAGCAAACACATCCAAAGGTATAATTACTGATAGGAATCTATATCTACAAACTTAAGATCCAAGAGGGACTAAATCAGAATTTTTCTTTTTAGCAAGGCAAACACAATGCAGCTATCAGCCTGTCCTTCACAGGGCTACAGAGGTGACAGATGAACAATTCCTCCAATGTAAGGAAGAAATTGTGCCTTCCTTCTGAATGCATTGGCATTGAGTGCTCGCTGACTTTAAAAGCACATATGATAGCTTCATTTATTCTCATTGTGTTGCAAGAACCCTGAAAAAAGTCGTGTCCCTCATCTTGAGGACTTCATATTCTCCTGGCAGATGATCTTTCCCAAGTTGCTCTGTTTGAGGTTGCTGGTTGTCAGTGACAGGCTGCTTGGATCATATTTTAGGGCTAAGATGTGCTCAGAGCAGGCCGACAGCCCACACACAGACCTCATTTAGCACAGGGTGTGTACACAAAAGAGTTTCTGTACATAAACACAGACCCAGATTCTGTCCCAAGGTGGAAGGTCAAAGGCCATCTTATGGCAGCCTCATGTGTTGTTTTAACCCCTTTCACGTCAATCAGATAAGCTGGTGGAAGGGGGTTTCGCAGGAGTTTAGTAACGCATGGTCTACACCCAGATTTCAGGTCTGTAAGTGGCAATTTGGGATTTCAAATTGTTGTTATTACTTTGGTGCCATGCAATTTTAGGCAATTCTAAGGGCACAGTCTCACCAACACCAGCAGCAGCTGCTGCATCGGTGCACATTTACTTTAGATGACTGCAGTGTAAAAACAAGTTATACAGATAATTTAGGGCTTTTTGTCCAAAACTTGAGCAAAACAACCCAAACAGATACCAGCAGAGGTTTTTGAAAAGAGAGATAAAAGTTGAAGCATGAAGCCCCAAATAATTCACATCCATTACTTCTAATGACTTGCTGACATATTCTTCTCTTCTTTTCAATTCATGATTTCCTCATCACTAAAAAACTTGGTAATGGTGGTTACAGCTGCAGTTGTTACAATAAAATGTGTTTTTCTTTCACATTCTGTTGCCATATTTCATTATTGAATTATTGACAAGGTAATGTCCTGTACATGGGAACACATCAATGCATACAATAATTCCACTATTATAAACACTGTGAGATTTTAAATATAAGCAACAAGCTAAAAATTACTTCACAGAGGGAATGAGCCACTTTTACTTACAAATAAAAACAGTCATATAAAAATGTCCCGAAAGTTCATAATCACATGATTTTACTGATCAACATCGTACAACGTGCTGTAAACAGTGAAAGTAAATAAATCAAGTAACTGTTGGTGTGATCACAGTTTTGCCTTTCGAACAGCACCAGTTCTTTTTAATACATGCAATGTTTTTAAGGTGCTTGGCGGATAGGTTGATCCAGGCGTCTTAGAGATCTCGCCACAGTTCTTTTGAGAAATAAGGTCGTCTCCATGTCTTCTGTCTTTTCATGTAATCCCACTCAGGCTCTGTGATGTAGAGATCAGGGCTCTGTGGGGGACATACTGAGTTTAGCAGGCTTCACTGCTCTGTCTGTCGCTCAGGATACCTCTTGTTTATGAACCAATTATAACATTCTAAATGAGAAAAAAAACAATGTTCAAATACTGTCCTGTGTGCTGAAAAATTAAAGTTTAACCTTTGTGTGAGGCATAGTGTGAGAGCGTGTTTCATGAGAGCTGGCAAGCACAGCTGAGGCTGATGGTAAAGTCATTGTAGTCATAGTCTGGCAGATATTTGACTTGTGCGATGGTTTAAAAGGCAAAGTCAGGGGACCGCTAAGAGTCATGTTCGTAGGTGTAATACTTTTGGGGACCTTTCGTGGCAGCCAGTCCAATAGCTGTTAAGGTATTTGAGGAAGGACCAGAGCAGTGGACATAGCAATCACCAGGTGTTGGAAAATCCGGCAGTGGACACAGTGAAAATGTTTGAGATGAAATCCCATTAAATGTATGTCCTTGACCAAAAGCTTACAACCTGTACTGGGAAATGGCATTGATCAGATTGGACTTTTTGTGGCGTATCAGGTGGCAGGATATGGCTAAGAATGAGACTGTACTGATTATCAAACATATTGACTAGTAATATACAGAATATATAGTCAAATGATAATAAAAGAAACCCCCAGCTCTGCATAGTAACACAAAGATAAACCGGAGGTACTACAAGGACAGCGTCCTGTGCATTAGGACACCTTGTAGGACCACAGTGGGGCCAAGACCTGAAGTGGAACATTTCTAATCAAAGTGTGTTATGACCCTGAGAAAGACAGGCTTATATTCGCTCCCCGCTGCAGCGACGAAACTGTGTGTTTATTTTTGATAAGAGCTGTTGGGGAGTTTAGTGCCCAAAATGAAAACTCCAGAGAAAATTCTCATCATCACAGAACTGCCAAGTTTTCAATAAGCAGGAATTATGCATGACCAGATGTCTCGATACGAGCGGCCTCGGTGGGTTTTTCCTTTTTTGACTTTTTTTTTTTTTTTAGAGAATAGTCTGTTTTATCATTTGAGTGAAGAGGAATCCATTCTGGTCCGGCTGCCATTGTTTCTCTTATCCACTGAAAATAAATTAAAAGGAAAAAGGAATAACAAAATTCTTACCCCAAAGGGCTTTTATGGAACTGCTCATTCAGTTTAGTGCCCAGGATCGGCTCTGCTTCTTGTTTATCGTTATCAACTGGTAATATCATCAGATCTAGTTATCATACAACATCATGTGATTTAAATTAATGTCTATATTAAATTAAGGAACAATGCTTGCTTTGTGGAGCACTCTGTTCTGCGTGTACTCACATGCCCCGATCAGTGGAATCATGCTGACGTAGCCAGTGGGGTAACAAAAGGCGCTGGAAAAGCAGAGTGAATCATGGGAAATGTTGCCAGAGTTGGGCTGATTCATCTGAGACGTGTTAGGAAAAGCCTCAGGTTTCCACTCCAACATCTGGAGCTGGCTTGGTCAGTTAGGAACAAGCCAGGGCTGGAGGCTTTAATCAAATTGTCGCCCCACTTCTCTTACCTAATATAGACAAAGCAACTGTGGAGAAAGAATGTCGGCATGCCGCAATTAGCTGCGATTTGAAGAAATCTCACTGGCAGATCTGGCTGTTCGCTGTTGAAACGGGCTGAATGGCTCGTTTGTTGTGAGATGTGACAAATTTCTCTCAGCAAACCTCCAACTCCTGGCATCTTTTCAGGAGATTCTGTATTCACACACAGAATCTCGGTTAGATCAACCGACGTTGAGCCCAGCATTGTAAAGCATCATCAATATTCATGTTTCGTATGTGGCACTTCATACATGGGAAGCTGTGTTCTGCTAAGGGATTGTTTTGTTCCCACTATCCCTCCGAGACCTATGTCCGCTATTTTTACAAGTCCTGCAGTGGTAGCTCGCACATGAATATGACTCACCAATTTAAATATAGAGAAATCCACTGTGAGTGTGGGGACTCCCTCCAGCCCAGAGGGTGTATGACTCATAAGCACAAGGCCGCAGTGGTTAATCATGAGACATCAGACTCCAGACTAATAGTTTTGGGCTTCTAATTAGTTCTTGACTCCGAGATGTTATTAGCCTTTGCTCCAAGATGACGGGGATTGAGCTTTAGCCGCAAGGTGCTATGATATGCAAACCTCCAGGGAGAAATAAAACATCTCCTTTGCATGTTTGGTTACAGACAGAGTTCTAGCAATGTTTAGAGTTTCTGCCAATTATCTGATGGATAACATCAAAAATGTGGCATAATTGTCTTTATTTTCCACATGGAGTATATTCGATGATGTAAAATAAACACGATAATTCCTTTTCCGCCCAAATAGCTCGCCCTCCTGTTCTGCCATTCCCTCAACATGGCAGTGGGAGGCTGCAGTTTGGAGGGACACTTTTCACAGCATGCTGACATGGAGGCAGATCAGCACCAGCTCCCGTCCTGCTGAAAATCTTCATCAACGCTGCTGAGGGACCACGGAGGACTTTGAGTAATTTGAAGCCAGACGGCCTCATTACGGGCTGGGTTCAGACAGAATCAAGGGGCCTGGGATCACACCAGGCCTGGGATCTGGCAGACGACACTCTGGAATAGCATGCACCAGATAAATATAGCTAGGAGGTAGCACCAGCAGACAGCAAGAGCTTGTTGCTTCACATGAGGCTGACGAAAGAGGGGAGGCAGAAGGAAAGGAGATCCAGGGTGGGGATTTTGTGTGTGTGTACATGATTGTGTTTATGTGTGTGAGCGAGGGCGTGTATTCTTTGTGCACTGTGGTTCACACAGATCCCAGTGTTAGGGGGCCAGAGCAAATGCCGTCATCCCTCTGCTTATGAAGGCTTAAAATAACCAGAGGAAATAATGTGTCCCACGAAGTTTGGTTTGACTGACTGTACGGCCGCCTGCAGTAGCATGAAGCAGAGAACAGCTGCACAGCGGGCCCGAAACACACGTCACTGGTCTGCCAAGTCACACAACCAGGCTCTTTGTGCAGTCATGTGTTGAATCTTTCGCACAGTTCTGGCAAAACAGATGCCGAAAACTTCAGCACAGTTACATAAAATGTTGTGAAGTGGGCGACACACGAAGTTGGGTGTGAATTTGCAGAAAATGTAGATCTTGCAACAGCAGATTCAGATTCAGATGAGACAAGTGAAATAGTCGTCACTGAGACAAAAATCTGAAGGTTTTATTAAAACAGAATAGCACTGACATTATTTAGGATTTCAAGCTAGAGTATATGATTCTAATCTAGTACATTTTTGGTCAGATTCAGTGAATATCTCCTCACGGCCCACTAGCTGTCTGTTTTTTTTAGCCATGCTTCCATGTGAAACTTGATGTGCATTTTAAAGTATTACCAAAAAAAAAGTTAGAGGAAACTAAAAAAGTTTCGCAAAAAAAGTTTTCACACTCATTTAAGCTGGACATTTTCAAATAAGAGTTTATGCTCGTCATGTAAGAGGGAAACCGCTTTTTAAAAAGTTCAAACAGCGGTTTTTGTTTCTTTCTTTTATTTTTCTTTCATTCCTGAAGTTTTCTCTCCATTTTTCTCCCATAGCATGGGCGGCTGTGGCTCAGGTGTAGAGTGGGTTGTCCACTGATCGGCGGTTCGATCCCCGGTCCCTCCCCATGCTGAAGTGTCCTTGGGCAAGACACTGAACCCCAAGTTGCTCCCAGTGGCAGGCACGTGCCTTGCATGGCAGCTCTGTCGCCATTGGTGTTTGAATGGGTGAATGAGAAACACATTGTAAAGAACCTTGAGTACCACTAAGGTAGAAAAAGGCGTTATATAGGTGCAGACCATTTACCATGGCTGCCCAAAGTTTGTCTGTTCATCAAGGTTTTTTAGTGGTTGGACAACAACCACAGATAATCATCTATTTTGCTCTAAATGGGACCATAAGTTACTAACTGAACATTAAAAGGCTTGAAATTAGTGATTCAGACCATAAACTTATTAGTGAGGTTACCAATTCAGAGTGAAGCAGGGTCATGTGGGGATGAGAAGGACTGTAAAACTGGTACATGGAAACTCCTCTAATCAGAACATGCTACCAAGCCAAACATCGAGAATCGCAGGCTTCACCTTTAATCTGGTTGAATTTACACATAATAGAATATTTCTAAACAGGTGCAGGACTGAAGACAGGATGAGTTGAAGGACGAATAACAATCTATCAGACATAATAGAGGACAACATATATCCTAATTATTTCTATCATTAGATGCCTCACCAGTAAAAAGTAAGGGAATAATTGCTAAAAGGTAAAGAGAACTTTTACACCACTCTCATGTTTTTATGATAAGCAGAACAACAGCGAGTATAAAATTAGCGTAACTTAGCATAAAGACTAGAGGAAATAATTAGCTGGGCTCTATCTGAAGGTAACAACATTTGCCCAGCAGCACCTTTAAAGCTCCTTAGATCATATTTGTTCATGGCCTTATTGTTTTTAAGGCATCCTCACTTTTATAATGGTAATAATAATAATAATAATAATAATGAATTTTATTTGTATGAAGAGTTACAAGGTGTTTTCCAGAAAATCCATTAAACATTAAAAAGCAACAATAAAACATTTTTTAAAACTTCAGAAAGACGATGAAATATTAAAGAAGGGCAACAACAAAACTCAGAAAAGACATTAATAAATATTATAGAAATGCCAGTCTGTACAGGTAAAAACTTCCAAGACTGAGTTAAAGACTCTGCTGGTTCCACAGTTTGGGGTCTAAAACAGTAAAAGAATGGTCCCCCTTTGTTTTAAGCCTGGACTGTGGAATCTTGTGAAAATGTACTAGATGTTTTGCACATTACTGTACATCCAGCCACCACTGTCTTCACAAGACACCTAGTTTCCACCTATTACCCGCCACCTGCTACCTGCTAAGTCTCCCGCTTGCATTCTGCCTTCCAGAAAACACCTTTCATGCTCCGCCACCGAGCTCATATTTGCAGACATTACTCACATTTCACAAAATTTGGGTTGGCAAAGCTCAAAAATGATTACATGCTTGATTAAGCAAAGAAATAAAGTAAACAGTTTCCGCCCTCCACCTTGCGAATAGTGAGAGTGAAGATGGTGAGAAAGGAATCCAAATCTCTGAGCGACTGACAGCAGCAGCTGAACGTACTGAAGTCAACAAAAGATCAGCCAAACCAAAAAGAATGCAGATGGCAGGAGGGATCAGCGTGCGCTTAGAACAACTAGTATTTTTGCGGCCAACTATGTACTCTGATGTACTATATCGCGTCCGGGCGGCCCGTTGATATGGGCCTCTTGGGAATGTGAAGATACAGAGCTTGGAAGCCGACCGTGTGTGACCCCCGAGCATCCTGTCGCTTCACAGCCAAAACTGCATTCCCAGGCTTCCATTCAGGACAAATCTCCATTGTATAAGCGACCACAGTCACAGACACTCTAGATGTTTCAAACATTGTTGACTTCAGTTTAGATTGGGTTGAGCTTAATTGCTATTTTCTCTCCGTCCTTTTGTGTCTCGTGGTCCTCTGAAGGGGACAGACAGTAGGTGTAAACATCACAGACATGCTGCCACACCAAGAAAGCCTCCATTTCATCCCTTAAAGCAAACCACCGATTCGCACGAGCCAGTCAGCAATGTGGTCCAGTCCTTGCTCAATAACCCCCAGAGGCTGTACAGCTAATTTGCAGTGGGAGAGAGCACTTTGTTACACAAGAGAGCACCAATAACCGTTGGATGCCAGTTAGCATAAGGCCGGTCCAAGGGGGGGAAACTGAACTTGCTTTTTCTTGCTGCCTGATTCTCTAATGCACATAATTTTAATAGAAAACACGATCAAGCTCCTGATGTTTCTTTCTCTTGTTTCCAGTAAACACGCAAACTAATCTTGTAGATGTATGGAAGGGGAATATGGCCGAGTCAAAACAAAATGTATTACGTAACCATATGGCCATTTAGTCAAAGCAGACTGAGGGGAAAGTCTGGCATGCGGTTTTTACTGTAAGTCCTAAATACTTTAAAATGGATTTGATGTTCGAGGTGTTGAATTAACACTTTAGATCGCTGGTTTCTATCTGTGAAAGTCCTTTTATTCGTATTATTAGGATCACCTGCTCTTTCTACTTCCGCAGGTAAAAGCTATGATCGCTTAATGAGTTGACTTATTAGCCTGGATTCTGTCAGGGAGATGTAGATTCAGATTTAAGTTACAGTCAGCTGAGACATCACGGATGAGGAGACATGTTTAAGGAGAGTGTCAGAGGTTCTACAGACAGGCTTTTACTCTACTTTACCAAACAGTGACAGACACATCAGCAGTTTAAAATAGAAATATCTCATTACTGGACAGTGTGTTCCGAACAGGAAAGAGATTTCATCTTCATCTAAAAACCAGTTTTACAGTCTCGACAAACTTTCTCTAGACAAAATTAATGTTTTCCACTTTGCAACCAGACATTATCAAACCAGACAGCACATCAGTCTGTCCAGGGGTGATAGGTTCGGAGAACTGATAGGACAGAAATGGAATATGATACAATCAGTCATAGTTAGAGAAATATGCCAAGTCTTTTTCCCATCTCTGCAGAAGTAAAGACTCTCCTTTGGTAATTTGTTATTTTGAGAATTTTTGGGGAAGTCTCACTTGCTCAGCAGCTGTTGTTGCAGTGAGACACTGTCATCCAACATGCAGCCACTTGCGAGGAGAAATATTTTTCTGGCGAGTATAAGTGGAATAAACAGGGCCTTGCCAAATTTTGCATTTCGTTTTGTGATGTAATTGAACATGGTTATCATGGCTGGAGGAGACTTTTCCCTGACGCATTTGCATGACACGAAAATAGCAGAGATCGCAATTATGTAAGTAATTAAAACATCTCATGTCAGTAAAATTAAGCAGTTTAATAACAGTGATTGAAATTGCACATAATCAAGAAAACAACCCAAATAATGGATCACTGATGAGGCTTAATAATGAACATCCTTATTAATGGCTGCACAGTCGAGCCAGAAACAGACCCACTGCAGATTCCCACTTCTGCTTTCAGCCTGTACAAAATTACAGTATGTGCTTGTTAAACACATGTTGGCATGGCTGTAACCTTCCCCTATTTTCAACTGGGAAAACCTTCAGTCTCTCATAATTGACTGACTTTTTGAACAGGCTCTGCTGAGCAGCCAGCTCTCCCTCTCCAAAAATGTCTTCTCGGTGTTTTACTGGGGAAACTCGCCTCCAGATATCCACTACAGAAGAGGTTGCTTTCAACATGACATCTGTAGTCCTGAGCTGTGAGGTGAAATCCAGTCCACATTCTAGTAAAAACATGATTGGGTATAGTCTCTGGATATCTTAAATACTGCAGTATTGCCAGGGAATGTTCAGCCATTACCTGACAGCTGTCTTTGTGCATGTAGGTCAGCATTCCTGAGCCTGTCGATGGTCTGCATGGACACAGTTTGGGAGCTGATGTAGGGAATAAACTTTGCACTACCTAACAGTAAGAATGAAATGGAAAACAGCTGCACAGAAGCCTCAGCAAAGTTAGTATTAGTTGTGCGCAGCACTTAAGCTGCTCCTCCTGATATAGAAAATGGACAAATACAAAACTGAGAAAATCTGTGTTGCATACACACACAGTATGTATGAAAAGGTTTCTATTTATTTGAATCCTAAGAGATTTATCAACTTAAAGTTATTGAAATATTGTATATGTTTCCCTAATTAGATTGGCTGAACACGTAATCAAATGGTACAGTGATTCAATGATTTTTTAGTTGATCTTTCCTTTATTGTAACCATTAGATAAAAGGGGTCATACTCACATGTTCTTAGAATGTGCTTATAGTACCAGTACACCTCTTTCTGCATCTGCTCTGTTCAACAAGTGGCACTGAAAAGACCAGAGGAGGAGGAGCCAGTCAGGGGGCGGTGCTTACCCTGCTGTGACATCACAACATGCTTCAGATCTTAATAAGAGACACACTTACTTTTATATAGAAAAAAGAAAACAAATGAAAGAGATCTGCAGATTTTATGGTTCTTTAGACACAGTCAGGACATGTAATTATGTTTAAAAAAATAATGAAAGGCAAAATTAAACAGACAAATTGCTGCAGAGTTTAAAAAATGCATTAATTTTCACAAGGGGATAGACCCTATTGGTTTTACTGTCAGAGCTCCTTCTTGTAGCACCACTTGCAGAACAAACAGTACATTTTTAACCAAATTACTAAGGCCCCATCCACACGAAGTCAAAACACTTATAGTTTCAAAAACGTTCTTTATAAAGACGGAGCTGTTTCAGTGAATGTGTCCGTCCACACGAATTCACTTGATATGCCTGAAAACGATGTAAAACACATGCCAGGCCTGTTGGTGGCGCTATGACGCCGTAACATGAACACGAAATGCAGAAGAAGTATATTTTGCTTTAATAGTGATAATAGGGTGACTAGCTTCAGCAGTGCACACCGACACTATACGGCATCATTGTTGTCGTTTTCTGAGTTTGGCACATGCGCATTTATCGAGAAATGGAGCTATGACACAAGTGTGTTAGAAAAAGAAGCGGATAGGGCGTAAAAACGGTGCCACGTAAATGACGTTTTCAGTTCTCTGGGACTTCGGTTCAGAAATGATCGTTTTCAGACCCCCTAAACATCGGCTTCATATGGATGAAACACGGGTTTGATGAACTATTTGTGCGTTTAAGCCTGGGCTCATCTTCGTGTGGATGGGGCCTAAGAATGTGCAGAATTCTGCAATGAATTTTTTGTTG
Source organism: Dascyllus trimaculatus (assembly GCA_024666655.1). Lineage (NCBI taxonomy): Eukaryota > Metazoa > Chordata > Actinopteri > Pomacentridae > Dascyllus > Dascyllus trimaculatus. The sequence goes on from CM045448.1 coordinate 27,931,065, forward strand.
TTGTTGTTTGTTTGTTCAGTTACCTTCATGCTGTGGTTTATAATGAATATTGTGGACAATCAGGGCCTGAAGCAGGGCTTTAGTGTTTTAGTCTTTTTGCCTTTACAGCCACCTACACTCTAGTGTGTGTTGTCATATATTCCATTTCAACCCCTTGCATACTGATCTAATGCTCTGTGACCCCCTGATTATCAGGTGGCTTTTTTCCAAAGCACGTGCTTTCTGTGTGGTGGGTTACGTTTCCTGTTACTATCAGACCTATGACTCATTCGCAGACAATAATGGTTTTACCTTGACCGGAACAGGCCTCCTTTTTAAATGCAAGTCATAAACTATTGATGGTGGTCTACATTCGAACTCACCGCTGACTCCTGAATCACATCGCTCCAGGGTGAGGTCATTTGGAAACAAACTTAGTGGCCCCGAAATAGTCGGTCTGTGTGGAGAAATGGGGGGAGTTGGATAATATGTACTGCAACAGGCTGTTGTACTGGATTTATGAATGAGGCATTAACTCTGAGCAGGTGTCCAGTGTTACAGATATAATACGCTTCCTTCCTGTGAGTTGTGAGGTATAAAAATATATAGTTGAAGAAAAAAAGGGCTGCCATGCTTTGTTGAGAAAAATAGCGATAAATAGTACCAGAGGAGCCCTGCATGGGCATATGGTTTGATTTTAGTGAATTATAGCAAAGACATGAAGCAGACACGGTGTGAGGAGGATGCTGTGGTGGTGCAGAGTCGGATATTTTAATGCCAACTCCAACAGGACCAGCCCTGTGCAGCCCGGCTTCACCCTGCCTCGCCCTGCTGCTTGAGCTCTGTGGCGTCCTCACACACTGAAGAAGAATCTCCTCAAAATACGCAACAAGAAAAGAGAAATTCATTGATGTCTTTTTTCAAGCATTAATAAGCATGACTTACATGAAGAAATCTGGATCAGATAGCAAAGGCCGCTTGGATAACGGATAGATTGCAGTTTTTCAGTTAAAAGAGGCTGAGAGAGGCAGTCTTCACAAACCTCCTCTTTCATCTGTTGGCTTTTTTGACTACGCTTCAATCTCTCTTGCTTTGCAATCGCTGTGGTTTTGCGGTCTCATCCAAAGGCATTCCACCCTGAAAACTAAAATTACTTCTGCCTGTGTCCCACAACTGTTTGCAATACTAGCAAACCTAAACTTACCTACGAATACATTTTCTCCATTTACAGTTGAGTCCGTGTACAGCTGCATATCCTCATGCAATTGCACCATCGAGTTTGTGCATGTTTGATGTTTTCTGGAGGGTTCGCAGAGTGTAGCTGAAATAAATATTGCATTCTGCGACCATATCAGAATATATATGACATGTTTAAAAATGCTGGTCACCTCAGTTGACTTGCGTTTGCCATGAGTGCACAGCATGAACCACACTCAACAATAAATGGGCTATTGTGTTTCCACAGTGCTGCTCATATCCACACTGTTGGCTTGAAAGCGCCACAGTTAAGTATGAAAAAGCATCATTCACATTTTGTACTTTGCAGTTCAGTGTTCTGGATGCATTTATTTCCATGGGCCTTACTCTTGGTGAACAACATCTGAATAACATCTGAATGCCAGCTGGATGGTAGTGGATGCCTTTGGCAGGATTATCGAGAATCAGTGCATTTTGGAGCAGCGTTCATTAGTAGTCAGAAATATATAGGCTGCTTCATTTGGCCTGTGGAATTCAATTCCTCAACCTCATTTAAATTCTAATAAACAACTGTAAATATATTCATAACTAAAGGCCAGAACTCATTTCCATCGGATTCACAGGGCCAGTGTTATGAATTTTGAAAAGCTTCGACATATGCTGTGTTACATGCATGTTTGGAACCCATTATAATATCTGGGATGCTCACGATGGAGATGAATTAAACAGTGGAAGTTAATGGCTTAACCTAGATTAAGTCTGGGCTTCACATTAATGTAAAGAAGAAAAAGAAGGGACCTCTGAGTGAACCGTATTGCAAAGTGAACAACAGTCATTTTCAGATGCATGTGTGCTTTGTGTGATTCAGTGGCTCTGCATCTGGCCTTTACTGCAGCAATCTTTCATTGCATTTTCAGCTGGAAGGATGTTTATAATACGTTCCTCACAGCTCTGAGTGTGCAGCATGTTGTTAAGTGCTCAGAACACCACTGGCTTGAAGTTACATGTACATAATTTTGTTGTAAATGGTTGGAATTATTGGAATAGGTTTTCTGTCACATGGCAACAGAAGCATCAGTACCCATTAACAGTTCTTTTTGTCTGCACCAAAAGAGAGGCATTTAGTGAACACTGGTTTCTTCCTCGTGGACGAACAGTGCAACCCACTTTTCCACTGAGTTGTCTGTCAAGATAGAGCTGCACTCTGTAGTGTGTGTGTGTGTGCCTTGGTTTAACCGCAGCCTCACACTAAACATGAGCGTTGCAGGGCTGCCACATCACATCACTGAAGCAGTTAAAAATAAATCACATTATTAAGGTCTTATGAAGCTGCTATCGCACTGAAAAGGCACTATTGGAAATCAGACCAACACCCTGACACTACGCCAAGGCCTTCTGGTGAAACAGCAGATCAGAAGCCTCCAGAAGGTGCTCTTTTCCCCAAAATACATTTCTTGCTGCTCACCAGAAAATCCCCTCCTCCCACTGGTACATTGCGTACTTTCTCTTTGAGTCTTTCTTTCCATTTGTCCTTTCCTTTGCTGCTCTTAGTCAAGTGTCGGTTGGAGCAGATTTTTGAGGACACAAAGGCTCCTTTTACAGTAGCCATCTGAAAAATAACTTTTTCTGCCATTTGTTTGGTTTGCTTTTTTGGGGGAGGCAGTTTCCTCCAGAGCCGGGGTTGGACGGGCCCCTCCCTTCTCGCAGCAGAGTCGCCCTGCAGCTTATAAATGTTTAAAAAAGAGCCTTCTTCTGCTCCATCCAAAACCACCTCAAAGCTTGGCAGAGTTAAAGGACGAAGGCAGTAAAAACGTAGCAAACACATTCCATGTCATCAGCTACACAACACAGTGTCGGTTTGCGCAGGCAAGGTTGTGCGTTCTTCAACTTAATCCTTTTGTGCAATTCCGTTTTCCAACGTTCTGTCAAATCACAGGGAGTCTCAGTTTGTGTCTGGTTGCCACAGCCCACATAAAGCCGCCACTTTATGTTCAACAGCTACGTAGTACGATGATTCTGAAGGTTTCTGTAGATTTATGGGCTCCATGTTCACAACAGTTAGTTTTTAGAGTGGCAGAACCATAAACGCTGATATAGTCTCCATATGGCAGGTGTGCAGGGGCTGATGAGAGCTTCAAAGATAAGGAATTTCTCAACACTTAGCTACACTCCACTTCACATTCATGTCATTAGGCACATTCACACTGGGGAGCCGCTGCTGTTAACTGCCGCTTGTGTGTCTTGCTCAAGGGCACCTCTTTGGACCTTTTTATAGTGGGAGGAAATGGCATTACTCAACCCCGAGCTCATCTGGGGATTCAAACTGACATCCCTGCAGTCATAAACCCTCCTCTACAACCTTCATGTCACCAGCACATGCATATGCTTTCTGTTAATCGGGAGGTTTTTTATCTGCATCGAAAGCTGCGCGCTTGTGTGTGTGTTTTTTGCCTGAGTGGATTGAATTGAGCGTGTCCGTGGCTCATCGGGAGGATTCTGCGAGAGCAGGAGATGAGGATCATCGTGCGTTTATGTGTGTTTTGTGTGAGTTTTCATGTGTGTGGCCATCCGAGGCATGAAGACAGATGAATGAGTCATCCATTTCAAGCTTCTCACTTTTGTGGCTGCCAATACATTCGCTTCCGTTGTTTTATTTTATCCACATTTAAGTCCTTTGTGAGGAACTTCAACAAAAAATAAACCGGTGTGTCAGTAATAGGGTCTAGAAATACATTTAATGCAGTTTCCTCTCAAAAATGACTATCATTACGCATTCTGGAAAAGCATATATGTTCTCTCAACCAAATCATACTAAAAGAGTTCCGTGTATCTGAGCACACGCGACAAAAACCACTAAAGCAACATACCAGGTGATGTTTAGACAAAGCTACTGTGCCGCTGACATTAGACGTTATAAAATAGCACTCTGACTTCATGCGACATTAACAATATAGTAAAACAAGGAACTTACTGAGAATCATCTGTGCCAGGTCCAGCACCACACCCTTCAAGTGGCTCAAAGAAAGGAAACAAAATGTCATGCAGCTTTTACAAAACTGCTGACCCGACTGCATGAAGCCAGCCTTAAATACAGAGCCCCATTTGTCTGAGAAAGACTCATACAAAGCCAACTCTTTGCAGCGATGCCTTGTTAACCATTAATTAAGCTGCCATTGCTGAGCACTTGCACATTATTCAATTAACTCAAATGTAAACTATCTCTGCAGGTGGGCTGCCAATATCCAGTTAAAAGTGGCTCTTTATTTTTAGCAGTTTTATTGAAAAGAGAGCACAAAGCAGCAGTGAATTACCTGCAGTAACCTCGCTGAGAATGGGAGGGCATGCTGTTGTTGTCACAAATTACTATAATGTTCAGTGGAGCCAGGTTTTTCTGAGGCTGAGGGCGGTGAGCTGTCTTTTCCAACCTTTGCCTACTTCCTGTTTTCGGCACATGTTGCTTGGAACGTTCTTTGCCTCAAACAGCAGCAGCCTGTGCAAAAATGGTGGTTTTTAATTCGTCAGAAAGCTCACCATCCCGTGATCCCTCGCAGTCAGTTAAAACCCAACGATGTGAACACTGGCAACATCAAACCAGCCAAAGAGAGGCTCTTGGCCTCTTTGTGTTAAGTCTGGGTTAAGTTTGGGTGCATCTTAGTGCTCAGTGGCTTACAAATGGGTTCAAAGGGATTGAGTCACTGGAATCAAAGCAGGAAGGCTGCACACACCAAAAGAGATAGAAATGATATCACCCACACACATGATGGGAAAAATTGCTAATGAGTCTTTATGAATGTCTGACCCTAATAAGAGTATAATCGCATTGGGAGCTGTGAAATCATGTGTTCACCCATTAGCAAAAGGAAGACACTTCTCCCTCTCTCCGATTAGTCCAAGAAGCTCCCAAAAGGGCCGTTAGCATGCGCACTTGAGAATGTATTTAAATCCAGAGGAATTTTAATTACACTCGGATAGCTTTCAACTGGGTTAGCTTGTGATGTTTGGACGGTAAATTAATGGTTTTGTAAGCTGTTTTCCTTTAATCTGCAAACTCAAACAGGAGTAACCAAGCAGACAACAACATCACAGGTGATGTAAATGACTACTTTTAATCATAAAAAACAGAAAAATAATATATTAGCCAGGCATGTGGCTTTAATCCAATCTCCATTTCACAGCGACTAGAGTCTGTTTCAGATTTTCTTAGTCTCAGACGCAGATTGATTAATTGTTGATTTGATCGCATCCCTGTATTTTTCTGTTTGTTCAAGCTCAGTTTGGAAGGGGTGCATTTGAGAAATACTTCCATTTAAATCAACAAAGGAGAATCTTGTTTCAGAAGACATCAAATTTCTCCGTTCATCAAAGTTCAGGAATGTTGTGGCAGATATGTTTTTTATGATAAAGTAAGATGGTGATTTTGTGCGTCTGATCTTTGAGACAGACGCTTTAGAGAGCTGCGACAGGAAGCGTGTTGCCAGCTTGACAGATCATCCAGATCTGTGAAATACTCAAAAAGCTAATCCTCAGATTTATGATTATCATATCCGCTGGCATACAATTTGATCTCCCTGTGAGGTATGAGATGTAACGTGTGGATGCTTAGACCATGTGGCACATCAGTTCTCACATGTATTGACAGTCTGCGAGGTTTGCTTACTTAGCCGATAAGCGCTGGTGAACACATCTGCAGATGGTTTAGAGTTTGAGTTTGTACTGTAGGAGGCCTCCTGTCCCATTTTCCCCCACCGTGTTTTGCAGGTGAACACATATCATTTTCCTTTCCATGAGCCAAACAGAGAACGGAAAAGTTTAATCCTCACAATCTCTTCCTCCTCCCAGAAGGCCCAGATGGAACACAATGCATGATAATTCCCTTCGTGGAAAGAAGTGGTTTTAATGGCCAAGATTCGAGTAACAACTAATGAATCTCAATAGATGTTCCAGATACAGGTGTGCAGAGAGGGTTTCTGCAGGAGGTCAAAAAATGAGTGTACGAGAAAAAGCCTGAAGCCTTGTAAGCCCAGAAAAATGTAACCATAAATCGGGGTTATTACCATTAAAAGTCTGACTCTGAGATTGGGATCAAGGTGTTTGAAAGGCCCCATATTGTGCCACTTTTCAAGCAAATTAATCAAAGTCTCACATGTGAACACAGTGTGTCTTCCTGCTTTACAGCTCAAAATACTCCAGCGATGGTTGATTTCACCATGACTGTATTACCCCTGGTTTAGGGCTGTTCTAAAAGGGTTATTTTGCTCTGAAAACCAATGAGCTGCTGCTTTTCTCCTTCAGAAAGAACATGCTGTCTGTGTCTGTGATTGGCAGCTATTGGTTAGTTAGATGTTACATAGAACCTGGCCTGAATTCTTACTGGCTTGAAAAGCTGGGGGGCTAACTGAGGAATGGCAGAGGTAAACATCTTCATATCTTAACAGTTTTTAATGAACACCTCCAAGTTAATAATATTAACCATAAAACATTACAAAAATGGATTTCAACATATGAGACCTTTGAGCACAGTAACATATCCCCCCTGTCTGCTGGGGAAAAGGAATTTCATGGCACATTTTGATGAAGTTTGTCATAACAACTTGTGGCTCTTGGTTATAGTGGCATCCAGGTAGATCTGTCGACCGAGTCAACACACCCAGAAACTCTGATATATACTTTAATGCAACCCTGTCTCCACAAAATTACATTCCTGTACCACTAAACTATTTTCAACGAGCTTACCTGTTGAAGGATAGTGTTTTCTCCCATTAAGGTAACAGTATGATGTAGTAGGACACATTTCCACTTTCAACGAGCCACAAAGTTCATGTTAGGAGGACTGATGGTGGGACGAGTTCAACACAGGACTCAACCGAGACACTGGGTTTCCTGTCCTGTGTGGGACCTTAGTCTCATTTTCTGTCACTGTTTACTTTTGTTTTGACACACTGTTTGGGTAGATTTAGGCACCAAGACTACTTTAAGTTTGGGAATATATCAGGCTTTGGGTTAAAATAAAACCCTTTGAAATTTTTTGATGCTTCTCTTCCATTTTCTTGGTTACCAGGGTGATGGGTCCCGCCCAGTCTAATAAATGATTGGCTGGCTTAAAAGGAACAACAGTAAAACAATACAATAAATGGCGAATATATGTTGATCATGGATGTATAAGTGATTACCAACAAAAGTAGGTCAGGAGAAAATATGTTTCCATCAAAATGTAATTGAGAATGCAGTTTTACAAATGTCATTTTGAGGAGATGGTGCTGTATAGAGTCATAAGATTGAAATTTGGGAAACAGTGAGGTGTTTTTTGTTGTTGTTGTTGAATCCCATAAGACATGTCAACTGAGTGAACACACTGAGACACATAACCATCTTGATGTCCTAATTTCAGCTAAATGAAACAATTCTCAAAATTGACATCATAACACAGTACAAGACATTTTCTTTCATCATTTCTTGTGGAAGCACATGTATCAACTGTATTTCTAGATGTGAGTCTGTTTTTGAATCAGCAGCGAGCTGTCTGTCCAGAAAATGTTACATTTAACAACACTAGATCTTTGATCGGTCACAGACTGGCTGAATGGTCTGAGCAGCTGACTGATCTCTGGATATCCAAGTTGCACCTTTAGTTTAAAGCCTCTATTGTTATCATTAATGACTGCCGGTCAACATTCAAAGTCAATGTAGCTTTAAATATAATAAGTAAAAGTGTTACATCAGAAAGTAAAAATCAAGTTTTCACCACTAAAGGTGATTCAGTGCATATGGACGCCTGTATAACTGATGTGCACAACCATTAAACATGTAAGAAATGTGGCCAGGGAGCCAGTGTGTGCCAAATGACAGCATGTTGCGCACATGTCCATAAAACATCAGAAGGGAAATGTAGAAGAAAGAAGGTGAAGGACAGAGCATTTGCTCCATGAGGAGCCATTATCTGCTGTAGCACAATCATGACATACTTTCACTGGTCCACAGGGAGCAGGAGCAAGAAGACTCTTTAATGAAACCCATTTACATATTTTAAACAAGGCACACTATTTGTTCTTGCTGGATGCTGATATTCTGTATTTTATGACTTTGCATGTTACAGGCTGAATAGGTGCTGACATCTTACAGCATGTGAATATTTGTATTCCTTCTCTGAAGTGGACAATTCCTACTGTCTACTGCCTCTCTATGTCATTACAAGTTATATTATTTTAATGGTTTTCCACTTACTAATATATAAAATCCCCACTTATTAAAGCAAACAGTAACTGTGTGCATACGTTTATTAAACAGGGCTGTCGCTGTGGTAGATGCCATATTAAAAGCTAAAACTATATCTGTGTTAAGAAGCAGCGCTGGACAGATTTGAATTACAGAGTCAAAGCTAACAAGTAAAACCTTTCATACAATCAATACCTGGAATCACCAGCTCTCCGGATAGATTTTTAAACCCTCGGGGGGTTTTTTGTTTATTTTTTTCTCCACCCTGTCAAAGATAACAATGGTTGCCTCTATCAGATTCTGTTTTCGGCTACAGGGTTCCGTGAAGGCAGACATTGATTTTAAACATGGGCTTTGTTTTAGTCTTCAGTCAAGACAGTGGCTCTGTCTCAATGGAGCTTTTGCCTCCAGCAGTGAATAAAAAACAGATTTCTCTCGTTCCTTTTTCGCGCATGCTCGCTCACTCGCTTCTGTTGATGATCTCTCTCTTGCTCGCTCTCATTGACTCTGTGTTGCAAACATTGCACCTCTCCAACCCTCGGATTCATCAAAGTCTGACAGCCTTGTCAATATTCACCTCCCAAACTGCAAAAAAAAAAAGCCATCTAGTGCCTCGATGAGATGAACAAATGTGCTCATAAATCTAAATATAGCCAAGAAGCTGTCAGCATTGTATGTAAAACTATGTGTATCGATGGGGGTACTATGCACAAAATCTGTGCAAGCCATCTGTGCCCAGGCATGTCTTACACCATGAAATTACTCACCCGTGTGTGGCACTTTCATCAGTACACGTAATTATGCTGTGACAGGATTAAAGATTCGTCTACCTGATGATGGATGAAAGACTCACAAGATGCACCAGATTTGGATTAGCAGATACATTTCCAGCACAGTGTGCAGAAGTCTGAAGAACATGTGCTCTGAAGGTTATCAGGGACATTTTACTGGCTTTGTCAAGGGAATGCTTTAAGAAAAAATGTATATTGGATGTATAATAAGACACAAAACCCCAAGACTAATTAATCAATAGCTTTTGGAATTCAGTTTCGTCCATGTTTTTCTTCCATTGGTCTCTACGAAAAGCTGAAACTTGTCCCTGTTTTTTAAATTATATTCTTAGCTAAAAGGAAAATAAAGTATGAACACCTCAATTTAAGGAAATATGAAACAACTTTTTTAGAAGCATTTCAACAACGACCTCCACAACCTTCACTCCCTAGACAAGTGGCCAAATGCTAGCAAAATTGTTCATCCATCCATTATCTATACACCACTTTATCCTCTGTAGAGTCGTTGGGGGGCTGGGGTCTATCCCAGCCGACTCAGGAGAAGGCAGGGGACAACCTGAACAGGTCGCCAGCCTATCACAGGGCTACACATAGAGACAGACAACCAAGCACACTCACATTCACACCTACCGACAATTTAGAATCATCAGTTAACCTCAGCATGTTTTTGGACTGTGGGAGGAAGCCGGAGAACCCGGTGAGAACCCACGCATGCACAGGGAGAACATGCAAACTCCACACAGAAAGATCTCAAGTGTCCTAACCATGATGCGAACTGGGGTGAGGCTGTGAGGCGACGCCGCTAACCACTGAGCCACCGTGAATCCCCAAAATTGTTCTGACATGGTTGAAAAAAGTACATAAATTACGTTTGTTGTAATGAATTTAACAGAAGCGAAAACTTCCCCTGTTATTTTTGAGGAAAAATAATCCGTTAATTTCTTTGCTTTATAAAAGCTGCATCAATTCAATTTACTGATTAGTCGTTCATCTGAAAGAGCTGCAATTTATTTGCAGCCCAGTCTGATATTTTTATGTTCCACAACACAAAACGTATTTATTTTCACAAATATGGCTGTGGAAGTTTGAGATCTTTAAGTTTTTTTAGGGGCTTTTCTTGACTAAAACTGTAAAAACAAGATGAAGAAACAATGGACGCACACAGGACTCCTGAGGGAAAGTCATGTGTTTGGTTAACGTCACCTCCACCCTGCAGCCTCCTAAAGCCGACTTTGTTACTGTTTTAATGTGAAAAGCGAAAGGAGCTCGAGTCACATGACATGGACGCAGGCTAATAGGAAAGGCCAAAACAACAGAGACATCTCACAATTATACTGCATTTTTTGTAAAATGTTGGGCTTTGTGCCAACGTAGCTAATACACAGTTTGGTGTGAGATCGTTTTGTATTTTGATAAATGATTATTTATTATGGGCTGAGGGAAGCTGTGGGCATTTTTCTATATTTTCTGACATTGCACAGACAAAGCAACAAATCAAGAAAATGATTTGCAGACTAATTGATAAAGACAGTAATCAATGATTGAGCCCTACTCAATTAATTCCATATTTACTCAAAAGCCAAAAGTGAACTGATTAAAACTGTCTGAAGACTTTTGTTTGGCTTCAGCAGTGGGATTTTACGTTCCCTGATTTCATGTTTAATACCAGAATTTTCCATTTGTCAGAGCACCTGGTATTCCTTAAAAGTCGCTCGTCTTCTATACTGATGATGTGCTTAAGCTGTCATTGTTTATGCAGAAACTACAAAGGACTTGCATCTAGAGATAAGAACTCTCTCCACTTCACTAATCCACTCCTTGATCAATGCTTTCATGAGTTGCAGACGTACAGAAGGCGCAGTGTGTCCCCACTGCACACTAAAACCAACAGAGTGGTTGTTGTTCTTCCTTTTAAGATCGTGGTTATGCTCCTCGTAGCTTCTGAGTATACCTGGGGCTACGTTCGGCTGTCACAGACTAAAAGTCTTTGTATCCTGTGTTCTGGCAATTTAGACAGATCTCTGACTGCGGTACAATAGTTTCACTTTCAGGACACACACACCTCCCCAGAACAGTTCTGGAGTTAAGAAGCAGTCAACCTCCAACAATGTCTGCCCTGATCTGCTGTCATCCAGAGGTGGGTGGTACAGTACGGGAGGGAGTTTGATTTCTCCGCAGTCGTCTGCAGTACATATGGTCGTTTCAAACGCAGTGATGAGCATTTAGCTCAATCAAGCGTGCACGTTTGGGGGTTACACAAAGGAGGATTATGAGCAGCTTCTCTCAGATGAAATGAAGAAATAACACTGTAATCAGTCAGAGGCAATGAGGTGCATTACTCGTAATTACATCTGTTGGATCCACAGAGAAGATGTTGGAACAACAGCCCATTCAAACTCCCTGCTCTTGTTATCATCTAAATGCAAATTGTATGTAATAAGGACCTCTGTCGTCGTGCTGAAGTTCTGTGCCAACTTGTAGGAACAGCAAAAAGAAAAAAGCCCTCTGATGTAGCTCTCAATCTTTCTGTAGTCATTCTTTGTATTACTCAACATTCTTTTTCCCCTGCACCACAAGCATGCTTTCCAGTTTCTGTCTGTGTTTTTCATCATAGTCTTTCTCTTTGAACTTTTTGTCTTTCTAAATTCTTCTAAAGTTTTCTGTGCCTTCTGTCTTCAAGACATCCCCGAGGTTCAGCAAGCGTTGCTGCACATGAACGCGTGGCACTGTGGCATCACTTCTGACTCATGACCCTTGTCACTAGTTAGGACTTGCAAACAAGAAGCCAAGGAGACTGTCTTCACAACGAAAAAAAAGCCAGTAGGGGTTTCTTAGTCAAATGCTCTGGACGAACTGTAATCATGTTTTCCTGACAGGCATCCTTGTGGTTATGTATATAATGACTGTCCTTCATCAGTAGCAAAGGTGAATATAGAGAAACTTTGTACACAACCTCCAAATGTCTTAGATTTTGGTTGACCATTTGGCCCACACAGTAACTTCAGGAAGCTCTGCATCAACAATCAACAGTCAACTTAGGTGACATTTAACTAAGGTAATCTTTTCCAAACCTTTACCAAGTAGTTTTAGCTTCCTAAACTTAACCAAACTAACTATCATGTGAATGACCTATTTTTAAAGTTTTCTTCTGTCTGTCTAATTATGAGAGCTTCTTTAAGAATAAGGTCCTTGTTTCACAGTATCTGTAGTCTCCTGTCCCAAGTAACACCTTTGGATTTTAGGGAGGATTCAGCAGCAGCCCAAGTAAAACTTTCCCACCCTACTTTTATCCAGTATTGTAGTGGCCAAGGCAAATGCTGCAAACTCTGAAGTGAATAAAGTGCTTGTAGGTGAAGAATGACTGACAGCCATATTGGAGGTTTTCAGACTATTCAGGCTAAGGCTGGCTGTTCAGATCAGCAGGCATGCTGAGTTTTAGTGTGTTTTTTCACCTGGAACAAATATCTAAAGAATCTGTTATCAAAAACTGTAAAGCCTTTGTTTTGAGAGGCAGATGGCCGAAAGAGTAAAGCTTTTAATTTTTCATTTCTACCGGCAAGGTGAAAGTCGGTGCAGTCATCACAGACTTCAGTGTCAGTCTTGTGCTGTTGCTACATCTGCACACAGCACAGCTGCCAAAGGGCGTGAGTTATGTACAGTAAACAGTGGCTTGTCTAAGAGGACGCATGTTGCCACGACGTCCCCTCAGGCCCACTGCGGTGTGCAGAGTGGCCGCTGTCATTGAATGATTTGGCAGGACGCAGAGTCAGTTTCCCCCTTGGGCGACTTTGTCACCACATGTTTAAACCATTACCACAGATGTGGCATGAGTGTTTAGGTCCAACAAAACCAGTGTTGATTTTAAGTGTGTATCCTATGTGGAAGCCCGATGTGTCTTGTGTAGGCAGACATGCCTTGAATGGGCAGATGGCACGATTCTTTTTGTGGACAGAGAAAAAGAGGATGACAGAATTGCTGGTCTGATCCCCACAGCAACTGGACAAATCTGGGAAGGAGCAGAGCGAGATGCTTTGTTATTACCGCTGCTAAAGAGCATTATTAGCTTCCAGATGAGTAACTGTGTAGAGCAGGGCGTTCCTGGAAAACAGCACTCATGCACACTAAATCTAGTCTGTTTAAAAAAGGTTCAATAAACAAAGAAGCAATTTTCACAACAGCTCCACTTGTGCTACCGAGCTCCTTTACAAATAATACTGTTGTGACTATTTTGTTTTTGAGTCATATATTACAATACAACAGAGTAATACACATTTCACTGGAACCAAAAACAGAATAATATGAAGCAATAAACCCTACAATCATAAAAACAAGAAAACATAACATTTCAATTAGTAATTTTTTGCTAAGCTTTTGTTTGCTGTGAAACGCATTAGCCTGTGGTAGAGACGAGAGTTCTTGGTTCAAATCCTCCGAGGATTCTTCCCTGTCTACTACTGACTACCAACATTTTCCACTGAAATCATCTATCCATCTTCTAGTCGGTACTTCAATAATGAAAGCAAACCATGCGAAACTGTGGAAAAAACGAAATAGACGTATAAGTTGGAGCTGGAACATTAGAGTGCTGTTTAAGTTGTTACGCAGCTTTCCCGGGCTTTCCATGTTAAACGCTGTTTATTTTGGGCTGAAAGCGGCGGGTAGAGGGAGAGTGAGAGGAGCGAAGAGGGATGGATGGGAAAGAAAGGTTGAGGGAGGGGGGCTGGGGAGCTGCTCCTGACATTTCCTAAATGAGAGCTGGAGAAAAACGTCTGGATGGTGCTGGGTGGAGCAGGGCGGGTCTCCTCAACGGCAGCCCGGTGGAAAAGTATTGTGTGAATGGCGGGAGATGGTGGGCTGACTCAGCCAGCAGGCCTAGAGAGAGTGACTGTCAGGTTGCGAGACGCTTAACTCATGACGGAGGAAACTAGGAAGAGTGTGTGTCTGTGTGTGTTCACAGCCGCTAATAAGTGCATGGCTTAAAGGTGGGTGTTTATGTTTGCACCATGTACTTCTGTCTTTGGGCGTGTGCACTGGAACAGTTTAGAGTAACGCCGGCTGATGGAAGGGTCTGAGAGAAAGCATCTGGATAAAGCATTTATCTGGGGGTGAGGTGGTGAGAGGGTGAGGGAGGCGGAGGAGAGGAGGAGGGGGGTCAGTCTGAGCTGGAAAGGGGTCAGTCTGGTGGTGTGTTGTCTTCAGCTGGTTCTCATTATGGGGCTAATGTGACGCTCTGATCTCAAACACACACTGACTTTGCAGACCCAGGTTAAAGCCGGATATGGGTTTTGAGAGGCCCCCTTCACTGCAGCTTCTGTATCACTGTTTCCCTTACTGGAGCGCGGCGAGACTGGGGGCCTCCTTTATAGAAAGGCTTCACTATCAGGTTTGGTCATGGAAAAAAAAGTGCAGCTATGAGGCTTGGACCTGATGTGACAGAGGTTCCTGTAGACATTAGATCAGTGTGAGGAGAGAAAGATGACGCACGCAGCTTCATGATGTTATTATTGTTTCTGTTTGATTTATTTATGCGCTGGTAATTCCAAATCAGTTTGAGGTGTTCTGTTTTTTGAACCAAGGGAAATCTGTGTACTCAAATATGAATGATACTTTAACAAAATCTTTGTAGTTTGGCTTCGTTTGAAGAAAAGGATTCTGCTTAAATCATGTTTGAAAACCTGAAAGTAAGTTACTGAATAAAGTATAGTTTGGTAGAGTGCTGTGCTTTTACTGCCCCAACTTCCTCATTGGTATAAAATATTCCCATCAATACCCCCACCTATATAAAATATAAGGAATCTTTTAGTGTTTTCAATAAATGAGACACCAGTGAGGGGAAAAAAATGGATAAAGACAAGGATGGAAAAAAGAAGGCTGGTTAATTTACGAGATCTGTCTGGGAAATATTTAGAGGCCTTACACCAGCCAAGCCCAACTTCAACCCCGTCTCTGTCAAGTGTTCCCCTGTGCCGGACCCCAGCTGAGCGAGGTTTCTCAGGGTCTGGGTCCTAAATCTCCTCCCCTGCGCTGACATCTAAGTGGAATGATTTATGACAGCGAACCGCTACTCAGCAAAGTGTGTTCCAGCCCACTGAAAAGCCAATGTCATGCTGATAATTAGTGGTGGAGTGACTGATGCGTGCACTCGTACTCATAACTGCAGCCGTAAGGGCACTCTGAGCGAAGGCTGAATGGAGCTATTGATATCGTGTCAGAAATGACTGTTAGCGATGAATGAGGCAGATCCGGACAGAAGCGGGACGAGAGATAACATGCAGACGTACGTTTTCAGTACCCTCCAAAAGTGTGGAAACGACCAGACTATAGTGCTGTCAAGTGCTCTCTGCTTATTCACACTTGAATTGTGATGGTTAATACCTCAGACGCTCTCAGTAGTGTGCAGTGTGTGTGTGTGTGTGTGTGTGTGTATGTGATGGAGACAGTAAAACTCACAGCAATAAGTGAGGACAGAAACCTGAAGGGTGCAGTTTGCTGACAATAAGTGAAGTTCTAGGAATTGTAGAGGGGTATTTGAGTCACAACTCAGGGACACAAACTAAACCACATATAAATTCAGAGAGGTACACTCAGCTGAAAGTGCAGCATTTTGGCGTGTACGTCTACTCGAATTCCTGCCAAGAGGTAGATGAGATGATCGATACCGCCCTTATGTCTGGGAGCTAAGTATGGAACTGTGACCAAGAGGCGTATAGCTTCACCCACTCTGCTGCTGTTCACACAAAAATAGTTAAAGCCCATACGTCCTTACAGGAACCCCAACTTGTTGAACTGCAAGGCGCGTTTGTGAGGTATTGGGTCTATATAAAACACCTAATTAATAATTCCTTCCTTTTTCTAGTTTTTATGCTAAGTAAAGCTAATTAATGTCACTGTCTGTAAAATAAAAGACGGATGAAGCCACTGTGATGTCACATATTTGCAATGGACTGCTGTTCTGAAGTTTCAAGATCAACACTTTGACAGGCACCGTCTTGGTCTCCTAAAACCGGACATCAGGACTGAGGGGTTGATCTGACTAAAAACTCAAAGATGCTGCTCATACAGTTATCCATTACCAAGTTTACATGTCCTCATTCATATTACGCTTTATCGTCTATGTTTTCTGAGTTTATATATCAGGTGAGAAGCAGTACTAAGCAATTTGACTTGCTTTTGCTACAAGAGAAGTTTCCCTCATACTGGCGGTTCAAGGCACTTCTGCATTAGCTTCACTTTTCAGACCCAAAGGCTGCCATCCCTTATATCTGTGATTACTTTCTATTTCCACCTCCATACTTTGTGAACAGACAAGAACCTCCTCATTTAGTACTTAAAGGAAATAAAATTTATCTTGAGATCTTTGCTATGTTAAAAGGTTTGCAACTTGCTCCTTTATGAAAGTGGCAATAATTAACTTGGATAGCTAAATAACTGCTGTTAGTTACAATGTAATAGCAACCCAGCAACCCAGGATTAAGGGAGAAGGGGTCAAGGGAGTGTAAAAATATCTGTACAAACTTCTGAAACTGTTCCTGCACTCCTTACTTGAAGCTCAACATAGAAGTTCTGTTTTTAGCTATGCTAATGATAAATTTCGGGTGTTGCTACCAGTGTTGCCAACTATTTTCAGTGGAAAGTAGCTAAACCCTGATTGAGTATTCGCTAAAAAAATCCCTAAATAACATCATGTATGCATTGTGACCTATCATCTGCTGGTGTCATCCCTTTACATCTGTTTGCTTCTCTCCTGCTCTCTGTGCTCACACATATAATACATATTAATACAGCCATGGAGCATGAAATAGCAACTGAAACACAGCCCATTCAGACTGCATGTCAACCAGCAGCCACTCCTAAATTCTGATGTCATACCCGCAGTGTCGTCTGATAAACCCACCATACACATAAGTCAAAGACAGGGGCTGTGCTGCGAACTTGGCTATATATACATGTAAAACGATCACCCAGAGGGAAAATTAAAAGCAACAGAATGTCTTATTTTGCCTCACACAGCGTCACAGCTTCCATCTGGAGCCTTGGCAACACTGTTTGCACATGTGCAGCTTATTCACGTCTGTGTCAGCTGCCATGCGGTCAACTGAATGTGCTGCTCCTCCCTGTCACTCTCTGAACAGTGCAGACGCAGAGAGAGGTGTGGATGTGGTGGGACGGCAACACCACGCAGGGCAGCACTGGCCACTCTATGGAAAGTAGCTAAAGTTGTTGAAGATGTCGCTTGATGCTTTTTCAAATAAAAAAGTTGCGATTAGAGTCTGAAAAGTTGGTAAATCTAGCAACAAACTCATCAAATTGGCAATAATGCTTACTGCAAGTGAAGAAGAGACATAGAAACTTAGCCACATCAAACCTAATGGGAGCAATATTCAGTGGATTACACTGTTAATCAGAGACTCATTTGCACATACAGCCCTCCTCTAGTAGATATGTTCACCTTTCAATTTATAACATATTGTTGAAAAGGCATTTGACAGAATATGCTGTGCGGACATTTTGGAAACTGGTGTTAAAAACAATGAAGCGTATTCACAACATCATGGGGATATGAAAAAATCCCTTAAACGAACCTGCATCATAGGAAAACGAGAGGGTGATGATGTCGATTAATTAAATCCTGAGTTCAGCACTGGCATGATGAGGTATCACACTTCACACTGGTGGCCTAAAATAACCAACATTAACATAATTTGGTTTAATTATCCATACTAATCAGGAGGTAGCAACAGGACGCAGAACCTCTTTGCGCTCCCATTTTGTGTTGACATTGTAAATGTTACAAACTTAAGTGGCTGTACTTAACTGCCTGCTAATTTCCCACCGCTATTACTCTTTGGACCATCAGCGCTGTGGAACAAAGCCAAAGCAGTCTAGCCATCCATGCGTTACATGCTGTGCTCTCAGTTTGTTCTTTCACCTTTAAGCTTTTTTTAAGCGAGTACTGTAGGATAATGAAAGTCCTTTACTGACCTTTAATTAGATCTGAAAGGATAAGTCAGGTGTAAAGGTGGAGAAGGACAGCACACTTTCTATTCAGCAGGATGAGAAATGTATAAGTCTTAAGTTTAACAGTCTGTACGTGTTTCACATTGCTATTTGGCTCTACTTTCTTCCTTCCTGTCCTCTCCCTTGACACCCTGTTCTACCCACTTTTCACATGGTGAGATTTCACACTGGAATTCATTACTGGTGTGTTAAAATGTCCTTCAGCTCAAGACTATAAACTGCCTTGCTCTAGCTGAGGGAAAACAGGAAAAAGTCACAGCTACATGTATAAACAATCACTTGTTAGAGCATTTCTTGAAGTACATACGTATTTGGCAGAAGAAAGTGTGTGTGAATGGCTACAGAGAGGGTCATCTGGTGTGAGGAGGGATATAGGCTGAGAGTCTATGAGGGGGGGTTGGTCCTCTGATGTCACGGGGGGATTATTTTAACAGGACCCACCCACTGGGACCTTGGCAGTTGATGGCTTCCGTAGGTCGGCTGGGCCGACAGAGGCACGCTTTGTATTAGCCAGTCATAAACTACAGCAGAGCCCCGAGCCACTACAATGCTTCTGTTCACGGCTGTGTTTGTCTTATAATGCTGTTAGGTGAGTGAGATCATCAGTCCAAAGTCATTATGACCAACGAGTCCTTTAGTCGAGTTTGACGAGCCAACAAACGCCTTATTGGGCTGGAATATTGCGTTACAGGAAAGATCTTTACCTTGCACCCGAAGATTGGCTGGAAAATTCAGGGATTGGCCCATTGTGGACCCCACTGTGTGTTTTTGAGTCAGCACAGTATTTCTTTTGTTCGCTCTTGCCTTGATATACAGTACAGCAAAGTTAACATGAAACTGAAACGCAGCCAACATGTGATGGAAATATTTTCACTGGCAGCCGCGCAAGAGAGCGTACAGATCGTAAAGAGGAGTGCACTGCATCTCTGAAGTATTAAACAAGACCATTCCTTCTTTTTCCAGTGATTTGATTGGATCTTATATAGTGTCTCGCCTCTATAACCTCTGATCCCATCTGATTTTCTCTCCTCAATTTCATTTCAATCCAGTGATGAAAAAGGAAAACGGGTGCAGATTTTTTGCAAAGTCATTAGTCCAAATACACAAAAGCCTGTCATTTTTATGTCCCTCCAAAGAGACTGCACTTCCTTTTCATTTTGTACAGAAACCCAGCCTTTCAGAGCCTCTCTTACATTAACAGCACAAACCCAGACAACACTGAGTCTTTCACGCCCTCCTTCCTATGCTTTCCCTCCCTTTTCTCACAGGTCCATTTTCCTAAGCTAAAATTACATTACACTGCCATTCTCCTTTCACAGAGAAAGGTCATAATTTTTCGTCGCTGCTGCCACCCCTTGTCTGTTGTCCAAGTGTGAGTTTTACAGAGAGAGACCCTGAAAAGTTGTACTTATTGCCAGGGACGAGGCCTCCTGCCGTGGCTCCACAAGCCTGTTTTTTTGGTTTTGTTTTGTTGTGCTTTGTTTTGTTTTTCACCATTGTACCTCTTCACTCATGGTAGCATTGGGGTGTCTCAGAGGGATGCAGAGGTAGAAGGGGATTTGAAAAGGGGGCTAAAATTATGCAGCTTTCTTTCACTCTGACATAGCCGGGTCTGAGAAATGGCTCCATAAAGCCTATAAAAGTGTGTCCCTGGTGACTTCTGAAAAGTCTGTGGGGAAGGAAGGGGTCCTAATAAAGCAGCTCTGTCAAGGTATGTGGAGTTGTGGCTCAGCTCTCTGCTGTTTAACAGCGCTGGAGTTAGCGGTATTTCCTTATACAGACTGCTGTATTCAGAGGCAGGTCTGTAAACATGTTGCCAACATGATTATTTCCTTTTAAGAGCAGCTAGTGTGCTGTAACTAGTTTGGAAATATCATTTGTCTTCATATGTATATTGTTAATTGAACATTGGAGTGGCATGTGTTTATCACTAAACGGTTCTCCAACATAAATGTTTTATTTACACACAGGAATGCTTTCGCCGCTTTGTTACCAAAATATACTGTATACTAAGAACCAATTTTGATAAATATGTTTTATATCAAAATTGAAGCATTTATTATGTTCATCAGTGGCATTTTTTTTGTTTGTTTCAGTTTAAAGCACTCAAATCAGCGGGAGGTGGTTGGGGTGGATGGTGGGCACACAAAGCCCAGGCACACAGAGGGTAGTTAGGTTAGAGTTACTTAGATGCAGGCTATAAAAGCACTTTGGTTAAATCTGAGGAAAGATTTTTTTCCTGTCTTATAAACTAAATGTTGTGACTATTAAAACATAACCAAAAATAAAACTTTAATCGTGTTGCAATTGAAAAATGTTTTTTTTTTATTTACAAAAACAAAAGAAATATATTGTCTGTGAATGTTTTTCAAAAATATTCAGAAGAAACATTTTGCAAGTTATTATGTTGACATAAATTTCAATGGTATTGCCTTTTGAAGAATAAGTATTTACTCATACAGTTTATTATCACATAGGAATCATTTGTAGAAGCCCCATTACTGACAAACTACAATGAATTACACTAAAGATGAAGTCAGATTTAGTGAAAATCTAAAAAAAATCAGGTGTTCATACATTTCTGAATCTGATCATTGAAAAAAACAAAGACACAAAATAACAACAGCAACAAACACAGACAGAAACTTATCTAATAATGCAGCCTTTGATTTTTAGACATGTCTGTTATTGTCTGCAACTACTAATTACCTTCATTACTGAGTCCTCTGTGGATTATAATTTTGCTTAATCGATTGATTTATTTATCAAATGACTTCAGGAATTCAGAAAGTTATCACATTTGGGAAGCTGAAATCACAAATGTTTGGACGGTTAAGACTGTCTATCAGTTTTCTATTGATTTTGTTAGGTTTGTGGTGTACAGCTACAGCAATATTACAGTCCATGTTCTCACAGTCCAGCGAGCTGTTAACTGCAGTCATAATAGGAAAATGAGCGTTTATCACAAACACAAGTGCTATTGACCCTTGAGAGAGATGTAATTGCTGATCATGGTAATGACCATGTTGCCATATGGTAAACGCCGTCACACACTTAAAAGCGCTCCAGTTTTATCTATGGTTAACAACACCCTATCCTTCGTGTAATTATATCCTGAAGCCATTATGCCCTGTTGTAGTAGGCACAGCCCAGCAAAGGAAAGCAATGACCAACATAACCTCTATTTTTAGTCAGGCTAACCATGCTTTAACCATGGGTTACGCAAGTAGGTGGTTTGTTTGGATTCCAGGCAGTGTTACCATGGCAAAGTGTAAAAGAGAAACACACATTCGGTAGGCTCTCCTTGCTCCTGCTTCTGAAACATTTTAACCAAACTCAGCTAACATTAGTCAAACCAGTGTATATTAGACAGCAGCTTCAAGATTTAAGGATTTTCTTTAGCGACCAATATAATCAGGACAGCAAAAATCAGCATCCAAAACCTCATATTGCATCTATCAGGCACATCTTCACGCTCACTTAAAAGACGATTGCAGTGACTGTGACTCATCGGCACAGATAAGTCACAGGACACAAAGTCGACTGAATGTCTCCAATCTTCCTGCACTTGTGGTCAGCGTGTCTCTCTTCCCCATAGCTTTTCCGGACATGTGTTGCTAGATAGAAACCAAAAGAGGATGGAGAAGAGGAGGAAAGGGAGAGGAAGACAACAGGGTAATTCATTCGGTCGTTCGTGAAAGAGAGAAGGACTCAGTTTCCTCTAAGCATTATAAATACAAGTGCAGTCAGTCATCAAATTATAGCCATCTGCATTGGCCTGGGACCAGGATTCTGCTTGACACACAATAAAGTAGTGTGAGGAGGGGTGTGGTAGCTGAAGGGGATCAGAGACTGTCCTCTTAGGTGGTTAAACCTCCACACACAGACTGACACCGAGTGTGGCAGCAGCCTCACAGCTCCAGCTTACACTCTTAAGGAGCAAGGATGATCCTTTACAGATAATGATGCCTTGTCAGCGGAATCACCTCGGCTAGATCCTATCTACAGCCACCCACACGCCTGGAAGATGGAGAATATAGCTCAGTGTTATGTTGCAGCAGAAAACAGGCAGTTTGTGAAGCACTGACCCTTTCTAGAACCCCTTTCATGGCTATGCTTTTCTTTCATTCTGTAGCTACAGTTCCCTCTTTGCACACCTAATAGAAAGATGAGCACAGAACAGGTTTAAGCAAGGGTGCAGAAACAATAGAAGTGTCACTGAGCAGGGCATTTATACAGATAGCATGTTGAAAATGTGCTTTTCCTACATGAAGCCTATTCTACACAGAGCTTTACAGAGCTTAGCTGGGGAACTAATGAATTCCAGGTACACTGCAGAGAGTAAAGCTTTTGTGTGTATCATTAGAAAATGTGCTCCTTTTCCTGAAGGCAACAGCAGCAAGCTGAATTTGAACCAGAAAATCCCCAGGCAGAATTGTCTTGGCATCGCTCTCTCCTTCAGCTTTTTATCCCCATGCTCAGTGAACAATCCAACAAAAGCTTGGGTTTAAGAACCATGGAGCTCATTGCGATTTTCTTTGTTAATGCAATTGCCTGTAAGAAAAGATTCTGTTCTCCCATTTTTCAGTTTCAGCCTGGAGGCTCCTGTGCAATTAGCACTAGTCTTTCCTTTAGAATACCTTAGCCTTACCAGAAACTCTCAGAACTGTACTCTAATAGCTTCTGGCACAAGAGTAGCAGCTAACGACAATAGCCCCCGAAAAGTGACATTCTGAAAATGAATGATGTGTAACTGTGATAATTTCGTTCGATTCAGCAATACAAATGATATTTGCATGTTCAGCCCCGTTTGCATTTTGAATTAGCGGGCTTGTTTTTGTCGTCTTTCAGTAGTTTTTTCGAACTTCTTTCATTTTTGTTTGTTCCATGAAGTCAAAAGCAGCTTCCTGTGACATTTATTTCTGAGATACCAAACCGATGTTTCTCTGACTGCAGAAGGCCAGTGTTTTTCCACAGCGCGGAGTCGAAAGTCTCTGTGTATATCTGGCCCCGTGCTGAGACCGTTCATCACCGACTCTGTTCATGACAAGGCGGCCTTGGAACCAAAAGCAAATACCGCTTAGTGACATCACAAAAGCATGGGCGTGATGATAAACGCTTTGCTTTCGTCCTTGCTGACATCAAAATGATTGTCTTTGTTCACATTTCCGATGTTTGTTGCAGATCTGAGATGGAAGGGTTCATTTACAGGATGAGAAACCAAAGGACAAATGTACCCTTCAGTGTTTGAAGTTGGCAGCATGGCATTAATGTAGATGCAACACAGACACAGACTGCCCTTTAAAGGCATACAAACACACACACACACATGCACACACACACATTTGGTCTCATCTTGAGAAAATACTTTTTCCATTTATAGCTATGAATGTGAATGTTTAGTATCTTATTTTCTCCTCTTTTTTCCTTACTCAGTTATGTCTGAGAGGTTATTCTGTGAGTTTTTTTTTTTTTTTGCTTTATGGCATTAAGCCCATCATCCTGCTAGGCTACTGACTGCTACTGTTGATTTTGAGAGGATATTTTGGCCTGCGTGATCTCAAAAGAATGTTCTCACTTTGCCAGAGCGTTGTCTCTTTCTGCTTCAATATTCTAAATATTCCAAAGCACTAGCACTGCATGATCAGAACACTGCCTTCTTCACTGTGTTCCAGTGAGTTTCTGTGTCTTGAACTATCACCCCTCTGAGGGCGAGTGGGTGACTAATGGAAAGCCCCCTTTCTCTATCTTCTGGCTAAGGCCATGGAAAACCCATGCTGAGGACACAGGGTCTTGGAGGTGGTCCAGTTTAATTTCAGAGCATGTGCACTGGGAAATAATTGACTTCCTCCCTGGTTTACATTTTGTCAAGGGCTCCAGAGAGCACAGTCTAAGGCAGGTGGCTGAATTTGCATATCATTGAAAATGAGACAGCTCAAGCCTAGGAAATCCTGCACCCCAAGACTCTATATGCCCGGAAAACCTCCGCAGGGGTAATGAGTGATGTCTCAGTGAGAGAATCCCTTTGAGGCCAGAGGAGCTCCTCTTCAGCCAGGAGCAGCTGGAGGACACCTGATAATATAGAAATCAGTTCATGGGAAAGTTTCACTGGATTGTGAGACTCTGAAAAATGCTCATCTAATTGGTTTCTCCAAACTTCCACATTAGAATTCATCGAGTTGCCAGTCAGCAGTTGTAGGATGAGTTTATAGTGTAGCATCTCCAGCAGGTGTCTTTCTGTGTTATTCCACTGTAGCCATGTAACGTTGTCACAGTGTGGAGAATGCAAATGATCAAATCGGGCTGTTTTAGGTTCCCTACCAGAATTTGGTGTTTTTCCTGTCGATTTTTTTTCACAGTCAAAGAAAAGATCTCTCCGTGTGTGGGGAGACACACAGAAAATCACAATTTTTCCAGTTATGTAGCATTCCTTTGATGTGTAGGCAAACGTGATGTCGCTTTCTTACATGTTATAACCTATATTCACTCTTCACAGAATCCTACTTCGGGGACAGCTTCTGCAGTTTACAAGTCGTCCAAGATGTCTCCACCTTCCACCTGTCACTACAAATCAAAACAAGTCGGCGAAGTGGGCTGCTGTTCCTGGCTGCAGGGATGGAGGACTACCTGTTCCTTGAGCTCCAAAACGGGAGAATACAGGTGAGTAGTTGACCAGTCCAAAAGAATTTTAACAAAGGCAGTGATGGCACCCATGTTATTGTAAACTAAAAGACTGAATCTGACTTCAATAAAAAATATCATCAGAGGTAAAATACAATCATTTTTGCTCAAACAATGTGTATCTTATTGTCCTAAAACTTTTTTAGTTTTCTCATAAAAATGAATTAAAATGCACAGTTTTCATAACGGAGTCAATGTTTTTGCTTATTTTTCTCCATAGGATCAACAAGTGTGAGGAAAACACTTTCAAAATTCCCATCAGCACATACAGTGGTAGTTTATATACAGATGTAGCTCCACACATTACATTTTAAATAGCTAAATGTTATGCAAATTCAGTGTCAAAATAAACCATCTCCATTTCCTTGTTCTCACCAGTGCAGTAGGAGTAAAGCAGCAGGTTATGTGGTGTTTTGAAGGATAATTTAAAGCAGTAATAATGCTTAACACATAAAAATGACACCATTTTTATTATTACAGCTGGTTAGTGAATTATTCCTCACTAAATCCTCTCTACAGACACTGCAAATGAAATTAGAAGCTGCAACATGTAGATGCAAGAGAATGGATTATGAACAGTGTGACTCTGAATGTAGTTTTGAGATCCTTTCAGCTTCAAGGGAAGTGACACGTTTCATGAGGTGTCACTCTGAAAACTGCCTCAATTGATTAGATTGTTGTGTTGTCTTCCCTAGATGTCTCACTGGAATGTGAACCACGATAGTTTACATGTATAATTAATTGCTTGACAGCCTTGAAAAGAAGCAGAATTAGAATCAAGTATGCTATACCTGTGATTTATTTAGATTCTACCCAAAAAAAGGGCAATATAGCTGCATCTCCAATGAGGTGATATCTCAAGGAATGTTTAATAAAAGGAAACATTACTGTTCCTAATGTTCTTCATCCTGTTTTTTTAGTAACATGAGATACAAAAAACAAACAGACTCAAAGCTTTGCAAAAAAAATTAAACTGCCTTATCTGTAAGCCATGAGTATGAATTATGTAGTTCAACACTATTTAAGGAAAAGATCAGATCTCTGATGTTATCACGGAAACTTCTGGTAGCACAATCATTTAAAATGTAGTTTAGTCACCACTGAAAACATACCTGAGTAATTTTCTGGGGTTGTATATACACCGCCTGGATGATAAATGGTATATGTTATAATAAAAACAAAGTTTAAATCCCAGCACTTTATGGGTCAAGGAATCAAACAACCATAAATGGTAAGTGAGAGACCCAGAATGAGCATATTGTAATATTTTAGCTAGTGTTAGTGCATTCAGAAAAAAAGTTTCTTGTTCATAAATATTGGTGGGGTAGTTGTAAACTATAATAATCACCGATCCATTTTTAGGGAAGGCGTTACCTTTAAATGTTTGCTCATAATCTATCCCATATGCTCCCAAAATTAAGATAAATTTATATGACAACACTATTAAATAAATATACATAAATAAATATCCTGTGTAACACAATATGCATTTAGAACAGTTGCAATGCAATGTAAGTTACGACTAAAATAAAATGTTTTTGTTTTTCCATAGGCACGGATAAACATGGGGGCTGGTGAGACAACACTGTCTTCATCTCAAGGAGTACAGCTGAACAACCTTTTGTATCACAAAGTCTTACTGACACTGGAAGATGGCAAGCTCACCATGATCATTGATGATCTGTTCCCAACATATGTTCCTGTGACCAGTGAGGGGGAACAGCTTAATATTGACTTAGGCGTTTGGATTGGAGGAACAGGAGACCTGGATGCTCCCTACCTCAGCACTGCCATTCCCCCTTTTCGTGGCTGCATGACTGAGGTCGAATTTAAATCTCACCAGTTTGACATTCTTAGCTCAGCATTTAAACAATGCCACGACACAAAGGAATCCTGCAGTAGTGAGTTTGAGGCTGGGGATGGGGAGGCAACTAGTTTCAGCACTCCTGATTCCTTTGTGTCTTTCCCCACCTGGAGCAGAGCTAGTGGTGCACCAAGGACCTTGGAGTTCCTAATGAAAACCACCATTGAGGATGCTTTACTTGTCTTCCACCCTGGCCGAGACTCAGATTTCATTGCTATTAGTGTTTTGAAAGGCCATCTCAAAGGTATGCTGGACCTTGGAAATGGTCCGAAGGTATTGGAGAATGACCAGGTGCAGCTGGATGATGATCAGTGGCACAGAGTAAAGGTTCAAGTCAGTCAGGATTCTTTTGTTCTTAATGTAGACAGCCAGTCTTCCTCCCTTACACTTGACCCATTACAAAATCTGGACTTGATTGGAAATCTGTACTTAGGAGGCATCCAGGGTAAAATGAAGGAAGTCTTTCGTGACAGCGGCTCCTTAAACCATGTAGAGGAGGAAATGACAGCTGAATCCTTCATTGGATGCTTGGGGGAAATCAAAGTAAATCAGAAGGATAGGAGTCTGCAGGACGCTTTGGTGACTAAAGATGTTCATGTAAAATGTGAAGGAGAGGACTATGACTACTCGAGTTATTATGACACAGACACAACTACAACTTCCCCACCTGTCCGCATCCGATATGTCGATGTTGACGTGAGTGAACAGCATTGCTACCCAACAGACGAAACGCCAGAGATATTCAGAAATGTAACAAAACTTCTTGATGTCACCCCATTGTTTGTGACAGAAGGTGGAGAAGCTTTCCTTGATGTCAGCAACTTAAGCCCTACATTTGACCTCAATGCTGCAGGAATGCGTCAGTCTCAGATAATCTTTACTCTCCAGAATGATCCTTGGTATGGCTTGGTTGATTTGAACATCAATACAAGGCGCACACAGAAATTCACTCTTTTAGATGTTGTCAATAAGAAAATTAAGTACATGCATGATGGAAACGAAAGGCATGCAGATCAAATCCAGCTAGAGGTTGTTGCTCACAGTAACGGCTATCTTCCAGAATGTTTAAAAACTCCCCGCGACTATGTCCTCCCAGTTGAAATTCTTCCCGTCAATGATATACCACAACTCGGTGGAGGGGAAATCACCATCACAGAAAATGGCCGGACTCGTTTGAGCCCCAGCCTCATCAAAATCATGGATTCTGACACCCGCTGTGATGAATTAGTAGTAACTGTAACCTCAGAGCCTTCCACGGATGCAGGTTACTTGGAAAATGGTCAGCAACCGGGAAGAAGCATCTCAGAGTTCACTTGCAGGGAGTTGAAAGATGGACACATCTATTTTGTACACAGAGGAGCTGATGCTGCCGAAATTACCTTGAAAGTGTCTGATGGACAGTCTGTCAGCCATTCGACTAGTTTTAAGTTGTCTGTCACACAGCCACATATGACTATTGTCACAAACACCGGCCTTCTTTTACCTCAAGGAAGCAATGCGTCCATAGGTGTTTCAAATCTGGCTGTTCTTGCTCATCCTCGTAATGGAGATATAATGTATAACATCACACAACCTCTGCTGTATGGAGAACTACAGATTATGACAAGTGATGGAATGTACAAGCAAGTTACAACTTTTCATCAATCTGATCTGGATCAAGAGCGGCTTAGATACTTCAGCACAGACTCAAAAGACCAGGAAGACACTGTGGTAGAGCGGATTCAGTTCAATACCCATCTGGGGAAGTTCTCTCTCTGGAACAACACCTTTTTAGTGAAAATCATACCTGCCCAGGTGAAAGTTTCTAACCTGGTACCATTGGAGATGGAGTATGGTGAAGAGCAAACGATTGGACTCTCAGAGCTTCAGGCAGAAGTAAAAGGTAAAAACCCAGCTCCAGAAACTGTAAAGTACATCCTCGTCAAGCCTCCAACACTGGGTAGTCTCCAGTTGTCAGACAAAGAGTTGGTTGAAGGTGACATTTTCACCCAGAAGGACATTTTGGACAATACTGTCAGCTACAGGGTCAGGGTGCGAAGAGCTGTGGATAGCATAGACCAGTTTCAGTTCAGAGTCTTTGCTGAAGATCAGTACTCTCCTCTGTACACCTTCCCAATTAACATCCTTGCCAATGCAGATGCCGCTGTTTTGAACATTGAGAGGCTGGTTCTCTTGCAGGGTGGTGAGAAAACTCTGAACAAGAACTACCTCTGGATGCAGTCTCCAAGTTCTACAGATTTTGTGTATCAGGTCACACAAGAGCCAAAGTTTGGGCGACTGATAAGGGACTCCCCACCTGGAATGCCCAGATTTGAGGGGGCAATCAGAGTTTTTAGTAATGAAGATCTCCAGCTTAACAGGCTTATTTACAAGCATGATGGCTCCAAGACAAGCAATGATGAGTTCCATTTCACAGCAACTGATCAAGGAGCAGAAGGTTCAGACAATCAGGAAACAGTTACTGGTGTTTTCAAAATATCTATCCAGTCCAAGAACGACCATGCTCCTGTGAGGACTGTGGATAGAGTCTTCAATGTGGTTCGCCATGGTCAGCGTCTGCTAACAACTGATGTCATTCAGTTCAAAGATGATGACTCAGGTTTTAATGACTCTCAGATTGTATATGCACGAGAGGGAATCCTCTCAGGCAATATCGTTGCAACATCTAATCCATCACGGCCCCTTTTCCGTTTTACACAAGCTGACCTGCGAGATAAGAACATCCTGTTCATTCACCATGGAGCAGATCGGGAGCGCTTCTCCCTCCAGGTGTCAGATGGCTTCCACAAGACCACTGCGCTGCTTCAGGTCCAGGCAGGTGAGCCCTACCTGCGAGTGGTGAACAACACAATCATTGTCATCGACCACGGAAGCACCAAGACCCTTAACACAAGCCTGTTGAGTGCCGACTCCAACATGGACATCAGGGACGACAGTGAAATCAAGTTCCAGGTTACGTCACCACCCAACGATGGCAGGATTATTGTGAGTGGAATTGAGGCTACAACATTCACACAGGAGGACTTGAAGAAGGGAGTTGTGTCTTATGAGCACAATTATGAGAGTCTGAGGTCCAAAGACTCCTTCAGCTTCAATGTCCAAGCAAGAGGACATTCTGAAGAGGGCACATTCAGGATTAAAATATTTAAACAAGGTTACCTCTCTGAGCCTGAGGTCATAACCAATGAGGTCATCATTTCCTATGAGGGAGAGCACACCGTAATCAACCAGGATCATCTCAAGGTAATGTTTGCTTACTATAATATGGTGAGGGACACTGATGTTTTTCTTTTATGTTCTGTAGACTTTTGCATGTGCTCTGAAGTCAACAAATACATTTTAAATAATTTGCTTTGCTGACATACAATATATGCTGCACACATTTGTTTTTATTTAACAAGACAGATCTAATATTTATACAATTTGGTAATCATTTCAAGACAGAACTATCATTGTCTTCTTTAAGTTTATTTTCTCTTTGTGGAAATGCCCTTTCACATGACTTGCCGGGCATACTTCACTGTTTGTAACCCTGCCTCTAATCTACATCCTAACCACATGAAAGCAGGGCTAAATACGACTGTAGAGACGCTGCTTTTAATTTGGTTTATGTACTAAATTATACTCTATTAAGTGTGGAAAACAGAGCATCAAGCATCCCCTGAGGAGCTTCCTGAATCCCACTTGCCTGCTTGCACTTCATCTTGAAAGCAATTAATGAGGTTTAAATTGTTGGTCCATTCATAACATATACGCTCTCTCTATATATCTTGACATTCAGAATAATGAGGAACTTTTCAGAAATATTCTTTCTTTTAAAACTTTAGCTTCACAATAGTGTATTCGTGGTAAATGTTCAGTATTTACTGCTCAGTACACATACCATTGAAATATGAACCAAACAAAGCCTCGACATTATGGCCTTTACAAGAAGTAAAATATTGACTTGGCTTCTTGGAGATTATTCCAATGTGTGTCATGTGAAAAGTAGTATGATTTTCTGAAATATTTTCAAACACAAGCATGACTGCTAAACACTCCAAGGCTCCAGGCTCCAGAGAGCTGATTAAAACTTCTCAAAGTGGGATGACCATAAATCTGCCTGTGTGTAAATCTGCAGCTTGGCCTTAAATGTTCCCAAATGTCACAAATGTCTTTTTAAGTCTCTGTTCCCAATGCTGTCTGACAATGTGTCTCAACTCCATATCATACATTATAGCAGGGCCATTAAATATACACTTTACACTCTTGTACTAAAGTTAACGCTGTTAAAATACTGCTTCATTAGAATAAGTGTAGAATCATGTGGCATGCTGTGCCTGTTCAAAAAGAAAATGATGAGGCAAGTCTGTCTAAATGCAGCTTTGAAGGAGCCAGTTTCGAAAGAAAACTGTTTTCCAAAGTTTTATTAGTCAGTTTTGACTTGTTTTGCCAACTGTTGCTGGAGAAGTTGTACAGTCCTCTGCTATTTTTGTCAGCAGCTCTGAGCGCTTTTCCGAGAGGAGAGTAGGGTGGGTGGGCCACAGCAGCTATGTAGTCATGTTCACAGGATACTTTAGATTTAGCATTGTATTATGGATGCCAGCAATTTCAGGTGTAGTTAAATATGGCCAAAAAAGGTAATTTTCCTACACACAAAGTATATTTAGAATTAGCATAAGAGATCAGAACATGGCACCAAGTCATGGACATAGAGGCTCTGTATAGCCAACAGAAGCATTAAACCTTATTCAGTATTTTTCCTGGCTCATAATGGGCCTTTCCGGGGTGACAACAGTAGGCAAAATTAGTCAGCGTATAGTAAAGGAAATATGTCTGTGTTACCTTATTTGATAGAAATCTATGCATTTTCCATTTTCCACTTAGCATAGCGAACTGCTAGTTTAGCTTTTTACACTATTACGAATTAGTGCATAACAAGGTTATTAGCATCTCTGCAAGTTTATCATTCTTCAAAACAGTAATTATGTATTGTAATGTTAAAAATGCAAATTAACAGTGTGTACCCTTTCTTTTTAGGTGGATCAAGCTGATATTCTGCCTACAGAAATGGTGTTCACAATTAAACAACCTCCTCGGCTCGGTCATGTGGTCAAGCTGACAAACAGTTCAGACAGCACGGCCTCACCTGTCCTCGACTACATTCACTCCTTCACCCAGGAAGACATTGATCAGGGGCGCATTCTCTACGTGTCTGCATCCATCCAGGTTTATTGTCATTTAATGTATTCTGCTGTAATAAATCAGATGTGGCAGCTTGCTCTCTTTCATATTCACAATGAGAATAAAATCAGACAGCAGACAGCCACAGTCTCTGACGGGTCTAAGGCACAAGGTTTATTTTTAGTATGTCAATAACTTGTTTCAACATCCATCTCTTTCAGGGCAGCGACGCCTTCAGGGTGGACGTCAGTAATGGTTTTACCACGGTGGAGGATCTGGACGTCACTGTGAACATCGTGCCCCGGCTCATCCCCATCCAGGCCTTCAACTTCTCTGTGAGGGAGGGCCTCAGCAGAGTAATTAACGCAGAGATTATAAACATCTCGCATCCCTTCTACAGCTCAGCAAACATCAAATTTGTTGTGGAGGAGGCACCGCAGCACGGCGACATCCGCTACCTGGATGGAGATGAACTTTCTTACTTTACATGGGAAGAGGTACGTCGAGAAAATGGTAGACAATTAATAAATATGTTCAAATGTTCCAACAATAGACATCATCATAGACACCTGAACACTCACATCTCACTGTCCCCTTGTATTTCACCTCTTTTTTTCTTATATTACTATTGATATAAATATTTGCAGGAGCTAACAAAAGGTAAAGTTGCTGCTGGGATTGGCATGATTGGCTGCTGGCTAATGAACAAGATCACTAGCTATTTGCTGATGCCTAATGCTCTTCTGCTCTATACATTTTATTTTGGCATGCATTATTTCTAGAACCAGCTAAATATACATATTTGCCAAGAATGTTGACCTGCCAGCATCAAGTGAAAGAAGCATATACCTGCAGAAATGTAATCATCCTAGACTTTTGTGAAGTCTGTTTTCCCATTTGGCTTCTCTTGCTGTTTTCTTTCTAAGTTCCGTTCAAAATTCTGACATTAGTTTTAGCCCTGCTTATTGGCAGATAGACGCCGTGTAACTGAAGACTTTATTTATCAAATGACTGGTTCCACCAAATGGTTAGCGTATGTGTGCCACATGTATTGCCAAGTCCACCAAAACAAATTTAATTCCCAGTCTAACGCTGTAAGGATTAAGTTGATTGGGTTTTTTCAAGTGTTCATGGAAAGCACCTGATCTTCATTTGCTCATAGATTCTTAACATAACAAAATTCAAAAACATCCCAGATAAAGAAAAAAGTAATCCATGATTTATCCCCATCTTAATACCTCCAGGGAGTGTAACAACTTCCTCTCGTGACGGTGGTTGTTCAGGAGGATTACCACAGAGAGGTGTCACCGTGGAACTTTCCCCCGGTTACTACTCAGCACTGTTTTGGATTTGTTGTGTTGTAGCAGATGGAGAGGGGTGGGAGAATCTGGGAGCTGCTGCGGCACAGCTATCTGGTCTCCCTCCATGTGCTTCAGAACACCCCAGCTTTAGGAAAATATGAAAAATGCATGAGTACTTACCGGTGGAAAAACCTCATGCATTCTGAATGGACCACATAGTTTAGTGGAGCTAGTTAGACACATATCTTATAGCTTCTACATGTAGGCCTGGTCTGCCCATGCTCTGCTCTGCTCTGCTTTGCTGAACCATTGTGGAAAAACTGACGAGGCCTTTGGACCGCCTGAAGCCAAAATAAACTGGCCTGGTGTATTCCTATAATAATGTGTGAGTGCAGACAAACCTCCCGCGCTTTGCTCCTGCCAGACTCACTCATACTGTCTCTTATAGATTCGAATGCACAACTTGAATGAGTCGAGTGCACAGCAGCGAATACGGTTATTGACTGGAGACAAAAATGAACACAGACATCGTCATGAGCCAAGAGAAAAGAAAGTCTTTTCTTTACATTGCTTTGTATGATTTTATGTCTGCACTGTCTGCACTGTCTGCATTCTTTTCTTTACTGTTCTACTCAGACACAGTTAGTTGTCCCAGATGAGAAACACAATGAAGAATAAATGTCCAATAAATGTTCACATTTGAAGAAACATTGGAACCAGGCCATAGAAGTTCCAAAATTAAAGTTGGATGTATTTGTACTTCTCTGTACTTCCCCCTCAAACTCAATGCTGTTTCAAGCTTGACTGGGCAAGTCCCCTCTGGACACTGGGCTTACTGGTCTGTATATAGATCTACATGAATGCCAATCACAAGAATGTTAAGTAACTCTATTTGCCATGTGGCACAGATGTGTAACATAAACACAGAATCTGTGTCAGACAATAAAGTCATGTATACATCCAATAATATGAAACACTTTGTTCTAATGGGCCTTTGTTTTAATCAGGTTCAGCTCCCCATCAGGTCTCCATTAAGTCCTCCATCTGCGGTAACCTATTAAAGTCCACACTGTCCTCTTTATTTGCTCACTGAGTACAAAATGTTTTCAAAGTGAGCGAGCTTGTGCAGATTATGTAAGCAATTTTCAAAAATACAGTAGCCACACAGAGCCTGGCATTTTTTCATCAATCAAAGCTGAAAGTAAATCAATTATGCAGCTTGCTAACACACACATCAGTCTTCCTCTGAGTTGGCCACGTGTCTAACAACCACCCACTGTTTATTGTCCCTGCTCGCAGACTGATTGTCTCGCTGACTTTCCCTGATCAGTAATGATGATGGGGGTTGTTATTCCAGAAGGATGCCAGTCATATGGGATCCATTTGGCACTTCCTGCCCTCTGAAGCAGGTCCCCTCATCCCAGTGGTTTACTGGTATTTGTCTAGAAACAGTTCTCACTGTCTTCTTTGCAGAGAAGAACTCTGACTCTTTGCAAATTTGTCAGAAAGAATCAGGAGAAAAGATTGTGTAGGTTGATTATTTGATCCAGACGGGACTAAAGGACTTAGAAACAAGAACACAAGGCGCTGGGTGCAGAGTTTTCTGTTCTGTATGCAGAGAGTCAACAGAGTTAGATGGGCCCAGCCGCAAGTTGCTGTTTTCCATCTAGCTCGCTTGACAATGGATGACTGATTCCTTTGTGCATCTGGTTTCTCTCAAGGTTTCGTCCCACTAGGGAGATTCTCCCTGTTCCTGTGCTGCTGTCAGACTCCAAGACTTGATTATAATCTTTGTCTCAAAACCTTGAAATGCTATATTATATTATCTACTTAGAATAGCAAAACAAAACACACAATGTATACCGTACGCAGGTACAGCAGTAGAATTTTTTTGTTTTCTTCTAGAAGCGTAGACACTCTAAAGTAATAGTTTTGGAAAATAGTTTTATCTGCTTCCATGCCAAAGATCTGATTCTGATATCTGTTCATTAAGTATTAGGTTACAGTGAGGAGAAAGTTAGTTTAACTTTACATCAAGACTGGAGGCAGAGGAACCAACTAGCCCAAGCCAGTCGAACAGAAAAATACAATCATCAAAGCCTCAAAGTCCCACTAACATGCTGTATGTTGTTTGTTTGTGGAGTCTATGCAAAAGATTTTAAAAGTCTTTATGCTAAGCTAGGCAAAGTGTCTTTTGGCTAATGTGGCATATTTAACATGCAGACCCAACTGTGGTATTTATCTTGTGATATAGCTCCAGGCAAGACGGTGGAAGGCCGTATTATTTTCAAAACCAAAGTCACAAAGTGCAGTGTAACAAAATGCATGTGTGAGTAGTTTCATAAGTACCAGTTTACATTATTTATGACCACATTTGGTCCTCAGCTGTCCTCAGCTTATAAAGATCAGGTAAGGTAACAGTTCAAGAGGTCTGGACTTTGCTATGAGGAATAAGCCTCCTGCTGTATTTAGACACCATGTGGAATTGTAAAGGATATAAGGGCTTGTCTGGATATTTAGTGCTGCATTCCACAAAGTTGGAGGTCTCGCAAGAAATTGACTTTTAAACATCAAAGCAGTAGAGGCCGACCTATTCAGATTTAAGTTGCTTAAAGTTTCTTTTCCAGTCTGTGATTTAACCTCTAAAAACCTATCTTTGCAGTTCACAGTTACACTTCTGGAGATTTCTCCATACAAAAATAATCCATTGATGCCTTAAAGTAGCTTAGATGTAACTACAGAGTAGCTTCCTCTGGAATGTACAGATGTATGAACCTTGACTGTATCTCCACCCACCTCTCTGCTACTTGCTACAGCTCAGGCACACCAGCACACCTCTGATCACACCCTGTAAAACTGCTCTATGCTACATAATGGCAAGTTGTAATATTTGAGTAATTCAGACACACATGTTCAAACCAGAAAGCAATTCTAAAGAGCAAGTTAACAGGATTGGTTCCTTGGGTTTGTTACATGTGAAACATTTCTGTCTGAATCTGTGATTTTAAAACTGCAGTTTCAAAGTGGAAATGTTCAGCCATGGTGTTGACTGCTCATTTTGCTCACCGTGTGTCTTCTAGCATATAAATGACACCATATGGACATGTTAACCATGTAAAAGACTTGTTTTTTTACTGAAAGGGGTCTTTAAAGGTCAGACTCCAAACTTAATGGTTCCTGCATTTCCCATAATGCCACCAACAGCATCTTGTTGTTACATGCTGCCTGTCGAGGAAGCGCCCACATGTTCAGCTTGCAAAACAGGCTTCCTGCTCTAAATGTGTCGCCTCCAAGCCAAAGTCGTGATAATTCAGGTCCTCCAGAGCCACAGGAGACATTAGACAACTGTTTTCACAGGCTGAGTAATAATTCAAATGAATTGTAAACTGACTATTGTGGCTATAATTACTAGTGTTCGCCTAATAAGGGAAACAGCACTCATCTGAAAAAAATTATGCTAATTAAGGAAATTGACTTGAGGTAGAAACTATGGAATGAATTTAAGTTTCTTTTAGATATCAGAGTTTATCTAAGTTTACCAGGACACAGTCACTCCCCGGTTTCTCAAAAGAAGAGTGTCCCTTGTGTTGAGAGACACAGGCACACTGTAACATTTTATTCTACCTTTTAAGTTTTATGATGTTTCCAACCACTCAGGTCTGATTCAGAATTGAATGACAGCTGAATCCTTTTTGTCTCCTGCAGATGAAAACTGGACACATCTACTACTTGCATGACAGCACAGAGAGCACAGAGGACAGTTTTACACTCTCTGCCTCGGCTTATGAGATTGAGCGGCGGAGCCTCCCTGTCACCATCTCAGTTACTGTCATCCCACTGAACGACGAGCCCCCCAAACTCGCCCGTAACACAGGACTGGAGGTAAGGCGTTCCTCTCTGAAAGCGTACTAGCTGTTACTTTCCTCCAATGTACTCAGCGCTAAACGAGCTGGAAAATGCTGCTGGAGGAAGCCTTTTTATGCCTGTAAAATGCAAACATTTGTTAGTGGGCTGCTCTTTTCCCTTTAGTGTATTTCACCTGATGAGAATTCAAGTTGACCACCACCTTTCACTCAGTGTTGAGGAGGAAAGAAACTTTTTATTGCAGTGCTTCAAAACACCGGAGAGAGAAGAAACAGTGGAAAACTAACTTGCCTCCCAACAGTTTATTTCAGGTTACTTTTGTTTTTTGTTCTCTGCTGCAATATGCTGGGAAAGAGACCTCATTTGACTCGAGCGCGTGTGATTGACAGGCTGTAGACATTCCCACCTGCTCCAGACTTTGCATGATTGGTCTGATGCCCAAACCACACACACACATGAAAAAAGAAAGACCGTCAGATTAATGGCTTTATAACAGTTGATGGGATTCTCATACGTTGAAAGGAGGTCAGTGTATAAAACCTACCCCCTAGAGCTTTATGCTTTGCTTCAGTTTGATTTTCTGACAAAATAGCATGAGGATTTCCCACAAGAGAAAGATGAGATGAAGACACAAAAGGTGCTCTGATAGCATCAATCTAAGCTGATACGGAATCACAGTTCTAGGACTTAATGAACTCTGAATGAACTCACTGGGCTTTACTGATCTTTCTCACATCCAGTATGGATAGTTTCTGCTGCAGCTACAGTCAGTCACCGTCATGAATCCTGTATGAACTGAGGATTAAATTCACTTCACGCAGCTGGTAAAATAAATGCAGAGAATTTTTACATAGACACAAGCCACACATATGATGACACATTCTACACAGTGGACTGCTCAGCATATTTATCTTTTATACAGAGCATAGACGTAATTCAGCATGTTTCCAGCTTGACTGTTTGGAACGTAAAGATGCAGAAAGTGAATCATGTAAGTCACGTGATAATAAAAGGGCAATGATTCATTACTGTGTGCAGGCAATTAAATGTCCGCACACACAGTGTATGGTGTCTGCATGCTTTTAATGCAGTCCCAGATTTGCTGACATCTCAGTTTACCTCTCCCTGCATCCTAGAGATATTCATTTAGGCAATACTGTAAAAGCAAAGGCCCATACTGAACAGGTAAGTTTGATTAAACTATGAGATTTTGAAATTACCTATCTCAGATAGCTCCTATTTTGTCATTTACCTCATTTCTGTGCATAACTCTAACTTGAGAGTAGCATTTTTCAAAATGGGATTCAGAAGATTGTAATTGATGTGTTTCAATAACTGCCCATCCCTGAGTTAACAGAGTCGTGCAAAGAAACACATTTTAACACTTGGTTTCAAGTAAATTGAAAGAATAATGATTTCCTGCAGAAGTGTGGTTGGATTATGTGCTTCCTCTCCTCAGTTAATTCTGCTGACATTAGTTAGTAGTGTTGGCGTGTGTCGATGAAGGTCGTTACACATGCACACTGACTCCATAACAAGGCTTTTCTGTTGCAAAACGAAAAGGTGTATATTTAACAACACAGTTACCTAAGAGGATCTGCAGTGGGCTCACGGTGCGTTTGTGTCATGAAAGAAAAGTTTTGAAGGATAAATCGAGTAGATTCTACTGTAAGAGTTGTCAGGCAGTTGGAAAAAGCCAGCAGTAATCAGCTCACAGAACTGGAAACAAACTGTGTCATTCAGCCCTCCCTGCTCTGCCTGCGGCTCCTCGTCTCCCTGGCAACCCGTATTTTTGGAAAACCAAGATGGTCGACGAGACCGCGGCTTTTCTGGCAGAGTGAGGGCGGCTTCCAATCCCTGTGACTCCTCCGCTGCGGCTGCAGAATGTAACATAATAATATGTGGATGTCTAACCCACACAGAGCCGGGGCTGGCCCAGCGGCACTTGGATTGATTTAAAGCAGGAAGTGTGTGTGTGTAGTGACCTCTGCAGCAGATGATCAGACATGATTGCTAACATCGTTGTGATCGGGCTCTGCTCAAGCTCACCATTGATCCCATTTGGCCCAGTGTATAGAGTACAGCTGTTCATAATTAGAGTTTACAGTATGGCTCTGTTTCTGTATGCCGATTCTTGACTTTGCTATTTCCCTGAATAGTTGTCTATCTATCTATCTATCTATCTATCTATCTATCTATCTATCTATCTATCTATCTATCTATCTATTTATCAATAGCCATTGTGTCATTTCACATTCTCTTTTGCATCTTTCACCACTGTATCAGTATTCAAATGTCTCTTCTTTGAATGCTGTCCATGTCCCCTTTGCTAAGTATAGTAATTTTGTTTCATCTTCCGTCAAAAGAAGACCTGTGGCTAATCTCTGCCTGAGAGAGAAATGTCATGGCTGCGGATGGGGAGCTGACATCAAAATGGATTTCATAATATCACTGTGTTCTTTCTAGTTGGTGCTTTCCTGTAGTCCGTCCAGCTTTAGCTCCCACTCCCCGGTATAGACTTAGGAACGCGCTGGTGGACCTTGCACCTGAACCGTCCATGGTTTCAGATAGTTTTGGATGCAGCTCAAGACATCTGGCGCCCCTCACAGTCTCAAACATTTAAGACATACTGGTATCCTGTTGAGTCACCAGCAAACTAAGTCATTTGCCTATGGCTGCTACTTCATTACGGCCTCCAAATGAAATATCAGCCATTGTGTCCAATCAAATTGAATTTGCAGTCCATCCTCTTAGGTGCTAACTGCATTGATTGTTATATAAACTATCAATTTGCAAGGCCATTTTCAGATTACCTGCCCTAGATTGTCTGCTGCCTCGCTGAGGTGGAGAGTGAGCTAATGTGGCCATCTAGTGTTAGGCGCTGAGGACTGCACCGTGAAAACATCTGAGCTAGTGGCAGCAATACCTTGAACTCACATCACCCTTTTTCAGTTTTCATGAAAGCAGTTTTATAATGTAAGTTCAGTATCCTGTTGGGGTTTTAAATAGCTTCTTAATATGTCTTTCAAAGAAGGAAGGGCCACATTTAGTATAATTAGTTAGTAGCTTAGTGAAATTCCTCACTGTAAGGTCACTTCACATTTTCATCTATTTGGAAATGAATGGTAAAGTCATAGGAAGCACTGGCAACATGCTACAAAACCAGTTAAAGGCCTTTGACTGTAATTCTTCAGGGATTTTAACATCCCACAGAGGATCAGACCTCCTGTCATTAAAAGTGACTGTTAATTAGCACTATTTCATATACTTGTTAACTCATACAGCTCATATTTAAAATAGTCCAAATTACTGCTAGCTGTGTAATTCACAGATAATATACTACGAGGCTCGTTTAAAATAAAACTAAATGTGGTTTGTTCCATGTTCCAGGAAGGAGATTCTCAAAGTATCTCTGTGTGCTTCAGGCTATTCAGCTTCTATTGGCAAAGTATCATTAACTAGATCAATCTGTCTCTTTGCAAATCCGCATTCTAGACCAACAGGAGAGTTTCTCATCTACCTCTGTGCGCAAAACTTGCTGGTGCCCGAGGTTCCTCAGATTAGCATTCACCTCGGAAATGCTGCTCTTTCATTTCTTTGCTCCGTGTGCCCGGAACAAATTGCAGTGTACTCTTAACTTTTACCGCAACACCCCCTGAAAATGTTGTGTTTACCAACTTGCAGCGGTTTAATTTCTCACCTTGCTGCAGTGATGGTACATGACCACATGACATTCCCGCTAGAAAGTGGTTACAGGCGCTACGGAGCACACTTCTGACCACACTCATCAGGGACACTGCATGTGGTCAGAGGAAAAACAGGCTTGAAACTGAGTTAAGTTGGTCTGTTAAATGTAGAGCTTTCTTGCAATCTAATAAGAAGGTTTGTGAAGGATTTGTTACAGTCGGGTTTAATTGTGAAACTTTTGTAAAGGTACTATAAAGAAACACTAAGCTTGAGGTGACTAATGCTTTGTGTCTTGTGGCTGTGATATTGTTAGCACAAACCTTTCTCAATATTAACATCGTATCTCCTGTTGCTCCTTGCCAGAAGCTTTGTCCCCTTAAATCTGGAACAGCACGAGCTCTGTTAGTAGTTTTTGCCTGCAACAGTGTTTCTTAATGCTCAGAAATTGACTAGGTGGGTGGTGCTATTATCAGCTGAGTCATCTCTGCATACTGTACCGTTTCAGGACGACCAGAAGGGCTATCTCTGAAGGTTTCTGAGGAGAGAAATAAAATAGAGGGGTGGGCATGCACTGAGCAGCTGTCCTGTCCTTGGTGCACGGGGGAAAGTGGGTGTTCTGCCTTAAGGCAAACAGATCTGCTTCCACCCTCTCTAATCGAGTCCAGATTTGGCTCAGAATGTTTGGGTTAGTCTCTGCTCACCCACCATTGTTGTGCTCCTGAATGAACTATCAGGCCCTGTTTTCTGCAGGCCTGAGAAACAAACTGCTCTGGGGAGACAGAGATTCTCCAAAGCCTCATATCACAGGATCTCTGCAGGCTTGAACAAGAGGTGGATAAAATGCTGCCCTGTTTGTTGACGTAGGCTGATACGAGGCTGTTTTCAGTTCAACCAGAAATATTCCTCCACATTTTCTTGCCCGTCTGCGCAGGATAGCCCCAACCTGTCATGGAGATATCAGACACATAAGAGGTTAACCTCCTCAGACCAGGCCCTCAATGGCTAAACAATCATCAGTCCCAGTCTTAACCTGGTTAACAGTCTCTGTAGCTATTTAAGCTGTTGGTGGAACCACAGGGTCAGTTACAGGTTTAGTAGACTCAGCTCTTTAAACAGCAAATCCAAGAAGTAAACCTCTCCAAGCCACAGCTCTAGGGATCCTCAACATAAAGTTAGTCACCTCCATGAGCACCTCTGGTCTCCAGACCCTGGCAACCAAATCTAAATCTGAATGACTATAAATTCAGTATGACACAGGAAAAAGTAGACATTTAAATCTTATTTATGCTGAAGAAACAACAGTTAGACATCTAAAAACTTTTCAAATAAATATGTTTTGAGCCTAGATAACTGGTCGTCTTTTGGCCTACACATTACCGAATTGGTGCTCATCCTGGATGACTAAGCACGAGCATTTTTCATTGCAGAGAAATGCAACATTCACATTATAATATCATATTGTGCTGTAAAGCAACACTGGAGATTTCCTGCTACCTGCACCAGCCAGAAGCCACATAGTGTAAAATTAAATCTTCTTCTCTTTCATGACACAGTTTGTTAAAAATACAATTCTGCATGTTGTTTTGAATTCTTTCCTCTCATGTGACATTTCATGTTGTTTACCGATTTTTTTTCTGGTATGATACACCTCAGCTCACACAAATACTGAGGTTTTGCAGTGAAGCAGGACTGTTGATTTCACTTCTGCTCAAAGCCTACTTGCCTTTGAACTCGTCACCAGCTATCAAAGTTATTTGTGAGGAACAAAGACACTATCGAGTAGCAAAAGAAAAAAAAAAGCACTGAGAGTGTAATGATTGATTACAGCTTTGAACTGTTGATACTGTGTGTTGCAGTGATAAAGCTTTGATGGAGCGTCAGACTGAATGGGATGTTATAAGCAGTGGACTGTAAGGCAACTAAATTATACACTTCACAACCCATTTGTTATAGTGGACAAGTCTTGAGCAGTCTCAAATACTAGAAATGACATAGAGGACTTAAAAAGACAACATTTTTGTGGTTTTACAAGAGCTCCAGAATGTAAAGATTAAACTCACTTTGAAAGTGTAAAGCATAAGGAAATGGAGCACAGCCAGGCTCTGGGGATGCTGGTTAGTCAGTCAGTCCACCACTTTGTAGTGCCACTGTAAGATAAGTACTTTTTGAGCAGTTACGTCAACAAATATAAAGTCAGTAACCATATAATTTGGTACAAGATACCAACTTACTGTAGGAGATACTTTAAATTCTGTCAAGCTTTTAATTTGTCCAATACTTTTCTTTAATGGACAAACACTGAACCCACTAAACTAAGGTGGACAAGGTGGACACTGTACCTGCAGCATTTGCAATTTAACCTTTTCATTGTAAACATGTGAACATGAATACATTAGCATTTATCTTAAAGCAGCAAAGCCTCCAAATACAGTCTCCCAGAGCTTTATATTTAAGGGGCCAGCCTTAGCACTGTAGTGTGTCTAGATATATCTTTAAATTACATGGAGAGTAACTTAAATAATAACTTAGACATTTAGAGTGCTATTACAGTAGATTAAAAAATAACTCCCACCTTAAAGCACTTTTTCCAGCCGAAGCTCTTAATGCGCCGTGCCTAACTTGTATTATTTAGTGGTCCATTTTGAAATTCCCATGAAAAACTAGACACGTGTAGACTGCCTAGCGCTAAGACTGTAATAGCACAGCTATGCAAATAGCAGCAACATTTTCCTCAATTTAGATAACAAGAATAAACATCAGGGTTTGAAAAAGGCAGCCAGCATTAATCTTTTCTGTTTTTGTGGGCAGGATCCTCATTAGAGCAGAATGCTACAACAGCTACTGTAGGTTAAGTTTTTGTGCCTCTTAATTTGCCCACCCACTAGTTCTGCTGTGACAGTCAGAGTAGGCCACTGGCACAGAGGTAAATAAGGCCAAATCAGAGGACCAGGGCTCGCCATTAAAAGTTTATCACAGCAGTAACTCAGTAGCATATGTATTCTAAATGGCTGTGTGGCAAAGTCACATCTAAATATAACCGACAGTCATTGAGCAACACTTGAAACGTCTACACCTTAGACTGAGGTGTCTTCTCTCCTCTTCCTGCCGCTGGAGGCTTCTTGCTCTTTACCCAGACTCTGGAGAAAGAGGGAGCGAGGTATTGGAGGGCGAATGGCTCTCCAGATCGATATGCACCTCTTACTGCAGGGCACCCTCAGCTCACTCTTCCAACTGATTCCAGCTATTTAAGAATGTCTTTCGAGGGATCTGGCCCATTTCTTTCAATTAATGCTCCTTTCAGCCAGCCAACCATTAGAAGTCCATTAAAGACCCTCCACCCAGGGAGAGTCATTCAGCCTGCACTGCTGTGCTCCATCTTCTGATAACAGGAGCGTCTAGACTGCCATGGAGGAATAATTAACCTTTTAAAATTGTAACTTTGGTGGTGGCTGTTTGTGGGACAGGCTTGGTCCTGAGTTTATACTTGTGTTTAGACTATTTATCCATCTGTCTGTCTTAGTCTGGTTCATCTGTGGTGTTTTTCTCATCTCTGTTTCTCTCCTTCTCTCTCTCCTACTGTTTTTGATATTTCACAGGTTCTCGCCGGTGAGGAGGCTGACATCACCGCCAGCATGCTGAGCACTGAGGATGCTGATACCCCTGCAGAGGAACTGGTTTACCAAGTTGAAATGCCAATCAATGGGATGGTGGCATTAAAGGAGGCGCCCGAGGAGGAACTCCTAAATTTCACACAGGCTCACATAAACAAAGGAGAAGTCATCTTTATTCACGAGGGTGAGAGCACAAGCTTGACGACAAGTCAGACTGTATGATGCACCTTTATTCTTATATAAGTGAAGTATAGTCTATTACTGTAATCTGTGATTTTTATCTGATTCTGTCTTGGACTGCTGCTATTACAACAAACTAAAACATACTTAAACACAAGTCTCCGTGTTTATCTGAGCAGAAATTTCAATACCTTGTAAAGTAATCAGTGTGTCACTGGCATTGATCAATAAGCCAATTAAACCCTACAGATATACTGTGGCCTTGTTGTGTA
Organism: Dascyllus trimaculatus; assembly: GCA_024666655.1. Taxonomy (NCBI): domain Eukaryota; kingdom Metazoa; phylum Chordata; class Actinopteri; family Pomacentridae; genus Dascyllus; species Dascyllus trimaculatus. Next base: position 27,975,885 of record CM045448.1, read on the forward strand.
AAAGTGTATTTAAACATGCTCTTTATTTGCTCCTGTACTGTGACAATTAAATGCTTTTTTATCAAGGCAACAAATGTAGAGCAAGCTTTAAATTATATTCTGCCTTTATAATTGTAGTGACTACGAATCAAGGTTTAAGAGAGACAAAAAAGAAAGAAAAACTCAGACTGACAGAAAGAAAGCTTTAACTAAATCAGTGATGAGGTACAAATATCCAATCTCGTCTCCTCCTCAGGTGAAGAGTCTGGTGGTTTCAGTTTCACTGTGACAGACGGAGAACACACATCTCCTCTCTACCAATTTGTCGTCACTGCCAGACCTCTCACCATCACCATGGTAACGCAGGAGGAGCTCATGGTATTTCCAGGTAAGATGCCAAATTCCTTCAGATTTTAAGCAGTTTGACCACAGCAGAGAGTGTGTGGTCATTTGTTAAACATTCAAACAGCAATACAATCATAGGTCATTTTTAATAATGTAATGTAATCATTCCCTTTACTTAAGTCCTTCCTCTGTAGCAAACAGAGTTCGGGGAGCACACTTGGGTCAGATGTGACATCAGGATGACATTATTTTTGTTTGGCAGTGACTTTGCTTGAGTGATGCTCTGCTACAATCTGAGTCAGCGTGACACAGACAGTCCTTGAGATCACAACCTACCCTCAGAAGAGGCTGAGATTCACAACGTGTGAATGAATGAACACAGTATGAGCAAAGAAAACAATTCATGCTAACTGACAAGGAGGATGGGAAAGGGAGGGAGACGAGCTGCAGAGCTGATGGGAGAGCAATGTGGGGAGCACAGAGCAGGCAGAATGAATGAATACTACCTCAGTTGTAAAGCTGGTGGGACAGACTAAAGTATTGAACAACTGACAGAATGAGGTGTGTGACTATAACTGCCTCTGTGCCTGCCTGGACTACAGTGAAGCTCCAGTGTACTTAACAATCTTCAAGAAGTCCTTATATAGTAAATCAGTCAGGTCAATTTGTATAATTTATAATATTGTGGGGTCTTAATCTTAAAATGTATTCACCTAAATCTGTACAATATATAACATTGTAGGGTCATAAACATAATATTTAAATTAGTCAGATAAATTTGTTAATCTTAAAATTTAAATTGATCAGAAAATTTAAATAATATATAATATTGTAGGCTGTGATAGGCTGGTGACCTGTCCAGGGTGTCCCCTGCCTTCGCCTGAGTCGGCTCAGATAGACTCCAGTCCCCCCGCGACCCTACAGAGGATTAAGCGGTGTATAGATAATGGATGGATGGATGGATGGATAATATTGTAGGGTTGTAACTTAATATTTAAATTGTTCTGGTAAATTTCTACTATCACTCTGTTTTCTCTATATTTCTCTATAATTTAGCGCCTGTTGTTTCAAATGTGCTGCATAAATAGCGATGACTTGACTTTACAGTGCATGCTTATTCTGCAATGGATAGAAACCCAACAGCAGAGCTATTACATATTTGTCGAGCACATAACAAGAAACAAAGCATCTTTTTCATCCCTCTCTTTAACCTGTATGCAATAGGCAGTATACCCAGTAAACATATTTCACCCCCACATGCAGATCATATTCAAAAATAGAAAAAACACAACCGCCTTTAAAAAATCTTTGATGTCTTTAAAAACAGAGTTTGAATTGGTCTTATATGACTTACACCAGTAGACAGCCTGTAGTAGGTGCACCTGTACCCACTAACACAGCTGTTCTGTCATAAAGTCAACTTTTATGATGCCTAACAGTGTTAGAGAGGTCTTAAGAAAATTACATGTTTTACCACGAAGGTAGTACTGATGTTGCAGCAGATTAAATTCAGAGGAATATTTCAGAAACACTTTCCAGTATAATGTGGTCTAGTAGAGCACCAGGTGTGGAAGTACAAAGGATGTGGTCTTGAGTTGCAGTAGATGGTACAGGTGCATGTAATAAAGTGTCTGCTAAGTGAAAATTGTATTCATAAAAACTTTTTTTTTTACCTTCACTGAAACAGAGAGGACAATTGAGAACAAGCTCTCTTTTACAAGGACACCCTGATCACAATATAAAACAATAAAAGCACATGAAAGATACCATATGCATCAACAAATTAGAAAACCACCAGACCAAGGACATCGGCATAAAGAGAAACAGCAAATCAAAGAGAACCCCTGCATTCACACTGCTCTATGTCTTTCAAAAGGGATTTGGATTAAAAGGTAAAAGATTTTTGTAGCTCCTGCAGATTCTTCCATTTATGTCGAACATAATTTTAAAGGCCAGTTACCCAATCTCAGTATCAGCATGAGGATTTTCAAGGACCAAATATTCTTCTGACCAATCACTACGTAATATAAATCAACAGTTTAAGAGACACGTGAAATAACCGGGAAGTTTGCCAGTAAATGTTTAGCAGATCGATAAAATGCAATGTCGTTCTCTTTGCATTGGCAGCAACTGCCACCCAACTTTCTCATCCAGGAGGCAACAACGTGCTCTAAAGCTGTCCTCAGTTGTGAACTTGCAGGCAGAATGATGGACTGCATGGAGAGGTTTAAGAGTGGAGGCAGGACTATGCATATAAATCACTTCACCATAATCCAAAACAGATGAAAAGGCTGACCCAACAAGTTGCTCTCAGCAGCTCTGAGCAATCTTATTCTACAGAGTTCATTAATATGTTTTTAAAAGCACAGTTTGTCATGAAGCCAGGAGCCAGTGTGTTTATAAGAGGGTACCTTTTCAATTGGTGGTCCATTGAAAGTAGTAATATTCACTCTAATGTAATTGTTTGCCAGTTTTCTAGAGAACAGCATCCGATTTGTTTTATCTGAGTTTAACAATAATTAAAAATCAATTAACATTTGCTGTACAGCAAGAAATCATCACATATAATGTGACCAGGAGGTGCTGTTGAATATAAAATAGTGTCATCTGCATACAGGGAAATATTTACACCACGGTCATTCAGGAAAATTGGGAGTAACAGTAAACTGGATTTTCGACCATATAACTTTTGCTGAACAGTGACCCACTATGGTCACTAGTAGTAATTACAACAAGAGCACAGAGAATCATAAAGTTGGCAAACTTACTAATTTATGTCAGTTGTATGGTATTTATGCTAACATTGGGCACCATAAGCTGCTGGTCAGATCAAGTGATCTTGTATCTGCAAATTACACTGAATGTGCCAAAGTCTGTCATTTTATTTCAGATGGGTTCACCTTTTAATTCAAAACTGTGTTTTTCACCCAATTTCAGTGACTCAGATGCCAAGGTGAATTTAAAAGCTAATTTTCAAAAGCTCCAGTATATCATCCTGGATCTCTATGCTGCCCACATGGTGGTTTTGTTCCAAGTTTTGTTTTCAAATAAGAAATCCCCTTATATTTAGTTGTGTATAAACCAGAAGCAAAATTTTTGAGACTGCATCTGCAGAGGTTAAACTATTTTATGAGCACACGTGTCAGCACAGGCAGTAACATTAGACCTGTTTCTAATAAACTCCACTTTTATGCATCTCATATGAAATCTGTTGTCACATTTTTCAAGGCTTGGATACAGTTTTGGACTGGTGCTCGCCACATCAGGAAACTCTTCTTACTGTGCATGACTTAGTGTAACCCCTGAAGTTTGAGGCTTTTCTAAACTCTGCTTAATTTTACAAGCTTAACTGCACTGCCAAGAGGCTAGTTTCCATAGAATCATCTCAGTGCTCAGAAGACTGTGTGTCTGTGTGTGTGCACGCGTCTCTGTGTGTGCGTGCGTGTGTGTGTATGTGTGTGTGTGTGTGTGTACGTGTTTTCACAGGAACAAGGCAGCTCATCACAAGTGCCAATCTGGGGGCTGTAACCAATGAGGATGGAAATGAGATAAGCTACTTGCTAATCCGCCCACCTCGTTTGGGAAGACTCATCCTGGCCAATGACAGGAACCAGTTTGAGGAAATTAGCCGATTCTCACAAACACAGGTAATTACTTTGTCTGTGGGTGATTCTGAATGTGTGCGTCTGGCATATGTTCCTTTTAAGAGACGTTCAACTCATTTCCTTCCTCCCTCTTAAAAAGTATTTCGCTACGTTAACCTTTAATGGTAGGAAGAAGAATTTAATTGTAACAGTAAAAAAAAGAAAATATTTAAACAGAAAAGCAATAAAATGCATTACAACAAAAATGAATAAAAGCTTTGTGGTAAAAACCAAAGGAAAAAATCTTTTAATGGGATTTTTTCCTTTAATAATCACTTGCATTAAAGACGGGCTGCAAGTTCAACTATTAATCATTTTCTCTTTTTTTTCAAATAAATCCTCTTGACTTTAAGATTTAACATCCTCATTTTAAGCAAGTTTGTATTACTAAGCAGCTGCAGCAGTAAAAAGCACCCCAGTCGACCATCAAACAGACATATAAGAAGACATAATGCCCCTTCATTCTATAAAAATGCAGCTAATCCTTTCAGCACAGACTGGTGCTGAACAGCATTTACTTTTATCTGTGCGAGAGAAGTCAATGGAGTAACCTGAATAGAAAAGCTCATTCGGTCTGGACAAAAACCGGCAGCACTCAGTGTTCATTGAAATGACAGAAAAATGTCCTCACTAGAAAATCAGTGCCACTGCTCCTTTGTCCAAACACTTAAAAAATGACCCGCTGCATGGTAACATTTTCCTACAAAACAACATCTTGAGAAGTGTTCTGTCTGACTTCGCTACCAGACACTGTGATCTGTATTCTGCCTCCATAGCAACAGCCAGTTTTGGATTCTTTTGACGATGACCACTGTTTTTTATACTTGGTTTTACACCAAGCAGTATTAATCTTCTACATTTTAACAAACCTTAGCCATAAAAAGGACAAATAATTATTAAGAACTGTTTTAAGAGTCGTCAGATGGGTTTTTGGGAGCCCTGGTGAACCACCTGTTTACATTTTTAGGTCTGAACTTGTTTTAACTTTGCATATCATACCCCCCATTTCACTCTAGATTTTTTTGCCTCTTTATTGTTGACTATCAAACAAGTCAAAAACACCAAAAAAAAAGAGAGAAATAAGACTGAACTGGTAAAAAAAAATGTAATAATTTTGATATTAAAGATCCCCTAGTAGTAAAAAATGCTTTTTTTTTTCTTTGTTAACATGTCCATGTGGTGTTTTTATATGCTGGAAGACATACCAGCAGCTAAATAAGCAGTCTGCATAAGGACTGGGTATTTTTTCTTTGAGACTGTATTGCTAAGATGACCAACTGAAACTGTTACTATCTGCCTTTTTTTGATTACGTGATATATTTGTTACTGATTCTCAATTTAAATTCTAATTGTTCGTATTTGGGTTCCTGCTTAGAATTCAGATCGTAGGGGAGCTAGTGTGCTTGAGCTGCAGCTAATAGTCGAGGGGTAGGAGGATAAGGGGGTGAGGCCTACATAGAAAAGTACATTCGAGAAGAAGCAACAGTCAGGCAGTGCCGGATTATTCTCATGGGGAAAAAATCTAAATATGTAACTCTGAATCACAGTGAAGAGTTTTTAAAGGTTAAAAGGAACTTAAGGGGACTTTTTTTTAAAAAATGTACCGTCATCTCTTTTTAAAGAGGCTTTTGTTAATAATTCACAATCAGTTCAAATGTTATTCTATTCCATTAACCCCAAAGCTCTGAAACTACAGACTGAGCTGTTTTATCATCCAATTACTGGTTCTACACTGTCTAAATGAAGTTCTATAGTTTTACTCATGTACTGAAGTCTTTTCAACCTGCTGTATCCTTCAAACTCACATCATATGAGCCATGAACATGTTTCTCTTCTTTACCAGCAGGGGGCCTCGTTGAATATGACATTGTGCCACTTGGGTTAGGCTCAAGTGTGATGGACAGAGTGAGAGAGAACTGAAAGACATTTTAGCCACAGACCAAAAATTATATCTAAGAAAACCATTCAAGAAATGATTTAATTACACCAGCCCCTGTACAAATGGCAGCATAGCCTCACAATAAGGAGAAGTATGCCGTCTTGAGTATAGTAAAATGTGTTTGGTTTTTAATGGCTGACACCTACATGTTTCAGCAGACACACCCTTCATCAGGGTGCGGCTCTTTAATCTCAAAGAGTTCTTTGTTCAGTGAGTCAGTCATTTATGGCAAAGCAGCACTACCATTTTTCTTTATTTACTCTGACTACATACCCAAATATTCAGATTATTACGTCGGATAATCAAAAAATTACTGATGTCCTTTTTTAGGCTTTAATGGATTTAGTTCAGGATTATGAGATTGACAGTTTAGCTCCACGACACATGCAGCTGCTGTGCCTGTGGACGATTCAAGACTATCAGTTCATTTCCATTCCTGACATCTGACATGCGCTTGGATGAGCATGAGCACAGATTCCTTCCCTGTGAACTGCTCCGTTTGGGCTGTGACAGAAAATCTAACACTACGTCGAGCCGAAAACATGATTTGATCATTTGAGTAGTTCGGCAGTGTGTTTGTGTGTGCAAGCGTACACATTCGCTCGTGCACATTTGCGTATGTGTGAGTGTGCAAGCGAGAAAAGAGTTGAGCTTAGGACATGGTGACCTCAGAGAGCGAGCACAGGCCGTCACATTCCAGTTTCCAAACCCTGTATCCCAGTTCAGCTGAGCCAAACCACTGCTGCAGCCATTTGAGCTCCCATTTAGCTGTGGTGCTCACAAATGTCAGAGGGAAAGCAAGCAATAAAGTATTTAGCAAACTAAATGTCTGTCTTTGTCTTAAAATCACTCAAGTCAAAATAAGTTATCAACATGCGGTTGACTGTAGAAAGCCACTGTAAAAAAATATAGGTTTATATCGACTTTAGTTTTTTTAAATGAAAAATAAAACAAATTCTGCAAAAGTCAGCTGGAATAAATTTAAATACTGTCCAAGTTCCTTAAGTGGCAATACCAAGCTATGAAAATCTCAGGGTAAAACAAGCCAAAGATTGATTTTTGATCAGAGAGTAGTGAAATAACTTACCGTCCTCTGATGTTGTTTCCCCTGGTGCACAGCTGGAGTCAGGACTGGTCTACTATGAGCACCAGATACCTGAGGAGCCTTTCTGGGTGGTGAGAGACTCCATAGAGCTGACGCTGTCATCCCAACCAGCTCCAGACGTCCGTCACATCCTGCCCATCACCATCTCTTACTATGCTGCTCACAGCAACATCTCCTCACAGCTGTGGAAGAACAAAGGTAAAAGACTGAATGAGGGAGGAACACACCACTTATGAAAAATAAATGGTGTTTTATTTTTAAAATTAAACCACTCTAATAAACGAGCGTTTATATAAATGCCCTCTAATTTAGAATGATAATTAATTGGCTATGCATTCACACAGATGTTAGGAAGCAGAGCAGAGTGTCTCAGCCTGTGTTGTTCCACTAGAGGGCTCAAGCTGCACCATGCTTTGTTATTTATTTATAGTTATTTACCCTTTATTCATACAAGGTATCCTTTCATACAACATGCTTTACATTGCAATAATTCCAAAGCAGGACTAAGAAAAATATATAAGAAAAACATTTTCATTTATGTCTTGAGCATGAAGCATTGCCCCAGTAGGATTGACAGCTTTTTGAATACATTCAAAAAGAGGGTCCAGAGTTCGAAAAACAATCAGAAACTCCATATACATTTATTTGTTTATTTATTTCATAATATTCCACAGTGAGTTTCTCCATTTGTGAGATCAATGGAGTCATTGTATATAACACATGATCAGATATACATTGTGAAAATGGACACCCTGAAGAAGCTACAAGCTTATTAAGTAGGGGTCCTGCATCCCACCACCCATAACAATTAATGTTATTATTAGAAATAAGATGATACTTTTACATTGTTGAAATGTAGCTCAAAACGACTCATATGTCCGCAAGAAAAGAGAAAGAACAATAGTACATGTAGCTACATAAAACAACACTCTTTCACATGTGGTTCTTAGGAAAACGCAGCACTTCCATGTTCTGAACAATTACCGCATGTGCTTAGAAGACTGACCCATGCATGGAGAGAAAGTGGTAATCCTTGTAAATACTGGACCGCAATTTCAAACATTACTCAGAATCATGTGGAAGTTTATTTTGTCAAAGATGAATCATTACGGATTGTTAAAGTCCGATTAAAATCAGATAGACTTCCATTAGTGATATGCCACTGTGCTAAGAGGTTGTCGCTTGTTCTTTGCTTTAAAATATCTTTAAAATTATAAAGGCATTTAATATCCTGCTTCTAATGCTGCCAGAACAATAAGCCCTCAACTCCATCTGTCTCACAAAAGTAAAAGCCTACATCTAGTGTGCTGCACAAACCTAGCCAAACCTGAATATTAAGAATTTTTTGAAAATTAATTTGATGATTTAAAACGTCTTTTTGTTTTCTGTTTCCACTTAGGTCTGGAAATTGTGCAGGGCCAGAGGAAAACCATTGACAATACAATTCTTGATGCCTCCAACCTTCTGGCTAGTCTGCCGGAAATTCAGCGAGGTGATGTGGACGTGGTTTATGAGATTAAGCGTTTCCCTGATCATGGTCGTATCACTCTGGATGGTCAGGACCTACCCCGTAATGCCCCGTCCTTCATGCAGGAAGATGTAACTCAAGGAAAGCTGGAATATCTCCATGGTGACTCAGGGGCCTCCTTTGATAGCTTCTCTTTCAGGGCCCGTCTAAAGGCTGAGGGTCGTGGTGTCCCCTCACCTGCTGAGTCTGTGGTGCTGGAGGAGGTCTTTAACATCTCAATCAGACGTCGAGGCTCTGATCCCCCTGAACTAGTCACCATAGATATGCTCCTAGAGGTTCTTCAAGGCTCCATGACTATCGTGACCCAGAAGCATCTCAACACTCAAGATGAAGACAGTCCACCAGATGAGGTACACTTCAAGGTGACCAAAGCACCCAGAAATGGTCGACTGGTTGACTCGCTCACCAAGGATCCCATCTCTGAGTTCACACAAGAGATGGTCAATCGTGGGCAGGTGGGCTTCTACAGTGATGACAGTCTTGCAGATGGCTTTGTGGAATTCATTGTGTCCGATGGAGAACACCAAACAGAACCGTACACACTACACATTGGCGTCCTAGCTCGCACCCTGGTTCTGGACAAAGCTCCTGAGATCAAGGTGAAGCAGGGTGATGATGAGACCCTGGTGACTGAAGAGATGTTAAAGGCCACTACCGGGGGCCCTGTTGAGGAGGACATCCTTTATAAAATCACAAGTATTCCTAAGTATGCAGCTGTCATGGTAGACCGGCAGCCTACATCTGCTTTCACTCAGAAACTGATCAAAGAAGGTCGTGTCAGTGTCCGCTTTGTCAAGTCCACTTCACCTCGAGACAGTGTTGCATTTATAGCCCGCAGTCGGGCCGCTAATGTCTCCTCTGTCCTCAACATCACTGTTCAGCCTCTGGCCAACATTGCTCAGGATCCTCTCTTACCCCAGGGTGCCCTTGTCCAACTGGACAGAAAGCTTCTGGATGCAACTCCACTGGCCAACAAGACCAGAACCTCTCCCACATTTACTGTCATCCAGCAGCCAAGAGGGGCTCGTTTTGTGAGGTCTGGAGGTCCTGGTGCAGGTCAGCCAGTGGACTCATTCAGCCAGAAGGACCTGGATGAGGGCCGTGTAGCTATGGAGATCCGAAATAGCCCCTCTCGATCACGTGGTGGTGCCACTCAGGACGAGGCCCGCTTCCTGCTCAAAGCCCATGGCGTCCCTCCTGCAGAATGTGTGCTTCCCTTCCAGACCCGTCCTTACAATGCCTCTGGGGTTTACCCCGTCACCCTTCTGAGGATTCCCTCAGATGGCTCTTTCAAAGACAGTAATGATCTCCCTGGTGTCGCTGGGGTCCCACGTGTCACTCCAGCTGGCCCCCACTGGAATAGTGATGTGAACTGGCCCAATGGATTTGCCCCTACCACAGCGTCTTCTGATAATAACTCCCATGGGAAATCACGAGTTAGCCGGCGCAGCAACTTCTGGTCTATTCTCATCCCCATCCTTGTAGTCCTCCTCCTCTTGCTGTTGGCAGCCATCTTGGCCTACTACCTGATTCGTAAAAACAAGACGGGCAAGCACAACGTCCAAACGGCATCATCCAAGCCCAAAAACGGAGAAGTGGCCAGCACAGAAACCTTCCGCAAAACTGACCCGGCCAATAACATCCCAATGTCAAACATGGACTCCAAAGATGCAGACCCGGAGCTGTTGCAGCACTGTCGGACAACAAACCCGGCCTTGAAAAAGAACCAGTACTGGGTCTGAAAACACTTTGAGACAGGACACAGAGGGAGGTGGATCCTCAAGTGTTTGAAAGCCTCCTCAAACCATTCCTCTCAGTATTAAAGACCTCTTGCCACAGCAGTTTAAATGAAACTAATTTTTTGACGCCATTGTTTATTTACTTATCTCAGCATAACTGTGGACAAATTCTCAGGCAATGAAACACTGAATACTTATTGGCAAAGAAAGAGGCAGGTTCTTATCTTAGGAGGCTCGTGCCATGTCTATTTATTTTTTTATCATTCCTCTTTGTTGAAGGGCACAAATAAAGACATAAACATACAATGTGTTTGCAAAAAAAAGGTATTTTGGGTGTGCTCTGTTATTGTATTCCATATGATATCATAGGCCAATATTATTCATTTGAGTGGATAGGTAATTTAAAGTCTTGGTTATAGTTTGATTCAGCTTTTGGTTCGTGAGAAAAGTTGATGAGGTTGTACATAGGTGATGAGGTAAATATATTATCAAGAAGATGACAAACTGCCTCTCTGTTTTTTTCTTTATTTTCGATGTTTCAAAGGTACTATTATATGGCGTTTCTCAGTGCTAAATTCAGTTTCAAGGTGAACACTTACTTTTACGGTGAGAAATAGGTAAGAAGGTTGTTACCACTTTCATATCTCTGTGTATATCTCCTTGCCGCACGTTCCAACACTTAAACATGAGGCTACAGGCTAACTGTTTCCCTTGTTTTAAGACTTTATGCTAAGCTAAGCTCATGGTCTTGCGGCTGTAGCTCCATATTGAACAGTCAGATGTGTGAGTGGTATCAATCTTCTCATTCAACACCCTGCATAATAGCAGAAAAACATATTTCCCAGGAAGTACAACTGTAACTTTAACCTTATTGTGATAAAATTTGACTTTTGAGTTAAAAGAAGATGATTGAAAACAATTTGTAATGAAAACCTTGTTGTCACAACTTGCACAGGTTTGACTGAATTTAGCTCCCGGTCACGTCATCATCTATCATATGTTATTATTTCTGCGTGCTTCCGAAGTGCTTGTAAATATTCACTGGACTGGCACAGCACTGACCGCACAGCTACACACTACACCACCAGTAGACCACAGGCTGGACGATATTTCAGTAGTACTGGCCTTTAACACATGCATAATGGCTGACAGGCAGCGGTGAGGTCATCTCAAACTGGGATGTTTCCAGTTTCCGAGTCTGCAATTAAAAATTCATAAAACCTGATTGGTGCTGGGGTGGGAAAAAGGAAAAAAAAAAGCTCCACTGCTTAGGTTATGTCATTATCCGAAAACAGCGTCATTTTAAACACATACATGTTTAAAAAGACAACAGGAAGTCTTCAAAGCTATTTTTGATTTTAAGCATTCCACATTTAAGCTGAATATACAAACTGTTATATGTTGAAATCATGAGTTTTTTTTTACTCTTATGCTTGTTTTATATGTTCAAACTAAAAAGAGTGTTACTGTAAATCTTTAGATGCCTTTCATTGTCACTCTGGCCTGTTATCTGTTTTTTTAATGTTCAATGACGAACTTAAGGTGAAGTTAAAATGTGTACATTGACAAATTCAGATAACCTTTTTTTGATCCACTAAGGAAAGAAAGAAAGACTCAAACAACTGATTTTCTGAAAAGTGTTTGACTATTTGCTGTACATTTCTTTTCTCATACTGTATACCAATGACAGCTCAGTCTGTACTAGTCATATATTGAATATACGATAATGTCTTTGCAGCATTCATCCTCTATTGATTTTCTATTTTTGTAGCATTTTGGGAGCAGTAAATGTAATATTTTACAGACAGCACAGCGCTCTGGAAGTGATGTGTTTCAGGAGACTGTGTATTTCCAGTGACATTATCTCTTACAGATAGCCGACATAAAAAATAGGTTCCTCCTTCAGGATATCACATCCACATCTTACCTGTTTTATGTGTAAATATTGTGTTTTTGAGTAAGATACTGGGGCCTGATTAACATTTACAAATACGTTCAGTATGAACGCCATATTTAACATTGCAGATACATGTACATGTAACTGTGTTTCATTAGACTGATCAGCTATGGTGTGTGTGTGTGTCCGTGTGTGTCCATGTGTGTGTGTGTGTGTGTTTGTGCAGGTGCCCGTCACTCTTTTGTCTTCTGCTTACTCAAGGTTGAGTACATTGCAGAGTTTCATCACCACCTCCTCTCATTTTTCATTATTTATTGTTGCTGTCAGTCCCCTCACATCAACTCATATTCAAGTCATGTCTATCTTTTGAGAGATGAAACTGTCGTCTGTAAACTTCAGGTGCCTTTAAAGTTAATAGTAATATGCAATGTTTGGTTTCTGGAACAAAAAGAAATGTCATTTAAAGCTGCAGTATGTCTCTGAGCTTGTTCTCGGCACTAATGGAAATAAAATGTTCATGCAACAAAACCCGTGTTTATTATTTTGTGTGTGACTTTTGCTGGAATTATACTTGTCCAGGCTGTGACCTGCGGTTACCCATAAGACCTCTCTTTCATATTTCAATGGCTGTAATTAATGGCTTGCACTCTTGCCTCAACTAAGAAACTATAACAGTTAGAACATTACTGCAACACTGGCCTCTCTACACTGCCTCCTGCTGAAGTGTAAAGTGAAAAATATATACATAAAAGTTTAGTTATTAGTAAAAAGAAAATTAAAAAAAAAACTGTGAATTTCTGAATTGCTGAAAATCTTCCAGTTTGGCAAACCAAAGCCTGCTAGTTCATAAAATCAAAGAAGTCTGTGCATCTTTGCCACTAAACTCCAGAATATTTTATTCTTTTTAATGATTAAATATTTCAAATCAAATGATTTAATTCTGTTTTGTTGCATTTATATCTGCTTGTTTGATATTTCACGATAAAGAAGTTCACATTAACTTTTGTTTTAAAAATGGTAAATAGAAAAACATCATTTTAGCTCTAAAATTGTAACAAAAGTTCTTTTTAGCTTTAGAGGTTGCTCTTACTGCCATTCAGTTATTGCGAGTTTATTCTGCGGACTGCTTGTATATTACCTCTGAAGTGTTGATGTATTTTATTTTGTTATAAAAAGAAAAAATTATATATATTGTGTTGAAATGTAAACCAAATGTATGTATGTATAATATCAAAGTAGACTGGTGAAAAACAAAATGTCCAGATTGTACATTTATATACTAGTTTTAATTTGCCAGGAATGGTATTATAAATATAAACAGAAGACATAAACATTAAAAGGAATATGTTCCGAGGTAAACACAGTATATTCTCTATGTCCTCGTTATACAATAATAATAATAATAATAAACGAAAGTGTAGTATCTTTCCCAGGGAAATGCCTTTTGTAAACTTCCCTTCCTCTTTAGAGCTGTTCTGACTCCTTGTGACCACCAGATGGTGTTAGGGTGCTAGCAGTTTTTACAGAAGCCAAAACTGTTCCTGAATTTGTCACATTTCAGACTCTCTCTCCTTCCGTCATTCTTTCCAGTGAATGGCCTTTCCTTTCGGTGTTTCTTTCAGCTTATTACATTCTGTCTGCTCCGTCTTCTCCTGGGTCACTGGCTTGCCATTGGTCCGCCTGCGCTCTGTTTTGAATGCTCGTCCTGCAGGTTTCATAAGCTGCTTGGCACAGCTGTTCCTCCACATGTGTCTCCTTAGGTCATAGTCTCTGAGCAGCGCCGTGTGCTGAGGATGACAGGACTCAGGCTGAACTGCATTTTGAGACCAACGCAGCAGGCATACTGTATTTCAGCGTGTTTACCAGAACTTTTGCTGTGAACCTAAACATAAAATCTAATAAAAATGTGACCGAACAGAAAATGAAACATTCCAAAAGCATGACAAGGAATCTGAAATTCAGTTTCAGTATCGCTCACAGCAATGTTGACTGTCTGGTTGTGCCCATCCGATTCAAAATCTAAAATTAAACAGAAACTAAAGGGAAGTCTTTCAGCAAATGAAAGGAATTTAATCGCATGAAGATGAATGTGGTGCATGTTTAAATGGCACATACAGGGAATCTGGTATGTTGGAAAATAAAGCCTGAATGGAACTTCCTTCTCTTTGGCTCACCTAAAAGAAATAGCTATGGTTACTGGCAAAAGTGAAAGTTTGATCTGAACATCTGTAGAGACACAGATTGTTCATTAGAAGATGATTTTCTTCTCCTGATGCTGAGTGAACACCTCCCACAGATGTGATTTACATGTCAGAGATGGATGTTTCTCTTTAACCACAGGATCGAGATTCTTGATCTGAACTGAAATGTGTTTCTTCCTGCAGGACTCCTCCAGAATTAGGAGCCACTGATTGGTGAATGTTATCCAGCATGAGTTTGGAACGAGCTGACTCCTCCTTTCCCCCAGAAGACCAGCAGGAATGAAAACACACAAGACAGGGAGGAGGACCCATTCTTGAGATACCATGAAAATAAGTGCTTGAACTCTTCAACTGTGAAAATCCAGAACTAGAAAAAGTGTCACATTAGATTTTTGTCCTCTGTGCAGTTCCAGTGCACAAACACTGTTTTAAAAGCTTGCAGTTGAAGGAGCAAAATCAACAAGGCGTGCCAAAAAGTGCATGATATGGTGACAATCTTCGTCCTTATCGATCAAAATAAGGGATCATATTCTCCTCATCTGTTAAAACCTTCACCAGTCATGGAAAACCTCTTCCAGATAACCTAAGTGACTTCAAAATGAAAGCTTCAAGCAATTAAGTCAGTATTATTTCCAGGGTCTTTGAGTTTAAGGATATTAGTTTGCTCGTTAACCTTCGATATGAGTCTGAGCTTGCTTGTGTTGACTTTGGCTTTAGCTCTTACAGACTGGCTCTGAGTCAGCCTCAGTAGAAGGGACATGCTTGTTTGCTTTGGACTTTACTTTGCTATATTATCTACAGACTCAATCGGCCCTCCATATTAAGTGGCATGCAACAGGACAAACCTCCAGAGGCTGGATATGTTCCGGTGCATGCTGCTCGCACCCTCCCCCGGCATCTCCCACTTCAGCGCAGAAAGTCACAACCTGAAAATAAAACCTCGCAGCATCACTGCTGTCAGTTTCAAAACTCCAGTGAGTCGCCTTTGCTCTAATTGATGCGGTTATCCACAAGGGCCTGTTTGCTCCCATTCTGGCAACATAGCTGGTGTTAAGCTGCTCCGCTCCACTTCTCAGGGATCTCTTGTCAATCACACAGAGGGGGCGGTGCTGTGGTATTATTATTTAGATTTTCCAGCTGATGAGTTTAGTATCAATCAAACCACTGTGTGCCACGGGATTTGGTTAGCAGGAAAAGAGTGGCACCAGCTGCAAATCAGATGCTTCAGTGTTGCTTGGTTCATTAACAAGCACCAACTAAACCTTGACAACCACTTACCTATTGATGCAAGGTCTTTCGCTTGCACCCTCAAGATGCAACCCTAAAGAAATTGCAGAGGAAAATGCACACTCTTTGCATTGTCTGTAATGCAAGTGAAAGAAACTGAGATCCCAAATGTAAGTAAGTTGATATTATGGACAGATTTTCACTCTCTCCTGCAGTCAGAGGGAATGCTAATAAGTGAGAGGTGTGAAAAGCTTGCATGCTGCAGTAAACTAAAATGCTCCAAGCCAAACTAATTCCTACTGATACACTGTGCATGCACTGTAAGTATCCTCTGACACTCATATTAAACACACCAATGGTCTGCATTCCCACACAGCTGTCAGAGGAGGCTGGAGGTGGGTCCCCGTGGCCATATGTCGGGGTCAGGAGAGCAGTGTAATGTGTTGGGCCGGGGCCAGAGCAAGAGTCAGGCCTGTTGCTGCAGTTGGTTCTGAGAAAAGAAAGGCCTTTCAGTCAGGAGGACGCACACGGACAGCTGGAAGAGAGATAACGGTGGTGGTTTTTGTTGCTGCCTGAATGGCCTGCTGCCCGCTGTACAGTGTGGGTGACATAAAAACATTTTTATGATGCTAGTTGTTATATCATCTATGCCTTTATGCAAATCAGAGCGGCCTGCAGCTCTACTTTGAGCTGCAGGCCGCTCTGTTCAACTGTCTGAAAGGATTATAGCAGGTGGACGGTGGATAGCAGCAGGTATTAGGCTGAGTGTCACTTTAAGGTCACTGTGCTATTGTACAACAGGAAGATCAAAGTGTGCTTCTCCATGAGACCGCCATCTTGTTATGACCTTGTTGAATATCTTAACAAAATGCAAGGATTAAGCATTTATCTATAATTATCCTCATGACTGACTAATCCTGATAAACACTTAAGCCTGAATATCAGCATGACAGTGACCAAATGCCTTAACTTTCAGTCACCTAATTTTACAGCCTTTCCTATCACCCAGCTGTTCTTTCTGGGGAAATTTGAGCTCTGCAAAGTATTAAATGACACAAAATGGAGTTCAAGAAGAAAGGAGGGACAGGAAGGGTGACGTAGCCTGTGTGACAAACCTAACAAGACCTCTAGATTGGCTGCATTGTGTTGTTCTGTGCTGTGACACCCCTGGATACTGGAGTTTCTGTGCCTCCCCTTGTACCATAACCGCTACATTCCATTCACAGTGGGCTTCTTATACCATGTAATTAGATTTAACCCTTTACAGGAAAGGTCTCATAGAATCTCACCATAAGGGGAACATATTTTGTGGCTGTTACTTTACAGTTAGCTACTCCGAGGTGCAACAAATAACCATTATATTTCCCTCAAAATGTTTCTGAAAGGAAATACTTATGCTGACTTAGTATCTCAGGTTCTTTTTAAAAAAACTGTCTTCGGTCTTGGGATGTAAGATCATTTGCCTCATAGTTTGAGTTGCATGAGAAATGTGAATTTCTTATATGCCCACCTGTATGATCCAATGGAAAAGTCAGTAAAATTGATAGAATATCCGAAGCATCCATCCATCCATTACCTATACACCACTTAATCCTCTGTAGGGTCAGGGTTGGAAAAAATATCAACAAAAAGCAATGTCCTAGTGCTTCATTATACCAGCAAATAACAAAGAATATGTCCACTCCATTGTCTGTGTGTGAAACAACAAGGTGTATACAATGCAAACATAGACTGTATATAAAAGGAAGATGTAGCATCCAGGTCTAAAACATAAACCCAAAGTAAAAGTGGCTTAAGCCTGCATTCTTTCCAAAGGCCAGCAGGCAGCAGCTACCCTGGCAGTAAAAAGAAGTCCAGTTGTACAGAAAATTTTCAGAAAATGACCCTATTTCTCCGTTGATTTGTTACCTCAATTAATTGTTTTTGTATTGAGTTCATGGTCTCAATGAGGAGTTTCACATCTTCTTTAATACAGCATTGTGCTCATCTGGTAAACTGTGGTTCCATTTAGAGTAAAATGAACAATAAAGCAGGGTATGTTTTAGCACAGGGCTACCTTGTGATTGACATGTCACTACTGTATCTGCATGTGTAGCGTCGTAAAGTTCTCGGTCTGATTCAAGCATCGCTCATCACGTCTGGTTTCAACAAACCAGGATGGTGACAACCAAATTCCAAACCCAAGGATTCAAAATGGTAGTCCACAAACCAATGGGTGATGTCACAGTGGCTGCATTTATCTTTTATATACAGTCTATGGTTGCAAAGACACGTTCTAAATCCAAACTGCACCAGAGGAATATACATCAGAGGGAGAAGCAGCCACAGATGATGATGTCTGCACATCTCTAATCTGATGTCCTGACAGATGTGGTAGGGGCTGAAGTTATGCTTTTGCAACTTCATAACACACTATAATCTGATAGCTGTAGTAACCATCTCACTGAACTTGTATCACATATGCAGTGATGTTTTTTTATAATGTGCATCATTTTATGTACATTTCTGCAAGCAAACTAAGTTGGGAAGAATCTGTATGATTTATGGACAGTCCATATAAGTTGATGTGTGTGGAATCCACTTTCACACACACCAATCAGCCACAACATTCTGACCACTGACAGGTGAAGTGAATAACATTGGTCATATTGGTACTTTGTGCTGTTCTGCTGGAAAACCTTGGATTTTAACATCCATGTTGATGAGACTTAGACACCCAAATAAACATTGTCCCACAACAAACACACTCCCTCATGCAAATGGAAATCCCAAACGTCACTGGCCTATCCCCTGCAGGAAAATGCACCCCTCCACATGGAAAAAACATCAAACAACCAGGAACATGTTGAGGAACAGGACAAACGCCCAACATGTTGATTTGACCTCCAAACTTCCTACACCCCATTGTGATCAAACATCAACAGGATGCAGTGGAACAAGTTTGATTGACGGAGGCCCCACTGCACAAGCCAGATCACCCAAAGGATCCAGTGCCAACGTCCTGGTTCCAGACCCCATAGGACACCGTGAGAGATCCTCTTGTCCATGTCCAATGGTTCAGAGCATTTTTGACCACGTAAGGGGGACCAACACAATACTAAGCAGGTGGTCATAAAGTCATACCTGATTGGTGTATGTGTTTTAACATGAAGAAAAAACTAGGAGACGATTTCTCAAATTTAGCCTGGACACAGTGGGAATCAACTAGCCTGGCACAGTCCGAATTTTTTAATCAATATTTTTATTGTCAGTGGCTTTAATGACTCTCTCTATGTGAAAAGGCTTGTTCTTGGAGGTGACAGATAATTATCTCTCACCTCTGAAGTTCCCTTCAGCTATACAAAGCTTCAGAGTGTCTGTGCTTTGGTTTTCCCACCTGCAATTTCGAAATTTAATTGCGTTTTCACTGCTTTCATCTACTTAGTTTCATGCAGCTGTGTTCAGCCGAAAAGGCTCCAAGCTTTTGTATGCTGCTCAGCAACAAACAGCAGACGGACAAAGCTTGTGACTACTGTAGCTGGGGGATAGCAGTGAAGCCTTTAGCAGCTGAGGAGTCATATATTTCCTTTAGAAATTGGTAGAGAACAAAAAACAGTGCTTAAAGGAAGTGGATTTCAAACTTTGCACATAAAGACGATTCCAAATGAAAGTTAATGTAGTTTTCTATTAGCTGAACATGTTTATATAATAGGCAACTTTCTGCTATTAAATTTGAAATATGAACCTTCTACAAGTCATTAACATGTCAGTTGTGTTTGTTTCCACTGGATCCAAGTACCAGAAATGTTGTCATTGCAGGTTTATGTAAAATATTCCCAAAGGTTACCGGCACCTCTACTGCGAGCGCCACAAATGGAAAGATGAAATTGATGAGTTGTGAATTTATGAGGGTTATGCGCTGGAACTTTTTGTTGTGCAGGTAGAGTGTTTTTGGAAGTCAGCTCCTGCCAGTGTTGCTATGGTCCTTCACCGTACAAGAAAACACAAATACAGCCATGAATGTTACCGTTTCCCTGGTTTTCTCCACACAAAAAAAAAGGTTGGCTGCTCGTGTTTCTTGTCCAATCTGTCATTTTAGCAACATACTTCCAAGATAATTATTTAACTTGGTGACTACAATGCTATTATTACTGATAAGAACAACAAACTAAACCACAAAACATTGGAGGTACATAGGAATTTCCAAACTGTTGGACATCAAGGTATTAATCACTGTAACTCTAGTTAGATGTTGGACCATGGCAGCTGATTTTCCTACATTAAAATTAATTAACTTCACGCGATCCATCCTTCAGCTCATCAGAGGCTCCCACTGGCAGGACTCTTCCCCTGGGGGCTGCATAGACGCCAGCTTGCCTCTGAAGCCATTGCAAGGCTTTGGTTTGTGGCCGGACCAGAAGAGCAGATGATTCCTCGGAGCCAGCATCGAGCAAAGACTTTCACCCTGCCCTCCTCTGTGAGAAATGCACTATGGTCAACCTGCTTTGTTACTCCCACTGGCTGGACCACTATTGTCATGGAAATCTCTGTTTTGTTTAGTGCGTGTGAGAGTGTGTGCATGTGTCTGTAATACCCTGCAGTGGGGTGGGACAGACTACAGAGAGCCAAGAACAACAGAGTGCTGGTCTAACGTTGCCTCCCACCCTCCTTTCATCCCTCCCTCCACTGCACCTCATCTTCCTCCCCTCCCTCACCGCCCTCCCTCCATCGTCATCCGTCCCAATGCTCTCAAAAAACCACGAAGAAAAAGCTCAAGAGTCTGGACGGGGCAGGAAATCAGCAGGGTGGACCCCCGTCACCCCCTCCCTGAAGGCTGTAGGGGGGGGATCAGGCCTTCACATTTGGGCTGCACCATCGCTCCGGCCAGCTGATGGGGTGGAGCTCTGCCTCCAGGGTTTATTGTGTCATGACATGCAGCATGGAAACAAATTGCATCAGTTTAAATGCACACATGTCTGAAAAATGCAAAACAGGCTTCGGTTTCTTTGCCTCACCGGAGAAAATAAAATTATTCCACACAGTGATGATGTTCTACATGCTGGCAGGCACTTGTTTCTGCAATTTGCCAAACTCTCAATCCATGTTGTTTTTCGAAGATGGGTTCGTGATTGAGGGGGAAAGTTGCGCGAGTTCCTCCTGTTGATTTTGGAGAATGAACGTACCAAAGTGTAACCTGACCAGAGGAAGTGTGGTCCTGAGGTGGGCCTGAAGGTGTGTGAGCAGGGTGAGGCGGTGGTCAGATGGAGACAGGGCTGGAGCTCGGCACACACACAGAGACATGGTATGCGAGACCCGACTGGGAAGTTATTTTAAGGGTGAGCCCTTCTGGAAATTCACTCAGTGCTGTCTGCCTCCACTGCTTTTCATCACGGTTGTTGCTCGACGGGCCACCACGTAACATCGCGAGCCTTACAGTGGGTGGAAAACTGTGTTACTTAATCAGAATTTGAAGCACTTTGCAGTTTGGACGACATATCAGTTTACCAAATAATGGTGGCTTAAAGCTCAGAACAAATGGTAGAATCCGATGAAAACACTCTATTAGCTGTAAATACATGTCACAGTTATTCAAGCAGAGCACTACACAGCCTGTGAGAACAGCTGTAGAGTGTCTCCCAGTGGCTCCAGTGCTGCTTTGTCATGTCTGAGAAAATTACTCAAGTGACCACTCGGATCATTTTGACGTGACTTTGCAGACAGTTTAAACAAACCTTTAAGAAGACAGTGTTCTCTGCCACTTAGAGGCTTCAGTGTTCCCATTTGCACACAACATTTGTGAGTCACCTAAAAATGTTAGCAGCTGTCCACTAACACATCCAGCTGATACAGAACAGAATAAGCGTTTTACTTATAATGCTTCGTGTTTCTGGACATCTAATGCAAATCCATAATTCACTCCCAACTTAGCTTTGTTTTGGTCTCCACCAAAAATCTGGCAGCTAAACCCTGGTCTACAGTCACCAGCTGCTTGCTTGTTTTGTCTGCCTGCATTTTTGGTGCTGGGCAGGTTGTGTATGGTGGTTTTACTCACAGCCCTTTTGATCAAAGCAGCTGCTGATTGTTGCTGGAAACTGTTCTCACAGTAAAATCACAAGCAACAAACCAGAACATGGAGCTGAAAGGTGCTATAAAGGTCTTTAAAAGGAGCTTACTGACTACTGCAGCTTTAGACACTATAGTGTTGTATTTACTCTGTGTATATCAAACTTGATTTAAAATGCAAAACTTAACCAAACATATTTAAGTCTTCTCATTCACTTATTTCTTCTGTCATGTTAAATTTTGATACACACCTCTGTAAAAACACGGTATCTTCATATTTTATACTACTAAGCACATGCATGGTAGGTTGTTTTCTACTTTCAATATTTGGAGAAATGATTTAACAAGGGACAGAACAAAATGATAATACCAAAAGAGATCTCATTGAGCAACAACTGTTCAATAAGGGAACAGAAAACTGCTTGTTTGCAAAAAGGTGAGTGGAAAACATGTGACATCAGAGTAACAAATGCTACATTTTCTGCCCATGTGTTGAGAATTATCATGCATGTAGTGATACCCGGGCTATAAACAAGGTGTTATATATATTCTTCACATCCAGAGCATGAAGTATATACAGCACTAATTTATGGTCTGGTGTTCTCTTTGTTATAGTATGTGTACTGTTGTCATGATCTAGGTAATCTAAAGACCTTCATCTAAGGCCTTCAGAGAAAAAGTTGGTTGAAAAGGATGTGCAGAGATCCCCAACTGTCCTTCCACTGTAAGGAAAATCATCTGCAAGCGGTGGAGATTTCAAAAGACGACCCTTTTGTTCAGTACTGTCCACCCCAGAAAATTCAGCAGACTGTTCCCAAAACCCAAAAGTCCATCACAGGATCTGCAGGTAACTCGGAAACTACAGGTGTCCGAGTGCATGCATGTACAATCACAAAGAGATTGAACAAAGTTAACCTAGCGAGCCAGGAAAAAGTCTTTGCTGTCCAAAAAAAAAACCCTTAAGAACAAAACAACAGTTTGTTGGTGAACATACAGTCAAAGACCAGGCTTTTGGGATTAATTTGCTCTGGATAGACGAATGAAAGATAAAGCTTAAAAAAAAACTCATACCCACTGTAAAGCTTGGTGATGGAAATTATAAGTTTTGAGGTTGTTTTGCTGCCTGGGCAATTTGAAGTCATTGACCTGACTTGATTAAACCAGAAGTGAACCTTTCAAGAAGGTAATGATCCTAAGTACTCTATTAAATCTACCAAGGAATGGTTCAGAAAGAAGAAATACAGGGTTATGGAATGACCAAATCCAAAATGTCCAGATTTAAATCCAACTATCATGTTGTGAGGGGATTTCAAAGGGTATTACATGTAAGAAAACCCCCAAATACCTGGCAACTGAAGGAGTTTTGCCTTGAGAATGATCAAAAATTCAGAGACCGATGGACAATTATGCAATACATCAAGAGGAAGCAAGTCATGCCAGTTTCTGATGCCAAGGGTGTAGTCACTTTCCCTACAGAAGAACATTAAATCTGTTGTTATATTTGTTGCATAAATGATTGAAAAAGCTCATTTGCTGAGTACAGAACCTTTACCTGCTGTTTCATAGAAAATCAAATGTTTGCTTGTCCTAATGTGTCCAAGAAAACACCAGTTTCCAAAGGATTGTTCTTTTGTTTTCAGACGACTGTATATTTACCTTATGGTGAAGACTATAAACCAGCCATCCTCATTTCTAGCATGACATCACTTTGTTTTGCCACTTTGCATCTCCCAAGGAAGCAGTGTGTCCTTTTCATGAGAGTGAACTGTAAATTAACACTTCTCCTAGAGCTCTCTTGACATGACAAACACCAGGAATGTGACTTGTTTACCAAGTGGGTGGATGTTTTCATTGCTAGTGTGGCAGATTCACTGGGATCTGTCTAATTGCTGGCAACATCTGTTCACAGTTTAGTCTCCAACCATCCAGGAATGCTTGCCGACCACAGTCGGAGGAGGGAGCGTGGGGGAAGAGAAAAAAACACGAGCTGCAGACTGAAGGGGAAACATTTTGGCAAGCCTCCATCGCCAAACAATCAGGGCAGAACTTTTTTTTCTCTTATCTAGTTCCCTTCGCCCTGTGTTTAAGCTCTGACATTTGCACAGGGCGTCATGTGAGATACCAGCGTCAGCCGGTACACTCCAGCATCGTATGCCACATTCTTTGTGTGCACAGTTTGATAATGCTATCAGGGACTTACATTTCCCTACTTAAAATCTCACCTTTGAAGTGCCCGTTTATTAAACTCTGTCCATTTCCTTGGGCTGATAAAGCTGTGTTACACTTCTGGGCTGAGCTGGTGGATGTTTACCAGTGAAATCCTTGTTGTTTTCATTTTTTCCCCACAAAATCGATGTTTGTGTGTTAATTCCATCTGGTAATGACAAAAAAGGAAAATGAAATATTTCACACTGCTCCACTTTTAATGAACACTTAACTCTCAGATGCTAACAGTCAGCTCTGCATTTTTCTCTTCTATTAATTATAATAATGCAAATAAGAAAAACATCTCATGCATTGTTCATACCAAAATCGTTCTTCTCGTTCACTTTGACCCGCTGGCTGCTAAAAGAAAGTAGATTTTTGTTGTTGTCAGACTTTATGTTTGGCGATGGATGTTTTTGACAGCGAGGGGATTCCAGAATTTCATTCCAACATCAGATATCCATCATTTGAAAGCAGAGACACACTCTTACCAAAACAGCGCGGGCAACGGCAGTAAAACTCTCTGGAAACATTAAGCAATACGTACTGTACATCAGGGAGCAGTGAATCACTATGCATGGATGTCTGTGTTGTTGGAATAAAACCCTTTAGTCACGCCTGGCGGTTTAATTTCTACAGTCCGATGTTAGTTTTTCAGTGTTGACGTTCGCTCTGTCCATTTCACGGACAGATTATACAGTCCCAGGGTTGACTGAGGCGGGGGGACAGTTTGGTATGAGGCAGCCTGACCAAACTGTGTGTATGGATGGCTGACGCTGTCATAATTAACATTCCAGTGTCGGTTTAATAAGACAACCACACATCTCCCCTTATCTCGTCCTCTTAGATTGAAAGTGATGGTAAGAATTTTTATCAGCCTGTGCAACCAAAACACTTCTGCAGGAGTTCATCGATCATTATGACTGACCTGATCTTTATGTTTTTCTTTGGCCAGTTGCTCAATGTTTTTGGATTTCAAAACTCTTTTTTTGGCCTGCATATCAAGCACAAAACAAAACATCCTTCCCACTTGTAGCACTTCAAGTTGCAGCACACAGTGTTACAATGAAGTACTACCGCTCCAGCTGCAATCAGTCAATTTTGTTATTATTTGCTGATTATTTGTGCATTGTGATAAGTTTTATCTTTCTAATGCAAATTGGCCACTGGGACCCCTAAATTTAAAAAAAAAATCATGTCTAATTTTCCTGCTATGAAAAGTCAAAATATCTGCTGTGATATCTGCTGTGTTCCATTTATCTCAAATGTCGGAAGTCAGAGCCAGGAATGCGTCACACCCCAGTTGACCTTGTTCCAGTACAACAGAGCAGAAAACCAGGACGCACGCCTCCAGGAGAACCTTTGTTTTAACATTAGCCATTGCTATGCTTAACTAGTTGATATTAATATATTATGGGGCCATCAGACACAAAACGACATGTGCTGCACTAGGGGTTGGGTTCAGTGGGGGAGTTGAGAGCGCAAAAAAAGGCAAAGTTTTCAGAACTGCTAGCAGGAATGCATCACTACGTCAATGACATGGTCTGTATGAAAACTATGTCTTTACCAAATTACCTTAATTAAGTCTGTAGAGCAACTGACATATTAGCCATCTACAACAAGCTGCAAAACTGTTCAAACACACCTAAAGGGCCAACTTGGATGGGAATCTGTTGCAAGATACAGTCGAGTTTTCCTGGATATGTCTTGTTAAAAATGCCATCTTGTGTCATAATTCGGGGAAGTCTGATGCACACTGTTCCTCTGTTTTGCCAATGAAAATATTAGGTTTCAGAAGGCCGTTGTCAAGTTCTGTCTGAAGGCTCTATTATGCAACATTTTGCACATACAAACCTTGGAATAGCATACTGTGAGTATGACGGATTAAATAATGAAATGTGAGACTGATTTTATGTCTGAGGAACAAATAAGACAGAAGTGCTAATAAACAGTACGTTACTACAGCTTTCACTACTGTTGATGAGCTGAGCAGCCATTTTGAATTTTGAGACCAGATTAAGTGAGTTTCTTCTGAATTTCTCACTTGGAAATCCAACATCAGTTGGCATCCTGGTTGAAATTTCTAACTGAGAACTCATAAATTTCAACTTCCCACCATAAAGTGTACTCCACAGTTACCAATGCCGCACCCCTTAAGGAGTCATTTAAGTGCTTATACTTGCCTACAAGTTTCTGCCATATCGTCCACTGTACCTAAACAGATACAGCAGTTCATCCTCTGTTCTCCGTTCTGTTATTGGATTAATTTACATCCACTGACTGTGGGCTTCTTGCCGGACTCTGTATCTCTGACAGTAACAGAGATGCATTCTCTTCAGAATTTCAGGTGTCGTTCCACTACCTGGCATTTACAGGCTGTCTTACCTGGCTATTTATGAGCACTTATCAGTTTGTTCAATGTTATTATAAACCAGTTATAATCAATAATTTTTTAATAATGTATCCAATGTTAATGTGACAGATGAACTGACAAAAAGAGATCATCTAAATCTGAAAACATTTCAGCTAATAGAACTTTTTCACTGCAGTAATTTAGCAGGTGTAAATGTAAACAAGTTAAATGACTACATTCCATTCAGGTGAGCTAGTCCAGGATCCTCATGTTGTGCATCTCGCTCAATGGGATACTTAATGGAACTGAGCCATCGTTAACCAAATTTATGTCTTACTGTCATCAGGCAACTGTTTTTAGTTAAATAAAGCTCTAAAAAATCCACTGAGCATCAACTGATCAGCACCAGAAACACACATACAGTTTAGCGTCTAACTGGTGGCCATGGCGAAGCATTTAAGCAGGATTTATGGTCTGTCTGAACTGCATGTGGGATTATCAGATGGATCAGATCCCTGTTGTGGCCTTTCAGAATAACTATTAACACATTTGATGCCCAGTTCCAAAGAATCCAGCTGAACTCGTTCTGAGAGCCCACAGCCCAGCCGTCAGTGGCTGGAGACACAGATGTTTCCCTCAGGAGTTGGTGGAGACCAAAAGCAGATCTATAAGTGAATCAAGTCAAGGAGGTTTGAGGTGTGTTAATATTGAGCAAGAAGAGTTTCCTGTGAAATTGACAGTTTGACACTTAGTGCACTTGGTTTTCATCACCACAAACAGCCAACATGCCTGTTTTTAACCCCACCAGTCTGTACAAATGTCAGCCGCAATCACTGTATTCATACATTCTCAGCATGTATGCGGAGTCTGCATGTATTTACTGTATGTTTGTGCGTAAATTCAGACTGACTAATCTCACCAGGAAACCCAGTTCAGTCTTTTATTTTCTTCCAGACCCTTTTCCTTTTCCCATGTATGTAAATTGCCTGGGTGGAGTCGCTCACATCCACTCACATCTGTCCACTGCCTATGTGTCTGGTTTTCCATTTAGTGTATATGCATGCAAGGTAAGTAAAAACAAGCAGATGGTTCCTGACTGCATTTGTCAGAGTTGGTGCTATCAAATACCAAGATACACCCAGTTTTTGTCAGATGATCCATAAACAGAGACTCAAACTGGGGTTATTTACTTAACAATGGCTACAGGGATTTCCAGGGGAGAATTTTCCCCAAGACTCCACAACTGAGATAATGAGATGAAGACTTACCAACAATAGTCACTGGACACTGAACCATCTCTGTTGTGGTTTAGTGGGGTTAGTGTGGGTTTAGTCTTAGAAATCAGAGAGATGCAAATATGTGCCAAAGGTTGTGTACAGTTCAGTCTTTGTCATGAAACTCGCTGGAGATTCCAACAAAACACTGGAAACACCAACAGAGAAGGGAACAAGTGTCACTTATTTGTGTAGGAGAAAAAAAGAGACCCGTCGAGAGAGAGGATGGCAGAAAACAGGGTTCTGGATCGGACAGTGAAGATAATGGGTTTTTTCGTGGCTTTTGTTTCCCAAAGCAGGAATGTTGTTTACAAGGATTGGACAGCGTCTCAGGAATGCAGCCTGTGTTCTGAGGAAATGGATGTTGTCTCCAGAGGGAACTTCTACAGCCTGACTGCAGACTCAGAGGGGAAAGGTTGACAGGGACGAACTCTGTGTGTAGCACAAGTAGATTGTTCCAAAGGTCCTTACAAACAGAAAAAGCATGCCTGTTTGAATACATACTGTAGGACCTTCCATTTCTGTGGAGCCCAGAGAAGAATAGGTGGTTAGAAAATTGCTGTTAATGAGCAGCACTGCTCTAAATTTCTCTGTAACTCATAGGGTAGTGAGGAGTCCTCACAGAGCCCGAAATCCCACACTTTTATGGCTTGGTGCCTTTTATTGAGGTCAATTTTAATGTTTTAATTTCTTCCAGATTTAATGTTTGGGTGGTTTTACTGTGCTTTTGGTATCTCGGCTGCCACTGAATCATACTTGTAGCAGTCTTAAATGATCTTTTCTAGCACTGTGACTTACATCTTGACTTTATTTAGTATACTGCACACTGAAGCATTTTTAATATGACACGTATTACAAGTTGAGGGACGTAACTAGCTCAGCAAAGCCTATTGCATATCCCAACTCTACAAAATACTTTCTTAATATGTTCTTGATCTTTCTGTGTTTTTCACTGCATTTGATCAAACCGGGTGTCTGATGTATTATGCTGTGGCATTTCATAACATTTTCCTATCACCTTTCAAGCCAACAGGATGTGATTATTTAATATTCAGAACACAGATCTTGGACAGAGTATCACTTTAAAGCAACTCAGGTTGGCAGTCATGTGGGAACCTGCAACTCCTCATCATTTCAGCAGTTCATTAGATGAGCAGTCTCTGGCTGTTTAGAGGCCTTCAGGTTGCAGAATGTGATCTGAAATTTCCACAAGTGGAAATCGTTTCTGTTGCCAGCATTCACAAAGATTCACATCGAAGCTGTCTTCCCGACACGAATATGCCTTTGAATACCTCCCACAAGTGTAGTTTGGTTGGATATGGGTCAAGAGAAACCAACAAGGAAATTCAAGACCGTTTCAGTGGAGTCCAAGATAAGTTCAGGTCAGAGCAGTTTCATAAGAGCCCTCGAGATCAAGTCAACAATGAGACCAAATACAGAAACAGTCTCCTTTCATTTTTCCTTCATACTGTTGTTTTGTTCTTAGTTAGCTGTGAAGTAATTTCTATTATTGCAATGATTTGAATTTAGAACATTTTGAAACCCAAGAAGAAATACCAAACCGTTAGAAGTCTAAAAAAAAAACAGCTGCTGTCATTGGATCACTGCAGCTTCAGAGTAGAAATGCTGAGCCAATGCATTCTAGCATATTAAAACACCATGAGTATCCATCCATCCATCCATCCATTATCTATACACCACTATCCTCTCAGCTGACTTAGGGTGAAAGCAGGGACACCCTAGACAGGTCACACCATGAACATGTCAACACATAAAAAAGAGAACTTGATTTTCACCAGAAGGGGTCATTTCAGAATTTTGGAACACTGACAAAAGTTCTCAAGTCGACTTAACCAGAATCACTCAAAGCCAAAGACTCTCTTTAGTGAGCTAAGCTCCTGAGACTGAATCAAGACCCCCATCAGACAGACATAAGTCCAGGATAACAGACAAACTGCTGTCTCAAGACTGGACTTGTGTAGTTGACTATGACTAACCACTGATATACTACTACATATATGCTCTGAAAAATTAAGGTGTTAATCTATAAACAGTAATTTTGCTCTCTGACATAACTTGGACAGCTACAGCACAGTTACTGTTAACATACTGCACATGAATCAGTCCAACATTTAAAATACAGCCAATAAAAGCGTCTGGAATCGGATCTTAAATGACCATGTAGAATAAACTCTGATGACAGGTTTATAAAGATGCAGAAATACTCAGATTAAAACTACCACCACTGCAGTTTCCATGTGATGACACAGCAGTCCCCTGTCTAGATTTTGTTTGAATTACAGACTGTGGTCTGGATGTAACAGCGACTCTTTGTGTCCTGGCAGAATTGTTTACAGGCCTTGTATCTGACTGGTATAAGCCGGCGCTGTTCTCTTTATTTTCCCTGCAACTCCTTTTTCCTTAATTTCCACAGCTACCTACCTCGTGTCTGACTCACTTGCTATCTAAAGATCTTGGATTTCACAATCTCTTCACTTCCTGAGAAACAAGTCTTTGCCATGTGATGTCCTTAAAACACTCAGCAGAGAAACTATTCACATGGAGCACATGCATTACCTGTCTGGGCCTGTGGCAAAGACAAGGTTCTAATCATTTTAAAGCTAAACACACCCAGCACGTGCACACATATACATTCACAGTCCCATTAGACATCTGTAGAATTGTTTTCCTCCCAGCTACAAAGCGTGTGAGAGCAAATAAGTATAACAGTGTGTGTAAAGTATGTTCTCAGCTCTTGACATGCAGTGTAATCATCGAGTCACACGTGGTAATCAGTATTTACTACGTGTCTTTCCAAGTCAAAGCTCAGTCAGAGGAGTTTGTCACACCTTGTATTCCGGTGTCATGTTAACATATATTCCCATATCAGATAAAACATGGTGCTGGCTCATGTGTTTGGTTGATAGTCCATAAAATCCGTTCCTTGTTTGTGGAGCTGCTCCAGGCTGTACGGCAGTCTGACTTCTTGGATCTGTGGTCCTTCATTTTTGCCAAAGAACTGCTCATCAGTTGTTGCTGAGTGGACTAAAGAGCAAACTGATGAGTCAGATATTAAAATGCTTGTTTTTGTTGTCCAGCAGAGAAAACAGACATTTAGACTGTCACAGCCTGTCTGTCAGGACATCAGTGATGTCACACAGAGGGGATTGACTTGACAGAAAACTTTCTTTTTAAAAAAAACATGGCAGGAAAACATTTTTATTGGGACTTTCCGGAAGAATGTGGAAGCGTTCTGGTTCCAGCCCACTGGAATGTCCTCTCTCGTAGCCAGGCGAAGTGAATTTAGAGACTAGCCTGGCTTTGGATTGGTGTATAGGCTGACTTTAGCAAGAAGTGTTGAACCAGTGATGGACGGAAACCGCCAGAGTAAACCTTCACTGCAACAGAGGGGGGTCAGCAGAGATACAGTATGACCTCTGACCTCAGAGTGTTGGCATCTTTAATCTACACAGAACAAGTGTGTGAGAACTGGAGTTTAAAAGCCAAACAACCACTTTTTTCTCTTTTCTTCCCAACTAAATGGAGGTGACATGGCCAAGATGAAGACTCATCTTTTTGCTGGCTTTACCATGACCAAACATGCTCTCACTTGGACTACAGGGCAACACATATGTTACAAGTGGAATGGATAGAAGAAAGTCCCTCCACCATCTGAAAAGGATTTTTGTGATGGTTCTGATGCATCTGGAATCAGTCAGGCTGAAGTCTGGGTCACCCCTCCCCCCTTATCGGTGTGTGAGTGGAGGGCAGGACAGAGAGGTGAAGGAGGGCAACCAGAGAGTCATAAAAAGATAGACAGAGGATAGGAGACAAACACGGATTTAATACAAAGAGTTAAGGGCGGAGTATAGGAATGGATTTTTGGGGGAAGGGGGGTGAACTTGTTTTTGTCCTCCCCAAAAAAACATGAAAGAAGCAGGGGACTCTTATTTTGAAAAAAAACCCATATCATCAATCATAGATACAACAATCCAGATGCATGCAGAAAAGGCACACATTGGTACGTCAAGAACTGAAGTTTTAGGTGCGAAAATATTATTGGAAGAAGACCTCCAGACCCTCCAGTTAATGTGTCCTCTCCATTAGTCACAAAAAAAGTCACTAAGATGTATTTTGGTCTACAACAATAAGAGTAAACAATGTCAGACCAGTATTAAAAGCAAGTAAAGAACAAAATAAAAGAAGTGCAGCTTGGTTCCACAGTAAAATACAATCTAAAAATCTCTAAGCTGACAATAATAACTCCTTAAAGATGTGTAAGATTTACTTTCCTACTGGAAAAAAGATTAAATTTGTCCTTTTTTATTGGCTCTTTTGAAGATCATTTCACAGATCTTGTTCAGTGAGTCAAACTGACTTTAAACCCAAATAAACACCAGTAACATTCTGTCCAACACAGCCCATAACGCAGCAGAGTTGTATGGACAATAAGTGAGCCTGATGGGTAAAATCCCCGCAGTGCCTCCTTAAGTTTAAGGTACTGTATTTAGAATGTAATAATCTCCATATGTTTTAAAAACACATCTCAGCCCCACAGTGACCATGTATTTATCAGCTCCACATCCCTTCTGCCTCTGTTCTCGCTGTCATCCGTAAATTAAGTTACGAGCTGACATGTCAAACGCTGAGTGAATTTCGACAACATCAGCTCTGCCGACTACATCTGTACGCTGTTT
Organism: Dascyllus trimaculatus; assembly: GCA_024666655.1. Lineage (NCBI taxonomy): Eukaryota > Metazoa > Chordata > Actinopteri > Pomacentridae > Dascyllus > Dascyllus trimaculatus. The sequence goes on from CM045448.1 coordinate 28,008,060, forward strand.
ACTCTCTAAGGCCTTTGCGTCAACATGAAGAATGAATATGTTCAAATTAAGACGAAACATGACTCATGTTTGCTGGGAAACATGGCTCCCGTACACGTGTCACTTTTTAACTGTTTATAAATAACGCTTTGAGAGCAGTTCGGAATCGGCTTGATAAACATGTAGGTTAGCATTTATTAGGCGGCTGTGTTAAACACACAGTAGCTGTCAGCTAGTGGTGTCCAAGCTGGGGGTCAAGGCAATTCAGAGACCCTTCCAATTAATCCTAAGATTAATTGGAAGGGTCTTAATATGATTAAAGGAAAAAAAGTTTTCCTGTTGCAGAAAATCCTTATTTTACTGACCTTTTGTGTGATTTTTGCTGGGTTTCTTCTTGTGGACTGTCTCTACCTCTTCCAGCCTTGAAGTGGATCAGTCTGAGCAGGAAATAAAACTGTTCTGATCTGGATTATCTCGTGTGTTTCTGCATGGAGCTGAATCTGAACTTATGTGTAACCTGTAAGCCAGGATTTCCCTCGCAAACTTAATAAATGAAGGCACAAATCTGGCTTGAAGGCTGGCTTTTGGCCCCGCTGTGAAGCTGGCCCCAGCAGCAAGCAGGAGGAGGGATTACCAGCCCCACCATGTGTGTTGATTCAACCATCTGTTGCCTTTGTTTCCTTCAGATGCTCGAGGAGGAGGATGCAGTAATCCTCTGCACCGTGGAGGTCAAGTCCACATCACTGCAGTCGGTTTCAGAAGCTGGGCAGTCTTTCATTTACAAAAGCGATGGCAACATTAACATATCCATTTTCCTGCTGCACATACAGATTAAATACTCCAGGGAAACTGGGAAATTTGAGAATTAAAACTCGTGTGTGGTACATGTTTGCAGTTCAGCTGATGCAGACGGTTGCACTGTAGCTTCGACTTGAACACATTTACTCCTGTGCTCTGCAGCTCACACTGATTTTTCATTAAGGGAAACAAATGAGGACTCTGGGTATGTCGTGTCCTCTGAGGTATGCTGTCGAGGGGCTGGAGGAGCAGTTTTCTTCCCCAGACTCTGCAGGCTAAAACCTTTCCTTCACTCAGCATCTTCCTTTTTTTTCCCCTTTTCTTTTCTTTTATAGACATCTGCTGGCACTTTGGGCCGTAACGCTTTTACCATGTGCCCCTGCAGCAGCACTGCAGACCTTAAAGAAGCTTTTCCCTTTAAACGAGCCAAGCGAGTTGCTTTGGAAGCTTAAGAGCATGAAAAGAAGCTAAGAATGAGCTATGTAATGTAAATGCGACTTGCAACTTGACACCCAAGCATGACGAGACCAGTAGGAACAGGTATGTTTGGCTGCGATAGCTTAAAAGCGGCTCTGCTTCCAGACATTTAGTCTTTTTTGATGATGCAGCTTCCATTTTTGCACCACGCTGGATCTCTTTCAACAACTGTTCCCTTCTCCTGGAAAAGAGGTAGTTAGCTCATCCAAGCTTCAGCTGTGTCTGATGGAAAAATCCTCAAAGAAGGCAAAGTTGAATGGTTTTCATCTCCCCCTCCACTTCCTCGCTCGCACAAATTGGGTTGCAGCAGAGAAGTGCACTGTTAGCATTACTTTGGCAATACCTCAAGGTTTTGGAACTTTTTCCAAGGTGTCATTTTACTGCCATTGAGGCCTTTTTTTGCTTCACTAATACTCTGCGGTGAGCATCACAGAAGTGTGTGGAAGATGAATTTAAATTGCTCTGAAAATATGCTCTAAATTTGCTTTCACCACTCAAATTAGTGCAGTGATTTATGCTTAGAAAGTAGTGTTTTATTCTTCTGTCGGTCCTGGGTTTCTGAGTGAACTTGGTGACGTCTCCTCCCGGCACATTTCACGAAGGTGACATCACCCCAACTCTCCGGTTGCATACCAAAACCTAAAAGAGCATGAAACGCTGAAGCATTGGGTTCAAACAGAAACATCTGGATTTTTGGGTGCATCTGTAACACACCGATACTTTGTTCTTGACATTTAGTGGAGCAACTGTAACCCTTAAGCATCACTATAGCTACAGTGTGTCTTCACAAGAAGGAGCTGTTGGCTTTAAGGGCACAAAATAGTATCATAAGGACACCTGTTGTCAGGGACAAAACAGAAGAGGGAGTTTAGCATCATTAAGCTCTATGCCAACACCTCATTCACTTTAACAACAGAGCTGTTGATTGGAGCTGTCCAAATGAAATGTTTGCTTCCGAAACATCTGGAGCACATTATAGAGGGAAGCCTGGGTTCCACTTGAACATATTGTACTACCTCTGTAGGCTATAGTTTAGCATTTATAAGCTGTCTACAAGAATAATCACAGCAGGAGAGAGTCTCCCTCATTTAAGGAAACTTTTAATAAAATGTTCTTGGACTAGGATGTATAAACTTCATCCAAACACTTGATGCTCTTGACGTAACCATGGCTTCATAACTGTTGGGGTTTTCTTCAAGATTTCTGCAAATAAAACAAGAACTTTTGCCATTAAAAAAGAATGAATACACCACTTAGCTGTAACATTAAAACCACTGAGAGGTGATCATTTCATTAGATCAATGCAATGCTCTGCTGCGAAATGTTTGGTCCTGGCATTCATTAAAAGGCTATTTTGACATGTACCACCCACCTAAACACTGTTCCAGACCAAGCACACCCACAGTGGCACACTCCCCAACAGCAGTGACCTTCCCCAGCAGGACAACATGCCCCGCCACACCTCAGAAACTGCTCAGGAACAGTTCAAGGAACATAATAAAGAGGCCAAAATGTTGAACCAGGCTTCAAACTCCTCTGATCCCATTCCGAGAAAGAATCTACTAAATGTGTTGGAACAAGTTCAATCTACAGAGGCTCCGCCCTCCAACCTACAGGACCCTAAAAAATCGCTTACAACTTCCTGGTCCCAGATACCACAGAGTATCCATGCCCTGACAGGTCAGACCCTTTGGGTGGGGGTACCTCCACAATATTGTGCAAGTGATTTTTATGTTGACACCGGCACAGATGCTTTGCACTAAATGCTAACAGTGGCAGTGCTAACATTCTGAGTAACTACTTGTGACATGATATATCAACCTTCAATAATACTGTTTCCAGTGTCTACTATTGTTGGCTGAGGTTGGCTTGTGTTGGGGGAGGTGCCATGTCAGACATCCTCTTGGCTGAAGTTCTTTAGATGTCTTCACCCTGCCATATAATGGCACTCACTCTGCTGACTGGTGCTGTACCTCACTGACTGACACTCAGTGTGCACCTCCATTAAAAACTATTTGACCTACAAACACTTCTAAAAGGCATTGCAGAGTTTATATTAGTCTAACAATACTTTTGGAGCTAGCAAGGAGGTCACAACTTCATTTGTAAAGCACTTTTCAAAAACAAAGTTACAAAATGCTTTATAATAAAACAATTATCAGACATCTAGCTAAGCACCTTCCAGTAAAATCAATTATGACTGGCATTATATAAAGGTAACCTAACAGATGTAAATGCTGCAGTTAAGACTGAATAGTGTTATTCATGGTGCAATTTTACCTGAGTATTCTCCATATTAGGGATTCAGACCTCACAAAAATTATGTAAAATTTACCTGCCTCTAATACATGTTAAAGCTAGGACTCTGTTGTCTTAGTATGTAGTTAACTTAACTAGCCATATCCATTAGGTGTAGTTACAGCAGACAAGCAGCTGATTTATCGGCTATACCTCAGGCAGAACATGGTATATGACACAAAGACCAGCTGAAAGTGATGAGAATGTCATTATTTGCAGGGATTGTAAAGCATTGGACAGAGTTTGGCCAAGTTCATTCAATAGATGTCAAGATAGACTACAAAATGCCAGTCTTATGGAAGCACTAAAGAAACTTCCCGGGAAGCATTAAAGTATGATTTATCTTCAGCAGTTGTATATTTCTGTCTAGAAAGTGGTAGACCGACAGCCAGCACTAGCATCAGAGCATACAGATAACAGATGTAGCAGATTTGTGCTCCGACCCAAACCTTGAACTGGATGTGGAAAATGTTGCTCTCTTCAGACTGTCCAGCAGGATGTGTGCACATTTCTTTGGGTTTCATTTTTTTTGTAAGAGCGTCAGTGTGTCAGTATGTTTACACATCCACAGAAATCTACATAACAGCTCCTGGTTGCCCTTGTTTGGATTATATTCGGGGCAAACTGTTTGTATGCGTCACCACATCCTGTTATCATAAATACCCTGATGTACTGAGTACAAACAGAAAGAAACAGTACGAATATGACAACAACAACAACAAGGAGTCCCTGGATATAGTGAATGCATGCATCATTGGCCCAGTTTATGCTTGAAATAGGGTTCAGTGGAAAAAGTAACATGCGTGCACTTTCAAACTATAATACAGAACACTAGAGTAGTCCAGATATAATATGTGCATATTAGGAAACTCATCATGCTACTGCAGTATCGAATGGCTTTAAAGGATTTCTGAACCACAAAGATGACAAACACAGACACCATCAGTACTCTTTATTAAGAATTATACGTCCCCTTCCCTTAAAATTGTGACTAATTACTTACTGAAAATCACCATCTGTTATTTCAGAGACAGAAGCTAAAGCACAGAGCTCCTGCAACTCACTAAGTCACACATCCATGTTAAGAAACAGTCACCTGTGTGAAATGCCTGGCATTTAACTTATCATGCAGCTTTGGAACATGAGAGGAAAGTGTCACGGTGAAACCAGTCCAATCTGCTAATGGTTTTTCTCTCTTCATTTTGCACCTTGCACGTCTTTCTTCAGCCAAAAATCTGTCTTAGCCTTTGGTATCCAGATAGTTTCTTTGTGGAATTTCTTTTTTTTTTTTAGTTTTTTTTTTTCCAAATGCTCTCTTCACATTTTCCTCAGAGCAGAACAGATTCAATTACAAAACCAGAGAGCACATTTCATTTCACAACCAAACCAAGTAGAGCAGCAGAAAATCGCAGACTTCTTTGGTCTTAGAAAAAAAAACTGCAATGAGCGCAGGTGCTGACAGAAATAAAAAAAAAGAATTTTAGGTATGAAAAGCAACGGTTGGTTCAAAAATAAAGAGACAAACTGCATCGCATTTAGACAGCAAAGAGTTAAAGGCTGCAGATGTGGACTGAACAGTACCAGTAACTGAGACGGCCCTCAGATCTGAGTCACGCAAACACACACACACACACACACACAGAAGATTTGTTTACTGAGAAACCTGCACGCTGAGTCAGCACTTTTTTGTTGTTGTTGTTATGGGAGACACATAATAAAGTTCTAACAGACTGAAGATCCCCACATAGATTTCACCAAAAAAAAAGTTATTCATTCCACTTTTCACCCAAAAACACCGCCGAGAGATCAAACCCTCCTCCGTCCCATGTATCACGACTGACAGTGGAAACAGTTTGAGGAGAATCTCACTAAAACATTCCCTTCACTTGTTGAGGTAATGCTTGTAACTGCAGCTCCGGCTCCACATAAACGTCTACGGGCGACACGACGCTAAAGATAGTCCCGTCTAAACCGCAAGTTGCCATGAAATTTTTCTCTTGTTAAACAGGATGAGTAATGTTGCTTGAGCGGCTCCTCTCGCTCAGACGGAGAGAAGTGGAACTCCAATTCTCATAGTCACTCAAATCTTATTAAGGCTGGAAAATTTTGCACTCTGAATGTGGAAATTTCTTAACAGCGGTTAGAAAGTGGCACTTTGTAATCACAGCTGGAAAAACTATATGGTACACAGAATATTTTAAAGGAACAGTTTGACATTCTGAGAATGTTAGATGAAAAGCTCAGCTACATCAGTCTGTTGCTAGCTGGTTAGTTTAGACAGATACGTTATAAGCAAAACTAAAGAATCCCAAATAGAAATCAAAAGCCTAAAGATGGCAGTTGAATGACACTTGTCCCACCCCTCCCCTAAAACAGCCAATCAACTGCTTCATAACACCTGATCCATCCAATCATGTTGCTGCATTGATGCATGCTTTGTATAAGGGGGGAATAAAAAACGGGATAATGTCACCAAATTTTTTATACAGTATTTAACAGATTTGACTGCTGATACTATACATGCAGTTTCTATGTCGCAGTGATCTCTCTCTGTTTGTTAGCCCAAAGTAACGGCCCACTGCCCAGAGGTGAAACCAAGATGGCTGCCAGGTTGAAAGATTTTTGCTCATAGCATAAAAACTGTCTAAAGAAAACAAAACTATGAAGATGTAGATGCTGTAACAGCAGCTTCAAGCCTTAAGGTTTTAAGTAATTGTTGTTGGCAGTTATGTGTGTAGATGTAACTTCCAAGGCTCTCAGGCATTCTCTGACCGAGTCTACATGAGCCCAGGCGTCCGTAAGCACATGACTGTCCACTAGGGGTTGCGTGACGTAAATTATGTTCACATGAACCCCTTCAAATGTTAGGTAAAATTTGTTTTCACACAGTCTGCACAGTGACTATGCTACAAGGCCAGTAGTCTGCATGCACAGCAGTAGTGTATGTGCATGGCATACCCACATATGACCCACTGTGCAAGTATGGAATGAAGTCCTCCATGTGGACTCCCACCAACAAGAAAAGTAGCATAATAGCAACAACCATGAGTCTGTGGTGTCCACAGTTGTCCATGTGCACAACTAGAAAAGTAGCATAATAACAAGAAGTCTACAAGACCATCCGCACTGGAGCATAATCAAGGTTTTAGACTTCACTCCAAATGATACAGTGTACATGGTTGAATAGCGTCGCTTCTACCAGGTTAATTTTAGATTCGAGGGCGGAGATGGCCATCTTGAATTTTGCTAAGAGTCACTTTGTAGTACTCTAGCAGGATGGCTAACACAGCCATGCTAACATTGCTAGCACCTGCATCATCCTTTAACATAGAGTTTTTCTTAGTCTGCTTATTGGGATTGAGATGTCTGAAGTTATGAAGACAAACTTGTAAGAACTGTGAGTGAATTGTGGATTTTTAAAAGTTTTACAGGGGGTAACGTGTTGGACTGGTTGGACCAACACTATTGGTCCAGATGCAGAGACAAAACCCCTCATAAATCCACAAACTGTAGCTGATACACAGGTTTTTAAACAGAATTAAACAAATAAAACATTTTAAACTAATGAGTATTTGATGAGCTGGTAGTCGGCTTTTGTTAGCAGTAGCCAGCCAGACTAGCAGTTCCACCCTGTTTCCACTCTTCAAGCTAAGCTAAGCTAACAATCTGTTAGCTCTACTTTCATATGCATACATGTCAGGCATGAGCATACCGCTCAACAAACTCATGACAAGAAAAACAAATGTGTTTCTTTATGCTGCTATGGCTGTAGTACGGAGACAATCTGAATTTTGTGTATTTTTGCGCGTTAGATGTCTTAAAATGCTTGACCCAGACTACATTAGACACAAAACTGTGGTAACACAGAAGGAAGAGTTTGGTTTTGCGTCAGCTACGTGATTGAAGGTGATGTTCTGCCTCACACAACTACATGCTCTGCTTCACCTCTCTCAACACTTTTTATATAAAACATACAGACAAACCTGCTGCTACATATAAAGACACATGTTTGTGTTTTTCCACCATGGAAAAGGGAATTGATCTGCACGGCGCTTGACTCGTTACACTCATCCACCCACACAACATAAACACTCCCACTGACTATGACCAAATAGTATATAAAAACGTGTGCAAACTTGACTCAAGTCAGCTCATCCAACAGTTCACCTTATAAAACACAAGCCACACTACAGACAAATGGTCCACTTAAAAATATTCCATCAGAATGCTGCAGAGCCTTAAAGGCACATACTGCATTAAAAAAAACAATAAACTGAATTACACATTACCAGTAAGACTTTGATGTGGTGCAAAGTTAAGACAGGCATTTGTGACTTGTAACAACTCACATGAAGTTCAAAGAAGTGAACACCTGAGTTAGATGAGCACTCGCCAACACGATGGTAACATTCCACTTTAGTGTACAGTGCACTTGTTTGGCCAGAATAGTCTGATTACAAAATTTACTGACTGTAATAAAACCCTAAAAGACCGAAAAACACCTGGAATGTTTATTATAGGTTGTTAAATAAACCAGAATGTGTGTTGTTCTCTAGGAATTTCAGGTGTAACTGGAATCGATTCCTGGAGAAGCCAAAGTGCATGATGTTGGAGAGAAGGGGACATTTTCAAAACCGAACCCGTTTCATGGCTTTAATGTGTTACACTATAGAACCATCAACTATAGATCCACTATGAATTTGAAACCTATACTTTTACTTTAAAGTTACAAACACCTTAAATTATGTAAAATAAACAATATGCTGTGACATTGCCTATGTGATGTGTATTTCAGAAATAAAAGATACAGTAGGTTCTTTTAAAAAAAAAAAAAAAAAAAAAAATGGGACTTTGAATCCATCAAAGTGAAAGACTGACTGGCTTTAATCGTCTTTCCAGTAACTACCACTTAATTCATCTGAAGTCTTTCAAACTAAACAAAACGCCTCAATGAAAGAGTCAGCACTTGAATATTCCACTTCTTCTTTGTGTTTTTTTTGGCATCTTGACCCAGAAAGCAGTTTGGTGTCTTTACAGACAGTCGTACATGCGCAGGGTGCGCTCCAGTTGCTGGACAACACGCTGGTAAAAGGCTATCTGCTCCCTGAGGTAGGCCTGCATCATGTCTTTGAAGTCGACCTCTCGCCGCTGATGGAAGTGGCTCATTTCTGCTTGGAGGGCGAACCCCACAGTCCGGCAGCGTTTCCTAATGCCGTCGGCCTCGTCCTGGTCCATCTTCCCTTCATCACTCATCCGCTGGCTCTCCTTCACCTTGGCAAAGGCGCCTGAATCGAGAGAGAAAATTACATAAACATTTTGGTAAATTGTGTTGTTGCACAAAAGGATGGTTAGGAGCCAAACACAACAGCAGAAGTTAAAGGGCCAGAGCATCCAGATGACAACAGGATCTCATTTACCTCTGTGGTATGTGGTAATGGGGATTTGTTTTGGCTTAACTTGCCCCGTTACTGAGATATCAATCTGAGGTTTCTGCCTCCACCCAAATACAATGGAAAACATTGTTTATCACTCATAGACAGTAGTAGCAAGCCATACAGATGACAGCAGGTTTTGCTTGTGCTCTGTTGTATTAAAAACACGGCATTAAAGAATTCAGCTGCCACATGGTACTGGAAACATTTTGCATTGCTTCCATTAGACATTCCACAGAGCACACTATCAATCATTTTCACTGGGACTATTTTCTACAACAAGATATTTCAGGGGAATGTCCAGAAGAGCATTGACTCTTTGTTGCTGATAGCTGGTAGATTTCTTTAAGAGATCACACTGTGCAAAATCCAGTAACTAATACTTAAATACAGTGCATATACACATGGCCCTGTGTGTTTACAGACCCACAAAATGTGAAAAAACAACCATTTTCTTGTTCCTTTCTTCATAGGAAGGGTGTCCATGAACAAGCTGTTTAGGTTTACAGCCCGTTGTGATGTCACATTTAACCATCCATGAAGTATTTTGAGCTGCTATTAAAATATTCATTTTGGGGATGTGTGAGACTTATATACACTTGTTTAAAAGGGGTATGGGATTGGACCTTTATATGGGATTTCATTGTGCTGTGGAACACATTCCCATGCGCCTTCACTGTATTTGGGTGAAGGCATGAATATAAAAGACACAGATGAAACAATGCTTACTGCATTTTAAATACCACTTTTTTATAATTTTGTTGAGCTCACTCTTTAATGTCAGCTCTCCCCACTTTTCATTTTCATTGAAGAACTGTAAAATGTATTTTTGATAAAGAGAGAGAGAGAGAGAGAAACCATAAGTTTTTAATAAAAGTTAAATACAATCTTTAAAAAAACAGTGTCTTATTGCTCCTTGGGTGGGTCTGCATTACAGTACGATATGCCATATAAAAAATCTGCTATTGTAAGATGGTGCTGATATTAATGGTGACCAACATTGTAACTTTCCCCCCAGAAATTAACTACTGTAAACTCTACGCTTTATAGGCAGAGCAGCGAACGCACCACACAATCACTTCTTGTTTCACTGCATACCAAACGTCTAGTTTCAGGATGACGAGGACTAGTTGGAACCACATTCACCCAGACTGTTATGAAGTCACTTCCTGAGTGCAGAACATGGCAGCCCAGTGGCATGTGGCCATGCTGCATTTCACATCAGATTAGTGAGTCCGTCTCAGTCTCATATAACCTGATCTTCAAACCAGGAAGCAGACAGATTTTAGTCAGACACTGTGCAGACAATCTAGCTATGCAGACTAGTTCGGACAAGCGAGGTGTTCTGTCTATAATCCTCATGCCGACGTCTTATCCGTTAACAGTATCTGTGAGGTCATGCTACACTGCACTTGGTATGGAATTCCTGGCAGAAGTGTGGGAAAGCATGAACAGCTTTTTCTGTCTATTCCAGCAGAGGAGGCATGTGGACTTCAGTCTGCGGCGCTGACCTACATTCATGTATTCTGTTTTCCACATGAGAGGAGAATGTGCATCAAAAGATAGCATGTCTGCAGGACATAAAGGAAAGGCACTCGTGAATGTGTGTGTGTCTGAGGAGAGAGGAATAATGCAAAATCTCATAACAAAGACAGCTTGACGCATTCTTCCTTGCAGCTAAATGTGTTCTCTAACTTGACGCAAAACCAACTGCTATATGTTGGATACCAAAATGTGAGGCTGCTTTGATTTCCTTTTATTCTGAAAGCCAATTCCTCTCAACATTTTTGGCTCAGCTGATGCAAAGGCTCATCACAAAGCAGCTCGTGCTTGCAGCTACATATGCTCTGACTTGACATAAAAAGAGTCATAAAATAGATAAAGAACAAAACATCAGAATACAAAATAAACCTCCTTTACGCTGCAGGCTTTCTGCCTCTTCTTCCTCCCATTAACAAATGCTACACGATACGCAGCCAGTAGCCTGGAGAGTCACTAGATTTGTTTATCTTGCCCAACCACACCAGCTACTGCACAGTTCACATGTGACAGATTCATGGGTGTGTGCTGGATATATATTAGTTCTCCACAGGGGTTAAAGAAGGGGGGGTAACAGCAAGGCAAGGCAGGGCAAGTAAATCAAAGGAAAGGAAAGGAAAGGAAAGGAAAGGAAAGGAAAGGAAAGGAAAGGAAAGGAAAGTAAAGGAAAGAATGCTGTAGAGCGAAAAACACAACAAAACTAAGCCTTCTGACCAGGGTTGTGCAGGTTTCACAAGCTTAAATACCTTTTTAATATACCTAAATGCAATTCAATATGTTTCACAACCATACCAGCAACAGTATGAACGAATGAAGGAAACTCACTGGGGGCCATACAGCCTGGAATTCTTTATTACCTTATCACATTTTCCAGTATTTTCCAGCAGCCTGAAATAACTAAAAGGGCACCTAGAGAGACATCCTCAGCCAAAGTCAATGCCCTGTCCTGCACTTTTAATGGTCTAGAGTCACCCAAAAATGTAATGCTCCACCTCCCCAGCAATTCTTATAAAAATTCATCTTCGTAGATTTCACATGACCTTACTGACAAAACGACAAACAATAGGAGCTCAGCCGATCAGTCGGCTGATATCAGCAGCTGATAGTGGCCTAACACAGATGTCTTTGTGTGTATTGTTTATGTTGTCCACTATGAGCCATGTAAAGCTTTTCTTTTAAAAAAAAAACAGAACATAACACAGAAAAAGCTCAGTCTCCATTGTTTCCAGTTCTCTCCGCACTGTCTGCAGCACATGTAGCAGAGTAGATGGTGGTGAGGAGTCAATCAGTGTCTTCACAGTAAGTTGTTAACTGTGTAGTTTGTGAAATACATTGCTAGATTCAACAATGACCTCGTCATTTTCCTGTTTTGATATAATATATGTAAAGAACATCAACACAACAAGTCATAATTTTTTAGGTCCTAAAAGTTTGTATTGGCACTGGCCACAAAAATCCAGCATCTGTCGGCCTCTAACAGACAAACAAGTGACACTGATCACACCTCTGGCTCGGCCTTTACAAAGTAATTAGTCCTAATGTTATAATTAATTAAATCAGTGGGATCTAAATCCAGAGAAGCAGGAGAAAGCGGATGGATACATTAACCAATTAAAAACGATCACGTCATTTAAGTTCCCTCGGTTCGAGCTAAAATGGACGCCTCCTTGCTACTGTATGAGCAGCAAAAATACTTGCCACAGGTCCTCCTGCTCATATAATCCACTGCTGCACTGCTGCAATGTCCACTTCTAGTGTCTGTGTGTCGGTGTACAAACATATTTTACAACAAATAGTGCTTTTAAAGCCTTTTTGAGATCTGCACATACACCGTCTAGTTTCGTAAGGCCTGCAGTATGTGTGAGGAGAGAAAAAAAATGAGGACAGTTGAGATTAACTAGCACCAAACCCCTACGGTCGACTGAACTCAGACATCTGCTAAATTCTTCTTTCCCACTGCCTCCCTGGGTCCGGGGTCACTGCAGGGCAAAATCAGGAAGTGCACTCCTTCCCTAACTCGGCATTTATCTTCTGTCTGTTTGTCCCAAACATAAAATCTGGTGATGGAAAACCCTCTTTAGGATCCTTGTATTTGCTTACAGCATGTGGTGGCTGTGTGCTTGCAGCTACTTATGTGTTAGTGTTGATGACATTTGCCCACTTCCTTATGTCTGAGTTCCTGTTAAGCAACGTCAGCGTTATTTTTTCTCCAGAGACTGCAGATTCTTTTAAGATCCAGACATTAACACGCAGCAGTTTGAGCTCAAATGACTCTAATTTTAACTCATTCTCAGCTGGGAGAGCGGTTTCCAGTCACAGTTTGTGAAGTCATTCTTCTTGTTAAACCCTTAAGATGAGGCATCATTAAAGCGGAGCAGAGCCTCTTCAGCGGAGGCTAGTTTGTGTAAATCTGCTGACAGCTGTAATGTAAATGCAGCTGATTCAACATAACATGAGCCGATACGTGAGCTACTGTTCTCCACTGTTTGACAAGACGCTATGCCATCATAAGCATATCTATGAGGCGATGTGCAGCATGAATCAGTTAGCCTGGGACGTTGGTGATCACTTCATTTCAGTAAAAATCTAACTTGGCGCTTGCAGCATTACAGTGCATAAAGCTGCTATGAGCGCTTTTTTTCCCTTACAAAGTAATTAGCCTTTTTTTTCTTCTGGCCGATATAATTGCACTTCCAAAACTGGGAAACGTTTATTTACGTTGGTAGAATGGCCGTCTCCCATTTTGCACCCTGGTCATGGAATAACCCTAAGACAACACTACAGCTAAATGATTTTGTCTTCCTGAGAGAGTTTCACACTCTGATCTCGGGTTTATCATTTTTTGGTAGCTTTATAATGGTGTGCCCTCTTGGTCAGATCTCCCTCGCAAAAGAGATCTTAATCTCAGTTGACCTCCTGGTTGAATATAAATATTTGTGATGAACTAAAATGACCCCCTATTACAAATCTAGATACACTTCCTCAGAAACTAAACTCTCCCTTCTGAAGATAAGTAGAATGCAATCTGAACTTCTGAAACAAAAATTGCCTCTCAGTTCTCTTGATGCATGTGTGCTTGTGTGTGTGTGTGTGTGTGTGTGTGAGTGTGAGTGTGTGTGTGTAAGTGAAAGCACAGCTACTAGTATGTAATGACTTCACTGCTGCAATGCAAACCACAAAACACACAACACCCCTATTTTTCCTTTAAGACTTGGAACTGGGCAAATTTTCTCTCCTCCGAAAGTAAAAGGAAAAAATATCTCGCAGGTGACGACATGGCATTTTCAAGCCCAACATAATGTGCTACGGTCAGTGGCTGAAACACTTCAGACATTGCTAGAATACAGAGCTCAAACAGTGCAAGTCTAAAAGGTTGAAATGTTCCAATACTGACAAGAAAACTGGGAGGAATATTCCATTTGGAGCCTGCCTAATCAGAGTGACTCATCAGTGTACAGTAAAATAAACTAATTTGGGAATTTGGTTCAGAGATTTCAAACACAGGAAGGACTAACGTGACTGAGTAAGATTAGTGGATGTTATTCACACTGGACAGACTAGTAAACAGAAACATTTTCCAGCTGAGGACAAATGAGGCTTGTAGCCACAAAACACTGACCATTAGTAAAAGGGCTGAGAGTGTGTGTGTGTGTGTGTGTGTGTGTGTAGGGGCTGACGTCTGTGACAAGCACCACAGTGAACTGATGAGATGTTTGTTCCTTGTTGATCTCTCCAACATAAGTATGAAAACACTGGAAAATGGGTTTTTAAATAGGATATCATGTGTCACTGGGATGGTTTATGAACTAGTTAGCAACCTAAAAGCAAACACACAAGCAAGTGTGCACCGTACTTCCTGTGTAGCTTGCTGTGCCGTTTACTCTTCATCCTGGACATTCAGTTCTTTCCCTTTTTTGCTCCTAAGCTAAACATGAACATCACTGTTGAAGTTCACTTTATTAGGTACAGCAGTAAAACAGCTGTCGCTCCCCAACAATCATTGCTGATTCTGATTGTTTTTAGGTCAGTATTTTTACCTCCGCCAAGGAGGTTATGTTTTGGCCGGTGTTGGTTTCTTTGTTTGTTTGTCTTCAAAATAACTTGAAAAGTTATGGACGGAAATGTGTCAAATGGGACAAGAAAAAAATGATCATATGTTGGGAGTGATCTGGATCATCGTCTGGATCCAGGAATTTTTTTAATGCAAGTGTAACCGGGTAGAAAATTACATGCAGTTTACTCTAAAAGCCCCCAGAGGGCACTCTTGTTTTTGGGGTAACCCCCTCTGACCACATGAGATTTTAGGGCTCCACGCGACAGATAGTGACATTGAGGGAGTTGTCTTTCCTTCCTCAGCGAGATATGCACGGCTGGGCTGACATTCTTATCTCAGGTTGTCTAAGAAACTAGGAGGCTGTTAGGAGCTGCCGCGCTAGAGGCCGCACCTGTTCATTAGGTCGGGTGGGATGACGGCCGCATTGTGGGTAGGAAATTTGAACTGTAATAATTACATTTTGCTGGACTACACAATGATACTTTGTCATTGGAAGATTGTGTTGGGGGTGGACTGAAGCTCCTTGGCGGAGGTCTGCGCTCTATGAGGGCTTTCCTAGTGTTCAGTCTGTTACCAGTCCACTGACATACAACCAGCCTGTGCAAGTGCTGTACATCAGGTTTAGAGCTTAGCGGTTTGTGGCTGAGGTATTGTACTTACAATTTTCTTTTTTCTGGCACGGAAGTAACATACTGTTGTATAGGGTTTTGAGTTTATAGGCCACTGATTTCCAGAGTTTTACATAAAGTAGGATCAAAAATAGAGACTGTAGGCCCGTTACAGGAATGGGGTTCCAGTCTGAAGCAGATCCTTTTATCAGCACATGGAATGTAGACTTGGAGTTTTTGATTCAAGAATTTGTTTAAAATCTTGTTGAGAACTTTGTGTTCACTGCTGTACTACAAATAAGCCGTCAATGTGGCACTTCTCTTTGAGATTGGTCTGAATAAGTTCTGCTTTTCTCCCTATTGCAATAGATTACAGTTTACCAACAAACAGCAGAGTGTTTCTCGTGCTTTGTAAGGTCATAGGAATCATAGCAGTGTTTCAACAACACAGTGAATCACAGCTGAGTTGACAACAGCACTCCTGGCTGCCAGCTGCTAAAAGCTACAGATTCGGTCAGAGCCTTGAACCCAGCAAAGAAGTGAATACACTAATTGTGGTGTTTCAGTTTAATTTCACTGATCTCATTACATTTTTTTTTTGTTTTTTTAATGCTGGTGTGACTAAGCCAGTAGTCGTTGATGCCAAGTCAGACGAAGGTCGAGTGTTACGTGTAAATTTAATGGAGGAGGGAAGAGGAACAGAGAAGAGTTTAAAAAAAAAGACAGGAAAGGAACATCATGTGCAGAGGAGCTGAAAATATAGGGGAGACGGAAGTAAGAGAAGAGAAGAGAAGAGAAGAGAAGAGAAGAGAAGAGAAGAGAAGAGAAGAGAAGAGAAGAGAAGAGAAGAGAAGAGAAGAGAAGAGAAGAGAAGAGGAAAAACAGCTTCAAGAATGCATAACAGGGTCAAAAGGACTCTGCAGTATCTGCCAGTGTTTAAAGTGAGCCTTAAAAGCCCCGAGGATGGACAAACATGAAAAACCCCACTGCTGACTAAGCTAACAGTAATAGTGTTTACAGCAGCCAATCACATACACAGATAAAACAGGACTGGAGTTTGTGTCCGGAGCTGGAATGTGCTAACAACTGATTTTATCCACCACAAAAATTTATCTTCAAAGATAATTTTCACTCTGAAAAGTAGCGACTTGATACTGAAACTAATACCTAAAACCCTTGTTCTGATTTTTCATCACTTTGAGGACAGAGAAACAGGACCATCCAAGAATGTAGCCTGCATGGAGAATTATTGTCAGCAGAAACGTTTCATCTGTCACCAGCCAATTTCCTCTACACGCTCGATAATACTTTGTGCACGTCATCCACCACCTTTTCGACCATGGCTGCAGCAGTTACACTCACAGAAATATGACATGAAGCGTCCAGCAGCTCCAAAGCTTGAAGTGAAGGTCCTAATCGAAGCCATGCGCAGAGATGTTTAACAGATGTTCTTCCTTTAATGTGTAGGAAGAATCTGATCTAAAACTATTATATACTTCACATTTACACAGATGGCGTTATAAATCCACACTTGTGTCAGGCGTCTTTGCTATCATGATGTATTTGTTTACTAAGAAGGATAAGATCAGCTATGCTTCTTGAGGGAACGTATAATTCATTACTGCTAATAACCCTTGTGTTTATCTCAGTGCTCCTCTGCAGAGGGATTTAATCCGTCTCTTTTCAGTTCGGGTTTCCTACATTTGTATGAAAAAGGGGTGTTGTCACTGGACTACATTAAAATATTTGGGGTTTCCAGCTGCCACTTGGAACCAAAGCATGGCTTTCTTATGAGTTCGCTTTGCAAACTCAGCCAGCCTCACAAAGTTCAGACATTAAAAAACAGTTTAGTCATCACATATCAAGCAAAACAAATGGCCAGTGTTAACATGAACTGTGACATCACAGCTTCCTTTGTATAGTTTTTTTCATGATTACTTTCAGATTTGTGAGACAAGTGTTGTGATGTCGTGTAATCCCTCCGGGCCTGAGAGCTTTCTGTTGTGTTTCTGATTGTGTCATTAAATTAATTTATAATAGTGTCAGCTTTTTTGTTATGAGGAGATGTACGATTTCCTCTCTGTGTTTGCCCTGTAGCGTCCAACTGCTGAGAAAAGTGGCAAAGGCTTTCACGAGACAACACGAGTGAAAATGTGCAAGGTGCTCCTGTGGTGAAAGATGTTTGGCTGATCAGAATTTTAGTCATCCTTGCCGGTACAATAAATTCATCCCCGTGATGTGGACTTTCTTCTATCTTTGACAACTGCTCGACAATCCTCACACATCACCCTGAAAGACCACAATGCACTGCTAACAATGCTCTCCTCCGAGGGATGTTGTCTCCCTGCCAACCACAAGCATCATGCCGGCGTTACCGTGACAGCAGCTCTAGCTGGCCAACACCCAGAGGCTTTTTGAGAGTTAAAGCTTCATTTCTGTTATGGGATGGAATAGATTAACAGATGGATGTGAGGAATGATACATTTCAGCTGAACACTTGAATGTAACAAAGACAAGGAAAGAAATGCATTGATTTGGGGTTCATCAGCTGTACTTCTGCTGCACTGGAGGTAGAAGCATTATTAGCTTTATAGAGAGAGCCAAGACAACAATCAGTGCGCTAACTGGTGTATCTAATGCCAAAGAATGAGCTGATCAAACCATGAACAGACACAGATGGCAATGACTTTTATTTTCCATGTATTCATGACAATGCAAGCAAACACAGAATTAAGCTAACAAGCGCTCCATTCATTCATTTGTGCTGTTAGGGGTCACTGGGTGGTGAAGCCTACCTCAGCGTGTACTGAATGAGAGTCTACTGCAGGGCCAACACGTACAGACACACAAACCCATCTAACCTAATCTGCATGTCACACACAGAGGAGGAAACCAACCCAAGAGAGAGAGGGGTCATACAAACTCTACACAGAGAGCTTATGGCTGCTCAGGCTCATTTACCTGGGCAACCATGTCATACTTTAAAGGCCCCATATTGTGTCCCTTTTCAGCAAATGAATCAAAGTTTTACATACCCCTACAGTATGTCTTCCAATTTTTCAGTTCAAAATACTGCAAAGATGGTGGATATCACCATGAATACACATAACCTGTAGTTTAAAGGCTGTTCTAAACAGACTGTTTTGCTCTGAAAACCAAAGAGCTGCTGCTGTTCCCGCCCCCTTCAGGAAGAAAACGCTCTCTGCATCCATCAATCACAGTTTTAATTGGATAGCTATTGGTTAGTTGGGTGTTACATCACACCTGGGTCAAATTCTTACTGGCTTGTAAGGGTGGGAAGCTAATTAGTTGCTAGGTGCTTGAGGAAAGGCAGAAGTAAACGTCTTTATATCTTAACAGCTTTTATTCAACACCTCAAAGCTCACAACAACCAAAAAAGCACTATAAAAACAGATTTTCACCATATGGGACCCTTAAGGCAACATAAGGCACTACAGTATATACAAGCTACATGAATTTAAGGGGCATTTGGGAGCAGGAGAACAAGATGAAAACACATCTTCCATGATCTTATATTAAAAATTTGCTATGGTTAAGTGTCCTTTTTTAAAATTACACATTAAAGCACTGATTATAGTAAGATGTTCGCTAATGGTAGCGAGAGAAAGTAAAATACCAACCAGAACCCTGTACTACAAAGCAAGTTCAACATATCCAGAATATCTTTTCATTATCTGGCCTCACTAAACCGAAGAGCCACAGTTTGGCTAAACGGTCTCATGAAGGCGTTGAACATCTCCGTAATTGAACCCTGAGTTTCTGAATCTAGATATGAGCACATTCACATAAAATGGGCAGTGGCAGCTCCAGATGACCAAACATGGACAGGTGCAGAGCCGCGTATTCCTCATAAGAAGAACAAACTATAATTCGAGACCAATATGAGGAGTTTAAAAATATAATACAGGCTAAAAGCAACACAGCTGCTGCAGTTGTTTGCCATCAAAGCTGGCAAACAACTACAGACTGTGTGAGTGCATGAGTTTATAGGCTTATCAGTATCACTACCGTATCATTAAGGCACAAGTAAATCTGACTATAATTACTATTGTGTATCACATTAAATTAATATGCGGCTTAGATGCAGCCTATTCTTATAGTGTGTGTGACATGTTTAGCCTCATTCTCTCAGCTGCACCACTGGCAGGGTGAGACTGTTCTGGGAGGAAGTATAGAGCAAAAAAAGAAATAAAATGACACAAAAAAACTATCATTTACACTACCTCCAGAGCAGGCTAAGTAAGCAAACGTTGCCAAAGTCCGAGCCCTGAAAATCCAAGGTTACAAGTGAAGTTACCTCGCTAACCCCAAATCCTGCATCATACTACAGGCCTCAGGTCTAGTCTGAGTATTATCCATGATTTTAGTGGCTTATTAGACATGATACATGTTGAGCCATGTGATACAAAACAAATTTATCATGGTATGAAACTTTTATTTCCTGTAATTACAGGTCAACAGCAGCATTACAGAAAATTTGGCCGCTTGACTGGCAAACAGTGTTAACTGGATTGGGCTTACTACTGTGATTACTGACACCTGATAAAACTGGCCATATTAGCATTAGCACTTAACTGTTGCAATTAGTATTAAAAACTGGAATCAATCAAATATGAGCATGTGTAGGTGAAGCATAACCATCACTTTTCCTTGAAAGTCTGGCAGCACTGTTTGCTAACATGGTGCTAAGATGTCACACTGCATTGCAGCCAAGGGTCAACCTGTGGTGCAAGTTGTAGTTCCTCAAATGGCCACTGGACGCCAGATTCAGATCTGAGTCATGCTTCATAGACCCCATGTTAAAATGCCCAACTTTACAGCAGAAATAAACATGTTTACAGCCTGGTACAGAAAACTGTTTTGGTGTCAATAGCTTATTTCCTCATTCATGACAACTGTTCAGGGGTCAGTCTTTAGATAACTCACCCTTTAGATATGTGGTATGGTTCAAAGTTGTATACAGGTAAGGATGTGGCCATCCTTACCTGTATGTGGTTACACATATCAGTCCATGGCCAACAGATGTTTTAATGGCCCACCTCAGCTCACATTTCACCTCTTTGCTCATTTCTGGAAGTCATGAGGAGTCAGGCACTGCAAACATGGTGATGGCCAAAGCCACCACACTGAGCTTCAAAATCACTCTGCAGGAAACCTACACGTGATGTCACGGAGGGTTCGTTTATCATTTCATACAGTCAATGGTTGAAGCCAGGTTCAATATGGCCACTGTAAATTAATGGCCGAATGCAGCAGACAGAGCCTTTGTAGCTATGAACATGTCTCAGTATTGAATCTTTGTGGCATAATGTTTTTGTCAGTTCAGTGTCAGAGAGGTGTTTGACTATACCATAACTGATATCATAGTTAGTGATCATGTTGTACTACACTGCACTGTGACTAAACTGTACTGCTGGTGTTTTTGTCCACTTTTAGTTCCACACATGGGTGGGACTGAATGTAAAATAATTGCATTGAACAGCTACATTGCTAGTCTTTTCCATATAGGTGAACTCCCCTCGTACCACATGCCTTTTTTGAGTCTAATGCAACTAAATGTTCTTCGAGAGGAGGAGGGGAGAAGTGCTGGTAAAAACAGTTCTGTAACCCATCTGTAATCTCCTTCAGTGTGAAACAACGCTGCACTGGGCCAACACAGACAGGAATGCAGAAGCATGTGGATAGGCAGTGTGTGTAAAGACAAGGGCCTTGCCTTTGTCAAGATTTATGAGTAAGCAAACGAGAAAGAGAAAATGTTTGCTCTCCGTTGTTACCACAGTCAGCGAAGGGTACTGTAGCCAACCAAATTACATACAATCAGTGTTCAAAAGGTGCCATGACTGGGCCACTGCATGCTCCTGAAACCCAAACCTTACTACACAAATTATAGTTTGTGTACCTGCTGACAATGCTGTATTTCCCTGTGTATTGTAACCAGCGTATGGAATGTTAATTTGCAACATGTTGGCACACACATTTGTTCAGAACTGGAAAACAAAATATATTTTCCTTCAAAATGATAGAGCCAGCATGTGGTTTAGTAATGTGCTGCCATATGGAGGACAACTAATCTCTTGTCCATATTAAAAGTCTGGCTGGTGTGCTAAAGGCATCCCAGCGGAGTTAGTTCATTCTCAAACTGAATAATGCTCTGCTCTGGTGTGGATCGCAGTAGGTTTTATCCTAATGTGCAACTGCTTAAGCAGGCGAAAGACAAGCACTCTATTTCCTATACTTTAAAACAACCTAAATGTCAAAAAAAAAGTCTAGCCAAAAGGAGATGAGCTGAAGTCTGGTTTAGTTTTACAGTAAATGTTGCTTTACTTTCCTCAACATGTCATGCTCTGGATACAGGTGATGCAGATCCAGACCTCACGCAGAGCCAAGCCTCAGATCTCATCATACGCAACATGTGATCACTTCGGATTGGACTGATACCCACAGTGCGGGGCGGGTTGGTTTCATTCTATTGTGTCTCCCTTTGTAAGCTTCAAGAGGTGGTTTTTGTGTCAGATTAGTGCCTTGACTGTTGCCAGGTACAAAATCTACAGAACACGATCTACTCGACTCTCACCAACACCAGATACAGATAGAGTCAGGGCATCCTTACTTCTAGGGAACTTGTACCTAATACGTAAGACCTTACGTGGTTCATTGATACCAGACCAGCAGAGTTGAGTTTGTGATTATGCATAATAATTCAAAGGAAGTGCAAACACTCAACAGGAGATAGCACGGACAATGTCAGGGATCAGGATTACCAAGAATCAGCGGTGTCTGAGAGTGCTTAGATCTGCCTCAGAAGGCCTTTGATTCTATAACAATGCAATGTCATTAACCCTTCAAGATCAAGGCTTTCAATTGTATTCCAGTGAGATCATTATCTCAGTATGATGGCAGAGTTTCAAAGCGCACTTTCAGAGTTGAAACCTTTGCACCACAACTGACTTACTTAAACACTGACTGAAACTAGGGAAACTGTCATGTCAGAGTACCTGATCTGGACGTCTGTGGTAGAAACTAGGATAACAAAAGAGGGATGGATTATTCATTGCAGAAAGATTTGCAGATTGAGCAACAGTGTGCGTTAAAAGGGAAAATCTCTTGAATAAAAGCCAACACATTGACGTAGAAAATGAGGCAGAGAGAAGAATGGAGCACACCCTAACGTTTTTCTGACACTACCCAAAACCTTGCCCTCCCTAGACCCATTTTATGACGCCAGCATGCAGCCGCTGCCCATCAACCACATCTTAAAGCCAGTTAACATTCCTGTAGCTTGCATGCTCACCGGGATCACGGTTAGAAATCAGCTCCCGTAGACCTGAGTGAAGTCAGGCAGGAAAGAAGCAATAAGGGGGGTGAAGAGGAGGACGAAGAGGAGGAGGAGGAGCACACCGGAAACGGTTGACCTCAGTTCTATGTGTTCTGAGTGTTGCCACAGCTGTATCTGGTTCAGCAGAACACAAGTCACATCAAGGGGAGTTATGTGGACCGGCAGGGAAGACTCGGCAGAGGGAAAAGATGTCCGTCTGAACAAAAACACAGCGGCACACTGTCCCCATGTACAGTACTTGTTGTCTCTTGGCTCAGGATGGCACTGTTTACATTTTTTAATCCTCTTGCCAATGCAGGGGCTGAGTTTTGGCAGATTCTAACATCATGCTTTTAATCTCTTGCTTTGAGGAATTCATTTTCATTTAACTTAAGAAGCCAAACTACTCAAATGTTTAAATGATAGCTAAAAGCAGCTTCGCCAACCTAAAATAGTCAATCAGGCCACCCGGCATTCTGTGTCAACAGTCTGCTGCAAATGAGAAAGTGAATACCAAGAACTGCAGCTCATTATTCTAAGCATACTCCTGGCAAGGTTGGAGGTAAGAGTAAAACTAAGCTGCAACAGCAAAAACAGATGGACAGATGCATGTCCAAAAGTATTAGGGCTGTAGTGTTCAGGTCATCTGGTCAGTTGACAAATTCTCATTGGTCAGATAATCAATGGTGGCCTTCCAGGACTGATCCAATATTTTTGGTGGTGGGAGGAAAAGTCTACCTGTGAACGTTTGCAGTTTCACAACTTTATACCTCCCCAACCTACTGGTTGACTCAGAGTCGGCTTCAAACTAACTGACACTACGCCAAAGGAGTCGAGGGTGTGGCAACACTTTATAGAAACAGATGGTCAAACAGTCAAGTGTAAACTTTGCAAACAGGAGTCTGCAGCTCATAACTCAACAACCCACATGGTTACTGATGATCATTATCATTTCAGTATAAAACAACCACGTTCAAATGATTTAATATAATAAATACAAGCTTTATATGTTGATTTATAATTAATTAAGGCTAATATCAAGTCTAGGAGGCCAGAGTCTTAATGCAGAGATAAGACTGCATATTTTTTCTCATGACCAATCGACTGGTTGGTACGATTT
Source organism: Dascyllus trimaculatus (assembly GCA_024666655.1). Classification (NCBI taxonomy): domain Eukaryota; kingdom Metazoa; phylum Chordata; class Actinopteri; family Pomacentridae; genus Dascyllus; species Dascyllus trimaculatus. The sequence goes on from CM045448.1 coordinate 28,031,701, forward strand.
CAGTAGACCAAGATTGTCTTTAGTTGACTTCAGCCCTATAAACTACGTTGAGAGCAGTTGCCACAAGATAACAAAGTTTATTAAGCTTGAGGTCAGATGCTCATTCTCTCCACAGTTCTCACATGAGTCAACACATGAGATGTTACAAACAGTCACTATGTCATCCGTTTTATGGCATGTGCTTGTCTCTAAAGCACATATTTGTCTTTTTATACACAACAAGAGACCTGATCGACTTTGGTTAAAGATGAGAAATAAAATATTCCAAAGCTGGTTGTAATATTATCTCATAATTGAAAGGTAAGAAACAGAAGACACTCCAGATTAACACATACATAGGACAAAGAAGTCATAAAGCCAGAAAACTGAATAATGTTGGTTCCAACAAAGTGATATAGCTAAACATTAGCCACCATAAGACTGGTATAACTGTTGATGTGTTCAGTGTTGCTTTAAAGAGTCTGTTTATACTTAACCCATCATAGTGTACAAGTGTTTTCATTTAATGTTCTCCAGGTTCGAGCTATTCACCTCAGTCTATTCAATATAATGGGGCTGAATGGAATTTTCCTCTGTAGTGTTGGAAGCATTTTAAAAATTTTGTTTCAGAGTCCTGAAAATCTCTGCATGTGACGCCACCAGGGTTGAAAAATAACAATCACTGTATTTTGGTGTTATTGGAGTGGACCAACCCTTTAATCTAATTCAGATGGCAGTGGTTTTCTCATTTATTCCTGGGTGGAGTGACTTAATGTAACTAGCTGAATTGTATCACCAGTGACCTCTGTGATAATGAGCGCCAGCTGTTTGAAGAAGATAATAACAGATAGTACTCCTTCCTCACTGGTAGCAGCCCTTTCCTTCCTCCTGAACTAACCCCCGATCAGCTGACATGTTGGTAGAGAGCTGACACAGAATGCTGATGTACCAGTTCTCTCTGGCCTAAAAATATAACAAGGTTAAGTGGAGAGCCTAGTGCTTAATATTTCACAACAGGATCATGGAAAAATAGAACTCTGCCGAAACCAATCATCCCAAAGGCAGCTATAACACTGCATTTGAATAAGGAGGGATACAGTTGCAGGACAATGGTGCGATTTATGATTTCAGGTCAGTAAAGTTACTCATTAAAAACCTTTATGCTAATAGCATGAGTTGAGTTGAGTTGTTGCCAATGCCAATAGCATTTATTAGTTATCAAGGAGGCCCATAACTAATATTTATAACGGATACATTTGCAGTAAAAATGAAAATCTTGAGGTCACAATTTAATACAAACACAAAACTTTGTTCATATGTGTGGATTTGTTTATATTTTACACATGTTTAATTAGAAGAGATTTTTTTAACAGGCTATTATTTGTGATATGTAACCAATCAGATAGTGCTGTGGGTGGGGGATGCTCCAGACCACAGTCACTACAGATGGACAGAAGAGGAGGCTGCATCAGAGCCAAACTACCACCTTTTTAAATGAATAATATATGTTATTCAGAATCGACTCAAAAATGTTACAGATAATCTGCAAAATAGTGAATATCGGATCCGAAAATCTGTTGGATTATTGTTACAACAGATAAAACATCTGTAACCCTGCTGCTCCTCCATACTGTAAATGTATTCTGCTACTATTCTATATCACATTATTACAATATAACATGGTAGTTGTTCTTGTTCTGCCTGTTTGGATAGGCCTATTAGTGTGCATGCAGGGTTTGTATGCTTCAACCACCTCTGAGGACAGCGAGTGTTGTGAGACTCTGGCACAGTTACTTTAGGTGGTCAAAAGGCTGAAAAGTTGGGGATCCCCTCAGATAATGAGCCAGGTTGGTCAAGAATCACAACTTAACATATTTACTTTACACATTAATTCCCACTGATTCGATTTAAAACCACAGGACGAGCCAAACTACCAGGAAGGCCGATGTCACAGAGGTTGAGGCAACCTGATAACATATCTCTTGTTGAGACTGCTCAGTCCAGACACCTGCCAATGATGCTCAAGTGTCCTTCTCACATCACAGCTGCTGGTTGTAATGTCACGCTCTAACAAAACTCTGGCCTATTTGTATCATCAAACTTTGAACAGAACAAAGAAGAATTTCAGGTTAACTTTCACAACAACAGACAAACCAGTTTTAAACAGAATGTCAGTTGTCACTACTTGCATGTATCATCACTCTCTATGGAAATCCTATGTACATTTTTTATCATGTCAGTAATAATAGTGCTTTTAAGTGTAAAATGCTTAAAAGATGAGGATTATTTCTTTTGTGGTTTGGTTTTCTATTACAATATGCAACTGTGTGCATCTATATCTTCAATTAGTTTGTAATTCACATTAAAATATAACAAGAGAATATCTGGCATTCAGCCTGGATAATGACCATCACAACAGTTGCAGATAAAAGTTTAAACCAATCAACTAATTTATAAATTGACTAATTGTGTTAAGTGATGAGGAACCCGTTTGCACAGGCTGTCAAAGCAAATCAATGTGACAGCATGTGGGAGTGACCTAATATACACACACTAACAGGACGATCTTGGGTTCAGATGGTGTATTGAGCATTGGTGTGTGTGTGTGTGATGGGGGGGAGGGGAGATGCTGGAGGCAAAACCTGACCTAATCTGTCATTCATAACAAAATAAACTGCACAGATTGAGTAACAAAACATGACTGCAGTCCCTCAGCTTGCCGTGTTCCTATTAGCAGACACTCTGTATATTATTGTTAACTGTTACCAAAGCTTTTACATCACTTTCCCACTGTAGCTGATGCAGGACTTCCTCATGCTGAAGTTCACTTGCTATAAAGTTATTTAGGTTAAGTAATAAGCGAAGTGAAGACCTAGACAATACTTCTCCCTTCGGTGCTGCCATCCCTGTCATAAAGTCTAATTGGTGTGACATAAAAAGCTCATTATGTGGCCGAGTGGCTGGAGAAGTTAAGCTATTATTTTGTCAGTTTGAATGAAGATCTGTCTCTGGACATTTAACTCAAATAAGCTAAAGGAATGAAAAACAGTTGGGGTTGTGTGGATACATCCAGTCGTCTGTGTTGGTTATAGATGCACCTTTTTAACATTTTTAATTATGGTTGTTGTTTCTCTTTAACAACATTCACAGCGACATCAGAAAATTCTCCTCTACGCTGAAACTACCTGATGGACAAACTCACCTTTCTGTAGATGAATGATGTCGGGGAAGTTGGCGAGCAGGCCTTGGTAGAGCGACAACTTATCCAGCATTTGGAAGAGGTCATACTTAGGTTGCTCTGCAAACATCTCTCCAATGTTCTCGTAGGTGCGGCCAGTGTGGGAGATGGCGTTGTTGAGGGTGTCTGACCTATAGGGAGGGTCCAGCATGAAAGCCTGGCTGATAGACTGGAAGGCATTTCCCAGCCGCTGGAACTCCTTCCTGAATCCACCCAGGTGTTTACGCACCAGCTCCGAGGCCACATGTGTCAGCTGCATCACGCTGTCGTCCATTTTCTTCGCAAAGGCCTTGAAGTTGTCGACCCGCTCCTCAACATCCTGAAGGTCCTGGTGCTCGTTGGGGATTTGGAGTGTCAGCATGAAATGTGCGCCCACCATCTCGTCCTTCTCTGCCCGTCTCTTGCCCAGTTTCCACTGCTTGTCGTCAGCGCACATCAGAAAGTGCTCAAAGCCTTCGTACTGGGAGAGGACTGGGTGACTGGTCATGTGGTTCATCCACAGTATCAGTCGCCTCTTGCGCTTCTCGATGAAGTCTTCCTCAAAGCGCCCCGTGGCCTGCTTCTCAGGCAGGTGGGGAACAGAGATCACAGTGAACTTGTGCAGTAAACGGTTGTACAGCCAGTCAAAGTGTTTGTAACGCCTGTAGACGGGACGCCCCGTGTGGCTCGGCGTGACCCGGTACGATATGTATGTCTTGATGCCCTTGAACTTTGTCTGTTTGGTGGGGTCTTCAATGGAGCAGGAGAAAGGCTGTGGGTTCTCCTTCCACCAGGGCCCCTGGGGACCCATCTCAATGGTGTACGACTCGGCTATCTTTGCCATCATGGGGACGTCCCCGAGCACAAACGCCTCCACCCCTGAGCGGACAAAGCTGGAAAATCTGTTCAAGTTTCTGCCCACCATGCTGCCTTTCCTGGAGCTGGAGATGCTGTCCTGTCCGGAGGGAGTCTTGGCCCGATAGTGCACATTGGGGTTATTGGACAGCGGGCTCTGATTGGCGTGTCCATTGGCTCCAGGGCTCCTGGCATGATCAGAATCATCCACCACTGTGGATCTGTCATCCCAGTCGTCCCAATCGTCGTCATCATCGTCATAGTAACTCGGCTGCAAATGAAGAGGAGTGTTTGGGGTGGACGGGAAGTAGGAGGAGTCGTTTCCTAAAGAGCCTGCCGGGCTGATGGAGCAGTCGGTCACGTTAGAGTTTGAGCGAGTGCGGATAATTTCCACATAAGATGCAGGGAAGAGACCCCTCTCCCCTCGACTGTTCTCCCCCTGGAACCAGCCATCCACTGAGTTCTCATCAAAGATCACCAGAACCTCGTTCTCCTGGATGCTGATTTCCTCTTTGTTTTCACTTAGAAAAGTGTAGATGGCTTTGGCTTTCACTGACATCTTGATATTCCAGTGGGTCCGAAAGCAGAAAACTCTACATGCACATAGTGCCTAGATTAAACTGATGCTACTGTCTCGGTGCATGCTGTTTTGGAAACATTTGACACTAGCTCACTGTAATATTTAAACTCATCTCAAATTACATGGCAGCTGTTGGATCAGGTGTGCAGCAGCACAGGATAAACTATGTTGACTGAATAATCTGACACTTACACAGAAGATGCACAAAGTTACATAAAACGGTTACTTCTATCTGCTAAGAAAATGTCTGTTCTCAGCCCATTGAGGCTACTGGTCTATTGTTATATTCTACTTCAAGGTCTAACAATAACTTCAGGCTATAAAAGCTCTGTGGAAAGATAAATCCCTCATAGCATGAGGACTCTCTACCTCATTTCGCATCACAAACACAACAGGTTCAAAACCAAGAACTGCTTTCACCAAAGATCTCCTCCTCACCGACGGTCGCTTTAATCCTCTGAAAGTGGGCTGAAACCTCGCGTCTTCCACCTACTGAACACTTGTTTCTCATTACGGAGCCTAAAATTGATCCTTGATGAAACTATTCCCAAGACAAAGTGGTCCGGCGAGAGGAAAAACAGAGGGATGAGTAATGGTATCCCTGTGCATTTTGAGCCTGCACCGCATTCCCTCAGACTGAAACTTGCTGCGTTTTCCTTGTAAACAGGTTCCTGCGCATCTTCGCTCGATCCTTCGGGTTTCACAAGCAGCAGAACAAACAACCAAAACAATCCGGGCTCCGGGTACCAACACGCTCCCCGGCCTCTGTCGGTTCCTGGAGTTTATTCCTGTGCGCGCTGCAACAAAGTAACTCTTTCCATGACGTGAGGCTCGGACAATTGAAGGCAAGTTCGCCTTTTCTTTTTTTTTTTTCACCAGATCCTTTATGTTCTTTGAAAGAGGAGGAACAGGCTCAACAGCGCCCCCAGCAGGAGGAACACAGCAGAACACACAGCTTTATGTAATCAGGGTTCACATGGTGACAATAAAGATGTCACCACGTGGTGTAATAATAATAATAATAATAATAATAATGATAATAATAATAATAGCTTTAATGTTACAATGGTCAAATTAATTACAACAATTATTAATATTATGACTAAAATAGTAGTAATAATGACAACAATAATAGTAGTGGTCGTGGTAAAAAAAAAAAAAGAAAGAATTATAATGGTTTTTAATTATTTTACCAACAAATACAATTATAATACTGATAATATTAATTTATTTATATAGTATCTTTCCAAAACTAACTTTTTAAGGTGCTTAAAATACAGGGGATAAAACCAAGCAGATAAAAAATAAAAATATATAGGTACAATACTACTACTACTACTACTACTACTAAAAATAATAATAATATTAATAATAGTAAGAACTGTATTTATATAGAACCTCTATAAAACTAAACATACATAAAATACATAAAACATCTAAGTACAGAAATACTACTACTACTACTACTACTAATAATAATGATAACTGTATTTATGCAGAACCTCTTTAAAACTAAGTTTCAAGGTGATGCACAGAGCAAAGATTAAAATACAGGAGATAAAATCAAGTGGACAAAAAAACAAAAGTTTATAAGAACAAAAATAAAATAACCACAATGTAAAGGATAAAAGACAATCAGACCAACATAGTAAAAATATACAAACAACAAAGTAAAGAGATGGCCATATGATAAAAGAATGCTTTCAGTAACATTTTTAGAAAAGCACACTGACAGTCTGAGATCCTCTGGGAGAGACTTCCATAATTTCTTGGGCCACAAACAGCAACTGGTGATCGAACTGTTATGGCAAGATTTAGGAACCGTCCTGCCAGAAGATCTCCAACGGCCATCAGGTTCATAAGAAGTTCAGATATCCCTAATGTAGGATAAGGTAAGTGATAAAATAGTAAAATCAATTCTAATACTAACTGGTAGCCAGTGAGGGCCAGCAAAAATTGGACTGATGTGGTCACTTCTACTGGATCGAGTTAAAAGCAGCACAGCAACCTTTTGGCTTAACTGAAGTCTACGCTATGAGTAAATTGAATTACAGTAATTGAATCCGGATGTGATGAACAACAAGTCTGAAAATGAAAGAAAAGATCTGACCTCCAAGATCTGACCTAAACTGAATGAAACAAGACTGTATGACCTTTGTCCCCTGAGCATTAAAGGATGGGCATGAATTGAAAAGCGCTCTGAGATTTCGAGCCTCTTGTCTAACATAGGTGGACAATAGAACCAAACCAGAATACAATGGTCTGTATTATCTTTGGAGCTGGGATCGCAATTATTGTTGTATTGTTATTGTATATGGATTTCTACATATATTTGTATAGAAATGATAATTTATTGACGATGAGGACACAGCAAGCCATCTATGTTCAACTGGAACAGCCATTTCTAAAACATGTAGGGGGTCTACGACACCAATTATCAGGTACTTATATGATGCAGATATATCACCACCATTAACCTTTCCAGTCACCCCTGACCTGGCACTTTCATGACAGTTCCCACCTAAAAGCATGAGGTTTTTTTGGTCGCCATCAGACATGTGATTTGACTCCCCGTCAGTCAGATAGAACTGAAATAGCTTCTTAGATGAGAGGGGAAATGTCTTCAAGAACCAAAATGAGAGGTTCATTTGCTTTTTACTGAAGTTCTTAGGACAGGGACACATGTAATATAGGTAAACACAATAATGCTGCTATAGTATAATATTATCAAGTGCATAGGTTAAAGTAAATCTTGTAAGTAGAGAGTAAAATATTTGTTCTCAAGTTTTAATTTGAATAGGATTTCTTTCAAGTGCTGTTCAGAGTTGATTATTTCGAAGTAAATACAGAAAATAAACAAGAATCAAAGTAAGAGGAATTTATATTTAAGTATGTTTTAGGTCTACTATATTTCTGGGGGAAATGTACTTGGTTGACTACATTTAAATAGCTGTGTTTCTAGGGCACTTTTGAGGTTTTAGTTTAACAAAACTGGAGTGGCACAAACTGAGCGACGTTTTTCCCTCATGTGCAGCAGTCGCAGTGCAAAACTCCGGGTTAGTTTTTTGCCGCTGGTTGGCCAACCTGAACTCTCCACAGGCAGAGGAAAGATGACAGCGTGACGTTGAGCAGCAGCAGCAGCCTCCCTGAGTATCCAAGGTACCTGTTTACGCTAACTGGTGCTAATAGCTAATATATCGTCTAGCTTACTGTCTGGCGTTTCATTTGTGGAGCTTGTAGGAGATGAAAACAGTAGCATGAGGCTCCAGAGTGAGGGCTGGTAACTGCTTGTCGGCCCGCACTATGCTAGCAGGTTTAGCACGATGCTATGCTAGCTGCTAAGTAATATGTGAGTAGCAGTCATCAGGGTCCCCTAGCTTTTTAGCGTTCAGTTAGTTCCCATCTAAATAAGGGATAATACCTGTTTAAGAAGGAGTTTATCGTTCAGTTGTATTATTATTACATGTTCGAAGTGTTGCTCACATTGATAAAAATGTCTCGGTAAGCCTTACATCTTTGTCGTAATGCTAATTCACGGTGTAACTAATGTAAAACTTAACGAACTTTAGCCCACACTACTTACTCTTGTTTAGATGTTTGAGCCCCATTATACTAAATTTCAGCATTTGATTTTTGTGGAGTAGTTAAAAGGTTAAACAAAGATGCCTTGTTTACCTCATATTGTAATAGTCTTTTGGTTTACTTTAAAGTACTCATTGGATAAAATGTTTTGATAAACATTACAGTTTTCCTTTCAAACTCTGTTTTGCTGGTTTAGTGTGCATACAGGACCAAATAAGTTACCTGAGAACCTAATCTGATGTTGGCTATGACTGGAAAATTATATTTTCATATGGCAGTATTATGAAGATCTAATGATTACGACAGGATTATTTCCAGTATAGACTAAATTCTTAAATAACCATTAGTTGTTTAGTCTGTAAAATACCAGAAAATTATGAAAAATGTGGGTCGGGGTTTCCCAAAGCCCAACATAACAAATGCGTTGTCCACAAATCAAAGACATTCAGTTTACTGTCATAGAGGAGGAAAGAAACCAGGAAATATCCCAAATTAAAAAGCTCGACTTTGGCAGCCACTCCTCTGTATTAGAATACAAAGGATTCGTAGTTTATATTATTGTGGATTACACATATTTGCGTTTTGTTGACTGTTTTTATATTTCTTTTTTGTACAAATGTTTAAACACACTCTCTCTCTCTCACACACACACACACACAAAGAAACAGGAACAAGCAAATGTCAGGCAGCTGTAAGCAGGAAAAAGACTGACCTGTCAGAATGCAGAAGATGTCTGTTGTAAATGACGGTGCAGCTTTGCCTCAGAACCACTAAACAAAACACTAAAGTGCATCATCGGTGCATCACAAGAAACACTGTCATATTTTAGTGCAACATCCTACTTCTGTTATATATCTTGTGTGATGCATTCAATTCTTTATGTGTTCAAGCAGACAAAGGTAGATCAGTCCTGCAAGCTGCTCCCTAACAATGAATGATCTGTGGCACAAGTAATGCCATTGTTTTCATGTCCAGCTTGCTTGCAGCAGTTATTCTCAAATGTATCTACACCTTTCCTCATAATATAAAATTGCTTACTCACTGGTGTATTGATTTCCAGTCTCCCCCATGGACGACCTTACCCAAGCACTCTCGGCCAGCTTTGCTGTGTCCAAGGAGCCCAACAGTACCGCTGGCCCTCACCCCCGGCTGGCTCAGTACAAGAGCAAGTACAGCGTGCTGGAGCAGAGTGAGCGACGACGGCGATTTCTTGACCTGCAGAAAAGGTAAATAAATGTCCTCAACATTTAGCATTTTGTCAGTCCAAATGGTACATATCTTGATACTGACATGGAAAAATGTACATTTACCACCTTAATCGTTATGTATTTGTTTATTTCTATTCCCCTTACATTCATCTTGCAACATTAACAAATTTTCACCAGTGAAGGCTTAATACTAAAGGTTTTACTTTCTATCATCGTTCATGTTGTCGTTCATCTGCGCTGCCCTATTTACATCTGCACACTTACAACTTACACACTTGTACATTACATAATAATGCTTAGTTCTGTAAAACTGTTAAACGTGACTGTCTCCAGACTGGACGCGATTAGTTAATTCAAAATTGCAACTTACTGACTGATATAATTTCAGGTAGTTAAATTACACAGATGTTGTTTAATCCCACAGCAGAAGGTTTCTGAATTGGTCTTTTTTGCCGCTTATCTCAGTAAAAGGTTAAATTATGTCAACCATGCGCGGCGTCTGGCTGATGGGGACTGGACGGGGGCAGACAGCGATGGGGAGGAAGACATGGAGAAACAGGAGGAGGGGGAACGGAAGCAAGATGGCAACGCAGAAGAGGAGGGGATGGAGATTGAGAGGAGGAAGCTGCCAAAACATTATGCAAACCAGGTCAGCGTTTGATGTCTTCTTACCCAGAGAGATTACTCTCATTCCTGTATGATGGACAGCACATTATGCTTTCTGTTGCATTCTGAACTTGGCCAGCAGAGGGCACATGAGTTCTACAGTTACAGCTCTGTTCTCTGGCATAAGACCTTGTGATAACTAACACTGTTTTGTGTATTTCCATTATCATGCTTTCACTCTTGAATGCAGTGTTGATGAAGATGACATGTTTAGTTAATAATATTCTGTTCCACTTTAGCTCATGTTGTCAGAGTGGCTGGTGGATGTACCATCAGAACTGGACACTGATTGGCTGATGGTGGTCTGTCCTGTGGGGAAAAGGTCACTCATTGTTGCCTCCAAGGTAGGAACCTGTCCCTACTGTTTCTTTACCAGATCTTTTATTCTGGTCATTGAATTTCACAATCCAGTGAGTTAGAAGGTCATTACTGTAAAAGTAGCACATTAGGAATTCACATTTACAGTCAGGATTCACAATGATGACTAACACACTACGAGCAGTTTCTCACTGATCTTTGAATTAGTTTCATCTTTTCTCTTTGTGAGGTGACGTCTTCCAGCACTGATCAGAAGTTAATTTACATGAACAACTGCAAGCAGGACTTCCTGTCATTTCTATGCAGCAGTATTGAATCAATATTTTGAGAGAATTATATACTTTGCCTCGTGCTTGTAAATTCAACACTGCTTTCCCGGTATTTGGGAGGATGATGTGAGCTGTGCCTGTAATTAAGACGAGCCACCTTGTCTGAACAACTGTGCGGAACATTAATAATGTGGGCGAACACTTAAGGAGAATTTCTTTTGAACCAATGATGGCAGTGAGTCATTAGATTAGACTGGAAGATTGTGTGCTCCCATGCTGGTGAAAAAGAAGTACACAAATGTGCTAATATGTGTAATACTGTGCAAATCCAGTCTAATTTGGAGGTGCAGTATCTATTGTATAAAATGTAATCAGATATTTGGGATGTAGTTTTACTGAGCTTTGCTTGGTCTGTCTGTTCTGCAGCTTTGTTCCTCTGTCCCTGTCAAGCTCATAACAACAGTGTACTAATTTTGAGCTCATGTAGGTCATCAGTACTGGAGGTAATCAGTTTGTCATCACCCACTTAGCTACTCAGTCTGCCTGTGATGTGTTTGCATTACTGTTTTTATAATTGGCCAACAGCTTGAGAGTTTCTTCAGAGGAGAAAAAGCCTGCCGTGTTTTAAAATACATTTAATATGTAAACCTAAAATTATTTCAGTCATGTCCACCATGCCTCTCTGCATCTGCTGCATAGGCTGGCTGACCACAACAACAAAGCTGTCAGTTCATAGTGTAAATAAGGGGATCGTGAACTCCTTACAAATAGAAAATGTTTTGAGCATGGAACATCTTGTGAGTTGTTAGAAACCACAAATCCAAATTTGGCCATGAAGGTGACACTGAGTTGAGGCAAGTGAGCGGTAGTCACCAGGACTCTGTGTTGAATAGTGAGAAACCACAAACAAACATTTCTTTAACCCTAATGCCCTCTACAGAAATTTCAGTATCGTCAGTAAGCTACCAATTTGAAGAAGTGAAATTAGCTATCAATAAGTTCTTGTGTAAAAATGTACTAATAGTAGGAGTTTGGAGTTTTTCCCATTTCATTTTCTTTCTGTATTTGTTTTTCTGTAGTTGCCTTTAATGTGAAACAGAAGCCTCATTTACCTTACATTGTGGTTTATAATTAATATAAAGTATTAAAAGTGATTATCAGCATTAGATAAAGATTGCTGATAACTCTGGTACAACATTCCTGTATTGCCTCACTGGCCCCAGTCGACAGTTTTCCTATCACTGCACACAAAAACCCTTGCTGTATTAGTGTCACTGGCACCCCACACCCTGTGATGCAACCATGTATAACATCACAATGACTGTGCACCTACAGTCATCTGGTTCCTCATTCATTATTTCAGGGCTTGAGTTCATTGACGACAAATCTCTGAAACCGCAGAGCACAAAATGAGAACTGAAGATGAACAGATCTGACAGAAGCAACAGATCTTAAACGTTCCCTGGGGAAAACTGAGTGAGACGAGTTTCATCTGTTGGCAAGCGTTCCCATATATTTGTCAGAGCTAGACAATAGGACACTTTTAGGTCTTTCTCTCTCTACAGTTCCTGTGCAGCTCTCTGTAGCACTAATGCTGTCAGGAGTAGGGGGTTTTAGGGATTATTAAGACCATGTTCACCAAAAAATTCTCAACTTTTTCTGATCTCATCTCAGTTTTAGGCTCCATTTTTTCCCTCATAATCACATCAGTTACAGTTACTACATTCAGTTGTTCAGACATTCACATATAGACAGGTGACAAATTAAAAGAAAACCAACATACAGTGTGTTAATAAAGTGCTGGGCCACTTCATGCCACCAGAACAGCTTCATTGCTTCTTGGCATTGATTCCCCAAGTCTCTGAAACTTGAGTGGAGGAATGAACATCATTCTTCTGAAAAAATACTCTTTCATTTTGTGCTTCAAGGACGGTGGTGGAGAGAGCTGTCGAACACGTTAAGTCAAAATCTCACCTAAGTGTTTAACTGGGTTGAGATCAGGTGACTGTGAAGGTCACAGCATTCGATTCACATCCCTTTCATTAAACCATTCAGTGACCCCTTATGCCCTGTGGATGGAGGCATTGTCATTCTGGAAGAGACCACTCCCATTAGGATAGAAAGGTTTCACCATGCGATAAAGGTGATCACTCAGAACAGCTTTGTATTGATTTACAATGACCTTTCCCTCTAAGGGGACAAGTGGACCCAAACCACAAGCCACCAACCAGCAGAATGCCTGCCCCAGCATACTAGAGCCACCAGGTCCCCTCAGTGTGGGAGTCAAACTTTCAAGTTTTTAATTTGTCACCAATATGTGCATGACATATTTCAAATAGAACTGGTTAGTAATCCATGAGTATTGTTCTCATACTTTCAGTAGAACTGCACTGTGGAAACTGACTAATGGAGTAATAGAATCATTTCAGCTGTAGTGATGATATGATGTCCTTTGTTCTCATTTTTCTGAATTCTGCGGTTTAAATGACTGATTACGTGTACGTGGAAGATTACAATTAATTACTGACATCATTAGTCATTACAGTCTTTTTTTTTTACAGGTGTTAGGAGTTTTTGCCTTGTGTATTGTATATGATCATTTAAACTGGAGATAGATAGATAGAGAGAGAGAGAGAGAGAGAGAGAGAGAGAGAGATAGGAAATTAAATGATCCTATCTTCTGTTTTTTCCTCCCCTTTTTTGACAATCAAACATGAATATGCGACGAAGAATGTTAAACTCTGTTTTATAATGTTTGAATTGACAGCGTTGTCAGGAGTATCGAACAAAATGATAACAGTGCTCTCGTCTTCTGCATTGTTTCTGGTTTGGACTTCTTTTAAAGGGTTCCACTGCGGCGTACACTAAAAGCGGCTATTGTGTGAACCGTTTCCCTTCCCTGCTGCCCGGTGGGAACAGACACAACTCTGCCATGGGAAAAGGTAGGTGGGCCTGTTGTATCTGGAGCTCTGTGGTCCACTATAATAGGCCACTCGGGCATTCTAACAACACGAGGAAGTGCTCCATGGTCCTCCCTTTCACCTGTGAGTTTGTTCATTTCAACAACATCAAAAGAACTTCCAGCCCAAGTTTTTAATGTGATATTCATAGACAAAGATTTTTCACCTACTAATCTCCACCGACCTGCTGCTAGGACTGTCAGTACAAACTTGCACAGTGGAGCAAAGCTTTGTTCAGACACAGAACTTCATTGAACTTCATTCATTGGAGCAAAGATGCAACTAAAACATTGACAAAATAGTTATTAATGTTGCAGTCCTACAGTTTTGTCTTGTTTGTGAACAAGCTTTTCTTAAGCCTTTGTTACTAAAATGTCTTGTAGTATTGGTTGTTCATTTATTGTACCATCCTCAGTATGGTTAGTTTAAGTGTCTTTTGATTTATTTTTAAAGAAAAACATCATAAAAGTGATTTGCAAAACAGAAAATGATCAGAACTTGTAATTGTTTTCCTTACATTGATCAAAGATCCTGTCAAAAGACCTGTAGATATGTTAAAGGTGGAGTAAGCCATTCCCAAGATTATTTGGTCAGCCAGACAAACACAGCCCGCCATTCAGTGCTCCGTCATAAACCTTCAGATTCATGGACGCATTTACAACAGAGCTACAGGCTGGAACACAGTCCACACGTTATGCAGCTGGTTGACAGTAGTCTTGTTCTGGGTCTGTGAGCAAAGACACAGAGCACGGTGGCTCTGAAACCAGCTTTTTTCCTCCTCTGAAACAGGCAGGAGAGGAGAGTTTGCCGCTGCCTCTCATGGGGGCAGCAGTGTTTTAAAAACCCTCTCAATTCACGTTACACGCTACTACAAAAATTGTTGGTACTTGTATGGCTGTCCTGGGCATGAACTCTGTGCATAAATGTTAACTCCCCATGTCGCTGGTTGGCTGGCATAGTGTTGAGTTGATCAGCCCAGGCTGCTTTGTTTTTTTTTCCATTTACAGAGTCAGGGCTATGTACAAACTTAATTTTTTTCAGTGCACACAAAACGGACAGCCGGTGGATGTGCATGGGTATTTGCTAAATTTGACAATGTTTTTGGATTAGAGCTGCTGACTATACTTTTACGGCCAATTTGCACTACATTATTCTAAATTCCTCTTACTGCTTTTTATTTAGTTGATAATTGTTCAGATTAAGAATGCATTGTATGCTACCTTAAATAAAAATAATTATTTTTTGTCTTTTGAACGTGTTTCAAGCAGACTACACAATCCTGGACTGCATTTACAGCGAAGTGGACAGAACGTACTACATCCTGGACGTCATGTGCTGGAGAGGCCACCCGGTCTACGACTGCCCAGTAAGATTGGCTTCCAATCCTCCAGCAATCCAGGAATGCTTGTCTAATTGCTTAAGTATCAGAGTCTGGGACACAGATGTGCTTCTTTGCCACGTTGCCCATCTCAATGGCTCAAAATTCAAAAAGGAGTTTTTTGTTTACAGTGCTTGTTTTCTCATCAACAGACTGAGTTCCGTTTCTACTGGCTCCAATCCAAAGTCCAGGAGACGGACGGCCTATCAGAGATCGCCAAACGTAACCCTGTATGTACCAGCACCACAAACTCAGCCTGTTCACTTTGTGCCCCATTTTAATCCCAACTTTTCAGACCTCAGTATTGTTACTTGAGACACTGCAACATGTTTACTCAGTCTTAAGTTTTCTGAGTTTTGTTTACTGTGCTTTGTGCCTTGCTGACCTTTATTTTCACATGTGGGATAAACAAAATCCAGCCCTCGAGTCCAGATCTCCACAGGCTGAAAAGAGGCAAAGGAAAATTATTCTCCAGTTGCAATCTTCTGTAGTAACTGTGCGCTAACAAGATTATTAGACACAAATCTTAAAGATTATGGTGCTTTGCGAAAGCTTGGGTGAACTTTGAGTTCATATTCCACCTATTAATCTTCAGGATTTGTTTGTTGCAGCCCAGTAGGAGCTAAATCATGCTCAGTCCTTGTTGGGTATACTCATCACTGCAAAGCAATTTCTCACATTTGACAAGACAAGTTGTGTTTGGAAGTCACAACGCTGTGCTCTTCTTTTGTTTTGGTCAAACAGTTCCGGTTTGTGAGTCTCCAAAGCACAGAATGCACAGCGGAATTGATTCAGAAGGCCCTGGCAGCAGAGTACAGCTTCAGCGTAAGTTTAAAAAAAGCTTAGCCATCTATCTATACATTTTCATTATTTTTATCAGATACAAAAGCAAGAATATGTTTGTGTTTCTAATCAGACTTTGATTCCTTTGCATGTGATTTTCTGACTCCAGGTGGATGGTCTGCTCTTCTACCACCGTCAGACCCACTACACCCCTGGCAGCACCCCTCTGGTTGGCTGGCTTCGCCCCTACATGGTCACCGACATCCTGGGTATAGAGGTTCCTGTGGGGCCCCTCACCACCAAGCCTGAGTATGCCAGCCACCAGCTGCAGCAGATACTGGAGCACAAGAAACCATCAAGTGAAGTCCGCCCGGCCAACAGCAGCGGCGGCTACGAGTTAGAGTACCTGTCCACACCGAGCCGGGACAGTGAGGACAATCTGAACTTTTTGAATCAGAAACCAATAAGAGAAGCACACATGGAGGTCTAAGTGGGAGGCTTAACGAGATGCAAATTGTTAAGTCAGTGTTTCTGTGTGGTGGCGGCCCACATATGGTTCTTTAGAATGTCTGCTGAATGGTTCTGCAGATCTGACCAATTGCAAAGCATGGCTAATTCTAATCCAGCACTGCTCTGGACGCTGTCAGAGTGCAGATTAGTAGAGCAATGCTGGAGTGTCATACAGCTAAACATCCAGCCTGACATTTACATGTTGTACCTGCTGCAAAACCTGAAGCACCCAGTTTTTTTGGGAGTAACTGCACCATGTTTTGCCATTATAATTACCACTTCACAGTCTGTAATGCATACATCTAACACCAAGGATAGGCGCAGAATCACAAAAAGTAAATGCAAGGTGTCCTTTGTGAGACACATTGTGCAAAGTGCAGGACAGTAAAGTTTGTGGTTAAGTGCGATTTTGCTGCTTTGCAAGATTTGCACTTCAGAAAGATCTTGCTGAAGAAGCATCTGATCCTTACTGCCTGCAGGCGTTTGCAGGTTTTCTATAACTATACTGACATTTTGAGAAGATCATCAGTTTGAGCAACAGTAATGGAGAATGTTTTGGAAGGTCTATTACTCACTGGTCAGACTGTGTGAGTCACAACGTGGACTTTTACAATTTAATGTTCAATTTAAAATTGCTTAGATAAGGTTTTAAAGTGTATAAATAAATGTTTTTATTGACCTACACTCTGTCCATTATGTTTCAATTTGATCCCTTTGAAGAATAGGGAATACAGAATGAGCATCTAATTTTAATCAGGGTTCGGTCATAGAGTAATGATTTATATAAAATCAAGCTATAAAAAAGTGATATGTTATATAACCAATTGAAGCAGATGGTAAAAATAATGCTTCAAATTTAGAAGCCTTCTGCAGAAACCTCAGATTTGATTGTACATGTATTGTCATTGTAACTGCAAGCAGCTGATGTTCCAGTGTATGGTAAGCTATGACTCACAGTAATGATACCACTCATCAGCAGAATTCATGAGCATGTCCTTCCATCTGCGCTGAGCTCACTGTGCCATTTGCTTAACTGAAGAGCTTGGCGGAAACTGCCGACAGGAAAAGACGTGAAAGTGTCTGGCGGGGTTGTGAATTTAGTTTCAGCAACCTGTGCCAGCACATCCTCTGAGAAACAACACCGGAGACCATTGCCTCAGGTGACCAGGTCTTAGCTGGCTGAACAAGTGTCTTGGGGAGGATCCCTTTTACCATTGTTCAATATTTTTGTTCTACAAACCATACTGGAGTAACAACTTCTGGTCTTAACTATTCCTATTTGCCAGATTATTTAGTAATATTACTTTAGAATAGCTTAATACTATTGAAGTTGTGCCTTTTAATAGACCTAGACAAAAAATGCTATTTTTAGCAATGCTAACAACGTGGTATGGGTCCAGGCTGGAATATTATAAGAACTACTGGAATGATTCCCATTAAATCTTGATCTAAATTCATGATCCCCAAATGATGGGCCCTTATGACTTTGGTGGTCACCTTGCCAGTCTGTGTCCTCTCTGTTCTCTTTCTCTGTATCGTACTGCAGGCATTTCTGGCTCTGGAGCTGCACTAGTCTGATCTGCAGCTGTTGGTCCGACCAATCTGTCCAGTGTTAGTGATTTCCTGTTTGTTGTCTGTCTGTCTGTCTGTCTGTCCTTTCCTTGACTCTCTCTGCTTTGCCCTCACCCCAACCAGTTGAGGCAGATAGCTTCTGTCCCTGAGCTTGGTTCTGCAGGGGGTCTCTTTCTCTCTACTGGTGCAAATATGCTGCTATAAGGGAATATTTGGATTTTCCTTGTAAAAATTTAAAGTTAAATCTCCAGTTTCTAAATTACTCAGATAATTTGGTCCTAACGTTAACACCTTAACAAATCCTTATTATATATAATATTTCAGGGTCTTAACCGCAGTATATATTTTGGTCATGCAAATTTGTATTTTATATAATATTGTAGGGTTTTAACCGTAACATTTAAATTACTTTGGTGAATAAACATAATAAATAATACCGTGATCTCTTAACCTTAATGTTTAAATTTTTAATATTAAGCACCTTGGCTCAATTCCTGTTGCTTTAAATATGCTACATAAATAACAGCAACTTGTATTTACCTCGGTTCTTCAAATATTTGTTAAAATGTCTCAGATATGATTTGTTAGACATACAAAGTCCCCTCATGATGAACTAAAATCACTTGGGTGGGTCCAGTTTTGATTTATCGTTAAATACTTGGGCCTCTGTTGTTTGCTTTGTGCTTAGTGCTGATTAACAAATGTTAGCAAGCTAAAATGCTAAACTAAAAAGTGAGCATTACCTGTTCAACAACTAAACATGTTAGAATTGAAGCTTGTTAGCATGCTAACATTAGCTATAGGGCTATTCCAAAGCTCAAACCTCATCAGCTGAAGACTTGGAGGTGTAACTTATCTCCTACTTCCAGATAACAAGACAAGATGACATTTTAGGGCATCAATGGAGTTTAAAATTTTAAACCAGCTACATGGAATCAATGAGTAGCCCTTGTTTTTCAAGACATCAACAGCATCTTACAGTAAAAACTGATTATAAATAGCTATAGTCACCTCTTGTAACTTCAAAAGACCCACGTGCAGCCAAAAGACATGTCGTGCCAGGCGTTGGAGCCAATATTCACTTTTTCTGTGCTGGAAAAAAAAAAGCGGCATATTTTCTCCTCATCTTGCTCTTCAGATGGTATCACTATTACTCTCACCACCCACACAGAACATTAACAGGTGAAAATAACATGTTGAAACCCTTCTGTGGAGATAGCCCATTCTGGGAAACGTAGGAGATGACTGACTGAACTGGAGGAAGGTGCACAATGCAGCTGCAGGAAATTCGCTGCACCTCAATTACAATATCTCATCACGCGATAAGTCCTGGAAAGCAGAACAGAACGTAACAGCAGCAGCTTTTGTACCAGTTTTTTTTTGTTATAACTACGGCGGTCTGTGTAGATGTGGCTTGTGATGAATCAAGTCTGAAGTAGTTGAATTTCTTGTGGACGATGCGCCGTAAAAAAAAAAAAAAACATGAGCAAAGTTTCCACGCTGTGCTCAGAATTAATTCCCCGTTGTTTCCTTGCATGTGTGGTTAATACAAAAAGTAGTACATGCAAGATTTCTGCAAAAAAAAAAAACAACTTTGAATTTTGCGTGTGTAGTGATTCAGTGCAAACTGGCAAATGCAGTTCATCGAATACAGTCGGACCTTTTCTTCTTTCACATTTAGTCACCTCTGAGCAGAGAGGTCTGTCAAAGAGAACAAAGTCAGCCGTGTGGTTACTGCAAGAATTCAGCTATGACTCAGCAGCACCGATCACTTTCCAGGAACTGAGCACCTGTCGATCCACAGTCACACTTTTGAGAGCGCTCTGAGTCTCCCACACATGCACACACGCAAACTGCTCTCTCTCTCTAATCTTTGTGAAACCCTTTTTCAGAAGAAATCCAAAGACGCAAGCAGATTTGTGTTTCTCCTACAACTGTCCAGCACCACAAAAGACGATGCATATTCACTTGTGGGTCCACAGAGGTTAGCTTCTTGATGCTTAGTTGCTTTAGTAATCAAAATTAAACATATTTAGACTAAAAAAACCATTAAAATCACCTTTCAGAACCTACTACAAGTAACATCCATGTCCGTAAAGAGTATGCAGCCACATTGTTAGCTCAGTGCATTTGTGGTTCCTACAACATCCAGCTATTTCTATACAGTCGCTGAAGATTTAATGTGTCACGTCTAGAGTGATACATGTCAAACACACCTTACAAAAGACAACATCAAGGAAGAAACACATTTATTGTAAACTATATATAACGTCCTGTCCTCTTCCTCCCCAGTTATTACTGACTGGTACAGGGAGTTAAATCAGGCCCTCATCTCGTAAATGTTTGATGCACTCAAACATTTTGTTTTGTCAGGGTGCACATTATGTGGGCAGGACTATGGGTTTACCAATCACATTTTCCCAAAGGACATGATGTCAGTTGGTTGGACAGGAAGTCTATTGTTGTCCACTCCCTTTTCCCTTTGGTTTTCAAGCCAGACTTTCTCACGCTTCATTATTTACAGTTTGCCTATTGTGGGATCTATTTTTTTCATGGAAAAGAAACAAACATTCGAGTGCACCTATAATTACCCACCTTTCCATAAAAAAACACACAAACAAATAGTCTGACGATCTTGTTTTCCCTTTTTATCCAGAGGTGGAACATGATCTACAATAAAGTTAAAAGAACTTCAGGAAACCTTTTCAAATTTTTGCCCTCTTTTGCATCATATTACATTAAAGTCTCATTAATACACACAGAAATATGAAACAAGAGCCGTCAGTAGCCTCGCAGGATATGCAATCTCATGACTGCACTTCAACTAACCTCTCTTCTGAAATATAACAGCATATTCCTAGGGAGACCCGCAGTGTGTTTGTGGCTCATGTTACAATGATTTTATCGTGCTGTTGGGTATTTTCTCTTTCCTATGATGTCATGCAATTCCTGTAAAGTGTACTGAATTACAACGTAGCCTGGGGGATGCATGAGCTGAGAGTTTCACTAATTAAACTACTATTATTGCAACCAGCTATTACGAAAAGGCCTACTGCTATTATTAGTTATTTCCTCTCACTCTGTTTCATGTATTAGAGATGCGGACTGATAGTTCAGAGAGTACTTATAGCTGATACAAAGATAAAACCTGTTGCATCGTAAACAGATTATTGAGGCAGATTAGTCTTTTTTAAAAAATCCCACAAATTAAAAAATAAATAAACTACAAACTCATAAAAACAAGCCTAATCTGCCTCCTTTAAATTACAGAATTTAAGAATATCCAATTTTGTTGTAAATATGTTTTCTTTAAAGTTTAACTACTAGATGAAAAACGTCTCCTACTTACTGAGAAGTCCATTTTAGCAGTTTTTAGATGTTGCATATGTGACCATGGTTGCTTTAACTAGTTGTCATGTCACAAAATTATTGTTGTGCCTATATGTCTTAAAATGAGAGCAATAGCACAACATTTGGGGACATATTTTCTTCCAGGCAAAGGGTTAAATGAATATACTGACAGTACTCTCATGTCTAAATTTGAAGCAACAGAAGTAGCACTTGGTTAGCTTAGCTTAGCATAAAGAATGGAAACTGAAGGTACCAAATCTGCCTACAGGCACATATGCAGCTCAGTAATTACACCTCAAATCTTGTTTAATATGTACATTAAAGAAAACATATTTCACTGTTATGCAACTACTTCCCCTGCTTGACACATACAACTACAACTTAGCACTTTTACAATTTTATTAGAGAATAAACAAACAACATATAATGAGATCCAATGTGGTAATTACTGACTTTCTACGCAGCATCCCTCTGCAGGAACTCAGGGCAGGCGTGAGGTGGCAGGACCATTCATAGGAACGCCTCCATAATTGGCCCTTTTAGCTTCTCTGTTTCCATTGTGGTGTAGGATCCAACAGCTTCAACTGCAATGTTAACTCAGAGTGCATCAAAACAACAACAAATATAAGTTATTGGATGTAACTGTGGTTCTCTGAAAGCATAACAAACAGAACAGTGGAGGCCTTATGACGTTGGCCTATGGTGAATTTTACATGGCTGATGGCGATGTTTGAGACTGTTATGGGAGGAGGACACTGAGAGGGCAGAGAAACGGCGCTTGTTGTCCTCTCTGCATTTATTCAATTTGTATTTCCTCCCCCAAAAATGGCTGTGAAAGAGGTTCTGCAAGGCTGGTTCATGCAGTCAAAACACATTTGCCACCCTAAAACAATCTGCTAGCTCCTGCAGTGGAAAACAGCCTCATGTTAACCTGCTATGTTCCCCCCCATTTCTAGTCTTAGTGCCAAGCTAAGCTAACAGACTTCAGGCTGTAGCATCTACTATCAAGACTTGGAAGTGGTACTATTGTTATTCTTAGCTAACTCTTGGCAAGAATGTAAGTATTTCCCAAACTAAACCTCTGTACAAATGCCATGTGTTGTCTGTGTGATGTTAAGCTACCACAGCGGGGGCCAGTTAGCTTAGCTTAGCATAAAGACAAAAAACAAGGGGATAATGTGACCTTGCTCTGTTAAAATGTAACACAATCACCGGCACTTCCAAAATTCTCTAATGATAACATGTCTTGCTTGTTTAATGTGCTGAAAAGTGAAAAAACAACAATTTTGTGGACTATTTTTCAGCTGGGAGTAGAAACATACTTACATCTCTGCTGGTTGCCAGGCAACTACAAACCTAAAACGTTACCCAGAAAATCTTTGCCAAATAATTCTTGTATTTCGGGTTTTGTGGAGGATAAATAAAGGAATAAGCAATATATAAGATAAGTTAGTTAGCCTCAGAGGTTCTTGCAGGTTGTTACCTTTGGCCAGACATAGCCTGGTGGTCTTGTGTCTTTATGCTAATGTTTGCTAAGCTAACTAGCTAGCTGTAGCTTCATTGTTAAGCTGGTTAAGCTAACAAATATAAGAGTTGTATCAAACTCGAAAGTCATAGAAAGTGTTTAGGGATATTTGTTTGACGTTCCAACCTTGCTTTAAGGTACGTGAAATAAAGATTTCCTCCTCAGCAGATAAGCTTTCCCATTCTAACTCTGTTAATTATGTTGGCTAACATCCTAGCATAATTAGCATAATTGGTCCAGTAAATGAAGAATAAACCAAACACATATTTAAGAGAACTTTAATGCAACAGTACTAGTAAATATAAGTTATTTTCTTTCTCTATTTCAGCTACCCTCCTGTGTTTAGGAGCCCTCATGGCTCCAGATGCTAGCTGACACTCAAAATGGTGATTTTCCTGTTTGGTTTCCTATTTTTATGAATGAAGGCGGAGGTCAGTGAGCTTTTGTCATGTTCTGCTCTTAACCACCAGGGGGTACAGCAACATGCAGAAAGAAAGCTCACAGTCTGCCTCATTGTTCAGGGCTGTGTGTCACTCTCTCTCCCACAGCATAAAGGCGACGTTCAGCGCTAAAAACTTGCGATTCATGGCATGGAGGAGCCGGCGGGCAGCTGCAGCCCTCTGATGTGTGTCAGGTTACCTGGAAGAGCTGCAGATCACGGTCTGAGCCCAGTGACCATCGAGCTGAAGCAAAGCCTCGTCTAGCTGCTCGAGTGTTGTCTTCTTTTTTTTTCCTTCCCTGCCTTATTTTCCTTCTCCTCGGTGAAATCTGACACAACATCAGCGGCGATTCTCTCCTAGTTCGGCTGGCAGATTCGTGCTAACTGGCCTGCGTGCTTCGCAGTCAAACAGTATCAAGAGAAAAGAAACATTGAGGTCCAGCTGCAGCGTTTCAGATGCCTTCAACTTTGAGCCAGAGGGACAACCCCTAAACCCCGTTTTTACACGAGGGACAGACACACAGACATCTCCGTCATCTCCCACTTCATGAAAAGGACGCGTTTGGCTAAAAGGTGATCAGAGAGCTGACGGGAATCATGGCAGCTACTTTATCGGCGGAGGAAGAGCAGGTAGGCCTTAAGAGTCTTAACGCTAACACTTCTTCGTGTCTGATTTCTGGCCCAAATGTTTCCGTCTGTACCTGCAGGTATTGTGGCGCTGCCGTGCGCTGCCTGTGCGCACCGCAGCGACTGGCGATGGCAGTGCGCAATGGTGGATTCGTTGCGAAACGGTCCCGATCTCAGAGCGGAAATATTGTATCGATTTCTGGCGCATTATTGCTCTGGTTGCATCACTGTCAGTTCCTCTCCAGCGGCTGAGCTGATGTGTTGCGACACAGGCCGAGCTCGCCTCTATCAGCCACCGCACATGTAAAAGGCTCATTTCCAGTCTCGGGTTACACACCGTGATATTACCGGGAAGGCTTGAGGAGGCAGAGCTGGAAACGCTGCCTGCTTCCACATTTGGGTCATTCACAAATGTGGGCTCCACAGTAGAAACTTGGCTTGGCCTGGGCTGCAGAGCCCTGCGAGGTATTAAAGACGGTGTGAATCTTCTAATGCAGATAGAGTCACCTGTTAGAGATACATTTGATCTCAATCTTTATCCTTTTAAAGCCTGTGGGTTTATGTGAAACATTTCTGTAAGCCAGAACTTAGTTTTGACAAGTTTCCCCTTCATCAAATCCCTGTAGAAATCAGATTTGGTTTTCAAAGCCAGAGTAAAACAGAAGAAATAAGTAGTCACACCACTTGGCTCTCTGTTTTCGATGATATAATGATAAAATTCCAAGAACAGTGGCCTATTATTAGCT
This sequence comes from Dascyllus trimaculatus, assembly GCA_024666655.1. Lineage (NCBI taxonomy): Eukaryota > Metazoa > Chordata > Actinopteri > Pomacentridae > Dascyllus > Dascyllus trimaculatus. Next base: position 28,056,266 of record CM045448.1, read on the forward strand.
CATTTTAGGCTTCATGGACTCAGAGCCTGAATAACTGAGCATTTATTCCAGGATTGAATGAGACTTAGATAATTAGAGCAGAAAGAATTAGTTGATTAATCACATATTGTTTTGTTTTTGTCGTTGTTTTAGTAATTTCTCAACATCCTCTCAGTTGAGAAGATTTGCTCATTTTGGTGTTTGGCCTAGTTTGGACTGTTCTTTAATTGAAAGAAGCACTTTTAAGAGTTCACCTCAGGAATCCAGATTGGTACTTTTCACAATGTTCAGATTTTTCTGGTGAGATCAATAGAATATTCGGTAATGGAAAATAACAGTTGCAGCTCAGCTTAATATATACTTAGTTACCGTTTATCATCCTGCCAAAACTAAACCAGTCTAGTACAACAGTCATGCAATAACTCCAGCCTTCCAGAAGGTTATACAGTTCAGGTTATCTTCAAAGTGTTTGTGTGGCAGCTCTGTGCACTAATGTCAAATTATATTGTCATACTCAGAGGTGTTAGTAGTTAAACCTGACGGATAAATTGACCTAAATGATATTTCTTTGTCAAGTTGGTTTTATGAGAACAATGGCTATATCAATGTTATAGCTTACATAAGAAAAGATTAGCTCAAACCTCAGTATTGATAGTTTCTAGTATTTCCACGTCATTTAGGATACTTAAAGAACTGAGAACAATACAATACAAGGTAGTGAAACAGCCCCACAAACCGCAGCCTCTAAATTTGAATAAACACTAGTCTAAAACATTCATTTAGGAGTGAGGAGACTTTGCAGGACTGTTGTATGGTACTGCATTAGTTTGAGCCATGTGCAGATATTAAACCGGTAACCGAATGTCAGCTACAGTATTTAGAGCTTCTAGTTTGAATATAATCAATCAAAGCTATAATGGGACTAACCATATGAAATCCAGCACTTGCAAAGCAAAGTGGTTACAAAGGTGGAATAACGTATTTAGATTTTTCATATGTTCGTCTTTCGGTGCTGGTCCTGCCTGTGGCTTCTGTTCCTGCTGACTCCTCTCATCATCTGGCCAGCAGAAAGCTCCTTATCTGCCTACTCCATTTCCTGTGTGAGCCAGGGCCCCTGCTAGGGTACCGGACGCCCTCATTACATCTACAGCCTAGTGGGGGGGGGGGTGTTTGGGTGGATTGTGTGTGTCGGTGTGTGTATGTGTGTGTACGTGTGTGTGTGGCAGGGTGGCTCTCTCGGGAGTATACACTGGTGTAGTGGAACTTCACTCTAAGGGCAGCTGTTAAAAGTATTTCCACTAGACTCCAGGGGGGAAGGGGGAGTTTATGAGTTGCAGAGTGCGTGTGTCTATCATGTGCTTTAGAGAAAGTGTGTGTGTGTGTGTGCGCATGAGTGTGTGTTGAGTCTACTCCCAGGAAGCAGCGGAGTGAGAGAAAGTGGGGAATAGGGAGATAGTGACGTTATTGACTTCCTGTTTTGGTATTGACTCGTGCCAAATGGGACTCAGTGAAGTGAAGCGAAGCCACTTGGCAACAGCAGCCTTACGTTTGTAAATAGATTAGCATGGCATCTAAAATCGAATAGATTCTAGGAAAGGCGACGTCAAGGGCAGCCTTGAATCCTCTCGCAACATAACAATGAAAACCATGCATTGTTTAAAAGATTAAAGTGTAATCATGACACTTATACTGCACTACTTTCCAAATCCTTCTACAGAATTTCTTTTAGCTGACACATTAATACAGTCACCATTTACTGCGTGACTGTGTCTGACTAGACTGTGAATACAGCGGACAATAGTATTAGTACAGGATCAGTATTAATGTAGAGACATTAATGACAAATCTTTGGACCAAAGGACTGTGATGGTAAATTTATGGAAGCGTTGACGATATCAGGACTGTAGCTCTGACACGTCTAAATGAAATGTTACAGTTAATAAAAAATTGCCACATTTGAAAAGTCAGAATGTACATGTCCTAATGCACTTTAGAATTGTTTGAGTAGTGGGACAAGGAGAAAAACCCCAACCGTATGATTAGTGGACAACACATTTTACTACCTGAGCCACAGCTGCCACTAATCACTAATAGGTTTGAGTGATGGTATCATGCAGAGCTGACATGATTAGTCAGTTAAAGGATACGTAAATTAATGGAAAAATATCGATTACTTGTTTATTGTGAGCTGTTTTTATTTGTAAAGCCCCCTAGCTGGTCATTGATTTAACTCCTAAAAACTCATCTCGGTCTATCAAACTTACATTTTTAAAAGTTTTGGGTTTTTTGTGAAAATAATTCATTAGACTTAACTCTAAACAGTTGCTCCCTTGAAAATTCCTGGATCTATGAAGTTCCCACCTCCTCTCTCCACCCAAACCTCTCTGCTAAAGCTGGAGCGCCCAAGCTAACCTACATATGTAACCCTGTATTTTTGAGACTGTCTTTTATACATTGCAGTTTCAAGGGGAAAATACTCTTGCATGGCCTTAACTCCTTGTTTTAATCATCATATATCTTCCAGCTTGTAACAAAACACCATATAGAGGGGTCTTTAAGTCTTGTTTGACATGGTTCGACTGAATATCTTTTTTGTGCTACTGGTCAGACAACACAAGCCATTTGCAGATTTCACCTTGGACACCAGGAAAATGTCAGTGACAGATATTTTATCAACAAAATGATTAGTTGAGAAAAAAAATCAAGGGCTGCCATTAAGTAGTCCCTCTTATTGATTTGCAGAATCATACATCCAGAGATATTCAAATGAGAGAACACCGTAGCAAAGTCTCCAATAGTTGACAAGTCATGACATATATTGTGATATGACCCATTTTTAAAATATGCATTATGATAAAAGTGTTCAGAGTCAAATAACAGAATGTACAGTCATGGTTAGCAGCATGAAGCAACATGCTAAATGTGGTCTGTTGCAAGCATCCAATGTACCAGTGCTGTGGGCAGTTGTGGCAGAGGGAGGCTGAATAGAAGATGGTGGGTTTGAGCTCAGCATCACGGGTGTAGGTGGCAAAGATTTGCACGGATAATACATATTGAGCGGCAGGAAATGGAGATGTACAGAATTATATTTAGAGACCACAGAATATAGGATTACACATCCAGATGATCCATTCAATTGCCGGGGTTATATTTTAAATCAAATCACGGTTCTCATAAAGTAGCAATCAAGAATACTGTCGATTTAAAACGTGATAATGAACACTCGGCTTTGTTCTGCAGTTATAGGTTGTCTCGCCACATAAACCTAAAATATTGCCTGTTCCAAACACATTAATCCTGGTTAGCTCTCCTTTAAGTTCATTTCCAAGAAAAAGCACTAAACCGTAATGGTCCCAGCTTCTTGCTTTTCAGCAGTTTGTAGATTTTTGTTGTCGTAGATTACAATGAATTGAATACCTTCGGGTTTTAGGCTTTTTATTGGGCAAAAACGGCAATTTGAAGACCACACAGAAGGAAATTATGATGGAGGACCATTTCTATGGCATTTATCCTCCTTTCAGCTAATACTGTCCTGATTGCAATGCGTCACATTATAAAGGGGTGAAAACTATGTTCAGGGGACACCACACCTGCCTGGAATGTTGCAAAATAATGGCCCTTCATTACTGTCTGTAATCTCTGCTAACTGCTCACTGCAGAGTGGAGCACCAATTACTCCTGCCTGTTATTGCACTGGATTTTTATACTGCTTGTAAATAAGAGAATAAGCAAGTGATTTCTGGCACAGCCCCCGTCTGCCTGTAGCAGCAGTTTTCTGGGATGGTTTCCTGTAGCTGTGAGTCCTCCGATGCAGCGTCACCAACATTTGTGTAACTGTGGATGATGGGAGGGTGGGGTGGGGGGGTAAGAACTAACCGCAGCTTCATCCATTTACTCCCAGCATAGCAGGTCCCCACCACTGTGAATCTAATCAATTAGTTATTGGCAGTCATTGTCAAAACCACTACTGACCAACCCTGACAGCAAACAGGATTATGTAATGTCAGCTGTGTTTTAGAAGGCCAGAAACCTTCAAATGTCGAACTCGGCACTCAGAATGACTGGTGACCAGATACTTGCACAAACCTCTCAGCCTATTTAGATTCACGTCAGGCAGCATAAACTAGAATTGAGAGCTTTTTGAAATGCATAATCAAGAAGTTCAAGATGAAAATCTCCAGCCATTTCAGAACTGGAGCAAGTCAGGCAAATATTTATGCATCCTCCAGGAATTGAATAAGTCACTCCTCCGCAGCGAGTCTTCCACGGCAGTCCGGTGTGCTATCATGAAAACAAACTGGTTCATCCTCAAATTCCACTCTGGCGGATATGGCCCCTAGTGCAGAAAAACCAAACAAGACGGGCTTCTACAGGAACAGAGGGTCACTGCCTGGAGTTGGCAGGCAGTCCTTAAAAGGCTAAGAGAGAAAGAGCAACTGTCAGACCATTGAAATTTGGAAACCTGAGTGTACCTGACAGCAGTCTGACAGGAAGTTGTCTTTGGCCAACACCAAAGGATTAATGCTTCACAGTTCAACAACAAAGAGCAGACGGCCTGCATTAAAAGGAACATGTGGATTGCCTGTTAAGAGACCTCCTTTTAAGGGAGGTGTGTTTTTCTTGTAGCAAAGTGCAATCTAATTCACTTTAATGACCATGAATATCCTAGAAACTATACTTACTTTATAGATCTTCAAAGTTTTATAATACCCTAAAAATATCCTGACTTCCTTACATTGCTTTTATCATTTCATCAAATGCTTTTGATAAAGTACTTTCAGATTTTACTTATTTTGATCTTGCAGGTTACTTTTACTGAAGTTTTCTCTTGCAGTAAATCTGTGTAAAGTTGGTATATGTAACCAAATCATCAAAGCTGAAAGGTCCTTTTAGTAGCTTGTGGGGATTTTATCTGCATACCATAGTTTTCTTTAGTGAATGGAGCTGGCTGAGATACCATCATGTGACCATATTCTTGAAAATCAGGTCTGCTGGACTGAAAAGAGACACCTGCAGACACAATATCGTAGTGACACACTTTCTCTTGAAGTATTTTGTAAGGCACCAGGTTTTCACAGACAAATGCTGTAGGCCATTCTAGGACCTCGTGCTGTTCATTGTTTAGTTTTGAGGTCTGTTTTATGGTTAAGTAAGCAACTATGTTACAGTAATACTGTGTAGGCTCTTGTACTTCTTCTTTAATTAAGGGAAAAGCTGAGAATTCAGAGTCACCCCCCACACCCTGCACATTTTCCCCATGAGAATCGGATATTAACCGGCCTCGGCCCTGTCAGGTGCAATCATCCCTCATCCCTTGCATGCTAAGGCATCTGAACAGAGCAGAAGCTGCAGGCCCTGCTGTCTCTGAAAGCACTGGCTTTCCTGAGGAGAGACAGTGGCATCCTGTCTTTAGGCTCAGAGCTCGTCAGTGATCGTTTTGTATTCCTAAAGAGCTTTGGATTCCCAGAACTTGACTTCCTGTCTCCCATGCATGCCCCACCGCTGCTGTGCCTGACCAGAGAAGCGGAACCCTGTGTTTAAAGTGCGAGCTTTCATTGCCTCCTCTGTCGCCTTTTGAGGATTCACTTGGTGCTGACTCGCTAACTCTGCGGGTGCTGAGGGTGGGAGAGTGTGGGGGCCTGAGGGAGTGTATAATCAGCGTAGAGTGGCAGGAAGCCCCTGAACGACTGCCGGCTAAACGCATAAGTTATTTGCAAGATGGGTGGAAGGCCTTTGTGGTAAACACATTTTCTAAATTTCAAGTGCAGCATGTAATTGAGCCAGTTTAATGTTTAAAAAGAACATGAAAATAAAACTCACTTTTTGAAAGAAGCTCAACTTTTGCTCTAATTGTCTTTTAATAAAGTTATAAAAATATTTCATATAAACACTGGATCTTGTGACTACTTCAATGTGAAAGGTATCACATGTGATAAACCCACAATGAGCTATCATGAGCCTGCAGTTCCCTTCAGCTCTATGGAGTCTTTATGGAGTTCACTTCATTGTTTTGGCTTTTGGGCCCACAACTTTACTGTTCTGGCTCTCTCTCACTGCTCCACTTCACTACTCATAGCGTCATTTTTTGGCCACAGCAGGCCACTGTTCTCAGTGAGCTGTGGAACTCAGTTCTGTACCTGCTCAGCACAAAGCAGCACGCAGACAAACATACCAGCTAGATAGTGAAAAAAGTGAAGCATTTGGCAGCTGAAGAACCAGATGTTTCCCCTACAGGGTTCCTAGAGAACACAAAAGAGAGAGAATATTGGGCACTAATGCCACGTAATCACCAGTAATCATAACATCAGTCATCGTTTTTAGCTATTTTCCATTCTGCTTCGCTCTTTTGTGATTTTTTCCTGTAGTCGCAGTCAGACTTCACCAGAAACTAAATAGCATCTTTACCTGAAACATGTCACATGTTCATGTATGAGATTTACCATCACAGACTTTGATGGCCAATAACTCACCTTCATCTTGGTGAATAGTCATACCAAAACCCTGGTTTGGTTTTCTAACAAAGCAAACCTGCCTTTTAATTTCATTGCCATCAGTGACATCATTTCACCGAGCTGATGAAGAGCTGCTCTATTGGTTTATATCTCAGGGCTTGAGTGGCTTTACTGCCAAGTACTATTAAAAGTCTGTGTGTGCAGCCCTGTCATTATAGCAGCTTCATGTCATAAACACCAGTTTAGCAGGATTCCATCTTCTTCCCCTCTCGTGTTTTAAACTGCAGGTTTTATTTCACGGAACAAAACTCCCTTTCACCTACATGCTGTCATTTATCTTCATCACTACTCAGTTTTACTTGTTCTTTTCTGCTCAACCATGCACTGGAATTTTTTTTGTTCTTGTTTGGCCCCCACAAAATGGCAAAGCGTTTCCCAAGATAGCTGCAGTTCACACACAGGATGAACCAGCAGAACTGAGGAATAACTTGTACAAAACCTAATTGTTTTGGTTACGGTAAGGTTTATTTTGCACCTTGCTTTGTCAGTACATTTTTTGTACACCACTCATCATGACTCGTTCTCCAGGCTGTACAGAAGTGTATGCGACGCCGCCGCGGATGTCTTACCAGGCCATAAAATTGCGTCAAATATTCTGTGAGGCCGCAGATAGCACTTCCTCTGAGGATGTATCAAGTTTAAAGCCCAGTTTCACTTCCTTCCTATGTGACCCTTCGATTACGGGAGTACAAAGTTTGTGACAACATCTGTGTCTGTTTCAGGCTACCAGGCAGTTTCTGGAGGAAATCAACAAGTGGACCAGTCAGCATGGGGTGTCACCGTTGTCCAGGGAATTGGCTGTCAAGTTCCTCATGGCTCGCAAGTTTGATGTCCTCCGAGCCATAGAGCTGTTTCACAGTTACAGGGTAAGAGGACACCAGAGAATCGCGTTGAGTGATGTACCTATAAACGGCTGTATGACTTTCCAGCAATACAGTTTTGATACTGAGTGATATTAAGTGTTTTGTGAGCTTTAACTAGCTGATCTCACTTAGTCACCTCATTATTGTTCTGTTACAGGAGGAAAAACATCTTTTCCCCCTTTTATTTCTTTAAACCAATCACAGTTATCATGGGTGGAGCTAAGCAGAGACTGACGCTTTGGTGTTCTCTCAGAATGGTGACTGGAACCTTTTTGGCACAATATCATTTTAAAGAACTACCAGGGCCGCCTTACTGCACGATCCAAACCCTCGACAAAATTTGAACTTTTCAGCATGCAGGTTACTGCCTGGATGTTGTTGTTGTGTTGGATTTTGAAAACGGTTATGCACAGATAGCTGAAGGGGAAAAGAAAGCCGCGTGAAACGTGCAGCCAATTGCAGGCTTATACCCGCAGTCTACATCTGCTGAGTCAGGCTAGAATTCAGCTCCCATACACGAGCAGACACAAAATTTGCTTGAAGCAAAAGCTCACAATAACTAGAGGTATAACCACATGGGCTTTATTAGTGTTTACTTTCCAGTCTCAATTCAATGCTTTTTGCTTGTAGCCAACATAATTGAGAAATCTGGTTATTTTGTAATTTAATTTAATGCTCTGTAATGCGAGGTCATTTCCACCAGATTGAATGGGAAGTTGGAGCTTTCTTAAAAGCATATCTTGCTCAGCAAAAGCTGCCTCTTAGGGATTAATCTGACCTAGAAGTTAACAATATTCACAACAATATGATACCTGAGTTTGGGATCCAATATCAAATTAACAAAACAGAAACATATTTTAATCTGTTTACAAGATTACAAGGCCCTTATTTAGTAGCAACCTAAAACACTGGACATGAACTCAACACACTTCAGTTGTATGGTAGTGTGGATGCCCAGCAATATTACTGGATATAAGTAAGAGAATAAATTATCTTATATATGAAAAAAAATGTATTGTCATACTGAAATGTTGCACTGTATGTTACACAGCCAAAAGCAGATACGTTAGCACTGTCACTGTTGCAGACGGGTGTTTGTCTGCTGCTCCTGTATGTTTGTCAGCTCTGCTCCAGGCCATTAGTGGCTGAAGGGAGACGGTGATGACAGCGATGCTCATGACATGTGCTACAGCTTCTGTCTGCCACTGCTAACCAGGTCACAAAGCTCCATGCTATAACTTTGTTGGCGGGTTAGAAAGCTACAACGGAGCCAGAAAAGGCAAATACGATTTAGAGAAGAAATGGTTTGACATGAGCTGACTCATCTCTGGCAAAAACATAGTTCCAGTTTCTAGTAACCTAAATTTAGAAAGGTATGCACCTCATCAGTCTAAACACTCCATTTCATCTTTAATCTACACCCACATTGGAGCACTCTTTCTTGTGAATCTAACCTCGTCTTGCTTGTTGTTCAGCCTATGTTTCCACAGAACTTGTTTTTAGCTTGTTGTTAACATGTTGTTTCTGTAACATAACTTGAGATGACTGATTAAATGTTCTATAGGACCAAAAATGAATTGGGACAGCACGTACACAGTGTTACATTTCAGGGCAGTTTGATCACATCTATTAAATTTGGCAACATCTAGAAGTGTCTCTGTATCGAACGCACATCAGTTAAACTTCCTTTACAAAGGAGAAGACGAAATAAACAGGTTAATGAGAGTGGAGTGTTTTCAGCATACCCACAGAACTGTAACACAAGGCCTTTTTCATGAAACATATTTCTTCAGAGGCTGTAGCCAAGCAAGAGATCGCCTGAGCAGATGCATCAAAAACCTCGGGCCAGACACGCACACACTCACACACACCGACTCACACACTGAATCACACACAGGGGGATATTTCAAGAAGCAGTATGCAGGCTTTTTCAGCCTTTTACAGAGCTTGTAGCTTATCACGAAATAAGTGTTATGTTGTCTTCAGAAAAGATTATTGGTTGGTACAGCTGAGGTTATGAAGTTATTCTAAAGGAGGAACATGAAGTTTAACATGTTGAGTTTACATGTTTAAACAGTAACACCTAAAACATAGAACAGACTGCAGTTATCTTATGTAATGCATCAAATTAAAGAAACTGAATGTAGATTTTAATGTACTTTAAGTTATTTAATCTGGGGATCCTTCAGAGCCTTTTTGAAGCATAACAGGTAAACAACAGCTATGCATCTGAAATGAACATTGCTGATCTTCTCCTTTTATGCTTCCTGTTTGTTTGCTGTGCCCTTAGCCACTTCCCTGGGGAGAAACTCCGAGAGAAATGGGCCCAAGTTTAAAACATATGCTGGCGTATGTCTATAGTAGGTGGCTGTATAAGTGGCTTTATAAGTACAGCTATAGGGACACTGAAAGGCCACCTGCCTGTGTGCCACAGCTGAAAGCGAGTAGAGTGGAGTTTAAGGACTCAAGGGCAGAACATAATCGAGTGCAACAGAGAAAAGATGTCTGTTCACTACATATCATTGAGGGAGCAGTTAGTGACCTTGGTGATATTATTACCATCAAACCGGAAAATGGTGATGAAGATGAAACCTCTTGGGCAGGAGAAGTGGAACAGACTGTAGGTCCTCCTAATGATCTGAAAATAACATCGAGATAATAACATAATCAAGACCTCATTCTCTCAGTCAGTAATGACTACCAGGGAGCTGAAGATAAAAATCTCATGTTGTCCATAAATGGTCTATCCTGCCGTAAATTTCATTCTGTCCAAATTTGAACATGCAAATTGGGATTTATCTGCTCAGATCTGCTCTAGTTTATCCAACCAGCAAACGGAAAGTTCCCAGACGTCTCGCGCAGACTCTAATGACCTGAATAGCTCCGAGACGTGGCAGGATTTTACCACCTACCTTTTAGTAAAGTCACTTCAGTCATCAAGGTAGGTTCTTATTTCAGCAGTGGATAGTTGGCCTGCATAAACACGAGTCATTCATGAATGACTAGAATGTGACTTTGAGAAGGATTAGTCTCCCCTGCCACGCCACAGTTCATTTAACTCTGTTTGATGCTGTGTCAGCACCAGGACAGAGGCTGGGGACAAGTAATTTGTCAGAACAAACTAAGGGGGGAAGTTTCCAGTGTAATGTCTGTTTGGTTGGGGGGGGCGAGGAATGGGAAAGGCTGGCACTCAGACTGAGGTGGTGTTTGGTATTGTACCATCTACTGCTGTGTGAGTAGTTTCAGCTGAGACTGTAATCTTAATAATTCATAGCACTTTGATAAATCCATTAAAGGTGGAGTATGCGATTCTGAAAGATTGTCAATACTCGCTCTCACTGCCCCATTTCCCCTCCGTCTCCCCTTACCCTCTCTTTACTGCTGCCTGGTGCACAAACATGTACAGCGCACAGAACAAATAGTGTTGTGAGGATCGTTCAAGCCACTTTGTTCCCGTTTACCCGGATTTCTTTTCAGTACACACAAATGCAGTGCTGTTTTTGTGATGCCAATGCATTTTGACATACAAAGTCACACAGCCTTCATCATAGTGCTGAAGTAATTCCAGCACCTTCTAAAAGACCTAAAAAATAATTCAATACATACATTATAGAACTGCAAAGGAAAGGCAGAAAACAGGGGTCACAGTGGATAAACAGTGAACTTAAGCTCATTTGGTTTTATATTGTTTTTGGATTGTAATTCTATTGCAACAAAGTTCAAGCCTTGAAAAGTTGTTTACTCATGGTTCTCTCCATAGAAGCTTTAAGAACATATCAGACAAACAGCACAACAACAGGTGATCAGGTCAGCAGTGTTTATGTCATGTGTATAGTTAGCCTAAAGGAATAGCTTAACATCTTTGGAAATATGCTTATTGGCTTTTTTGCTGAGAGTTAAATGAAAAGCTTAAACCCACTACGATGTCTGTCCAGCTTACCTTATCAAGAATAGTACAGGAAAACAGCTAACCAGGCTCTGTCCAAAGACGACAAAGTCTGCCTGGAGGCACCTCTAAAACTCACTGGTTTGAATAGCTTATTCTTGTTTAATCTGTGAAAGAAGAGTAAGAAAGACGTTTTGGGACTGATATGTGTGACCGTGCCTGGTAACTCGTGTTGTCATCACCATCCGGTCCCCAGGCAACCAACCCAAAGAAGTTACTACACCCAACCTTGAGACATAACCCTCTGTAGCATTGCATCGTGTTGTTTCACACTCTTTGTACACTTTAAATAAACGTGTTTTAATTCATCTTAAAGCTTTAAAGGGAATGTAGTGGGATTTTCCTATACAAAGGGCCTTTTAATATGTCAGACATGTCAAATGTTAGTCTTTGTTTTAATGTCATTAAACATTTTTTAGACTTTAAGTTGTCGGGAACATGTCTTTCAGTAGGGCACTGGCTGCATGTGTGGAGCCCTGATATCACATCAGTTTGAACATGGCAGCCCTTCAACACACTGTCCTATAAATTAAAAAAACAAACATTTTACATCTGTACTTTGTGTTGTTGATTTTGTCAGATTAACAACACGTGTTTGATTTGAAAACCTTAAAATGAGTAATAGACTTGCGTTAACTGTGAAATAATACAGTGGAGGTAGTTTCCCGTAACCAGATACTCTTAAAAACATAGTTTTAAGACTGTCCTTCCTGTAGATAAGGCTGACACCAGCTCTAACAGTGGAAACTAAAGAGCTCATCAGAGTTCCATTTTATTGATGATAAACAAATTAGGAAGTATGACCGTAAATTGAAATGACGTCTCCCAAGCTTGACCTCACAATAAAGTTTGTTAACTCCCACACAGCCTCTCGGGGTTAAAAATAAGGAATGGAAGCCTTGCAGAGAGGGATCCTCCTGGCAGGAAAGTCAGCCAGGTGACTCTCTATTGTTCACAGAGAGGAATTTACCTCAAAGTGACGGTCTGTTGTAGTTCCTCCACAGCCTGACTTCACCTGCTGTGATCTGTTGTCTGCAGGAAACACGTCTTAAAGAAGGAATTGTCAGACTTCAGCCTCAGGAGGAGCCTCTGCGCTCAGAGCTGCTCAGTGGAAAGTTCACCGTATTGGTAAGACTGCCTTTTTAAATCTCCTCCATATTTAGCATTCCTTAAATGGAAAAGTCCAGCCTCATCTTACACAACAATTAAAGGATAAGACAGATGATATTCTAGCATTTCCTTATTATAAACAAACCGAAAGCCAGCCCTGAATTAATCCCACCTTAAGTATTGTCTCTATATCCAAAGCCTGATATATCTTATTCCTCTGTCAGTGAGCCCAGTTGTTGCTCAGAAACTATTAAAAACACATCAGTGAGACGCACCGTTGCACTGGCTGGTGTGTTTCTTCATTATGATGAACATGACACACTGTCTTAGTGTCATGTATAATTACTAGTGAGCAAAATGTGTATTAATCTGCTGCTGAAAATAGTTCGCACTGACTTTTGTGCATTTTTGGAAGAAAAACTCCAGTGCCCAGCTTCTTTTAGAATGTTATTCAGAAGAAACCAAAGGAGCTCACAAGCATAGTGAGGAAGCCACAAAGTACTGCGACAGATAACGTTTTTTTTTCAGAGAATCGTGGACAAGAAAGTAGAACAGCAGCCTTATCAGTGACATCAAATAATGTGTTTATGGAACATCTCAGTTGTTGTTGTTTATCTGGGTTTGTGTGTAGTTATTGTTTTCTGTGCACTTCAGTGTTTTCTAATGGTGTTTTTAACTAAACATGCTTCAGTTCCGAATAGAATTACTCAGGCTGTGACACTAAACACTCTGCCGGACTGCTTTCTGGACTATCAGATCAATCATTTACTTAATGACTTTAGCTGATAATTAGATCATTTTTTATTGAAAAGAAGGATCAGGGCAAACATTCTGAAAGCAAGCTTTCCTAATGAGACACTGAAAGTCCTTTCGGGTGCAAGTTATCAATCGACTGATGTTCCAAGTGGGTTTCCTGTGCCAGATAAATTTAGCCGAACCGCAGCCATAAAAGTTGCCACCTTCCAGCGCACAACACACACTCCCACTTTCCTGCGTTTCCCTTCTTCCTTCCTCACTGACGTGCCACAGTGGCATTGATGCTGCACATCCTCTTGTCTGACGTCGGAGTTCTCCAGCCTCAGCAGCGGGCTTCATATCCTGTCTGATGTATTTTTAGCCCTCATGCCAGAGAATACAGGCTTATTTACTTACAAAGGGACGGTTCCGGAGTATCTTTGGGCTCAGCGGCTTCATCCAAGTAAAGAGACTCTCATGACACCCACAGTCTCAGTGCTGCTCAGCTTTGACATGGAAAAAGCACTCTGTGTCTCTTTTAGGGGGGAAAAAAAAGAAAAAAGAAAGCGCTCCAAGAGCTGCAGCATCATTATTGACAACAATTGTTCCTCCTGCTGAAATGCTGACAGCCCTTTTTGAGCTGGCAACCTGCCAGCAACCAGCATATGAACTCAAGTGCCCCCCTGTGGTCATTGTTCATTCTTCATTTCTGTAAAGCTTCCATTTGGGTGTCACACTGAAAACCAGTAAATTCCTTCAAGTACCACGTATTTCTACAAATAATTCGTTTAGACATCATTATCATGCATCTGATAAATGAGATTATTGCTATCTAAACTGCAGAAAATATGATAAAGGGACAATACGTAGTTTACTGTTCTCATTTTTTACTATCTTATGAATCCAGGAATGAATATTAGTGAATTAACACTGTACTAATATACATTTCTCAGTTCAGTGCAGGAAAAAAATGCACTAGCAGAGAAATTGCTATAAACTTGTGTGTCTAGGTTGAATGCTAACATAACCTGTTGATATTGTGGTTTTCAGAGTGTACGAGACCCTTCAGGGGCCTCCATTGCCTTGTACACAGCCAAACTTCATCACCCCAACAAAACAGGCAACCACGTGGTGCTTCAGGCTCTCTTCTACCTCCTGGATCGTGCCGTGGAAAGGTGAAGCAGCAAAACGCTTACATTTTGGTGTTTTATTTGCTCTGGAATAATATTGTGTACTGTAGAATTGGAATCTGGCACAGTATGTTGTCTCAACTAGAAACCTTACCAAATAAATCACCCGATTTATTCCTATGTACTTAAGTTTTCCTTCAGGGAATCCTATAAACGTAACACCAAATTTGTCCATTCAAAGACAGCGTGCACTGTTTTCAGTGGCAACTGTACTATATTTGAAGTTTACAGTTTACAATATTGCTGTCCCTGATGTGTTGGAAAATAAACTTGGTTGTTTCTTGACACAAGTTTCTGCTTGTTCCACAGCTTTGAGACGCAGAGGAATGGCTTAGTGTTCATCTATGACATGGCAGGCTCCAACTACACAAACTTTGAGCTGGACCTGAGCAAAAAGATCCTCAACTTGCTAAAGGTTGAAATTACAGTGCTTTATTTTAAATTTGTGTAGTAAATGTTCATATACAGGAAAAGCCCAATGGCAAGCATCTCAGAAAAGAAGATGCATGATTCACAGCGTTAGATGTAAACTTTATGGAAACACTCATATATCCTGAAGGGAAGTCAGATAAATTTTCTGTCTGTCTTCAAAATGATTCACTCCTTTCCAGGGCCAGGTTAACGCTTAACAGCTGAGCTGTGTCCTTCATCTTGTAAAGAAGTTGTTTGATTTAAGTGAGGTTGATGTCTTTACAGGATTTAAGTGCCTTTCCAAGGGGCAAAATGAATGTCTTATAAAATGGATTGACAAGCTTAAGAATTATTTAATCCATACACCATAGCTGTGTAATACTCAAAGTCTGGTACTTGTATTTGGCAGCTACCTGCATGTCTGCTACATTTATATGAGTTATGCTTTAGGAATGCAGTAGCATGTCCACGGGAGCCAAGAACACAGACACTAACTCTATGTGGCTGCATCTGCTGCAGTGGCATGTATTGTGTGCCCACATATTGATCTAAAAATTGATTGGAGCAGTCGAGTTGTCCTCAGTCACATTCAGTTTATACATAAAAGCAGAAGTACAACAGTATAAACAGTGGAAAGCACAATTACATTCAGTATGTTAGTATTGTCTTACGAAATGATCAGCTAGGGGAATGTAAGCTTCTGCAACACTGTCTGTGTTGTGTTTTGTCTGAAATGCCTCTTTCTCAATTTCAAATACAAAGAATGTGCACAGACATTTCTAGATCATGCATTTTAAACGGAGAATGAATAGTTTATTGTCTCTCTCCACCAGGGGGCGTTCCCTGCCAGGCTGAAGAAGGTGCTGATTGTCGGGGCCCCAGTTTGGTTTCGAGTGCCCTACAATCTGCTCAGCCTGCTTCTCAAGGAGAAACTTAGGGAGAGGGTAAATGTTCATTTTCTAATACTTCTCACACCAGCTCTTCACTTCCAGGTTTACGCTGGTACGTCATTAACAAAAGTGCTTTTTAGTTTTCCTGGAATGGCAACTAGTGAGCGAGCAAGTGATTCAGTGTCTCTGCCTGTCGCAAGTGATCATTTGATTAGGGGATGGTCTGTAACCACTTATCCATCCTGCTGCCTCATGCATGTCTGGGATGTTAATGCATGAATCACAGGAGTCGATCAGCCTGCCACTTTACTGCCCTTGAAGAATTTTATTAGTATGGATTTCTTTGGAGACTGCACCACCTGATGGTCCTCAAGATTATTTGTTCAATCCAGACTAAGAAATAAACACAAAGTGCTTACTTTTTGTAATGAAAACATTTATTTTAAAAAATTCAATTAAAAAATCTGCTTGTTTAAATAACTCTATGTCAAGCATGATCTCAAGGGTTTAATCTGTCTTTACTGAGCCCAGTTGATCTTTCTCTCTTCTACCTCCAGGTTCAGATGGTGAAAATGGCAGAGCTGCGCCAACACCTGCCCAGAGACTGTCTCCCTCAGCACCTTGGTGGCTTGCTGCCTCTGGACGCATACAGCTGGAACCAGCAGCTGCTGGCGGGCCAGAATGGCAGAGTAGACCCTGTGGATGAGTTGGTGGGAATCCCCATGGAGGATACCTCCATTCATGTCCCTGGACCTGAGTCCATGCGCCCGCAGGAGCTGCTGACACACCTCGGCAGGCTACAGCGCTCAGGCATCCATCAGGAGTATGAGGAGCTACGCAAAGAAACACCGCCTGGAACCTTCCACTGTGCACAGTGAGTTTACAGCAGCAAACACACACTTGGTGTTCACCTGCACCATCTAATGCAGTCTAACAGAACTGTTCGGCCATAAAGCCTGCTTTTATGATGCCTGTAATCCTTTTATGCAGCATGTGCAATATTTATTCTGTTTCCCTCATGCATGTGAATAGGAAAATTAGAAACCTCTCAATGTAATATAGTCCACACCAACACTTCCTTCACCTATGACCTCAACAGTAAACCTATAACAGAGTCTACACATTTCTGACAGTGTCAACAAAAGATGAACATATAAACTTAGCAAAAACTGAATGTTTGGCTTTCTACAGGTAGTTTGTACGGGTGTATCTCGTCATGACTGTATCTGTCAGGGCTGACATTTGGAGTTCTTTGTTTTTATTTTGCTTGTTTATATCATTTAAATAATGTTTTAATCGATAACATCGAAGCTCCAGCATTAGAATTTCACTTATGGCTCCTTTTGTCAGGGACTTGGTCTTGTTCCACAAAGATGGGACTTACTCATAAGGACTTTTTGTTCGTAACATGTGTACCCCAGCAGTTCAGACTTACTATTTTAATGGTATATCAACAAAAAACTATATACTTGGGGTTTTCAGTTTCATCTTTGTAGATTGTCATAGTAATGGGCATCAGTAGTAACTTTTGGTATTAACTTGTCCACAGAGCAGCCTACAATCAGGAGAGGAATCGCTATGGAGATGTGCTGTGCCTTGATCAAACAAGAGTTCGTTTGAAACCCAGAAGGAACGAGGTAACTGCTTTTTAAAATATGCATATTACAGGTGTCACTGATATCAGAGGAAAAACACTGCCAGATTCAGTCATAGTACCTCTGAGCTGCCAAGAAATATGCCAAGCTTCAACATTTCTGAATGGCTGCCACACTGCCTGGTGGTCGTCCAGCATCAGTGTAACCAGAGTACTTTCTCTGAATAAATACAACGGTATCAAAGTCAGATTTTGTTCCATTAGCCCGTGTAGACAAATTAGGTTTACAGTCTCATTCAGGTCATAGCATGCCTTTTTTTCTATTCTCTTCCACTGACATGGTGTGCTTCAGATTTTGTCAGGGTTTCTTCCACCTTCGTGACAGAGCTTTGTTTTCTCTTACAGAGATCAGACTACATCAACGCAAGTTTCATGGACGGCTACAAACAGAAGAATGCTTACATTGGTACTCAAGGTACGACAGCTGTTGTATATTTTTAGTTGTTTCCTGAATTTCTCAAGAATATTTAAGAAATTATTTTCTAATTATTTGCCCAACTGCACACTGGCATAAACTACTGTATTGTAATTTATATTTGCTTGTATTTAATCAGTACTGTTGGTAATGCAGGGTTACCCTAGGTCATGTCAGTTAGCTGGAGCTTGCCGTCATATACATATGTGTGACTACAGAACACTCTTTTAATGTTTAAGTTTGGCACTCAGTTTGACTGATGAACTGTCCAGGTACATGGCAGTTGCAAAAGGTCCTGAAACCCCACTTCATTCAGTCCCAAAACAAACAAATGGTTACTGCTGTGAATACCTGCTGTTGTGTCCATATCTTACTTGGTAAAGGTAGACACTGTCCTAGTAAAATTGTTGACAACATCAGCATTCAGGTTAGTTTTAAAGCAGAGGTTTAACTAGGGGTCAATGAATTTGTCAGTGAGCCTTTCAAACTTGCAGGATGTACTCGTTTGTTGAAGATTTGTAGAGAAACTGTCAGAATAAAATGGTGGACTCAGGGTACTGGAGGTGCACATTAAAGAAATAATCTGAGTTTTAAAATTAAAAGTATGTCAGCAGTAAATAACGAGTAGAGCAATAGTGGTTAGTGTAGTTCGTAGGGCCACTACTCTGTGCAGTCAAATAGGTATACCTCATTACATGACTGAGTGACTGAATTTATTAAAGGCATTTTAATTTCCTTTGAATCCCCTGTTGTACTGTGTAGGACCACTAGAGAGGACCTATGGAGATTTCTGGAGAATGGTCTGGGAACAAAACGTCCTTGTTATCGTCATGACGACCAGGTAATTTGAGCCGATAAGTCAAAAAAAGCTTCAGTTGCTCCTTTTGTCAGACAAAGTTGATTACGTCAACTCCGTCCTGTCCCTGTGCTGCAGGACAGATGAGGGCAGTCGGAGGAAGTGTGGTCAGTACTGGCCTCTGGAGGAAGGGGGGCAGGAGGTCTACGGTCATATGGCAGTGGTGAACCAAAGGGTGGACCACCACACCCATTACAACCACACCACCCTGGAACTGCACAACACTGAGGTACACGCATGCATTTCACAAAGTTCTGATCAACATATTGATATAGTGAGACCCATTTTCCTCCATTTATCTTTGGTTTGCAGTGACTTTACAGTATCTTGTCATCACCATGAGGTTATGTTACAAGTAGAGGAGACTCCTGTTAGTTGTTGCTTCTGACCAAAAAATAGTTGCAGCTCATAACTTTGTGTGAAACAACAACTTTTACATTTCTATCTGTGTATAGATTAAACAAAGGTAATGCGTTGAGTAAGCTCTAGTAGAGTTGGCCAAGTCTTCTAGCCTCCAACTTTTTGATACTATGCTAAACAACTAACTGTATTGGCAGGCTCTGACCAGAACAGCCATGGTATAAGATTTTCACGATACAATTACTTAGGCCAAACGAATTCAAGATATCATGATATCAAAGCAGAAGGCGAAAAGGCGGAAGAAGGCAGAAGACAAAGAAGGAAGAAGATGATCCGTCAAATTAATCTTTTACTTTGCTTATTGTGTTTATGTCAAATGAATAACAGTCAAAATACAAGTTTTGGGACGTAAAGTGAGTCCGTAAACATAGCTTTTCTGTATGTTGTTTTAATGTTTGAGTTAAAACCACATAGTTACTGGTGCTGGATTATTTAGAATACGATCATATTTGTATTATTATATATTACATAGCTTCATATTTACATTACAGAAGTCAAAGTAGTATCAATCCCCTCATCTCATGATCAGCAAGAAAGCAAATGAGTGCATTCCCCGTCATGTTACTCTCTTCCCTTAATGATTAATCTGAGCCATTCTTTAAACCAGAATGTATGTAACTGTCAAACTATTTTTTTTTATACATTCAGACATGTGAACAGAGACAAGTGAGTCATTTCCAGTACCTCAGCTGGCCTGACTACGGCGTTCCCACCTCGGCAGTGACTCTCATCGACTTCCTGGGAGCTGTGAAGAGACAACAGAGAAAGACGGTGAAGGCTTTGGGACTGCAGTGGACAGGCCACCCGCTGGGACCTCCGATGGTGGTCCACTGCAGTGCAGGGATTGGAAGAACAGGTGAGATCCAGAGATTGCATTTCTTCAAAACCTTAACGTCTGACTATATGCATTCCCCAGTCGTCTTCAAAGAATTATTTTGCAAAACACACCTAGCCATTGTTAAATTTCTTCAATGAAGTTAACATAGAGGATTCAGATGTCTCTACTGACAGGCTCTTTTTTTGTCAGGTACCTTCTGTGCCCTGGACATCTGTCTGTCCCAGCTACAGGATGTAGGCTCACTTAATGTGTGTCAGACGGTGCGACGCATGAGAACACAGAGGGCCTTCAGCATTCAAACCCCGGACCAGTACTACTTCTGCTACAATGCCATTTTGGAGCACGCTCAAAGACAGGGCCTGCTCCCAGCCAATCAGTGAGCTTCAGCCTCGACTTCCCAAACCAATCTCCATGAGCCCTGTGATTCCGGCAGTCAGTCTGTTAACCCCAAGCCCGTGTTGTGTGACCAATTAGTCCAGGAGAGTAACTTCCTCACAGATGCTGTCTAGGGCCGTTCTTTACTGGCAGACAAAGACAAGACAGTGACATTAAAAGGCTTGATAGTCGACATGATGTTTCAATGTGATAACATTCTGCCAACAATGTGACGTTTTGTTTTTTTGATGAACATATCTCCGAAAATATGCGGTAAAGTGAACAAACTGCTCTGGTGTTGTGCGGTTTTGTTGTGCGTGGTCAGGCACATTGCTTAATTGAAGTAATGTTGGTTAACTTTTCATTTATTTATTTGTCACCGGCAGTTCAGGGACCTTAAAGGAGTAGTTCACCCCAAAATAAGTTTGCCTGCAGCTAGTATATTCCTTAACTGCTAAATTAATATGGCTGCCACAGCCAAATAAATGCCACCGGGGCTTAATTACATCCTGTGCAGAAAATCCTGATCGATACAGCAAGCTATCATCAGGATTTTCTTTTGTGGTGAAACATTCCTCTCAACCTTCTCCTGTTCAAATAAGAAGCCTGATCTCCACTGTCGGGGGAACAATAATGGGGTAGCTTTGCACCTCCTCTGTCCAGTAAATACTGCATTCACCACAGTGCATTTTTAGCTCATGTCCAAGTGTCCCATAGATGGTACGAGCTAGTTTTATATAGTCTCAAGGGTGTCATACTGAACGCAAGGGGGGAAAACTACAAGTTGTTGCCCCAAACCAACTTAGTGAAGAAGTATTTTGCCAAGAAGTTGTTGCAGTTCTTTGAGGTTGCATTCTCGTTAGCCTGAACAGCGGTCAGGAGGGTAAAGCACATCACAATTCTCAGCCTGTCAACCGTGTTCTGAGATCAGTCGTTAAATTCCTGTCCGTGTGAGTTCCTCTTAAAGTTTTGTTTTCCCATACCAGCCCACGAAAACCCAAGATTTTCCATCTCGCCTGAATATTGAGATTCTGTTGCCGCCTTTGCTCACCGTGAGCTGTGCCACCATGCTTTAGTGATCGTGGGAATGTAATGCTAAACTCCCCACACGCGCGCACACACACTTGTTCAGAGCAGTCCATGCTGCAGTGATTGTGCCACTGAAGCATGCATCTGTTAAAGTCATCAGTTAAGACCTCATGAGTAGTGCAATACTTTCTGTTTTGTTTTGTTTTGACACAGATCACGTCTTAGCACTTTGAAATAACTATTCCCGATGTGCTCTGAGATTAGTCATTGTGGCGATAGGATGGGAGGACAAATAAAACTTAATAGTAATTCTGTAGGTCTACATGTGATGCTGGGAGAACTTGATTGTTATTGTAAATTTAGTGATGCTTAAATATAAAACGTTTAGTGACATTTACTGTAAACATCTGCATAGAGCTTTATTGGGACAAATCAAGAGGATTTTACAGGGAAACCTCAAATCGGTGATAGAATAGCTGAAGAAACAAGCACAAATGTGTGCCTCCACCCTATAAAGTCCCTCCTGGGCACTTGAGAGTCAGAAATCGAAGTATATTTTCATTATTATTGTGTTTCAGTTCTACAGACTGTGGTTGTAATCAGTGCTTTCATCTGCTCCCAGTATCTTGCCATTATTATCGAGTACATGTACAAAAAGCTGTGTCTGTGTGTCATATGTTGTTGCCGAGTGAAAAAAAATGTGTCCTTTGCTACAGAATTCATATTGAATTTGCTTGTAGTGAAGCATTTTTTAAGTCTGCCATCGTCATGTACTCTGATTTTAGAATTATTTTCCTTTTAATGATGGACGCAAAATGTGCTCTATTTTATTTTTCTATTATATTCAACAACTGTTTTCATACGATTACCCAGGATTATACAGTTATCTACATTAATTTTATATTTGTTCTGTTATAACCTATTACTTTATCATTCATATAACTATTGATTCAAGCTATACTGTATTAAATACAAAGTGCATCAACGTGTCCGTTTGTACAGGTGTGTCTTTCTTGGGATGTAAAGTTCCTCATTTTCATACAAGAGGTTGTAGGCTATGAGATTTTATGGGTGTCAAACACAGTTTCATGGTCTTGTACACAATTGTATATTTATTAAAACTTAAAAATTAAAAGACATTAAAAAGGTAAACTTAAGAACAGATAATATAAGACTTAAATCATATGAAATAAAAGTACAGTGATTAATTAGTTGTCAACCTTTACATTTATTGAACTTTTTTTAGTAGTCTATTAATCATTTTGAGTAATTATTTAAAAAAACGTAACTTGTTAGATTTCAGCTTATTAAATGTAAATATTTTCTGGGTTTTTTTTTTTCCTCTTCTGACCGTAAACTGAATACTTTTGGGTTGTGGACAAAACAAGACATGTGAGAATGTCATCTTGGGTTATGGGAAACACTAATTAACATTTTTCACCATTTTCTGCCACTTTATAGACCAAAACACTGATTAATCGAGGAAAGAATCAGCGGAGTAATTGATAATAAAAATAACTGTATATTATGAAGATAAAAGTTTAATGCCAATGAAATTCAGTCATCAGGTTTCATGAAATAACTTTACAGCTGCAGTAATCGATGTGTGTATATTAGCAATGGATCAGCTGACTGTGGAAAGACATGATGAACCCACCCATGTGACTCTGCAGTCCTCCTCAGCCTAACATAGCATCCTTTACTTGGTTGTTTTTGTTCTACGGGCTTTACTGTTTTGGTTCTTTCACAGCTCTCAGCCTCATTTCAAACTGCAGAAGTCAGCTGCTCTATTAAACCCACTGTACATTGTATGTCGAGCAGAAGTTAAAGACCCCTTATGGTGAAATTCAAGTTATTTTTGTACCTTGTTAACATGTTCATATGGTGTTCTTTATATGCTAAAAGACATCATGAGTGAAGAAGACATTACATCAGCTGAGCATTTCCACTACGAAACTGCAGCGTATGTACGGTCAACTCAACACCGATTCAGACTTCCAGGGTTTCATATGTCACAAACCCAAGGAACCAATCCAATTACTACAATATTACAACTTGTCATTGTGTACCATACAGAGGTTTTACAGTACGAGTAAAGTCCTAAGTGAGCTGGTGTGCTTAATCTGCAGCAAATATAGGAGGGGTGGGTGGAGAAAGAGGCAGGGACTTAATAGATCGACGTATCCAAAAGGAGACGGCAGTTTAGAGTTACGTTTAACCATTTTGTTAGGCAACAAGGATCATTTTGATGGAGAAATATGCAACTCTGACACGCAGAT
Organism: Dascyllus trimaculatus; assembly: GCA_024666655.1. NCBI lineage: Eukaryota > Metazoa > Chordata > Actinopteri > Pomacentridae > Dascyllus > Dascyllus trimaculatus. Next base: position 28,079,768 of record CM045448.1, read on the forward strand.
GAGTTTTTAAAGGTTAAACCAATGACTGGAGAGAGACTTTTCGGCCACTGGACTCCAAAACAAAGCAAAATTAGTGAATTATGAAGTTATTATTAGTGAATCTTAAGCAGCCAACCATAAAGAAAAAATCAATCATTTCAAGCTTCATACGGACATTCAAACATAAAGAACAGAGAACAGTTTTGCAGGTCAGCTTTCATTTCTCATCAGTGAGTAAACGGCTATTATATAACTGAATAAATGAGTCACAAAAATGATGTGAATAAAATGCAATTAGCAAATCTGAACCTACCTGAATATATAATAAAAGTCAAGGAGGATGTATGTTGGTCACATTTCATTTGACAGCCAAATTTAAGAGATACTTAAGGGTTTATGTGTCTAAAAAAATGGCTGACATGTTATCAGTTTTCTCACTGCGAAGTATTTATTGATTTTGGCAAAGATCAAGTATCGATCAGGCTGTAATACACACATGAAACAATTGATTTCAAGCCATCTAATCATCCGAGAGTGAATCCAACCTAAACTGAATTTGCCTCTCATTACGAGGCGAGGTAATGACGACCTGTCATTTCAGCAGACAGTTCAAGGTCCAACAACAGCACTCCAAAAATACACTGGTGGTGGCTGATCTTCTAAACTGCCTGAGACAAATGGTGGATTTGGTTGGACTGTGGAGTTTACCACCACGTCAAAGGGAGCTGCAGCAGCACTGGAAAGGGAATACCCACAAAAAGATGTGCACTCCCTGTATGTGGAAACACTGCAGCCGTGCAGCATGCTGGGAAATGAGTGCAGCAGCATGTGGGTACTTCTTTCTCAACAATGCTTATTCTGGGGTGTGGCATGACGGCCTCAGGGCAGATTAGAGCTCGTGTTGTACTGAGGCTGTAGAGCTCATACAGAGAGTAAGACTCAGTGTATGCATGTTCTTTCCATTTAATATTCATCTCATTCCACCATGCAGCTGAGGAAGTGGTTTATGGCTAGTAAATGCTGATTTGTCTCTATGGCGACTTTGAAACTCATTCATCATTTTATCTGATTAGAACTTAGAAGTGGAGGCTGCCATCCATCATCACAGTTATCTGTCAGTATCACATGTTTCTCAGTGGAGCCCAGTTTAAGGATCACTATTACAGTTTTCATGTTTCTTGACCTGCTTATGAGCCAGGTTAACACCATTACACGTGTCAGTGCATCACAGCCTCTAAATTCTACACCTGATGACATGGAGACAAAACAATAATATGCAAGACTCACTTCAGACCCAAGACCTTTAATTATCCACTTTGCCACATAAAACAAAGTTTGAAACAAGAATTCTATGTTATTTTGGGGCTACTGCTCAGTCTGGGGCCAAGTACACAGGCTAAACCTGAAAGTCTTTGATCACTCTTTATGGGATTTATTCTAATTTACTGTTAGCTGTGACGCTCAGTGTAATAACCAAGCCTTAAGGAATCATCAGAGTGAGAGTTTTCTACTTGGAGGGACTGGTAAACTGGTAAGTTACTTCCATGTTTGTGATCTTGAATAAAAAGCTGCAAGGACAAAGATGACTGTCAGAACCTTTTACTGTACATGATTTCATTTTTCAAAGGTGTCCAAGGACTCAGAGTAGGCGTTCTGACTGAATTGAACACAGCAGAACGTCACTGCTCAAGATGAGCTTCTGAAACCACAGAGTGAACCTGTGTTGATTCCCACCAGTGTGGAAATAGTCTATTGTGTTTGTATTTTTCATCATTTAAGGGGTTCACAATAACAGTCAGTTTTAAAAGAGGCAATTTCACCATCATGTTTCCATGGAAATGTCCTTGGAAATGAAAGATTTCAAAGGAAAGTTGTATTAGTTTTCCTTATCTTTAATGTTTTATATCATCATATTATGCAATTAAACATATCTATTTATCGTATTTAGTGTGTGCCATATTACAAGCGAGTAAAGTAGAAGTTTACACTTAAAAGAGTCTCTCTGGGTAAAAAGAAAACGCATTTGTAATTAAAATAAACCATTAGTCACTTATAACTGGAAAGAAATGGCTTTGGTTAAGCTAAGGCTACAAGACGCACAAATGCCTGTGTTAAACCAAAATCTGATAAAGAGCCAGTTAATATTTAAATTAAGACAGAGAATATAGTTTCATTAGAATTAATAATGCAACGGTGTAATATTCAATTCATTATAATAAAATCTCCTGCAACATACTGCACAAGTAAAAAAAGTAAAGTATAAGAAAGGTTCACAACTATTCCAACAGAATTATTTATTTATTTAATAATATTTTTGGGTGAGATTTATCCAGTTAATGATAGAGGAAGAGACAGGGTGAAAGAGGGTAGAGAGGAGAGAAAGACATGCAGCAAAGGGTCGTGAGCCGGACTCGAACTCACGACCGCTGCTGGCGACCTGCACCCATATGGTAACGCCTCAACTCAGCAAGCTATATGGTGGCCCACAACAGAATTATTTTTATATAAAAATACTAATACAGGGGTTCAAGAATTTCTCCCCATGACTTTGTTGGCAAAAATAACAGCAATTGTAAAGGAAGTGCTACAGTAAAAGTTACTTAATTTGACAAATACAATCACTATACAGCTGAGAGGAACATGCCAGTTCAAACATTTAGCAAACAGGTGGAAGAGATACTCAGGTTCTTTACTGAGGTAAAAGTATTAATGTTTTTTTTTTAAAATTAATGTTAAATCAATTGCATGTTGCAATCAAAGTAATTCAGCAAAAATATATTTACATTTAGAGCTGGTTTGAAACTGATCAGGAATCACTAATGAAGAAAGAGGTCAGCGGGATTCAGACATACATGAACTAATCATTTCCTAATGACTCATTAATACAGGATCTCCCAGTTTGTTCTAAAGTTACTTCTCATTCATCACTGTCTGCTATGTGGGCAGAATCACACTCAGCTATACTGGACAAGTACATGTGTCTGAGTCAGGTTTTGTTTTTTGCTCTCAGAGTTCTTAAATGGTAAATGGTCCGCACTTATATAGCACCTGCCATTGGGAGCAACTTGGGGTTCAGAGTCTTGCCCAAGGACATTTCAGTATGCGGAGGGGCCAGGGATCGAACCACCAACTTTACGATCAGCGAACAACCCACTCTACCACCTGAGCCACAGCTGCCCCTATGGATGTGTGTTTTTCTTACACAAAAGCACACATTCATTTAAACAACAGTAATAAGTTAAAGAAAGGAGAACGACTGTTTCACTAGTACATAGCTATAAGTATGTGTTAAAGAGCAGTTTCTCATGATACAGGAGTAAATACAGTAATAACTAATTAGTTACTGTACAAATTTTGATTACGAGTTAACTCATTATCCAAAGGTTAACTAGCAGTTTTATTCTCACTCAGTCGTTTCTCTGTAACTACTTGAAATGTTGTGCTGCTTATGGTAAAGCATGAGCCTGAGTCAATCACCAGAAAAATCCGTGTTGATGGTGGTTTCAGGAAAATGATCAAATCTGGTTCCAGCCTTACAGACGCAAAGACCAGCATCCTTTATTAGAATGAATCGGTTCTATTTGGATGTTGAGCCATTTTTATGACAAAACAGTCACTTTGGTTTCCATTATTTTCTTAACTTAAACCTCAACTTGCCACTAACGGTGACCAGGCCTTTGCTGTTTGGGCTTGTCAGCTGTGGAACTCAGGATCCTCCTTAAAATCTCTTAGGATTTAAAATACCTCCTAAATTTTATGCTTTGGGTCTAGATTTTATAAAATAGATTTTACAAGTTATTATTTTCAGTCATTTTATAGAGCAGTCAGTGGACTGATTAGGTCAAGTATTTGTCAGGTTTTTAGGACATAGTAAAAAGTTGCTGCCTGATGTGAAGAATCAAAGGTAAAAGTACTCAAAATGTAGAACTGCCTCTTTCAGGATGCTGTTTCAGATACATACTACAGTATTACTATGTTAGTGAATTTACTAGTAAACTAATTCCCTAATTATTACTAAAACCCTTTCATTCCATCACATCACCCCCATCCTACAGCAACCACTGGCTCCCAGTCAAAGAGTCATCTGCAAAATCCTCCTCTACACCTACAGGTCCATTCATAACCTCGCCCTCCACACCTCTCTGACCTCTTGCATGTTGTTTCTCCATCTCGCTCCCTCAGATCCTCCTCCTCTTCCATCTACCTCACTGTTCCCTCTGCCCGCCTCAGCACCCTGGGGAGCAGAGCTTTCGGCCGCTCTGCCCCCCAGCTCTGGGACTCACTGCAACCCGACCTCTGAAACTCTGCCACTCTCCCCATCTTCAAATCCAAACTCATCTGTTCAGACTCTTCCTACTCTCTGTAACTGCTTCACATTGTCCCTCACCCTCTTTGCTGTATGTTGTTTTTATCCTTTTTTTAAAATCCTACCTGTATTTTATCTGTTTTGTTTCTTATTTTGTTCTTGTACTGTGACCTTGGGTGTCCTGAATTATTATTAGTGATGCTTTATTCTTACTGAGGTGGGGCTAACTTACACTACTATACTGCCAGGTAGTTTTAGACAAATGCGTGTTGTTTGCTGATCATATAATCTACAGCTATAGTCTCAATCTGCACAGTAAATGTAGTCTAATAGTATCAGTGAAGCATAATAGTGCAGGATTTGCCTGTTAAATGTGGTAAAATATGATTAAGCAGTTGAGTGAAAGTACTCAGACCTGACTTCTGTCCTCCTCTGGCACTGGTTCTCTCTTCCCAGTGTGCAGTGATGTTGTCTGGAGGCAGTCAGGGCCTGAGGTTGGAGCTGCAGCAGACGGACTGCCTCTGTGGCGCGGCTCGGTTTTAGCGGGTCATATTCAAAACAAAGTGACGCGGAGCTCCGTGTGCGCCAATGCCAGCGGAGGGGGGCGTCTCCAACTATTTTGTTACAAACACGAATCCGGAGTAAGGAGTCTTTTTCCTGGGTATGTAACAGCTGCTTAAACTAAATTATATTCGTAGTACCGCTGTCGGGATAGAAGAGAGGCGATTGTGAAGATCAGGGACGCGCTTTGTTGCCAGTGGCGCCTTTTGCGACCTTAAATGAATCGATCGGGGCTTTTTCTGCGCGTAAACGGCAGCTAAATAGCCACAAACATAACGTGGTGGATGGCAGGATCTGCAGCACGTCATTATGTCGGCTGGTAAACAGTCTCCCCGGGCTGTGTGGGGATCAGCCGAGGCATCCCGCTGTCTGCCAGCCCAAACATTTGCTCTGCAGCCCTGTGCGAGCATGTAAGGCTCGTTTGCAAATGGATCGGTAGGGGGAGGGAGTTGTTGTGGTGAGACAGGTTAGACATTTTACTTCCCACTATTGAAGTAAACAAAGAATGGGATTTGTTAGGAGCGCGGTCGTCCTCTCTGCAGGAGGAAAAATGGGGCTGCGTGTTTTTTCGGGGGGAGAATGGCGTGGCTCCGCCGTGCCGATGTTTCCACACAGCGACGCCGTAGTTCCCGTTCCATTTGACTTTGGCATTGTTTAGTAAGGGCAACTGGATCGGCTCTTGCCGCCCAGAAATGATGCCGCGTTCGCCGCCTAGGCCCCGCTTCCCCGCGTCCGCCGGTGCTCAAGTGAAGCGTCAGCGGGCAGATGATGCGTTTTAGTGCCTTTTGTTTGGAGAGTGCCGCCAGCGTCGACCGACGCACCGCGCAGGAGCTGCTGATCCTCCTGGCCGCCGTGCGTCTCGGTGCTTGGGGGTGTCTCCACAGCCCGCACTGCGTTGTGTTGCATGCTTTTACACGAAACTTGAAAAAAAAATCACTTTAGAAATACACTTTTATTGTGCGTCTGGACCAGCTCGGAGGTCTGGTTTCGGTGTGCGACGCGGCTTTGGTGGAGATGCAGGCAGTTACGTGGGGGAAAGCAGGCGGGCTGGTGGAGCTGTGTGTGTGTGTGTTCTGCAGCCCACGGTCGCTGCTGAATCCTCTGCCTGGGCTGGAAGGAGGAATCCCGGGCTGGTGTTGCAGCTCCGCCTGTCGTGGGCGATGGTTTATTTTGGAAGTTCCACCTTTTGGGGATTTGTAATGTCGCTTCTGTGCTGTGATTGGCTGCAGCGGCTCCTTAATGCATCCATGGGAGGGACGCAAGTGCAAAGGCAGACTCCCTCCTACAAAGTCACGTGTTACGAAACTCCAGGAAGTAGCTAATTATGTCGATGGGTCTCAACACATGCGTTGGGTGGATGGATGAAAGGATAGGTAGATTAGATTTTAGAAACCTCAACGGAGGATTGCAGGATCACAGCAGCTGAGACTAAACAAGCAATAGAATGGCAATCAAAGAATCACAGAGGGAGAAACATTGAAAACACAGATGGCAAAAATCTTACTAGAAACAAAGTATGACCAGGTTGTAACTGAATATATCCAGTAATAGTGGTCTGGTGGTTTGCTGCATAAGTGCAAATGCAGCTCTAGTCAGTACTGTGCATGATGCTGGTGGGAAAGTGTTGCAAATTACTATACAGTGAGTCTATAAATATACATGCAGGCGTGTACAGGTATGGAATATACACAACACCACGTTACCAGCTGGACAGAGTCAGCAACTGCACTAGAAAAGTGTTTTTAACTTCCTAAGTAGTTGCTAGGGGATTTGTAACACTAAAGTGCAATGCATTCTTACACAATCTTGTGGCATTGTATTGCAGACAAACCCTGTGTTAAATTATATGGTAGTGATATTATGTAATATGAACTATTTGGTATATTGTGCTCACTTTGTAAAATATCTACAAACAACAACAACAATAACAGCATAATACAAGAAAATAAATCTAAGCTGTGGTTGTGGTCTTTGTTTAAAGCCAACAGAGGAGCCAGATGCTTCACTGTCTGAGAACAAGACTTGCTCATATAAGTAATACACAGTGACTACCAGGGGACACTACAACTACACCGTTATTTAAAGTGGTATAAGTAATAACTGCTTTTTGTTAATCCAAATTAATGTACAGTAGAGCTGGAACATTTTCCAGCATGTGAAAATCAATCTACTGTGTGGTTTTGTAAATAAAAGGAAGAAAGAAAAGTGTTTAGTTTTATCGCAGCCCCCTGAAAGGTTTCAATCAAAAACTTCTCTATAGCAGTTCTAAATATCCCAGAGTAAATACAAGAGAAGACATAGAGGGGAGATTTCCCTGTTCAGTCCACATAAAAAGACATCTGTAATATATAAGACCGTTGCCAGACTTTTGTATGAGTTCTCCAAACTATCTTTGCAAATAGACGTACTTTTTCTGAAGGAGAAGCGTTTCTCCATCTCTACTGCTGCACTCCGTGCTGGTATTGTCGCGCTTCTAGTTAAGTCAAAATGGGCGTGCTTGGTAACAGTCCGATAAATCCTTGATTGACAGCTCAAATTCACAACCTAGTCCGTTGCCCTGCCCTTCTGCGGATCCTCTGAACAAACTGACCAATAGTATCAATCGGGGGCGGGTCCCTGGCGGAGAACCCCGCCCCCTCCACAGCTAACCGAACGTAGATTGTTTTCCTCTCTCGGGGAGATTTTCACTTTGCAGCCCACTGCTTGAATTGTTTATTTTAAGTCACACGCCAATGTTAAGTTTCTTTTCACATATATACGTCGCTTCCGTATCTTCTTCAATCAGTGGTGTAGCGGCTAACCCACGAATAACGGATTACCAGATCATCATCTGCGAACTTCTGCTTGCTATTTGGGAGAGGGGTGAGTTCAGCTGAATTCATTCAGCAAGCTAACACAGCTAGCTAGCTACCTGCCGTTAGCAGACGTTTTAAGTAAAGCATACGAAGGATCGGCGTTTCTTCACATGTCATTCACTCACAGATTGACCTAATACGAGCAGCCTAAGAAATCGATAGTTTATTCTTGCTATAGACGCCTGTTTCAGCAACAGCAAACCAGACCGCTATTGATTAGCTGCATGTGCTTCCCTCCTAGCCCCGGACGGTGGTCGGTGTCGGGCTACCCATGTTGTTTACATTAGCTAGCAGCTAACTGGCAGCTCACAGCCCGTGTCGACAAAACAAGTTCTCGGCGAAGTTATTTCAGTAAAAATTATGAAAATGCCTTAGGTTTGGTTGTGAGGAAGGCGGCTCGCAAGCCAGCCACTTTTTGTGCTTACCTGCTTGAAATGGAGGGTAATTCGTTGAACTCCTGTGCCACGCTCTAAATGGCGGGCGTGGGGAAAGCGTCGTGCTGTAACTCGAGGTCGGTGCTTGTGTTGCTAGGCCGTAAAGGGGATGGTTCTCGGCTGTTAGCATGTAGCAGGCACAGCTGCGTTTGCTTGTTGGCAAACTGTAACGTTAATACACCGACTGAAGTTGATATTTCTAAAAATACTGCAGCCTCGGTTTCTGTGACTGGTAGTAGCGAGAATTTGAACGGCTCCGTGGAGCTCCGCTGCCGGAGAGCCAGCGGCATAGTTCTATACACGGGCACTTCAGGCTGTCATTGTGTTACTTTGCCTCGACATTCGGGTTAATTTATTCTTAGCAGTCTGGTTTCTAGCTTAGTCTTTCGGCAGCGCCATTCATTGCAATGATGTTAAGTTGTTGGTGTCTTGAGGAAGTTGTGAATGGCAGACGGACTCCCACGTTCCCACAGCACCTGTTTGTTGCATCGGTGACGTAGGCTGTCAGTGTTTCATTGGCTGCAGAGACTGCAAGTTATACATCCAGTGCATGTTAACACTGTGATCCGTTTAGGATGTGCAGCCCATAGGAGCTTCAGCTGCCTCACTTATGTGATATTATTGCAGAGAAATCAGGGGAAACTGTAGCTTTTACACAGGGTGCTGTAGTGCATTGTATATTCCCAGGCTTTTATCATATTTAAACAGAAATCTGTTGTTAGGCTTGTCCCAAGGAATGTAGTAGATCAAGTCCCATACTAAAACAATGTTGACTGACTAAACCTGCAATTTTCTTTATAACAAGGAGAATGAAATAGAAATGATAACATTACTGCAAAGGGTCTGACTTGTTCATCAGTGTAATTTTTTATCTTCTTGCTCAAAGAAGGAAGGCAGTTAGTCCAGGGGCAAAGCTAAGCCATCAGAGGTAGGAACAAAAGTTTCGTGATGGGGGTTATCCAATCTATTATTTTTCAGGCTGATGTGATAGTTAGTTTTATTCTTTTAGTTTTAAATCGTTAGTTACATTTATAATCCAAATGCCTTTTTCAAATGTACATTTTACGTATGTTTAGATAACTAGGCTGTTACCTATGATGTGGAACCAATCAGTGCTGTGAGAAGACATTACTCACAACACTGAGTGGTGCCTACAGATAGAGAGAGGCAGCTGCATCTGTTCCATAAAAGCACATTTTCATATTAATTAATTTAATAGGAAAGCAGTTAAAAAGAACAACAATACTGGTAATCGTAAAAGTGGTGAATATAGAATCCAAACAGCCAGGCTGACAATCTTGTCAGTTCCTGTTTCAGGGTGCTGTTGTCATATGTTTTCCATCCCTTCATGATAACTCTCCCTATGTACTCCGAACATACACACTCTCTCACACCAGAGCAACATTTTCATCATCAGTGAGTCTGAGGAACATTTTATACAGTGGCAATATGGCCACCACAGTTTCATCAAACAGAAGAAGATGTTTTCAAATTGCCTTTTATGTTCAATCAGCAGTCCAAAATTTAAATGTATATTAAATTTCTTATTACATAACCACAACAGAGGCTGCTTTTCCTCTTCATGTAAAAGCTGTAAACAGAGAGTGTTTGGAATTTATGCTGGACAAATGACATAAACTTATGGATTTTCTGTCTTCTGACAACAGACTTAATATATCCTGCATGCACACATACCACGTTTCCTCATTTTCTTACTGTTGCTCCACCATCTCCCTGCCATTCCCATGGTGATGTAGCTACTTTCTTGTTGCTTATGCACTGGGATAGAGTCATTGGTTTGAGGCTGATCCGCACATCCCCTGTGTATACTGTTCTGGGCTTGGGTTGTGGGAGAGGCCCAAGACACCAGCGTGCTCAAACAAAAGTGTAATCAGACACGGTTTTCAATGACAAACACAGACTTCTGTCAGTGCAACTTTGGTGTATTTCCTGATGATAAAAGTGCCCTCTAACTTCTACAGAAAATATAACTGACATGCACCATCACATGCTAATAAATCAATATGGTCCCAAGTAGTTGACCTCTGTAAGCCACTGGGCTTCTTTGTGCTGCTAAAAGCATTGGATGTTTCATTAGATCAATGGTCAGAGACTGTGTAGTCATTTTTTGTCAGAGCTAGACAACAAAAGTGGTTAGTTGGCACTGTGTGTATCCATAAATTCATAGTAGAATAAAAAAATTATTGCCATATGGTCCTCAACAAATTATTGAAAAAAAATCAAGAGGCTGATTTAATAGATTTTGATAACTTGACAGAGGTCTGCTGGTGTGAAATAGAGTCCATATGCTGCTTTTTATTCCCAGGTCACACAGCTCTCACGAGTATGAGTTCATAATGAAGCGGCGTCTGGAGGATCAGGAAACGGTTTTTGCGTCCCAGCAGCGGCGCCTCGCTGGCAACGCGGAGGCTTTCCAGCATCGTGTCCTGGCCCCTGCTCCAGCTCCAGCTGTGTATGAGGCCGTGTCCGACAACATGCAGCCCACAGCAGGCGTCCAGTACTCCGTCCCCCAGGGATACCAGGTACATCCTTTTTGTCCAGTCCAGATTTGCTTTAAGCTTCTGCTGCTTTGGGCACATGAGTTTTTATTGTACCAGTGCTCACAGCTCAGGCTTTCATTTTTACCCTTGTTAGTCTGTCAGATGCAGAGACTGAAGCTCAGTTTTTTCTCTCTGTCAGCATGCCTAGTTTTTTATTAAGATGAACTGCAGTGCACTCATTCTTTGCGCTGATTCTTCTTTTCATGACAAGGTCACAGCGCCAGCCATCAGATCTTTTTCAACTAGATTTTAATCTCAGCCAACATTTTAATAAAATGTCTCTGCGTTCACAGGTTCCCACCGTGGCCCAGAACAGTGGCGGACATGGGCACACTCCAAGCCCAGCCGTCCATGGAGGGTCCCACCACCACAGCCCAGCAGTTCAGTCCCATGGGCCCTCAGTGATGTCAGGACACGGCCATACAGCTGCTCCTCAGGCTTCTGCACAGGGCCAGCAGCAGTTCCAGAGGCTCAAGGTTAGTCAGCCCATTTTGACATGTTCTTACATCCCATGCACAGCCTACATGTGTCAGGGATATTGATGCAGATGGTTCGATATGGGGCACATGAAAGCATTAAACCAAAAGTCTGGTAGAGAAAGAAAGATTTCTATACTGTTTGACTCCCTGGGTCTGTTAAGTTTTCATATTTTTTAAACGGTTCTGTTACTTTAAGAATGCTGTTTAATATCAGAATCAGAGCACTGCTGCCAAAAGCGAATATTAAAGAGAATCTGATCGGTAGATGAAATTGGCTTTCCCCTCTTCTGTCTCCCCAAGGTGGAAGATGCTTTGTCCTACTTGGATCAAGTGAAACTGCAGTTTGGCAACCAGCCTCAGGTCTACAATGACTTTTTAGACATAATGAAGGAGTTCAAGTCCCAAAGGTGAGTCCACTGTTTGATCTCACAGAAAGCTACATACAAAACCACCCAACTTTTAGTTCAAAATGCACATTTTATGCATTCCTGTTCTTTTGGTCTCTAACTGGACAACAATATCATGTTACCACTAATTTTTGTAGTGCAGTTCTAGTGTAATTCCTTTGAGAGTTACTGCATACAGAAGAATAAAATAATATTTGATAAACAGTTTCTTGCAAGATTCAGTGTTATCCTGTGTGTTAGTGCTATCTAAGAGATTTTTTTTTTTACCAGTCTTTCACATCTGTAACAGTTAGGATTTTTTTCCTCCAGAAAAATAATTAACTTGTTTTCATAGTCCAAAGTTGCTCAGAAATATCATTCCATTATTCCTGTCAGTGCTGGCAGCTAAACGTCTAATCCCCCAAATGTTTCAAGTAAATTAAATGTACTCCCAGGTGTAGCAGAGTTTAAATTTCTTCTGTCTGTTTTTGTGTTTCCAGTATTGACACTCCAGGGGTCATCAGCAGAGTGTCACAGCTCTTCAAAGGTCATCCCGACCTCATCATGGGCTTCAACACTTTCCTGCCTCCCGGCTACAAGATCGAGGTTCAGACCAACGACCTAGTCAATGTGACAACGCCCGGTCAGATCCACCACATCACCCCTCATGGCATTTCAGTCCAAAACATCCCCATAACTGGAGCGGCGACCCAACATCAGCCCCAGCTCCCATCTGCTGCAACCACTACTGCTCCACCTCTTCTAACGCAGCCCACCCCTGCCAAGATGAGCAAGGTGAGAGCAGGCAGACAAATACCAACCAAGTTGTAAAGACAAAAGATATTGTTATCCCCTTCTCCGTACAGTCTGATTCAAGTGAAAAAAACTCTTGTGTTTTGTGGTGCAGCATGTGCTTAAGCACTCTTAAATCTTTTATCTCCTAGCCTCTTCAGCCTCAGGCATTGACACCAAGCAGCCAGAGCAATCCGTCCATCCCTGCGTACACCTCTCCCCGCTCCCCGCCCATGCAGCTTCACCCACCACTCAGTGGGACGCCCACCGGCCCACCCATGCAGAACAACCAGCCTGTGGAGTTCAACCACGCCATCAACTACGTCAACAAGATCAAGAACCGCTTCCAGGGTCAGCCCGACATCTACAAAGCCTTCCTGGAGATTCTCCACACCTATCAGGTCAGTGGCTTGAACTGAAACCTGAACACCCCCAGGGATACTTTTGAAGTAGTTCTATGCTTAAAAGCTACTTAAATTAAAAGGCTGTCAGGAAGTGCAGTTTAAAGTAGGCTTGACGGTGTTTCTTAATTTTTCCATATTTGCATTCGTCCACTACAGAAGGAGCAGCGTAATGCTAAGGAGGCTGGAGGGAACTACACGCCGGCGCTAACAGAACAGGAAGTGTATGCTCAGGTGGCCCGGCTCTTCAAGAACCAAGAGGACCTGCTTTCAGAGTTTGGGCAATTTCTCCCTGATGCCAACAGTTCAGTGGTGAGCCGAGTCATCATATTAAGTGGATCACTTGAAGTAAATTTATGCAGACGTACGAAAAGTGACTTCAAAAGTTCATTTACTTATTACATTACCAGGTGTTTTTCAGTACTCCTTCACCAGTAGTTGTAGAGCTGTTATATGTGTTCAGAGATCACGTTCATGAACCTGTGTCTCACACAGCTGTTAAATAAGACCACAGCTGAGAAGGCAGAGTCTGTACGGAACGACCACGGTGGAACCGCCAAAAAACTGCAGCTCAACAACAAGCAGAGGCCCAATCAGAACGGCTGCCAGATCCGTCGCCATCCCACTCCAGGGGCCACACCGCCTGTCAAGGTGCATACACACATGCTGCTCTGCTGAAGCTATCGTCAAGCCCTGTTTTCTGTTTGTTATTTCCATGTTTCATGTCAGCCATTGGTTGATGGTTTTCTAATTATTTTACCTGTGTCTCTTTACTGTTGTTTGGGAAATGCTGCAGAAGAAGCCGAAGTTACTCAATTTAAAAGATTCCTCAGTGGCAGAAGCCAGCAAGCATGGAGTCGGCACAGAATCTCTGTTCTTTGAGAAGGTAAGTTGATGATTTTTAGCCTGAATAAGAAAGGAAGTAAACAAATCGAGAGAGTGTTTAAAATCTGTGAAATGTATCCCATGGCAGAACTCAGTGATAAGGTACACTATCACTACAGTAATCCCTCGTCTATCACGGGGTTTAGGCTCCAGAACCTCCCCGCGACAGACGAAATCCCCAAAGTAGCAACCTTATATTTATTTTATTATTTATATATATTTTAAGGCTTTATAAACCCTCCACACACTGTTAGTAACCTGTTCCACACTCTTATAAACACTGGCTTCGATCACCACCAATCAGTCAGCGACCGACTAGCTTAAGCAGAAGCGGCCGTAGCTGCATTTTCCATGCATGCATTTACTCATCTACTGTACGCTACGTATTTTATATACAATTTAAAAATCCACGATACAGGGAGACTGCGAGAAGTGAACCGTGAAATGGCGAGCGACTACTTTAATTCCACTCAACCTCAGATTGTAATACTCATTACTTCATCACGTGTGTTCCCTTGAAGTGCGAATGAGACAATACTCCTTAAACTAATTAGTTTTAATTGTGTAGAACAGTATATCCCACAAGACTTTATAACAGTTTATGTACTCTTGACATTTAACTGTTATTAAATTTATCATAGGTGCGCAAAGCCTTGCGGAGTGCAGAGGCCTACGACAACTTCTTGCGGTGTCTGGTCATCTTTAATCAGGAGGTGATCTCCAGGGCCGAACTGGTGCAGCTGGTGCTTCCCTTTTTAGGGTGAGTAACTCAATCGTCTCTCTCAGCACACAGAGTAGAAGTTCCACAGTAAACTGTTCGTCTCATAAATGTTTTTTTTTTTCACTTAATTTTTTTAAACAGAAAATTCCCTGAGCTGTTCAACTGGTTCAAAAACTTCCTGGGATATCGTGAAATGTCCCACATCGAAACATACCCCAAGGAACGGGCCACAGAGGGAATCGCCATGGAGATTGATTATGCTTCCTGTAAGAGACTAGGCTCCAGTTACAGAGCCCTGCCCAAAAGTTACCAGCAGCCCAAGTGTACAGGCAGAACTCCCCTTTGTAAAGAGGTGAGAGGTGTTGCTTGTTAGGACAGTATGTGCTTAAACCCGATATTCATCATCTCATCTTCTTTGACTATATTTGAGTTAATCTACATACTAACAAGAGTGTACAGCCTAAATATAATACATCATGTATTTCTGCTGTGTGCAGGTCTTAAATGACACGTGGGTCTCCTTCCCCTCCTGGTCTGAAGACTCCACGTTTGTCAGCTCCAAGAAGACTCAGTATGAGGAGCATATCTACAGGTGTGAGGATGAACGCTTTGAGGTGAGCAGGAACTGAAACCATGTATGACTTCACTTCTCTTCACCATTACGGTGATATCCACGGTAGATAAATGCATTTATTCCAACACACAGTATGCTTTGCTCTTCCAAAAAATGAATTGTTTCTCATCTTTAATTGTAAAAACACTCTGAATTTTTTGGAGATACAGAAAAAGTATAGAAAAAACAGGCATATAATGAGCTTTTTTTATTGAATATTAATAAAGGACACAATAGTCAAGCAACTGTTTTTTCAACACAGTTGGATGTTGTGCTGGAGACCAACCTGGCCACCATCAGAGTCCTGGAGACGGTGCAGCGGAAGTTGTCCCGCATGTCTGCGGAGGAGCAGGCTAAGTTCCGCTTAGACAACACGCTGGGTGGATCCTCGGAGGTGATACACCGCAAAGCCATTCAGAGGATATACGGAGACAAAGCACCCGACATCATTGACGGCCTGAAGAAAAACCCTGCTGTTTCTGTCCCCATCGTGTTAAAAAGGTTAGTGTTGAACTAAGGCCTGAGTATTTGACTGTATCTTAACTAGGCCTGCACAACTAGTTAAATGCTAAAAAACAAGATTTTGACTTACCACAGTTAAACATGATCAGCTGCAGTATTGATGTCCATGTAGATACTTTTTGCAAAGTGTATTTTGGTCACACATCTGTCTGAGTGTAGTCAAGCTGCAATAACTGAGTGGAGACTAGAGGCTTCTCTCTGCACAGTCGCTACCTAGGGTCTACCATCGCCTGCATGGGAGGTGTTTTGGAAATATCGGTTAATTGTAGTGTCTTTAAAACAGCAGATTTTCAGGAAGACATTTTGGGTCAAGTTTTATTTCTATTTTGCCTCTAGGAGATGCACTGATTTCAGGCAAAGGAGAACCTTGTTTTGAGTCTTTTTTTGATGCAAAGATTTGTACATTGGCAAGAATGTAACACAAAATGAAAGTGAAAGCAGTGTTTTGTTTATCTATATGTGAAAGTGCAATAAACATTTCTCAAAGCATGTCATTCAGAGATTGTGTGTGCATAATATTTGACTTTGCGTTCTCTTTTCAACCAGGTTAAAGACAAAGGAGGAAGAGTGGCGGGAAGCCCAAAGAGGCTTCAACAAGATCTGGAGGGAGCAGAACGAGAAGTATTACCTCAAGTCTCTCGACCATCAAGGCATCAACTTTAAGCAGAATGACACCAAAGTGCTTCGATCCAAGTCCTTGCTAAACGAAATTGAAAGCATCTATGATGAGGTACGGTAATTTTTTTTCTCTTGTATCTCTCTGTAATAGCGTGGCACAGTGTTAGCATTTATCAAAAATGAAAGTCTTTGTATTTGTTAACTGATTTAGAAAACTCAATTTTCAACTGGGTTTTCATTTGTGAGGTTGTCATCACACAGAATTGTGTTTTCTGTGCGTCCAGAACACTGACTTTGAACTGTGTTGTGTTGCAGCGCCAGGAGCAGGCGTCTGAGGAGAATGCCACCCCGCTCACAGGCCCCCACCTCACTCTGGCCTACGAGGACAGCCAGATCCTGGAGGACGCAGCAGCACTCATCATCCACCACGTCAAGCGGCAGACCAGCATCCAGAAGGAGGACAAATACAAGATCAAACAGATCATCTACCACTTCATCCCCGACATGCTGTTCTCTCAGCGGGGTGAGCTCTCAGATGTAGAGGAAGAGGAGGAGGAGGAAGAGATGGAACTGGAGGAAGGAGCTTCCAAAAAGCACAACGGCGTCCCCGGCAGCGGGAGCCCCTCCAAGTCCAAGCTGCTGTTCAGCAACACAGCGGCGCAGAAGCTGCGCGGCTGTGACGATGCCTATAACCTTTTCTACGTCAACAACAACTGGTACATCTTCCTGCGACTGCACCAGACGTTGTGTTCGCGTCTGCTGCGGTTGTACGGACAGGCAGAGCGACAAATCGAAGAGGATGTCAGAGAACGAGACTGGGAGAGGGAAGTCCTGGGACTCAAGAAGGAGAAGAACGACAATCCGGCCATCCAGCTGAGACTGAAGGAGCCCAGTGAGTAACATTCTTAACTAAACTGTACTATATTGCATTTGTTCGCTTTTCCTATTGGGAAAAGAAGATCAGTTGTGAAACTTTACTTTGACTTTTACACTAAATTCCTGCTGTCTAACACATAATTCACATTCATGCATTGCAGGAGAAAGATTTCTCTTTGGTTTAAGTGGAACTGCTGATTGAACAACAATGTCAACAGACAAAAATGATCCAAAAACTAGATGCACAATTGATATTCCGCCAGCCTTTCTCTCATATGTTGATCCACTTAGCCATTTGATTTTTAAATATTTCTTTTCTCCAGTGGACATTGAGGTGGAAGATTATTACTCGGCCTTCTTGGAAATGGTTAGGAATTTGCTGGATGGAAACATGGAGGCTTCTCAATATGAGGACTCACTGAGGGAAATGTTCACTATTCACGCTTATATCGCCTTCACGATGGACAAACTCATCCAAAGCATCGTCCGGCAGGTAAGAATCTTTTTTCTTAACTACATTTTTGTGAGAGTTATTATAGTAGTAGATGTTCAAACCCTAATGTTTTCTTGTTGCTCCAGCTTCAGCACATCGTGAGTGATGAGATCTGCGTCCAAGTAACAGACCTCTACCTGGGAGAGAGCACTAACGGGGCCAGCGGAGGAACCATGTCCACACAGACTTCAAGGAGCTCTGCCGAGGCGGTGTATCAGCGGAAAGCCGAGCAGCTCATGTCTGATGAGAACTGCTTCAAGGTAAGGTTGAGGTCACTGGATAGCCCATTGAGATAATGCCATTTGATTATAGGAGAGGAACAGTTTTGCTTAAGTTTTGGAAATTAGTTCATTTTAAGTTCAGGAGAGGTACTTAAAAGCAATTTTCCACAAGGCAGCAGGAGTGGTTTCTGCACTTAATCCAGATGTCAGAGTTTATTAACTCCAGAGAGGAACATCCTACCTTTATTAGCTGGTGATTTCTCATATTGTTTTTATTTAAATTCTGTTCGGGGTGTGTTCACTGCCAATAAATCTTCTCCATGTCGTAACAAATTAAAACTGCTGGGTGAAACACGAGCAATGCTGTGTAGAGCGTCTGCTCAGAGAAAGCTGTGTTTGCCAGTGTTAGATTTTGGTCCTTTTCCTTTGCAAAGAGTCGGAAAAGTTCACAAAGCAGCCATGTTGGTAAACAGGAATGTGTTGTGTGTGGCACCTTGGTAATTATCAATTCTTCTTTTAAATTGAGAGTGCCCCACGGCGGGCGGTGAATCACCAAACCTTTTCTTTTCTTTGCTGGACAGGTTCCTGTTTCAGGGAAGTTACAGTAACAGAAAAATCATTACCACTTGGTCTTATTTAGCACTGGCAATGTGTAAAGCTGCTTAAAGCCACCTGCTACCCACAGACAAATTTCCTTTTTGACCTACTTTAAAAGCTTCAATTTACATTTAACACGTATCCCATTTTGGCAAAAAAGAAATTACAAATCCAGTTTTAAAAGTAATGGCTTACAGCTAAATCAACCTGCCGTAACTTGTTCGATTGAAAAATGACCTCATGGTAAACTGAAGCGAGGAGTGTTTCACGAAACACTACTTTTCCTTATTTACTAGAAAGTCCCAAGTACAACAAGCGCAAGAGCTAGACTGAAAGAGCAATGATTTAAAGAGACTCCATGACTTACAACAAGGACCCTGGTTGCCCAGTCCTCTGAGCCCTCACCATATCAAGTTGAGTGCTTTCTTAAAACTCCCACACACTGAATTAATTTCGCTCTCACATTTAATATCCTGTTACTTCCTCAGGTGATGTTTTTGAGAAACAGAGGACAGGTGCAGCTCACAGTGGAGCTGCTCGACACAGAGGAAGAGAACTCAGACGAGCCCATGGAGGCTGAGGTAAGACACTGTGAACACACCTCAAACCCGTTCATTTTGAGCTTTGGTCCATGAGCATCTTAAAATCGATAATTCAATGTATAATTCCAAGTGTATATATGTGCACATCCTATTGTGTGCAGAACACATGGTGTTTTTCTAATCAAATAGAGCCTCTGTGATGGATAGTAGCCTTATAATGCCATTTATATTATATTACACCCATCAAAAATCAACATACCTAATAGTATTTGGCTGTCTGTGGGCTAAACTGGTCATTTACATGCCTGTATCATAAGACCTGGTAACATTTTGAGTATAGTCTTCATGCTTACTGTATATGGGGGTGTTAATATACAGAAAATAAGTGTCATTGTTTTTACATTTTGTCTAGTAAGAGGGTCCACTTTTCCAGCTGGAGTGGAAATACTAGTAAGGACCTATTGCCAACCTTTTGGTAATACTGGTGCAGTAGTAGTGTTTGCGTACCTAATGTGTGTCTTAAATTTGGTTTTGTTCTTGTTTTATGTTCGCAGCGTTGGTCGGATTATGTCGGACGCTACTTGAACCCAGATTCCACCACTCCGGAGTTGAGGGAGCACCTCGCTCAGAAGCCTGTTTTTCTTCCCAGGTGAGCTCTCACTTCCGGATGTTTCTCACAGTTCATTGGTGTTTGACACGTCTCATCTCATGAAAGTTAAATTCAAAAATGAGTCGGTGAATTTAACGAACATTAATTCTGACACACGTTTGCTGCAGATTGTTAGCAGCTCTCATGATATTTGCATCTGCGCTCTTAACCAGGAATCTGAGACGGATCAGGAAGTACCAGAAGGGCCGAGAGCAGCTGGACAAGGAGGCCTGCGAGGGGGGAAAGAAGTCTTTGGAAAAGGAGAAGATGGAGTGCATGTTTAAACTCAACTCTTACAAGATGGTGTATGTCTTTAAGTCCGAGGATTACATGTACCGACGCACTGCCCTGCTGCGAGCTCACCAGGTATTTACCAGCTACTGTTACGTAGCATCTTACTGGACTCCATTTATTCAGTGAGTTGATATGCAAAACATATGTCTTCCTTGCTCTGCTCCTATATTTACTGTGTAGCGGTAGAGCAAGGGTGTTACTTTACGTTCTGTTATTTCAAAGCATGTAGTCTTTCTTAAAATCAGATGAGCTTTTTCTGAATTTCAAAAAGGTGATCAGTATTTGGATGCAGCGTTTGGGAATTGGCAGAAGTCGTCTCCCAAGGATTTTTGAGAGTGATAACTTTGTTTTAATGTTCCACAAGATTACAAACGCTGTAAAGATGATGTCATTTTACATTTGGTCTAAAATCCAATCAAACTGAGACACACATCCCTACTGTATAAATGAAAATCCAATAGTATAATCCAAAGTATACCAGCAAGCAGTTTAGCAGGTTGTTCCAAAGTTAATTCTAAAGTGTCCTCTTTTTCAATACCTCACATTCAAAGCATTTAAATTAACTTGTAAGTGCACAAGCATGTTGCTGATTCAAGATTTTTTGCTTCAGTTCAATTATTGATAAACATTTACTAGGTAGGTTTTGGGTTTTTTTTTAAGGATTGCAGTTAAAATGCACATTAAGCTGAATTAACCCCCTTTACATCAAGTACAAATCCGGATTAAAGAACAGAGGGGGCTTATGTGCCAGACCATTTGAAATGAATTAAATTTAGAGGCGCGATCAGGTAAATGGTTCCTAATATACGGAACACAACATAAGTGAGTAAACTCCTATGCAATACCACTTACATGTCAAATCATTGAAAAGTGTGTCACCTTACATTAATTGCATTACTTCTACGTTAACCAGTAAGGTTTTTGATTCTCCAACAATCACTGACAGTTTAGATGTACAGATTTTAAAACGCAGGCCCCACAGTAGGAACTCAGAGCAACAGAAGTCGATGCACCTTTCATCACTGATGTAATGTGAGACAGATCCTATCCTTCTCAGCATTGAGGGTACCAAATTTCTGGAAAGATGTTCTGCTGTTATTTAAAGGGTTTTTTTCAGCTGTTTTTTGCTGGAGGGGTTGTGTTGCTCTGCCTTTCTCTCTAAAATACCTCAAAGGTTTTCTGTTGGATTCAAGTCAGACGACATACTTGGCCACGTCACCGTTTTCACTTTTTTTTTCTCCTTTAGAAGCTCTTGTGTAATTTGACAGTGTGCTGTCGATGGTTATCTTGCTGGAATATTCCTCCTCTGCTGAGCTTCTACATACTGAGGATCATCTTGTCAGCCAGTATTGTAGCATATCCACAGACATTTGTGGTGCATGTATAAATATCATCTCCCCAACACTTTTTGCACTGATGCAACTCCATATCATCTCACTCCCATCTCTGTGCTTCACTGTCAGAACTTTGCATTCACTGTGGTGGTGCTGACCATGTTCCACCAAACATGCCTTACCCTATCTGAGTTGAATACATTTATATTGGTCTCATCTGACCAAAGAATGTGCTGCTAATACTCTTCAGGCTTTTTTGCGTGCACTTTAGCAAAGTTTCATGCTGTAATTTTGATCTGGACACCTAGCCAGGGTGTTGTTTTATTTTTGGACACCTTCCATGAACAGTGACATTATGCAGTGCCCTTCATGCTGTCTGAGCTGTCACAGAAAACCTGATTTCCACTGATAACCACTGTGCCAACTCTGAAGCACTTACCCGTCTGTTTTTCGGAGCCTGGTTGTGAAAGTAGAGCCCTGTCCATGACGTCATTGTAGGAGGGCAACCACTGTGACTCAGATTAGTGGTACTATGGCTGGTTCTAATTCTCCTGCTGACTGCTGCGACTGTGTTTTTCCTCATTTTTAGTTGATCACAGATCTTCCTGTATCATTTCCATCTTTGTGAAGTGTCACAGCCTGTTTTTTTTTATGTGGAGCCATGATGCAGACATGCAGATAGACTCAGCTCATAGGTCCACAACAGAAAATTTTCTGGTAGTGTTCACAGCTTATTTCATAACAATGTTTATGCAGTTAGGCTGATTGTAAATCATAGGTGTACTCAATTTAGTTTCAGTGATCACAGGTGTATTCAGTTTTGTTGCTTTCCACTTTGGAGACTGTATTTTCAATAGTCTTTCTAAAGTATTTGTGTCTGACAGTTGCTAAGTAGAATCACTCTACTTACAAATATTGCAATCATTGTGAGGTGATACAATTTTGAATCATTTGACATTTAAGTGATATAACCCAGAGGTTTACTGACGTCTCTTGTGCACTGTAGTTATTGGCAGGAAAACGACAATCCTAAAATATCAGACTTTTCCTTTAAGCGATCACATCAACATTCAGAATACTTTGACGCTGCTGTAAGGTTTCAGCCGTTAGCTCAGTCATGGATAACTCAGTGACTACCTTTCTAAAACACAATTGTCACGTCATAACTGTTTTTGTTGACTTTTGTGATGTTTTTTATGTTTTTATCCACGAAATAATATGTTGTATATTACCCTACATATACATATATACAATGGTAAGGGAGGAAAAGCAGAAGAAAACAGAACAGGGAGTGTTTGGGCTCAAAGCAAAAATTTTAGTAATGCTTTCCGTGGGCACACAGAGCATGACGTTAGTTTGACGATTCAGTTTTCAAAATTTGTTCTATTATGTACTTTACTTCTAGTTACTTGTAATAAATGTCAAGGCTCTTCTCTAGCCAGGGCTGTGTTAAGATCATTTTCTACTCACTGAAAGCTGCATCAGTAACATCCGTCTTGTTTTTCCTCAGTCACATGAGAGGGTGAGCACGCGACTGCACAAACGCTTCCAGGCCTGGGTGGACACGTGGGTCAAAGAACACGTCACCCGCGACATGAACGCCGAGACCAACAAGTGGCTGATGGGCGAGGGACGCGACGGCCTGCTGCCCTGCACCACCACCCGCCACCCGGAGGTCCTTCACTTCATGAACATCAACAAGTACCGCGTCAAATACAGCACACCCAGCAAAGCGCAGTAGCCAACCGGAGCTACGAGGAGAAACAGGAGACAGACTGACTTCTGGGGGTGTTTTGTGTGAAGTCAAACAGGTCAGGACTAGAGGTAGGGACGAGGGCTTTTTCATGTGTTTTTAAGGCCGACATGGGAGCACAATTAAGCTAGCTACCGTGTACGTTGCACCCAGGGCGGCAGGATTACTGATTTTTACCAGCGT
The DNA here is from genome assembly GCA_024666655.1 of Dascyllus trimaculatus. Lineage (NCBI taxonomy): Eukaryota > Metazoa > Chordata > Actinopteri > Pomacentridae > Dascyllus > Dascyllus trimaculatus. The sequence continues at coordinate 28,102,823 of CM045448.1, forward strand.
TTTTAGCTGGGCCCATTTTTTCGCAGGGCCTTTGGTGCCAAAACTTAGGAATGGTCATGTTCCAGTCGCAGACCTGAGCTTACCAGCACTCAGAGCCACGTCACAAACTTCCTTGAGCCTTTTTGACAGGGCTTATTGATGTAAACAGTGAGCCTGTGAGAGATAGATTGGTGCTTTTTGTACTTTATCACAACCGAGCTTCGGTTTAGCCTTTGATTGACTGTGTTGTCTGAAGCCATCAGAGTAAGAGCACCACTGAAATCAATCATACAGGGATTTCTTTATGAAAGTGTTATTCTATAGTATCCGTGGAAAACAATATGATGGACAAGTGCACTTATTTAGGAAGAGGAAAGTGTTTCAGAAGTTTCCCAGATTGAAGGTTTGGAGGGAGCTCAGTAAAGTCTGAGAGAGCTGGTTCAGACATTCCTGCGTTACGGCCAAATCACAATCATGTATCATCACTAGACGGAAAGAGGGTTACATTTCCTTTTCCAAAACACATGGCAGCATTATTAGAAACTGTGCCTGAGCCCCAAACTGTATTGTCGGGTTAACATAGAAAAGCACTGTTGCATCTAATGTTTAAAAAAAAGAAAAAAAGAGAAAAAAATTAGCCTCACAACACTGTTTGGTCTCAGACTGTAAAATTGTATAGCTTGTGAATGTCAGATACTGACATGTATTCCAGTGTATGTGTTGTGTATATATATTATATATAGTTCTATTAACACACATGATCCTCGCCGCCCTGGAAGTCAACCTTTTTAAGATGCCCTCCGCCAATACACCAGCTTGTACACACACACAAACAGACACACACACACGTCCACATGCCGCTCATGTTGTAAATACATTGTATATAGTCTCAGACTTTTTATGACAGATCTGTGTTGTTGTGCTAGTAATACTTTCCAAGCTTACTGTGGACTTTAGTGATAAATGGCTAAAGTTAGTATGTATATGAAAAAGACAAATGCAAGACCATTTATTACCGTTTTTACCAAAGGGAGTTGATTATAAAATAGCTGTTTTTGCCCCCTTTGTGTGTTCCTTTATGTCTTTGCTTTTTAATTTCTGTAGTAAAAACATGGGGAAAAGTAGAAATGTATCCAGGTCTTTCAGTTTTTATATAAGAGAAAAAAAACCAACATTCTCTTTCCTTTTCTGAATGTGACATTTCGTTGGTTAAAAATCACTGCCCCCTTTTGACAACCGACACCGTCCATGGTGATGGTGGGACTTATTTCAAAAGTTCAGTCTGCAGATGAATGGACTCCACAACGGTCTCACCTTTGTGATGCACGCTTCCCTCCCTGGATAGATTTCTGCTGTGAACATCACCCCACACCATATTTTTGATAATGGAAGAAGTCACACGAGCATGTCTTTAGTCCCTTTATTTAGACATTATTTAAAGTAATAATAAAAACGACATTTGTAGCCTACTGAGCCCTTTGTGGAGTTTTTTTTCACACTTTCATCTTTCACATTTGGTCATTCATCTTCATTAAAATGACAAGAAAATGAAGGAGAACTTGTCAAACACTCTTTCTGCTTTTGTTCAGCCCATACAATACATAAAACTAAGTTCTTGTCCTTTCAAGAGGCAAATAGACTTCATTCATATCCAGTCAGACAGCTGGTTTAATGACAATCATAATGCAATGTAAGAAGTAATAACATGCAGAATGATGTCCACAGCAACGGCCTGTAACTGTAATTCATCAAAGAAATTTACACGTCATCTTTAGGTCTTTCTAATCGACTCAGTTCCTTCATGTTCGATGAATTAGTTCTTTCACACACGCAGCCAGTCAGCTTCTAATGCCCTGGAGCTGCGGTTACTTCCCTGTAACTTCAACAAGGCAAAGCTTACACAGAGGATCTTGGAAGTTCACTGTCTCATAATAGGCAGCAAAAACCTAAATTAGCTTAAAATAATTGAAGCATTTTAATTGAATAATTCACTCATCAATCTTCTGTCGCTTATCCAGTCCAGGCCCCACTGATTTAATTAATGATACTTTTAGGAATCATTGCTTTGTGCTGCTGGGAAGTGCTGATGAAAATGTAATTTAATTTATCAAAGGCTGTTTGGTCAGTACTGGTTTTATTTTAAACAGGCTTAAATTACATTCTGTGTGCTGCTGGAATGATCTTTAAAGTTTCTAAACTTGTGAAATAACATTTTAGAAAATGCATCAGCAGTTGGTGCTGGACATAAGGATCCCCTCCGAGAAAGAATATATACCACTTAAATCCTGCAGAGGGAGACCTCACACCGTACGCCAACATCCTGGTTCCTCACATCTTGCACATGCAATATTGAGGGTTTTTTTGGATAATTATTATGCTCCTTGAAGATTAATCAAGACACAAGAGTATGTGAGTTTATCACAACCTTTTGGTCTTAATTCAAAGATTAGTACTTTGTGGAATAAATATTGAAATATGCGTGCAGTCTTTCTGGTTTCTTCTGTCTGTATAAGGCAATGTGTTCATAACATTCCCAAAGAGAAGCAATCCAAAGCCACTAAACTCCTGAAAGTATGATCCATTCGCATTAGAGTTGATAGTAAAACACTGATATTCGTGTATTTCTTCGGTTGTTTCGTGCATGAACATTTTCATTACAAATGACGCAGTCCAAAGTGATCTTCACATGGCTGATGAGATCTGATCAACAGTCTGAAACACAGATGTGTTCAGTTGACAGGAACATAGAGAAGACATCCACACATTTACAAAGCAGAAACTAGTGATAGTCATTTTTGCTTGATAGATAATTTAATTAACTGTGGTAATAATGTTAGCACTAGCTCATGCTAACATTCAAAATTGGGCTTTTTTGAAAGATTTTTACACATGCTGTCACCTGCTCTGCAACTCTAATAACTCTAAAGTAATGAAAATTTCACTAGTTTAAAGAAAAAAGCAAAATCACATTTTGGATCAAACTGGGATGCAAATTTACAGCAGCATTGTTGTGATCATGTCAACACACCACATGGATTTCCTCTAAGAAGCCAGATAATGAGTCAAAAACCAAACTGGTGTTCCCCCAGACATTATGAGAGCTAAATGATGGTTTGGAAGAAGTAATTTTTAAAAAACAGTCCAGTTATTGTGCAATGGGAAAAACAAAACCACTTCCTAGAATAAAATGATCATTTATAAAATAAATGTACAAACACAACACTGCTGCTTGTAAAATTAGCCTTTCAGCGATGTATGATTTGTGCATGAGGGTGAACCATCATTCATTTATTTCATTGAAGTTACTGCATCTCTATTCTAGCAGTGTATTTTAATAACTGTAATCATGTTATTTATAATACTGGATCAGTCAGTTCAGACAAAATCCAGAAGATATGTTGCTGCACCGTCCCAGATACTGAAAAGACTAAATTCTGTGAAATAGTCCTGCTGAATTTTAAACCTGTGAAATTTTGCATTTTCACTGTCAACAAAACTTTTCCCTGAGGAAGCAATTCCAAAGGTTCAATATGTGTAAAAATAAAACGCGCACAGTCATGAAATGTTGTAAGAGCACTGAAAAAAAGGTTTCCAGCAGATCCAAATGACTGAATGACTTTTATTTATTGGCCCTTATATATGGAAAAAAAATCTTTTAAAAAATGTTTCAAACAAGGAAGGGTGGTGTTGTGGTCCCAGAAAGTTCCTGTTAGTGCATATATATGGATGTGTCCATATTCTCCTGGTAAAATGCAGTCTTTGGTTGACATTTCACCAACGTATGAGGCCTCTAACATCAGCAGAACTTGATGTGTGTCTACTGTGGAAAGCCATGATTCCAGTTTTTTGATATTTGAACACGCCTGGTGTGGTCTTTATATTCTGCCTCTCTACATCACTGACTGTGGAGCATCTGCTGCTGTCATTCCCCTGTTGCCCTTCATCACATTTCTTACGCTCTAAAGACATAAAAATGTTCCACAAATTGATCTTCAAAACATGGAATTATCTCAGACACTCACAACTTTCACCCGCTTGATCATCGTAGCGCTGAGGCCCTGTGAGGAGTGAGGCTGACACATGCCAGCAGAGCCCTCCATGCCTCCCACTGGCAGCACTAACAATGAGTTCCTCAAAGGCAGCACCGGCTGAGGGGGAGCACAGGGCTTTCTTTACCAAAGCTCTTCTGCGTGATTACTTCCTTGGAGTGCACACTCCTGAACTCAACTTTCAGCTCCCTAATATCAGCGCTTCCGCAACTTCTGACTCAGAGAGCAGACCGATTGTCACAACTACAGAGCTGCTATTGTCCTTCAAACTTGGAGGCCTTGGCACTCGCAGTGCAGGGCAATCAACTCACAGAGTGAGCGCACAGACTTCTGCTCGTTATTCTTTTGTGCAGAGCGACAGGGTGGTTCAAAATGCAACAGGCATGTTCATCTCTTTAGCGCTCTTTAGAAGAACAAAAAGCTTACTTCATGATGGAGCACGCAATCTTGGCAAGCATGACTACAAGTGTACAGCATTTACATGATGGCCGGTCTGCACTGTGTGTGCACATGACATGAATATAATTGTTCAATAGAGTCAAATAATCTGAAACTTTTTGTGATTTAAGAAGCATTTTTGGGATGGGTTATCGGTTTGAGGCCCAGCAAATTAAAAGAAAAAGAAACATTAATCACAGCTGCTATTAATAACACAAAGTGCTCATCACTTTTCTCACTCCGACCATCTGTCTGATAACTTTGTGTGTGATTTCTAGCAGCTGCATCCAGAGGTTGTTGTGTACATGAGAGGATTTTTCTGTACGCTGGTGGATGCACAGCTGAGATGTCTGCTTTATGGGCTGATTTGTCTCAATGATGAGAAAAGCGCTTCCCTGCAGGCTCCTCTCTCCTCGATAAAAGGATTAGCAAAGTCTGGCGCTCTTACATAACCGCTGCCAGCTCCTGTGCTGAGCAGATGATTTTACACGCTCAGCTCCACAAACTTCAAATCAAAAAGAAAAAAAAAATGTCAACGAGCCATTTTAACCTTTTAATGTCTGTTTTGTAGCAGAGGTATGCAACACAAGAAGGTCACTCCTCCTAGACTGCTGTGTTCTGGATGGAGAGATGGTGTCAGTGCTCTTCATCTGATGTTCTTTCAGAGCTACAGACCACATGCTGCAGTAATGGGAAGGTGGAAAACACAATGCAACACTTGCACAGGTTATAATCAAGCCAGCAGCATGAGATGTAGACTTCAGTGTTGGTCAGTTCAGAAAAGTGAAACATCTTAATCGTTTGATGGATTGCCTCTTTGTTCCCAGACTGAATGAATCGTACTGGCTTTGCTGATCCCTTGACCTGTACTGTAGCGCCACCAGCAGGTCAAAAAGTTTGCTTTTTGCCTACAATAATAAAATACCTGACAACATAAAAACACTCAACACAGGGAACGCACCACTCCAGCCTTGACCGAATTACACTGACTCCTCATTTGTTATAGAATTCAGTATAAGATTCTGTTGATTAATTTCTTCTGCTCTACATCTCAAAACTTTTAACCACTTATTCTGCACCTCGACCGTTCAGTTTTGAGAATTAGTTGTTTGAAGTTCCACAGTCCAGATTAAAACAAACGAGGACCACGGTTTTGCTGTTTTAGCCCCAGTGAAAGCAGCCTAAAACTTTTTTAAAAATAAACCTGTGCACATAGTATATTATATTATATATATATAATATTTTGGTTCAACGTAATTTTTTCGCTCCTCTGTTTTCTCGTTATAACAACATAATTTTGTCGTTTTCACGCGACAACAAATCCGTTCTCTCGTGATAACAACAAAATTATCTTGTTTTCTTGACAAAACAAAATCATTTTCCCGTTATAACTAGTTAATTTTCCAGTGAGGTAAAAAAGCGAAACTAACCCTCCAGACCAGAAGGTGCTCTGCTGCCGCTGCACTCTACCGACTGAAGCCAGGCCTGGATGTGCTCTAGTGCAGCTGCTCAGTCTAATGAGGTAAGTTAAGCCTGTTCATGTGTTTGTTTGTGCTTTTGTAAGTCTCAGGATTTAAGTTATCATCCCTGTTTGTATCTTTTAATGTTTTATTGTTGCTCTTTTTTGTAAAACACTTTGTAACTCATTTTTAAAGGTGCTACAGAAATAATGTTGATGTCATCAAACAGTAAATCTTAAGTAACTTTTACCCTTCTGCCACCATCAGGTTCACATTTATGGTTCTTATTGAATCATTGTCCAAAACCATTGTTGACAGTTTAACATTAATATATGGTGTTGGTTCTTGTGTCTTTTGTGGCCTAGATTGAATTTGACAGTAATCACAGTAGAATCAGTCTGCGCACAGTGACTGTGATATCAATCTGTGCATTGTCCTGTTGTTTCTCACCATTTGATAAACAAAAATATTCAACATGATGAAATGAAATCCCAGTTAACAAAACTTAAAAAAATAATGTTGTCATTTTGCTTTGTTGCTTGCTTAAACCTCTTCAGGGCCCCAGAAATTCACCAATTTTAAGTTTATGACTTCATAAGACGTAAAGCTAATTCCCCTCTAGCTGCACTTTGTGTTTAGTGCAACTCTTAGCATGCTAACACGCTAAACTCAGAAGGTGAACATTCAACCTGCTTCACTGTAGAACAACATGGAGTATGACAGTTAGCTTTTATGGAGCTTTATATGGCATGCTAACTAACAGCAACAACTCTTGTTCAACAAAGTTTTTCCTGCCACGGAGAACACATACATAGTTTTAGCCATGTTCTGTCTTACATATGTTAGCATGCTGAATTTAGCATTTAGCTCAATTCACCACTGTGCTGAAATAGAGTGTCACACTGCTGCTAGCGTGGCTATAGACATGTAGTCATATTCTTGCATTGTGAGTTAACCACCAGGGCCTGTTTGTCATTTGAATCTATTAGACCTGATTCATCAATAGCACACAGCATTCTTATTTATCACAGTCTGTGCTTGAGTTCAAAGTTTAACATATCAACTTTATTGCTGATGATGGATTACTCAGATGTTAATGGTGTCATTTTTAAATTTACTGTCAACTTTGTTTTTCTCTCACAAGATGAAATTATTACTTCTAAAACATTTCCAATGAGACATGTGTTTTGAATCGCAAAAAAACATTAAAACTAGTGAGTCATGTTGGGAGTTTTTGGAAACGCCATATCACCAAGGCTCAGCCCAAAACTGATTTATCCAATTACTGAATGTCTTTTTGGGTAAAAGCAAAAAGGTATGAGTGGGATAATCATCGATACAGATATTTTTTGGGAGACAATAATCAAACGGCGGTGTTATGACAAGCAAAATGTGAAATAAATCGTGTCCTAACCTGAAAAGAAGTGGCTGTTTGACAGCAGCTCTCAATCACAGTTTGTCTTAGCGTCCTTAAACAGAGCTCCAAGGAAGATTTATTAAATCTTTAATTAAACTGCTAATTAAACAGTTCTTTAACTTCAAGGTGAAGGCAACCAAACGTGAAACTGCTAAAAGCAAGCTTCTGCAGGTTGGTTGCCATTTCCTGCCAAAATGAACAGAAAGCAATAGCTGCCTGGAAGGAAGTCAGACAATCGGACTAAGCATTGCATTCTGAGTATTTACCATAGACCACCCCACTGATGCAGTCTTGTCTTTGCTGCCACGTAGGAATATTAACCAAGTGCCAGAAATGTAAATGTATTTTCTTTGTCATTGTCCTCATCAGCATCATCAGCTTGTTCCTGTCATCTTCCTCATCTTCTTCTCGTCTCTCAGCAGGCGTTCGTGCAGAGTTGCCACGAGCAGAGAGCCGTGAATATGTGCGTGTCCCCTCCTGAGAGAGCCATTTATTGAGACTTAAGCGTGACTAAATATATCACAAGATAAAAGTCATTGGGGACGTCGGAGGCACAAAGCACACTGGGTAATTTAATGCGACAGCAACACCCCCACACCACACACACACAAACACACACTTGGCTGAACTTGACCTATTCCATCCTCCCTCTGTGTTCATATCCAGTACATGTAAGTTAATGTGCTGCATGTTCCACCTTGAACCCCAGAGCGGAGGTGTAGTCAGCACCATCTGCCAGGGTTAAATACAAGAACACTGATTTGCATCTTCCCGATCATTTTGAGGTCTGTACTGTATAACAACTTGTCGAGCCACCAGAGGACAAAGTTGGTTTCAACAAGGTTTAATGGTTATACCATATACATATATATTCATAACAACAAACTTTGGGTTGCCAGATTGTGAAAAGCCACACTGGCAGGTGCTCGTCTTAGCACCTGCCAAATTTAAGTGTTGGTATTCCATTGATCAATTCACGGGCTCCGCACTTTGTAATAATCCATCAAGTCTTCGAGTCACTAAAAGGATTTTGATCAGTCAAGTCTTTATTTATAAGCATTAATGAATGGATTTGGTTCAACTGTCTTCAGGTTTTCCATGATCAGATGGTCCAAATATTCTAATTTTTATTAGCCATACTAACTGTGCAGCTCTATAGAAGGTGAAGTCAGTCAGTCAGTACACCTCTTTGGTCCAAACTGAAATATCACAACAACTATTAGATTGATTGCATTGACATTTGTCCCTGCAGGATGAATCCTACTGACTTAAGTGATCCCCTGAAAATCCCTCTACTGAGAAAACCCTACCTACAGCCTACATGGACAAACCCTGCATGGCGCCATCCACAGGTTTCCCTAACAGAAGCCAGATTTGAAGCTTAGGGTAGTGGCTCCAGCAGTCTCTGTCTTGGTAGTACTTTGTTGAGCAAAGGGGTGGAGTGCCAGTAAAGTTGAGGTGGACCATATAGACTGTCCTGTGATGGCACATAACTTTGAGCCCTAATACAATTTAAACAGGTAACGTATATAAAAATTCACCCCTGTACAGAGGTTGTTAATGGGTAAAATACCCATAGGGACCGAAGCAGATTTTTGCACCAGGCTGTAATTGTGTTTTTTTTTTCTGTTGTAAAGTTGAACATATTAACATGAGGGTCTATTGGGATTGACTTGCTTTTGGAGCCAGCCTCAAGTGGCCATTCAAGGAACTGCAGTTTTTGGCACTTCGATTTCTCACTAATAGGTTAATGGTTTAAATTATCTTTAACAATTTTAAAAAATATATTAATTAGTAATTAATAAAGCAATTTGCCACAATCTTTAACCTTTATTTTCTGTTCAGGATGTTTACAATGGAGCCTTTGGATAATGAATGTCCCACTTCTAATTATGCGCAACTAACTGGGAAGTTTGTTTAAAAACTCCCTTTTTAATGGTGCTCTTTGACACACTAATCAGTAATGAACTTGAAAACAGTTTAATGTTATCAGTAGGAATATCTGTTAATTAAAACAATAAGACCTAAATGTATACGAGCAGCAGTTTCCCTTACAGTGGGCACTAATTAGTCTAAGGTCTTATTATGCACAATACCCCAAACAGCAACCTTAAAAAATGCACTCAGGCTCTGGGAGGAGCTAAACTGGGACACCAAGTGGAGAAGAGGAGGGAGACTTGATGGGGTTTTTCTTTAGGAAGCAGCACTGTACTGCAATGTACTCACAGAGGCTCCACTGTTTGGTGCCCAGAAGAGAGCAGCAAGACAGGCAGAGGGGCCCCTTCTCCATACAATGGAACACAAACACAACAATCCCTTTATTCAGCTGTTTGGACCTGCCATCTGAACAGCAGCTCGTCATTAAATTAACATCACAGCAGGCGCGCGCCCTGGCCCTTGCTTCCCGGAGCATTGTGGTGCACTCAGGAGGAAACTCATTCTTTCAGGGGATACCAGGTCAAAAAGCAGGGATGGCATAGACTCGTCCTAGCAGTCTTGGCGTTGAGGAATGGGAACAGTCGCCGTGCTGCTGTGTTAGTCCTCCCGAGGCCGAGTGTTGAAAGGACAACCTTTTAATCCCTGGCAGCCGTGAAGGACAAAGACAGATTTGCTTTTTGTTTTTGATGTTGTGCCACTTTCTCGCCATTTCCACCCTGAGGACAGGACTGTAGTCCACGCCAAGGCCTCTGACCACTGGTGAGGCTGCGACACATTTCACTGCAGTAGGGCCAAGGCTGTTTTGGCCCCCGCCACAGACTCATGTGTTGTGCACCTGCTCAGGGGAAGTGTCTTGAATGAGTTCCCCAATGGTTTTTCAACTAAGAGATTTGTATGTTAGCAGTGCTCGGCCTGGCTCAGGCAGCCGACATTAAATTAGCTCCCGAGCAGCACTGAAACACTGTTAAAATAAAACAAAAGAAAAATACGTATTGACACAGAAGCATCCTAAACTAAGAGTTGAGGGAAAGCTGAGTACAGTCACTTGACCCTCTTCATACTTCAAAATGAATAGATCCAGTTATCCAACTCAAACAGTTGGGTCATGAATGCCAACCTGTGTGAATGAGTTCATTTTGTTTTAGTCAGCCCATTCTCTTTGCCTCAAGCGTTTTGGCATTTAAAAAAACCTTTCTGGGAAACAAGACTTTCAGCTCATCAGAGGACAGGGAGTGCAAGTAAAGGGGAACATTTAAACCACCGACAGGTTTTTGGGCGGATGTGGGAACAAGTTGTGAACACAACGCCTGTTATTGTAGGCTGATTTAACAAACTTGTAAGCAACTAGTTGATTATTTATCCAGCCATTATAGAGCATCAATATCATTTATGTCAGTGGTTCTTAACTGGTCAAGCCTGAGGACCCACTATGTCTCTCTTAATAATGGTCGCGACCCAACTTTTTGAAGTTTGCTGTTCCTGTTAACAAATTAAGGTTTATTTGGATGTAGTCTTAACACATTTTGATACAGCTTGGGAAAAATGGCTTTTTAGTTGCTCATTTTATTATATTTGGACACTTTTGCCAAATTTAGGGTATATTTTAGCCCATTTTGACAGATTCTGAGCACATTTTGGTTTATTTTTGGCACGTTTTAGCATAAATTTCTCCAATAAGCTGGCAGAGCCAAATCTAGAGGTTAATCGTGGGTAACTACTGGTGTCACAACCACTAAATATCCTGCTATTGAAAGTAAACTGTGTCATAAGAAACGCGTCCTTTAAAATAAAAGACTTTATACCACTACTTTTTTTTGGGGGGGGGCATGCTTCTGCGACCCTCTCAAAATGGCTTCGCGACCCACTTTTGGGTCCCGACCCACCAGTTGAGAACCACTGATTTATTTGACTGTTGTTTTTAGCCACGTGATGAATCTACGTCCAAAATTCATTCACTTTTAGCTCTGTTTTTGGTCTCCACCTCCTCCTGCTTAATCCTCTGCTTTGTTTGACACCAAGATATCCCAGTCTTTTTTTTGGTGCTGAGCGGGTAGAGCACAAAGGGTTTATGGAACTTTTAACAGCTGCCTGCTACAGTCAGAAACAACTCTATAAAAGCAGCGAGAGTGAAACAGTCAATTCATGTGCCAGACAGTTAAATAAGCTGAAACTGGCAATTAAGTTTCAAAATGTGAATGTGACAGATTTTTTTTTCACTAAACATTTAATCATTTTTAAGAGATTCATAGAAATGCTGGATCTCTGGGGTTTTAGTACTCATTCGCCATTCATTTCTTTTCTCTGTGTTCCTGTGATCGTCTACCATAGCATAGGGCTACATCAGGTTTTAAGATTTCCCATTCCTACAAAATGTCTGTTGCATGTTGCCCTCCTCTTGGTTTCCAAATATTTTGTATCATTCTCTACAATCAGCTGTTAAAATAGACATGATAAAATGGTGAAATAAGAGAAGAAAGCGTCTTCACTGTAGTGTATCTTCCTCTATAAAACTGTATTAACAAGTGATAATAAACTGTTACTCATAACTGGAAACAGATTGCAGATGGAGAGAACTGGTCGTTACATCTTTATAGATATATAAATAGCAGTCCAGGTATAATAACAGCAATCTCTCGTGTTACTTGTTTTAATTCTGCCTCAACAATTATTCTTTCCAGTTTAATGTTTAATGAAATAAACTGTCTCCATTTGTGCTCCTCTTCCTTCCTTTTCACTGAGCTTTGTGTACTCGAGGTGCTCCACTCTGAGTTCATCTGATCACCTGGCTGGTAAAACAAGTGGCAGCATAGATCACTGGGTTGGAAAGGTTGGTGAAGCAAAAGAGGTCAGATAGATGAAGTGATCGCTACACTACTCTAGCTGTTCGTTCCAGTAATGCTGCCTCCACATGACAGAGGGCAATTCACATGAGAACAGTCTTCTTCATTTCCACCTCACATGGATTTCTCTTTGAAATCCACAATATATTATCCAAGACATAACAAAAAAATCTCCATGTCTTTCTGCAGATTTAAAACCCATACAAAAATGAAAGCTCCTGTGTCGACTGTCTCCGTGACTCATGTAAATGTGCAACTGAGGCATTATTCAAGCTGGAGTGATGGAGCTTTGCTTGGAAGCCTCTGGCTGTGTCATTGCTCCAGTCTGTCTGGTCTTATCTTACCGCCCAGCTCTGTCTGTAATCTTGTTGCCTCAGCGTTGTATCAGACACAAAGGCGTGTCTCTCTGGAGTGTCTGTGAGGAAGCAGAGCAAGTGAGGAATCACAGCAGGGGGTGTGAGTCTGGACGAGGATGGGAGGTGAAGTTTTAAACCTGAGGCTCTTTTAAAAAGACAGCTCAGTATTAGGAAGTGTGTCTGAAGCTACATCTAAGTATGCTTGAAAAAACAGAGAAACAGAAATTTAAGCAAAACATTACCTCTGTCTTGATGATCATTTCAACCCTTTTTCAAAATTAATTTCTCTGAATACTAACAGACCTAAAAATGCAAAAATGACATGGTTGGTTGCTCAGCGTAAATTACTAGGGAGCAGGTTTATTATTATGATATTTAATGTTTTTTTTACCTTCATTAGACAGGAACAGCAGATAAGAGAGAGAGGAAAGTGGGAGACAGAGAGAGGATAACAGGGAACAGGTAATCGCTGAATGATTAACATGTCCTTGTCTATGAGTTTGTATATCAGCTCTTTGTGTATATATTGAACAATGAGTTTGCCCAGTGGACTTAAAGTGCACACTAGGGTTGTGGTCAAAAAGTTCAAAGATTTTCATCTTTTCCTAAAGACTTTTTGTTTACCACGATGGAAAATGTCACGAGATCAAGGAAAGATGTGAGGTAGAATTCATTTAGACAATGGTCAGAGGACTGCTCTCATGCTAGGCTAGGTAGTGATGCAACAGCAGATGTTGATGTGGGTCTGCCATGGATGGCATGAACGCTTCGTTTAAGTGTTGAATTTGTGGCACTTTTTGAGTCTAAAAAAAGATGGCAAAATGTCTTAAAGTCAAAAATGTCTTAAAGCTGCATTTATATCTATAAGTCAGCAGGGGTGCAGCTGGTTGCAAATATAGACGTCTGATTGTATAGAAGTCTCAGAAAATGGCCCTACTTCTCACGTGATTTGTTATGTTAGTGAACATTTTCCTAATTGGTTTATGGTCTCAATTGCTAGTTTCAAGTCCCATGCATTACATGGGATTATTATCTTGTCAGTTATGATCCCCTTTAGAGTAAAAAAGCAGGGTTTATTTTGGGGCTACCTTGGTCACTACTATCCTGCCATGCATATTGTCTCCAAGTTCTTCGTCACATCCAGCCCTCACTTGTTATTTGTGGTTTCCTAACCCGAGGCTTTAACACAGCAGTCCACACACCAATGGGCGATGCTGTGGTCCAGCTTTTCTATACAGCCTAGGATACTTCACTCCATTAAGAACCTTCCTAAGCAGAAAAGACTTTTCACTCACAACCTAGATTTTGTAAGGAGAAGAGGCATAGCAACACAAGTCTGAGGAACGTCTGATGATACCCATCATCACAGCTGGATGTGAACAGATGTGATCTGTTGTACTTGACATGGTAAAATGCTTGATGCTGCTTCATTGCTTCACAAGGTTTAGAAAAAGAAAGTTGTTACTGTTAGTTGTCAGAGCAAGTTAGATGGGGTAGTTATGCTTTCATTCTTAGAAGAACAGAAACTTCTAAAACACAAAGGAAACTATATGCTGGTAAATAACATGTCATCTGCCCTGTTTCCAAGCTAACAGTGAAATTTGAACTAAATCTGGTTTTCATTTAAAAATGCTGCTGCTGAGGTTTGTGGAGTTTTTGGAGCAATGCTTGCTGAACTCCACAAGGCACATGAAGCAATATAAACTCGCATTATAAAGAAAGAGGCTCAGATACCATTTGTTCCATTTTTTAATTGTTTCCTCTCATCGAACATGAACACTCAATTGATGCGACTGATGACTAAATCCTACGTAAACAGCTGACACCAGGGTTGCAAATATGGACACTGAGATATCCAGCTACTGTACTGCAGACACAATACTCACTACAAATAACCAGATTACAGAGACACTGCTATTGTTTGTGGAGACTATGCAGATTGATGCTGAGAGATTACACAGAATACTTTGCAAATGCGTTAGCGTGTTAGCATGACAGAGTGTTGTCGGGTTAGAACGAGCTCTGGGTTTCTGCCTTGTCCTGATGAAGGCCGCAGAGCTTCACTCCCGGACGTAAATCCGCGTGCACACGACGTCATCTGCCCCGAAAATCTGGAGGAAACAAAGAGATAATTTCAGCCATCTGGTTTTCACATTAAAGCTGTGATCTGTTTTATTTCAACAACCAGTGTGCCTCAGAGGGCTCTGAAGTCTTCCAGTGTCTTTGGAGCCCTGTCCACTATTTTGCTGCTTTAATGAATCCAAGAAGCAGAAACATCTGAATCAGAAGATGCCAAGACAGAGGACAGAATGTAGGGAGGATTAAAAGTTCTGGTTGAGCCTTTTTTTCATTCTCCATATAGCTACTTCTGTCACATTTTGAGCCAGTGTGCATGTATCATCTTATATGCTAAACCCTTCAAGGCAACAAGGACACAGATATGAACAAAATTAACATTTTTGCCTTCAGACAGTCATAGACATGTAGGACAAACTAGTTTTCTTCGACGTACATACATGGCAACCCCTTCAAATGCCCACCTATATCCCCCATTTTAAAAAAAGCTCCATAAACATCCATAGAAAATCTGTAAGATCTGTAAGTGGCAGCAAAACTTATTAGATATCATCAGTTTATTGAAAAATTACCAAAAAGCCATGTTTAACTGCATCATAGTACCAGCAAAAAACAAATGACGTCAGACATTAACGCCGAGTGTGTTTGATGCAAAGGAACATTTGAAATTAAACCTTTACCAGAGGAAAATAGATCAAATGGAGAATCAGCCACAGATGATGATGCTGGTGTATCCCAAATCTGATGACAAATACAGTCAAAGCTGAAGTAATGATTTGTAACTTCATAGCACAACACAATCCACCTGACTGACCTTTTACCACACACATGTTGATGCTGATTAATCTGCATGATTTTATATATACACCAATAAACTATTTAAATTGGGGGTAATGCAAGCACTCCTTTTATGTTGACATCTACAGACATAGTGAACCCTTCCAAACCTTGATAACCATTTTCTCTGTTTCTTCAAGTGACTGGTGCAATCATACAACATGCCACAACATTTTTTTCCATAAAACATTTTGTGTTTTTTGTAATTTCAAATAAGAACTTAATGGGGCTTTTTTTCAATTGCTGTTGTTTTTCTCACAACTATTCCAACTAGTTCAAAGTTTCCTATCCAGAAATAGCCAATGTCATAATTCTGTACCAATCAGGATTCGTTTAAATTTGAATCAGTCTGTTTCTGAAATCCCTCCTTGTTTATTATATAGTGTGCATAATTTACTGTCCATCATTTTTCCATTCTATATTGTGTCCAAATTCTGAGTATGTAAATGTATCCACTATTTATCTATAATTTCCTCAATAAATCCACTACAGATTGACTGTGTGTAGCAGTAGCTCACCATTAGTGATGGTGATGAAAACTCACTCACTGATGGTGAATAAGTGAACAATGTGATGATTTTGGACACAGCCAGAGTCTGATGATAGTTGGTGGGTTGTTTGGTCTAATTTTCAATGTAATCTGATTGATGAATCTGAGTTCCAAAACATGTCCACACAGTTGTGCTGCAACAGATTAACAGCAACAGTTCGACTCATGAGAAGAGTTTTTGGTTGTTGCTCATTTAGTCATTAATATCTATTGGGATAGGGAAATATGCATCTTTCAGTTCCCTTTCAGAAGGTACTATTGCATTTAATTTTGAAACAGCCTATGTCAAAATGAATTATGGCAGGCCTCTTTTTTTAAACTGCAATTTTGGCAACTGAAAATTTTGAAAACTGAAGCTCAAAATCTGAACTAAATCCAATCAAGTGATGATTTATGGGTCAAATTTATGCTCTTCGATCTAGGACATATTGCAGATTGTTGATGATGAAACCCAAAGAAACTTCTTAATGGCTGATTTATGCACAGGCTCCACTCCAGACTTCAGATGTGTGATTTTTTGATTTCATTTCAGGCTGATGTAGTCGGAGAAAAAGTCCACGACTTTACCCTTCAAGAGTTTCAGACTAAACCAATTTAACGGATCATGCAAATAGTATGGAAATGTGCCCCAGTTACAGTGTGAACTGCCACATACAATCAGACCCTTGCTTTATGATCGCTGGTGCTCCTTTGAGTCTCCGGCTGAAGCTCTGCAGTTTTTGCATTGTCTCTGTGTCTGGGGGATTTTTTGGAAATGCATAGATTCAATTCAGATTCAGATTCAGACAGTGTTTGTTTTGGTTTGTCCAGCTGCTGTCTCACAGAAAGAGGTTGTCTGGATGCAAAGATGACTCATGTCTCCTTTTCTCTTGAGATTTTCCAGGATTTTAATAATACTGTTTTTATTTTATCGCAATTGCAGGCAGAGCTAATTTGAAAACATGTGTTTTTTATTTGTTAATGTTTTGTATTGCAATAGATGTGCTAGATTATGAACAGGTGTTTCAGCTGTATTGCAAAACTGCACTGATGTCACCTCCTAACTGCTGTCAAAGATACTTTTAGAAGAGATGTTCGTGACATTTCATATTTGCACAAGTCGCAATAGCTTTAACTAAAACCAACATACGTCACCGGCTTCAACTATAATGTGTTTGTTGCCTCAACCTAACCACAGCTGGGTCAGCTTGATATAAACTGTTGGGAGGATTATTTTAAAGTGTATTATATTACAAAATGCATGAACTTATGTGTAATTTGTAAAATATTACTGCATGTACTTAATATAATAAACATGACCAACTCCAACATGGTTTTGGTAAAGTTTGTTGTGCGAGACGAGTGATAGAGTTCACTGAGCAGTTTTAGATAAAAATAAGAGGAATTATCTTTAAAATAGACAAACGTCATTGGTGCAATTCAAGGAACAGTTTAGCGTAGATCTGCGATGCTGCACGGAGCAAGGAAGCTAGCTCTCATACCAAAAGACTGTAGTTCTCAAATTGTTGGTTAAAAGTTTCCAGACATTTAGGCATATATACGTGTTATTGGACAGGCCAAAAACATAGAACATAGCATGTGTGTTGAAAACTGTCTCATCGTCAAACTAGCCACTATGCTAAAAATGCTATACACACTGACCTGTACTCAGCTAGCAATTTAGCCAAGTAGGTAGCTCACTAGGTAGGTAATTTGACCAGCAATAGTTCAAGTAAACTACAAGTACTTTTACATTTCTGACAAAAAAAAGGGAGACTGACAAAAGTAATCTCTTAATGTAATCGATTTAAAGAATGTAATTGTATTCTGGTTGCCAACCACTGAAAATGCAACTATGACTAAATACAGCTGCTGAGCTTATTCTGTTACTTCCCATCACTGGTAATATGTAACTCTAACTCTGAGCGGGTTAGAATTTTACTTGTGGGGGCTTTGAGTGAATTTTAATTTCCACCAGTTGTTTCTTTAAGTCCTTCATGCTCACAACGAAGCCGTCTGACACCAAAACAAAGAGCAGCCGTCTCGGGTGATTGATGACAAGAGTTAATGTTAATGTCGTCATGGCAACAAATGCAAGTGGCATGCAGTGAGAGCCAATTTCCTACTGTGTGCACATCTGTAAATTCTACGGTACAGTTGACAATGTAGGTTTTACTGATTAGCAAATATTCAGACTTAGGACTCTAAGAGCTGCGTTTGTCTGTGTGATGGTTCTGTGGTGGTCTGTATGATGGTTCTGTGGTGGTCTGTATGGTGGTTCTGTGGTGGTCTGTATGGTGGTTCTGTGGTGGTCTGTATGATGGTTCTGTGGTGGTCTGTGTGATGGTTCTGTGGTGGTCTGTATGGTGGTTCTGTGGTGGTCTGTACGGCGGTAGAGTGGTGATTGTTCGGTGGCGTGAGCTGAGGTGAGAAGAGCAGAGAAACAGAGACCCGACTGCTGTCACAGCTCGGCCACTTCAATCTCCATCAGCGTGTGAATGCTTCAGCTCCTCCAGGGCAGCAGGGCCAAAGTGTCATCAGAGGGGCAGCTGCTGTAACACGTTTTGCTTTTATCACCTCAAAACACCAGAGAATAGTTTGTATGTTTGGCCTTCTCAGCTTGTCAGCCTGAACACTGAGGAGCTTCCAGTGAAATGCTATTGCTATTTAAGCAGTGATTAAAGCTGTTTCTTCTCTTGTTATCAGTGATTGCTTATATTCTGTAATACAAAGCCACACAAACATTCTGTGATGACTTTCGCAGCATCTAAACCTTCTGTATTGTTGTTTCAAGCTTTTGCTCTTTGGACTCTCATCTTATAAAAAGTGCAAGAGCAACAGAGCAGAGCGTGGGAGCGTTGAACGTTGAGAGGAGAAAGCTGTTGGGTCCCTGTGAACTGTTGGGTCCGGTGCGTTGGTCTTAGCCTGCTCCCCTGCATATTGTTCGAGGGGCTTTGGACCCATTGACTCCTGCCCATATTAATCTGGTTAAATACAGGGGTATTACTGCAATGTCAGCACAGCAGCTCCTCTTGTTCTTTCACATCTCTCCACGGGGTGCATGAAAGCTCGACTCCTTGGGAAACAGCCGCTCTCATTTCCTTTACGGATGAATCTCCAGGGTGACTTCATACACTCGCTGCCTTGTTTCATTAACCATTTCTCAAACAGAGTACACTAGCTGCTTGAAAATCCCTTCTTAATGCATCTGATGTCTTCTGGGTCTCCATGAGAACCGGCCACGAAACAGACAAACCATACTGATTAGCTACCCATCAGATCACACTACTCTGTGTACTTAGATTGATGTTTTTCGAGGAGCATTTCTAGCTTTATTTTTTTTTGGTTCTCTCGCTACTGAGCTCAAGTGCTTTTGTGTTTGTAGAACTTTTTGTGGGTTTTTTTTTTCTGAGCAGTAATCTATTAAGAGGCTTTCAGTGAGAAGATGATCCATTGCTGTTCGCTCACCAGTATGAGCTCATCTCCGTTCAGCTCTCGGGTCCAGTAGGTTTTGGGGCCGTCACCATCCACCAGAGTCTGCTGACAGTGAATCTTGTTCTCTGACTCCCAGGTGGCGAGACTCTGCATGAGGAAGGACAACAAGGTGGGAAGGTCAGTATGACGATCTGCGAGATCTGTCCTAAAGTGGCACTTTAATAGGGTGATTTTTCTTTCTTTAACTGACACACTTACACACACAAGTACAGTTGTTTTACGATGTGCAGTGAGGTCACTCATGCTTGGTGATCTATTGTTTCGAATTTTACTCAAATTGCATGTAAACGTCAGCTTGTTGTAGTTTAACTGTTAATCATACCTGCCTGTGGGGTCAGAGGTGGGTTTTACCACACCCAGCAGTGATGTCACAGTGTACTGACACCCTGAAGTCCAAGTCTGTATCACTGCAGGAAGGCCAGGCATTAAATAACTGGAGCTCTGCATAAGATGACTTTCAGATGGTTTTAAATCTCACTTCATGTCGTCCGAGTCACCGGATTTAGAATTTGGATATAAGCTTGCCATTGCATTTATTCGTAGAATTGTATCACTTATGAACAATGTAACTTCATTATTCAACATTTCACAGGTTTTGAGACAACATTACTTAACATTCTACAACTGGTCAGTTTCTAGCCTGGAACTTCTTATAACTGTTGGCTTTAGTGGGTGGTCTGAGAGAAATGTGACAGTTTCTTGTATGAAAATCAGATTCAGTGACTACTGACCGCTCAGGTAGTGGTGTAATCGTCCACTCACCTGTACGGCCCAAACTATGCTGACATGCGGCCTCTGTATGTATACTTTGGTACTTATGCTTTAGGTAATTTTCCACAGTCTAACCTTACAACCTTTAGTTCTGGTTAGGAAAAATGCCAGTGTGATACCATCCACAATGATAATTTACACTAAAGTGTGCTTTCAACTTGGGGAAGGCTTTATTTTTGCGTATGTCCATGCCCCAGTGTACAAAGTCATGTCTGTAATGAAGTGGTTCTCTAGATTTGGTGTGGATGAACTTGAAATTCCTGTACACAGCCCTGACCTCAACTACATCCAACACTTTTTTTTAACTGGAAAAACCTCTGTGCCACCCAACATCCATGCCTGACCTCACGAATGCTTGCGGCAGATGGCAGATGGGAGCTATAATTCCTGCAGCCAGACTCTAACATCTTGCAGAAATCTTTTCCAGAATGGTGGAGCATTAATGTCGTTTATTAAAAAGAGAGAAACAAATCACACATGCTTGTAGTGTTTAGGTAGTAGTGTAAACAGATCCTGAATTAGCCATGACCAAATCTTAATGAGCAAAACAATGTAATGTTATCATTCAGCCTGATTCTTTAGCAGACTGAGGAGGAAAAAAAACATAAAATCCTATTAGCGCTTTGGCTGGCCAGGGTCTCCATCAGCTAATTCGCTCCAATAATATTTAAAATGGCCTCAACAGGATTAGTCAGACTTTGACTTCAGGATTAATTTCTCCTGAAATAATCGACTCAGATTGCCCATCAGAGCGGAGAGAATTCAAAAAAGATCAGGACCAAGGTGACCCTGTGACGCTAATTTGTGCTAATGGAGAGGATTTATTATTTTGGTCAACAAGAGCTGTTCTATCTAAGAAATATTCAGCATGTTGGGAAATACACTTCTTGTAGGAGTTAGATGAGAAGATCACTGTCCTGTCAGGTAAATATGAAGCTTATGGAGCCAGGGAGGAAGTTTGCTAACTCAGCATAAGACTGAAAACAGGGGCTAACAGCTAGCACTGTCTACAACCACTTAAACTGGTTACCACATTATATCTCTTTTTTTATACATTAATAAACCAAAGTGTGAACACAAATGAAGCCTTATAGGCACTGGTATCCACATTTTGTTACTTTTGTAGAGCTATGCTAGTTGTTTCTCTCTCTTTCTAGTCTTTATGCTAAGCTAGGCTAACCCTCTCCTAGCTAGCCTTTCATACTGTATTTAAAGGGATAATTAGATATTATGACACTTTCTTGCTTACTTCCTAAGAGTTACATGGAACGTTGATACCACTTTTATGGCTATTTAATAAATATGACACTGGGGCCAGGACACAGCTAGCTTAGCTTAAGCAAAGATGGATAGCCTGCAGGGCAAAACAGCTAGCCTGGCTTTGGCTGCCATCAAATGGAACTCGTTAGCTTGTAAGTACAATGCGGGAACATGGACGTTATTGTTGGTGTCTAGAAGCTACCAAGGCTAACCTTTTAGCAAGCCAACAGGTAGGAGGCAACACAATGTAATAAATGCAGTGGCATAATGAATAAACAAGACTGTTGGGAATTTCCTCAAGTATTAGAACATTAGGAATAAAAACTCTGTAGGCTACAGCATAAATTACAACATATTAACTTAACATCCAAAAATGAACTTACATGAAAACATCACAACTCGTGAACTCTAAGCTTTAAGAACATTTCCACTTCTGAGGTCATAAATTAGATGAACACTGTAAATACAATCCCATTTGAAAGCAGCATCTGTCTAAAGGTATTGAAATCCAACTAACAGCATGTAAAGCCCAATCATTAATGTGTTATATTTAGTTTTATTCCATATGAATGCATAAGTTAAAACATATGAATTGAATAAGCTGTTACAAATGAATAGAGGAAAGTTTAGCAGATTTCCCGGCCTTGAGCCTGTTGGTTTATAATTAACAGATGGATGAGCATTTTATTGATCTTCTTAGCTATCTCAAGAAAACAAATTAGGGAATTCCCCAAAGCAGCAAACTAGGTTTCTCACTCAAGTCTTCCATATAAACAATGCATTTGTCACATCTTCTCTTTTCATGTTGCTGTCTGACTCTTATTATGGGTTCCATGACAGCTAAATATTGTTTCTTCTCAGTACAACCAGCTGCATCTTCCTTTTCAATAAACCATCTTAATCCAGTGATCCCACTCCAAGGCCTGGAACAAATCATCCAACATTTATAATCCAACTAAATGAAAAACTGGGAAGCCCGACCATAATGGGTTTCCAGTATTTTCTCGCATGGTAGCTTTGTAGTGTTGCTTCTGGACAGTTTGATCATTTGTACTGTTTTGTACTTTAAAAAGCACTGCCGCTCAGTTTTTTGGGTGAAGCAGCAGCCTCAGTTTCTCAGAGGCAAATGTTAATCACCATATCAAAGGTAGGCTAAGGGGAGCCATCATGGATCCCTGCAGGCTGCCATCCACAGACTTTGCCAAGCTGAAAAACAGCAGGGCTTTTCTGCAGCTTTTTCTTAGATTTTTTTTTCGGAGTAAAGCCAGAACACAGAGAGTCAATTAGCTACGGCTTCATTTTAGCGCTAGCATCAGTCTCCGTCTCTGACTTAGATGGATTTTCTCAGTCACAGGCCAATTCTCACACATAGTTTCCTCATCCAAAGAGATCTTGTACACACCTTTAAGACCAAGATAAATTCATCCTGTATCCGCATTTTCTGTACCGCGTCCTGTTTTTTCAGAAGCTTTTTTTTTCTTCTCAGAACCATCTATCTGCTTTTGGTTTTGGTTCAGTCTCTCATTGCTTATCAGATGGAAACAGTGTGTGGAAAACCAGGAGAACATCTCATTTCCTGCTCGGCTTTAAGTTTTTATGTTGGATTCTACAGCGTGTCTTTCAGAGCCCAAAATAACACACTCACTCTGCTTTTGGACTCATCTCTTCCCACAGTTTGATCACACTACCTCAGTGTTTACACATCTCTTTTACCAGCAGCTTCAAAATGTGAAGCACTGTTTTTCATGTAACTTATCAAATCAGTCCATTTTTTGAACCAAGTAAAGGAAATACCACACGTGAGTGTTTGGGGCACTGCAGAAGAGCAACTTTAATTGATGACGACTTAAAACTGACAGCCAGAAAAAGATCAGCCAGCACAGAAAACAACTCAAAAAAATCTTGAATGAAAGTCCTAATTGGTCATTCCACTCATCTAATATAAAGAGAAGACTTTTCTAGGCCGTATTTTTTGTTAATCCTTAATAATTTCATGAGATGTTTCATCAAGAGCTTAAATTTCCACACGTTAAAATGGAAAATAGAGAAGAAAACACTTTATCAAACAGAAACTAGAAACAAGACTCCATTTAAACCTGTAGGGATTCATTCTTCATTTATCTTTCATCATCAAAAACATAATTTTTCACAAATAATATAATCTCATCTGTGGACAAATGTATATTATAATGCTTTTGCATGGTTAGTCAATATGCATGACAAGGGAATAACTGAAATTACTTTTTTTTCGAAGCTACCAGTTGAACATGCTTCATTTGTCATTAATGCAGCCACCAGGACTGATAAAGGAAGCCAAAGTAGCAAAAACTGCAGTTTTTGAGTGGCCACTTGAGGCTAATTCCAAAAGTGAGTCAGTCCCTATAGACTCCCATGTTAAATGTCCAACTTTACAGCAGAAAAAAAACATGTTTAAAGCCTGATACAAACAAAGGTTTTGGTCTCTAGAGCTGTTCCCTGTTCATGACAACTCATTTTTGAAAAGGCCAGCATTAAGGAGGCACTAGTGATAGCCAGAACCAGAAGCCAGAGCCACCACACCGATCTTCAAAACCACTATTCCGGGAACCAATGGGTGGCGTTACCTACGGTTCTGTACCGTCTTTGGTCAAAACACAATCACTTTAAGTCTTCGATTTTTAAATAGTATGAAATCATTAATGTCCTGCCTGAAAATGATTTCTGACCTCACAGCTGCAATATCAGATTTTCCTATATTGTACAGAGACCTAAAGAGAAATGAAGAAGTGTGAAAATCTCAGTTCCACGGACATTTGGACACGTCAGGACCTAAAAATCCAGCTTTGAAGCAGATGCTGTCTGAATAGCATTGTTTGAATTAGATAAAGAGTCTTTTGAGAAAAGATCCAATATTTTTTTCTTATTTGATTATATTTTGCAGCTTCTAATGGGTTTTTAATAAGCCTTAGACATTCATGGGCTAAACATCACAGTAAAGAATCAAGCCCATGGTGAAGTCATGAGGTGGCTGTTAGCAAAGACATATCTGACTCTGTGGATGGGTGTGTCGTATTGATCGATTGGCACATCTGTTTTTGTTTTATTGTCATTGCTATTATTGGGGGTTTTTTTGCCTCAGATCCTGTGAAGTCCATGGAAAGCTTTCCACTATGACCGTCAAGTCTATCTTATTTTAACTAGAAAGCTAAAACACAACATCAGAGGAGAGCGTTTGTGAGGTTTTAGGGATATGAATGAAACCGAGTTACAGAGATCTGCATAAGTACATGGAAGCTGTTGCTTTTTCTGTACTAACACACTTCTCTTTCACAGACTGTTGACATAAATGCTATACAGGGCTAGTGACTGTGACTTCATGACTTTGATTCTCCAATGTACCCGCTAAATTGCCTTTAATCTTAAAAGATTGCTATAAATCAATGTATAAAGCACAAAGAATGACAAAGAATCTCCTGAATCCAATATTCAGCCTTCAGTGTATAATAGATGCAGTCAAGGAGAATCGGTCTTGCCAGCTACTCAGATTTTTGATTTGCCTGTTGTTTGCCGCAGGCCAGCTCCTGCCTCTTTGTGCTAAATGACACCCTGTCAAAAGCAAAGAAATTACACTTGAATCTGAGCTGCACTGTTCTGAAAATACATCCTCATCCTTATCCGTTTACCCCAAACCTCTACAAGGCTGCTGACATTCACCAAAACAAAACAGATGAAAATCACCTTCATCAACACAATCAGCTGTAAATTGTGTCCATACATCTTTCCAGACTGGTTATTGGATGTTATGTTTGCTCTGTGTGCTTCTCCATGTCGCCCCATAGCTAGAAGTCCATCGCTATAGCAACCAGCTAAGTTAAAAGATTCATCTAAGTCTTTTTGCCCAGGAGTGAGTAGCCTTGTTGTACTCTGGAAAGTGAAACTGATGTGTTCTACCAGGACCTGTTTTATTTCTTAAAACCTATATTTCAGTAGAGTCTCAGCCTTGGCTGCATGAGACCCAAAATCTCATGTTTGTCTTAGAGATTTATCCACTTTGGATCAAACACCTTCTTCCGTCAGAGCAGGTACGAAACCACATCATAATGGCTTCCACCCTGCGCTAAACCTCGTCTGCTCTCAGTTTCTCATCGCCTCTGCGACTGACAGGAGACACCTTCTTACTTTCACCTCCTGGGAGTGAATGGAGGCCGTCTGATCCCACTGCACTCGCACAGATTAACTGGAGCTTTTTAACCTTGTGGCGGTGTTAATCAGCCCTCTGCTCTTCGCCAGGCACAGATCAGCATGTAATCCCTTTAACCACGGGTGCAGTCGGCCCGGCCAAAGCCCACTTAGGCCTCCTCTGCCAGCCCGCTCCACCTGAGAGTACGCCAACCCCCCTCAACCCTCCCCTCGCCCCTCCGGCACATGGCCCAGTGTCAGTGGACCACCACCTGTTATCTTGAAATCTGCAGCACAGTACAGTCAGAAACTATGGAGATACATTATTCATGGTGTTAAAAATGAAACAATGAACGTGAGGTTAAAAATATGGTTTACGGCTTTAATGTTACACTGCAGTCTGAGCACACCAGCTCACCTGTGATTGCTCAAACACTGTAAAATGGCTCTACACGACATATCGGCAAGTCATTCAGCCATACAAGCGTAGTCATACAGGAGCTCCATCATGTAAGTTGACAGGATTGGTTCCTCAGGTTTGTTATGTATGAAAGCCAGGAAATCTGAATGCATTTTTTTGAGTCTGCCATTGGTACACTGCAGTTTTGTTATGGAAATGCTTGATCATGCCATCAGCTTATCAGTTTATGTCGCCCATGATGTCTTTCACCATGTAACAGCACTATATGGACGTGTTAAGAAGGTAAAAAGACTTGATTTTTACTGGAGGGAGTCTTAACAGAATAACCAGAACAAATGCATGTGGAGATGATCTCGATGTCATAGTGTATTTAAAGCTTGTTCTGCTACATTTAACATTTGGTTACATATCTTCAATTAGTGGCTCAAGTCCAACACTGAGGAAGCTGCCCACTTTGTTCCTTTCTCTGTAATATTCAGCTGCTGTTCTGCTTTTATCTCCACCTTTTTCATTTGTTTTTAGCACTCTTTGCTTTCAGTTTCCTCCCCAGCAGTGAAAAATGTGACGAGTTGGAAATCCCAAATTTTACTGTACATTATAAAACCTACATACAATCCCAAAACTACACTTTTAATCCCTCTCCCTTCGGATGATAGATGAAAACCACTTCTTTTTAAATTTAAATAAAATGTGCTACAGCAGAGACACACATGCAGCGTCATACACCGTATCATGAAGAAAAACATTTTGCTGGCCAGCGCTGTGATGCTGATGCTCAAACCCAAACAAACGGACGTGACAAATGTGTGATGACAACTCTACTGGCTGGCCTCATAGCACAGAGACTTCACGTGGCGAAAAGCCACACTGAGAGCAGTCTAGCCCTGCCCAGTACCCAGCATGCCCCAGGGCACAGACAGAAGGAGCCGCGCCGTCTCCTGGGATCCGAAATAGGTCATGTCTGCCCTCCCTGACGCCCTGCAACAAGTAGCTCAAACCATAAAACCAAAGGTAAAGGCAACAAACCTGTAATTCACATTTTGTCTGGTGAGTGCTGTTAAATTATGTTAAATCTTCTAATAGACTGAAGAGCACAGATCAGTCTCCTAATGAACTCTGTTCTGCAAATCCTCACAAGAGCATTGCGGTTTGGGGGAAATGCATATTTCCATTTTCTCAGGCTTTTGGCTCAGTTATGTTGAGTAAATGCAGTGCATGCACGCAATTACACATTTTTCCTTCTCCATGTGCAATATTTCTTGTCCACAAGCATGAATATCACTATGTCTTGTTGCCCAGGAATTTTTCAGGATGATAAATTTTCAGTTATACACTTTAGAATAGAACCAGATGACTGTCTACACTCTGGGAGGAGAAACTTTGGTTTAACGTTATAGCGGATGTTTGTGTGGTCACTGAGGCTTTGACAGATGCAGCGTCTTATTCAAGTTCAAATCATCCTAACATTGCTATAATACAAAATAGATACAATGACACACAGTGTAGCAAAATAATATCACTAAAATCACACTGACAGTAGAGGCAATACAAATGTTTGTATGAATTCAACACATCACTGTTACTCTCTGCTGGCATTTCTGTTGTTATACATTAGAGGCTCAGTCAGTGATCTAAATGTAAAAGGCTCCCCTGATCATCACAATTTAAATCAATTTAAATGACATTGTTAAAACATGATACCACTCCCAAATTGATTGACAGGTTGCACTAATACTTTTAAAATACCTAAATTTAAATTTTAATTAACCAAGTTCTCTGATGCTTAGAGAGACTGCAGAAATGCAAAACAACATTTTCAATACAACATTTTTCTGACGAGTTAGAGTTATATTTCCATCTATGACATGATTGTTTTACAGAATTGCAGAAATTTGCAATTGTAAATACAAAATGAGGCTCTTCTAAAAGATACTTCAGTCCTTCACAGGTAAAAAATATGTTGCGTAATGTTTTAGATTGGAGTACAAGACTGAAATCTATGTACTGAAATGTTAAAGAAAATAATGCTTCTGTTTATGCTGTCCCTTATTTTCTGGAATAGGTGTACACCAAACAGCCACTACATTAAAACCACCAGACATAATACTGTGTATGTCCCCTTTGTGCAGCCTAAACAGCTCTGACTTGTAGAGTTTGGTCTCTCTAATACCTCTGTAGGTGTCCTGAGGTGTCATGCATCAAGATGTCAGCAGCAAACCCAGTGAGCAGTTTTGTCTGAACCAAATAGTGAAAAGACTTCAGTTTTAAAGTGTTTGCTCTTAAAAAACTATTTTAAGATGTTGACGGAACATTCACATTTAAACCAAATTTCACTGACACTTGCAACAGTGAAAAATTTCCTTGTGTGACTTTCGGGAAATTCTTCCACACGAATCAGTATCATCTCGCTTTTAACCTAAAGACTGGGAAAAAATATCATTGAATTATTTTGTGATTCACTGATGTTATAACCTCATATTAGCTGCTTGAAAAATGGAGGAAGAAAAGGTCTTAGATGTTCAGACTGAGTATCACCCAGTTTTCAAATAGAAATTGAAATCCCAGTTGGTGCTCATTGGGAGCCTTTAGGTCCTGTAAGCTGTGAGATGGGGCCTTTATGGATTGACCTTGTTTTTCCAGCAAAACCCACACAGGCTCACTCAGACTGAGATCTGGGGAGCTGGGAGGCCAAATAAACACCTTGAACTCTGTCATATTCCTCAAACCATTCCTAAAGATGTTTTGCAGTGTGGCAGTGAGCATTATTTTAGTGAAAGACTGCCACCAGTGAATACTGCTGCACTGTGAGTTGTCTGCAATGTTTAGGTAGGAGCTTTGTGTCAAAGTAGCATCCATATGAATGCAGGGACTTGAAGTTTCATAGCAAAATATGGCCTCGAGCATCACACTGCTCCTACCAACTTCCCTTCTTCTCCTAATGCACTCTGCTGCCATCCCTTCCACCTTCTTCCACTGCTGCATGGTTCTGTTCGAACACTTAAATGCCCATTGTATGCACTTTCAGAAGCACACAGAATAGTCAGCATGGGCACCCATATGCAGCAAACTGTGGTGCACTGTGTGTTCTGACATCCTTCTGTCCGAGCAGCAGGTTTTCATCAACTTGTGCAACAGTAACCCTTCTGTGGAACCAGACCACACAGACCAGCCTTCACTCCTCCTCATCAATTAGCCTTGCGTGCCATGAGCCTGTTGCTGGTCCTTCCTTGGACCACTTTGGAGAGATAGACCGCTGCATACCAGGAGCACCACACAACACCTCCAGAGATGACTCAGTTGTTTAGCCATCGCTGGCTGGTCCTTTTCAAAGTCTCTCTGATCCTTAAACTGCCCCTTTTCCCTGCTTCCAGTTTCTACTTCAAAAACTGATGGTTCACCTGCTGCGTAATGTATCCCAGCATGTTTTTTCATTTCACCTGTCAGTGGTTTTAATGTTGTGTCTGATCGGTGTAAAACACTTGCATAGATCAACATCAATGCTGGTTTGAACATGTGACTCAGATCTTATGAGGAGGTTCTCAAAAGTTTTCAAATACGCGACTCATCTCATCCCCCAAACCCCAAATTCATGCAGTGGATAGAAGACCATGACGAGTCGTCCTGTCAGCAACTCCCCGTCTTATATTGTTATGTAACCTTCCTCTGCAGCGCTGCAACACGCTCTACATACAGGTGGGTGAATATACCGCAGCACAGCTCTCACTTCTTCTCAACTTTTGTTTTTTTTGTGGATATTATTTGCTCTTGTGAACGGCAGCATGGCAAGTTACTGCAAGACGTGAAATCCCCACCAGCTGCAGGATTTCTGCTGTGTGGCTGCATATTCTTGATGAATTAAAGTAAAACAGGCAGAGAGAGACTATTTGCTTATAAAATGCTCAACAATGATTGCAAATCTGGCTTTTGCTTTATAGTTGATGCAGAATTCCATAATCAAATCCATAATATCTCACATTAGAAATACAAACACAAGTATTTCTAGTCTAGGCTGGTGGATCCATAGTTTACACGCAAAACACTCATTTCTGTACATATGTGTAAAATATCTCTAAATATTCCAGTCAGAGAGGCTATTTTAGCATCTGCTTACACTGTTATCTGTCCTGCATGTTCGTTTGTCCTATTTAAATAACGGAAAAACAATAACTTGTTGAGAAAATGGACACAAATGGCGGATTTATCCACTGTGTGCTGACAAACACTAAACAAGAAGACTTGCTCAGCCTCTGGTTGCTAAGCAGAGGATGATAAACAGATATCAGCGTCTGGAAGGTGAATTTATCTAATTTAGATTTTGCTCAGCTTGGGAGTGCAGCCCTGGTTCCCTCATGAGCAGAAATACACAGCACATACTGTCTTTCAGATGCTGCTGCTTCACATTCCTTTTCTTCCCTCTTTCACACATTTTAATGATTTACATGATAACACGTACTCCAACCTTCTGACATGACAGTAACAATTATAAAGAAGAAAAAGTCCCCCACTCAGTGCATTAGCATTCTCCCTATAGCATTTGGAAATGATGATATGTAAAGAAAAAGATGTATGTGCTCTTTTAATTAACAAAATGCAACTTAACGAGACAAGTCCAATGAGATGTTTTTATGTTTTGACACAAACTAGAAACACAAGTGGCTTTGGGGGAGGTGATCATATCTTAGTTTCATGTGGATGTTATCAGGGGTAAAAATCAATCTGCCTCATCCACTTAATTTGTTTGGACAGCCTGCATATTTATTACATATGTAGCTGATGTAACCGTCTCAGTGCTGAGATCATATCAGGAGAAACCAGTTCACTCCTATTACAGGTAACAGAACACAGCTGTCATTTCAGGGTCTGGACACTTTGTATGTTGTATATTCATATGTGTTTTGGGTATTTTTGTAGTATATTAAAGTAAATCCACACACTCACACACACACACACACACACACACACACACACATATATAAGACCGTGTAGGAGCTCTGACTGTGAATGAGAGAATCCCCCCTCAGGCTGTGACGAGCTTCAGAGAGAAACTTTCATCCCTCCCAACTTGAGCTGCTCGTAATCTGTCTGCTCAGACGTGAGCATGATACCAATTGATGAGACCGCGAAGAGGTATTAATTTTTCATTGAATCCTCAGAAACAATACCTCGGAGAGAGCCTTGAGGACCTTGAATACACAGACTAATGGTTGTGTGAACAGGTAAATGAGGTACATACAGATATGTGAATTCAGCTCCTGCTGCTCAGAGGCAGAGTTATTTACTTTCACATTAACCAAATGTTGGAGTGAAACTGAAGTGTGATCCTTAGAGAATAAATGGTATATAGGTGTACCTGCAAATCTGTCAAACAGTTCTCCGCTGCGTTTATATTTCATGATGCTACTCCAAGAAAAGAGGAAGAAGAATACCAGTGCTGCAGGGAATCTTCCCCTGATTCATATCCTCACTACACCTGTCCATCATCTCCACACATGTACCAGCTTGTTTATGCCACATAAAAAGTTACCCACAACTTCTACATTGATAAAACCGGGTTAAACCCCAAACATCTATCCTAATCCTGATCTTACTCAAAAGTCTGAACTCAGAACTTCAACAGTTAAACTTGTGGGGATGCATTTTGTAACCAGTATGGACATTAATGTGAACAGGTTTCATGTATGGACACACACTAACACAATGTTTTGTTACAAGGGTTCAAAGCCCAGACGAAGACGGAACCAAAGACTCGCTGCTCCTGGTCTTCTGTGGTTTGCTCTCTAACCACTCAGCTCTCAGGTCGCCCTGATCTTATCCTAATCTAAGCTCCAAACATGACCAGAACTCCAAGTATTCACACTTTCAGAAGATCTCCCTCCTCACATGGGAGGTGAATCCCCACGGTGTGTTTCTGTTTCCTAGTCCCGTTAATAAAGCTTATGCAAACTCAGGCATAGCTGTAACATAAACCATCTGCAGTATGATTCACAGAAATGCAGCAGACAGAATGTGTGGTGTTTTGAATAAAGAGAAAAAGAGTGTGAGAAAATTAAAAGAGGGTGAGAAAAGTGAAAAGAGGAGAGCAATATGAAGTGCAGTATTTACTGGAGTGAAATGTTCACCTGGTAGAAAGGTTCATCTTAGACATTTTAATACTATTAAAGATCCGTACCAGTGGTTTTGCATGCTTTAGGGTATTCAGTGCAAATAACAAGCAGCAGTGTCGCAAACCATGTTCTTGTTCATACATCTGTGAATGTTTTCTCTCTACCAAAGTATAAAAATGAAAAGCCTAGTGATTAGCAGATTGTTGAGACTCCAAGTTTCACAGGTGCTTCCTTATAATTAAAATACCCTGTGGTTGAGTTTGCTGGAGGTGCTATTGCAGGTGTTTTCTCTCCCTTTAAAACCTCATCTAATAAAGAAACTTGCTTCACTGTTGTGGTGAAATAATGCAGAGTCCACTTTTTAAGTAACTCTGCACTTCCAATAAATTGCAATACATCCGGACAATGACAGTTTACGTGAGTCTGTTGGTCGACTTTCACACTGAACAGGAAAAAATTTAACCTGTGGCTGTCAGATCTGCAGGAACAATACCTTTAAAAATCCAACTCAACAAAAATGTAAAGTTTGCATGAGATGCTGTTAAAGATCTACAACTAGAAAGCGTAAAGGCATTCTTTAAGCTAGGAGTTTTACCTCCATTCTGCTCTGCAAATCATCTCTCCACCTGAGTTCCAGCTTGCTATATTTCATACATCTGATGTGACAAAACTCTCTCTGCGGTTCTACCTTGCACTTGCGTCCGTCCACTGTCTCCTCATCAAACTGTTCACCGATGTGGAAGTTGATCTCGGTGGTGCGAACTGTGGTGGACGTTTTGATGTAGAACTGCTCTCCGTCCTGGCGGATCTCCACATGGGGGTTGGAGGCCGCCGCCCCGGCCACCTTCCTCAGCATGGCGTTCACTCCTGAACACACACAAGAGGGGTCAGTTAAAGTGAAGGGGGGTTTTGTCAGTGCTTCATCATCTGAAACATCCTTAGGGATGTTTAAAGGTGGCTGATCATTGCACACATGTTGATTTTTCAGGCACTTGGCCAGTGCTCTAAGCTTGTTTTGCGGCTGAAAATAAGCTCAGCAGACATCACTGCTATTATTATGATTAGAGTAATGTGTATAATGACATTTTAACTCTTTCTGACCTCTTCATGACACATTTAGGACTTTGCACTGTATGTCTTTGTGTTACAGACCCCCATAATTAATGCCTTTGTTTTGCTTCCTTCTGCTCACAGACTGAGGTTAAGGATGTCTTAATACCTCATAAAATAAGCTGTAACCACAAAAGACGTGTGTAGAAAAAACAGGAGGAAAAAAGGGTTGAGGTCCATTTTTTGTGTTGTTGCAGTGAAACAGCTCCCACTATCCCGTTGACCCCACCCAGATTCATCCAGACCTCTCCAGGCTCTCATGCCATTTTCTATCAGCTCAGGACCTGAAATATAGTCAGACATGCTGACTGCATGTCTGCTTGTACTGCTGAGTGTGTGTGTGTGTGTGTGTGTGTGTGTGTGTGTGTGTAAGCATCGGCATAAGCCAAAATTTTAACTGAGAATGACAGAAATGTGTTTGTTTCAGAGAAAACGCACAATAAATGCCCCGTGGCTCTGACAGACAACCTCAACTATTTCTTAAAACTTGGAAGAAATCTGTGGAATTTTGGCACTAAGGTCTGTGTGAGGGATTATTCATCCGTGTCCGGAAGGAAAAAAAAACAGTCTTGAGGATGTCAGGGCTTGTCAGCGCTGGCTCTCTCTTTTTTTTATGTCTGATAGTTTCATGAGCGGTGAACGTGCACGTGGCACAACCCGGGCTTGTGGCAAGTGTTTGGCCTGCCTGGTTTGACTCTGCAAGGCCATCTGGCTGTATGTCCTGCCAAAGGCCTGGATCTTTTATTTCGCTGCATCTCTCTGACCAACAGGCGATTTCTAGGAAGCCCACAACTTTAACAAGATCAAGTGTTTTAAAATTAAAAAAAAAAAAAACAGGAAATCAGCCCCGATTACTTCGGAAGGATCGTTCCATCCCTAAAACCGCTGTGGTCCTGTTTGGTTAACACCCAGAATTTAAGACATATTAATGTGACAGCTTACTCGACCCCACCCATGATCTGAGGGATCACGCCATGTGTTTTTATAGCATTAAATATGCATGAGCTTCAGTGAACCCAGCAGTCTGTCCCCATTTCTAAAAAGAAGAATCTTTTTTTTTCAGAATTTAATTTGCATTTTGGTTTCAGATAGAAGGGGTTTTGTAGCATCGTCTGATAATCTTCTGGACCACCAGTGTCACAGACAGCCTTTGGAGAGGAGGATATTATCTAGAAACTGAGGTCAAGGTGGAGCCAGTGAGAATCATTTAATGATATGTCACTAAACAAGTGTCTACAGTGTTTTTTTGACACTGATATAAGGTTTCTAAAGATCCTGGTGCTGAAATGTAAACTTTAACATGCGTTGCTTTTGCATTTCAAGACTAGAGCCTATATGAAGACCGTGTGATCAAATGCAGACACACATGCCTGCTCTCCATTAGCAAACAGTGAGTCTGATCAGTTCGTACAGGTCTGTTTGCTCAGCGTGATCATCTGCTATCTGCTCTCTGGATATAACTCTCGCCTCCTACAGTAGAGGAACCTCCGAGATAATTATAAAGATGTTGATGGAAAGTGGCGGCCCTGCAGCAGTGGAATCCACGTTAGCTGCCTTTCACAGCTCTCTTATTGACCGGGCCCTTATGTAAGAGCTAACGGGTGATCTGCTCCGGCAGATGTGCTTAATGTGTTTGTGAATGGACGTGGTGCTAAACTTGGAGAGGGACTGATTTCCCCTTGGAGAGCAGATCAGAAGAGCTGTTGCCTCGTGAAGCTCAAAAACAAAACAGGGGAGGAGGAGGAGGTGACAGGTGTTTGGGGAGCTTTCTTTGAGGCAGCAAAATCACTCAGAACAATGTCATAACTTTCATTTGATGAATTCTTACTGGCTTTGACAGTAAGTTTGTATTTAGATGGCTTTTTAGAGCATCATCAGTGACTCTGTGTTATTAGAGAGAACTGTCAATTAAAGGATTAGATTATTCTATATTTTTCACAAATTCAAAAACTCATCATACCAAATGGTGTATGCAAGCAAGGCTTTGTAATTCTTTCTAAAGACAGCAGGCCAGTGTAGTCCTACTATTCAAACTGGAGCAAACAGTACATTTGTTGTGGGCTACTTTCAGCTGCAGATTAACACACTTTCACAAGAACAGAAAAGTGTATTTCTGACTAATCTTAATTAAAGTACAGTGCCCATCTTAAAGAGGAGACGCAGGGTTTAATGTGGTTTGAATGGCTAATTTTGGATAAAGTGAAAATCTATGAGTATCTGATAGAAGGATGAATTCATGACTCCTTCATCTCTGATCCTAGAATTTGATAAAAATAACAAAAATGTAGCATAGAACCTCACTGTAATTATGAAATGGCATTTTAGGATACACTGCAACCACCAAGCAGAGCTGGTTGTATTCTGATTGTTAAGAAATCTTACATGTATGCACGGCTGCATTGATGCACAAAGTGTTTTAGCTTCACTACATACAAAGCTATTCCCTTTTTAACTAAACTTGTCCAGTTTGTGCAAACATTTGTGTTTTCTAAAAAGTTCTCATTGTAGTCCCGTTTGGTGCCAACAGCTCCTGAAGAGTTGCTGAAGCTCACAGTGAGACTTCTCCCTGAAGGTTTCTACATTATTCGACAGACACCCAGCCTCTTGCAGCGCCCTGTCTGTTTCAACGGTCTCCAGCGTGACGAAACACTGCAACACAATTGAATGACCCAGTTACACTGGTCTAAATCTAAACCATCACAACCATCAGTTGAGACTACAGAGGGTGAAAAAGAATGAAAAAAGTCAGGAGACAAGAGAACAACACTGGGCTCCAGAGACCTCCCCTGGCATGGCTAATGCATGCCCTACTTAAATGCTTAACATGAATAATGTTGTGCCGCCCCCCTCTTCTCTCTCTCCTCTCTTCATGTAACAATACCACGTCTGTTTAGGCTGGAATTTAGCATCCACTGTTTCTTATCTCCTGGAAAGCGGAGGGATTTCCCTTCAGCAGCATCTCCCCAATCTGCCTCCTGTTCCCAGGGAGCTTCTCTGAACAATATGATGTTGTTGGAAGTCAGGCATGCCGTTCCCAAAGAACAAGAAAAGCCTTTTTCTCTATGGACATGATGGATAGTCAACCTCATGCAGGGATGTAGCTCTGGCTATGGAGCAGAGTGAGGAGAGGGAGAGAAAAGAGGCGAGAGAAGGGCTTACCCAGGGCTTTGAGAAGTTCATCAAAATTCTCACTCCTCTTCATCTTCCAGGTGCCGGCAAAGTTAGGCATGTCTGCTGAGGCTGAGTGCTGCAGAAAGAACCTGTTCCTCGCTCTGGTGTCTCTCTTTGACTCTTCTCACCCTCCTCCTCCTTCACTGTGCTCCTGTCTCCTCTGCTCTGGGCTCAGTGTCTCGTTCACACTGTTACACCCAAGTGTTGCTTTTATTTTTTATTCTCACGGACGGACGCTCTCTCTCTCTCTCACACACACACACACACACACACTCTGCTGCTTCTTCGCCTGTGTGTCTCAGGGAGCTGGCTGTAATCTTGTCTTGAGCTCCTTTATAGCGACTGTCTTTAATGGGAGGCAGAGGAGGTCCCTCCCCCTGAAAGCTCTGTCCCATTAATACAGTAGAGCGAGACTGATGTGTCTGCTCTCTCTGGGGATCAGAGACTAAATTCATTCTTTTACAGTGTATTTATAGAGCACTGGTTTGTTCACAACTCCATTATGAAGAATCCTAATGTGGAGGCTGGCGTTCACAACCACTGACATCTTCTGGAGAGCTGGATCAGAAAGACTTTAAAAGATAAAACAGGAAAGAAAAGGAGCTGCTCGGGTCACAGGTTTTCTCAAACCCTAAAAAAGTTGAGTAAACCTTTAAAACTTCTCCTTCCTGCAGCTTTTCTTATCAGACCTGTCTTCACTCTACCTTGACTAAGTTCTATAAAACATGCAGCATATTTCGGTGTAACTCTGAACAAATTAGCCTGAAACCAATCGTGAACTGCGAACACGGATCTAAGAGATGCTTTTTTTGCACCAATAATGATTCATCCGGATGTTTTCTTGTTCTCTCCCTCAGGCTGTAAACACCAATGATGTGTGTATCATGCACTGCATTGTAGTCCATTAATTATGCATTCGTTTGTAACATTATGTAATGTGGGATCATTTAGGATACTTTTACTGAGCGTTGGATTTGCTTTTGCATTTAATTGATGGTTGTGAGAAACCTTCAGTTTAGGTGCCCTCAAACAAGTGATAAGACGCCCCCCAGGTAAGACGCTTGACCAAAAAACAAAGATCCTGAACATGAATGTGTGCACACTGTGGTAAAGTCACGCTGAGCTTTGCTGTAATTGAAAAAGTGTCTGTCTGAGCAAAATCTTATTACAGCTGATGCAATGAAAACGATTGTGCTGGATAAGATGTAGCTTCTGTTTTTACAGCCTCAACTGTGAAAAGAAAAGAAACAATTCTGCTTTCACCCACTCTAGCTGTCTTCTGTGATCTTCCACACTGTTGGTGTTGCTGAGCCTCGTCAGTTCATACCGCCTTTTTAGTATTTCTACCAAACTGTTGATTTGACCATTCCCAAAATTTCTGCTGTCTCTCCAAAAGCTTTGTTTAGTTTCTTCAGTCAAGCGGTGGCCCCCAACTTGCACTGATACCTCCTATTGAGTTGCCATTAAAAGCTGCCAAAGGTAAACTGGAATCAATTCACCTTTTATGTCCATTATTTGTCATAAAATAAAGAGGAGACAGGCTGCATTTGGCCTTGAAACTGCCCATCAGTCAGTTGTCCACTAGCATCGCTTTGCCAGCCCTTTCTGTAGTACACAGTGTTGTTCACCTACTTTTATCTGTGTATATTAATGTACAGAGGGCGGCACGGCGGATTGGTGGTTAGCACTGTTGCCTAACAGCTAGAAGATCCCTGGTTCGCGTCCCGGTTAGGACGCCTGGGATCTTTCTGTGTGGAGTTTGCATGTTCTCCCTGTGCAGTGTGGGTTTTCACTGGGTACTCCGGTTTCCTCCCACATTCAAAAGACATGCTGAGGTGAACTGGTGATTCTAGATTTTCTATCGGTGTGAATGGGAGTGTTCTTGGTTGTCTGTGATAGACTGGCGTCCTGTCCAGGGTGTTTCCTACCTTCACCCTGAGTCAGCTGGGATAGACTCCAGCCCTCCCGTGACCCTAAGCGGTGTATAGATAATAGATTTTAATGTACAGAATTTGCCAACACTTTATATCATTGAAACTATATTTTTTATGTTGTCATTATTTGTTTACCAACTTTCATTTATGGGTCCCTATTGAGATAATATGTTATTCAACATTATCAGCTTACGTCATTATAGTGTGTAATAAACCATTTGTTAAAAGTTTCTTTGGGTTGGAAAGTGATGAGGCGATGGGGCACTCAGTTTTACAACACAGATCACTGATCCCTCCATCACTTATACCTGCTTTATCCTGCAGAGCACTGAACAGGCTGAAGCCTGCTGACACTGGGTGAGAGGTGGGTTATACTGTAGCCACGGGGCTAACACAAAGAGACACACACCATCATATGCATTTCTTTGGACAGTGGGAGGAAGCCTGAACATGCAAACTCCACACAGAATCAGCAGGTTTGAACACAAATCGAATTTTAAAGGGTCTCTGTATGTGATTATATCTCCATTTCTTTATTGATTACTTACTGCTTGTAAATATTTGTACTAGCGTCTGCATATTTACTGGAAAGAAGAGAGATTTTATTAAGCTGAAAGGCACCAGACCTGTAAGACAAACATCCAGCTGGAAGTTTGCATTGACAACTCTGCCCATTTGTTTTAGTCCAGTTGGTATCCAGCAACACTTTTATTTCTTTATCATAAGTTCAAGTTTGTCCAAGATAAAACACTTGACTTGTGACAGCTAAGAGGAGTGCTGTGCTGCTGTGGCTCAAAGGTCTGGCGTGGCATTTAAAGCAGGTTTTAGCTTCTTGTGACCGTTTTCCAGGAAAAATCCTTGCATGAGATTTTGGAACTGAAATGACTGTGAGAATATCTGCTAATATCAGAGCCAGTTTGGGGCTTTAAAAAATCCCTCTAGTCAAGCTCTTTGTCTCTCTGTTATAAATAGGACATCTCTCATCTTTCTCGCTGAGGTCCTGAGCTGTCAGGAGAATCACACTGATGTCCTTTTCTGTGACGCAGGCCCCTGCTCCTGCTTTATTTCAAGAGTTATTTAAGACACACTGGCTGTATTTTCTTACCTCTGCTTCAGATGGTTCTGTTGAAACTGTATCTTGACAACTGTTCTGAGCGTTTGCAGCTCAGACTGCGGCTGCTGCAGAAACTGTCAAAATGTTGGAATATTTTTCTGCAGACTCAGATTTCCTTTTCTCTCTCGCACCATAGAGGTTTACTTGAAAAAGCATTATGTGTGTTGATTCAGTATAGATGAACTGAATTTGAACTGTGAAACCAATAACACACTTCATAAAAACACTGGACCAATTGTATTTGGCAAAGTAACTGTACCAGTTCTGGGTTTTTTAATTTTTTTTTTACTGTCATCAGTGGGGAAAAAATAATCAAATTCATTACATTAAATTTACTTTTTATTATTTTATTCATGAATGCATAATTATGGCATGAATTTGTGTTTCACTCAGTGGCCTTTGTTAGGCCTGGGTGTGCAAAGCTTTAATACTGCATGTTTTATCATGTCTTTTTGTTTGCTTGTTTGTTTTAAAAGCAGGAATAATGGAAAAAAGCTCTGGATCAATTCATCTGATCATACACTTGGCTAAACTGTATTATATGATTATATTTTACTGCTGGCAAAGTCTGAGCTGTCTATTAAAGTCAACAGATTCAAGTGTTTTCTTTTGCAGCAGATCATTTTCTGTGGTTACATTATTGTGTGTATGGATGCTTCCCATAACTTCATATTTATTGTGAGATCTCTGATAAAATAAGGCAAGAGGAAGCAGAGTATGAACGAAAGCACATTTTACTGCAAGCTGCTATAATTAGATAAGTTATCATTAAACTGTAGACTGTAAATTGTGTGTTCTTGTCAGCGACACAGACTGTAGCCTCCATCTCAATATTAATAGTTATTTATGCATTGTGGTGACCTTTTCCCCTCAGCAGCACTTGCATCTCATCTCCTGGACTGTTTAAAGTGTTGGTCACCCAAATTACCATGAAATAAAATGTGTGAATACAAGTATTTTTAAGGCGCACCATTACATATACTAGTATAGATACGTAGACCTCACTGTGCACCACTGTGGTACTGATGTGGAACATGGGCGAGGCTTAGAAAGAAAGAAATACAATTACTTTGTGTTACTGGTGCAATTATCAGGTTAGAATCTAAAGACTGCTGTGCTGAGTTCCTAATGTTGACAGAGCCTAATCATGCCTCTGGTTTTGCTATGAATTTTGACTACATGCTTCCCTATCAACACATCTTGTTTCCATGCTATGCTGATCCTCACATGCAGTAAACTGACTTATTCTACATATTTAATGATAGTTTATTAAACCAAATATCTATTAAATCTCAATATTCATAATACGCTCAGAAAAACAGTGGTCCTTAAATATTTCCTTAGAAGGCTTCTGGTACTTGAAAGTGCATCACCAATCAAAGACCCTCTTGTCTGTCGGATGATGGTTCTTAAAGTACATTAGGAGGGCCTTTAAAGTACTAAAGGTTCTTCAATTTTAGTAGTGTTATTTGGTCTGGTGGCAGGTAATGACATAAAATCAGAGCGACAACTAATAAAATATCATCTTGTTGTACATTGTTCTGTCTTACCAATAGCCCAGAACCCAAAATATTCATTGTGTCAAAATGGAAGGGACCCAGGAATGCTGCAAGTTTGACTTTTTTTCCTTTAACTTTTCTCTTGTTATCAATCAGAATCAAGATAGAACTAGGTGGGTCCACAAAGAACTTAATTAAAAATCTTTCCTTAAAGAATTTAATTTTTGCTAAAAAAATCTTCAAGGTGTCATTTATGGGGTTGAAAGAAACTGTATTTTGATGCTTTTTTGAAACACCCTTCGGGCTCTTTAAATAACCATTGGTTTCTTTACAGAAAAAAATAACATGAGTTTATTCCATG
Organism: Dascyllus trimaculatus; assembly: GCA_024666655.1. Lineage (NCBI taxonomy): Eukaryota > Metazoa > Chordata > Actinopteri > Pomacentridae > Dascyllus > Dascyllus trimaculatus. Next base: position 28,144,140 of record CM045448.1, read on the forward strand.
GCAGCACTGCAGAGAATTAATTTTAATTAATTAATTTTTTTCTTTTATTTTTTCTCAGTATATAGAGTAATCAGTTTTAATCAAATTCACATTTTTTAAAATGTCTTTAAAAAGACGCTGTACCTGTGAAGCTCCGCTGGTGGTGGTAGTGAGCCTCCTCAGTGCTTTTACACCTGCTGGTAAAAAAAACTGCAGAAGAAGACGGAGAGCGGAAGTTACATCAAATGTTGTCATGGCGTCTCACATGTAAATCAGCGAGCATCTAAAATTTGATTGAACATTGTATCAGGGATTTCTAAGGTACGTGGACGCATATTATCATAGTTGAGCAGTTTATTATTAATAGTTACTGACAACCTTGTTTCTGCTCAGACAGCTAACAGCATCTCGTAGCTGCAGGTTGCAGTGCTAACCTGCTGTGTTGTGATTACCGCTGCTAGTCAGGCTAACCAGCGTTAGCTGTAGATTTCACTAAGTTAGTCTTTTCTCAGTTGTGCAATTGCACAAGTTCAGTATAACAGCAAAGTCGCCTTTTGTCGTTATTTTTGTTATCTACCTTACAAGCCAGTGTAGCAGCTCTAAGCTTTACATGAGTATTGTTTTGCTCGTTAAACTCACTGTGGGAACTATTACAGTGACTTATTGTTTCACCTTGAATAGACTGTCACTGTCCCACATCCATGCTCCTTTTAGGTTGAAGTGAGTTAACTGTGCCTCCAACTATCAGGACCAAAACAATGAGCACTCAGGTAAGCATCAAACAGCCTCATTTCTGTGCAGCACGCCTTGATGTTGTTCTCTGACTGCATTCAATGATTAACTCTAAACCTGTGCTTTGATTTCAGTACAGCATTCTGTTCAAGCAAGAACATGGTGAGTAGCATCACAGATAAAAAACACCTCACTGTGTAATTCTGCAAACTTGATTTTCCACAGTAAGCTCTGTTATTCAGAGCTACTGTGACTACTCTTTCATTATTTTGAAGCTGTGTTGTTGTGTGTTATTCTCACTTAACATAAGCCAGTAACCAGTAATTGACACAACATTACATCTTTGGAACTAATTCTCAGACCAGCTGTTATTTTGTTTAGAAAGTCTACATAACAGGCCTTCAAGAGTGATTATTTTGTTATCTTTTCATCATAGTGGCTAAATAATTACACTGTCTTCTAAAAGCCACCAAAAACACTTATATAATAATTCAATGCATGCAGAAAATTATGATATAAAATATGAATAGCAAAAGTGTCCAAACTCACACTTGATGGTCGAAAACATTTTTGAGTCACCATTATGTTGTGCATAAGCTGTATATGTAAAGGTCCCAAATAAATTATCACTTATCAGTGCTTAAAAGCAGGGAATTGTGGGGTGAGAAGACAGAGCCCTTGCTACCTGACTTGAATGACTTGTACCACTATGACTGTACCACCTACATTACTGTAGTTTATTATACAACAACTCAGACCAAAAATGTAATTTCACATCGAATTATACAAAGACAGTAGTTTTAAATAGCACAAAACAGCTGTAGTCAAACCTGTGATTCTTTAAAAGAAGAGGTCATTAAAATAGATACAAATAGATAGAATTACTTAAACCTAATAATAAATACTTTAGTCACATTGTCTAAACCCAGTGAGATCTTATCGTCCTCATACCTGTAACTATGTATTATCCTTCATCCTGTACATAGTAACAACAACTTTATCCTCTAACTAATCTCCTCAACAGCATAACTAGTTTCCTGCCAGATGAAACATCCCCTATACTAACATTTATTTCTAACCTGTGTTTTTTTTTCCTCTCAGCACACGACGATGCCATCTGGACAGCAGCGTGGGGTAAAAGTGAGGCGGACGGCTCAGAAACCATCGTCACTGGTTCCCTAGATGATATGGTGAAAGTCTGGAAATGGTGTGTGTTTCTTTTTACCACGACTTCTCATGATATTTACTAACAGCCATTTGTCTGATTTGGATTTTTTTTCTTACCCAATCTTATATTTGTGTGTTTTCTTTCTTTGTAACATTGAATTTATAAAGTAATTATTTAAAAATCAGGCTAGTTTTTTCAAGGGTTCTCCCGATTGGCTAATGAGTTTTCGAGTGACAGCTTAAACTGCACTATTATTATTTAATAATAATAATAATAATAATGTATTGGTTTTATACAGCGCTTTTCTAGACACTCAAAGACGCTTCACATTGCATTAATCATTCACTCTGTACTCGATGGTGGTTAGCTACGTATGTAGCCACAGCTGCCCCTGGGGTAGACTGACGGAGGCAAGGCTGCCAGTCTGCACCATCAGCCCCTCCAACCATCACCAACCACTCTCTCTCACACTGCATTCACAGTGCATAATTTGTATTCTGCTAATGTCCTCCCTTTACATCTGTTTGCTTTTCTCCTGCTCTCTGTGCTCATATCAACTGCATTTTATAACAGCTGGTGTCATTTACATATTTTTCTGTTTCTGTAGTCAGACAATGAGACAAGAATGAAATAGTGACTGAAACACAGCTTAACTACATGTTATCCAGTATTCATATAACAATACACTTTCAATCCACTGCTCTGTATGCTACAGTCAATTTTTTTGGCAATATCAGCTGACAGATTCACTACACGCACAAGTTAAAGACATGACTTTGTAGCTTTGGTGTTTTTTCTATTAAAAATGATCACAGAGAGAGAAAGTTAGAAGCAACAGGATGTCTTTCCTCAGTTTTCTTTCACACAGTGAACAGCCTTTGTGGCATTCAGCTGTCACTCAAAAGCTCATAGACAATGGGGACACACCCCTGCAAACTCTGGTTTGTGTCAGAATTACAAAGTCAAGGCAGCACGAACAAGCGTGATCAGTGAGAAAGAAGCGGGGACAACTGTTTAAAAAAAGAGAAAAGCACATATTCTCTGAAAATTAATAGACCAGTTTTCAGTTTATGTTTTACTTTGGGATCATTTGCTTCATTTGCTTTTCTCTTAAATTCATAGTTTTGTGACGTATTTAAGAGTTTTTTTGTGATAATATTAGCACAGATCATCTCTTACCAGTCTTAGCTAAGCTGCAGAAATCACCTCAATTTGGCTTCACATTATCCTCTTTAATAGGATCCTAGAACTTTGGTCATAAGGTTTGATATACATCAGCAGGTGGAGTTTTCCCAGTTGTCATGGATTTGTTGATTTTGTATTAGTGTTTTTCTCAGCACTCTGAGACCGTGTCGTCCATGTTTTCCTAAAAGTTGGGTTGAGTTTATTTGACTTGACACGGCCAAATAATCTCCTTGTCGCGCTGTTTATGCAGGTCAGATGAGAAACTGGAGCTGCAGTGGACTCTGGAGGGCCACCAGCTGGGTGTGGTGTCAGTTGACATCAGTCACAACGGAGCCATCGCCGCCTCCAGCTCCCTCGACGCACACATCCGTCTGTGGGACCTGGAGTCTGGAAAGCAGATTAAATCTATGGACGCTGGACCAGGTAGGGTTTTTCTATATAAATTCATACTGGGTGGTAGAATGAGCTCATCCTTCCTTCAGCTCTGTGTTTGACTCTGATGTCTGTCTGAAGGCCAGAGAAGACTTGAGTTTGACCTGGTTACTGTGGTCTGACTTTGTTGTGCTGAGGTTTTATTTAATATTAGTAGTTTTGTATTAAAACAAACCTGCAGGGGATGACAGCCTGTCTGGTCTGTTTGCAGCACAACAAGCTGTATTTTTCACACTCACCTTTCCAGAACCCCCACACACCCAGAAATCTGAATGCCATGTCACCTCCTGTTAGTGTCACTCTGTTTCACTCAGTGGTTGGTGTGGGTCTGGGGGATTACAGGCCTTGTTTTTCCTTCTTTGGACATACTGAGTTTTGGATGTGTTTGGCCTGGATTTGAAGTGAAGACTGTTAATCAAGCCCTTTCTTTTCTTTTCCTTTATATGGGCTGACATAGTTTTTAGCTCTGGTAATAATCTTGTCAAAATTTATTTAAACGATCAAAGGGCAGGTCTGGTGTCTCGGCCGGGGCAGTTAGAAAACATGAACTGTTGCTGACCTCAGGGTTTAGGTTGTGTTGAGGGTTTAGAAAATGTATTTATGCACATTAAAAAGACATTAGAATTATATGTGTTTCATCCTCCCTCTGTCCTTCTGCCCTCCTCTCTAGTTGATGCATGGACGGTCGCCTTCTCCCCAGACTCTAAATACATCGCCACAGGAAGCCATCTCGGCAAGGTCAACATCTTCGGTGTGGAAAGTGGCAAGAAGGAATACTCTCTGGACACTCGAGGAAAATTCATCCTCAGTATAGCTTACGTAAGGAGCTGTAAATTGTCATTTTGGTCGCTCAGAGACTCTAAAGGCTGAGACCTAACTGACGTGGCTTCACAGTAACTCATCTGTATTTGTGTCTGTGCTTATTCACACAAAGGTTTCCCCTCGTTTTGGCTCTTAACCAGCTCTCTCCAGGTCCAAAGCCTGTATTTAACAGCTTCTCCAGTCTCATTTCTCTACCCCTGTAAATTGTCATTCCACCTTTACTAGGTTAATTTGGTTTTGCTCCTCAGAGCCCAGATGGGAAGTATTTGGCCAGCGGAGCCATCGATGGAATCATCAACATCTTTGACATCGCCACCGGAAAACTACTCCACACACTGGAAGGTAGGTTCAAATATTACCATCTGTTGTAAAAGTAGTAAATGAGGCAAGTAGCAGGTATTTTGCTAAACTATTATTCGGCTAATTATTTTAAGAGATTAGGCATTTTCTCTGTCGAATCTCAGAAATTACTAAAAAAAAAAACCCAACCAACAACTGGGACCTCAAAGATATTGAACTTTCAATGATAAATAAGTGTAACAGACAGTATATGACCAAATATTTACAATTTAAAAAAGGAAATAAAGGGTTAAAATTTTCACATTTCTGGCAATTTCAACAAATGCATACAAAACACAAGGGGTTGACCGATGTGTAATTTTAATAGTGATACCAATAATTATCATTAATCAAGGAGATAATTAATATTTAGAACCATTATATATTTCCATTAAAACCTCTTAATATGCCTTAATAAAAGCCAAAGCAGCGCTTTTTTAAAATGACCTTTATTTTATCAGGATTCAATTCCATTGCCAATAATCTGAAAAATGCTGAACATCAGATCCGATAATTAGCCAGGCCAATAACTGATCAAACCATACAGCGTTCAGAACTGATCATTGTTTTAGTGTTAAGGAGGAAAAAGAGCTTTAAGCTTTTTAAAGTCCTTCTCCAGTTGTTGGTTAAAAACTAAAAACTCATCTCTGTCAATAATCTCTTCCTGCCTTGAAAGGTTTTAGATGTAATTCTACACTGTTGCTTCCTCTAGAATGTGCAGGTCTAGGTCTAAGTGTGTACTGCTACTATGACTACTACTACTACTAGTACACAACTGCTCTGCACTACACAGTGGCAAGTTGTAATACCGGAGTAATTCAGCCATACTTGTTGGAACCGGAAACCGATTCTGAAGAATGAAAATACAGTCCCATCCTGCAAGCTGACAGGATTGGGTCCTGGGGTTTGTTAAATATGAAACAATGGCTGTTTGAAACGTTGTTTTTGAGACTGTCGTCTATACACTGTAGTTTCAAGGTGGAAATTCTCAGCCCTAGTGTCGACTGCTTATTTCACTAGTGTTGTGTCTTAGCATGTAAGAAAGGCACCATATGGGCTTGTTATATGAACAAGGTAAAAAAACCTTGATTTTCACCAGCAGGCGTCTCTGAATGACTGTCTGCTGTCTCCTCAGGTCACGCCATGCCCATCAGATCCCTCACCTTCTCTCCAGACTCCCAGCTCCTGGTCACAGCCTCTGACGATGGCTATATTAAAATATATGATGTGTAAGTGCAGCTGGCAGCATGTTTTTCTTCCTGATATCAATTTTCATTCTATAGATATATCGCTTCATTCATCCTGAGGGAAATTTCACCGAAAAATGTGCAATAGATATTGTAATTAAAGTTAATGAGGAAAAGTTTGCATCAGGGTTACAGCAAAGTTACAGCATATGAAATACAGCAATAGACATAAATAGTATTAAAGGTAAAAGACTGAAGCATTGTGTTTGCTTTAACAAAACTTGCTGGAATTGTTCTGCAGGCAACATGCCAACCTGGCTGGCACACTGAGCGGCCACGGATCCTGGGTTCTTAATGTCGCTTTCTCTCCAGATGACACACATTTTGTCTCAAGGTAAAATGAAACACCAGCTTTAAACCAGCTGCAGACGGATACACACTTCTGTTGCATAACTGCTGAAGAAATGACTAACGCTCAAATCCATGCTGACAGACCTGAAACAGACAATACCATTGTATACTTATTAGAATATAACGACCAGTAGGAGTATGACCAGCAAATCTACCCTCATTTGTTGTATGTTGGTGAGCTAGCAGCAGTGTTTTCCTCCGTCCACTTTCCCACACTTTCACTCCTATTGTGCAAACCGTTGTCAGCTGATGCTGTTTTTCAGACAAAGTTTCCATTTCACAGTGCCAAGATAAACAGAGGAGGCCTAGATAAACCGTAAAACATGTAAAATGTTCTCCTCTCTGCCCTCAGCTCGTCTGACAAGAGTGTGAAGGTTTGGGACGCCAGCTCCAGAGCATGTATCAACACTTTCTTCGACCATCAAGACCAGGTGACAAAGCTGGCTTCGTCTCTTCACTTAGAATTCAAAATGAGAACATCGTCCTGCTGTAGGTGCTGATGTGTTAGAGATATCAGTGTGGCCAAAGTCATGCAGGGGCCCCTCAGACGGCCCGGCCCTGATGTTTCAGCTCTGGCAAAAACCAATAAGCCCAGCTGTCATTAGATCTCTGGTTGCAGACGCCTGTGGGGAGTTTTATCTGTTCTCCAACAAAGCCTCTGATTGAATAGCGCCGCTCCTCAGAGACGAGATCAGAGGCGGTTAGTCTGCCATGTTGTTTCTGTGCCTCATTATTATGTGTAAAAGCAGAAAATCTACAGGGACAATTTGCAGCCAATTAACTGTTCAGCTATGCTTTGGTTTTTCTTTTCCTACTGAGTTTCTGATCAAATTAACAGTGTTTTGTAGAAAGCGTAATGTCATACTCATGACCAAAAATGTTTCACTTGCAGGTTGCTGCTTCAGCCTTTTGATTACAGTTATGAAAACAGGAACAAACACATTATCATAATACACTTTACACTAACATCGTGCTAACATGGCAAATTCAAGAACAATACATGATAGGAACTGTTTCCTCTGTGATGACATCAGTCATTTGTCCTTGTAGATTCCTGATACCATTTAAGGTATCAGGTATCTAAGGTATTACACTTGTCATAAATATATACTATGAGTGCACACAGTGTCCCATGTTTCCATCCTCTCTACTTTTGTTCGTCCACAGGTGTGGAGCGTAAAGTACAACAGCAACGGCTCAAAGATCATCTCGGCTGGAGACGACCGAGCCATCCACATCTACGACTGCCCCATGTGATGAAGGACATCCAGGCAGACTGCAGGAGGAGAAGATCTCCACAGCTGGAGACTCAAATCATGGAGTTGAAATTGGTCATTTGGGGAGGGAAGGGCAGGACACACGCTGTAAATGGGATGGATTGTTTTGCACTGGCCGAGTACGGTCAAATAAAAGGCTTGTTTTTGTACTTTTGGTGTGTTTTTTGAGTTTATCGGTTGATTGCTTGTCAAGCAGCTGTATGAAGAACTGAATTAGTAACAGAATGATGCATGGCATAGAACTAATAATCGAATATCAAGAGCCATTAAAACAGACAACAGGAAAAAGTAACACTGATCAAATAAAATGTATAATAAAATGAATTAAAAAATTAAAACAAATATAACAACAAATATAAATCTGTATATAAATCTTTCTACTTATATAAGCTCCAATCAGTTGCTTAATTTTTTACAACAAAACTTAATTTTTGTGTTACCTAATTTACGACCTTGTCACTTCTTGAGTTTGAGTAAAAATAATTACAACTAAAGTTTTAACCCTCATGCTGTGATTAAGTGACAAACTGTGCCCGTAGTTTTAATGTTAGCTGTTTGGGTACATTAAGAACTAAAGTTAAGGCCTAAGTTCATACCCTCCTGTGTATTCCAGTGATGCCAGAGAACATTCTGGCAAGAAGAGATTCTGGTTTGGTTTGGATGGATGTAGTTTGAGCAGCAGCCGTGATGGACATAGTATGAGCTAGAGCTCCCTCCAGTGGGGCAACAAGGGCACTGCAGCCTCACAAACATTCTTTAAAATATGTAGATCATAGGAGGGATTAACAACTGCAGTGATTCTGAATTCTTTATTATTCAAAGTCCACAAAATCTCAATGTTCAAAACACATCAAACTGCACTTTTATTTAACAATTCTTTGATACAGCAGGTAGTCTGTAGATTTAGCCGTAGCTAAACACACGACTTCATCCATAGAGGCAAAATGTTTAATTTGCTTTTCAGAAACTGGAGGAAAAGAGTTCACCATTCTTATTCACATAAACATTTTTTTTTTAATAACTGTAAATCAATGTTTGCAAAAACAGTTTATAAAAAAGGAACAGGCAGTGTCAGAGATCACTGAGAAGTGTTTTCTGGCAGTGGTTCAATAGTCAAGTCTGCGCATGGCTACGTTTATGTGCTTCTCCAGTTGTTTTTCCACACCATGACTATGAGGTTGCTGATGAACCTGAAGTGTCTGGTGAACTCTGAAGGCAACTGTGTACTTCAGTTTTCTGTGCTGGTGTGGCGCTGCTGCTTTTTACTCTCTCTGTCTTCCTCAGCTCGAACTGAACAGCAAAGCGCCCTCGCTGGAACCAAACAGTAGCAGATTTGATCCCCGGTCATCCAAACAGGATAAATAATGTACAGAATCATCGACAGTAGAAAACACTTGATTCTTTAATGTGGTCTAAAGCCTGGAACCTCAAGTGTGCACCTCTCCTGTTCATCACTGCTCTTCTGGTTTCTTCTCCTGCTGTCACCAGCTTACTCTTTGTTTTGCAGAGTCAACATGAGCATGTCTGATTGGCCCAACCAACATATGTATGCCCAACATTTACAATGAACCTGCCCTACAGACTTCACAGACTGCTGGAACATACATCACAGGACACAGCTTACAGAAAGGCGTTACCCAGGTTTCACAGAGTCCCCTAGAGATAAATACCATATTTGTTGTAACAGAATAGCAAAAATATTATAAATTTGCTTAATTTGAGCTCAATTTTCACACTTTAAAGATATACTTGCTATTTATTACTTATTACATTTAAATATCATTTGGGCCTGACAATGGTGAGCTTCTTTACATGTCAAACCTCTGTGCAGAAATTTGTTTTCACTGGAATGCACTAGGATATCAAGTTATCTTCTGCTCTTTTAAGTGCTTTCCACAAAAGAAAAAAAAGGCATTTGTTTCTCCAGATTGTGGCACATTGAAGACTGACTGCAGGTACAACATATTTTATTAAATTACATACTGTAACTGATTGCTGCTGTACGTGAAGCTCTCTCTTAAAATCTGCACCCAGATGATTCACTCAAAATGTTCACAAGCTTTAGGCTGCATCGGTGCACAGCAAGAAATAAAAACCCTGACTTGCTGAGTATCCAAATCCATTCATTAAAAAAAAACACAGGGACAATCACTGGGTGTCAGAATGTACAGTATAAGAGCTATCACCTATCCTCTAGGTAGCAAACAATCATGTTTCAGGTGTCAGATTTGATCAATATGTCAAAAGTGAATTTAGTTTTTGGTAAAAACTTTCACTGGCTGAACATTTTCACATTTTGTAGTAACAGAAATGTCCGACGTAGTAATGCCTGTAGCTCCCTGGAGTACCAAAAGACAAACATCCCCATCTGCACTCTGCTGCATCCTCCTGCCTGTATTAAAAACAACACGGATCTAAAAGGCATGTGGACACAGCTCCACAGCCGGCCAGTTACCCAGACTGGAGACAGATCTGGGTCATTGTCTCTGTTGAGTTGAAGGCTACCGCGAGGTCGTGCTGTTCTCTCTCGCCTTTCACCAGTGTCTGGTCTCTATCAGCTCGGCTCGCAGGCTCAGTCTCTTCAGAGTCTCGTATCCGACCACGATGAGCACCGACGTGGGCGTGGAGGAGATGATGCGGGCCGACAGCCCCTTGGTCATCACCCAGACGCCCTCCTCAGCCAGCAGCTGCTTGAACGTCTCGATAACAGACGACCGTCCCTCCACCTGTAACGGACAGAATACAGCATCTTGTTATCTGGACATCATGTTTATCTTGACCTGACATGATCACATCTCAACAAAAGGTCCATTTTGTTTCTTTCTAAAGATATGATCACAGCATCCACAAGAGCCACTACATGGATTTTGTGGGAGAATTGTTTGGTCAGCAGCTGTTTACAAGATCAAAATGGTTTGGTCTGCAACAGTATTTAGGCAAGTGGTACTGGTCAAAGTAACAGCCACATGAATGCCAGCACCCAACGTTTCACAACAGAACATTGGATTGTACAAAGATTATCAACATTATCCACTTCACCTGCCAGTGGTTTCATGTTGTGGCTGATCAATGGAAAGGGGCGTGTATTTACACATCAAGACGGGGAAACTTATCAAAACTACAGAATCTACAAGAGCAGCTAGGCACCAGTATCCAACACACAGAGTTTCACCAGCAAGTTAGCTGTTCAGTCAGCCACACGCTGCCCTGCAGGCAACAGTGAGATGAGATACTCTGGAGTGAACTCATTAGAAGAGTCTCTACAGAGAAAAAGAGCTGATGGGTAATTCTTTATGGCTTCATACTAAGCTTTGAGGTATGATTTGCTGTGCTCACGGTCTAATACAGGGTTAAGTGTCCTTCAAATAATGTGATAACAGCAGTTTATCAAAGGTCTTTGCACAATATCCACTCATTGAATGCATTCAACGTTAAGCGTTCTTGCAGCTCATTCAAACATGGAGCTCCCTTTCATGTCCAGGCTGTCTGAAGCAGAGCTTCAACTTGTGAATAATTTCATCACACATTAATCTACAGGATATTTTCTCAAAAGTTTTTTTTTCTTTGTCGATAAAATGTTAGACAATCCTGAAAGTTGCCTGGGGCCACAACCCAGTGATGTATGTTTTACAGCCATGAATTCTCAGTTTAAAATGAATGACAAAGAGACCAAACTGTCACATTTGAGAAGCTGAACTAGCAAATGTTGTAGCATTTCTGCAGAAAAAAATGAAGTGATTGGCGATATAGTTGCAGATTCATGTTCTGTCAGTCAGCTAATAAGTGCAACTGTTATTGCTCTGGTCAGTGTGATATATTCTCAGTTTAGCACAACCTGTGAGCCAAACCGTTACTGTCAGAAGTTTATTTATGTCTATGCAGCCAGAATCTGCAACTGCTCTTCTCCCTGTGCAGGTCCAATTAGGATTTTTCAAGAAATATGGCTGCGTCTTCAGCGTTGACAAAAACAGAGAGGCAGCATTAATTTGTGCAATATTTAAAGCTGAAAATAGACTCAAGGCTTTTATATTTTATGGCTTAATGGACACTTTGTGTTTGATTTACTATAGTAGACAGAGTCCTTTCTTATTGACGGTATGCAGGATTTGAGTGCCTTAACTGTCGAAATAAGAATTATGGTTCTTCACACACTTTTGAATAAGTTCAATTTTTTTATATATATACATTAAAAACATGTCATTCATTTCTTTAAAAAAAACTCTGCTGCACTAAAATGTACTGAACTGTGACCTCTGAACCAGGATCATACTTAACTTTTAATTTTGTGCACCAGTACACCCCCTGTTAATAACAACTTCATATTAAATGACTGAAATTCTGTATTTGGGTCTCATAGCAACAACTCAACCATCTTCATGACAACTGAGCCCATTTCATCCTAATGAAAGCCAGCAGCTTTCTGGAAGTTTTCGCTGTGTGACAAAATTTGTGGTCAAACTGCTATTTCCACATTCAAAGCTGAACCTTCAGGCTCAATAGACAAAAGCAGGTTAAAGATAGACCCACAGATGCTTCAGCCCACATTTACAAGTGTTATCAGTGACACATGTACAATCAGTTTTCATTGAATGGCAGCCATGGACACCAGAATTTCACCTCAGTAAACCTGTCTAAAGAAGGAATGTGTATGCCTTCATGTGTGACACAGTGGTGGCATTCAGTGTTTACCTGTACTCTGGCACGAACAACATCCATGGGATTGGTGATGGTGGAGGCAGTTGCTGCTGCCATTGGTCCTGCCAAGGCCTGCAGAATCAGGTGGGGGCACTCACTTGGTGCTAATAAGGACAGCTGCTCTGGTAACGCAAAGGATACAGAAACAATGTGAGGCCAAAATATTCCATTTAGGAGTACTACGCTGTTGTCACAGATTTGTTGATACGTTAAAAGCAGCAAACTCTACTGAACTGTAACAGAGATTTAGCCACACTCACAGTGCTGCCTTCTCTAGAGCTCTTTATGAGTGCTTTGTATTGTTTAACATCTTATAATGAGTGTGAGCTTGTGTCGAGCTACATAGAATCTTCAAATAGATTGGGACAGTGTATTGATTTACCTGCATAAAAATGGTAAAAAGGCCACCAGAGTGCACTGTTGGGGATGTATGTGAGCAGCGAGGCCACGTAGCCTCTGTAAAATCCCTTGAAGCCGTCTTCTGCGAATATTTGTACCGTGATGTCACGAGTTTGCCCAAAAGTCAGTCTGCGCTTAGTGGCTGCGAGCATCATTTTGGGTTTGGTCTTGAAGCGAGTCAGGTGTTCCCCTTGTCCTTGCATCATCAGGTGCTGAGACACCACGTCTATGGGCACAGTGATGGTCTGAGCCACCAGGGACGCTGCCCCTCCTGCCACCACAGACTTCACCGTGTTGCTGGGTGAGTACTGGGACACATACTTACGCACCAGTTCATAGGTGGTGATATAAGCCTGTCCTGAGATCAGGGTGAAGGTATTGACCATGAAACCACGGTAGAGGCCCCGCACTCCCTCCGCACGCAGGATCTTGCAGAAAGCATCAAAGGTGCCTGAGTAGAGCGTCTTCCCCTTCTGCACTTGGAGGCGGGTGCGGATGAGGCTGGCTGGATAGACGGTGGCCCTGGTGGTCAAGGTCATGAACACTCCCAGGGAGTAGAACTTCCTCTTGTCCAGGTCCTCCCATTCAATGATCTGGATGGCACCTTTCTGCTGCATGGTGCCGGCCTAGGCAGTGCTGCACCCCTAAAGCAGCAGATCTGCAGTCGTCAACCTTGCTGCTGTCATCATACCTGGAAGAGCCAAAACCATTTAACATCAGTGAAGTCCTGTGGTCAGATGGAAGACAATGCTGGGCTTAATCACATATTTATTTGTGTGTTCAATCAGAGCCTGGACTCCAGATGACTGTCTGACATTACGCTGACAGATTAGAGCTGAAACATTTAGCCGATTAATGGAACAACTGATTGACAGAGAGAAACTATTGCATTTTTTCCTAACATTGATTTGTTCAGTAGTTCCAGTGATTTTTACACAGAGACGGGGGAGGGAAACTACAAATATAGCAACAGACAGGAGGGTAATGACATGCAACAAACAGTACAGTCAGCCAGGAGTCAAACTGGGGACTCACTCCTGAAGGCATTGCCACCCATGTGATCTTCACCCTAAACACTTGGCTATCAGGTTGCTCCAAGAAAAGCATAATAAGACACGGAAAGCTGCAGCACATTTTTAAATTGCTTGTTTTACCAGAACCAACAGTTCAAACCCTGAACATTTAATATGCAATGACATAAAAGCGTGATATTAGCGTGAGTTTTTTGGTCTTTTTCCTGAAAATAAATGAAAAAATTTACTGCCAACAATAAATGCTCTGTCCATCCTCTGATCTCATCAAGTATAATTGTTGTCATCATATTTTCACGCGACTGTATGTTACATTTTCTGGTTTGTACATACATACAGTATAGTAACTTGTGACAAATTATCCTTAAGCTACACTGAACGCCAAATGCTCCAGATTCTGAAGGCCAGGACCTTGCCTTGTAGCTTGCTGCTGCCAGTGTGCGATTACATCTGTGGTTTACAAAGCACTTACAACACTGTCAAGCATTTCGTGACTCGTTACAATACGCAGGGTCACTGCTGTCACCTCCTCCTCTCGCTGGTTGATATGCTTACAAGATGTGTCCTTTTCATAGTTATGTACACAACTATTACATAATATTGAGGCAAAATATAGAACTGCAATTTTTCTAACAGATATTGGGGTTTGATTTGCAATTACATTTTTCTATCACATTTACGTCAATACTCATCGTGTATTAGATTTAAAACAAGATGGAGTGAGACAGCTTTAAAAGAGACACTCTAACACAAGGAGGACAGCATGCATATATAAAACCATCAACATCACAGAATACTCTGGGTGCTAACTAATGGATATCCTAAGGAACAGCCTTTGTGATTTGCTATTTGCATTGTTTCTAATTGCGCTTTTGATTTGCAATCAATGAACTCTTCATCTAGCCTCATCTGACTGTTTTAGTCACCATTTTGTTCTGTTATATACACTAAGTTTTCTTGTTTGTATAATATACATACAGTACATTGCTTTTTGAAAGGTCCTCAGTAAAGCAGACTGAACGCGAAACTGCTCCAGAGGGTAAGACGAGAACCTTGCATGGAGGCTGAATGCCATCAATATGTGATTACATTTGTGATTTGAAAAGTACTTTGGGGAAAAGACCTGTGCCCTTAGCCTGAGCATGCTGATTTACAAATGATAGATGTTCTCATTATATTTATGTTACACAATTAGTGTATGTTATGCAATTACATAATAAGAGAACATTTAAAAACATCAAGTGCCTGAACTTAGTTCACAAAATGTCTGAATAAACCCTCAGCATTCAGAGTTCTTTCAGCATTAGAATTATGGAATTATGGATGCATTTAATTCACATTCAGACAAAACTACCCTTACCTCAAACCTTTCACAGTCCTACAGAGCTGACAGACTGATCAAAGAGGGGAATAATTTTCCTTAGTAGCTAAACAAGCTCTTCCTCAAAGAATAACACACTGGATTGAGCAACACACTGTATTAAAGAGGAAGCAACATGCTACATTACACAACACACATCTTCACACAACATTAGGTCCATGCTATGTGTGAGGACATGGGGTGCAGGGGAAGTTTGACTGCACAGACTCGCCTCCTGAAGAAATGTTCAGCACAAGAGCGCGAAATAAAACCTGATTTATTCCTATTAATGTCTTTAACTACATATTAGTAATCAAGTACCGCATTAAAACCCCGCCATGTGAGTCTTCATTGTTTTTCTACAGCTGCTACACAGGAAGCACGTGCAATGTCACACTGTGTTCTCGCGCTGTTAGCTAGCTAACAACATGAGCGACACTCCGCCTCGTGAGATGTAAAACTACAGAAGTAACGTGAACATATTAATTAAACTTACCTGTCCGGACGTCATGGAGCTCAGCTTCTCCGTCTTCAGTCACTGCTGTGATAACCGAGCTGCCGTGTTAACTGTCGGGGCCTGCTGAGCCACAAGGTGGGTCATGTCTTCCGTCCATTGCTGCTGCGAACAAACACAGTGAAAGGTGAAAGGTCAGGAGCTGCGGGTTACATCAGCGTCTTCCCAAACACACTAATAAACTTCTCTCAGTAAAGAAACAATACGTGGACAGAGAACGGTTTGGTTTTCCTGGTGACCTTGCAGCTGCTGTTTGCTCAGGTAACAGTTAGTTTAATTTGACGATGTGGTGCGTTTACGGTCCCACTGTAACGTAAGAATTATAAAAACCGCCATTTAACTTAGTGTCCCCTTTGTTTTTGTGTAGCCTACACACGTTACATTGTGGAGTTACTTTAACTGTTCAGTACTACCACACTGATTGCTTACTTTGTGCATTATTATTTTTGAATTTTGCATAAGAATCATCTATGTCATTTTCAGTTACACTACAATATTATTTTATATGTATAAATGTGTAATTTTTGAGCGAGTCATTTACGACCCATTTGTCAGAGAGGTATTTTTATTCCTACAAGTAATTGTTAATGAGACCAGAGAGTTTGGAGGATGCTGCTCCAAACTCAAAGTTACAGTAAACTTTTTTATACCCGAAACAGAGGTGTAAGGATTGATTAAATTGTAAGGAAAATTTGCAAAAGTCAGAATATACTGCTCCTCAAATTAGTTCTGCATTTAAAATCCAACTTAAGCAAAAAATTCTGTCAGCAAATGATACATTAATCTGTTATAGGTTTATTATTATATTTATTTTATAACTGGTTCTTATTATTTTTGAGAAATATGTAAGAAACATCTGTATACTGTTGGATAGTTTAATCTAAGACCATGTATTATATTATATAACCTGATCATATGCCAAGCAAGTGGAATCTTAGTCACACTTCTACTAATAATTCGAACCTGACAAATAAAGTGAACCAGTGAACAGAAAGGCCTAATATGTTTTGAAATGCTTCTATTCAATAGTGTATCCACAGATAATGGCGGCAGTTTTAATTTTAAACTGTAAAAGGTCAGTTGCAATTGTTATCAAATTTTTAAGACCTCTCAAATATCAATAGTGGCTTTGGCCTTATATCAGTAGACCTGTACTAGTAATGATAGCATTCAAATAAATGTGTACAATATTTCTTTATCTACTTTAGTGGACTAAGAGTGTCTCGTAGTAAATACACTTTGTTTTATTCCATTGCTGATATCTGAAATGCAAAGACTTTTTAAAACGTACAGTGTGAGAGCTTTTACACAAACACAAGCAGTAAATGTGTAAAATGCTGCAGGCCTACAGGAGGCTGTGTTTGGAAATTAGAGCAAAACAGCAGAAACACCTGTATAAAATAACATAATGAATGTTACCCTTAATGCAATGTATTGTGGATTGTATCTCCTCCTTTTCTAAACTTTAAGAAATATAGTTTTTATAAGTCACAATACGGTTTAATCCTTTTTATCCCACAGACATAGTCCGAGGTTCCTTGAAGGCAACACGAGTACACACCCACACTGTCACATCAGGCCATTGCAAGAGTTTAAAGCCACAGTCACAGATATTATTACTATGTACTGCCATGTTTTACATGTTTCATGGACTACGTTTTGAATGATGTAGAACAATTGAGGATTGTGAGGTACTTCTGCTAAGATTTCATTACATGTGGTACCACATTTAGCAAGCCGTTAAACAACAACAGTCTGCAACACAGGCTTTTTGGATTTTGTTGATTATTTTTTCTATTCATTAATTTATTTACTTTTGTGGTTTTATTCAAGAGGTGGGTAAACATACATATGATAGCTTCAGATAAATTAAACTTCGATGACATGTAAATGAGGGACCTGTTTCCATGACAACTGAGAAAAGTGTATCAGGTGATTAAACCTGGGAGATCTGCTGGAAAGTGCCAGAAAAGCCAAATGGACTTTGAGCATTTGTTGCTTCTCTCACATATTCTTTCCAAGGAAAAGAGTGAAATTGTGTGAATTCAATGGCTCGAGAATAAGGCAGTGATTTCTTGTATGATAAACTATTATGTATTCACATGTGTCTGTTCATGATTTTAAATCATCTTCTACTAAACCTTCATCCTACCAGCTGGGGTAGCCACAGCTTTAGAGGTATATTTCTTGTCTTACCTCACTGATGCATTGTTCTGTCTTTACAATTTTTCATGACTTTGCCATTCAGTCTATTCCTAATGACTTTACATTATTGTATCCTGTTTCCATTTTAGTTAAAGCTTTTTAATAATACCAATTATTGGGGTCCTGGAGCACCCCAGAGAAAAGCATACATTTCTGCCTATGCAGATTTAATGGGTTCAGTTTGCCATGGATCCTTATTTAAAGTTTCACACACTGTAGTAATTTTGAAGGAGACAGACACAGATTGCCTCATGTGTTCTGTTGATGACCCTAAATACTGCCTTTCTTAAAATAAGATGACGTTCAAAGTCAGAAGTACAACAAATAGCTTTAGGATATATCTTTTATGATAAACCAATTGAGTGTTTATGTTCTATTATGCAAAATAGGACTAAATTAGTTTGCCATATACATGAATGACATGCTGTCAGAACATGATCAGGACATGGTGTGAGTGTGGGAGTAAAAACACAAATATAACCATTTCTGAGGCTGCAGAGAAGGAGGGCTATGTAAAGAAATAGATTTGAGGAGAATTGCTCTGTCTCTTCTGATTCTTAGTGTCTCTACGATTAGCAGTCACAAATCTAACATATATCTCTATAATATACTTTTAAATGGCATCACTGTCAAGCAGATCTCGACTGGCCGGATTTGTATTTGGTAAAAATTTTGAAGCATATCAATACAACACAAATAATGGTTACTTTAGGGCACTGAAATAATACCAGAACCACAGGATGGTAAATAGGCTTTCAAGTACTGACATGGAAATTGTGCATGGGACTGTACATGGAATAAAATTTGCATAAAATTATTTTTTTGTTGTTGTTTTGTTAAAATGAAATTAGTTATTATTTTTGCTGCAATATTTGATTGTTACAATAGTTTATTCTTGGGGACACGCAGTAGTGCCTGCATGTTTAATCTGTTGTTGGGATGTTGGGTAGATTTGTTTTTATTGTTATTTTATTACCAAACGTCGAGTGGGCGTGGCCTTAGATCCCTGTGCTCTGATTGGTCGGCCCCTTGCGCTCTGATTGGTGTTCTCCGTGCTGCCTGTGCAGTAGTGAGAACGGGTCGTGTTGATTTCAGAAGTCATCATGGCGCTCACTTCCCCAGTCAAAGGTAAAGGGATGTCTTCTGCTAACCTTCCACAGCGAGCTGTCATTCGAGCTGCCTTTCAACCTAAAACACAGGAATCGGTTAAAAAAGCCGCCCTTTCCCTAAAACGACCTTTCGTTTGCTTTTAGTGAACGTTACATGAAGTGTACCGGCGTCGCACTGTTGGAGACATAAAAGCTAACATTAGCTAGCTCGATAAAGCTCACTGTACAACTCAGAGCTGTTAAACTAGCTAACGTCGTAAACCAGTGTTGCGTTTGCTTTGCCCATAATGTCACAACTTTAACTACAATGCTCATACTTACATTTTGTGTATATTTCTTATCTCTTCAGGACGTTCACTCGGCACCACGATAAGTGCTTGGTTAGCGAGAGTGTGCGTTACGATAAGAAGCAGTGTTAGCTGCTTGAACCTTTGCTAGCGGTGTAGCTGCCTCGCTCACCTTGTCATCAGCACTCACGCGCAGATGACCTAATATATAGGGATGATCGGAGACATTATTGGCGTTTCTGCTTGGTTAATATTCGCTAAATTTGTCTTTACAGTGCGTGGTTTTACGGTTATATTATTGCGGAGTTTGTCTTTCCGCTCAGATCTGTTGAAAGCGGCTTTCAGATCTCCATTGCAATGACACTGACTGGCAAAAAGACCAAAATGATGCTTTGGTTCTAAGCTAATTTTGTATTAATTCGTCTTTAAGCTTTCTAACAATACTGTAGGATTTTCAATCAGCCATCCAGCCCGCTGCTTGATCAGAGAATACAGTTAATAATAAGGATTTATCGCCACAAGATTTCACAGTTTATCCACCAGTGTTGTTGAGTTTCGAATAGTATTTAGTGGTCTGAATACCTCCCATACTGCCTGCTTTGCTTTACCCTGATAATTTTTACTAATAGTTCAAATGTAATCATTACTGCTGGGCCTGACAAAAGCTTCTCAGTGTGGCAGGAAAATTCGAGGTTAGGTTGGTGCCACATAAAGATGTCCAGTCTTTCTGGTATATTAATGTAGAATATGCTTTTTAAAATCCTTTCTACTCATTTTTCTAATAAACATGTTTCAGTAGAGATGACCGCACAAACATAGTTCTCGTGTCAATGTTTGGCAGAGATAAAAGCTTTGTTTTAAAACTGGTTTATGTCTGCTCGGGTAAATTGAACTTAATTACAGGATTTTGTTTATTCGCCTGCTTCTCCAGCAGCAGTGATAATCTTCTTGCTGCAGTGCCACACCACTAGTGAACGTGTTTAGAGGAAATGCTGCAGATGGAGAAGATAACAAACCCCCAGTGGGTCATTCGTGTTGGTGTATTATCAGATTTGTAGGAATTTCACTGAACCAGTTTTATATGTGTGTTTACATTTAACTGTGAGGGTCTTGACTTTCATCTGAGCATCTTGAAAACATGCCTTTTTGCATGTATTCAGTAAATACACATACAGAGAATACTATATATCAAGGATTATTTTTGGGCTTGTTCAGTGTATTGTGTGCAGTTTTTGCTTCAGAAGGATCATAAAGCGTGCTGTTTTCAAAGGCAGAAACCTGAGAACTAACGTTACAGCTTGATGTCCTGTTGAGTAATACTGTGCCAAGACTCAGAAGACTACTCTGTCTACAGGGGTTCAGCATTTGCTGAGCTTAGTTTTTGAACCAGTTCTTTAACATTTAACAGCTACAACCTAATAACTACTAATAACTACTAATACTACATAGTATGTATCAATAAAAAATGTAGGCCTCCTTCCAGCTTTTTTAAGACATGGCTTAAGCTGTGTCCTTGTCTCAAGTAATTTGATTTAAGGAGGACCTCACTGGCTAAATATTTGTAACAGTAGTTGGTTTTTTGTTTATACAGTTTGACTTAATTTTTAAGTCTTGGAAAATCCCTGGCTAGTCAGTCATTAAGCAGAAATGCTGAGGCACATTTTGAGGTGACTGCATGTGGTAATTTCCCAGACTTGTAACATGCAGACTGGAATTGCAGTTTAATTCTGATAAATGTTTATTTCCCCTCTGCAGAGCACCCGTACAGCCATCTAATTGACACACTGAAAGATGGGAGGATCAAGTTCTTCAATCCACATAAATTAAATGATCCAAGATACGGTGAGTTCAGGCCCTCAGACTGGAGACTTTGTGTGTTTAAGGTCATTGTGCACTAGAAAACTGTCAACATGGTGCCTTTGTCAGTCACTTTATGTGCTCGTGTTGAATGCTGCTGTGTCCCAGAATAGCTTTATGAAAACTTATGTTCATGAGAAGTTTTAAAAACGTTTGTAAATGTACTTACTTGTAGAGTAGTTGTTCTTGAATTGGCATGTAAGCTTACATTAGCTTGGTACTTTATATTCCAAACAAATTCTCAGTGCATCACATCTGTTGATGATTAAAGGGTGTGTAACAAGGACAGTAAACAGTTAATAAAGAATTAGATTTAATTACAAATTGTTTATTTTGGGAAATTAAAGGCAGCACCTATTTTTTGTTTGCTTTCTGTAGACAAGCTGCCTCTATCCATCCGTGTCTTACTGGAGGCGGCAATTCGTAACTGCGATGGCTTTTACACAAAAGAGGAAGACGTCCAGAACATCTTGGACTGGCAGCAGCAGCAGAATAAAGCCGAGGTGCCGTTCTCTCCAGCTCGAGTCCTCCTGCAGGACTTCACGTGAGTTTCACGCTGTTTTTACATCAACACTGGTCCTCTGTGCTGTAAAACATGAGATTTAATCAGCTCCCTTTAATTAGAGAAATCAGAACAGATCTCTGAGTGGTGAGATGTGGGCAAAACAGGTGATCCATCAACAGTTAGCTTATCAGATCTTTTGTCTTCATGATTTTTCTTTGTGTTCTTTGACATAAACAAGTTATTCATATTTTAAACTATGTAAATGAAAAGCGACTGTGAGTATAATCCTATAAATCACTGAAGGAAGGTTTAATGTTTTTTCCTTTGATTTCCTTCGACAGTGGTATTCCTGCCATGGTGGACTTGGCAGCCATGAGAGACGCTGTGGCCAAACATGGTGTGGACCCAAGCCTGGTCAACCCGAAATGCCCCACAGACCTCATAGTAGACCACTCGCTACAGATTGATTATAACAAATGGTGTGTTTGCGTCTATATTTTCTTATTGCATGTTGTAATGAACTAAAGATGGACACAAGTGTGACCTCTGACAGTTGGATCTTTCATTGTTTACAGAAAGTTGACTGGTAATAAAATAATTTAGTAATTAATTCTTAAACAAGAATGTAGATCTGATTTATTAATTTTGTTAGTAATGTTTCTTTTTTACATTTTATCCACAGTGCCATACAGAATGCTCCCAACCCTGGTGGAGGGGACGGTCCAAGCCAGAGCCAGGGTCCTTCTCGCTCAGCACCCACCAGGCCTCCATCCAGAGGAGGTTCCCAGTGTGGAGGCCAGCGGGGCTCCTGTAGTAAAACTGCCTGCAGTGACTCTCCTGCCTCTCCAGGTCGACCTTCATCCTCTGTCCAGCAGATTGAGAACACACCTCTCCTCTGCCCTTTCCACCTGAAGCCTGTCTCAGAGTAAGATTTCAAGAGCAGAAGGGCTGATAATGTACATCATGACTGTCGTTTAATTCAAACAGGAGTGAAAAACAGGCCTCAAATCTGTAAACTTCTGTGGAGTGGATGTAAGCAGTTCTGCATTTGTCTCATGCTGGTTGCTTGTTAATGATGTCAGCAAAATGCAAACACTGCATTTTGTCAAATTTTCACGGACTCATGTTTGTCCTAATGTTGTGTTTTATTTTTTGGAGAAATCACATGGTAATCACTTGTTTTACCGTTTTAGAAAATAGCACATTCAGGTCAAATGAGTTGAGATATTACTACTAAATGACACAGAGTTCCTGTTTTGCGTGTTCACTGTGTATTTTTCTGTTTTCTGCAGAACTGAAACAGCTGTGAAGAATCAGGAAATGGAACTGATCAGAAACAAAGAGAGGCTTCAGTTCTTCAAGGTACCATGAAGAGCAATGTCATTTTATATTTCTGTTGTCAGACAGAATTAACAGCATTAGAATTGTAATCAGAAGAAACTGGGTTATGACTTTTGTTAATAAATGTACCTCAAAAAAGTCCTCATTTTTGGGCTGGCTCAATATAACAAGTCAAGGAAGTCTGCGTCTGTCTGCTTTAGAGACAGAACAAAACTATACATTTATCTTGAACAGGACACTCCATTAAATGTTAACATTTGTTCTTCTCTTTACCAAACAGTGGTGTTCAAAAGCATTTAAGAATGTGAATGTGGTTCCTCCGGACGTTGGCGCAGTCCACCAGGTGAATTTGGAGTATCTGTCCAGAGTGGTGCAGGTCAGCGATGGGTTCATCTACCCTGACAGCGTCGTGGGAACCGACTCTCACACCACCATGATCAACGGCCTGGGCATCATTGGCTGGGGTAAAACATTCTCAGACCAACATTTCTTAACAGTTGCTTACACTTGCTCAACCAGCCAAGTTGCTAATTATCTGTAACTTACAAATGTGATTGAGTGATTCTGCTGAGGGGAGAAACATTAAAATTCTTAAAATATCAAAAGAAAACTCACAATGTTGGGGAATTAAAAAACGGTTTGACTAAATGGTGAAAGAGATGATACTGTATGTAAGACAGATTCACTTTGTTTAAAGTGCTTCTTATTTCTTTGTGAATTCTTCTTCTTCCCTTCATCAGGTGTTGGAGGAATTGAGTCGGAAGCCGTGATGTTGGGTCAGCCAGTATCTTTGACCCTTCCTCAGGTGGTGGGCTGTAAACTGGTGGGCTCCATTAACCCTCTGACTACATCCATAGACATCGTCCTCGGCATCACAAAGGTAGTATTCCTCTACTTTCCTGAGTGTGTTGTCTTTTTGTGTGTTTAATCAAAACACACTACAACAATTAGAAGTGAAACTGAGCCTTCAATACAAGTGATATAAACATACACTATTCTTGCCTCTTAATGTTTTCCATCACTTGTTTTTCAGCACTTGCGACAAGCTGGTATCGCTGGGAAGTTTGTTGAGTTTTTTGGACCTGGTGTCTCCCAGCTATCGGCTCCTGACCGAACTACCATTGCCAACATGTGCCCAGAATACAACGCTACTGTTAGCTTCTTCCCTGTCGACCAAGTCACACTCAAGCACTTTAAAAAGACAAGTGAGTTAGCTAGGCACTACTCTATATTAAGAGTTTTGCGGTGTACAGTACAGCTTAGTAAAGCAGGCTGTGTTTCATGTCTAAATTTACTGAATATTTGCTGCTGTATCTAAGTTCAAATATTGTACTGGCAATTGCTCATTTGCAACAGAATACTATCACCAGATTTTGTAATGGTATTTTTTGCATTGTTGAATTAACATGTCATAATTCACCCTCCCAGATTTTGCCCAAGAAAAACTTGAATTGTTGGAGTCTTACATGAAGGCTGTAAAACTTTTCCGAAGTTATGAAGACACATCAGAAGACCCTGAGTACTCTGAGGTAATTTTTAAATCTGAAAAAAGAGAAGCTATCATAAACAGAAGCTGTCTTTCTTAACGGTATGTTTTACCAAATTGTTATATATACTGTATTTTATCCATTCCTATGTGTTGGGTTTTTTATTCTTTCGAATAGCTTTTATAGCCCTGAGAAGTAGTAGTGACAGTCTGAGCGACACCGTTGTGGCTGTGTTTGCAACAATTAGCCAAATGAGCAAAAGTAGAAACTATACATTTGCTTAATGAGCTGTAATAAAGCCATTATTTTTTGTACAGGTGATTAAGATCGACCTGAGCTCCATGGTTCCCCATGTGAGTGGACCCAAGAGGCCTCAGGACAGAGTGGCAGTCAGCAGCATGAAAGAAGACTTCCAAAGTTGTCTTGATGAAAAGGTAACACACCAAAAATCCATAATAAGAGTCATGCTAATGCCGAATCTTGAACTTTGTAGATCTTCAGTGTAAGTGATTTGGTTTCGGAGTTATGACATACTTCATGGAGATTCTGATGATGCTTTGCTGACATCTTTTGGTGTCTGGTATTTGAGTTCAAAGAAATATTATAAATTTTCATTTTGCATTTTCTTTGGTCTGTCTTCAGGTGGGTTTTAAAGGCTTCCACATCGCTAAGCAGAAGCAGGAGACCCGTGTTCCTTTCCTGCACGGTGGTCAGGAGTACCAGCTGGCTCATGGCTCGGTGGTCATCGCTGCTGTTATCAGCTGCACCAACAACTGCAACCCATCTGTCATGCTGACTGCAGGTAAACGACTGTGTCAGAAACACGTATCAGTGATCAAATGAATAAACTTACAACTGCACCTCCCTACATTTTATGTGTCTTCTGTTACTCACAAAACTAATATCCTGCTTTGTGATGCTTATCTTTCCTGTGTGACTTTTTTTTACTAACTACACATTTGCATTAACGTGGTGGTATTTGTAATTGGCAGGTCTTCTGGCCAAAAAGGCTGTGGAGGCTGGGCTTGTCGTCAAGCCTTACATTCGGACCAGTCTGGCTCCTGGAAGTGGCATGGTCACTCACTACCTCAATACCAGTGGAGTCCTGCCTTACTTAAGCCAGCTGGGGTAAGCATGTGTACTCAGTGACAACACACATGCACTCAAATACACCTTTAGCACCAAGGCAGTGATCTGAGATAAACTGGCACTATCTGATCTGAAGTGTTGCAACCCACACTTAAGCAGTTTATAATTGAAACAGTTTGCAAGTTTAGTCTTTTATATAGTCTTTTTTTTTTTTTTACATCACACTGTTTCTTTTATATCATGCCTTAATGCCTTTTACGTCTTATGTAAAGTAGTTTTATTGGCTTGTTGAAAGGAGAAATACAAATAAACTTGTCTTGCCTAAGGATTATAAGAATTTAATTTAAGTTTATTGTAAATGCAAGAGCAGATACTTATATCCCCCTCAGCCATAAATCCTGTTCTTCTGGATTGTGCTGACAATTTTACAAAATAAGTTTGTGCGTAAAGTCCTTTCAAAATTATTTGTAGCTACTGGCTGCTAGCCTGCAAACAGAATTGGTGATTGAGTTTCTTCATTAAAACACAAGGAATGTCTGAGCAAAAAAATATGTTAGCAGCATCTGTAGCACTGTGTGGCTCAAATGATACATTAAACTTTACCTATGTTGTAAATGTAGCCGTGACTGTTTCTTCATGCACACAGAGAAATGCATGTTTCAGTTTAGGCTTTATATTAACTTTTATGACAAGACAGTTCCACGGTGTAGTAAATATGTGGACTGAGCCTTGTCCTCTACTTCAATGACTGCAGTGTGCTCTGAAAAAGAAAAACATTGTAGAGCGTGTTTTTTTTAAATCTGCTGTCAGATACAAGGTTTGTGTGGGAACAAGCAACATAAAAGATACTAAATGACTTTCTTTTACTCAACACTGTGTTGTCCTTCATGTGGCAGGTTTGAGGTGATAGGTTACGGCTGTGCCACCTGTGTGGGGAACACAGCCCCGTTACCAGAAGCTGTTGTAGATGCAATCAAACAGGTGAGATTTTCATAATGCTGCATGAAGTTATTCCTGTGGTTCACTAATAAAACTTCTTGATCATCTCTTTGTCTTCAGGGGGACCTGGTGGCCTGCGGTGTGTTATCTGGGAACAGGCACTTTGAAGGCCGCCTGTGTGACTGCGTGCGTGCCAACTATCTGGCCTCCCCTCCCCTGGTGGTGGCTTATGCTATTGCAGGCACTGTGGGAATCGACTTTGAGAAGGAGCCTTTGGGTAAGCAAGGCAGCGTCAGGAGCTCTCTTAAGCCGTTTCTCTCAGAGCTGAGGATCATCAGGGGATTTTAGGAATTACTCTGAGTGAGCATGTCTTGTGTAGACAGGTATCATCCAGATCACAGGTGAAAACAACAGCAGTGTTGGTGGAAATATTGCAGTTGAATAGAGATTTGTAATGAAAACCTAGGCTAAAGAACAGTCCTGGTTGTTTTTCATATTCTTCTGTTTAGAACTTCTTTTAATGTTCTGTTTTTGAATCTGTCCTCTGAATTTCCACTGATTAGACACCAACATTTAAAAACTGTGAAGCAGACCTAACAGCCGGTGACAGAATCATTTGATGAGGTTTTTTTGTGATTGTAATATTGCTTCTTGTTGTTCGATCAGGTTTTACATCAGAGGGGAAGGAAGTGTATCTTCGTGATATCTGGCCGTCCAGAGAGGAGGTTCAACAGACTGAAGAGGACACAGTCATCTCCTCCATCTTTAAGGATCTCAGGGGAAGGATGGAGGTTCGGAGATTTTCACTTTCTAGCATTGTGTCTATAGAAGCCTGTTGTTTAATCAGACACGTGTGAGACTGACGACTCAAATACATTGCTGAAGTGCTTTGTGTCTAGACATGTCGTTATTCTGCTCTCTTTCTTTCATGTCTTTTGCTTTCAGTGAAGTAAAATAATGTTCCCATGTTCTCTTCCAGAAAGGGAACACATTTTGGAACAACATCGAGTGTCCTGACTCTGTAGTTTTCCCCTGGGATCACAAGTCCACATATATCCGTTCACCGTCTTTCTTCAGCAAATTGGTGAGTCTTCTGACCTTTTTCTGTACAAACTAATTGTACAGAACTCCTGTGTTTCTCTATTGAAGTAACACTGCAGCAGCAAATACATCTGGAGTTTAGCTAATAAACACATCTTCTTCCTCTAAATGTTTTTTGTCTCAGAGTAAAGAGGTGCCTGCCCCTCAGTCGATAGAAAACGCTCATGCCTTACTGTTCCTTGGGAACAAAGTGACCACGGACCACATCTCACCAGCGGGCAGCATTGCCAGGGTCAGCGCTGCTGCGAAGTACCTACTGAGCAAACGGTCAGTTTTAAGCATCAACACTCACGGAGAATCATTTTTTCTGACAACTACTGCTCACTGTAAGGTGTAGAATGGCACTAGCTGGGCATGTTCCTTAAATCTTTCAAAGAAGCGCAAGTTGCACAGCTTTGTATTCAACAAGATGCTGATGTCCGATATCCATAGGGGCTCACTGAGGGGTGACGGCAGCAGTTGAAATCTGGACACTGCTGTTGCCTGTCAGTAGAATGTTCTGCTCTCTAAATGAGAAGGTTTCAGCACATTACCTGAATAATCTGATAGAGAAAGTCATGATAAGATACGATGAGCATAGTCTTGAGAAAACGGCTGTTTTTTTGGAGATTGTGCATCCTCAACATCCTGCATCAACTTTCAGCTGGGAGATTACACATCCCATCCTCTCCTGCTTATTGGAGTATTGCAGTGTTAGCAGAGATAATCAAATGAAAAATGCATCTTATTTGAAATAACACATCTTAAATGAAAATTGAAAGATGATGTGATTGTGATGTGATGCAGTGCAGATTATTAACTTTACAAACATGTAGACATAATGAACACAATAAACAGACATGAGAGCCTTGGCAGCTCTTGAAATAGATGAGGACAAACATAGTGACAACACGTAACAAAGATGAAACTGTTTTCCACTGAAAACAGTTTGTGTATCATGGCACAAATTCAAATGTATTTACATTCCTTTTTGAATAATTGGCCTCAGGCTGACACCGCGGGAGTTCAACTCGTACGGCGCTCGCAGAGGGAATGACGCAGTGATGACCAGAGGCACGTTTGCCAGCATCAAGCTCCAGAATCGATTCATCGGCAAACCAGGCCCAAAGACTTTGCACATTCCTTCAAACCAGACAGTAAGTAGAAAGTTCATCAGACCAGTGACTGATGCTTTCTCACCTGTGTGAAAGAATCTGAGTTGTTTTTGTTTGTCCGACAGCTGCAGCTGCCAGTCGTAGTGTGGATGACTATTGGTTAGCTAGGTGTTACATTCTTACTGGGCTTGTAAAGCTGGGAGGCAAACTAGATGTGGAGTGGCTTGAGGAATGACAGAAGTAGACGACTTCATGTCTTAGCTTTTATTTTACACCTCCAAGTTTATTACAACCACAAAACACAATAAAAATGCATTGTCACCATATGAAACCTTTAACAATGTGTTGTTTCTGCCATGTCAGACCTACTGCTGATAACTTCCTCTCTTTTTTTGTGTCCGATTAGCTGGATGTCTTTGAGGCAGCTGATCGCTATCAGAGAGACGGTATTCCCCTCATCATCTTGGCAGGCAAAGACTACGGCTCTGGAAACTCCAGGGACTGGGTAGCCAAAGGACCATACCTGCTGGTAAACCACCACACAGTTTGCTCTGGACAAGCAACAAGTTACACTTCTCACTTTGATTATTTCGGCACATTTACAATAGAGGGTATCCATTTTCATTGTAACTAACTTTTTAACAAATGCTTTTTAAAACCTAACACGTATTTTTTCTTACAATAGAATATTATTTGAGGCTTTCTGAGAGATTGTGGAATATGGAAATGAGCACAAGATCACTTCACTTGTAGCACAGTAGCATATTCAGTGAGGATCAGTTACTCCCTCGCTTGTTTTGGCCATTCTTCAGCTTCTGTCTGGTTGCAGGGGGTGCGTGCAGTCATCGCTGAGAGCTTTGAGAAGCTGCACAAGAGCCAGCTGGTGGGAATGGGCATCATGCCGCTTCAGTTTCTGTCCGGCCAGAACGCCGACTCACTGGAGCTCAGTGGGAAGGAGAAATTCAGCATCATCCTGCCAGAGAGCCTGAGTCCGAGGCAGCAGCTCACTGTCAAGGTAGGCAACGCTGCAGACAGCACTGAGCTGGGATGTAGCATCACATGTAGCTTCTTCTCTTTTTTTTTTAGATGTAAATTACCCTCAATCCAGTGCAGTTGTCAATGATTATTTGGGTTAATGTAGGATTTGTTTCTGTGTTCTCTTGCAGACCAGCCAAGGAAAGTCCTTTGATGTCACCGCTCTGTTTGACACTGAGATGGACGTTCTCTTTTTCCAACACGGAGGGCTTCTCAGATATGTTGCCCGGACTTTGCTCTGAAACAGCCTGCAGCCTGATCCCCAACCCACTGAATGTGCAGTAGGTCCATGAACAGCAGCCCCTCTTCATTTAGTGTTCTCCAGCATGGACAATAAAGGCTCCTAGAAGCAACATGACAGCCGATGTTTTGTCCGTTTGAGCTGGATTAGTGTCTCCAGACTTTTGAAACATCAGTTCAAAGACCTGTACCCGAGCTGCTTCTAAATCACTACACATGACTATTTCTACATTGGCGACAGCGGTCCTCACAAGAACATGGAAACAAACGCAAGAAGAAATGGTGACATTCACTCAGTGAGAAGATTGGATCTTAGACAACCTTTGAACGTAGTTTTTCGTGTTTAGTTGTTGGCATACTGAGAGGACCTTATTGTTATCGTGGAAGTGAGCCAACAGGACAGTGATCCTGCTTCTGTTGTCATTTAACTCACAAAACAATCCTGCCTAGAAGGGCTGAGATGGTGCGAGGTACGATGGCGTGATTATGTTGTTTTTTAGGGTACAGTACAGCCAGTTTTTTCCACCATTCAAGTCAAATATTGTGAATTGCAGAAATTTGCAGAATTGATGTCAGCCCCCAGTATTTCTTATTGGGGCCAAACGATCTGATGTAAATTAAAGCGCTGTTAATATTTCTTTCATCAAACCTTTTTGCAGAAAGTACACCTGCTTCCTAATACAGTCACTTATTATTGTGGAAAATGTAAATTTCTTTTATTTGCTGTCACTGGTTAGCTCCCTACATAAAGATGGCTCCTACTACGACTGACAATCCTCTGCATCACATTAAAGGTCAAGTGAAACAGTTTTTCAGCATTTAGTGGTTAGCTGTTTCCACTGTTGGTGCTAAGCTAATCTACTGCTGGCCGTAGCTTCAGTCTTAATGTGCACACCATGGGTATCGATTTTCTCATCTAATTCTCAGCAAGAAAGGGAATAATTGTATTTCCCGCTGTCACAATAGTCCATTAAGAGACTTGCTTTAACAACTGGTTTTATTTTTTGACACCTTACTGAGATTCGGCACAGAGCGATAGACTTCAAGTGTAATTGTAGCGCTTTGTCTCTTTTTCATGCCACTGTGTGATGTGTCATTGGATGAGATCAGCTCTGTCAGACTTGTTAAATGTTGCTAAAGCTCCTTGCATGAGGAGATTGTCAGTCCATCATACTGAGAACTGACTGATAATCAGTGCTTTATCATTATCAGCTACGTTGCGTTTTGCAGATTTAACGTGAAAGGACACCAGCCCTGCCTATAAAACATCACAAGCTCCACGTGTTGAGGTCCTGGACTTGTTATTACTTCGTCCTGCTTCTTTCTGTCGGCTCTGTGTGGTTTAATATCTGTGCACGTTGGAGCAACTCTGACTCAGTAAAGAGTATTTTGGTAGATAACGTCACATTCTGAAGTCATCCATCCAGTGTAATATTATCTACAATTTGGACTGGAGCCTTTATGCATTCATGTTTTAGAGAGAGCATGACGTTTTGCTGGCTGTGTCTATGATAACTTCTTGATTCATACCTACAGTTGTGTGTAAGATGTCAAAACCATTAACTGCCTGCAACTTTTGCAAAACCGTCCTTCATTTTAAGACTTAGCAAAATGGTGTTTTGCTTTGACTGACTGCCAAAACGAGCTGAAACAAGTAGCGAGCATGTGATGTTCTTTGTTCTTTGGGTGCCTCATACAAACACCGGTCTCTCACACGGCTTCATATTCCAGGACACGTCTGGTTTTTAGTTCCTCAGCAAGGCCAGCTGCCTGCTTTTACAGGTTTGCCTTCTTAGTTTGAGCAGGTTGTTACTATTTGTCAGTGATAGCAGGATGAAGCGTACAGCAGTGTCATGTGTGGCAATAACTGCTGCTTCTAGTATTTCACTTTAGGGAGGCAACGTATGCAAACCCGAGTGTATCGCTGCACACATGAGAGGGTGTCTGTATGTGAATCGTATTGTAAATAGTTTTTAATAAATGGTAAAGCAAAGCTGGTGCTGTAGTAGTCTGTGAGGACGGCTCTGTTCACTGACTTCAGACATTTAGGTCAAGTCACGGAGTGAGAAAATAACCCTGCTCACGTCATCAAGGGTTTTCTGGTACGTACGAGTCGAACAAAATGAAAAATGCTCAGAGGTTGTAAAATGGAAAGTCACAATTTTTACATATACAAGCTACTTGAAGTCAGAATGTGGACACATATGGAAGATTAAATGACACGTTTAATATGTTTGTGATGAATTCCAAAACTGCCCCAGCTAACCAAAAAGGTTTATTTCTGTAGGGGAAGATAAGTAAGTTGATTAATAGTAATAATATCTTCGATTTGATCAGTGAAGATTTCAGTAAAAATGTGTGCTGAGCAGAGCACTTGAAAAGATTTTAAATATATTTGGCCTTTTGCGTTGTCATTTCTTGTTACTTATTAACCAACATATATACAGATACCAGTTGATTTGTAATAATCACATATTTGCTAACATATTTCCCAATCGCCTTTTGATTAGAGTGTAATTTTACATTTGGGATCAGAACATCTAATCTGTGAACTTTATTGACCTCTGTCACCAGCATGAACTTCAAAGACGGCAAAAGCAGTTAAGTCTTAAAAACGTGTTTATCTAAGTTTTTAGATTTCATACATATATAATTAACTGCACTAGATATTATAACCCATCTCCAAGTGTATTAATTATTAAACGCAGAGGATCCGAATAAAACTTGTAAATCACTGTTATGCTCACTGATATACACCGATCAGCCACAACATTCTGACCACTGACAGGTGAAGTGAATAACATTGATCATATTGCTACTATGTGGTGTTCTGATGGAAAACCTTGGATTTTAACATCCATGTTGATCAGACTTAGACACCCAAATAAATATTGTCCCAGAACAAACACACTCCCTCACGCAAATGGAAATCCCAAATGTCACTGGCGCACAAACACATTGAGGAACATGACAGTGGTCCAACATGTTGATTTGACCTCCAGACTTCCTACACCCCATTCTGATCAAGCATCAACAGGATGCAGTGGAACAAGTTTGACTGACAGAGGTCCCACTGCACAAGCCAGAGTACCCAAAGGATCCAGTGCCAACATCCTGGTTCCAGACCCCACAGCAGTTTTGAGCCACAATATTAGGCAGGTGGTCATAATGTTATGTCTAATCGGTGTACAACTATCAGCCACAACATTAAAACCACTCAGAGGTGATGTGATTTTGTTATAATGCAAAGTTCTGCTGGAAAACTTTGGGTCATCTATTGGTGTGGATCTTACTTTGAGACTTACTTCCAACCTAAATGTTGCTCCCGACTAAGCAAACCCCGTAATGCTGGGGGACAATGCACCCTGTGATGATGTAAAACCTCTGTATGACTGGCTCAAGAACGGCCAAGAACAGTGGCTGTTGAACAAGCTCCCTACTCAACAGCAACATTTATCACTTTTCTTATATTTAAAAGCTGTAACTGTTTCATGTGCGCAATGTGAAATTGGGGGGGGGGGGGTAACAAAGAAGACACTTCAGTCAGACGTTCTTTACGAAATTTCCAAGTGTAAACAGTGCAACTTTTATTGATTTGTTTTAAAAGAATTTTCTATGACACAGTGCATGTTGCCGACATTGCTCTGCACATTAACAAGTGAAAGTACACGAGGCCACACTAACAACCAGTTTTAAATGAGTGATGTCGAAACAGCAGTTTAAATCGAGCATGTGTCTAACTGGCAAAAAAAAAAAAAAAAAAAACAGTGCAAAGAAATGTCTGCAAGTTAAATGATGTGTTAGTGAGAACAGAAGTTACAGTGTAACGTCATCGCTGCACGGCTTTAGTTCGTGTGTGTGCAAACGTGAAATTAAAGCTGTAATCAGAAGGATGGCAGCCCTGCCACGTAAAGATGCGACGCGGCTTTGTTACCGTTTCATGTTAAACTGCAGGCTGAGGCTTGAAGGAAGAAGTGGGTTCACTACATCAGTATGTTCACTATATGGCATTAATCTCATGTCTACATCATCAGTCAAGCTCTGATGACATCATGATGGCTTTTAAAGGACCATTCCAATGTTGTTGCCCATTTACTAAAAATCCCAGTCAGTCTTGTTTCATGCTGAAATGACTAGCAGCATCTGAATTACTTGATCATTGAAGTCATTCATCAAGTAAAAAAGGCAAACGTTCAGTGGTTCCACATCTGCTTCTTTTCTGTTTTGTGTCGTAGATTAAAGGAACCACGTGGGTATTTTATGTGAACAGTTGTGTTTACATTCACCTTTTTGCATCTCCTTCCTCATGAACATTCACAAAATTCTTCAAACAACTTGAAGCCAATGTTTCTATCCAAAATCATTCCCTAAGCTGCACTACATTTTAAAGTCTGCCATTATATTTGTCTGAATTCTGAATGTGTACATTTTCCCAAAAAACCTGCCATGAATCAAAAAACTCCAACATGTTGGCTACTTTATGCTAATAATCCTACCATGCAATGCTTAGCGTCTTACAGATTCAAAAATTAGGCAGCTTAGCACGTGTTAGCAATGATGTCAGAGTAAACTAACCCACCCTTGCCCTGTAGCACCACTGACAGTAAATAAAACAAAGGGTACCTTTAAATATTTGTTGCTTCTGGACAAAACAAACAAAACTACACCTGGGGAATAATCCATCAGTAACTGTTAGTTGCAGCTTTATTATTCTTTCACATCACTACTGACCATACCACACAGTCAGCTTTCATCTCGTGATGACAGCATCAAACTACTTGCTGAGACTTGAAACTTGCTTGCGTTGGCTAATTCATACAGTAGACATGTCAGCATTTACTGTGTTTTTCTCAAAGTTAGTCATTGTTACTTGGCAATGCCTTATTAAATGTTAACTGACACTTACTATACAGCATTGCCACACAGCAATGACACAACCTTGACATAAACAGACTCAGACATGATGTCCACTGAGAGGATTATCTGTTTCAAGTCTCTGCAGGTGGATTTTCATTTCCATACATGGCTGACTGCAAAAACAAACAGCACAGTTCATTTGTAGTAAATGGGCTTAAAACACTACCATGGTTCTCAAACTTCCGTGTTGACATGATGTTGCTATGGCTGCTGTAGAAGAGTTAACAGGCCTCTGCACCGCTCACAAGTGTCTACAACTTTCTCCCAAACTGGTGTCTGGAGACAAAACACCATTTTGATTTAGAAGGCACAGACTTAAAGTTTGCACAATGACTGAAATCAATTTGAAAACATTAAACCCACAACCTTGACCTCCAACACAATCCTTGACCTTAGTGGTAGCCCTGCTATGTGAATGCCTCTCATCACCCTGCACCCCTCCCCTCAGTATCAGAGGACTTTATATGTGAAAGAAAAAACAACATGGCTGGTAACTTAAGTGGAAGTGCTCATAAATCTTACTTTTTTAAACTGTTATTTAATCCCTTTGAGTCAGTAATAAGAAGAAACAGAGTGAGACTCTTGGCCACTTTCTTCATCTGGGTCCCCAGAATTTTTTGATGAGAGAGCAGCCGCTCTGTAAACAATTAACCACTGCTGATGTGAAGGAGCTCCTGATCACACGAGGGAGAAAATCCTGAGAACAACGGACTCGGTTCATTTCCCTTCTCTTGTGGAAATTAATGGAATCATTCATCTGCACTTTTTCTCTTATCGTTTGTCCATATCTTTGTATATGCAAACTCTTTTCATCTAATAAGAAAATATTTGTGGAAGGTTAAATGAAAATATACAATTATTAATACAATAGAATACAGAGCTATATGTTAAAGGTGATTAAAAAAACAGATTGATTGTATCTCCCTTTACAATGCACGCATTTTCCTTGGTTTTAAAGGCAAAAGAGGTAAAGTGTATAAGAAAAAGGCAGCCTGTTTTGTCGTCCAGAAGGCTGGTGCTCGAGGATTAGGCGATTGCTTTTGCTTCAGGTAAGAAAGCCTCCCAGTACTTTGTCAGCTAGAGAAAAAACAAGAGACAACTGTGTGAGGTTCACCGTCATAATACCAGGAGACAACTGCTTAATATTTGAATGTCTGTGCAGCCTTTGTAGTTCTGAGTCACTTTGTCAACACAGAGGAATTTAACTGACATCTGAATGAGATAAACATAAAGCATTTCTAAATGTCTATGAGAGCAGAAGTATCTGCTGAGTTTTGCCAGTTTTACATAATAAAAATGTGACCTTCCTCTACTGTTGGTTGGAAAAACAAGCAATTTGAGAACGCAACTTTGGGCTCCTGACACTTTGAAAGAGATTTTTTTGGATATTTTATTTACTGCTTAACAATTTAACCAGCGTATTGACAGATTAATCGATAATGAATGCAGCCCATTGGTTACAATACTCGCAACACTATCTGCAGTACATGTAGCAGAGTACATATTACAGCTGAGCAGATGGCAGTGGAGATTTAAGCAGTGTAAGGTGCTAACTAGTGTGTGAAACACATTGACGTAAAGTTCATAAAAAACAGCCCATTGCTTTTCTGTCTCAACATACCTCCAACATGCACATCAAGAATAGACCGACATGTTAATATTGAAATTTTCTTCTTCATAATGATCAGTACTGACCCTAAAAATCCAGTACTGGTCGGGCTATAGTCACTTTAAAATGACATTTTTTCATTTAAAAGTGGTTTTATTGTTAGAAATGTAAATTGTGCCACTGCTCATTAAATCTTTCTGGATAAAATCATCTTTACCAATATCACAATTATTCTTCGTGCACCTTCCACTGGCTTGACAAGAAGTAAATTTGATTGTGGCATTAAGTCCTCATGTTTGCCGAGAGAGACACTCACCTGTTGCTGAGACTGAAGCAGAGACTCCAGGTACTTGATTATCTGTTTTTTGAAATTCTTGGTCTTCTCTTTCTGTTGGGGAGAATTAAAAAAAATGGGTGTATCACTTTCAACATTTTCAGCTGTTCAGTGTCTGAAGTGGAGGCAACAAGGACAAACACTGGTACCTCAAAGCGGACGACTTCCTTGCGCACAGTCGCAGAAACTCTTTCAAAGTCTCTCTCGTACTGCGTCACTTTGGCCTCCCACTGTTCTCAAGGGGAAAAGAAAAGATCACAGTGGAGTCTCAATCTAACAACTATATTTAGTCACATTTTCACATAACACATACTATTGTTCATAGAAAAACCCATTGGGGTGATTAAAATTAAGCTCTCCATTACAAGTGATAACAGGAAGAGAAAATCAAAGTTACTCAAACATTGTTCCCAATCTTGAAAAGACCACGTCAAACTCTGCAGCTAAAAGGCCTCGTCTGAGTTATTTTCACCGTGTTGTTTTTGGCCTGTGTCGTACCTCAGCGATCTCCTCTTTGGCCAGCTGCAGCTTGTCCGGCTTGTTGGCCCACAGCAGTTTGGCCTCAGTCTCCCTCTTCTTCTGCAGCATGGCCTGAGCATCCTGCCAGCGCTGCCACACCTTCATCCGGTGATCAAACGACCCCTGCAGGGTGCAAACGCACAGAGAATCATTCATGTCTATATTTGGCTCCTTGCTTAATAACCTTTTGGAAAACAACTTTCCCTGTGAATGTCATTCTCCTTCTGTATTAATGGAACCTTTCTGTATTTAAACTACGTGAGAGTTAAAGAGCTCTGACGTGAGTAACTGGCTCAGCAAATATTCTCAGTACCCTCACGGCTCCCAGCAGACGGATGTAATCTGCGATCATTTCTGCAAAGCTGAAGGTGTCGTTTGCAGCTTGGTCCTGGTGTAACTGCTCCATCTTGTCCTCCACCTCGGCCAGCTGGGAGAGGGCTCGGGAAAGAGCGGTGTTGTCTTCTGCGCTGCCCAGCATGGCTGCACTTTTGGCAAAGCTTGCTGTGTTCAGTGACAACTCTAGAGAAGGAGGAGTGAGCCATGAGTTTATTTGTCAAAATATAAGGGATCAATGTATTTGCTAGCATGGGTCTGAGGGGAAAAAGGCTGAACTACTGTGTACTTTATTCCTGATGAACTTTTTACTTATAGGTGTGATCCTTTGTGAGGACATAGCTAAGGGAAAGATGCATCATGAGCATTAAATCCACAATGAGCAAGATTTTTGGAAATCTCTACATTTGGCACCCCTAAGTGGCCACATCAAGAACAACGATGTGGCTCAATTAAACTGACACCATGTTCCTGTTTTTTGCAAAATAAAAGATCAGCTATCAGAGCAACATTTAAACTGCAATCACAAAATTCAGAAATCTGAATCTACACATCAAAGGTGAAGAAAGCATCCAAATAATGAATGACACTGAAGTGTAGGAATGTCGCTTCATAGTTGGAAAGAGGACAACTTGCCTTTCCTGTGGACAACCAGAGATTCGACCAGTGCGTGGAGCTTCCTGAACTGCTGGTCTGCAGATTCGACCTCCTGCAGCTTCTCTTCAAACCACTGAAATAAAAAATGCTGTTAGTATGAGGCCAGCATCACGGTCTGGTGGTGAGAGAAGTATTCAGATCCTTTATTTATGTGAAAGTACCAGTACAGCAATGTGAAAATACTCCATTACAAGTTCTGAGTGAAAATTCCTACTTAAGTGAAAGTCAATAAATATTAGCATCTAAGTGTAGTTAAAGTACAAAGTAGAAGCAGTTCAGCAGCATGTTACTGTTGTTGTTGCTGCAGGCGGAGCTTGTTCAGATTACTTTAGACAAATGTTCACATTCAGGAAAAACAGATAAATCTGAGTGGTCACATTGCTAAAGAAAAAAACAAGTTCTGGTCCATGAATCTGTTTTCAGTTTTTGGATTTTTTCCTCCTATCTTAGATTTTTGGTGAGATACTGGAACATTTACTGAAATAAAACTCTGTTGTGTCTAAAGCCAAAAATCCCTATTTGGTGTTTTGATAAGAACTCAGACATCTGAAATGTGACCTCCAAATGCAAACTGCTTTTTGCAAAATATCAGAAGCCAAAAAGGATAAAAGAAAAACCTCAGGTTGAGTCTTGTGCATGTGTGCATTTTAAAAGCTTCTTATATTATCCATTGTGTCTTCTGTAAAGTAGTGGACTGGAAGGATAAAGTAGCATAACATGTAAAGAACAAGTACCTTAGTACAGTATTTAAGCAAATCTACTTTCCACCACTGTTAACATCTGTACGTGTTTTTAAATCTTAATTTGAAATCCTTTAACATATTAATTTCTTAGTTAGATTTCAATATTTCTGCCAGTCTCTTGTGCTAATAAAGACTGGCTTCTGTGACATCAACAGCACCATTACTGAAGATAAATCCCACCACTATAGATATCCATACTATGTTTTGGTACTGTGCTGTTTCAAGCCTCTTCCTGAATGTGCCACCAGCCTTTAGCTGGAAGTCTGTACTCATGTTTTATTCAATGAGAATTTGTGCTTTAGAGTAAATCAGGGAGATTTCCTCATTACAGAAATGACCTGGTGCATCAGAGCTTCCCTGGAAATGAAAACACTGTGAACAGCCGGAGTGTGTGTTTACAGCTGAACTCACCACGTCTGACTCATTCATCTTGATGGTCATTTTACTGACAGCATCTGTTGCTTTGTTGATCATTTTAAGAAAGCCGGCACCGCTCAGAGCCTGGGTGCTCACTGCTC
Source organism: Dascyllus trimaculatus (assembly GCA_024666655.1). Lineage (NCBI taxonomy): Eukaryota > Metazoa > Chordata > Actinopteri > Pomacentridae > Dascyllus > Dascyllus trimaculatus. Next base: position 28,183,590 of record CM045448.1, read on the forward strand.
TGGGCAACTGAAGAGACACCACATGTTACAAACCAGCTGTAGGCAGATTGCACTCAAAAATATAATGAAACTTCAGATACAAAAAGGGATGAGGGAGAGGCAAACAGCAGAGGAATTATGCGTCTTTCTAAATGTGCTCCCTCAATTTGAACATAATTTCTAAATTCAATAAAGATAATTTAATGAGGAAATGACTTTGTGCTGTGTATGGTATTAAGCAGAAGAGTCACAGTGACCCAGGCGTAAACTGAAATAAATGTGGCATACTTCCTCCCTCTCCAGAAACTCTCTGACGTCAGGATCTTGGATAAGCGAAGGGTGAGTTACCACCCTCTGCAGATACCTGTTCAATGAGAAAACACAAAAAAAAGCCTCAGTTTCCTGCATTATATAGATACAGCGACATCATAACAGCTTTATAATATAGAGCGCCGACCATCAGTTTATTTTTCACAAGCAAACAAGTGTGTTTTCTGTAACTGAATCGTCATAATGCAGCTCTCATTTCATCTTTCTCACCTTTCCAAAGCACCTCTCCTTCTCTCAACAAAGTCTGCAGATGAAGAATCTTCTTTTCCCACCTTCACCTTTGTCATCCCTGTGCAACACAACGTTGATTCTCTTAGCTGACAGAGATTAGACTCCAGGTTACAAATGGCATAAACAACAAGGAAGAAAAGGAGAGCCAGTCAGCCTACCCAGGATGCTCTTCTCTGGTGGTGGAGGCACGATCAATCCATTTGGTCCATGCTTTTCCGAAAGCTTCTCGTAGAGGCCGAGGAAGTCGCTGAAGCGTCGCCTCACTGTAAATGTCTTGTTGCGGAACATGGGCAGTGTTGTCTGAAATACAGAAAATACTGTTTTTCATTTTAGGTTTTGGAGTAAAAAATAGTGACATAATTGTATTTGCCTACAGTAGCAGGCTTATGTTTAGTGAATTACTGCTATAAAATTGTGATGTAATCCACGTTTGCCCAGCGTATGGGCGTTTCTCCTACAATGTGCTGACTAGTACTTCCTCTCCTGGCTCACTGTTACCATACATCTGATGAGTAACTGCACTGACTTCCTTGGGATTACAGATGGAGAATTGCAGATGAAGCAAAATGATTTATGCTGACAAAAGTTTACCTGTGTGGACACTTTGTAGGCCATGTAAGCATTCATACCATCCCCTAAGGAAAAAAAAAACAAAGAAAAGAACAATACTCAAAAAAAGGAACAAACTGATATAAATATTTCCAAAACTTAGTTACTTCAGTACTTTATCACTGTTCTCCCATTCCTTCTGTTTTTTCAGACTTGTGAACAAAGTACTGAGATAACCTTTGTTTTCTTGATGTTTATGATGCACAAAGCAGTTTGTAGCCTCACTGCAATAAATTAAACAAACTCGAAAACACGATGTATTTAAAACTGAACATTCATTTGGTAAGAAAAATACTAAACCTCACCTATTTTTTCAGGGTCTTTGACAGAAACAACGATCTCAAACTTGTCTTCCAGCTCTGCTTCTTCCTCTTCTTCCAACTGAAACAAATATCAAACAGAAAGTGACAAGGTGCACTTCTGTTGATCGCTCATTTTCTTACAGCAGAAATATGAAAAATAACTCCCAAGTCCTTCAGGAGGTGGGGTGTCAAACTGGTTAAAGAGTGGCGGAAAACAACCTTGTCTTTCCCTCAGTGGCTCAAATTTGTAATGTCTTGGGGGGATAAAATGATGTGCAGGAATAGCAAGTCTTCTAATGCTACACATTGCAGTCACACTTGGAATTTCAATCTGCGTTCACATACCTCTTCCAGGGCAGCAGACTGTGGCTTGGCCTGGCTGGCAGCTGCTGACAAGGAGGTGGGGGCGGAAGCAGACGGTTTGGCCGTCACTTCGCTCTTTCTCTCGGTCCGCGGACTGTCGAGAGAAAGCTCCACTGTGGCTTCTGTTTTACGTAGGGCAGAAAAAAACAGACAAGGTCATAACATGCTGCAGTAAATGGAAATGTGTAGAGAGGCTAATTATTTACTTTATACAGTGGGCTGACTTTAATAAAACATGAGGTTTTATTAGCCCTGTTACACATCTACAATTATTCTGCATGGCTCACGGGCAGCTGTACTTACTTCTGTGTGGGTCACAGGAGTAAAATATTCCATGTATGTTAATCTGGGAGGAACACAAACTGAAGGTTTAACTGGAAAGCAAAAGCAGTTTCTCTCGTTCCTCAACTGAACCATACAGGAGTTTCCAAATTGACCATTTCTTCAAATTATTCCTCTTTTTCACATATCACTTATGGAAACTCATGCTTTCATCTCAGACCAGTATCCTGTACACACATGTGAGTTTAAAACCATCCAGTCAAACTGAAACTAAGAACAACTGAGAGTTAGAGGCTAAACATGAAGATATCCAATCTGACTGATTCTATCTTTGGGATACTACAAACTATAACCTGATTAGAGATAATATAAAAATGAATTCTTGACCCGAACCTGGAGTGAAGTAACAGGTCAAATACTCTGGAAAGAGGTAGTAAGTGAGCCTTTGGTTTCAAATGTCACACCACAAACAATATACAGATAATGTAAAAAAAGAATAAAAATGCAGCACACACCAGAAAATAAATCCTCCTCCTGCTCAGAGTGGACTCCATTGGTCTTGGAGTTGACAGTGCTAGTGTTGCTGACGCTGGGCGCTGTAGTAATGGCTTCCTCAGTGAAGATATCTGCAGGTTCTGCAGGACTGCTGTCTTGCAGAGGTCCCCCGGCAGAAACAGCAGCAATAGCAGCAGCAGCAGGAGCAGCAGCAGCAGCAACTTTGGTGGTGACAGTCTTCTCCTTCTGCTCTTTACTGACTGTTTTCTTTGAGATGGCACCCAGTGGCTCACCGAACAGATCCTCATCCGGTTCACCGAAAAGACTTTTCTGTGGCAGCTTGGCAGATTTAGTCTGCCGTGGTTCTGCAAATAAGTCGCTACCCTCATCTTCGAACAGGTCGAGTGTTGCCCCGCTCGGTTTTTTGGCATCAGCAGCAGGCGCAGGTGAAGCATCACTGAGGAGGTCAACCAACGGGTCGGTGATTTTGTCACTGACAGGTGGTTGCGTATCGCTAGCTAGCAGATCACCACCGAGGTCGATTATTGGAGCAGAAGTTTCTTGTGCTTCCTCCTCAGCATCGCTTCCTGTTTTTCCATCAACAGGTGAATCTGTAACACCACTAGTAACTTCACTTTTATCCGCTGCTGCTTCAACAGTAACATCCGCCACCACCACTTCCTCTCTCTGTGCCTCAGTTTCACTTCCCAATATGTCAACAAAGTCATCTGAGGGTTCATCTAAAGGAATTTCAGCAACGGGACTTTCAGTTGTGATGCTTACGTTGTTTGTCAGGTCGACAAAATCATCCGAAGGTTCACTCACGACCTCGCTCGCTGGTTTGTCTTCTGTTTGGCTGCTGATGGGCTCGATCAAAGGATCATTCATGATGTCACTGGGAGGCTTCATTAAAACATCATTGGGTTGACTGGCCGGTTCCAGCAGGGTGTCCATTTCGTTCAGTGGAGGGTTGCTCTGGAAACAAAGGGGATTATAATTATAAATATTATTATTATTTAGTTGTTCCCAAGTTGCACCATAAACATGGATCTGAGAACAACAATGAAACAATATCAAGCTGCCCATTCTTAAACTAATCCTGCAACACATTCTTCGCCTCGTCTTAAGGCTTCCTGCAGAATCATCAACCTTAAATGTAGTCAAATGCATTGTGATTCTGAGAGGCTTTGATCACTTGTTGCTGGACACTAGCAGCATGATTTTAGGGGAAAAATCATGAACTGGTTCTATAAGTGGTGAGAGTGGCTGACTGTTTAATGTTACTGCAGACCTACAAGTGAGCAGCCTAATGTTTGCCTTTGTACTGTATTCTTGAAGTTGATTCTGAACTGAACCTGTAGATGACACCATCGCAAGTGGCACTTTCTGTGGGAAATGCTGGCACAAAACATATAATGTTAATGTTGTAGCGGCATACTGAAACAACCGTCATCAATTCAGTGAGAACCGAAAGCAGGAAGAAGGCCTAAGGGTGATGACTATAGCTACCCATACATTTTTTACTGAAGTAGATTTGTAGATATGAATGCAACAGACCAAGAAGAGCTTTCAAATAAGAACACGCTAATACCCGAGTCATCGGGTGGACAAGGCAGACCATCTAACTCAGACTTATAATAGGCAGTGGTGTGTCACTGATTACTGAAACAGTCATTTAATACTGAGAAGAAAAGAGCTTGTAACGGGAGAAAAGCAAAAACAAGCTGAAACATGTATCATGTTTCAGAAATAGCTTTATCAGAGGAGTGTTCACAAAGAATGGACTGATAATGGATTTGCACTTAGTTGCCATTTGATTAAGCGGGCCGAGCTAACACTAATGCAACAGACACCCTCTGCTTTTTAATGGTTGCACTGTAAAGTTCTTGTTGAAACTTTTTAGAGTGGTGTTTAATAAACTCAGTGAGTTATATAGATGTTAGTGTTGTTAAGTTGTATTATGTACAGGGCTTATGTTCACTCAGAGTTGATCATCTTCTTGATTTTAATTGATTAGCTGTTTTGTCAGGAAAAGGAGAAAAATGTTGATTAGTGAGTCCCAAAACCCAAGGTGACAGCCCAAAAATATTTAGTTTACTGTCATAGAGGAAAGAAACCAGAAAATATTCACATTTAAGAAACAGGAATGAGAGAATTTAGACTTTTTTTAAACTTAAAATATCATCAAATTGTTGCAAGTCCATACAAGACACATCTATAGTGATATATAGGAGTTGCACACATATCAGAGCTGATAAGATTAGTCCATTATTGATTAGTTGATGGATAAAATGCAGTATTTTCAGTAGTTATGTTGAGGAAAATTGCCAAATATTTACAAATTTGCTGCTTTTTTCTTAGTCCTATATCATTTTAAACTGAATATTTGGAACTGTTTGGGATTTCTTGTCAAACAAAACAGGACACCTGAAGATGTCACCTTCAATCCAGCAGGACTATTAGCAATTACTGTTTGGCAAGGGTATAAGGGTAAAGAAACCAGAAAATATTCAAATTTAAGAAGCTGGAATCAGAAAATTTAGATTTTCTTTTCTTATAAATTTACTCAAACTGATTTATTGATAGTTGGCATTTCATTTTATAGTTGACAACTAATCAACTAATGTTGCAACTCTATATGTAAACATAAAAACTATTACAAATCCCTCTCACCTGCAGCTTTAGCATTTCAGGTCACATTGGGTGAAGGTAAGTTCAGTGTTATACAGATATCACACTAAAAACCAGTCTAAGTTACCACCCCCATAAAAATGGGGCCATAAAAATGGATGAACTGACTCTTAAACTCCTGTACTCCACCTAGTAAACTGGCAAATGAAAAATACAAATGTCTTATCACATGCTTTGGGTGGAGCTGCTAATGATCTTGTTGAGTAATCCTAAGTCAATAGTTTCTTAACACAGTGCCTCTGCAAAAGAAGAGGAATGGATGGATTAAACACGTCTCTTTAAGCAGATCACTCCGAATCCATTGGCCACTGCTCCATTTCCTAACATTACTTCTGCTATGAGTCCTGCTAACTGAAACATCCTGAGTGCTGACTCAGTCCAGTGGAGAAAAATCAAAGACAGCAACTTTCCAATCTCTCCTCTGAACTTTGACTGTGGGAAAACATCCGGGTTCTGACCATGTGACCACAGCCTACTCACATGACAGGAGGCAGCCTGAGCCAGCTCTGAACCCTCACTGAAAATGTAGATTTTTAGACTTCTAATCAAATAATGAACACGCAACAGCACAGTCATTCCACTGACTGCGCCAGCTTTCAGTAAACAGTCAAACCGCACTGACCTCATTTCTCTGCACACGGCTGTGGTTAGACTGCTGCCTACTTCACCTATGCATGGCCTGACAGTCTGCACACCAGAAAGCTGAGGGGGAGACCCTCAGATCTGGTGCACGATAAACTAAGAGTGAAAGTTTCAGAAGCTGCAAAGAAAACACTCATAAATAGGAAGTACGGTGTGACCTGCTTTCCACTCTCGAGCCTGCAAATCTCGGCTAGAGAGCGCTCCACATTGCAACTTAGAGGGAGAAATCAATACCAGCAAGGGCGTTTGTAGCCTGTCAAAGATCAGCACAACCTCCCTCAGTACACAGGTAGGACAGACTGTCTGCATCTAAACCCCCACACTAGTTTCATAATTGAAGTTACAGTAAATGCCATGAGTCGACAGTCGCTTACGTCAATATTATTTTCTTCTTTTAGTGTTTCCTGAGCAGGTAGACTAGCTAAACGTCGGTAACACCTTCTAAAACTTTTGCTCAAACTGCTTCTCATTAGCTTTCTTCGTTGACGTTAGCTAACTAGTTGGCACCTTCCTCTGCAGCAAGTTACCGTCAGTTAGCCACACCAGAGGCGGGATAGCTAGCATGAAATTAAACCGAGACATACCGGGCTCATGAACAGGTCCTCCCCGTCGTCCTCATCGCTGTCTCGGCCTGCGACGTCTTCGGTGTCCAGCACATCTTGGTCCTCGGAGTCGGGGAACGGAGGAGGACTGCGCTCCGAGCTGGTCGCCATCTTCAGTCTGGCTTAAAACACAAGGGGAGGCAACGTCAACGGCTCCCCTCCGCTCACTCTTCAGACGTGTCTCCTGGAGTTAGCTGCTAACGCTACCTCCGCTGCTGCTCACGGGCTAAAGCTGGGCTACACGCTGCGCTGGTGCTTCACCTCGGGCTGGGAGAGCTAGACCAAACAGACTGGAGGAGGAGAGACGCCGCTCAGGACGTGCAATCCGCCGCTGTCTTTTCACTTCCTGGTCCTCCTTCTTTGCCAGGTTAGCTTCAGTGTTAGCTATAGCCAGCGGGGCTTGGCAGTCATGGGACCCATGGAGCGGTTACAGCAGTAATATGGAGGGACTTGGACAGAGGTTTAGCTGAAGTTAGCTAATCTGCCTGCAGTTCAGTGCCCATATTTGAGACATCCGACTTGCAGAAGAGGATGTCCCGACTCACCGGAGACACGGAGGCGAGACAGCCGCTACTCATCGGCGCTCACCTGGATCCGAGCGAGCCGGACTCGGATGAAGGTAAACGTGTGTCTCCATCACTTCACTTTAACACAAAGTTAGCAAGTGACAAGAGGAGCTTTCAGAGCCTTTACTAGCAAGTATCATCAGCGAAATGCACTTAAGGTATCAACAGCACAAATACTGTCTCTACAGATTGCTCTATTCTGGTACACCATCACTGGAGGAGCTAGAAGCAAGCTGAGCTTCAGTATTCCATGTTCTGTTACTGGACTCCTACATCTCCCTACATGTCAGATGGAAGGACTGTACTTTTAACTCAACTACATTTACACAGTTGACATAGTTACTAAAATATTGCATAAAGGTAGTTTGTGTTATAAAAGAGCTTACACTGTATGGTTGAAACTAAAACCAGTGGTGTCAGCATATTTAAATTGTGAAGCCTTACAAAAAAGAGCTCAATAGAAAAAAGCAGTTTCAGGAACTGGTGTGTGGTTCTGTCCAGTACTTGAGTAAATATGTTACTTTCCACCACTGGGTTCAACTCTCTTGGGCTGCATTGTTTTCTTCACTGATTAATCTAGAGATAGAGAAGTTTAACCCTTTGCTGTTTTCATTTTCACATAAATCACAGTGAATCCAGTATATTTAGCTATGGGCTGTTGATTGGGCAAAACAAAACATGAAGTTGTCATTTTTTTGGATTTGTGTCAATTATGATGCTGCTTTTTTCATTATATTGTGATGTTATGCAGACAGAAGTAGTTGCAGCTTCAGAATAATGCAGATTATTTTCTTTATTAATCATTGCATCTGTAAAAATGTCATCAACTGACCCTAAGATAACATCATTTCCCAGAGGCTAATAAATCATGTCTTGTTTTGTGGTCCAGTTTTTTTGTAATTGCTTTGACACAACTTTATGGAGGGAATGCACCATGTAGATGCCATAATATGAAACATATAAACTGTAAAACAAAATATTTTTAGGTTTAAATTTCGAAAAGGCCACAATACTACATATTCTTGCAGGACCTAGATTATATCATACAGTAATGTCACACATTCAAATTTGTACCAGGCAATTTTTTAAACAAAATTGCAAACATTAAAATGACCAAAACTGAAACAAAGTAATTCTGGGACATTTGTGGTTTATAGTGATGACCTCTGTCACATATTTCCGCACTGGGAATTGTCTAACTGCAAACAAGCTCATTGAAACTCACCTTATCTGCCATTGTGTTATCATAAATAAATAAACTTTGCAGCTTGACATGTTATGCCATCAAAATTAATGTCTGAAGCATCTTTAATGTCTACAGTATTCCTTGTGCCTTCACCTTTCATTTACCTGCCATGGCATGTCTGTGTGCGTTTTGTTGCTTCATAGGGGAAGTAATTTTCGAGAGGAGGGCGTCAAGCGTCTCACACGGAGATGGAGGGAGGACACCGAGGAGATTAACATACGAGGAAGCAGTAGAAGAAGCAGGTGATCTCAAGTTTTTGTCTCGCTCTTGCTCATCATGAGTTATGATCATAATTCAGAGGTGAAATATGTGTAAAAAATTACATTTTTGTTTGTTTTTTGTTCTAAATAAACTTGAAAATCCTGTTCTGAGAGTTAAATATTTCACAGTCTCAATAGGACATGTAAGCTTTTGGCTTGTAAAGCTGGTCTACTAATGCGTAGGCACCAACTTAGATTGCATTTTATTGTCATTTGAGGTATTTCAGAAAATAGCTTCAGGTGATTCTTTGTCAGATGTCTTCTCTCTTTCACTCACTGTTCTGCTTTTGCTCTCAGGTTTTGGTTTGTTCCACTGGCTGCTGCTGGTGGTGTGTGGTTGGGCCAATGCCAGCGACGCCGTGGAGATCCTCTGTGTGTCTTTTCTCCTGCCAACAGCGCGCTGTGATCTCTCACTGAGTTCTTCAGACATGGGCCTGCTGACGGCCAGCATTTTCCTCGGTGAATCATTTAATAACTCACTTAACCTCCACTTGACAGAAAATGAATCGGTCATTCTTTTTGCTAATTGATTTCTTGTTTCAGGCAAAAATGCCAGCTTGTCTCGATTCGCCGTCTCAAATGACGTTTTGCTGCTTTTATTTTGACATATGTGAGAGCAGACTGAACATCTTTGTGTTGGTGAAACGAAAGAAGCAAACTGAAGCTCTGACAAACTGTGAATGGCACCTTTTTACTGATTTGTTTATTTGTTTCACACAATACCTGTTGAAAAACCACACAGGGCCTTTTTGGACTTCTGCTGTTTGAATCTATTTTTGACTCACTTGCATTACTAAAATTAAAAGATTTAAAACCATAACCAAATAGATACACAGACTAAAATTTAGTATCGTGGAAAATTGACTGAATTCATCAGGCACACCTTGAAATCCAATCCAGCCAAGCATTTTATAGAAACAATAGGGCAAAACTTAACAGGAATGATCCTGAACTTTACTGCACCCAGCCACATAATATGGAATGTTATTTTTTGTATGTATTAAACAAAGTAGATGTAACATTTTTATTTATGAAATTCTGAAATGCTGATTGGAGGATTTGTTTGCTATGGACACAGCAAGATAAGCTGCTTACTTTTTGTTTACAGTGCTAAGCTAAGCTAACCATGTTTCTGGCTAACAGATGCGACATGTTGAAGCTTTATAAATGCATCTCTTATACTGTTTACACACAGATCCTTTTGTATCTTTTGTAACTTCAAATTTAACACATTTGCAGCTATGTGTTAAGACAGATTAGCTGCACATATTTTCCGTCACCACCTCCGGCTGAGTTGTCAGTCTTACATATATACATGTCTGGTTTGTAAGATCTGCTTAGAAAAAGCAGCAGCACTGAAACTATGGGAAAAAATGTACCTAATAGCATCTGTGTAAACACCAAAAAGATGGACTACCATCCTATTATATCATCAAAACACATGGGTTTGTTGTAGATTTTAACTGTAGTCGTCATTTTTCCTCTTAGGAATGATGGTGGGTGGCTACATGTGGGGGTATTTGGCTGACCAGAGGGGGCGCCGCAAGGTACTGGTTGTGTCCCTGACAGTGAACGGGCTGTTTGGAGGTCTGGCCAGTGTGGCTCCATGGTTCTGGCTCTTCCTGCTGATGCGGTTCATCAGTGGCGTCGGGTGAGCTTGTGACTTTTGTAGTTTTACATTTCTTTATTTCCATGTGGTCATTTCACTGACACCCACACACTGAAGGAATTCGGTTTTAGTGGTTGGAGAGACCGTGCTGCAACTAGACCATGGTTTTTATTCCTACAACGTTTAAATGTTCCATCATGAAGGACATTGCACAGAAGAGAATCACTGAAATGGTTTAAATCACCTTACTAGTTAATCAGATTAGCAGTTACGGACTAGTAGGAGTTTGTAGTGCAGTCATTCAGGCTAGTCAGTCCAAATTTTTACAGCACCAACAATGCAGCATCTCTCCACATTTCTTCTGATAAGCAAGCCGTCAAAGACCCTTAGGACTAAACACAGCCTGGCTCTCCTCTGCAGCGTCGGCGGGTCGATCCCAGTCATCTTCTCCTACTTCTCAGAGTTCATGCCTCGTCTGAAGAGAGGTGCGATGATCAGCGCTCTGGCCACCTTCTGGATGGCAGGAAACATTCTGGCTGCAGGTGGGAACAATCAAGCAAAGTCACTGTTGCAGGATGAAGATATGGTTTCAGAAAAGCTTTACACCACACATGTTTACAGAGTGTGTGTTGTTTTGCACATTAGGTCAGACATTTTGACTCCTTATAGTAGAAAAAGCACAGGTGGACCATTAACATTAACAACAGCTCATTTTAATTTAGTTTTCCCAGTGTGACTGAGTAAATTAATCCCACTTACTTTGCTAACTTCTGTTGCACTATCCTCAGCTTAACATTATATTTTACATTTTGACACTGATTATTTTGTTTCAATGGTCTTTCTATGTAGAGTCAGTTGGCTTGTCCCTAATTATTATAACCACATCATTTTGTTAACATTTATCAAAACATCCCATGTATCTGATAAAGCCTAAATGCTAAATATTTCATGTCTTACAAGCAAAACATGGAATTTTCCGATTGATTTTATTTTATTATCTCTTTCAATTTAGAATTTTGCCTTTATTTGATGGTTAAGAGTCAAACAATCTTGTAGAAGAGCTGCCAGAGCTGGATGACCACCAGCTTTTACTGATCAGATCTTGTCCTGAAGACTTTCATCATTTTGATACACCACAAACACAAACATCCAGACCTAACGTTAGACTTAGACATTAACTTCCCTGGCAGCCGCAGTCAAATAAAGTAAAAAAGTTTGGAATTCAGAGCTCCCTTTGTTTAGTAATGACTGTCTGGCTGCGTTTTTGCCTGCAGGTCTGGCCTGGCTGGTGATTCCCAGAACGTGGGCGCATTTCTCTCTGAATGGACTGGACTTCAAGAGCTGGAGGCTGTTTGTGGTGCTGTGCTCTGTTCCCAGCATCACCTCAGCTCTACTCTTCAAGGTGCTCATGCCTGAAAGCCCCAAGTTCCTCATGGAGGTACGAAAAGCCCGAAGTAGAGCTTGTTTTGCTGTGATGCTTTTCTGTCTGAGCTGCCTTTGAGTTTTTCTTGTGCTCTGTTTTTGCCAGGCTGGCCGGGAGAAAGAGGCGATCCAAGTGTTCAGACTGATGTTTAAGCTGAACAGGAAGGGAAAAGAAAAGACTTTCCCAGTACGAAATAAATACTCATCCTATACACATATATATATACTATTTATTAGCATTGTTTGGTGCACAAATGTAATTTATTTCATGTTAATGGTGAAAATTATAAAAGCCATAACAACAGAAATGTAAGTAACAAACCCAATAACATAACAGAAACCCAGAACCAAAGCAACCAAAGAAAACACAAAAGACAAAGATTAACAATGAAGAGAAATCTGTTTGTATGTGGTTCTCTCCCACTTGTATTAACGTTTCCTTTTATAACTCTGCTGTCAAATAATGTGCTGTAAATGTAATGACTGTCATCTTGAACTCTTTTGAAGAACTTTGGTCTGCAAACAAACTCCAAGCATAGAGAGCAGAAGGAGGAGACCAGAACGTGTGGGTCACGTCGGGAACGTCTTACAAGTATTTTGAAAAAGGTAATATTCAAAAATAACTCTACTGCATGCAGCTTCTTGAGGCCTGAACACTATTTGACTCTAGGTTTAGTTTTGTATCTATGTTGTTCTTTTCTGTAAAATCTCAGAAAACAGTAAAACTATAATGACATTTGTAATTTCATGTTTACAAACACCTTGTTTTGTTCCAACAACAGTCCAAAAAACAAAGATTATTCACTTTACTATTATATTAAAAAGAGAAAAGAAGCAAACCTTCATATTTAGGAGGCTGGAACCAGCTTATTGGTGACACTTTTGCTTGAAAAAAATGACCATTTATTTAGATGGTGTGCATTTGATTCTGATTTCCCTCCTAATAGAAGAGATTTCATTTTTAAATCGTGGGTAGAGAAGGGCCTTACAACATACTTGTCATTTAGCAAAAGTAATGTCTTTCTCAGTTTCCAGGGTCTTCAGAACAAATATGACTTGGGAACAAATGATTTTTACAGACACCTTCCAGTAAGACACAGCTTTAACTCAAAATGCGAAACCTCCAATTTTTCACAGACTGACATGGCATTTTATAAAATAGTGAAATCAGCTACAGTCTATTGACCCGAAAAATGATTTCCAGAATATATAATGCTCTTTTTACTACAGACAAATGTGAAACACTATAAAAAACAGAAATGGGAAAAGGAGGCAGCTGTTACTATTTCTGAGGAACACTGGGGAGAAATTTGGACATTTAGTGGTCTTCAACTAATTCCTTAATTTGACGAGAGCACTGTTAGAAGAATGTTGTAAGATACTTAAAGACCCCTGTCCAGGGTAAATATGCAAATACGCCAATATGCTGGAGGCAGTGTGGTTCAGAGGAAGATAACCATTACCATATATTTTGGGCCTATCTTATATTTAATACACTGCAAAAACTCAACATCTTACCAAGTTTATTTATCTTATTTTTAGTCAAAATGTCTCAACCCACTTGATTTAAGATAAATTCACTTTAAAAGTAACATTTCAGCAAGATGAAAGGAACTTGTTTTCAGACAAATTTTCACTTGTTCTATTGGCAGATTTTTTTTTCACTTACTTCGAGGTAAAAGTGCCTTGAAATAAGTTTTTTTTCTTGTTTCGGGAGGGGCATTTTTTCCAGTGTACATATTGGAAAGAGGTCCATGGAACTCTAAGCTCTATATTTGGAACTGATATACCATTTGCTTTTGAAGGTATTTATTTGGGAAACGTTTATAATTTGGAACAGAGAAATGATAAAAACACTATTACAAGCCCTTCTGGGGGCAAGCAAGGAAACTATTACTAAAAAGTTGCTAACTTCAACTCCACCTTCTTTGTGTGGTTGGATTGATCTTATTTTTGAAATCTTTAGAATGGAAAAGTTAACCTTCATAATAAACATAAGAAAAAACTAATTCTATTATATTTGGAAGAAAAGGATCAATTATATTACCCCAACAAGAGCAGATTTTTATGACTTCTCTAAATTGTTTAAAATGTTTTGTAAAATATTAGTTTTTTTTTCTCTTTTCTTACTGTAGGCTCCCCGTTATGGTGAATAGTTTGGAGTGTCAGACTTTCTATGTTCTGCCTCTCAGTTCATAGTTTTCTTCTTTTTTTTGTTTTTGTATATACGGGCTGGTGAGTGAAGGGAACTGGCTTAAAGTTTTTTGGGGGAAAGAAGTTAAACAGAAAATAATGGTAATAGAGTCGATGCTGAAGTGAGTAAAAAATGCCCACAACAAAGGAAAGAATCTTGTGTTTGTATTTGTATTATGTGTATGACTGTACACATTTGCTCCTTCCAAATAAAAATAAAATTACAAAAAAAGGAAAGAAATGACCAGGAATGGTTGTTATTAAATCTCAGTTTAATTAGCGAACTATCCAGGTTTACTGTGGCTGTGTGTTTTTAAATAGTAGTATTCATCATGTAGGCACAAAACTTAAAGAATAATTATACATATATACCAGGAATCTCAATTACAAGTCAGTTATTATGCTTCAGCTGTTTGTCCCAAACCAGTACAAACCAGACGCACACAAAGACCGGAATTTCACAATATTCCCTTCACTGTTTGGAATTAATAATGTCCGTTTTGTTTGGCAGTTTAATTCTAAATATTTCTTTTTGTTTGTTTCATTTGCAGGGCTTGGTGCCCATTAAACAGATGTACCGCGGCCCTCTCAAATCCAGGAGCGTCGTTCTGCTCGTCATCTTCTACTGCATCTCCTTTGGGTGAGGAATCCCAGCTGTGCATCTGCAGGACTCAGCAGCAGACTTAAGAGTAGATTCATTTATCCTGAAACTGAAATTCTCCTCTGTGTTTCCATTGACTTTGAAAATGCAAGCTGTGTTTTAAGAATGCTAGTGTGATAAATCTACATCAGGCAGCTCTGCAGCTTTAAATGACAGCGAGAGATAACAGTTGGAAATCATTTATCTTCAGCAGCCAGAAATCATGTAACCTAACAGCAACGGTTAGTGACTCTGGTTTCACTGTACTGACAAAGTGCTGAGTCACTGCTCTTTACACCAGACACTTTGTACTGTGTGCATGTTCTTTGTCACAGGTGGGTAATAAGCTGGGTTTATTATTTCATTTAAATCCCCATTCTAACTCCAGAAGTGTGTGTGTGTTTGTGTGTAGTTACTACGGACTGTGGATGTGGTTGCCTGAGCTGTTTGCCAGAGTTGAGAAAGGCGGCTCTCCCTGTGCCAACGTGTCCCTCCCTTCTCCTGATCACAACCAGAGCTGCTACCCTGTCAAAACAGCAGGTGTGTTTCTGAGGTCGCAAAAGATGAATGCACATTTTATTGCTTCTTGTCCTCCAGTCGGCAAACACAGAGCTGGACATGAATCACACTTTTATAACTGGTCCATGAAAGGAAATCTGGGGCCGGACAATGAGAGGACCAGTTTTACCACACTTGGCTGGAAACTAAAGTTAAAAAACTAAATTGTGAGTCTTGTGAAACTTCACTGCTGTAACACTCTCATTGTTCTTCACCAGACATATCTACTGTTACTGTGGCCAAACAGCCTTTCCTGTCTGTTCACTGCCAAAGTGTAGTTTTGCTCTAATGTTCTTTTTGGAAAGCAAAAGGTTTTTTTCCTGGCACACCTCCCATGCAGGTCAAGTTTTTGAAATCTCTGCCTGCTTGTAGGTGCAGCGCTTCGACACCAACAGCTGTAAGACTTAAATGCAGATCCTTTGATGAAACTTTGGGTCCTTGACAACTTCTGCTCTTGTACTAAATTTACTGGGGTGGCCAGCCCTGGACAAATTT
Source organism: Dascyllus trimaculatus (assembly GCA_024666655.1). Classification (NCBI taxonomy): domain Eukaryota; kingdom Metazoa; phylum Chordata; class Actinopteri; family Pomacentridae; genus Dascyllus; species Dascyllus trimaculatus. The sequence continues at coordinate 28,199,105 of CM045448.1, forward strand.
GCAATCATTTTCAATCTACAGCAATTAGTTGAAATTGATCTTTTCTCTAAATTTCCTTATAGTAAGTACCAAACTACATACAGTAGAAGAATTACAGTCTCGTAAAAGAAACCGTGCTCTACCCCACTGCATGCTGGGATTGACTCCAGGCCTCCGTGACCCAGAGCTTGTGTTCAGTACATGTCTTCTTACTGTCCCCACTCACCCTGCTGCATCTGTTCCTCACGGAGAGTGACTCATCTTCATACTTCCAGGAAATGAACAGATTTGTTGAATGTTGTGACGATAATCACCTGATGCTGAATGCTATGAAAACAAAAGAAATGGTGTTTGACCCTAGGGGAATGAACGAGAACAGGCCTGTGATCATCCACAACCAGGCTATAGCCCAGGTGGACTCTTACAAGCACTTAGGTGTCTTTATAGACGGCACTTTAACATGGAGCACACAGGTTGACTACCTCTGTGGCAGACTGCAACAACGCTTGTACTTTTTGCGACGCTTGAGAGCCCTTGGCGTGAAAAAAAACATTATGCTTATCTTCTATCATGCAGTGCTGGAGAGCTTGGTGAGATATGGCATCACAGCCTGGTATGGTGGTCTTTCTGTTCAGCTAAAAAAATAAGCTGATGCGTCTGGTCCGTTCTCACGCTCTGCACTCTGAATATGAACTGTTACCTTCAGGGAGAAGGTTTAGAGTCCCGCGAAGTCGCCTGAACAGACTGAAAAACTCCTTTGTTCGGACTTGAGTCAGACTTCTTAATCAAGACAGAGGATCATATATCTGTCACTTTTAAAGACACTGTATTAGTGGAATGAATTTGTTGTTATGCTATTTGTGATTTATTTGTAATCGTGGAGTGTGATGTACAATGTGTTGGCTGCAGCATTGGTGAATAGCCCAAGACAAATTTCTCACCTGTGAGACAATAAAGTTTGTCTTAACTTATCTTATCTATCTTATCACTGACAGTGTATATGGAGGGCTTCGTCACCGCTGCGTCAAACCTACCGGGCAACATCTTCACCATTCTAATGATGGACAGCACTGGAGGAAAGGCGCTGCTTTGTGAGTCTGTTGTTCAGAAAATCATTTATTTCATCGCTCTGATAAAGTGTCAACAGCCACACACACACATACACACACACACAGGTATCATTTGTTCTTTGGAATCTGCCAGTAAATGCTCTCTCGTCTCAGATTTAGAGCAGAACATTCTACTTTCTGTTGCCGTCCTTCACTGACGTCTGTTCTCTGCTGCTCAATAGCAGGATGTCACAGTCATACTGCCTTTTAATTGAATACTGCTGCAGTTGAGTGAACACTCTCTGCTCAATGAGTAAATGCTTCAATGTCAAGCTTAAGAACTACATCTTAGAAACTATCACCCTATGAACAAATGCTTGAGAAGAGAATAGGTGAGGTGCAGCAGACGCATGCTGTCCAGTCACTTCCATCCGGTCTAACACCCTGACTCCTTTAACTCTTTTTGGTTTGCTCTTCAGCCTGCAGCCTGTTGGTGTCCAGTCTGAGTGTTTTCTTCATCTATGTGGTTAAGACCAAAACTCAGAGTCTGGTCCTCTCCTGCATCTTCAGTGGAGTGTCAGTGATCGCCTGGAACGCTCTGGACGTGGTGGGAACTGAGCTCTTCCCGACGCAGCTACGGTAAAGAGCAGAAAAGTCCGTGTGATAAATCAGAGGGTTCACATGATGATAAAAAGGAAGATTTTTTTGAAGGAGAAGGAGATACTTAATGTGAATCATATATTGGTTTTAGTATATTCATGCAGAATGAGCATTTAGTTCCAGATTGTTCACATTGTGGGGGAAGTGTGAGGTCACATAAATTGACTTACAGAAGATATCTTTAAAACTAATAAAGCTACAGCTGCTCACATGTTCTCACTGTTTCTCTCCGTCTTTCAGGTCCTCTGCTCTCGGTTTCTTCACAGGAGTGGGCCGGGTGGCAGCGATCATGGGTAACATAGTCTTTGGAAAATTGGTGGACACGAACTGTGCCGTCCCAGTCCTGCTGGTGTCGGCTCTGCTGCTGACCGGAGGACTGGTGGCTCTTCTGCTTCCACAAACCAAGCAGACAGAGCTCACCTGATCGCTGTCATTATCTTAGAAGCATAGGTTATCTGCAAACATTCTCTCAACGTCCTCATGGAAGCAGACTGAAGAATCACTGCCTTTAAAGTCGTCTGATCTTGTATCTCCTGCTTCTGCTTCCGTTGAGGTTTGAATCCTGTGCCTTCTTTCATCTCTCTGTGCCTTTTATGGTGCCTCATTTAAAATGCCAACTATAAGAAAAATTGTCAAAGGACGATCGTCTCTCTCTGCTTACCAAGAATTATTATTCAGGAAAGCACAGAAAGAAATGTAGGTGCGTTGCGCATTGTGAGCTTGTGAGGATTCAAATCCTTACTGCCAAGGACACCTTTTAAAAGTTTGTCTTATATGAACTTGGCAAAAATCAATTCTTCTGCGCCAGAAAACTCCAGATGAACATGATTGTGTAAAACAGCTGGAATCCAAACAGTGATTTATGTTTGGTTTTGTCACCATGAACACAAAAGCCTGGCATCAACAGACTAATACACAAAGGCGAGTGATCTTCTGTACAGCCATTGTATCCATTATGCCTCACATTAGATAAACAGCTGTGGCTGGACCGGCAGGGCAACGCTGGGTAGGAATCTGTTTTAACAGGAGACAGGGCACAGAAAGGCTGCCAGAGCAGATGAAACATGAGCTCTCAGATTGTCCTGGTTTCCACAATGCACAAATGCATCTCCAAGTAGGTTTCAGACGTTTACATGTCGTGTCTGATTACTGAAGAGATTTGGATGGACTATTAGAGATATATATAACGTGGTGCACATTTCACATCATTCCTCCAGCGTGTTTTAAAGGCCGTTTACAGTTGTTTTTCAGGCTCTCTTACCTGCACAACCATGGTAGTTAGCCAACACATGCAACTTTGAGCTTGTAACATGTCGTTGATAAAAAAAAAGGTAAGCTAGGAAATCATGTATAGACCTATGCATACAGTAGATTTCAGGGGGACCAATCTGCTCTTTTCCTGCACAATCTAGACCTCCCTACTTCACTTCATTCCAGCTGAAAACCAAAGATCACTCATTTCCAATCACAGTCGTAGTAAAAGGTACCAATGAATTCCAAAACCTTTGTATCAGCCTGAGAGCCCACACTTCCCCTTGGCTCATATTCCCATCAGGGATTTTCTAAAGGTGTCTGTTTTCAGACTACTTGCTTTGTTACTACTGAAGCTGATTGTTTTTAAATAAACGCTTCTTTTGTTAATTTCACCTGTATGTGTTTTTGTTGTCAGATCACCTGGGCTGGGAACACGACTCAGTTTCTTTGCTGAAGTACAAGTACTAAAACATCAGTACAAAAAGACCCCATGAGAAGGTCCTGAATTTAAAATAAAAATGTACTTCAAAAGTAGAAATACTCATTCTATAGTAGAATATCTCCTTTGATATAATATACATGACACTATTAGATCATCAGTGTGAAAGGACTTTACCATAACAGCTGGTGTAGCTACTTTAAACTGCTTTACATCTAGTTTGGTAGTTAAACTCAAACCAGGGTTGGGCCTTTCCACAGAGTCACTGCTACGTACATAGGTGTTTGAATTGTTTGGGTTCAAGCTATTATTTAAATGAAACCACCTGAGAGGTTTGAGGAAATTACTCTTGAAATAAAATATTTTCTCTATGTATTATCTGAAGTTTTTACATAAAATATCTTGCAACTACACCTGAAAAACACATGTGCAGCAAAAAGTTGTATAAATTATAATACTTGGTAATGTTGCAAGCGTAAGTACTCTTCTTGAGTAAAGTGAGACATTTCTTTCCAACTTTAGAATAGTGCACAACAAAGACAACACTGATGAATGAGTTTGGCTCCTGAAAACACAGCTGCTGTTTATAACTTCCTTTTTTCTCTGTCATTAGTCAAACTGCCAGTCTATTGTGTTTACTCTTCAATAATTAAACCGACAGTGCAGACCACAGGACAGAACACACAAAACTGTATCCGTACTTTTATTTGTATAATAAATAAACTTGTAATACCTCAGGACCACATTTCACAACCACACACAAGGTACGATAAACCGTACTCTGGATATTTGAAAGCAGATGCAGATGAAACAAATGGCCAGACATTTGGAGAGTAGTTTGACCCAGCAGTGTCTGTGAAAGCAGTTGGGTTTTTTTTGTTCAAGGGGTTTTTACATCAAAAGTAGAATTTCTGACTCTTTACATTCGTCTTCATGACTGTGCTGCACTGACTGGAGGCTTCAGGTCTGAGCGGACAGATGGCAGAAAAAGCAACATGTACAAAAAAAAAGGCCAAAATGAAGGCAGTCTGCTGCTTCTGAAGTTTGACTGGAGCATACTTCTTTGGTAGCTGACTGTTACATTTCCCAACAGTAAAAATAAATACATAGATAAAATGTTAAGAAATGTGAAGCTGCTGGACAGATCAGAACAAAAAAACAAACAAGCCAGATGACCTGAAATCAAGACGCAATGAAAGTTGTGAAAAACTGACGAGTGAGATCAAAGTAACACTTGACTTGAAAATGTGTGACATCAATATAAAGGTTTTCCAATGAACTTTACATAAAGCTTTTAGGAATTTCTGAATGGGAATGAAAAGCTGAGTGTGTTTTTAGCTGGTGTTTAAGGAGGGAAGGCTGCATTACAATCCATGGTAAATAATTTTAATGTTTTTAAAACATTTTTTTGCTTTATTTGCCAAAAGTCACATGAGAAGATAACACTCTCATATATGTAAACTACATGTATGAAACAATAAAATGTTGACCCCATGTTATTACTACATGTATAATAATACTGTAAACAACAACACAGGGACAACATACAGTACAGTCATGGTTCCAGACTGTCTCCACCTTCCTATACTCGGATTTTGTGTGTAATTCATTTGCCAAAAAGTTTCAAAATAAAGCATGAATTGTGAATTTAGTGGAGGTGACAGCCGTCTATCAGCAGAGCATTAAACTGCAGCTATTTTCACTTCTAAGCTGGTTTTCTGGTCTCTCAAAATATAATAGTTGTCAAGTTTTTCTAGGACGCAAAACGATGAAACACTTACTTGGGAAAAAGATTGGTCGATTAATCATTAAAGAAATCATAGTGGATTTGTTTCAGTCATTTTCAGACAAAAAATAAATAAAAGGAAATAAAGATTGTGATGTCTGGTCGTAAACTTATGTCACTGGCTGATGATTATAATGCGCTCAATGATGATTTCAAGTCAAGTGTTACAAAATTTATACTGAAAACAGCTATTTCATGTTTCTCAGGTCAATACTCGGTGTCATCACATCCACACACACACACACACACACACACACACACACACACACACACACACACACACCCCTTATAGCAGTACTGCATTGCATGTTGCAATACGACAACATTTATACATCTTCAGTTTTCATAAACGCCCCGCTTATTGTGATGAACGTGTGCAGTTTGACAGCTAGGCAAAATGCTACAATCACAGAATTTGAGATGAGAATCGGTCTTTGCTCCCTGGACTGGTCAGTTACTGATTAACAACATGTATTGTGCCAAAATGGAATGATTCAGTTCTAGGTAGTCGTCATCTCAGTCGAGCCGTCATGCTGTATACAAGTAATGTCTTCAAATAGCTGGATGAGAAGGGATCACGCTGATCTGATCTTACAGTCTGGGTTTCTTGAGGTGACCTGTGTTTTTGGAGGGGTTATATTTAGTCTCTTACCTATTTTATATCACCTATAGTAGCTACATCTTAAAATAGCCTGATAGCAGAAAACTAACAGACAGGAATTTAAAACTGGTGTGACAGATCTTATTTCTGATTATTCTCCTTGAACTCCACTAAATAAGAAAATATGAAATCAGCTCTAATCCTTTTTAAAATTTGCTTTCTCAGAAGTGGGCAGCAGCAGTTTATTGCTTTGTTTTAATCTTTACATCCTCGTGTGAACACCACAGAAAGACCTGCTTGACTAAAATCGTTTCTGTGTTCTGAAGCTCTTGGTTTTTTTCTCCTGCAGATGGAGTTGCTCATTTTTCAAAGAGACAGCGTCGTTGGTGTACTAATTATTTTTATTTTCACCAGTAACTTTGGGTTTAATTGCACTGGATAGCAGTGCTTGGCTGGTAAGAGGTGTCCACAACTGTTTAGTTTATAGGCAGTTTTCTATTATTAGGAGCCAAATCAGAAATATCTGACTGGACGTCATTTATGACTTTGACCTTCTTCCAGTTGATGCTGTGGCTGGCTTTGGTCTGATTTTCAAAGACAGCGCTCATTCAGTCTCAGTCTATGACAACCAAGCATCCAGTGCGGAAAACCACAAGCTGGTAAAATATATTTTTTGTCAAACTGCTCCCAAGGCTTCAAACAAATCTTCTAGCTCCTGTGCTGTTTATCCACGGAGCAAAATTTGACAATTATTTTACTCTTGGATGTATCCGAATGGTTATTTTGCATCTAAGGTATTTTAAATACTTGAAGGATGCCCACATCACTAATTCATTCATTTTCTTTCTATGAAAGTTTGAGTCCAATAAATCCGATCAGCTCTTCAACAAAGAAAAACGGTTTTAACAAAAATTACTTTTTGAATAGTGATGCAGAAAACTTCAGTCATATCTGATTGTCGTCAGGAACAGCTGTGGCTTTCAGTGTTTCTAGGAGTCATTTCTAAAAGTTCAGGGCTCTTTAACAAAACAACAAAAACATTCTGGAAACTTCCTCACAGACAGGCTTGCAGGAGAACACAGGAGATGCTACACTGGCGAGTCTTGACGACATGTGAGAGGTGGCTGGAGTGAGGGGGCGGAGTTCAAAGCTCGAGCGCTGGCTCGCGTCACTGCGTTAGAGCCAGGAGGATGTCCTTCACCAGCATGGTGCCAATCACCATCTTCTCACAGTTGACCGTCAGCTGGGCGGCACCTTCCTCTTTGGTCGCCACGGTGACCAGAACCAAGCTGCTGCTGGTCACTGTCCTGCCGGCAAACCTGTGGACAGGATGATCAGGAGGAGGAACAGGAGGACTGAGGTCAAAGCAGCAAAGATCGGAAGCAAAGATGAAGCCACAGAATAAAGGAGGGATACACATGTCATTAGCAGGACTTTGACTCAAGTTTAAAAAGCACTAGACATGTATATAAACAATTAAACACCACACTGATCTTAGTCAGTGTAGGGACAGGAAATATTGGAGGATGTAAGAAGATTTACTTTGAATTGATAGTCAACCCCAAGTCCTAAACTTCTACTGTCACTCAAGTCAACACTTCAATGAGTCACTGTTATGGCAAGTCTTGGTTTTAAAACTATACAACTATACCGGGATAATGTGTCAGTAGATTGGCTGTAGTACCTGGTTGTTCCACCAGGTGGAGCCCCTTACTGTTTAATAGTGTAGTGATACGAGGAGGTGGTCGCTTAGATTACAGGCAGTTTCATGTTGACAAGCAGGGAGCACTGCGTAGGTTTAGCTAGCAATGGGCACCATGACAGAGACTTCTGTGGTAGTTAGTGGCCTCTAACCAGAGCTTTCAAAGTTAAGATGAGCTACATTAGCTCAGACAAATGACTAATGCAACTGACCCTGCAGCAAATGTCACATGACTGTGGTTAAGAGTGGTTCTATCAGCATTTGGATAAAAGACCACTGTATTCAGTTGTTTTGTTGATTAATCGTTTGTTGATTGATAATGCTGCAAATTACTGGTTATCCATAATGGGCATCCCTAATGCAAACTATACCCTGAGGCCAGTTTATCATTCAAGACAGCTCCAACTCAAATACTAAATGATAATTTTACATCGTCGTGGTGTTTATAAGTAATTCAACAACAGATCAAAACTTCAATGAACTGCAGCACCACATGCTGAGTTTAACAAACTTCGACTCTGTGGATAGAATAAAGCATTATCCATTACAGACAGAAATATAAGTCACTTTGTAGGAATCAAATCAAACAACACACCACTCAGCTGCAACATTAAAACTGCTGACAGGTGAAGTAATAACATTGATCATCTTGTTACAACATAATGTTCTGCTAGAAAACTTTGGATCCGAGCATTAATGTGGATGTTACTTTGACACGTACCACCCATCTGTGCCTTGCTGCAGACTTCACTAAAACACAGAGGGATGCTGACTAATTGACATTAATCTTACCGCACAAATACAGGGCTAGTTAAAACGCTGCTTCACCTAATTGCAAAAAAAGAACAGTACGTTTCTTTTCTCAGTTCCGTTGGTAGCTTGCTGCTTTATTCTTTTTACCCTTCAACATTATAAGTAGATTTAAAATAATTAGTGTATTTGCCTGAACCGTCACTCGAAATCTGCTGTTCTTGGAAAAGTCTCTGAAACCTGAGGGCAGAGATGACACATCTTGTCCCCTCGGGATCCCGCGTCCTTTCTGTCAGACAGCAGATTCTTCGTCGAGCATGACTCAGACTAAAGAGCAGCTCGGATACAGGAGACGTTGTTGGGAATGTTAATTCTCTCACCTGCACTCCTTATCCGACCCACAGGGGACTCTGCTGAGGTTGGCGGCGGTGGTCACTCTCTGGACGATGGCGTGTTCGTTCCGGCACTTGGCGTCCAGAGTGAGCTTCTCTGTGATCTCATTCATGCCCATCAGCTGACCTGCAGGGGTGGGAGCAGAGCACTGATCAAACAGAGAAAATCTAAAGTTGGCTGCTTCTCATTTTCACTCCCCCAGCAGCAAAAAAAAAAAGCAAAGCAGTTATTAACAGTACAACAACACGTAACAGGGTGCTGCTGCTATCAGTGTGGAGACAATACAGCGCTGTTCTCTACATGAAATCAAATAAAACCAATTATTTTTCAGGATACCTGCCAGCTTCAGACATATACAGTAGTATAGCTATACTGTATATATGACCTACTTCTACAGTGATTTCTACATCACCACAAGCATCTCCCACAGTCCTCTGGGGGGTTGATGTAATACTCACTACATCAAAAATTAGAAAACACGACTAAAACTGGAATGTACTGATGCTTCCCACTGAACACAGTAGTGGAGTGACTCAGTGAATTCAAGGCATGGAAAATGCAAATTTGTGCACTGCTAGTTGAGTTCAATGCCTCTTCACTTTTCAGTGTAGTTTAACAGGAAGACAACTAACAGGTGTAAGAGGGTAACTTCAGGTAAGAAACAGTTTGCTGATTTGCTGGTCAAAAGACATCCTGACCTCCAGGATAAAACTGTCATTTCATTTACAGTAGAAGAATGTGCTGATATAAATCGTGGCAATGCAAAAATAATTTGTCAATTAACAGAAAATTCATCAGCAGCATTTTTAGCCTTCAGCTTCTTCCATCTTACAATTTCATTTCTTCTTGTTTGGTGTAATTTCTTCACGTTGGACTGTTGGTCACACAAAAGAAGCAATCTGAAGACATTATTTGGGTTCACTACTTTCTTAGATTTTACTGAACAAACCAGTAGCTTCAAACCAAGAGAGGATGTTTGTTATGTGTGGGCCCCCTATCATAAGCTTGAAATAGCTTCCTTGGGGTGACCCTTTCACACATCAAATTACTGTAAGATCTGTATGCAGCAGGTACTGTATTTTATATTGTGATGCGTGAAATAAACTGAAACAGGCTGTATGGTGAGTCTGAGGGATCACTGAATCATTACAAGGTGAGAGCAGAATAAACATTTTAACTGGACTTCTTTGGTTAAATTATTGGATGATTTTACAGTTTACAAAATATTTAAACGTCTGGTTGAACTGACCACCACACATAGACAGAAAATGTAAAGTATCTCTTAGAGTCATAAGCAGACATGTAGTGTGTTTTAACTGCAGGAACCAAAACCCTTATCCCCTAATCCCCCTAATCTGCATATTTACCAGTAGAGTTCATGAGTGTGGTACTTTGTGAAAGTTCAGAAACCTTAAGACTGGGGTTTAGTTTAAATGCAGCAGTAACAGTAAATACAAAGTACAAAGGTATGATGGCACTGGTTTCTTGTGTGTGAAAACACTCCAGATTGGGTTTAATTTGCTTAATCCTCATGCTTCATCAGAGGTAGAGAAAACAAAAACAAAAACAGGGAATGCTCAACTTTTGGTTCCTTGTTAACTTAGATTAGTTCCTCTGGTTCCACAGTTCTGAGGTTTTGAGTTGAAACTGTTGCACAGGAGCACTGGGAACCATGCAGGGGGTAATATCCAATCAGGTGACAGGCAAAACTTAAAAATTCAGACATGCCACCTGGTCTGTGGAGACTGCAGGCTGGTTTCTGTAGTGATTTGCGTTTTCTCTCCATGTAGCTGAGAGCGAAGCCTGCCAAACCTGTGGTTTTAGTATTAACTATGCTTTGTTCTTATTTCACTGTTTTATTGTTTGGGTCCTGTTGAAGTGGAAGCACCCTGAGGTGTTGTATTTTTGTTTATTATAGATATAAAGGGTCTGCCACAACTTTTATTGTAGATAGAGAGGAGATGGATGACTGTTAGCTAGTGCACAGATGTGCAAAGCATTGATTTAGCATTGCAAATGATGTTACCTCACAGCAAAACTATAAAAGTGGTCTGTTTGTTTTAAGGTTGAACACTGACTGTTTCTAGCACTGATGCTCCTTGTGGCCTCCAGAGTGCGGTAAGTGTGAGACTCACTTGTGATGCTGGTACATTTTATGGATGTGGTATATTTGAAGTGTACATTATATTCCTCACAGGTAAAATACTCCTGCTTCATCAGTTGTTGGCTGGCTTCCTAACAATGGGTACTTCCCTTTTCAGAACTTCAGTAAATGTGTTAATAAATAGTCATTTATGGCACACAACCCAGACTAACTGCTGGGGCCCCTGTGCCTTGATTCACCTCTACTAAAAAAAAAAGAGCTGAAGCTTTGTTTTAAAAGTGCCAGAGTCAAAAAAGCTGGAGACACTAAACAAATTGTTGGTTAATTAAAAACTACACAGTAAATGAATCTCTCATGGAAATAATTGTTTGTTGCAGCCATAGCTAGAACTACATATGTAACTATAGTCAGCACTCTTAAATGAAATAAAGCCTGGTTCTACTCTGCATGCCAAGACCTCGTTTGACCTGCAAATCAAAACCAGTGCTTATTAGAAATGATGTACAACAGACAAGTCAGCCCAAAAATGTGTTGTGACACCTCAGACTCCCAACATGGTCAGTGGTTATCAGCGGTTTGAAAGCACATGATCGAGTGAGCCAGATGGTATTTTTCGTTCACATGGTGCTCAGAGAGTGAGTCGGGATCAGTGGATGAGCATTTCAAGTCATTCCTGGTGGAGCAGCAGAGTGTGAGCGGCAGGTTAGCACAGGTGAGTCGGCAGTTAAGTGTTGATCACCAAGGCAGGAGAGGAGGAGGAGGAGGGGGAGTCAGCAGGAGGCCTTAAAGGAGGATGAGGGGGAGGAGGGGGGAGTGGGGGTCTGTGTGAGGTAGAGGTTGGCTATAAGGCAGGTGGGCACACAGACGGCCAGCAGCAACAAATCTATCAAAGCCAACTTACCTAGATTCTGTAATAGCTTCTCTATTGGGGACAGTACGAAGAGGGAGGAACCGTGGATATGACACATGTTTAAAGAGTCACTGTGGGTTTGTTAGAGCTCAGAACTCGCTCAGTGTTAGTCAGGATGGAAAATGAACACCAGACACCAGAAACATGCTGGTAGCTGCTGTCTGTAGCTGCTCTAACAGACACTTTCTAACACAAACCTGTTGGTTTGTTATGGTGAGTTTAAAGTGGTCAATGAATGAGAGGTGGAGACTCAGAAACAGTGGTATTTACTGTACGTGACAAATGGCTGCAATGTTACATCAGTCAGAAAATACACATTTCAAAAAGTTTCTAATCCTCAAAGATGCAGCATCAAAGGTCTTTACTTTACCATCTCACACAATAAAAGTGATTCACATATTCACTGTTTACTGTGATTGTTTTCTTCTCACCGTAACATTTTTAAAGGTTTTTTTAATCTGAGTGCAAAACAGACATTCAATCTACAGGTCACACTGTCTTTCGTCAATTCTCATTTGACTGACAGATCAAACTGACAAAGATCTAAGAAAATGTAGTGTATATTTAGACCAGGGGTGGGCAATCCTGGTCCTCGAGGGCCCCTATCCTGCATGTTTTAGATGTTTCCCTCTTCTGAAACACCTGATTCTAATGATCAGGATCGTTATCAGGCTTCTGCAGAGCTTGATGAAGAGCTGATCATTTGAATCAGGTGTGTCAGAAGAGGGAAACATCTAAAACATGCAGGATAGTGGCCCTCGAGGACCAGGATTTAGAGCATCCTAGATTACTGCTGTTGTTTGACCAAAGGTTCAGAGAGGCAGCACTATCAGGATGGTTCATCCATAAAATATGACCTCACAATACTGATGTATTAGACAGGGGCAAATCCTCTCAGTGAGGTGATCAGTAGACTCTAAATAACACTTTGACAAAGTACCTCTTTTAAAAATCCAACATTCAGCTAATGGTGTAGGGTTGCAACACTGAAATCATTAGAATCATTTCATTGCCTTTCATCACTGACCTTGCTCCTTTTTAAACTCGTTTTCTGTCAGGAAGATGGGCCTCATCAGCTCCCCGACCGGCGGCTGGATCGACACGAAGAATTTCCTGGTGTGAGTGCTAAAACAGAAGAACAGTAGATTTGGGGATTTTTATTATGTTTCCAAAATAAGAGGGGTATTTCTGAACTTATGTGATCCTAACTCCACTGCTCGGTGATGTTTTATTTGATGTTACACAGAGCTCAGATCCTGGCTGGATGACAGAGGGGAAATACGTTCTTTAAATGTGCTATAGCCAAGGATTTTATTTTGAAGGTTCAGTTGCTCACAACCAGTTAGCCCCGGTATGTCCTGTCTCATGTTTCCCACCTGCAGGTGGGGATACAAGACCAGGGATGGGACAGAGCCTGCTGGTTAGCAGCAGCTAAACTTTTAAGATAAATCACTTACACACACTGCCTTTAAATGTAGAAATAAGAAAAGATTAAAAAATACATGTGACATAAGCAATATGCCACTCACAAAGAATGTTTCCTTAACATCAAGAAACTGTAAAAAAAAAAAAAATCCATCGTACTTTTCTCAAAACTCAAGCTGATGTCATTTGGATTGTCCTACTTTCCAAACTGTCCAAACCTGCATAACATTCATTTTGCAATTATGTAAACACAAGAAACAGCAGTACATTCCTGCTTCTGAAATTCGAATCAAATGTACTACACAATTACCAAGTTTGAACATAACTGATTAATTGACTGATTGCTGCAACTCCAACGCCCACTCTAAAGCCAACAAACCCAACACAGTGAGTATTTTCAAATCCAGCAGAATTCTGTGAGACAGTTAGTTTCTGTTTCCACCCAGCAGATTGGGAGGCCTGAAGAGGGAGCACAGAATCTCAGCTCACCACAGCTGGAAGTTCGCTGCTTGCGTTGAATCACAGAAATCGATGCCCATCACAGCCGTGGCCATCTCACCTGCTGACAGCAGCTCTGTCGACACCGAGGGGGAAAAGACCACAGTGTTGACACAAATGAAACCACGCAGAGCTCTTTGCTATTTTGACATGAGGAGATTAAACATGTCCTCTGCTGCCAACTGTGTGATGTGCTATTGTTTGTGTGAATCAGCAGTTTCCCATGACATACAAAATTAGAAAATAAAGCACACTCTCAAAAGTTAATATGGACACTAAAATATTGAAAATCATCAAGAAGATTACGATGTAAATTCAAATATTGTGACATTTACTTGTGTAAAAATGTGTTTTTTTATCAGACACTTCACTGTCTCTTCAACAATCAAAGGAAACAGACGAGCTACAAAGCTGGAAAACATTCAAATAAATTGTATATTGTGGCGACAGCTTAAGCATAATCTTAAAAGACAGAAAAGAAAATAACTATTCTGCTTTTACAAACACATTTTGCTTGTATTTTATAAGGTTTGAATAACAGTGTGATTTTGAAGCTGCAGTTTGTATGGCATCACAAGCTCAAACAAAAGTTGACCATGAATTAATGTTGAAAAGCAACAAAGGGGCAAAACGTCACGGGAGGGTGAAGACTTTCTATAGGTAGTGTACATGCAGTTTGTATGCAGAATGAAAACAGAACTCAGCACTTCACTGGCATCACATTGTTCTTTTTAAACATTTTGGGGAGTTTTTTCTTTTTTTTTTATAGCCAGAGAGACTGGGTGAAAGGGGATACAGATGAGAGAGAGACATGCAGCAAAGGGCCATGAGTCGGACTCGAACTCACGACCGCTGCTGGCGACCTGCGCTAGCATGGCAACGCCTTAACTCAATCGCATTTGTGAGTTTCAAACCTATTTTACACTTGATTCATTTTGATGGTGTGAATTTAACAAAAAAACTGCAAAGCGCTGCATAAATCATGAACCCATCCAGCTTTGCATTTCATTTGGTTTAATCTCAGTTAGTTTTAATTTAGCAAGACATTCACAGTTGCCAGAGAGAATGTGTTCTTATGTACTGTAGCTGGTGGTCCTCTGATCTGTCTGGCAACAACATCACCTTATAATTTCCAGCTGTACGCAAGAATTAACTACATCTGACCACCAGCTTTCCATGAAATTGACTGTTTCATCTGGTATATTGAACAGTGCAGCTTCCAGGGCTGTAGACTTAATAATAGAAAATGTTATTTGTGCACAGTGGATCTCTTCAGGCTGTTGCTCACCAATCTCTGGGAACTCTTTCACCCTCATCCCAGACTGGAGCTTCACGTCCTCCATGTGCAGGTTCTTGGTGTCGGAGGTGGCGCTGTTCGTGAACTGCATCTGCACTGCCACCATGTTGGCGTCGGGGCTGAAAGGCTGCCGGCTGAAGCAGTACTCCACCGACAGACCCTCCCCCGTGATCCTGTGCAGCAGCTCGTAGTTCTTCAGCGCACTTGAGGGAGCGATGGTCTGTGGAAAAAAGATTTTGTCAGTCTGTTGGTTCTGTAGTTTCATTACTAAAGAATAAAGATGCCAACCAAGAAGGTGAGAAATGTGAGGTGCTTACTGCCGGTGAGAGAACAGAGTCAGACAAAGACAGTCCCTCGAGGTCGGTCACAAGGCTGTTGGACAGGAAGGTGTTGACGGGCGTGACTTGAGGTGAGGGAGCAGGTTCAACTGTGAGAATAGATGCAGGTGAGACAGAAACCTAGCAAGCATGTTCACAAATTCAGACCTGACTGCAGTTATCTTTTCATTAAATTATCGCTTTCACCTAAAAAAATTGGTTCTGGTTACTTTTTTGCCAAAAGAGTTGGAAAAGCAATGAGTCAGGAACACCACATGTTAGCAGGATTTTTAGAGTTATTCACCAAATGTCCTTGCTCATTGACTTTTCTTTAATGAAGCGAGCATCATTAGTTTTGCATTCTGAAAATAATGAAATAACTCACAATCGTCGAGGTCGAGCAGAGACATTTCTTTCTTGTCTTTCTTGGTCTCTTTCTTGACAGGTTTGGAGGGAGGTTTCGATTCAACTGTCTGGAGGGAGATCAAAGAAAACTGCTATGAAGAGATGCCAGGTATGATGTTACCGTGTGATTGGGCACTTTCTGTATTTAGGTCTTAAGAATACATTATTTTTCATCATTGACCTCTGATACAGTGCATCCAGCATCTCTTTTTTATATATAGATTCTCCAATATAATAATACCCCATGGGGTCTTATCTTCCTCTGTATTCGACACGTTGGGGTGCTTTTCAAACGTGGACACATTATCAGTACCTTCTTCTTCTTTTTGACCTCTGCCTCAGACTCGGAATCTTCAGACTCTGACTGGCTGCTTTCAGACTCGCTCTCCTCATCCTCGTCAGATTCAGACTCTGAGTCGCTCTTACGTTGCTTACTCTTCCTCTCCATCTTCCTATCTTCCTCTTCGCTGCTCTGCTCGCTGAAAAAGAAAGCAAAGGTTAGACGTCCCACTGGGATCCAAGAGCGAATTGTATAATGGATGAAACAGATACTGCTAATGTGTTTACAGATAAAAAAAATAGAGCTATCCATCAAGGTAAACTGGATCTGTGATATGGTGTGCACAAGGGGGCACCGAGACGTAACAACAGTTGACCACATGAGAGACAGTTAAGCATAACAAAATTCACGACATTTGGCTCAGGACGTAAGAATGAATTTGGTGGACCGACACACAACCTGGAATGTAATAAATGCAGTATTGAAAGATATTCTGGTTGAAGCAGTGTCCATGAAATTGCTAATCAGGATTTGTTTTTATGAGCACTGCAAAAAAAAAAGCATTATACCTTTCAGTTTCTGGCACTGGCTTCTTTAATTCTTTCTTCTTTTTCTTCTTGTCCTTCTCCTCTTCCTCCTCCTCCTCTTCCTCAGACTCAGAGCCTTCCTCACTCTCTTCGCTCTCTGACCCCGACCCGCTCTCCTCGCTGCCGCTGCCGCTTTCCGAGCCACTGGCAGAGTCCGACTCTGAAGAGGAAAACGTTGGGGTGAGAGGGCGAGCAGGTCAGTTAGAGCCGGGAACAAATGGTTTTACGAGAACCATGAGACAACCAAGTTTTAAATAATCTCCTGCTCAAAAGACTCGAGATCAAAGTCAATGGAATACAAGTCACGGTCAAATCTCCTTGATCTGTCTAATCTTCAAAAGTCTTTCTATGACATTCACCAGTGAGGAACATCAAATTTTTACTATCCTTTGTATTACTGAAGCTCCAGACACATTTTTCCAGCGGCAAGTCATAACAGAAAAGAGATTAAGGAGCACCTTTATCTGACATTCTCAGAGTTTCTGTCTCTTCGGTTGAACCTGAGGCACACACCAAACTCCAACTAAACACAGAGATCATACAGAGCAGTTTGTGCTACATCTACACTAACAATACTGAATTTTTACAAAATGTTATGTTTGTAACTGCGATAATTTGTTTCAAGTCATGGTCGCCTCTGTTCTGCCACAGAAACTCCACGTGGAAAGAGTGAGCGATTTAGTTCATCTTTACAAAGACTAGACAACTTTCCCTTTTCTATAAAGCAAACTCTATTTTCATCCCCCACTGAAAGTTCTTGTTTTACTTACATTAGGGCTGCTCTGATATTAGATTTCACTACACAATTATCATAAATAGAACTCAAGACAATGATAATACTGTGATGGTTATAAAAAAAAACCCTGTGAAGCCTATCCCAGCTGACTTGGTGAAGGCAGGGGACACCCTGGACAGGTCACCAGTCTATCACAGGGCTACACATAGAGACAGACAACCAAGCACACTCTCATTCACACCTACGGACAATTTAGAATCATCACTTAACCTCAGCGTTTTCTTGGATTGTGGGAGGAAGCCTGAGTACCTGGTGAAAACCCACCCATGTATGGGGAGAACATGCAAACTCCACAAAGAAAGGTCCCAGGCCTAGGCCAGGACGCAAACCTGGGATCTTCTAGCTGTGAGGCGACGGTGCTAAAAACCAGGCCACCTTGCAGCCCATATCCTGCACGTTCCAAAATTAAAGTTTTATCTCACTGCAAGCAGTACTCTTCCATTCTTGGCATATGGTTTGTCAAGTACAACAACAGTAGATGTTTTAGACTTACTTTTTTAAATGAAAGGATATACTTATGACCACTCCTTACATATTGAGACTTTCAGAAGGACCCAGCGATCTTGATTGCCACAGTTAATTGGTTTTCATTCTTTTTTTACCATCCTCAACCACACTCATTCACAAAAATCCCATTCTCACACATCTGTGAAGGACACTACTCCTTTTGACTAAAGGATGATAAGATGGCACCACCAGGGCCAGCAGTTCCCTAGAGTTACCACTGTCAGCGGACTCCGTCGGCCCAGACTCGCCCTCAGAGTCGGAGTAGAACGGCTTCTCCACCTTCTTCTCCTTCCTCTTCTCGCGGCTGCTGCATTTGGTCCATTCAGGCACCTGGCAGAAGAAGCAGAGTTGAAGCAGTCAGCCGTCAGCTCTGCCTCAGTGAAAAACCCCTCAGACAGAAGCAGAGACGTGGGCAGATTACAGTAGCATGGCCATGAATGCCTCTGCCTGGGCGTGATGCAGCCAAATGAAGCCAGCCATCGCTGCTGCAGATCTGCTTTTAGATCTGACAGTTAGAGAACAGATTCAGTCCAGACATTAATGCTTGTGTGGAGACTTCTTTCTTTCTTTTTTTTTCTTTTTTTTTTTGCACAGATAGATGTGAGCACCAGGTGTTGCCTTCATGACCAGTTGCAGAAATGGTTTTCTTGTAATACAGGGAGCAGTTCCATTAAGAAGTGATGTCTTTGAGGAGCAGTGACTATCCTCCCACACTTTAAAAAAAGCCATCTGCTCTTTCTGTGACCAAACTCATTAACCAGAGCCATCTGCTAATGAGTGTGGACATCTCCAAACCCCATTTAAAACCCACAAGGTTGCTAATGCACGTCGACGTGTCAGAGGACCGCACGTCCTGCTGAAAGAATCACTTCTTTAATGGTGCAGACCGAGGAAGAGGGTGCTGTGTTTCAGGTAGCTTTGGCTGAGCTAAGCACAGAACAGCATCTACGTAAGGCGGGGTGTTAAAAAGCACTTGGGTTTTTGCGGCTATATGGGTTGAGGCTCAAGGACGTGTGGCTCTTTGGCGCTAACTGACTCACACTCGTTAATGTTGTGACTCTTTCAAGCAGCGTAAAAACCTGGCAGACGTAGAAAAGAAAAAGATTGGGATGGAGATGAGGAAAAAGGAAGGAAAAGGTTTTAGAAAAAAGTCAGGAAAGCAAGAGAAACAGGCACAGGAAGGTTTCAGGGTCTAAAAATAAGAATGTGTGAGAACAGTTCTGGATATCACAGAGACAAAAAATAAACCCCAAATTTCATCACAGTAAACTTAAATACCATTACGTTGCTAAAAATGATCTAAAGAAAACTGTCTACTAAATAAAATCAATGCACTCCAATATAACTTAATACTACTGTATATACTCATATATATATATACTTAAATACTGCAGAAATTAAAAGTCAACATCCACATTCACTACTCAATAATACATCAAAAAATACATGAAATGCATTTAGTATGAACATCTTGACCGGCAACAAAGCATGCTGTGCTGGTATGGGTTAGATGAGCTGAATGAAGAGTGGCACAGGTGGAACAGCAGAGGGAGAAAGGCAGCGGTCTGAGAGAAATCACATCACTCAAAATCATACAACAACATTTGTGACACACTCACTATTTGTGTCACAAATTTCATGAAAGACCAGTTAGGTGCAGAAGAGGAAACTAACTGTCAGTGGGTCAGCTGGAAAAACAATCTCAACTCAAGGTGGACTTTCTATTGTTTTGAACACTAACAGGATTACTCGTACTTGTTAGCTTAGAAGTAAGTGAGCGGACCTTGATAAGAGATCAGGACAGTTGCTAAAAGAACTTGTTTGAGTACAATTGTACGGAGCCCCACTGGTAGTGAAAAAAAAATAATGCCTGGCCACCAGATCGTTATTGTAGTCATCCCATGCAGACTGTTGCTTTTATCATGGACAAGCTTGATTTAATTTAATTTTATTTTAATATAGGAATGAATTACAATGACATACTTCAGTCACTTGCAGCAAGGATGGAGTAATTCTTAGTTATTATCTCGTGGCCACTTTTTTTTTTTTTCATCCAATGTCACCAGAGGGGCTCCGTACCAATTGTTGACTACTAGCACGTTTAAGTGATTTGTTGCATCCATCAGTTTCCTTGTATCATGAATTTTTAAAATTCCAGAGCAGTCCATAAGTTTAAATGTGGTATGCATATTAACAAAAATAAAATCTACAACTATAACAAACTTAATGCAAAATTACTATTTTGCTTACCAGATCATCATCAGCAGGATGTCTTACCAATGTATCCTATACAGTCAATGCAATTTGCTTCACTGCTGAGAAGTAGTTCTCACCCTGCAGGTTGCTGTTGGTGGGAGTATCTTCTGTTGCACCCAACAATGTAGACTATGATATTGTCTTGTCTATAATCTTCACCACTGTCACATCATCACCTCTCATTTTACTCATAATCTGCTTTGCTTGAAACAAATGCCTTTCAGCATGATTAACTTCATATCAGACTCTCACTCTTCATTTCTGGCACACTACAGCGCTGCTCTGATAACACAACATTTAACCCTATCATTATTATTTGATCATTATTTTGGGTCATTCAGTATTAGTCCTGACACTGTTAGGTAACTACTACAAACTGAGACAAACAGGTCACCTTATATGCAACTTTAGAGCGTTAGGTTTAGTGAAGTCCTCAAACTGAAAACAAAACTTCGACTACCAGTGAACACAGTGTGTTACGATCAAAAACATCAAGACAAGTGAGTACGCCAGCCCAGAGTTAAGATTGTTTTCTTCTTGACTTGAAGAACTTGAAGTGTCAAGCTTGGCTTTCTCATTTTTTCGACTGGTTTTGGTTACAACTTGAATCAGCTTTGTCTGTAAGATTTAAGATAAACTGCTATTCTACACCATTAATTCTACAACATGCCTCTCATTTACACTAATAATTGGCCCCATTCTGTTAATCTCTTTCCACATGGGACAGCAGCAGCTGTCATATTCAGCCCCTTAAGTGCACTGACTGAGGATGAATTTCTCAGAATCCCATTAATCTTATCTTATCAGTGTCATTATCAGCAGCTACTGCATTAAATGACAACCAGAAAGAGACTGTAAGAGAGAAAAGAGAGAGCAGTCGTCACAACAAACACCACTGCACTCCCAAACGTGGAGGAGGGGCACCTCTCGCCAGTCTCCTAGCAAGCCGATCCGCCCCTCACCGGTGGTAATGACTTCCTCTGTCTGTGGACGAGTATAATGTGCAGAGGAAGAGTCTGTCAGAGGCTTCAGAGGATCCACTGATCCTCCCAGCTTCAGCAGCCACACCATGGGATGCTCAGTTCTGTTGTGACCCACTAAACTGAGACTTACTACTGTTTTTTTTCTAGTTCTTGCTCTCTAGCTATAAATCATGTGCATCACACATGACTGCCAACCATTTTTCAAAGCATACTATTGGTTTTTAGACTGATTTCCTACCTTCAGCACTGTCCTTTAATCATTTTGATACAACATTTTAGGATTGCTGCAAAAACCAAAACTACATCTCAATTTTTAGCTCCAAGTTTTAGGTCTACAAAATTAATTGGACCTGATTAGTGTTTATGGTAACATTAGTAACATCAGCAACTTTAAAAAAAAAATGTATGTGGTGCATTTTAATATGTGGTCTGTTTGTTTATATCCTTATAATGTTGTTTGTTTTATTTTGTTCTTTAATATATTTGATGTTTTGTCTTCGGTATTATTCTCTTTTTGCTTTGTGTAGCATCTTGAAGCTATATGAATAAGGTGATGGTTATTATTAAATGTTTCAAATAACTATTCAAATGTAGTAATAATAATAATAATCTATACTTTATTAGTCCCCTTGGGGAAATTTGTTCTCTGCATTTGACCCATCCATACTAGGAGCAGTGGGCTGTTTCAGAAGCACCCAGGGAGCAGTCAGGGGTTCAGGGTCTTGCTCAGGGAACTACAGTGGTGGTGACTCAGCCTCTTGCCAGTCCT
Organism: Dascyllus trimaculatus; assembly: GCA_024666655.1. NCBI lineage: Eukaryota > Metazoa > Chordata > Actinopteri > Pomacentridae > Dascyllus > Dascyllus trimaculatus. The sequence goes on from CM045448.1 coordinate 28,220,852, forward strand.
GGGACGCGAACCGGCGACCCACCAGTTCACAAGTCAGTAGGGGACCACTGCCCCTGAAAAATTAAAATGCCTTTTTCTGAATTGCTATATTTAATCAAATGATTTAATAATTTGTAGTAATTTCATTGATATTTCAGTAGCTGCCATGGTTTTCAATATAAAAACTGTAAGCAAAGACAAGAGAGAAGCCTTCTCTGTCCTGAATCTGGTGCAGAAAGGCTTCAGTGATGCTGGGTGAGCTGTCAATTAATGGTGGCAAGACCTCAGAATGACGTCACAAGCTAATGTGATCCAATAGCTGCCAGGCCACAACAAGCCAAACTGGGGAATAGCATTACAAACCTAGCTGCAGCAGTGAGGTAAGCTGTGAGGAAATAAATCTGATGTCAGAACCTCAATTTAAAACAGTACCTTTTCACAGCTAAATTACCACATGACTTGAAGTCTTTGAGATTGCAAAAGAAAAGCAGGTAATATGTTCATTGTCCTAAACTGATTTAAAGTCTCTGTAAGGGAAGTAAATGTCTGTCTGGAAATGGAAAAAAAATCCAACTGGAAGTGAATAAAATGCTTTGAAAAACAGTCAACAGTCAGGTATGTTTTTTACTTGTTTAGCTGTCTAAAATGCACTGAACTGTTGGTCTAGTCTTTTACAACCCTGTCTCTTTTGTAACACCAGTCAAGTCAAAATAAAATGCACCTGTGGCCTCATCTTGAAATCTGCATCACAAGGAAAATGACAAGTTAACACTTGATATGGAACATTAGGCTGCGAGTTAAAAAGCTCTACTATCAACACTTGACAATGAAATCAAACCTTGAGGTCAAGTCTTGATTTTGACAAAGAAGTGACACACTCAAGTTTTGATTTTATGTCCATTTAAAACACATTGTTGCTTATGAACCGATGGCACATGGAGTGAATGGATGGAGAAGAAGAGGAGACTCTAGAGAGTTGGGATGATGCTCTACAGGAAAATTCAATGTACTCTTAAAGGGCAGAATTTAATGTGTGCTTCTGCTTGAAAATTTGGAAAACGATTTGACCAAAATGAAATTCACTGGCTACAGTTACATGATAGCCCTCAGTATTGCATGTGCTATTGGCTCAAACAACGGTTAGAAGTCACTTGGATGGGGTGAGTGAGCTGCCGCCGCCGAGCAGAACAAGTGCAGCAGAGAGGATGAGAGCAGCTGAACTGTTTTCATGATTTTGGTTTTGTCAGATTTAGATTTTCATTCTAACATTTCCTCTCATTAATATCAAACTAATCCTCTTTTCTCCTTTGTGACTCATTCTCCTCCATGGAGGGGTGAGTTGTTAAGCGGCATCCATTTGGAGGTTTATGGAGGCCAACAAGGATGCGTGTTACTGATGAGCTGTTAATGCTAATGAGCTACAAGTGAATGAATGATGGTCAGTGAAAGAGGAATCAATGTTATATTGGAGTTAGCGTGAGGCTCTGGTGACTCTGTCCAACCCCTCTGAGGCACTGCTCTGGGGAGGGAGCAACCCTCGCTTCCCTCCATCTTTTGGGGCCCCCAGAGGGCCCCTGTGTCTCTGTATGTTACTGTTCCCACTGCACGCACAGACTCCTTCACCTCCACGTTGCGCACGGAGGGGTCAGGGGCGGCTTCAGGCCAGTCAGGCAACTCCTGGTAGCCCCCAGCCTTGGCATTCAGCAGGTGGGACAAGGACCCCAACTGGAAGTGGTCTCGATCTGCAAAAACACAATAGAAAAAAGAATGCAAATCTGCAGTAATACACAGAGATAAAGCTACACAGAGGGCACTTTGTTACTCATGTTATTATTCTGGTATTGGGAGGAGGATTATATTCTAATTTTTAGAACTATAGTTATCATAATTTGGTGGCTTTAGGAGATATAAACAGCTGTGAAATACAACTTGAGAACAACTTTGCATACATATTTAGCAAACTGGCACCATTAAAAATATGCTGAGCCAGTTCCTAACAGTTTGTGCCTGTGATGTACCCATGGATAAATGGACCAGTAATCCTGGATTAGTGAATAAAACTTAAAACATAAAAAGTTCTGTCGTCAACAGGAGCATCATTTGTCTGTGATTTCAAAGCAATGTTATGAATGGCGAACAGAGATAATGACATTTTAAAATATGAATCACACTGAAATACTGACAGTAAAATATATGTAACAAGTCTGGTCAGATTTAGAGCTATGCTATGTTTCCACGTGCTACAGCTGCAGCTGCCGACTGTGTTGGTAAACCAGCCAAATCAGTCAATAACTAATATTCAACTCCATTTAACTGACACAGTATCTTTATCTCTCGAGCTTTATTCTGGCAACAAGAACTTCAATAATTAATTTTGTCTGATCATTTGTAGTGAGTCTCTCCTATTTGTTCGGGGCCCAAGTACTGAGGGTAATTAAAAAGTCTCAAATCATTTCTGTACTTTTTATTACAAAAAGCCTTTTGATAAAATGCAGGAAAACTGAAAATAAAAGATCACAAACTAGGAACAAAGTACTGGCAGCTCAGGGTACACATTTGTATAATCTCTGTTTCAGTGTTAATGGTTATCTTATACATATAGCAGGACTTTGTAGCTGTGCAGCTTTCATCTCTCCACGCTGACATCAAGGCAGACTGGCTTCTTACCTTTAAATGGAGACTCAAGGACAGGTGCAGGTTTGAGGGCGAGGAACAGTTTCTTAGCGTACTTGCTGAGGGCTCCACTCTTCTCGGTGGGCACAATGAGCTGCCGAATGAAGCGCGCCCGATCACGGATGTCGTAGTTCTGATCATATTTGGCCAAGTTGAGGACGTACTGCGTCAGCAGTTTGGTCTGTGAGGGGAAGAAACAGGAAGGACATGGAGGATGTGTTACACAGTATGAGATACACAGTATGTATGAGTGTGTCCAGCTGTGTGTGTGTTTTTGGATTACTCTAATGGTTAACAAGTCATTTAACGAGGTCTGGTATGACAACCCAAATGTGATTAAAAGCAGAGGACACTGCACTGGGATAATTTGATAAGGGTCATTAGGCTTGTCAGATGTTTTTTGAGGTTTCCTGATTAGTGAGTGAGTACTAATAGGTAACTAGGATGAATATGAGGGTTGCTATGTGTCTGATCGGTTAAGTGGCAGGGACGGAAAGTAATAAGTGTATTTACTCACACACAGGCTTACAGTTTAACAATTACTTCACTGTAATTTAAAAGGACATACTGCACCTTTTACTTCACTGCATTTATTTTTAAAGCATTAAGTGCAAGTTACTTAAAATGGCATTTTTCATAACATATTCTTTTTTACTGTTATTGTTAGGTGTAAAAGAAGATGGCTGACTTGTTTATGTTAAGGCATCATCTGGGGATAAAGATATTTTGTATTCAACCTCCCTTTCCTGTGCTATTACTTCTTCTTGATTTTGTCTTAAGAAGAATTATTGCTGGTTAAGATAAGACTCAACAGTACATAAAGTAAATACAAGCTATTTATTCAGGTGACTGTTCATCACCTGAATAAATAAAAGTAAAACTTTCTAGATGGACTATTAGTGTTAGGGGGATCAGTGAACACATAAATCAGCTGACTCCTGTTCAGTTATTTATCTAGTTTTATGTTCCTATCTGCAACTTCTGTCCCATTACTGCAGTTAAAACACTGAAATGCATTTTTTTGCATAATGACAAGCATATCCAAATTAAATGTCCTGACAGCTTTGAGGAAGCTCAGAATGCACCCAGAGAAGCTTAAATACTAATTTTTCCACCTTATAATTATGAAATTTGTCTGGAACAGCTGATTTGTCAGGTGTGCATAAGAATATGAAACATTATTCCCCGTCAGATTACGTGTTTATGAAGTTACTGCTGCTGTACCATTTACATGTGTAAATGTGCAAGATCACTCTCAGTTTGGAGTAACACTTATTGTTTCCACTGCAGTGTGATGCTGCAGGTGTTTATTAAAGTCAGAGAAAAGAATCTGTATCACAAACTGCTCTGGGCTGCAAACAGGACATCAGTAGATCTAATGTTTCTGTAAAATCCCAAATTACATTTAGTGACACCTGAAAAAACTTTATTGAAAAGATTCAGACATTAATCTAACATGTGTCAGATCTGACTATGTCACATTAATAGCTGTGTTTTGACAGAGATGCCACTGTGTTATCTAATAGATGTGATACGAGAGAAAGAAGCAAAATAATGAAAGTTGATTTGTGATGTTGTACAGCTCTGTGTGTACATCTCTGCAGACTGGAACACCAGAAACCACTCGGCTCGCTGCAGAAATTAACTATACTGCTTGTAATACATCTATGGGCTGTGTGCATCTTTGCAATGTGCAACAACATGTTTTCCAATTCCCATCGACGCTCCATTTTAAGTTCTGCTCTGTTACATTAAAATACTAGTTTTAAGAACTTGACTGACTCCAGGACGTGGCTACAGCTCCAACCCAAAGCTTTGGCACTGCAGTCACAGCTGTTGTGTTCAATGCAGCAGTCATGGCCAGAACCAAGTATACAATTGGAGGGAGGATGTCCACACACATATTCCCTCTTCCTTAACAAGTGAAAATACATTGAAAATAATAGGGAAAAAAAATATATATATATATATATTAGTGCTGTCAAAAATATCGCGTTATTAACGCGTTAACGCAAATCAATTTTAACGGCGTCAATTTTTTTATCGCGAGATTAACGCGGGCGGGGGTGAGTGGGGCGGGGGCATGGTTGGCGAGTGCGAGGTGTTCGCCGTCGGAGTCCGACAGGATCTCCTGCTGGCGGTGGTACAGCAGCAGTCTCCTCGCCTCCATGCCTTTCTGTCGGCTCCTTTTCCCCGTCCCGAACAGCTCAGTGAAGCTGACCCCCCACCCACACAAAAAATCCAAGCAAACAGGCTGAGTGGTTAGTGCTTCGTTTGTGCTGATTTGTGCCGTTAAAATTTTCGTTTGTGCTGTTATAATTTTTGAGATATTAAAGATTATTTTTTTAGGTCATTCAGAGGTCATCATCCCCCCAGCTTGCTCCAAAATGAACCAGACCGGTCTACTTTTTTAGTGCTTCGTTTGTGCTGATTAGTGCCGTTAAAATTTTCGTTTGTGCTGCTGTACTTTCTGAGATATTACAAGTTTTATTATTGGGTGATGACGTCATCATCCCCCCAGCTTGCTCCAAAATGAACCAGACTGGTCTACTTTTTTAGTGCTTCGTTTGTGCTGATTTGTGCCGTTAAAATTTTCGTTTGTGCTGCTATAATTTCTGAGATATTACAAGTTTTATTTACAGACGATCACATGACCCAAGTTGATGACGTCTGTGGTCTGCACCGTAGACATCAAAGCCTCCGTCTGTGGCAATGGCTTTCACCATAGACATATATACGTATATACATATATATGTCTATGGCTTTCACCACCTGCTGCCTGCAAATGCCTTGACCCGAATTGATGGCGTCTGTGATCTGCGACGTTTATAACGTGTTAATGTATATAACGTGTATAATAACTAATGTAATAACATCTGAGGATGTTCAACCTGTGCTATCGCTGGAATGTCTTCTTCATTTTGTGCCTTTGTGTGTACATTTGTTCAATAACATTTGGTTTAAAAAAAAAAGGTAAAATGTATTTTTATGTTAATAAATTATATACATTTAATTGCTCCCTGTTGAGAGCATTCCTGGAAGATGTGTGGTGAACACATCCACTGCACAGTTAAGCAACATAAGAGAAAAGGTGACTGTAGTCATGATGCTCTGCATGGTGTTTGAGATTTAGGATTGTGACAATGTTTTAAGTGCCTGTGATTCAGTTTGATTTTACTTTTATAAGCTGTAAGAATAAGATCGTCTGTAACTAAAACTTGTAATATCTCAGAAAGTACAGCAGCACAAACGAAAATTTTAACGGCACAAATCAGCACAAAGGAAGCACTAAAAAGTAGACCAGTCTGGTTCATTTTGGAGCAAGCTGGGGGGATTATGACGTCATCACCCAATAATAAAACTTGTAATATCTGAAAAATTATAGCAGCACAAACGAAAATTTTAACGGCACAAATCAGCACAAACGAAGCACTAAAAAGTAGACTGGTCTGGTTCATTTTGGAGCAAGCTGGGGGGATGATGACCTAAAAAATAATCTTTAATATCTCAGAAATTATAACAGCACAAACGAAAATTTTAACGGCACAAATCAGCACAAACGAAGCACTAAAAAAGTAGACCAGTCTGGTTCATTTTGGAGCAAGCTAGGGGGATGATGACGTCATCACCCAATAATAAAACTTGTAATATCTCAGAAAGTACAGCAGCACAAACGAAAATTTTAACGGCACTAATCAGCACAAACGAAGCACTAAAAAAGTAGACCAGTCTGGTTCATTTTGGAGCAAGCTGGGGGGATGATGACCTCTGAATGACCTAAAAAATAATCTTTAATATCTCAGAAATTATAACAGCACAAACGAAAATTTTAACGGCACAAATCAGCACAAACGAAGCACTAACCACTCAGCCTGTTTGCTTGGATTTTTTGTGTGGGTGGGGGGTCAGCTTCACTGAGCTGTCCCGAACCGCCTGCCGCTGGTCCACGCGGTTCGGGACGCGCACCGCCAGGTGACGGCGGCCTGGGGTGCGCGCATGACGATTGACAAGACCAAAGTTATCTGTGTGTGTTATCAGAGTGAACTGAGTTCTCATCGTTGCACATCCGGTCTGTAATACCACGTGATGGCCAAACACAGCTGACGCGAATTCTCCGCCTCCTCCTCGTATAAAATGATAATTCAAGGGACATTTAGAATAGATAAAAAATGTGCGATTAATTTGCGATTAATCGCGAGTTAACTATGACATTCATGCGATTAATCGCGATTAAAAATTTTAATCGATTGACAGCACTAATATATATATATATATATATATATTGCGGTTACAACCAAGACGTGATTAAATTATGGCTGTAGCAGTTTAAAAATGCGTTGTAAGTTATTCGAGAAAGGGAAGTGAAAAGGGGTACTCAGGGCCACCCCCTTCACTTTGACAGTCACAGCTCATATATGTCTTGTCATTTAGAACAGCGTAGTTTTAGTAAAGGGAGGACAAGACGAACAGCTGCATGTATAACATGTAAGACTGGAAAGAAATGTGAAAACCTAGGTAACGGTTTGATGCTTACACTTGAATGTGTGTGTTTTATGATCTCTTTAAATAGTAATGACTGAAAAACATGCTCTTCACACCTGTTTGGAGTTAGTGAGATATAGCTTGGCAGCCAAGTTGATGATTTGTAGTTTGACAATGTCCTCCTCATTAGTGAACGATTTGGCCATCTTCCTCAGAACATCCGGGGCAATCTTAGGTACATGTTCACAATATTCTCCAATCAGCCACAGGATACTGGCCCGGGCCATAGGCACCTGAGAACACAGGTTGGATGAAATGAATGAGCCTCTTTTACTGGCATTACACGGGGATGGGACACGCAGAAATCAAAGCAACTTTTCTTTGTTGAGGTAAACAGTGTTTAGGGAATGCAGCACACTCGGCTAAAACTCCATTTACTGCAACAAATATTATATAAGACTCTCATAAACTGTAACAAGACATAACAGGAAAAATCTAAAAGAAAGACGCTAACAGCAGTTCATGACAGTGTCTCACCTGGATGTTGTCTGTTAGTTTGGCCATGTGCTTAATGATGTCGCTGTGCTTCTCTGGCTGCATCTGCAGCAGCTTCTTGATAACAACCACTGATTCAGCGACCACCAACTCTGTATAAGACAAAGCAGAGTTGGAATCAGAAATAAACGCTGACTCACTGATGGCTTTTATTCATCTTCTACTAATCTGAGATTGTTTGATTAAAATTAATTCAGTTCAAATTCAGTGCCATACTTATTCACTGAGGATATGCTCCAAGAGGTTCCTCATTTTCACTCTTTATTTATTAAAGCGTTTCACGATTATTATCTAACCTCAATCATGTTCCAGTGTTTAAGAATTCAAATTAATGAGTTTAATTAAAAAAACAGGAACCAATATTTCATACTCCCATCCACATCAGTTTTTTCCTCTTTACATAATATGTAATTTAACACCTTGAATATCACATAAAAAGACTCACCATCTCTGTTGGACAGCAGCTGCACCAGGCCGTTCAGACATGTGTCCCTCACCTCACCGATGTTAGTAGCACAGCGGCCAATGGCTTGGATTGTTGCAGCCACAAAATCTTTATCCATGCTTTTAATGTATGTCTGTCAGATAAAACATAGACTCAGTATACTAATACATAATGGAAGGCTGGAGATTTTCTACTTGCAGTACACATCTGCTCTTCAAAAAGTATGACTTATTCCCTTTGAATTTACCTGAAATTCTCTGAGTATGGTAGAAATGTTTGTCTCATTGGCCAGATTAGTGAGAACCTCGAGCTGCAAAAGACAGGGAAAAAAACACTGTGTTCACATTGATCTCCAGAAACGGCTCGACATTTCCGAGTATACTGAGAACAGAGAAAGCAAACCTTGAGGACTTTGATCTGAGTCGGGTCTGTGGAGCGAATGTAGAAACTCTTCAGGTACGGTTCAAACATGCCCTGTAACACAAAGAGACAGAAAGAGAAAGAAGCCTTAGTGAACCTGCAGCTATGTCATCATTTGATTAAAAGTGGCGCACACACACACGCACACACAAAACACCACAAGGCATAGCTCACCCTCCTCTTAATCGTCATCGTTGCCACGTTCTGAAGGACGACATACTGGACTTCACTAGGGAAAGAGAGGGATGGAGGGAAGAGTGATGAGGAAAATATTTCAGATAACAAGACCACATTGAAAAATATGAACTTTTGATCTCGATCATCATTATGTTGGGGAAATCTCATTTCTGAATAATTGTTGGATCTCCACTACAATCTAATAAAACCTAGCAGCATGATGATAGAAATGTTAGAGCAGCATTGATTTCTAACCTTTCTGTTTATAATTGATTAAGCATTGATTTTTAGTAGACCGAATGACAACAATGACATTTAAAAGTCATTGACTTATAGTTAAGCAGGGGGTGATTGTGTGGTAGACAGCACTGTGCATAGTTTCACCCCACGAAGCCCCTTCTTTGTGACTATATCAGGTGATAACATTAGGGAATTTTACGTAAGATTTAACAGATAAATTCAGTTAAGTGTCTCCCTCAGTTCCAACTGACATCTTCACTGTTTATAGTCCAGGTGATATGTGAAAAAAATGTTCAGCGGTGCAGAACCTAAAAAGTGCAGTGTACCAAGGAGGACACTGTTCGGGACAAGAACTTAAGGTGGCACCAAATATTTCATCTGCAGAAGGATTGGGTTGGATTCACCCAAGTGACTGGAGACCACTGTGGTCAATTCTTCTTCCAGAGGATGGCAAGTTGCGACTGTATGAAAGGTTGCCAAAGGTACTGCAAATGCAAAAAAGTCTTCTTAAAGTGCACAACTCCATGTCAGTGTGAAGGACACTGTGAAGGATGCAGTGAAGAACATGTTCAGCAACAAGAAAACAATCAAGACTGTCTCTGAAATACATTTTTTGAAGTATGTTGTTATGTTTGTCAGGATTAATGAACAAACCCAAGCTTTTAACAGCAGGAATGTACAGCCTAGGTTTTCAGAAATTGTGATTTCTATGTTAATGTTCAGTTCAAGAGATATGGTCCAAAATTTGGTCATGGTGGGAAATAAAATGACTGTTATGGTCACTGCAAAGGTATTTTTTTTGCAATGGCTACATTTCTGAAAATGTTCATAGCCTCAAACTATACAAGTGATGCTTTTATCAAAAGGTGAACATAAACTTTGGCAGAAATGCCCTTGTGTACTGCAGCTGATAGTGTTAACAGTGAACTAACAAAGTGAAAGGCAACATAACATATTAATATATAATATATAGAAAACCTCAGTGCACCTTGAAGTGAAGTGACATTTGAAGGAAAATGACACAACATTCTTTACTAAAGTACTATCTTCAACTGTGTAGGTCTAACAATCTGTTTTCAAAGTTGTGTTATGCCTGTAACAATTCACATTAGCTTCAGCCACTGAATTTTATTCATGAAGTGACAAATTGAACTACTGTAATTTAGACTAAATTATTCTCACCTGTGTGGGGTCAAAATGTCTGTGCTTAGTTTTTTTATGCTTTGGTTCCATTTCTAAAAATTTAATTTAAAAAATGATATCTTTTGTTGCTTGTCAGATGCCGACAAATGTGCACAGAAAGATAGTAGCATTGTTGCTAGCAACATAGCTAACAAGTAACAGCCCAAAATTAGCCTGCCTGCTAGTTAGCAAGATGAATTTAGCTTAAAAACAAAATGCTCAGGATAATGTGACAAAATTAAAAATTTAAAAAAAAAAAAAAACTTCACATAAGCCTTCTAGTTGAAATTTAAAGTTGAAGATATGTGAAATTTCTTACAAATAATAAAATGTTTTAAAGTATATTTGTATGGGAAATGGCACACAAACACAACAAATAAAAAAGGCGTTGTTAGGTTTCTTGTTAAATATGTAGGCCTTGTTATTCCAGGTAGTAAATCCATGTGGTTGTTATGTGAGCCAAGACACCACGGACTCCATAGGATTAAGTCTAATGAAACATTTTGTACAGTTCAGTGGATTTCTGACAAATCCCCTGCAGAGAGATGCTGCTGTTTGGTCGCTGCTGAATAATGATCCCATTACCGCACACCCAGAGCCACATGACCAATTGTTCAATAAAAAGCTGACAGACTGCAGGACTTACAGCCAAGAGGCCACCGATGTGCTGTCATCACTCCTTATGGTTTATGCTTTCATGTTTACTTCAGCTTCACTGCGCTCCCTGTTTAATTTCACTTTCTGCTTCAGGGCTCCAGAGATTTGTTTTACTACCTGCACTTGTCATTTTGTTGTTGTCATACTGTTTTCCACTTTGCTGAGTTTCATGGTCATTATGGTTTCCTCCTCTCTTATCCAGCTGTGCCATTTTGTGCTGCTTCAACTTACTTTTTGTTCCAGCTGAGACTTGAAGTGACTGGTTTGAGCACACTGGATTATTTTGGGAATGCGCTGGTGCATAGATTTGAGTTCATCTGAAAATACAGTCAGTGAAGCTCACCTGTGGCTCCTCAGGAGACGGACCAGGGCCTTAGCGATCACACCAACCTCTGCTTTAGGAGCAAGGTGGAAATACAGCTGAGCCACAGCCATCACCACCTGGATTATGTAGAGAATGAGAAAAAAAAGTGGGAGTAAATCCCATGCAGTGATACAAAGTCATAATTTCACAAACAGTAAAGATCTCTATGCATTGTAGACTCCCCTTTCATTCAATGATGTGCTCTGGTCTCTATTGAAAATTCATTAATTTCCAGCAGTACAGAACCAATGCTTCACTGCCTCATGCTACCTTATGTTGCAGTGCAGATACGTGATGCGTTTGGATTTATTCTGAATGTGCACGAATGTGTTGAATATGCATGAAGGAACTAAAGCAAATACTGTTTTGCTGTGTTTTTACCGCTCTCAGCTGAAAGTCTTACAAATCATCTGGCAATTGATTCATTCAAGTGAAAGGACTGTGTTTTTTTTTTTGTTCAATCAGCATACTGCACACAATTTAAATCTGTATTAACTCATGAGATGTATACACTGCAAACATTATTATATCACTTCACAAAGACGTTGATCTCTACTGTCTTTTAAAGGAAACATCTGGTTTTCTGGATCTTAATTGCTCCACAACATGCATGTTCACCAGCTAGTTGCTGACTTTATCTGTTTGTTATTTGATGATTTTATTTTAAATGCTGTTATTTGATCCACTGTTGATATAAAAATATGGATTTGAGCCACCTTAAGCCTGCAATAACTGATTTATTTGGGGCCATCAGAAGTATTGACATATCATCACCAAATCTGGAACATTTTAGCAAACAGTTAGCAAACATGAAGCAGTGATGGAGCTCCATTCTCATTCATTTGGAAACGTGCTTCTGGCCAGCTGATGAAAGTAAAACCAAATATAGAGTTTTTATTTCCAAGAGTAGAAAGGAAGGGCTCTGAAAAACACATGCATGTGCCAATTTTACACAAGCGAGTTGGGAAAAAATTGTTCAAAGACTTCGGTGCAAAATGAAGCCAACTGTTGATTATTCAGTAGATGCACAAAGCGGTTATAGAGCTCACTGACTGGCGCCTATGCAACAAGCAAGATAAGCACATTTTCTGCTTGTGTGTTGTTTTTAGTTTTTCTGTCACCTAGACGCAACTGGCTGGACAGCAACAGTATAAAGGCTGAATAATGTGTGACGGGGAATTTTCTAACTTCGAACGTGGAACAAAACAGGCCACCCAAGGTGACCACAGCAGCACTAATGTAGTGTGATGCTTTATTAATTTCCTTTGGGAAATTGTAACTCGTCCCCATTTCTGAGGGAGAGGTCAGCTCTGATTAAGTGTCTTGCTGAAGGACATTAAACCGTTTAAAATGCTTGAGTGGCATGGGCTAATGTGAACAAAGATTGTGCATATGAAGACCCCATCGATGTAGAATAATCTTGGAGATGAAACAGATACAAGCTCTACCATGGCAACTGACTCAAGATGACAGCTCATGAGCTGTGCTGGGTTAAGCTGATGTCAGGTGTGTGTAAATTTAGCGGACTCACAGCTGCGTTGCGGCTCTGCAGGAGAGGCTTAGTGTTCCTCAGCAGCAGCCGATGGTCTGGATCCATCACATATGGCTTCCTCTTGGCCATGGCAGCAGCCTCGGCCTTCTTCTCTTTCTCCTCTTCGTCTTCATCCTCATCTTCATCTGAGCCGTAGAAGGTCTTGTCCCCTCCGCCTCCCTCCTCCAGCAGGGACTCCTACAAAGACACGGGATGATTAAAGGCCAGTTCAGGGCATCAATGTGCGCTAATCACTGGAAACTTTCAATGAGGACAGTAGACCAGCACACAGTTCCATTCATACTACAATATACATAACAGGGTTGGTGTCGGTGAGGTGTGCCACGCATTATGGAACAGCTTGCTGTCAGAGCCCCACAGTCTCAAGCAAAATGGGTGAACAATGCGGAGGATTTCTGGAGAATTTAGAACATTCCACTGTGTTTAGGCACCATCAATAAAAAGCACGTACAAACAAACGTTCCCCCGAAGTCTAACAGCAACTAGCCTAATTAGGACTTTTTTAATTAAGGGCTGCAAATGACAAAATTTACATTATGCAGACCCTTGCAAACATGTGGATTCAGACATCATTCATTAGCCTAAAGAAGTTTCTTGGTGGTCTAACTACCAGAGATAGAACATTCACTACATGGAAAGTTATTACTCACTGTTTAATAATGACTTCAAGTCACCAGACAGTAAAAAGCAGCTACACTGTGTATGATAATCATTATCTTAAGACTTCCTCCTGTTACACAAACATGACGTCCAAAATCATTACACCAGTTTGTCACCACATGCATAGGGAATTACTGCAATAACAATGTTGTGAAAAATGGCTCCATTTGTTAGTTTAGAGAAAAAAAAAAACCTCAACAGGTGGGCCTGAAAAACTGAGAATTATACAGAGATAAGTTGGCAACAGGGAGAGAGGAAAATAATGACAGGCTTATTGTAACACTGCACAGTCACTATGGCAGACGTAGAGGACTATAATTAATCCAACAAAATGAAAGTTGTATTACTGTAAGACATGCACCTATACACTTTTGTTGCACGCTAATCTCCCAGTATGCAATTTATATGCAAATGACTTGTTGATGACAAGACATGACAAGTACACTTACTTCTGGGTTTGTTAGTTGATGTGAACTGCTGCAACATTCAACTATGAATCAGTATTTACTGTTTATGTTATCAGATTCATTGACATATGCAAGTGTAAGCAGTCAGTAAGTGTAGTAACAACTGAGATTCAGGATAACTTTGCTGTGTCTCACAAAGCATTATAAATTAGCCTCTATTGTCACAAATTAGTAAAGAAAACATAGTATGTGCTTGTGCTACTGTGTAAAGTTTTATTATCGTAAAAATCAGTTATTGATGAGATAACAAAATGATGATAAGATGACAAAAAAATGACAACTTTGATAGTCATTTATCAGACAAAATCACCAAAAGATCTCTAATTTCACTTTCTCATAAGCAATTTTATGATTTCACATTAGGCTTGGAGAAATTAGATGAACATTTTATGGATTAAATTACGACAGAAAAATGTCAGAATAATCACAGATGGAAATGACTGTTAGTTAATGCCCTGCATGCCTGCTAATTCTCTGTGATGCTGTTACTCACATTGATGTTTGGGTTGAGGAACTGGGTTCTGGCGTAACGCGTCAACATGTTGATGATGACGACCTGACCCCACTCCTCCACGTCGATGAGGAGATTACACAGCTTCCTGTAGTTCTTGTGGATCAGGTCGATGCGCTCCGGACACACCTCCTCAAAGGCCATAACGACGCTTCCTGCCACCAACTGCAACGCATTTTCAGTCACACGGCAGGAGGTGATGTTAGAATAATGTTCATAAATACACAACACTGTCCATACAGTTTACTATTGACCCTGCAAAAACCTGAAAATGGTGACTGAAACCTAAAGTCTGTGTGTTTTTGGTATGTTTTCCTCAGAAACTGCGTATGCAAAAACTGCAAGGTGAAGAAGGAGGCTGGCTAAACAAATGATAAGCCTTGAAACAAGTGAGGCATTGAATACAATCTGGTGCTGTGCACAGCAGCTGGTCCTGATATTTTGTGCACTGTGTGGTTTTCAAAATTCTATTTGCATTTATTTGGGGGAAAGAAAAGCTGCTGGAGAAAATATTGAACCAACTATGTGAACAGAGGAAGAACCCACCGTGGTCTTGTCAGCGAGGAGTTTCTCTATGACTTCAATCAGCTGGTCTTTTTGTTCAGGATCCAAACTGAGAGGAGAGAAGAGTAAATCACTTAAGTGCACGAAACAAGAAATGTTTGAGATTGATCCTACAAAAAAAGAGAAAGAAAATCATACTATAGAGTTTAAGACAAACTGACTTTACTGGCAGGACAGAAATAAGTTTCTGAGAGATCTACCTTCTACTGCTACAAGCCTAATTTCTAGGGCCGGTCCGAATAGCAATATCTGTGCTTCGTGTATTCGGATCCAATATTCATCGAATATTCGAAGATTCGGTTCGTGCCACGTGGCGCACGCCGGTGGGGGAGGGTACTAAAGCCTCAGCAATGCTCGGCAACACACTACAGCCTCGGCAACACTCTGCAACACTCGTCAGCGTTCGACGACGCTCGGCAACGCTCGGCAACGCTCGGCAGTGACGCACAGGTATATTCAAATATCAAAATTATTATTTGAATACCACCACAACAAATGAATATTCAGATATGCAAATATTTGGGACCAGCCCTAATAATTTCACACTGGCACTGAATCATATCACAGTTTTTATATGGGGAATCAGGGCTCCCTAGAAAGCCACAAAGTAAATTATGAATTATTGAAAACTGAAACTTGATCAAAAATGCATGAATGCATCTTTTAAAACATTGATATAATAACCAATAACACCGTCCCAGTAGCAGTCAAGTAAAATGATAAGTAAACCCACAACAACAGGTTGAGATAAATTTGTTTTGAGGCTGCAAGCTACAACAGTCCTGGTTGAGTTGTACCTGTACAGTTTGGGGATTGCGTGAGCAGCTGTCTTCCTGACATAAGGAGACATATCCGAAGCAGCTTCTTTGATGGCCAACATCATTATGGGGACGATGATTGTAACTCGTATGCTGGAGAGGACTCGCAGGGCGCTGGCTCTGATCAGCTGGTTCGGATCCTGCAGAAGTACAAAGCAGTGTATCATGTATATATTGAAGATGCTGGGGTTTTACGTTCCTGCAAAACAGAGATCAAACAAGACTACAAGTCTACAGTCATGCTAGCAGCTCTGGGCATGGATTTTGTTTGATCACTGGAGGGGAAAACATTTGGTGGGGGGTCTAGCACTCATTTCATGCAACCTAATGAATGTTTCTGCGATAATGTCTGGTGAGAAGGTCAGGGGTTAACTCATAGTGTAATGGAAAATGATGCCCTAAGGCTCTCAAACATTCTGCATTGCTTTTACATTTTTGTTCTCATATAGACCAGCTATCCTTATTTAATAGCATTACTGCTGAATCTGTACACACACACACACACACACACACACACACACACACACACACACACAAACAGAGGCATGACTTACTCCTTGGTCATCGTCTATGTCTTTATTTGGGGAGGTAACCTCTTTAAATGTGCATGTGGCACCTTTTGACATCAATGATAAGTTATTTAATTAAAAATGAATTTGCTGAATTTAAAAACTCCTGAACTTTAATACCTCAGATGTGTTTCACAGAAGATTTCTGTTCATGTTCAAAACTGTCTACTCTAGACATTAAAACATATCACACATATCTGTGTTTGATATGCAGAAGAAATAGGGCCTATCCCTGGGGCATCTATAAGTAAATATTAGAGCGGTCCTTTGCTTCTTTCATGTTTTTACTTGGAGGGTCAAATGTGCATGTTCTAAATATTAAGAGGGATGTATCTTCTGCAGCTTCCCTGAAATCTGCAGTGATGCCAGCAGCTCTGGGGTTGTGTCTAAATATACATGTAGTTCTGTGAGCTAAATGCTAAAATCAGCCCGCTGACATGCTCACTGTGACAACATTAGCAGGTATGTGACAATACGTACCATAGTCACTATCATCGATTAGCAGTTTAGCATGCTAACATTTGCTTATAGGCACTATAGGTACAGCTGTGGTTGACAGGAATGTCATTATTTACATGTATTTGGTCACATTTATCAAAATATTGTACCACCTTCCCTTATTTTGACCTGATGATGGTGCTAAATGAAAAGTCAAGAGATCAGAGTTATTTACAGTCTGGTCCTTGCACCGTGATTGTACAAAATTTCACAGCAATCCATCCCACAGTTGTGGAGAAGCTTCAATCAAACATTAGAAAGATTAATCATGTGGAAGCTATTAAGATCTCTGCAAAGTGTGACATCAATACGTCAAGTAGATGTTGAGAAATTACAGTAAATCAAGCCTTTTTCAGACATGGGATGCATAACATTGGTAGCTTCATCAGTCTGTCGAAGTGACAGCATTCTGTCATCCAGACATCACGTCACTTCTCCGTTGATGCTCCTTACAGCTTTATTTAGACATACTCATCACAGTGTGAGAGAAAGCGATATTTGTCATTCATGCGCAAATAGACATTACACCAAGTGATATATAACGCCTAATAATGGAATAACAAACAAAAGACTAAATGTAAACGAATAGCAGCTTATCGGAGTGTCCAATAACTCAAAGCCTAGTTTATTTATGATTTCATAAACACTAAGAATTCTGTTTATGTGTGATAATAATCTAACTCCTACTAGAACAATATGAATCCTGGCTGATCTTGCCTGCATGCGGGGATAATCTAGAATTTTAACTAGTTAACACAGTTACTGCTGTTGCATAAAGGCACACAACTCTCTGTATCTGGAGATGCTCATATGGGCCCTGTTGTGGTCTGCTGCTGCTGGTATGTCCTAGAAACAGCTGGAAGCCACAAACTAAACTGTGACTTAGTCTAAAAGTACACAGAATGGCGTGCCGTTGAATCCTGACCTGGACTGATCCTGTCTCCATGTTGGGGATAATGCAGAATTACAAGTAATTAATGGAGTTACTGGCTCATGTAGTCATGTGGATTCTGCTGCTGTCTGATACTATTTAATAAACTCAGAGAAAAAAACTGTTCATGGATGAATATTGGTGCTAAAATGTGAATAAAGCCTTAATCACTTCACAAAACTTGAAGCAGATTGTGTGTAGTAAAATTTAGACTTGCACCAAGTTAAAAGTGATACAGAACGGTTGTCTGACCTAGGAAGATTGTCACTGCGACTTTTACAGAAAAGTGACTAGGGTACCTTTTTAGACATGACGCTAACATGTGCAGTTGCTGTCAGATTAACAGATAGTGGTGCGTGTCTAAAAGAGGCTTAAGTAAAAGCTTGGACCCACTGGAAGAAAACTCCATAAGTCATCAGGATTTTTTCTCCATCTAATAGTTTTCAAGATTTTCTTCAAAGTTGTGCACGTCAACCACATGATACCACTACAGGAGAATAAGAGAAACCATTTATGATTCATTTTCTGAAGATCATGAAATTGAAAACTGTTGTTGGAGGTATTTCCATCGTGGCCATCCACATAACAGCACTAGCAAGACTGAAACCCTTTACTAAGTCTCAAAACCACAATTATGTTAAACGTCTGAAGCACTGTCATTTATGTAAACCGCTGTACCTTCAAGCCTCGCTGGAACGTGGAAATGGAGAGCAGAGCGAGATCCTGCTGCTCCTCAGCGTAACGCACCAAGTAAACGTAGACCAGCTTCTTCACCTGGAGGGAGGAGCAGTAAGAGGGAAAGAGGCTCATAAAAATCTAAATTATGTAGATTAGTTCAATTATTTCCTCTGAGATAAATCTGAAGTGAAGAGATAAAGCACAGTGATAAAATCCTCTAGAAGAGGAGAAGAAAATTGCAATTTTGTTCAGGAGAGATAAAAAGTAAAACCCCATGGGGATTTTTAAAATGTGATAAGATACTGTAATGCATAAATTACAAGCATGGAAAATAAAAAATAAAATAAAGAAACCTTAATACCAACAGCAAAATTTCACTACATTAAACAACACAAGAAGAAGAAATGGAGTCTCATAACACGTGAAGCAACTTGAAACTGGGTTCAGTACAAACCTCTATGTTTTTACAGGCCACATTTTTCACCACAGCAGGGAAGAGATCTGATGCATTTTTACCTCGGGCGATCATCTGCAGAGAAAACACGCGCCCGAAAGCACAATGAACATTTCACAAGGTGACATTTTTCAAGAGTTTCAGTCATTTGCAAGAGTGGTGCAAGATTTTTTTTCTATTTTATTTTAGTCGCTTTTCATGCTTTTCCTTTCCTTTCGTCTTTTCTGTCCTGCAGGGATGATGAATGAAAAGCTGGCTGAGGAGCTTCAGAAGGAGGAATCTGACACAGATGATGAATAATTAACAGTCGACTGCACAGTTTGCATCTCTTACCATTGTAGTTATCTTATTATATTATAAGTACAACTGCTTTTGTCTCATAGATTAAGAATATTAAGTCTCTGAACATGACAAGCTTTCAGCTGTAAGGTTAGCTAGATTGTGCTATCTTTACCATGAATGTTATTTGAGATTAGTACGCACTTAAGGTCTGTTCTGAAAGTCAGAGTACACTTGTCCTTCAGTCACAGTGTGCAGCTGTACCTGCTGATCAGCGAAATCCCAAAGTAAACATTATTTATACTCACAGCCACGATCCGCTTCATTGCTTCCAGCTTTAGGGAGTCTTTGTTGCTGTCCAGCATCTCTTTCAAGTCGTCGTGTCTGTTGGAAGAAAACATTGAAAATTAGCTCGACGCTTGGTTTTGTTTATTTTTAGCAGAACACGAAAACGGCAAAAAAAAAAAAACACTGACTACCGAAGGCCTCTGAGAAGACATTAAGACCTGCTTTACAGTTTCCAGTCAAATGCTGCAAATGTATCAAAGTCTGCAAGTGTGACCCAGAAATTTATTCTCTTTGAAGTGGGGAAATCTGGTCTGCAAAATGTGGAAACCTTTGAAATTGCAGTGCATAAAAGCTGGATAATTGGAAAGTGACATAATCCCTAAAACATGTTGACTTCTCACAGACAGATCGCAGATATTTTAGTACAAACAATGGAAGCAGCCTTGCTTGATTAGAAATGTTTCACTCCATGAGGCCCAGTACAACTCGAAATAAACCACAAAGGTCTACAAGCATCATATAAGCTGGTTTCTTTAATATTCAGGTGTAACAAAAACTCACAATCACGAGTATATTCTACCAATTTTAGTGTTAATGATTGATCAGCTTCTTGATCAGCCATTTACAGGTAAAGTCTGTGAAACCCACAGTGAATATCTCCTGACAGTCTGCTAGATGTCCATTCTGTGTGTGCACTGAAAAAACATGCAGTGTTTGTACACAGCCCTGGTTCTGTAAATGGGAAACAAACTAAGTTGCTCTGACTGATCCACACAACACATCCAGCCGACCAGGGATGTTTGTGCTCATGCTCATCCACGTACAGGACAGCCCTATGAATCCCTGCTTGTTCTGCAGGACAGGGTGAATTCAGAGGATTTTTAAAACACCGCTGATTTTTTAAATGGGATGGTTTTTGTGCAGCAACCGCTTCACAGTTGAAGAAATGTCAACTGTGAAGCCGGTTTCAGCGCCACCTTGCTGTGCTTCTTTGCTCACAAACCCAGACCGAGCCTCTCATCCTCCACTGGGTTCCTTAATGCTGCCACCATTGCAGCAGGTCACCACAGACGTTGGCTCTGACTCCACCAGGGAAAGGATGGTGTCTGCTGCTGGCTCCATAGAGCTCCAGGCCAGTAAAAATACAACTAAACCATTGATTTTTGCTAGATTTTGCTTGCTGTGTTTGTGTGCTTACACGCTGTTCATTAAATGACATTTTACATCATAATGTATGCTGTTCTTCATCTATAAGAAAGAGAGATCCACTTCTGTGCTATATAGAGCTGGAACATCCTTCTTTTGGTGCGCTTGCTCAGTTGTTAGCATCATTAAAATGTGTGTCCATGAATTTCCCTTCTGATTGAAGGGTTGTGGTGTGGTTACTGAATTCTAACATCAACAAAAACTCTAAGAAATGTTTTAGTCCTCCTTAAATCAGCAACTACCCTAATAATTGATCAAGTAGCAACCTTTGGGGCTGAAAAATGAAGCCAACATGGAAGACCCAAAAAACTGCAGTTCTTTGAATGTCCACTTGAGACTGATTCAGAAACAAAGTCAATCCCAATAGACTCCCATGTGAAAAAGCCCAGCCTAACATCAGAAAGAAACATGTTCACAGACTGGTACAAAAAAGATTTTGGTCTGTATAGTTAATTTTAACATTAATGACAACTGCTCACCAATTTAATTTTTGTTAAGGCTTAAGGTTATACATAATTAAGACCTTGGCCACTCTGAGTGATCGGTGGGTACCATCACAGGACAGTTTATGGCCCAGATATGTTTGGCCTTCGCTCCTCTCACGCTTCATCTCTTTGCTCATTTTTGAATTATCCAGGAGTTAGGAGTGCTCAGGCACCATCAAGATGACGACAACCAGAGAAATTATATTCACGAAATTATAGGTGACGTCACCAAAGGTTCATCCATCTTTATATATCGACTGTGCAATTGATGCCCAAGTGTCCAGCAGTTTCTGGTTGCAGCTCATCTGACGTGAACATCTGCTGCTTTACTTTGGTTTAATACATAGTACAAACATGTGCATTATGGGCATTTTTGTTGTTATTGTTGTTTTTTGCGATACGTGTGACATGTTTTAAAACACATAATAAGTGTGTTATCAATTTAACTGAATTATCTTGGATTCACACGGCAGAGATGAAGAGCAAAGTAATCCATTACAAGTACTGATTCCAAGCCTCTGAGAAAATTCTTTAAAAAAGACTGGTGATGTGTGAATACTTATATAATTTAGAGTATATTTATATTTAAAACCATTTACTTTGGGGTTAGCCTGCTCTCACAAGGCTATACAATGTAAATACCCTGGACAGGTCACCAGTCTATCGCAGGGCTACACATAGAGACAGACAACCAAGCACACTCACATTCACACCTACGGACAGTTTAGAATAATCAATTAACCTCAGCATGTTTTTGGACTGTGGGAGGAAGCCGGTGAAACCCACACATGCACAGGGAGAACATGCAAACTCCACACAGAAAGATCCCAGGCGTCCTAACCGGGACGCGAACCGGGGATCTTCTAGCTGTGAGGCGACACTGCCCAACGTAAATATCCATCCATCCATTATCTATACACCGCTTATTCCTCTGTAGGGTCGCGGGGGGGCTGGAGTCTATCCCAGCAGACTCGGGCGAAGGCAGGGGACACCCTGAACAGGTCGCCAGCCTATCACAGGGCTACATATAGAGACAAACAATCACACTCTCATTCACACCTACGGACAATTTAGAATAAACAATTAACCTCAGCATGTTTTTGGACTGTGGGAGGAAGCCGGAGTACCCGGTGAGAACCCACGCATGCACAGGGAGAACATGCAAACTCCACACAGAAGGATCTCGGGCGTCCTAACTGGGATGTGAACCAGGGATCTTCTAGCTGTGAGGCAACGCTGCTAACCATCGCGCCACCGTGCAGCCCCAACGTAAATATGATAAAGAAAAATATTCCCATATTTTTCAACTTCAGCTCAATTGAAAGCAAGCAAAGTTCTTGTACACCTGTGGATTTTTGGTTTATTTGGTTTCAAAGAGACAAAACTGATCGTCTTCAGTCATGCTAGTAGTAGCTCTCTGAGGCTGCACTCAACAGACAAATTTAAATGTTGACCTGCTGGGGTTGATTTACTCGCTCAGTGTGGCTAAAAAGCTTCATCCACAAAGCCTGCTAGCATTTCATGAAGTGAGGCATCAGAAAAGTATTACAATATTTTGTCCCTGACGAACATGCTTTTCAACATACAGTGATCAAAGAAGATATCACCAGGGTGTATGCTGTGGCTGTTTTCCCAGCTGCCCCTCCTATCTGCATACAGGCTAGCGTAACCCTGCCTTGTTCTCCGGCCTTGTTCATCCATCATCTCGTCTGCGACAAGGGAACAGACCTGTCATCTCACACATGAGAAGCAGGATCCTTGTCTGAGTGGATCTGGGCTGACATTTCCACCCTGCTGCAATGCAAACACACATAAACAACACTGACAGCTTCTACCAAACCTGCCAGGAGGAGCCTGCAAACAACAGCTACACAGAGCCAGCAGATCGTCGCAGACAGGATCACTGCTGCAGCTGCCAAGATAAGGAGACCAGGCTGATTGAATGGTGAAACACTGATCAATGACGTTTCAGACAGCCTAAATATCTGTTTTGCTGCCTTTCAAGTGACAGAAGACAATAACACTTCACTTATTTCCAGTTTGTGACAATAAAATTACTCAGTAGCTTTTTATGCAACAAAAAGACAGAAAACAATGCATTTTCTTTGAAACAAGCTCAAGACATAAAGGATGTTGACTAAATGTGGTCTTATTTAGTTTCTACAGAGACAGCAGACACAGATGAATGCCACTGTAAATGTGACACTGTTAGCCAAGTGGCTAAGTCTGAGTTGCTGCTTCTCATCCAAGTGTTAAAATATTCATAATAATAACAACAAAATGATAGAATGAAAACAACAGCAAGCAGTCAACACATAAAACTAAGAAACAGACTAAGTCCATCTGCTTTTGAACTGTTTCCATGTGGGACTGTTGTGTTAATTAAAGCCTGAGAGCAACAGTGAGTTTGCACATCAGATCTCTGATGCTTTGCTGTCAGAGTCTTTATGCCTGATCGATAGAACGACGTAGCACCACTTGAAGCATACAAGCAAACCCACTTCAAAACAGAGCGAATCTCCCAGCAGACAGGAAGATTTCCCGACGGGACACGAAGTCATCGTCTCATTGTCATTTGGAGGTGTGGGAATAAAGGGTGGGGCTTGGCTGGCGGGCGGGTGGGTTGATTCAGTAGCTGCAGATATGCACATTTCCCCCCAACTAGTTTCCAAGGCAACAAAGGATGCCATAAAATGAAGTTAAGCAATTTTCTGCCTTCCTGCAGAGGCTTTGTTGCATCTGACAATGTTTCCACGAGGGACTGAAGGTCTGTGAAGAAACTCAGTGAACTACTTCCAGGACCTCGCAGAGACTCTCTGGTGAACAGAAGACTCAAGCTCTGACTTATGCTGCTTACACTGCTGTTTAACAGGACAGAGATGAAGGGTGGAGGTTATGGGTTTTTTTTTTTTTTAGTACGGTTTGTTTCTCTATTCATTAGAAATATAGCTTTAAAAAATTGAAAAATGATGGGCTTCTGGTGAAGAAAGTACTATTATGTGGTAGATAATTATTTATTCAGTAGTCCTTTATTCATGCCAGTAGTTTGTAAAACACATAAAATATTTCGTAAGTTATTATTGTATGTTTATATCTGAAATGTCGCACTCTATATGAGAAATAATTATAAGACAGCAATTTAACAAATTTATTCAACCAATATTTATGGGTAAGATTTGAGATTTGTACATTCATTTATCCTGCACTCTTCAAAAATCATGGCTACCATTAGAATAAATCTGAATGATCCTCCAAATAGCTGTGCGCTCCTGAAAGAGAATTTTCAAGAAGGTCAGAATTCTGACCTTAAAAAAAAAAAAAATTTCTATGACTTCAACTTCTTCAACATTGTAAAACCTTGGAGAGGGCACATGCTCTCTGGTTGGTTTAGAATTTATTCAAATATGCTCACAATGTAGAAGCAATTCACACTTTTGTTTTTGTCCCTTTTAAGCATGAAACAATGTGACCACTTGAACATTTACAAGAAGAATGTGAAAATGATTTTAACACACTCTCCTGTGATACTACACATACATACTACAATACATACTACACATATTCCCCCAACACCACACATAACTCGAACCAATGCTTGAATAGACTTCCCGAACTATGCGATCCAGCTGCAGTCAGAACTTGTACATTACTGTGCTGTAAGAGTGGGAGGCTGCCGGGGTACACGATATATTTCATCTGTTTAGGTCACATGACAGCAGTGAATGGAGGCCTTGCAGTCTGTGAGGAGGTGGCCTCTGCAGAACAGTCAATTTATCACGACTCTGCCCAAGCTGAAAGTGTGTGTGTATGTGTGTGTGTGTGTGTTTGCAAGCGTTTGTGGGACTGTGTGCTAAGAAAAGGCTCCTGCTTTCGTCTCCATCGAGCATCAAAGTGTTAATAATTGCATTGCATCACCAATAATATAGTCCACTCTCTCACGCACTTCAAAACCTAAATTCATCAAAGACTGTCAAATTAAAAACCCGACACTAAGGCTTATTTTTGGATGCGAGCAGTGAACTGACGCTGGTTTCTCGGTTACAAATATGTGGCTGTGTCCCAAAACAAATTTAAAAATTTACTTGTAGCAAATATAGCTGGCCCAAAGCTCTGAAGGCCCAGACATGAGGATGAGTAACCCTAACGCTGATTTCCGGCAGAAAATGAAGGTCCTACTGGTTCATTTCTCACTGTGAAATCGTGATGATAGGTCGCGGCCTCTGGCCATGACTGCAGAAATGTGAACATTTTTATTAACATAGTTTGTTTTGTACAGTCTGAACCTCCTCCATCCACTGCCTTTGATGTCAGCCACTGGTGATTTATTCATATTTCAGAGTTATGGAGATAATATCAGAACAAGACTAAGCGTCTACAGTCATGCAAGTGACTCTGTGGAGCAGTACTTAAAGGCAGTGTAATGTGTTGAGATAAATGCTGATAGGCTCACAGTGAGAATGCTAGCATGCTAATACTAAGGCATGTATGGTGTTTACCACATTCATAGTCTTGTTTTATATCTTAGCATGCTAACATGTGCTAATCTGCATTAAAGTCAGCGCAAAGAAAATTCAAATATTGTCTTAAACTGTTTATCGTGATCAAATCTCTTTTTTGGCGGGACAGAAAACATGGCTCTGTGACACACCGGAGTCATACTTTGCATGACCTCACTGCCTATCACTGTAACATTTATAAAAATGACAAGTGCATTTGTATCAGTGATTTCCCACTCTATTGCAGCTTACTACAAACACTGCACCCTACATTCAGCCAGCTCGCTAGGCCTTTGTCCAGAAAGCACATCTTCCCTTGATGTTAGCATTTACAGAACAACTCGGCCTCCTTATTTAAATTTCCACAGAATAATGAGGGGAAGAAGAGGTGGACTTTCTGTGGAGAGAAACACCAATAACTCGCGGCTGGTGAATGGGGCCAATCTCCCTCCCAATGCATTCACTTTTCCAGAGAAGAAAATACTGCTTATTTCTCAAAATATTTAACTTCATTTTATATCCTTGGTGGTTATCGTTAATTATTCAAATTTAGCTGGATGGTTAACAGCAGTTTTCTGTGGTGTGATAAACACAGAACACATTTTTTTTTATTGCTTTACACAGACTTTAAACACAAAGCTGAGTCACAGAGCAGATTTCACTTTTGACCTAATGTTGGCACTGGATGAAAAGTTAAGGACACATCAAAGTTATTACAATTCATCCTGTGGAGGACATGAATGAGTTCACCAAATGTCCACTCAAACGTAAAAATGTCAACCTCATGGTGGCACGAAATAGAAAAACCAATGATCAAAGTCAAACCATACAAGAAATAAATAAATGTAAATGAGCTGAAGTTCCATTGATGGCAGCCAGTGTGTGAACAACGCCATGGCTTTTTCATTACCAGAAGCAACGGATACGTTTAAAGCACTAGATTGAACTTTTATTAATCATTATTACTTACAATAAGAATATGACTAATATAAGATAGCAGCTGAAAAGCATCTGCAGCTGCTGCCTGCTTTCAGCATCACAGAGGATTAAGTTTGTTCTTCTGCTTTAGTTTACTGCTGTTTACTGTTTTTTTTTCTGATCTTTAGATTAAAATGGGTGAAGTCTGTAATATCGCGCTTTGCTTTGACAGTGATGGAAATATCAGAATGCATGCAGTTTATATTTCAGTCTTATTTTAGTGTCAGTGGAGAGAAACAACAAATGTGAGTAAAGACAATGGGGGAATGACATGCAGTAAATAGTCCCCAGTTGGGACGTTGCTGCTCGAGGCGAGTGATAGGCACCCTAACCACTTATGTATCAGCTCACCCCACCAGTATCTTTATTAAAATGAATCATCATTGATTAATCACTCTCATGCACGAATCATACATTAATAAAAGCCTATTTTTGCACATGATCAATGATGATGAAAATATAGGAAAATTAGAAATGCATGGCAAAAACAGCATATACTGTCAATATTTTAGAGATCCCCCAGAACAACACAAATCATGTTTTCAGAGGATCTCATGTCTTATTCAAACCTTCTGTCTCCCCTTTAGTTGACATCTGCTGAGATCCTTGCTAAACTACACTGTAACCACATGATGTTGCTCTCACTCTCTATTAACACGTTTACACCTACTGCTGAATGAAAATAAATGGCACCACTTCTCTTGAATTCTAGCACTGTAGGAAGCAAGGCATCTCTTAATTATGTTTTACAGTCCAAGATGAGAAGTCAATTGAAAACTTCACCAGAGAGCATATTGTGTCTACAGTGTAAAGGGAGAGGAAAGAAATCTCCCAGCCAAAGGCTTCATTTGTTTTGCAGCTTGTGTTAATTAACTATCCTGATCAGCCACACTAATTAATAAAGTGACAGGGATTCATGTGGCTTGTCTGATGACAAACAAGCCTTTTAGAAGATCTAATTAAAACTGGACCTGAAAGCATTCATTACATTTGCTGTTAGCTGTGGCCAAACATTCCACCTGTCAGCATGGAGTTATCAGGTATTTGCAACCACAGACAAGTTACACGTGCATTATCAGCAACAGTGGTTGTGTTGGCTGCTTCAGACACTGCAGGAAAAAAGAGGCCTATAAGGACGGAAACCTCTTTTTCACCATTATAGACAATAAAAGCTTTCTTTTTGTCAAAGCGTGATGTAATGACTCAGTTAATGGAAGCAGTTCAAGGAGTTCCAGGAAAAAGGTGACACCCTTTCAGGCACTTCACGTTCTATCTGCTTGACCAGGCTGTATTTTTATTAACCTTACATCCCACTTCTGTGAATTATCTTAGAAATAAAACCTCATCTTGAGCACCTATAGGGAAAATGACCCTCTGACTGAGCTTACACTTGTCTTCCTTTGCCAAAGGGCTCATGGTAATTCTACACCAACACTGCTTCTCTCATTTCTTTGGATTTTGTCCCGTCCTGCTGAACAACAGCTGAATTTATAAACAGCGCTGAATTATTTAACCCGCTGTGGTACAACAGCGTAGACGGGCGGTCAGGTTACCTGGCACCAAAGCCAAGAGATCAGCAGGTCTCTAGCTTGGAAAGTCTCCATGGAAGTCGGCCAGTGTTTAATGACACAACTCCAGATGTAACGTCAATTTGTTCACCGAGAACAGACTGGAGCCACATGAAAAGGAGAAGATGTGAAAAGTATTTGCATGAATCAGCGGCGAGTGAAAGATTGCAGCCTGCATTTATAAGCAGCTGGTTTGGCTGTTTTACATAAGCCGAGTCTTTCAGCAGACACGTTTCTTGTTTTTCCACGGAGACAGATGTAAAATTTGCCTCCCAAAACCAACCAGAACTGTACTTCAGTGCAGCTCTCATGTTGTGAGATTAACAGGAACGAATGCAGCTTCTGTAGCAGCAGATCTGTTTCTGAAAAGCACCACATTTGCTGTTCATGTTAGAGGTTTGCAGTCTAATTAATTAGAGTAGCTTCTATAGCCTTAGCTTGATGCAGTCTGTCTGATTCCAGTTTTACTGGAACAGCACTAATATGCTGAAGCAACAGACTGTTGTATGTCACAACAAAGCTGAATAAACAGTGTTTTTATGAATATGTAAGCTGTCACCCATCCTCTTTTCTCAACCAAGTCTATTCACTTTTCTATGATCTCTTCAGGGTATCGGTGTTCCCATCTTTTTGGCTTTTGAAGTTTACAAGTGAAGCCATTGCCTCCTCTGAATTTCATCTATTTCACATGATTCATATGTCCATGAATTGCCAGCCCTGAAGGGTGATGCTCCCTGATGGTATTCTTACACTTGAGCTGAGACTATTAGTTGATCAATTCATTAGAGGATCCATAGACAATTTATTGGCAACAATTTTCAGACATTCTCTGTTCTCATGCTTATTCAAAGTCGGGATTTTCTGCTTTTGCATGTTAATGTTATTGCAAACTGAATGTCTTTGGGTTTTTGAACGCTGGTTAGAAAAAAATGAAAACATTAGGTTGTGCAACTCTGATGTGCATTTACAATATAGTCTGACATTTCATAGACCAAGCAACTAGACGATTAATGGAGTAGATAACTACTGCTACAGTGCAGCACAGTCTACTGGCCAACCCCTTGACATTTGTTGCATGTGGCTTACACGTTTTATCCTAAAGAGGGCCGTGGGTGGTTGGAGACTATCTTGACTGACATTGGGAAAGAGGAATCAGACTTGCAAGCAGTCTAAGTAACGGTTTCTATTTGAACAGTTTTAGAAGCCTCAGGTGGCAAAATGAGCCAGAGTTTTGTGATACAGAAGCAAAGACTGCAGAAAAGTTGGAAACAAAAGCAGAATTTCTGACTTATCTTGCAACCCACTGGGGGTAATCGACCCCTCAGCTGTCTAACCATTGACATTTTTAAACTTGTCATCCAGTTACATTCATTGTAATCTGACCTGGAATGGAAGGAACTAAATGCCCTTATTGTAACTGTAGCATGGAAAGGTTGAACAGGTCTGGATTTTCCTACCGCAGTGGTTGAGTTTGAAAAGTGCCACCACTGCTGCCACCTCCACCACCTTCCTCCAGTGGGGCTCGCTCCTCCTGGTCTCCACCTCCAAACCCTCCCGTTCCTCCAGATCGGAGGTAGCGCAGCTCATCAGGCTGGAGGGCACTGTACCAGGAATGCTGCCCGCTATCAGGGGTCAGCACGGGGCTCTTGTCCTCCTCCTGGCCTTGGACCTGACTCTGCACCGTCTTCACGATGTTCACCGCGTTCACCGGCAGCTGCAGCAGCTTCTGCATGGTGGTCATCTTTGAAACTTAGACTCAACCTGTAGAACCGTGGGTAGATAAAGTGGAGAGGCAGGAGGAAGACCACCGTTTCCTTGAGCAATTATCTGCTGTTAATCAGTCGAAATTCTCTTTGTGGTCCTCGCACAGTTTTCATGCAGCGTCAGCTTTTCTGTTATAAATACTCCTTCAATCCAAGGTTAAGTATATCCAATGTGGACATTTCTTGCAAGACTGACACAGCAATCCTCTTCATAAATGCTCCAGTGTGGAAAGGTGGATGTACTTTGCTGTAATCCAAATCCAGCGGAGCTCCACAGCGCTGTAGGTTTTTTTTTTCTCTCCTCCTTCTGCTGAGTCTGTGTGCATCCAGTGAAGCAGCAGACATCAGCTGCTCAGTAAATGGATGCTCGGCAGAGAGGGGCGTGGAGTTTTATTTGCCGTGACGCCTCTCATCTCGCGACTCCTCCCGCTGCTCATGTGGTTCCTGTTGCAGCACCAGCCTCTCTGAGCACACATGCAATACGTCCATGTATTTATACGCCGGATCTCTTAACAATGACACAGCCTCTCCCATCTTTCGCCACCTCCTCCCCTTAACGCCTGTCATCTTGGCCCGAACTCCTCACATTAGCAATCTCACTTGCCTCGTTCATGTTAACTCTCCCTCCGTCACAGCTTTCTTTATCTGCCGTCACCTGGACTCACTGCCAGCAAATCTTCGCTGCTACCCGACAGATGCTATGAGATACCCATCGCTCCTCTCGCTCATTATGTTTAAAAATTGTCCTGTCTAATTCATTTTTAATAGTCTGCGTGGTGCTTCGCTTTTTCTCGTCTTACATGACTCAGCTTTCTTGGCAGTGTCGTGATGAGGACATCTCTCTCTCTCTCACTCTCTCTCCCACTCGTTTCATTTTGGCTCGACCCAAAATAACTGCCTCGAAGCACAATTCACATATGCTCTCCCTGTGATCGGTAACAGCTCAGTCAGGGTTTGTTGACATTTGCTAAAGACTAATATGATTTTTAACCTGTAGTGTCGTGAATAGATGCCTCCGCTCCCCGAGGCTGCAGCATTTACAGTCAAACACACTGAGCGTGACATCCCTGCCATAGAGTGCTTTATAATGCTGTGAAACTGAATGCAATGCTTGAAATAACACTGAGAAATTTTCTTATCATGGTTGCCTCAGAAACTAATCTTGATGGTTTAACAAATTGCAGTCTTTGATCTCCATATTCTCCATTTAAAGTCAACTGTACTGAACAGCAAAAACTGAACGTCACATCATTTTTTATACATCCTAAGAAGATCCAGTTCTGCAAATCTCTTATCATTCTGACAACAACAGACTGCTGCTGCCAACTCTGACTTAGACTTTCTCCTTTTCTTGTCAAAAAATTTGGGTGCAGTGCAGTAGTATCATACCCTTTAAACGAAAGAATAAAACAGTAGCAGCATCTCAAAAGGAATCTATGATGACTTCATCAATTTATAAACTTTAATATGCCCTGAGGTCCACATTCATCCTCTGAAACCCAAAACCCACCAGCAGATTCTAAAAGCATGTTTTCTTTTTAAAAAAAAATTGCCATAATCACACCATTTATCCGAGTGAGAAACTACAACAACCAAGAGTATCTTCAGAGCTTAAACTTTCCTTAAACGTATCATGTGGCATGCAGCTCTATCAGGGAAGTTTAACTAATCTAAGCTTATAACTGTGATATTTAATCAAAATCACTGCATTCTACCTCTCATTTAAAAATCTATCAAAAATGTACCATCTACATGAACCAGATTTAGTAAAAACAACACAACAACAATACAACTCTGTGATCTTCAGCACATGGGCGACTTAGTTATAACAAACAGTAATGGGACAAAAATTCAAAGAGTATTCGACTGAACTGCAGGCAGTGTTCACACAGAGCAGAGATTAGTATGGAAAAGTAGTAAAATAGCTAAAATATGTTGACATGATTTCTTTCTTGCAGGGGTAACAAGTTGATTCTGTAAAGAAAATTTAACTTCACCTTATGGTATTATAACTATCTTATGGTTGTTCTGTTTCCATAGCAGTCCTTAATATTGCAGTGAAAAATTAGTCCACAATGGACAAAGCTGTAGGGTTAAAGATAAATGTTAAAGATAGTTTAACATCTTAGCAAATGCTGCTCGCTCAGCCTTTTTGTTGTTGTTGTTGTTTTCAGAGATTTATGAGAAGATTAATGTTACTCCCATGACCAGTTTAAATGTAAGGAACTGGTTAGCCGAGCTTAGCATAAAAACAAGAAACACAAGTAAAAAAGCTGGTCTCCCTCTATTTAAAGGATACAAAAGCCACTAACCAGCACCCCTTAAGTTCACAGATAAACATGTGATATTTAGTTTACCCAGAAAGTGTAAAGACAATCATCTGTGGTTTTAAGGTGGGTTATGTCCAAACTATTGCTTGTCCTTTGAACTGTAACTTCCTGGAGGCTCCCATGGTTGCTTTTAGCAACCTCACAGTGACCACAATAACTTGTTATGAGTTGGATGAGACGATCGAAGCCACTTAGCTTAGCATAAAGCCTAGAAACATTGGCAGACATGTAAAAATCACATTATCACCGGGAAATCACCTTAAACATGGCAGAAAAACAAAAAGAGATCCCATGGAAACATCAGCCAAAATGAGCATGTACAATACAAAGTGATGCCACTTTGACGTTTGATGTCATGGTTTGAGAACATTGTGTGCTTCAGAGATTTTCCATTTTCCTCTCACCTGGCCAGGAGTAATCACTGCATTGATCAACAGCCGTGCTAAATTTACAATGATATCAAAGCTTAAGCAAAATGACCGTAAATACCTTTTTAAAGTGTAGAAAGCAATTTTTTTTGTCAGGGTAACAATACAGGGAAGTACTGACATGGTCTCAGGAGTGAAGCAACATTTCACATCTAACATGTTTCCAAGGAGACGACGGTGAAAGTCGAGTCGGTGCGTTCACCATTATGTTTACAAACAGACTGGTTAATCCACCTTCACTGAGCAGATATTGACTTCTGCAAACACAGATCCTGTGTATCTACAGCCCACACTGGAAACAATTAATGAAGGCAGACTTTAACCACCAGGAACATTTAACTAATGTTTGCCAAACAGCCTCCCAGCAAAACCTCCTCCTCCAGATCCAAAGGTCACAGTTCACAGCCTGAAGTTCGGCCATCCATGAACACTGAGCTCCCTCTGCTGGTGAATGATGGTGAAGCAGAAGGTAATTATTGGTGAGGGAAAGAGCTGCTGAGGTTTTGCCTGACCCACATATTCACCACAGCTTCACCACCAGTTTCAGTGGAGCAGCAGTGAGAGTATTAAACAGTAATGCAGTGCTATTAGACTGTTTCCAAACTGAGATGAGAGCATAGAGCTGCAGCTGCACAACCAACCAGGCAAGAGGAAAGCAGGCATAGACGCAAAAAAGGGTCATCCACACCAACTCTCCTCACCCTCCAAGTTCCAGTCATGGGTTTATTGAAAAACATAACATCAAAACTTCTATTAAGTTTGTGGGACCAAGTTAAATCCTAAAACTGTGCTTCAAATATGTTTTTAGTTATGAATTTTAGAAGTTTTGATGTTTTTAAGTGGCCCTCTACACAAAATTTCATAATTTTTGCAATTTTTTCTAAGCCTCATCCATCGCTTACATTTTATTGGTTTGGGTTAAAATCAGTACTGAACATCCACTAAACCCTGAGGATAAATAGGAACCACACAAAGATTTTTAAAAAATAATAATAATAAAATCACCACATTTGCAATAAATATTAACACCTTCCACTAAAAAAGCAAAGAAGGAATTTAAAATAATTTTTAATCAGAACTATACAGTGAAATTACCTTAAAAGTGGGTTTTACACTTTTGAAGCTACACTTGGTAAGATCTGTGTCAGATGACTATTATGTGCAGGACCAAATATCTTCAAAATATCACAGAACTATATTAATAATACACAGATTGCAAATTATCCTCAGGGTTTCATGGATGCTCAGTACAAACTTCAATCCGATTCGGTGACAAATAAACAGCTGGTGTAGGTTAGAAGGAGTCACAAATTCAAAAACTCATAGCTGAGAAGGTATTTAGAGAGGAGGTTTGGGATTTTGCAAGGGCACATGAACTTAACAGAAGTTGGACATAATTCTTCTTTTTCAAGATAACCCTTATAAGATAACTGCTACACACATACACAAACAAAAAAAAAATGAAAGCAATTACACCAAAAAAAGAGATCTCTCTTGGGGGAAAAGAACAAGCTGTCTGTTTCAAAATAATACGAGCTGTGATAAACTACTGTAAAAAATGCAGCCAGACTGTAAGAGTAGGGTACTGTTTGTATAAAATACGGTTAAAACTGTAAAATGTGATGTTTTTTTGATATCAAAAACAAGACTGCCCATTAATCTGTAAAAAGTGACGGTGTGAGCTGAACACAATCTTTTCCCACAACAGTGCACAAAGCACTGTTTAGAGTAGCAACTTGATCTAGGCAGCCAAGAATAATAAAGCCAACTTTACACTAATGAGATAGGACATTTTTGTTCTATTTTTATCATTTCTTGGTTTATAGAATATGTTTTATAGACTAAAATTTGCGATGCCTTGCTGCTATTGAATAAATGTTCCAAATCCATAAAACTGTAACTTGCCTTGTCCTTTAGCCTTCATCCTTTCAGGTGCTTTAGTGCTATATGCACTTTAAAATGTTAAACAGAGGTGGTAGATCTCAGTTCTGGATCATTAAAATGAGAAACACATCATAATGAAGGGTATATATCTGCAATTCAAGTTAAAATGATGGAATTTACCGGCAGCTACAGTTGCAGTCAGTGTTGATTACAGTGGCCACATGATATAAAGGCAGTATATTACTGGAACGTCTAGTTGCAGTATTACGCCGTAAACTTCATATTCCACTAAGGAGTTTAAGAAAATTACAGCTGTTTTAATGTAAAAATACAGCTATATAGTTGTGCCCACACCTGTAATTTTATGGTAAAGTGTGTTACAGTGTGTGTGAGTGTGAACATAGAAGAGTATGTCTAAAGGAACACAGTATAATTGACCATTATGTCAGCTGACACAGTTACCAACAGGTGACAGATGATACTCTTTGGAAGTAAAATCAAACACCTATTCCTATAATTATCATGTCTAAAAGCAGAGAGCAAAAATAAAAGTGTGTGGGAGTCTTCAAACTATGTTTGCAGGAACTCACAGCTTTGACCGTTATTCCTGGTACATTACAGCAGACACTTGTCGTACTATAGGAAAAGTACTGGTGTAAATAATAATATTAGAAATGCCTCTGCCCTAATACATGGCAGTATGTTTGCATCCAACTAGTTTTATGAACACATGCAGTTTATATCCACATTTAATATCATTTCTGAGTTTTTAATTCTGGCTCATGTGGGAAAGATTGCCTATTGCCTATCGTCTGGGGCAAGCTGAAATTTGTAATGTGCGGGGGTGCTATGGTTTTAGGGTTGTCATGGATACACAGGTAAATTTTCTGTTCATACAAATTCTTGGATGTGAATCAAAATCAATCTATAGATGTTAAAGAGTCAGTTTCATTTGACAGACTTTACATAAACTATAACAAGGTCTGATCTGCACTGACAAACCTCTGCTCCGAATGTGACAGCTGATGACAGCAAAATCCTTCTATAGGCGCATCCTCCTGTGTATCAGTATCACATATAGGAATGGTGGTGCTAGGATGCCACCAAAGGAAGGGACGACATTAATATAAATGAATTAATATACTCTGACTTGTCTTTTCATTGATTACATTAAAAGGAAAGTATCTCACATTTTACAGTGTTAAAATATACGCAGACAATAATGCAGTAACAACTAGAAATGATTAAACTAGCTTGTATTATGTCGCCATGGAGTAATTTGAGTTGCTCTAACATTCTGCTCAGACCGAACGGTTTGACTTGAACTTGAGCTTAGTTTAATATAACAAGCAGCTTCCTCTTCCCAGGTAGGCCTACAGTGTGTATTGGTTAAGTAACATTTAATAACAATCGTCATGTATGTTGTTAGGAAGCCAAACAACGTCTCTATGTCATTTCCTGGCCTGTTTCACTGCCTACCTTCCCCTCTGTCTATCCATCTGTGCTGCCTGACTGACAAAACATGATCGTTCTGTCAGTCAGACAGCACATGACAAACGTGTTATATAGTCATTAAACCTAATGGTATGAATGAAAATCTACTTTAGTCACTGTTATTGTGTCACTGAATTATTAAGGCAGAGAACTGTATAGATATACACACTTTTGAAGATGGATGTAGTGAAGTTTGGGTGTCAGATATGTAGCCTGTAGATATCGCAATTTGATCTCTGCGTATCTATTTGTAGTTGTTGTTGTTTTACATGTGACTACATGCAGTGGACACAGATTTAGCAAACAGATCCTGATGTATTTGACACTCATGCTTCTGCTCCCATAGAGAGACAAGAAACAGTGAAAGATGAAAACACCAGATTTTCTAAACTTGTCATAAACAGAAATGCAATTATAAGGTTTGACCAGAGCATTTTTCGTGGACTTTCTGTAAATTTAGTAAAGCTATGCTATATTTTCATAAACATTTCCTGAAAATGAAGATTGTGCTCTTACACCTGTGTTTTATATAAGCTGTTACAAGTCGAGTCATTCTCTGTTGACTATTTCAACTGAAGCGAGGGTCTAATCTAGGGGTGGTCCGATTACTGAATCCAATATCAGCATTTTTGCAATAACTGGTATTTAAAAGTGCACTATTTTGCTCTCTATCAGCAGTCATTTTGTGGTCTCGAGCAACGTCCCGCCAACAACACTATCTGATTACACTTCATGAGTAACAGAGTATCGGTACTGAAGGTCAAATGCTGAAAATTCCTCTTTAATTAAGCACACATTAAACATAAATATTTCATGCTCTAGTTTGTGTTATTCTAAATTGTGACACCAAGATTTTCATTTTTACTGCAAACATCTTGTATATGGCTTCTAAATAGTGGAATAAATTAAACTGTGCAACAAATACTGACTATTGCTCCTAATATATTTTCACAGAAGACACACCAGTGTAAAGAATAAAATGATGCCTACATTGACAAGTAAAGTCAAAATGTCTCCTGTGAAAAA
Organism: Dascyllus trimaculatus; assembly: GCA_024666655.1. Taxonomy (NCBI): domain Eukaryota; kingdom Metazoa; phylum Chordata; class Actinopteri; family Pomacentridae; genus Dascyllus; species Dascyllus trimaculatus. The sequence continues at coordinate 28,257,953 of CM045448.1, forward strand.
AAACCCTGATCCACTGAAACAGCCGCTTCAGCTGTTTGTGTGCATTAGCTGCTCCAATAAAAGACCAGACGGCCTATTATTGTCTTGTATGTGTTCCCTAATGCCATCATATCGCAATAAAAATCACCATTAAGAAAAAAAAAGCAAGAACTGATTTAGACTTTTATGCTTTCTCAGATGCTCACCATAATTTGTTTATATCCTAAAGTTCTATGCAAACTATACACGAAATTATCAATGAGTCTTGGTTAGCCTATCACTAGGTCACAGTGAGATCTGAAAAACTTTACTTCCACCTATTTAAACCCAACTTAGAAAGTCAACTCAATTCTCAACTTGAACCTCAGCAACATTTGATGCATCATAAAAGAAGCTCAACAATGCTACGTCCATTTTAGTCATAATCATACTATACAGTCACGATTGGAAACCTTCTACAAAAGCTAGCAGGCTGCATCTTAATAAGACATACAGTCTGGTCCCAGTACAGGGACCTCCAGGATGGAAAGGCTTAAGAATCCTAAAAATATCCTCCTTTTTTATGAACCACAAACACTGATCATATAAATCACACCAGTGACACCTTCCTGTGTTTTGCTCACTCACTGTAAGTGACTTTGATAAAAAAGCACAACTCTACTGGGGTCTGACATTTATATTTTGAAATATAAATATTTTAATGTTGTTGTCTTGGCATTTTCAGTAGAGCTGGAAAGGAAACAAGAGAAGAGAGAGATGAATGTGACATGTAACGCTCATGTGTTTGCTGGAGTTGAACTCCACATGCAGCATGTGCCTAAAACCAATACATGACAAAGTCTCATACTGTAACAAAATGTCAATATATTTATAAAATATTTGCAGCCACTTAAATGTCATATTTGTCTTCAATCCAACCCTGTTGCTTTAATATAGTAAATGGAATGTTTTGGGGTTAAGAATCTGTTGGACTTAACAAGCATCTTAAAGTCTCTCTCTCTAGTCATTGATTAAATAGCTGGAAACTCATCTCTGTGTATCAACATTACATATTAGGATATTCATTTCCATAAAAAGAATCCCACCCTGCGTTTTAAAATGGCTTAGATGTGACTCTACTCTGTAAGAAAGTGCAGATCTGTGCATCTGCCTCTGTATTTTTCACTACTTGCTGCAGCTCAGCACACCAGCTCACCCACGACTCTGCTGAAACACTGTAAAACTACTACATCATGATAAAGTGTACTTCTATCGTAGTTTAGCCATGCATGTTTGAAATGGAAAACGATTCTGAAGAAGAATGATGAGTGCAAAGCCAGATCTATGTTGCATTGTGTTAAATGACATATGAAAGGTTCCAAACGGCCTTTTTTCAGGCTTTTTAATGTCTTTGTTTTTGATGTAGATGTACTCCCATACAAAATCACATTCTAGAAAAAACCCTTCTGTCCAAACCAAGCCAATAAAGCCCTCTAGTAATTTTTTCTGTATTCTTTATATCGTAATATATATAAACAATATCGCAATGTCACTCTCTTTCAATATCTGGAAACCAATTCTGAATAATTAGAATATAGAATTCCCCACCTTGTGATTTCACAGGATCGGTTCTTTGGGAGTTACGGATAAAACCTCAAACGTCTGAATCTGTGATTTTGAGATTGTCTGCAGTTTTAAGTTGGACATGCGTCTTTTAACATATGAAATCAGCATGTGTGGACATGAAAACAAGATAAAACACTTGATTTCCAGTGCTTTTTAAGGAGCTAGGTTTTGGCTGTTACAACTGGTGTCTGGCATTTTTAACTTTTTCCATAACAAATTAATACAGAAAATATACAGTTGGTTAACCAGTAATGACACAATTTTTTGGCAATGTAATTTATTATTATTATTATTTTGTTATCACTATTATAGTGTTTGTCTGGCCACTGAGCAGTACATATGTAACTAAAAAGGACAGAAGTGTCCCCCTGCATAGGAACAAGGACATCCTCAGACAGAGAGCAGTCTCTGGGAATAAGGTCATGAGTGTTTGCTGCTGCCGCTGTCCAGCAGGGTGGTGCTGAAAGCCGGAGCCGAGGCCTGGCATCCCCTCTGACAGGCCTCCTCACATCGACCCTCTCTAACATGGCCACAGAAACCACCAGAGCCCCGCTGCTTCACATAGGTATGAGGAAACGAACATGTATCAGACTACATGCTAGCAGCAGCAGCAGCAGCACAGCGGCCCTCCACTGCTGCCTGAGCAGATTCACGACGCCGCTTCAATCACGGGCCTGACAGCAAACAAAGTTCACTCTGCTCTGCTTTCAAACAGCTTTCCGTCCACTGACATATAAATACACTTTATGTACATCCTACCAGGCGGTAAACTGCACCTCCCCCACTGTAAGCTGCCCCGGTAGACCCCCACAATATGACAAACAAAAAAAAAGTAGCACCGAGCCAGGTGGCTTCGTACCTTTTGTAGTCGGAGGAGAAAATCCCTCCGCTCGCCGGATCGTGACCATATTCAGGCTCTCCGACGCTGGACGAGCCTCCCTTCTCATCGTTGAAAGCAGAGCTGGCCGACATCACCGAGGCTTTCTCTGTCTTTTCTCTCTCTGTGTGTTTTTTTCTGTCGCCCTCACAGAGCAGCGATGGAGATTTAGTGCAGGAGGCAGCAGGATATGCAGCTCTTAAAGGCGCACACACAGACCTTATCTCCGGGCGGCGGTGGTGGTGATGCTGCGGTCACGTGACTGGCACAGATCGTGGTTGTCATGGATCTATACAGCCATGATTGTAGTCCTCAGGCATACGAGCGTGTAACACAGAGGTCCACTCAAGGTCCCTCCACCAGATTTACAATGCTTTTTAAACCACAGACATGAAAGTAACTACTTTTTTTTTTACCAGGTACTTTAAAAAAAAAAAAAAATTATTCTGTCCTATACCTCTAATCACACACAAAAAAGTCTGTGACTTTATGGAATTTTCCTTTTTCATTTTAAAACTCTACCCTGTATTTTCAAAATAAATTTACAATAAAATTAAACTTTTCAGTTTTACATCACAAATGACAGTAAATTTACACATCTAGAAAATGTAAAAAGTAAAATGACATCAAAACCTGTGACTATCAATAACCATAAAATTACATTTTTAAGGAAAATTGAAAAGATTTGACAAAGAAAATTGAAATATTTTGACATAAACTGTTAAAATTCATTTACGTATTATATATTGCATTTATTATAATTTCATAGCGTATTTGTAAAATTAGACACAATTAGTGACTAGCAACAGAGAAAGAAGTATTGGTTCTGTAATTTTACATATATTTGTCTGTTAAATGAGAGATACCTTGTATATTTAGATGTCTTCACAACAAAAATGTTGAAGGAATGTGTTTTCATCAGTGCATGATATCTACAAGCATTTGTAATCTGTCAAAATACAGTTATTACATATATATAATTTGTCTATCCCCAACCAAATCATGAAAGAAGTAAAGGACATTTTTTCTGCAATATTGCTTTAGTGTTCACCCATTGTGCCTGAATGTTGTTTTCCCTGACAGAAATAAAGATATTTTCCAAAATGAGGCAGAAAAAGAACAAAATTGATGCAGAAAAGTTGACCAGAATGCAGAAAGTTTGAGTTTGATGCTCAAAATTTCCTGGGGGAGGATGTCTAGATCTCTGCTTACTGTGCCCCCTCACTGTTTACTGTGTTGTAGACTGAATTTTGAATAGATAAAACTGCCATTTCAGCCTGTCATTTTACACTCAGTAACTCATAATGACATCCATCCTGTTTACATTAGAGATAAAGTAAATAGATTTTAATATTTTCTTAATCCACTGTATCTAAAGGCTTTGTAGAAATGTTAAATAATAATAAATAAGGCACATCTATCTGGCTATGTGACTTTTCATATAATGTTCACAGATCAAATAAGCTTCTTAAAGACGTAACATTAAAAACCTACTTTTAGTCCCAGATAACAGATGGATAAATATTTATGGACATTTGGTATATGCATACATATGGTGGTAATTTACATGTAACAATCCTTTATTATCTCCAGCACTACGCCAAGAAGACCCTTCATCTTTTAAACATAACATATAGCAAAAGGAATTTTCAGATCTCAGAATATATACAAATAATCCTTTCATTAATTTTTTCAAATTTTTTTTTCTTCGCCTACTAATCTTCTTACAACCTTTCACATATATTTTGTGACTGAGCCTTTGTTGTCTGGGCCTCTCAGCTGTAGAACTCCCTGCCCCGAGGATCTCAACCAGTTAAAAATTCAAATATACTGATTAAATAAACCTAAGACATTGATTTGATGGAGTTGTGTTGACATAATAGTGTTGGTAACCTAATATTGTGTGTAATTTAAACTAAAATCACTGTGGCAATTCAGTTAAATCAAAATTCAAGTTACTGTAAATAATTAAATTGGCTTGATAACTTAATTTTTCTCGACCTTGAGGTCAGGATTTCAAGTCCTTAAAAAGCTCAAAACTTGTGTTTATTCTACTAAATATAAAATAATTAGTAATTTAACATATCATTAACTGTAATGGAAACACAAATTCATCTAACTCAGTATAATTCGTTGGTTGAACATAATTTCATTAGAAGTTGTCACAACTCAAAAAGACTATGCAAACAATTGCGTTAATATATTTTGTTGAGCGTAAATATTGAAGGTGTGAAGATGAAGGCGACAGATGAAAGGTAGAGCAGCAATGAGGAAGGATGCAGAGAAGTCCACCATTTGGAATCATGTGACATGGCTCTGGATGTCCAACACTGTGGTCCTGTCCCTCAAAATGTCCGCCAACTGTCCACTGTTATGTCTGGTAAAGAGATTTGTTTCATGGACTCAGTTGTGTTGCAGAGACTCTGTGTGTTGGGAAAAAAAATAAGTATCCCCCTATATTTAAAAAAACAAACAAACAGATAGAATTCAATAAACTAACACATGCTGCATTTATATTTTGCTCAGAGTACTGTTTGGTTAAGTTTGACTCAGTCACTGCATTAGTTTCCCGCCTCTCCCCGCCCTGCTTCCTTTAGCTGCTCTGACCCTGAGGATTAGCTGCTGCACTCACCTCCGTGGGACACATGAAGATGGGTTACCTGAAGCAAATTGATGTTGAAAACTTTAAGTCATGGCGAGGGAAGCAAGTTATCGGTCCGTTCATGCGATTTAACTGTATAATTGGCACAAATGGCTCTGGTAAGTTAACTTTCAAAACACAAATTTTCTACCTAGCTAAATTTAGCTGACGATCCTGCTAGCTTAGATGAATTAATATTAAGCTAGCTGCTGCCTAACTAAAAGCACTCAACAGTCAGATAAAGTTCTGCAAGTCTTTTAGTTTTGAGCACATTTCTCTTTTATCAGAGGATGAATTATATCTAAATCAATAAAAACATTAAGATATAATTATAGGTATATCAAGTTCGGAATATAAGTTAAAAGGACAGTTAAAATATATATCTTAAGTACCTAAATGTTAGCTAGCTTATTGTTTCTTTGCTAAATGTAGCTACAGAACGTTAGTGTTGTAGTGAACGTTGCTGACATAGCTAACTTTTTAATGATAACACATTATTTTAATGAGAAGAGTTATACAGAGATGTGCTGAAAAAACACTGTAGGCAAGTCCAATGTGATGGATGCCCTGAGTTTCGCCATGGGGGAGAGAGCCGCTGCTCTCCGAGTGAAGCACCTCAGGGACCTGATCCACGGAGCCCACATCGGGCAACCCGTGTCGGACACCGCCAGTGTCTCCATGCGGTACTGCGATGACGAGGACCAAGAGATCGTCTTTAGTCGGATTACCTCTGGTTAGTATAATGTGCAGTCGATTTTTTAAGCATTCATGCCTTTTGTTTTACTGTAGTTGGTTTTACTGACAGTTACTGAAGCTACACAGTCACCGAGAAAGGAAACAGATCCTATAAGAAAAGCTCACTAGATAGAAGATTTATATTAACAAGCATGTGTATCATCAAAGTTACTGTAGGTAACCCAAGTCTAACATTATACAAACTTCACTATCATCTTTCTGTAAGCTCCTTAAAATGTTGCAAGTACCTTCGTATTACCGGTTAATTAAATTGTCAGCCACTGTTTTAATCAGTAAACAGTGGCTGTCGTTCTCTGTTATTTTTTGGCATGAGCTTACTCTTATATGGGCATTTAAGAGGACTACCACCTGCCATGCAAATAGTCCAGGTTTTTATTTATATGAAGTGCTGAGAATTACAACAGATATAAATTATATTTAGTTTGTTTTGTTCTCGGAATCTTGCAAAATAATTACCAGTAAAAGAAAACATTTAACAGCAACATGTCCCAGTTCTCTGCAACTCCGCTGATCACTGAGAATAAACAGCAGGAAACAAACTATCCTGAGACAAGACTTACAGATGTTATGCATCAGGATAAATACAGATTTTTGTAGAATCTGTCTTAACTGCTTTTCATTGTATTTTTAAGGGGAATACTCTGAGTACCGCATCAATGGCATACATGTGGCTTTTGCCAAATACATGGAGGAGCTCCAGAAGATTGGTATAGTGACCAAAGCTCAAAACTGTCTGGTGTTCCAGGTAAAATGCTGCGGGACTGCATTGAAATGTATATTAGTATTGTTCAATATCAAAATCATGATGGGAAACACATTTCCTGAACAATATTTGTAGTTGTAGAGGATTTTGTCATATTGCATTTTTTTGTCAGCCGGTTTTCATGTTATAGATACTGCTGAATGAATATAAAGAAAAAAAGGATTTCATACAAAAGATAAATTGAAAAATGTATGTGGCATACTTGTATTTACACTATAATGACATATATTACAGTATAAGTTGTATCGCTCCACAAAGAATAAGAAATGACTGAAATAAATTATTGAAAGTGACAGTGAACTATCATTTAAAGAATTTTCTCTGGGATTAATAAAGTTTTATCTTATCTTATCACTAGATTAATGCATTACATAATTTGCAGGAGATATTTTAGTTACACAACTGACTGGTAAAAGCTGATGGGGAAAAATTCCTCACAAACATGTCACTTATTATGCTCGTCACCAGGGGGCAGTGGAGTCCATAGCTTTGAAGGACCCAAAGGAGAGGACCAAAATGTTGGAGTGCATCAGTCAGTCCAAGGAATTCGCTGCAGAATACCACAAGAAGAAAGAGGCCCTGCTGAAGGCCAAAGAGGACACACAGTTTCACTTCAACAAGAAAAAATCTGCAACCGCTGAGAGGAAACAGGTGTCACAGGAAAAAATAGAGGTAATGGTAAAATGCAAAAGCAATATCATTTTGCTGTCCATCCTGGTGTACATGCTTGTGCATCCCCACCATAAAAGTCACCAGACACAAGCAACTATTTCACCTCCTAACCACATTAATAACCACCTTTAGACAAATTAAGAGTCTGGCTTAGAGCAAATGGCTTGTAATGCTAATGGTGTACTGTCACTAAATTCCACTATTTCTGCTTCCTGAATCAGGGCCCAGATGTGTCTTCTGAAAAAAGGCAACAACAAAAAAGACATCAGCTCAAAATCTTCTTTAAAAATTGCTTTTTTTATCTGTGAGACACAATGAGTGATTACTAACCCAGTGTTGCGGCTGCCAGATTTGTTGGTTTTCTGATTGTGGAGACACCTTTTTCAGACACAATTCCTCTACTGTAGAACACATTAGTAACTAGAATGACTATTAAGTAGGTTATGGACAACAATCCCACCTAAATTGATCCCTGAATTACTTAGAATATTGTTGTTAATACAATATAACAATAAATGTTACTGATAGCATTTAATACATACACTGATCAGCCACAAAATTATGACTACTGACAGGTGGTCATAATGTTACCCCAAACCCCAAACATATTATGAGTTTGGGGTGAAAAAAAATCTACTCATTTGAGTGTAGCCTCATATCAAATCAAAGAGTGACTGATGTCCAAGAATCACAGCTTAACTTGTACAGATGCTACATCAGAACCCTATCAACATCACTTTTAAAGCCCATATGCTTTTCCGGAATATTCCCCCACCACTATTTTTTGTTGTTGTGCTTTATGGGGAGGAAAGAACAGCCGGAAAAACATGATAATGTCCTAAATTTCTGATCTGCAGTTTGTGTGATCACATAAATGGCATCATAAACTGCATTAACTGGAGTGTAATTTTAGTTGCTGTAATTCGTTTCTCCTGTTCATCTGTTGGCTTCACCACACCTCATGCTGTTTCCAGGCCCAGAGATATCAGGAATTGTTGGATGATCTTCAACAAAACCGTATGCAGCTGACTCTTGCTGAGCTCTACCATAATGAAAATGGCATCAGAGCTTCCAGTGATACCCTGAGGGAGAAACAGCTCGCAGCAGCTGCTAAGAACGAGACACTGGTAAACTCGGAGCAGACGGCCAAAACCCACAAGAAGGAACATGGTCGCCTCATGAGAGAGCAGCAGCACATTGAGAAGGAGATCAGGTGTGTTTGTGTTTTTGTCTGTGTCAGTTAAAATTTTAGAGGCTGTATTAAAATCCCCCATCAGCAAGAATCAAGGTTTTTACCTCGTGAACATGTGTGGACATGTTTTTTTTTATATACCTATGATGAGCAAAGTAAACATTCAATGCTATGACTGAACTTTCCTGCTAGAAACTGTAGCGTGTGTATGATCATTTCAAAAACATGGATTCAGACTTTCAAGGTTTTACAAGTTACAAACCTAATATACCAATTCCCTTACCTATTCAGAGTCAGTTTCCTGTTAGAACATGTATGGCTGAATTGCTCCAATGGTAGGTGGATAGAGAGGACTTCACAGATCTGCACGTTAAAGGAAGTAACAGTGTAGAGTTACATCTAAGCCATTTTAAGGCAGGAGGGAAATATGTTCATGGAAGAAACTTCTAAATAAGTAACTGTGAATCACAGAGAGGAGTTTTAAGGGGTTTTATCAGTGACTGGAGAGGGACTTTAATCGAATGTAAAACATTATATTTGTATTTCACAACTGTAAATAAACTGCCAGTAAGTTTGTAGTGAAAATATAAATGTTCTGAAAGTATGCAAATTATAGCTGATGGAGCAGTAAAATAGTTTATTATTCATTTCTCCACAACCCTTTTGTTTCTGTTTAGCAGGCAAATGTCTTGCGCTAGCATCCTTTTAGATCAAATCAGCATACTATATTAATACATAGGTGCTTTGTGAAAGCAAGTCTGTTATTTACCAGAAGTAACTGGTCTCCTTTCACCCTGTCACACAGAACACAGGAGCATATCCTTACCCAGTCTCGGTCTCAGTACGTCAAAGCCAAAGTGAACACCTCTCATCACATGAAGAAGGCTGAGGAGGCACGTTATAGCCTAAAGAAGAGTCAGAAGCTGTTGGCTGTTAAAGAGCAGGAGCTGGCAGAAGGTCGGCAGGAAACCGTTGAACTTGAAAGGGCCTGGAAGAATTATGAGAAGCAGGTTAAAGAACAGGGAGCCGCCCAGAAGAGAGACATTGAGCTGGATGAGGATCAGGTGATGTTACATTTACAATTCACAGTGTTTAAAATTAAATTATATCTTTACTTTTTCATTTTTGTCTTTGTCTTTGTGTTAATTATCAGACAGCTGAGACCTATGTAGTTGTGACATCCTTATTATGTTTTTGCATGTATATCTGTTGCAGTTAGAGCGATATAAGGAGCTGAAGGAGCTGGCCCGAAAACAGGGGGCCATCCTTAGACAGCAGCAAGAAAAACTTCAGTGGGAGGTGAGGGCGGACTACGAAAAGATGGCTTTCGACCAGCGCAGACAGAAGGAAGTAAAGGTACTGTTTGCGACACATTTCTGCTGGTACTATGTGTCCACTGACGCTAGTAACCACAGATTTAACAGCTGTTGAAAAACACATATCTATTTATCTACATTTGACAATACAGAATTTGTAATTTATATGCTCCTAATTCTACCACACTTGGAACACATTTTTTTTGTAGGTTTCCATCAGGAACAGCCAAACTCAACTGGAAGATTTGACACACAGAGCAGAGAAGCTAGAGGAGTACACCAAGACCTGCATGTATGTCATGTTTATACCTTGGACCAAATGGTTGTACAGTTAATCACTGAACTTAAATGCTAAATAGATGATCTTTGTTGAGGCTAATACATTTTTTTAACTTCAGGGAGGCAATAATTGGAACTTTGTGGTTGTTAATCAGTGGCAAATTGTACACGTTGAAATCTGAATATTATTTAATAGAACAAAACTGAGCATACTTTATCATTAAAGCACTGTATAGCTGCTTTCAGACAATTACTGCAGCTAGATATCCCTTGTAGGAGCTGTATGTGAGAATCAGTAGGACCAGTCATCAAATGGAAATAACCCTAACTGCCAGTGCAAAATCTTTTTAATGTGTAATTGAGCTCATGTGTAACTAGAGCAGATAGTTGTCACACACAGTGAATGAGTGCGTGTGCTGATGTGCGTCGAGTCCTGCACACTTTGCTAAGGTGCCATCCACTGCTTTAACCAGACCAGGCAGTTGTGAGAACACATCTGAAACAGTCTCCATTTGTCCACTACATGTGTGAAACTCAGGACATTGTCCACAGCTCATGTGTGAATATGGGTTATAACTCAGGTCATCCCTTGAGGACTACCGCCAGCGGGAGGAGAGGCTGAGTGCAGAGCTGCAGCGAGGTGGTCAACGTAGGGAGGAGGTGAACCAGGAGCTGAACCAGGTGATGGAGGAGCTGGGTAACGCCTGTCTGGACAGGCAGGAGAGCAAACGTCAGCTGCAGCGCAAAGAGCTGCTGGAGAAACTCCGCAGACTGTACCCTGAAACTGTGGTAAGAAACAGACAGCCATAATTATTATGGATACTATCATTTAACTCCTGCTAAATTTAGTTTACTGAAACCAGATCGTAAATCCCTACAAATAAAAGACGTTCTTGTTTTTGGTGGAATCACAACAATATAACTGCAAATCACAGTGGTACAGAGTCACCCATCATTCATTACTTGTTCACTGTTAAGTATTTTGTCTGTCTCAATATTGTGGTAGTAAACATCTTAAAGGAGTATGGGATTTTGGACAAAGATTGTTATCATGTACTTAGTCAACATGTTTAGATAGTTTAGATGTGCCAGATTTGCCTTCTTTCTCACTCCCACTGCCCCTGTTCCTCCATCTCCCGTCCCTGTGGTCTTTCATTTAAACCGCTAAATCATTTAATTTGTGACATTCTGTCCCAGTATGGCCGGCTGTCTGACCTGTGCAGCCCTATCCATAAGAAGTACCTGCTGGCTGTCACCAAGGTGTTTGGCCGCTACATGAATGCAATCGTGGTGGCATCAGAGAAAGTAGCCCTTGACTGTATTACTTTTATAAAGGAGGCGAGAGCTGAACCTGAGACATTCCTGCCTGTTGACTACTTGGTGGTAAGTTAAAACTGCTTCTTAAGGGAAACATGCGTTTGTGGAGTGGTTCAACGTGGAAAGCCCCTAAAAGGCTGTTAAAATCTGTTTTATTACACAGTGTAAAGAATTAGTGTATTTCTTTGTCAATCACAGAAGTACACATACATGTCTGCAGTATGTCACTGGAACTCGCTGCTGTATACACAGGTGAATCCTCTGAATGAGCGAATGAGGGAAATGACTGGTGCCAAGATGGTTGTGGATGTTGTACAAGTTAATCTGGGCACAGCTGCTGCCCAGCTGAGGAAAGTGGTGCAGTTTGTGTGTGGCAATGCCCTGGTGTGTGAAACCATCAAAGAAGCAAGGAGTGTGGCCTTTGACAGACAGGAACGCTTCAAGGTAAACTTTGTTCTCACAGATACAGAGTCAGAAACATTTAAACCCAGTGAGTTAGAGAGAGAAGCATAAGAAACTTTATTTTTTTCTGCTTGTATTTATTAAAATGAATGTCGACATGTTAATCTGTTGTCTTTCCTGTAGACTGTTTCTCTGGATGGGACACTGTTTGCAAAATCAGGTACAATCTCTGGAGGCTCCAGTGACCTGCGCACTAAAGCTCGCTGCTGGGATGAGAAGGACATGATGCTGCTGAAGGAACGCAAAGATCAGCTAGTCACTGACTTGCGCGTGAGTCCACACAGAAAATGTCACATTAAACTTCAGAAGCTTAAAAATTCTTGATTTCATTAAAGTAAATCAATTTAAATCTCTCAATTTTGATGAAATCTTCCCTGCCCACAGAAATCCTTGTTTTTTAGGATACATTATATTCTTCAAAACTAATTTTTTGTGAAATAATTTTTGCTAAGCACAAGAGACATGATTTGTTTTGGTTCTGTAATAGGATTTAATGAGGTTAAAGCGAAAGGAGTCGGACCTGAAACAGATCATTGCGGAAGCTCAGGGAGCTCAGACCCGTCTGAAATACTCTAAAGCTGAGTTGGAAAATCTTCAGAAGAAAAGCATCGTTAAATGCCGAGGGGTAGGGCCACAGAATGCTGATAATCTCACATTTAATATCCTATTCAATACTGTGGCATTTGACATGGCTGTACTGTATTTTTGCATTGCAGATAGAGTCTTGGCTGTGTCACAATCACTTGAATCCTAATGCACATTAGATGTACAGGAACATATTAAATGCAGAGATGAATTGGAAGTTTACAATTTGTCAATACTTATTCTGCCTGTCCTTCTGATGGTTTTCAGGAGATTTCTCGAATGGAAAGTGAACTAGCAAACCTGAACAGTCAGATTCAGATGCAGCAGCGGAGTGTGGAGGCCAAGAATGAAGAGATGAAGGCGATTAGAGACCAGATTGACCGGGTACTGTTGTTTACAGCTTTGGCAATGTGTGTCAGCATGCTGACTTGGACTACAGTTTTTGCCCCTTGCTAGTGTTACCAATTCATTTTTATTTAATCTTGAGAATATAAGAAATAATAATAACTTCTCAGAATGTTAATTAAAACTATTATGTTATACACTACATTACCAAAAGTATTTGCTCACCCATCCAAATGATTAGAATCAGGTGTCCTAATCACTTGGCCTGACCACAGGTGTATCAAATCAAGCACCTAGGCATGCAGACTGTTTTGACAAACATTTGTAAAAGAATGGGTCGCTCTCAGGAGCTCAGTGAATTCCAGCATGGAACCGTCATAGGATGCCACCTGTGCAACAAATCCAGTCGTGAAATTTCCTCGCTCCTAAATATTCCACAGTCAACTGTCAGCTTTATTATAAGAAAATGGAAGAGTTTGGGAACAACAGCAACTCGGCCACCAAGTGGTAGGCCATGTAAACTGACGGAGAGGGGTCAGCGGATGCTGAGGCACATAGTGCAAAGAGGTCGCCCACTTCCTGCACAGTCAACTGCTGCAGAGCTCCAAACTTCATGTGGCCTTCAGATTAGCCCAAGTACAGTACGCAGAGAGCTTCATGGAATGGGTTTCCATGGCAGAGCAGCTGCATCCAAGCCGTACATCACCAAGTGCAATGCGAAGCGCCGGATGCAGTGGTGTAAAGCACGCCGCCACTGGACTATAGAGCAGTGGAGACGCGTTCTCTGGAGTGATGAATCACGCTTTTCCATCTGGCAATCTGATGGACGAGTCTGGGTTTGGAGGTTGCCAGGAGAACGGTACATTTGGGACTGCATTGTGCCAAGTGTGAAATTTGGTGGAGGAGGAATTATGGTGTGGGGTTATTATTCAGGAGTCGGGCTTGGCCCCTTAGTTCCAGTGAAAGGAACTTTGAATGCTTCAGGATACCAAAACATTTTGGACAATTCTATGCTCCCGACCTTGTGGGAACAGTTTGGAGCGGGCCCCTTCCTCTCCCAACATGACTGTGCACCAGTGCACAAAGCAAGGTCCATACAGACATGGATGACAGAGTCTGGTGTGGAGGAACTTGACTGGCCTGCACAGAGTCCTGACCTGAACCCGATAGAACACCTTTGGGATGAATTAGAGCGGAGACTGAGAGCCAGGCCTTCTCCACCAACATCAGTGTGTGACCTCACCAATGCGCTTCTGGAAGAATGGTCAAATATTCCCATGAACACACTCCTCAACCTTGTGAACAGCCTTCCCAGAAGAGTTGAAGCTGTAATAGCTGCAAAAGGTGGACTGACATCATATTGAACCCTATGGGTTAGAAATGGGATGGCACTTAAGTTCATATGTGAGTCAAGGCAGGTGAGCAAATACTTCTGGTAATATAGTGTATGATGCCTCATTGTATTTTTAAGAGCTGACATAATTTTGTTTTCAGGTATCATTGGCATTGTCATCACCACCAGTTACCCATCTTGGCCAACTTCATTTACAGCTAGTAGTCTTAAATTTGTGTACTGGCCCTTGGTTTTGTTGTTGAGTTGCATGAATTTTAGAAGCCCTCCAAGGGATGGGCATTTCGAAATAGATTAGGCTATATAGGCTAATGCTTTGAGATGTGGCATCAGTTCACGCTACATACTTGTCTCTATACAGATAAATGTTAAATGAATAATAAACTAATTTCCAAAAAGGAACTGGGAATTTTGAAGCACTAAACAAAGCATTTCTCTGGCAACTTGCTAGAATGCCTGCTAGAAAAGTGTGATCACAAATCCTTTACCAGCTCTTGTCTTGTGGGTGGTTATATACTATATACTACATATAGACTATAGGTATTTAACAGTATAAATGTTCTGTATATTTAGATGGAAGACTTGGTTTTTTCTGACTTCTGCGCTGAGATTGGTGTGGACAGCATCAGGGAATATGAACAGGAGCACTTGAAACAGCAGACGGAGTTTGATAATAAAAGGTACAGCAATCACAGACGGATATTTTAGTGTGTCATTAGTCAAATCTGTGCTGATTTATTTATGATAAATAGCTCAGTGATAAACACTAGCAACAAAAACATGCATGGCTTTTCAATGTTGTGCTTTTATATATGGAAATTTTTATGATTTTAAAAAGGAGGCTGAAATTAAATTGCTTTAACTGGTCCCTTTAATGCAGTGACAGTAGGAGTCTAATCACCAATACTGCGGAAAACAGTTTTCTTTTAATTTCTGTAGATAACTTTCTTTCAAGAAATAGTAATCAAGAGTATTCGTACACTATGTATGCAAGTTCTCATCAACCTCTGCCTTCAGGCTGGAGTTTGAGAGTCAGCGCACCCGCTTGACTGCTCAGATTGAATATGAACAACACCAACTGGAGCAGCAGAGGAAGAAGCTCCGCAAAATGGAGGATACCATCAATGAGGAGGAGAGAACTGTGGCTGAGCAGAGAAACGTAATGATCTCTCTTTAAATGGTGATATAAAGCAGTTTACTGCCATCAAACTACAGCACATCTTGTAATTTGGCAATGGGTAAACTACTATTTAGGATCATAACTTTCTTTTATGAGAAACCTGGAAAACTGAATACCCATCTGATCCTGGTATATCAGTCTACTCCAAAATCTGTAATTATGGGTATAGGGGACACTCAGATTGTTAGCTAGAAACACCCTAGCTAAAAGCAAACACGTGGTGGTTGTGTTCCTTAATGGCCTTTGCAGGTTTTTTAAGCCACGTGTTTCTATCTCCCTACAGGATGAGTTGAGGCTGTTGGAGGTGGTGGAGGAGGGTCAGAATAAACTGCTGGACCTGAACAACCAGCTGCTCCATAAGAAAAGCCAGGTGGCTGCTGTCAAAGCTGAGCTAGACCAGAAAAATCAAAGCCTTCGGGAGATTAACAAGTAAAACCCTGTCTAATATTACCAGTGCCAGTGCCACTGTTCTTGTGCTGTTGTGCAGTTGTTACTGTAACCACTTGTACTCTTGCTAATAATAATAATAATACTGCAAGTGCTACTTAATTATAGAGGAAGGGAAATCTAACAACCTGTTCAGTAGTTTGGCAGGTAAGTTAATAAACAGACTGATACTTGAATATGTGACATTTATATTTATGATGCATTTATGAACAGTGGTTTCTGTTATGATGAGTAGTGACAGTTGAGGAATGAGGACACCACTTTGTGTGATATGACACAACCTAAAGTGTTGTGTCTGGATGTCTAGATTATGAATGAATGATTAAATCCCAACAGGAACATGTACCAAATTTTGACATGGGATCTTTTTCTATCTTATAGAGAGTTGGTGAAGCTTCAGCAAGAGGTGATGTCTGCAGAGACTGCCTTGGAGCAGAAACGCTTGGCTAGACATAACATGCTGCTGGCCTGCAAGATCCAGGACCTGCCCATCACTGTGTTGTCAGGGAGCCTGAATGAAATCAGTGAAGTGCAGGTAGGACACAGAGAAGTGTGGAAAGCTGGTCTGAATTACCAGTATAGCCCCAGTCCAGCAATTTTGGAATAGTATGGATATTTGAGCTCAAATTATCATGTTTTAAAACAAGACTAAAATTGTGTGATGGCAGTCTTATATGATGATTGGTTTGTCTGTTTTGTGCAGCTGGACACAGATTCTGAAAGCACCTCAACCACGATGGACATCTATGAGAGAGAAGCACGTCTAGTCATTGACTACTCTGAACTAGAGGCAGAGCTCAGGGTGAGACATAAAGCCTCATCATCATTCTTATTTTCTCTCTGCGTTCTTTATTCCTATGATTTGTATTACAGAGCATGTATTTAAAATGTGTTGACAGGGTCTGCAGGCTGAGGAGGAGGTAGAGGCATACCTGGAGAGACTGAAAGAATCAGTGTTCTCAATAGAGGAAGTGCTAAATCGCACCACCGCCCCTAACCTGAAGGCTCTGGAGAAAATGAGGGAGGTCAAGGACAAGTTACAGGGAGTGATAGAAGGTATTTTGTTTACTCTGTCAAGTGTTTCCTTTTAAAAATGAAACTCCCAGTGGAATATATTACTATAATCTCTACGAACAGGACTTTGACAATCAAAAACATTTATAGAGTTCAAATTTTATTTGCATGATGTATAATTTTTTGTTATTTATTGTTGAAATTCTTGACTTTAATTCCTGTGTGAGAATTCTGCATGTTTTTTAATGTTGCAATATGATAACTCAAGCACCTGGACTGATGATTAAGCTTTCTCTCCCTCATTTAGCCTTTGATGCCAGCACTAAAGCAGCCAGAAAGTGTAGTCAGGAGTTTGAGCAAGTAAAGGCCCAGCGCTTCCAGCTCTTCAGCCAATGCTTTGAGCATGTTTCTGTCATAATTGACCAAATCTATAAAAGAATATGCAGGAACAGCAGCGCCCAGGTGAGGCAGCAAAACCTGAACTAAAGAAACACAATCTGACGTTTCTTTGTTCATTATCTAAATTTGTGTTATTTTTCATTCCTACTCCAGAGTTATGTCTGTAAAAAGTATTCTTACGTAAGTTTTACTTGTCTATACTTGAAAGACTTACTGGTCAGTAAGGTTTGTAAACACTTCAGAGATGACTAGCAGTACACTGAACTGTTTGCAGCAGCTATATGTCTAACCCACTCTGGTTCCCTTGTTAAAGAGTACTTTGATTTTAACTAAATGTTTGAGGGTTGATCAAAAAGCTCTAAAATAATTCTTGATGAGCTTGCAGCATGTGCAAGCATGTGCCAGTAACTGGCATGAGTCAGGATGTCACGTGACTCTGTGCTGTCAAAAGTGGGCCTGTGGTGGACACAGTTTTTGTGACCACTGGCATTTTATCAGTACAGTCTCATAACTCTTTGATCATCCTTCATATACTGAACAATCTAAACTACACTGAATATTATTCTCATTACCTCTGAGTTTGTCAAAATGTGTCACAAACTGAAACAAGATGCCTTAAATAACGAAATCCAATAAAATAAATGAAATACGCTGCTATGTGTGCTCCAGGCCATCCTGAGTGCAGAGAATCCAGATGAGCCATACTTGGGTGGTATCAACTACAACTGTGTGGCGCCAGGGAAACGATTCATGTCCATGGACAATCTGTCTGGTGGAGAAAAGGCAATCGCTGCTCTAGCTTTCATATTTGCAATTCACAGGTAACACTGTTAGATTACATTACATGATAGTTCATTATATTGGAATAGATGCAACTAGTTACAGAATGAATGTCAAAAGTGTGACTAAGGTATTACTAATAACATGTATGTAATGGTATCAGGTAATGGGTAGAATAAACATAAAATCAATCATTAATTGATAGACTGATGTTCAAAACTGCACTAACATTGTGCCACAATCCTCTCACTTTCCAAAATCTTTCAGCAGCATCAGTAATTTCTTGACATTCATATAGCTAGACAGCTGGATAATTACTCCTCAAAGCTAATGAACAAACAAAAGCCAAAACAAAGGAAACGCAGTAGTATCACAGCTGTTGACACATCAAAAAATGTCTTTTAGAAACTTTAATATTTTCTGGCTGTGGGCTATGATACTTAGCCTGTAATGGCTGTGACTTCTTAAACTGATGAATGGACTAAAAGAGTAAGGGCTTAGTAATTTTGGAGTGCGTTTTGATCCTCTGCTATTTCACTTTATTGACTTTACTTTAAAAAATCACTCTTCAAATGACACACTTCACATCTCCCCTGAATCTGAAATTCTGTTACTGCTGCTTCTTTCTTATTTTCATGTTGTTTGAGGAGTGCGTTTTGATCCTCTGCTATTTCACTTTATTGACTTTACTTTAAAAAATCACTCTCCAAATGACACACTTCACATCTCCCCTGAATCTGAAATTCTGTTACTGCTGCTTCTTTCTTATTTTCATGTTGTTTGAAAGTACCATTTTTTCATAAATGTAGAGCTTTTGTTTACCTATTTGACTGGCAACTCTCTCCTTTTGAAGCGCCTGTCCCACACAGTGTAATACCATTCACGATTATTAACATAACTGCAGTTCTGACACTTGACCCACCTTTGTGGTTTGCTGTGTCTGTGCTGTTTGGTATTTGTGTCATTCCTCTCAGCTTCCGCCCTGCCCCTTTCTTCATCTTGGATGAGGTGGACGCAGCCCTGGACAACACTAACATTGGCAAGGTAAGATTCCAGCTGCATGCACACTTACTGTTAATATCTACCGTTGTTGTTAAATTGACTACTTTACCAACACAAAATGAACTGTCAGCTGTTTTGATAATGGATTAATTTTTCAAGCAATTACCATAATTGATACCTTTATAATACTGTATCAAAAAGCACATGAAAACAATGTGTCAGTCTGAAAGGGGTCCCTCCTAGGGATGAACCTTTAGAGAATTATCTCCTGAATCTGCAGCTTCCCTCTGCTTTACAGAGCTTTATAGCAATTTTGAGCTTATTTTTTAGCTGACTCATGACTTTAGTGTTTTGCCTCACTCTCACTGTCATCACAACATCATTTCCAGTTAGAAAGCTCTAAAAGCCCACCACACTATATATGTTTCTCTGGAGTTGATCGAGACATAAAACCTGAACTGAACGAGAAGGAATAATGGTCTTTCATTATCCAGGTGGACAGACACAGAACTCCTACTGACCAATTATTTTGCTCCATAAGTGTTAGATTGGGTAAATTAGCAACTTACAGGGTGATGGTATCATTCTTGTACACTCTAATATAAGGACTTGTTGCTTTCTTCTGTTATGTACTATCCAAAGCATCATCTTGAGCTAAGGGAAACTGTTAGGTTTAACTAATAAGTAATTAATTAATTGAAAAGAATTATCCTCATAAGCCTATAGCGAAAAGTCGCTGCCTTGATCTGCATTCATATCCACAAATGCTGTATATTAAATATCAAATGATGTTATGCATGGTTTACCTGGGCACTGCTTAACTTGTGTGTCAGGACAGTTAATATGTTAAAGATCATATTTGTGCGTACCTTGTGTTGGGGATTTATCCAGGTGACCAGTTTTATCAGAGAGGAGTCCAGGGAGAACATGCAGATCATCGTCATCTCCCTGAAGGAGGAGTTTTTCTCCCAGGCAGACGCACTGCTAGGAGTCTATTCAGACGTAAGGCATCTTTACATCATGTATGAAGTGAGAAAGGAAATTTTAACATCTTTTATACAGTGCAGCCACTAAATTATTGTGTTTTTTGCAGTTTGATGAATGCATGTTCAGTCGCATTCTGACCTGGGACCTGCGTCCTTACCCTCTGGATGAAGAGGAACGGGACACAGACCAACAAGAAGCACACACCACAGGATTCGTGTAGCCTGGAATCGCATGCAGGAAGCCAAAGTTTGTGATTCCCTTTTGTTGTTGTTGTTTATTGGCTGTGACCATGGTTCTTACTGTTACTGTCTTTTGACCACGTGTCCAAGCAAAGTAGTTATCTTAAAATACCAAATGATGACTTCTGTATTCTACTCCAGGCTGTTTCACTAAACAGGTTTGACTTGATTCATTTTTGGGAGTCTCTGAGTGGTTGTTTTGGAGTAATAGTTTAAATCTCAAAGTTTTTACGACTTGATTGGATTTGCAAGCCCAGAGCCCTGTTCATCTGACATATGGTTCTTGTTGAGTTCTTCAAAGTAGGTAAATGTTGGTATATCAATAACTTGTTTTTATTTGAAGTGTTTTATATTTAAGTTGTGCTTTTAAGCATGACTTATGTTCTGTTTATTAAATCTACAGAGCTAAAGATACTGTTTTTACTTTTTTGCTGTCTTACTTTCTGGAAGCCTCAGTTTAACATTTTTTATGTTTAAACATAATAAATATAACCTGCATTATCAGTCAGACATTTTTATTGACTAAGTGGGCATAATATCATGGAATTCCATTTTATTAAACATTAAATAATTAAATACTTAAATCATAATTATTCAAAATGGCTATTGAATGACTCATGGTAAATAAATCAGGTATTCCAAATTAAAAGTCCTGTGAGATAATAAAAAGCAGTCCTTTGAAAAATATCCTTTTAGAATTAAAAACCTATTTGTTTAATTATTACATTTGTTTATATTTTTGTTGCCTTATTTTTTTTTATTTCAGGATTTATTTCATACTCATTTATTTTGTTTATGGGAACCTTTATGTATTAATTTACTTAATTTTGACTAAAATGGTATTCCATATATTCCATGTTATTTGCTGTTGATATTATTGGTCATTTATAAAGTAATACAAAAACAGGAGTAGAGGTTTTACAGCAGCAGTAGGGGGCGGTAACGTTATGGCAGACCACGTGATCAATATTTACGGAAGTGTAACTCGTCATGAACAGAAGTCGGGTCAGTCATTTCTGTTGCGCTGTCTAATGTCAACATTTTTTAATTATTGAAGTTAGAGCGCTCACCGTTTAGACAGCAGTCTGCTCAGGACTCAGCTTCAAAAACGTGTCTGCTAACCTCGCTAGCTGAATGTATCAGAAATCATTCAAACTTAGCTTATGTAGCTAGCTAGCTTAAAAGCGCAGAGCCTTTAGCCCTTTTCAGTTCCTCTCCTGCAGACATGGTTGTCTTGTAGTGACTGTGGGTGTGTTCGAAGACCGTAGTAAGTGTCAGGCGACTTGTTGCAATCAGTGAAACTAGTCATTTTGCTGCTGTTTCTGGAAACTTTGACTAAAGCTAACTGCTAGCTCGTTAACCCAACGTTAGCACCATGGGAGCCGAACAGAGCGGCGATGCGGAGCACAAACATTCCGACTACAGCTCATCAGGTAAGACCTCATCCTATGGTAATATTTTTGTAAGAGTTATAGAGGTAAACCACGCTAACGCTGACATTTCCTGTTACTGTAGGTGTCTGTACAATTAAAAAAAGTATTAACTGAAAGTAAAAGTAACACCACAGTTTTAAAATACTCAGTTACAAGTAAATCAAATTCTGTCAATACAGAGCTTTTAACAGTAAGATATGACACGTCCTGTCATTCGATTGTAATACTTATATGTCAATTTTTACTGCCATTGCAGTGGTGCCATCTCCAGCAAAGCAGAAGGCAAAGATGGATGATATTGTCGTTGTGGCACAGGGGACACAGTCTATGAGAAATATCCACAACGACCCTGATGTCATCAAGCTTCAGGAGATACCTACTTTCCAACCACTTCTGAAAGGTAACTTTTCACTCTCCCAGTAGCTGTTATGGATTTTAGTGTTGTTTTTTCACAGGTCATAATAAAGACATACAGTTTATTTAGTCTAAAATCAAATGCAGTCTGATACAGTTTTGTACACTGAATAAAAATATAAATGCACCATGGAAAAGAGTTTTTGTTCACTTCGACTGGTACACAACCACAAAGTGAAAGCAGAGCACAGACTAAGTATATATGTACACTGCTCTGATTTTAAATAATTATTGGTGCATTATGCAAGTTTTTGAACATTATGTTAATATCAGTACTAATAAAGCTCTTAAATAGCACTTTCTAACCTTAACTAGGCTCAACAAAGTGAATTACAGTGTGTTTCTCATTCGCCCATTCACACACTCACACACCTGTGGTAGGAGAGCTGCCATGCAGGGTGCTCACCTGCTGTTCGGAGCAATTTGGCTTCAGTGTCTTGCTCAAGGGCATTTAAGCACATGAACAGTCATTAGCAAAGAAGGAGAAAAAGGTGAAGTTAACATGTTACTCCAGTTGGTCACTTGTTATGGTCAATAAATGTAGTTTACGATGCTCGTGTGGTCTAATGGTTGTGGCTGGATTATTTTTTGTTTTTTTGTGGAAGCAGCCTTTCTGGTTGTAAGTGAAGGGAGAACAGGGGTGTAGCAGACGTGCACGTGTGTTTTTGTCGTAGATGCTGGTGCTCTATTGACATCCAGTAGTTTTTAATGTTGCACAGACAACATTTGGAGGCATTATAACTAAGTTTAGATTCTGTGATCACCTGTAGTGAGTCTGAAGTACACTCTTCAGATGCTCTGCCTTACCTTTAGCATTTTATTCTCACACATGGAGCGTTTCATCTTATTTTCAACCAGTCTCCACTGGTCAGTTTTTCAGATTCTGTGTAGTGAAGCTGATTGTCACTGCATCTCATTAACACTGCGTTACAAGGTGGATAATGGGCATAATTTCCTGTGCAGGCACACTCCTGAAATAGCACGATGAGCAGTTCTGCCAGACCCTGTGCATTGCTAATTACAGTAATCATCATGTGTTACGCTGTTGTCAAGTAATTCTTTGTTCTAACATGTCCATGTAAGTGCCTTGCTCTTTTCTCTCCACAGGGGTGCTGAGTGGCCAGACGTCACCCAGCAGCGTTTGTCTAGAAAGGCTGGATGCTGCTCAGGTTTTACAGCTTTGCATCCGATACCAGGACCACCTGCACCAGTGTGCTGAGGCTGTGGCTTTTGACCAGAACGCCCTCGTCAAGCGGATCAAAGAGGTAAGGCTGCATATTACAGCATGTGACATTTAGCATGCACAGTGTCTACAACAATATTACCTTTATCCGTTGGATGGAAGGGTTTTGTGTTCCTGCTGCTAGCTGTTAAAAAGAGGTGCTGGAATAATTGATCATCAAAAAAGCTGAGTTTGGATAATCAGTTAAAATTTAAAATAGTTGATTAATCAAAAATCCCCAACATTTACTGCTTTTTTTGTTGTAAAGGTTTAGAAATTGAATATCTTTGTGTTTCGAGTGTTGCATGGCAGAACAAAGAATTTGAACATATAGTAATTATTTAATGAAAAAAATGATGGATGTATTTAAAAACAAAAAAACTTGACAAATGTGAAATGACTTTTTAGCCTCTAAGTCATTGTTGTTTAATTTTGATTGTATGATTAAATAATTTCTGTATTGTATTTCTGTTGTTTACCTCTGCATCAATCAGCCACAACATTAAAACCACCTGCTTAATGTTATGTACGTTCCCCTCATGCCACCAAAACATCTTTGACCCATTGAGGTATAGACATTGAACCTCTGGGTGTGTCCTGTGGTGTCTGGCACTTGAATGTTGTTTGCAAATCCTTTGGGTTCTATGGGTTGCTGGGTGAATGGCGTTTGTTTCAAAGCAGCCGGCTTCATTCAGCACCTTGGGCTCTTACTCATGTACCCTGAGGTGTTTCTAAGCAGTTTTTGAGGTGTAACAGGGAACATTATCTTTGTGGGGGAGGTCTAAGTCACTTCCTCATGAATCAAGATGACCAGTGTTATTCACTTCACCTGTCGGTGGTCTTAATGTTGTCGCTGATTGATGTGTGTTCTTTTTAAATGTTTCAAAGTCTGTTACATTTGTAAACTTGTGCTTGTACAGTGCATTTTTTTCAAAAAAGCTACTTTCCTCTGTTTGGTTTTGAGATGATTCCAAGTGTCATCGAGTGCCATAAAGTATCTCTCATCTCCCTGCTGTCTTGTTTCTTTCCAGATGGACTTGTCAGTGGAAACCTTGTTCAGCATAATGCAGGAGCGCCAGAAACGCTACGCCAAGTATGCAGAGCAGATCCAGAAGGTCAACGAGATGTCCATGATCCTGAGACGCATCCAGATGGGCATCGACCAGACGGTGCCACTGATGGAGCGGCTTAACAACATGCTGCCTGAGAGCGAACGCCTCGAGCCCTTCAGCATGAGGCCTGATGGGGATTCTGCCACCAAGTAGCCTCTTGTGAGCAAACACAGCTGCTTCCTACCCGAGTCTCCATCTAGGAGAAAGTGCAGGTCTGTCCAGCTGTTGGGAATCTAAGACTTGGAATAGTTAAGGAAAGCTGCTAAAGTTTTTCTTTTTCCTGGTAGACACGGTGCTTCGCTGTATATGTTTGAGACTGCTTTGGTCAACTCCCCAGGTCCAGTTATTTTTATTCTTTTATTCAGTGCAGGAGGGTTTGCTAAACAGACATGCCAATAATCAATAACGTCCCATTCTACAGACATATTTATACCTGCCCAGACATGGGCAGCTAATGATGAATTGCATGCAGATTGACTGCAGGGACTCAAACCCCAGTTCATCTTTGTTCATCTTAAGGCAGAGAAGGAGTAAAAAAACTGTTAGTGAGTCAGATTGATCACCATATGCTCTAAATAACTTGTCCTGCAGATGTTTTGATGGGTGTACAGACTCTTATTATGGGTGTGAGTGATAAGGGAACATAGTAAATTGCTGCTGGAGATTTATGGACACCCCCGAAAACATCAGAGCTACTGAAGAACTTGCTGTAAATTAATTTTGGATCTTGCACTGCACATTACAAATATTTGTTATGTTATCTGGATATTCCTCCTGCTCTCACACCATATGCTTCGCTTAGTGTTGGAAGATCCTGTCCAGGAACT
Source organism: Dascyllus trimaculatus (assembly GCA_024666655.1). Lineage (NCBI taxonomy): Eukaryota > Metazoa > Chordata > Actinopteri > Pomacentridae > Dascyllus > Dascyllus trimaculatus. Next base: position 28,283,149 of record CM045448.1, read on the forward strand.
GCTCGTAATCAGAGTTACTGATTTGAATTGAATGGTTCATTTTGGGGGACTATGATGAAGATTCACACAAAAAGAACCAAGAAGGATTGTTGCACTTGTGTGACACAAGCAGCTCGAATGTACTGTACAATGGACACAAAACCTGAAGCTTGTGAACTCGAATTTTGTGTGAAGAGAAATTGACTTTAATTTATTTGGATGCTTTTGGTGGAGCAGTAGTGTTGAGCCTGTCTGCATGCAAAACAGTGACAAAATGAAACAATGGACTCAACAGAGACCCACATGCTTCCGTTTCTTTCGGAAACTGGTGCAGAAAATGGATGCCGAGGTAGAAAACAAAACATTTTAGACTCATCAGATCTCTGTCAAAATCACGCTTTTTGATCACTGTAGCAAATTTCAGCATTAACTTTGTGTGTTTTTTTTTGCTTGTGACAGCCAAACATCACTCATACCAAAGATTCACACATCCACAAAGCTGTTAAATATTAGGTGGCAGTTTGACTCATTTTTGATGGGAAACTGATAAAGTTAACTGCACTGGTTTGTCTGTTGAATGGGTGTTTCTGTATCATGAGTCACACTCTTTACTTGGGCATGACCGATGTTTTTAAGGGCCAATACCAGTTATTATAAATCAAGGATACTGATAACCATCCACTGGAACTGATATATATTTGCAGTAAAAACGAAAGTCTTGGTGTCAAAACTTACAATAACACAAATGCCAAAACAGAACTTTGTTAAAATGCCTTCATTTATGTTTCGCATCTGTTTAATTAAAGGAAACTGTTCAACCTTTCTTCCATCGCTGTTGGTTCGCTGTCAGTCATGAAGTGTTACCAGTGAGGTAGTACTGTAGACTTCGCTCAAGACCGCACAGTCATGACTACAGATAGAGAGAGGCTACCACCGTAGTACATTTTTATTATTTTAAAAATGTATTTAATTGGGTAAATAACGACACTAATACCGATAAAATGCTGAATATCGGATCTGATAATTGGACAGGTCAATAACCAGTCGACCCCTGCTCTTTGAGTGATTGATTTTTAGTGACCTTTGCAGTGACTCTTTCCTCTTAAGGGACAAGTGGGCTCAATTATTATATTTCTTTTTTCTCAAAGTGACTTATGTCCACAGCATGAGAAATTATACTTAAAAACTGAAACAGCTGCCCAGAGATAGTGTTCCTGTTAGTTCAGATATTCTATTAATGATTAAAACGGTCAGCTATTTCTTTTTGTAGATAGAAAAGCACTAAATACACATCACTGACTTATATTTATTATTATGTGACAAACTAAATTCCTGTTGCTGATGGTATATTTGATGCCAGCAGAGATCTAAAAAATCTAGTTTAAACTGTGGGGATGGATAAATACCATTAAAAGTAATTAAGAAAATGATTTTAGTACGAGCTAATCTTTTTACTAGCTTAATACCTGGTCAGTTGGCAGCGTGCCGGTATTAAAATAGGACACTAAACGTTGGGTTATTATTGCAGCATTGTCTCAGTGTGGCCATGTAGGTCCACAAGGTGGTGCCAAACTTAAACTGGTTTCTTCATCTGAAAACAGCTGCTTCTGTGAGCGTGGAAGAGTTTGAGTGTCATAATGAGTAATGGGCTGTTACTTTGTTCGCCCTTGGCGTTTCAGGAGTTAAACCTGTCCCTTCAAAGACATTAAACAGTCTGAACACCTGCTGGGCCACCTGTTTTCATTTCCATCGTTTGCACTCGAGCTTCAGAAAAACTCATTTCCCTGAGCAAGTGTTTTGATTTACATCTGACACTATCTTTAACTAAAGAGAGGAACCATGGTTACCAAACTTCAATAAAAATACTGAAGTACCCCCAAATCCGAACCGCCTCAAGCAGGTACTGCTCTGATTCCACAGAATCACAGTGATGGATACTCAGGTCCAGTAACTAATCCCAAATCCTGTCAGTATAGCCTTAAGCTTAGTTGCTCTGTTAGTCTTTTCTTCAGTTTTTTCTTAACTGGCTCAGATTGAGGCCTTCCCCACACGCACATGGATATTTTTTAAATATGGTTTGTCCTTCTTTTTCCAAAAAATATCTCCATCCACATGAAAAAACAAAACCATATTTGAAGCACTGTTAAGAGCGTGCCAAACCAACAGGCGGCGTTATAACCCCAAAGTCATGCTGGCCAGTAGAAGCCTGAAATAAAGCCTTACTGGTTCCAGTAGGCTGCCACCAATGATAACCAATGAAGTTATCATATGTGACTTATGTGTAGACTGATCCAGTCACTTCTGTTCCTAAATATTATACTGTACATGTATGAGTAAACATGTATAAAGTCCTGTGAGCAATGTTAGTACCAGAACTATTTTGGCTACATCCATTGCACAGAATCCCTCATGTGAACAAAGGAAATACCAGCACACACTCTGACACCACAAGACCAAAACTCTGTTCTAACTGTTTACACATCAACAATGAAAATCAATTGTAGGAATGTTTCAAAAACTCAGTTTTCTGTGACCTAAAGCTGTGTTTTGTGTGGTTGAAAGACCAAAAGACATAGAAGAAGCTACATCTTAAATAACACATGTATGTGTGGATGGGGCCTGTGATGAGGGCTGACGTGTATCAGTGTTTCGTTGAGCTTTGCAGTGATAGACATTTTTATTTCTTTCAAACTGCAACAATTAATTGATTAATCAACTAAAAGAAAGTAAATTGGCAGCTACTTAAAGAATCATCTATTTTTTTCAGTTCTATTCATGCATCTGCCTCATGCAGGAGAACTTTTTGCTTGTCCTCTTCACATATGATAGTAAAAGAAAAATGTTTTAGACCTTTGATGCAAAAAACTAATTTGTTTAAGGATTATACTTTGGCTTCTGGGCAGTTGTGATATTTTTTATATTTAACACAAAAAACAAGAAAAGTAAGAGTCAGATTAATCAACAATCTCACAACAACAAAAAAGACATGTTAGTATTAGTACAAGTGAGTGTGTGAGTTAAAACGCCATTAGCAAAGGCATCAATACATAATTCACCAGGTTTTGGTCTCTTTTTGTTGTGTTTATGCATTCACAAACTAAACACAAAGAGAAACAGCAACAATAACAGCTTCCATTAACCTGAGCTTTTTCTTTTTTTAAAAAGGATTTTGACAAGTGATCAAATATGAGCAACCACAGAGGTTTCAGCAGGAGCAGAGCTGGTGGGCGACTGTGCTCAGAGAGCGGAGACAGTCCCAAGAAAATCGCTCAAATTCTGGATGGTTTCTGGGTTTTGACATGGATTGAAATATGGTGTTACTATGAAGAATTTTTCTGCCACTGTACCTGGGGTATCTCTTTTCATATGGTTGGCAACATACATGTACTTAACATAAAAGATAAATGTAGCCTCATTTTGTTTTTACATGGAGAAATATCCTTGAAGCATACAAATGGAAGACATTGAATCTTATGGCTATATAGGGTGCTATAGTGTCAGCTTTGGGAACTGCAGCTTAATGAACCAGCTTCTTGTATGTACGCTGCATTATAAAAGCCTGGAAGCTGACTGCATCCCTCGGGGTTTACAACATGTATGCACTAACCTTAAAGACCAAATCAGAATTAAGAATGAGTGCAGTTTGCCCAGAAAAAGGATTGCTGCTAATAGCAAGTGGCTCCTCTCTAAATTCAGATTTTTTCCCCAGAGCCACTGCTGTCTGATTAGACTGGTTGTGTATGTTGCTGAATTTTTTCATCAGTGACTAAACATGCTGGACTCAATTACACCTACAAAAGGATCCTCCTACGGCTAGCCTGCTTTGAGGTACAGAATTAGCTCGTTGCGTTGACATATGGGACATAAGGCAGAGACAAATATTCTTTAGAATTTAAAGTAGAACTCCTTTGATATGTTATCACCTTTCATGTGTAAATTAAAATGGGTGAAAATGTCTTAAACGGCCTTGGGGGTGTTGTTGGAACATTGGAACAGAAATCGAAATTGCCATAGCGTTCTGTGGCAAGGAGGTGTAAAAGTTCCTCGGAGTCTTTGTAATGACGAGCAGCTCCTGGTGCTCAGAGCTGGATATTAACGCCACACGATGATACAATACGATCTGCCACCAGGAAATTCATTCTCCGAAATGAAAGAGAAATCCAATTTCCCCTGTATACTGCTCATTTGAATATAAATCAAAGGCTGGTTTGCTGCCTTTTTCCTTCCTGTTTTGCCCACTCGAAATTAGAAACATGAAAATAAGCCTCCTTATCCCTGTCATCTTTTAGGTTGAAATGCAAACCGACCCAAAGCGAGTTGTTTCCCTGTGATAAGAGCTGAATTTTGAGTTTCGAGGCAGCTTGTCATTGCAAAAGGGAAAAACAATCAATGCATTTACTTTCTAACCACAGAACTAGAGCATATTATAGTATTTTTTTAACCATCTGAGCTCATGCCATAAAAATAATTCACAGTGTGTGTGTAGTTACTTTACTCAGCAATGGAACAATTTATCAATCAGCTGAACAGAAAATGAATTAGTATCTGTTTTGATAATTGATTTAAACAGAAATGTCAAACAGGCTCCAGGCTGTTACTCATGACTATTTCTTTCTCTTAGGGGATTAGAGCTGAAATGAATAATCGATGGCCAGAAACTTTATCAGCACCAATTTGGATCATTTATTTTATCATTTGAGTCACTTTCCAAATAAGTAGTCTAGAAAAAATGACTGATTGTATCTACATCAAGTTAAAGATCCACCACGAATAACTGAATATTGTGGGCATTTGAAATGTTAGCTGTACAAAATAAGATATAAAAATGCAAACAGTCCCTCGGAAATTCTAAAAGGCATTTATAGGCAAGATCCACACTGGTAATTGATAGTTCTTTTTGGCTTTCTGAAAAAGACTTGTTTCAACATCACAGTCCACAGGTCCTTGATGGGGTTCAAGTCAGGACTTCAGGAAAGCCAGTCTTCATTCTAGCCCCATTCGCTACTTTTGATGTGTGTTTAGGGTCATTGTCTTGTTGGAACACCCAACTGCCTACACAACTACCATACTCGGTAGTATGTTTGGTGTTCTTTGGGTTAAAAACTTCTTCTACTCTCCTCCAAACATACTTCAGGTCATTGTGGCCAAATGTTTCATATGACTGCAGAAGCTTTAAGCTTTAGCTTTAAAAAAGGAAGTACTCGTCTTGCTGGGATCATTTACAACCTGTAAACATGGTTGTGTATTCATTTTGTTAACATGCTTTCAAGGAAATATATTTTTAAAAGGATCACATCAGATTCACCAACCCAAACTTTCCCTTTAGGCTGACTGATACCTTTTTGGTCACAGTGCATTCCTGCTGTCCGTGTGCCAAATCCAATCTGCCCCCTTTCTGAGCAGGTTGAAACCATTTGGCCCAGGACTGTTGTAAATACTGTACCAGTGGAGCAGCTTGAGGAAAGGCGAGAGGCGTCCTTTAGATGATTGCCTGTATTGACTGTATTGACTTTCATCCTGTAAAATTACCCAGCACTGCTTTTTTATTTGACAGCCAGTCACCTCCAGTGATAGATACCCAGTGGACCCTCCCTCTTGAGTTGCAGCCAAACATTATCTCTCGCACTGGAGACATGAATTCTACCTCAGACCAGATCTATCAGGGGACATCTAATAAAGCACTTGGTTGCTTCATTGCGCTGCTCTGAAGGACACCGAGCTGCTACAGGAGACCAGCAGTGGCACGTCCTTCCACTGAAATACCTCTGCTCCAGTAGGAGGACGACCGTATGTCAGCTGCCTGTCCAGTGAACTAAGCTGTTTAGACTGGATCAGTTGTTACAGGAGGACACTGAACAACTTGCCTGTTTGGAGTCCTATTCGTTGTACTATTCTCTGTTCATGGTTTGGCTTTTAAGTGCGCCATTGTGCAGGAAATGAGCAGCATTCTTTGTAAGCTCTCGCAAAAACATTTGCCTATGGGCTCCTAAGAGTGAACGTTTAATCAGAGTTTTTGACAAGCATGTGAAAAAAGTTTGAACTTTTAATTGCATTAAACCCTCAGGCGCCTGTACAGATTCAGTTAACATGGTTGAGTGTGGAAAGCTACACTTGCTATGCCTCTGAGGATCGCACTCTGCCTTGAACTGCTCCAACAAAACAGCGACAGCACAAAATAGTTGTAGATGTGGGTACTGGCAAATGAATAACACATCTTCCCCCACGGTTAACTTCCTGAAGCAACTGGTGTTAAAACAAAACACAAAAAAACTCTGGTAAAATAAAGGTTTAACAACAATAATAAAAGAAGGAATAAAAGCCAGGATAATGAAGTGAGATGACATGGAAATGGTTTGAGAACTTGCCTTTGATCGGACGTGTGATGGTGTGAGACTCAGATGGTGATTCAGTGCCACCGGGGCTGAAATCCAAGTGACAGCATCATGTCTCATCTGAGGCAGCCTGTAGCCAAACAAACAGCAGCTCATTACAGCATCAGCTTGGATCGGCTGCTCTGAACGGGAGAGAGGTGACATTGGCTCATAATGTGCAGGAGGAAAGTGTGTGTGTGTGTGTGTCATAAATTGTTAAATGTTTCTTTACGTCTCAGTGGTCACGATGCCCAACCAAAGGTACTTGAACTTAGGATGCACTGGCTTTTGAGTATCAGAGTAAGTCAACCTTGTGACAAGCTGCAGCCAAGCACTGTGTGTTTAGTTAGAGACGTACAACAATGCCAACGAGGCCACAGTTTACCACCAACAAGTGAAGGACACAAAGCAGTTTCTTGAATCCACAGCTGTGTGATTATTCTTCAAGTGTGAACCGGAGTCCTTCATGATTTAAGTTATAAACCATTTCCTGACCATCCAACCATGTAACCATTTTCAGTCACTGGCTTAGCCGAGGTCACTGAATGTATTAACCTTGAATGCTTTCTGTCTGATGTGCAGGGTTACAACTTTGTAACCCGAACTTGACACAAATGATTATCTTGGTAATTAATCATTAAATGAATTGCATCATCCATAAAATTAGAAAAAAAAATCAAAATAGCTATTGTATTTTCCTATAGTCAAATACATATACACCGATCAGCCACAACATTATGACCACTGACAGGTGAAGTGAATAACATTGATCATATTGGTACTAAGTGCTGTTCTGATGGAAAACCTTGGATTTTAACATCCATGTTGATCAGACTTAGACACCCAAATAAACATTGTCCCACAACAAACACACTCCCTCATGCAAATGGAAATCCCAAATGTCACTGGTCTACCCCCGCAGGAAAATGCACCCCACCACATGGAAAAAACATCAAACAATCAGGAACATGTTGAGGAACATGGCAATGGCCCAACATGTTGATTTGACCTCCAAACTTCCTACACCCCATTCTGATCAAGCATCAACAGGATGCAGTGGAACAAGTTGGATTGACAGAGGCCCCACTGCACAAGCCAGAGCACCCAAAGGATCCAGTGTCAACATCCTGGTTCCAGACCCCATAGGACACCCTGAGAGGTCCTCCTGTCCATGCCCAATGGTTCAGAGCAGTTTTGACAACATAAGGGGGACCAACACAATATTAGGCAGGTGGTTATAATGTTATGCCTGGTTGGTGTGTGTGTGTGACCTAAGAACATAAACCATTATCATTGTAACATTTAAATTGTTCTTGGTTTATTTCCTGCCAACTGATAATAATAATATTGTTCCAGCAATAATTTACGCGCCATCACACTACGCTGTCAATATTTCATTATTGGATAATTATGTAAAAAATCTTCAACATGTTCAGTATAGGATTTTTTCTCTTTCCATTTCTTTTTTTACTTCCAATGGCAACATTTTTTTAAATTTGTGCTTTTTTTTTAGTATCTATGTGTATCAACTGTATCATCACTGGTGTGGTTTACCATTTAGAAGAAGTCTCTGGGTCGGCTGGTCGGTTCATATGATCTCATTCAGCTAAATTCTCATTGGTCCAATACTCGCTGGTGTTAGTTTAATAAGGAGAAACATCAATAGCCTTCTTGGTTCAATCTGTTTTTCTGGGAGGAACAGACTACCTGTGAACACGCCATGTTCACAGCTTTCAACTCGCCCAACCAACATTGACTGAAGGTTTACTCAGAGCTGGCTCCAGACTGACTGGCACCCTGTCAGACATGTCTGTGTGGCAGCATTTTGTTCAAACGGATGGCAAAAAAGTCGAGAGTAAACTTTGCAAACAGCAGCCTGACTATCACAGCTTAACCACCAAAATAGTAGATCATCTTAAAACAACGGCTGCCTCGTCTGCATTATATTCTTCAGCAGTTCTTGTGCTAGAAATACCAGTTGATATAATTCTGTTTTCAGAAATCCTATGAATGTGGACAGGTGCACACCGGTCTCTGTTAGTATCATTTCAGTATAAAATAACCAGGTTAAAATGATTTTAAATGCTCCAAATACTAGTTTTACATGTCTATTTATAATTATTTTTGGTTTATAGGGCGACCAGGTAAAGTGAACTCGGTGCACTGTTGCTGATTTAATTTAAATAGAGATAATGTGCAGCTTTTTTTCTCCAGTAAATACAATTTCAGTGAAGCAAGATTCTCTTTGGTTGACTACAGGCGTTGTATGGTTTAGTTTAGGAGAATTAAATGATTCTTATAGGTAAACTGGTAAAGATGTGGGTAGGGTTAGTCAAAAATCATGGTAACAGTAAATACGAAGGTGGGTGTTAATTGCAGATCTGTGACAACGAGCCCATCCACCACCCTGACCTCCTCACCCCGAGGTGTCACATCAGGACTTGTTTAATATAAATTATTAGATATTTACATGTATTCAAGGGAGATTCAAGCCACGCTGAGGCCTTGACTCCAGCATAATGTGGTTAAAAAATCATCACTTGGCTGTGTGTGCTGAAAAAGTCTTTTCCCCAACAACTGTATTTTATGAAAACAAAACATTTCATCCATAATTCATAGAGGAGCGGAGGAAACCCGGTGAGATAGGAGCCACGTCCATCACCGCTCTGTTATGTTTGACTCGCTCAGATGAGTGAGTCAAACAAGCCACTGGGAGTTCTGCTCTCTGCGCAAAAGCATTGTGTTACTTACTGTAGGACGTTTTCATCCCAAGGTCCCACAGCACTGATGTTTTTGCTCTTCGGCGTACAACTGTTGGTTACAAATGCGGCTTTTTGTTTACAGCTCGTTTCTGTATGGATGTGTTGCTCTAAATGAAATATACATAAAACCACCATCAGTGCCTGAAACCTCAGTCATCCTACGGTCAGTAAAATACAACAGTCTCACTAATGTTGTGTGAAATGCAATCAGATGCATGTTATGGTGTTAGACAGTTTGCGCGAATGTTTTATAATGGATTCACTCAGAACTAGTAAAATAGGGCCCGGTAAAATAATAGCACAATGGTCATACATCTCAAACAATGTCAGTGAGCAGCGCACTGCTCGCTGCGGCTTCATTTGAGAGGGAACACATGTACGGCTTCACTTCGAACAATAACAAGTAGGAGGAATTCATTATTCGCTCTCATTCACATGCAAATGCAAACTTATCCTCTACAAGAACGCCCTCCTCTTCAGTATCCACTTAGCTGTGTGCTCCAGCTTTGTGTCCATGCGCGTGTGTGAGTTTGGGGGGAAAAAAAACATCATCACATCCTATATCAATTATGTTGAGTGGTCTCTTCACATTGATTAGCAGATAAGAGGTTGAGCCAAATGCTTTGTTCCAGAAACACACTGTAGCCAGATGGGTTGGTGTGTGTCGGTGGAAAGGCTGCAGAGGGCCCTCGAGGTTTGATCAGAGCGGAACTCGGTGAACATGTTGGCCTGAAGGGAAATGTCCTCTGTGTTTGGCTGTTTCCTAAACAAAGAGCCAAGTCATTTGAAAAAAAAAAAGTCATGATCTCTTTCTGTCTAACACCACATTATGTGCAGCTGTTTGTGCCAGACATCACTGGGAAGTAAAGTGATTTCTGCTGCTTCCAGCTCAAAGTGGACCAGAGAGAGTTTGTGTCTTTCCAGGACACGTTACTGCTTTTCCCCCCACAGTGTGACCTATTTAATCCACATTTTGTACTCAGAATCTGCTGACATTCTGGAATTGATTAGTGAATGAATTTAATGTGCAAACAAAAAATAAAATTTAATAAAACATTGAAATGGATTTTTTTAACGTTGTAAAACATCATTTTCCTTTAAATTTTACAGATTTTTCTGTAGTTTGAAACACACAAAAAAGTTTTATAAAATACAAAAAATGAATATCTATTGGAAAATACCAAATACAAAACCTATAACTTAGAATAAGAAAAAATAATTAATAATTAAATATACTACATATATAAATATATTTTCAAAATTACCATAATTTCAATGATAATTTTACTTTTTATTTTAAAGATTAAACTGTTAAATTCAAGTTTAATCCTGTAAATATATTTCTAAAACTAGAAGCGATGAGTGACAACAGAAAAAAATATTCGGTTCTGTAATTTTATTGAATGAGAGATATCTATTTACCAAAGTTTTCAAAACAAAACTGTTGAATAATGTTTTTATCAGAGTTTTTTATCCATAAATGTGGGCAATCTGTCAAAATACAGTTATCTATCTATCTATCTATCTATCTATCTATCTATCTATCTATCTATCTATCTATCTATCTATCTATCTATCTATCTATATATCTATCTATCTTATTTTGCCTTTTCATTCTTTTTTACAGTGTATCTCTTCCCCTATGCCACAGAGCAACACTGTTGTCCAAAATGCTAAAAATACAGCAGTGAGCTACACTGTTATATTGGATGACATGTTTGTACTCCATCACAAACACACACTGCTGTTTGTTTTCAACCATTGCACCATCCTTCTGCTGAAAATAGTCACGAGAGCCCAAAAAGTTACATGTACAAGGTGCTGCTGAAAATAGGCCTCAACCGATGCACTGGCATTTGCTCAAAACTAGTTCCTAGCAGTTTGACTCAAACCCCTGCCTGTCAAAAATAGAAATGATTGCTCATGAGCTCCACAGACAGGGTGGTGAAGTCACAAAGGATGAAGTGACAGACTAGTGCAAGCAGTATGTGGTTTTCTCTCAGCATTTGTTGACAGTAACAAAGACAGAATATCACCCTTGGAAGTATTATAATCAGGGTTGATATCATTCAGTTGTTACATTTGTTTTGATTATAAAAAATGCAAATGATCTCCCCAGTTTCATTGTCTTGTTCTCTTGACTCAAGCAGTCAGTGTCACAATATGACTGCTTTCAGAAAGGTGGGAAGTATTCTCTCTATTTTAACCGCATGAAAAGAAAATCATTTTACAGATGTTTGGTTTTGAACTTTTCACTTGGATTTCGACACACCCAAAACTCCTCGCCAGTGCAGTTTGTATTCATTTGAACACTGTGTGAAACGTCTGAGTGACATAGGCCTTTATAGGTAATATCACGACAGCGCCATCAAATGCAGCACCACTGTAGAAGTTCAAATGTCTGAAAACGTGCTTTACTACTCAGCAAATATTCTTGTATAAGGGATAAAAACGGAACAATGTCTGACGCACAGTGAGGGATAAAGCTATGTCGTAGAAGTAGAGGCCTGAAATCCTACCTAGCAGCCAGTTTGAGGTTTAATTTTATGAGGACGCTGTCAAATAACTGAGTCACTCGACAAGAGAGTGCTGGTATTATTGTGAGAAAACATTATATTTTTCTATTTGATTAAGGTTATTACACTTTGGAATCAAGTATGGCCTGGCGTGCCACATCTCTGGAAGTGCGCTGGACTGGATGCTCCACAAGCATTTTGAACTACCCTATACGTGAACAGCAGCAGTAACAACTCCTCCTTTACTAGTCGGGTTTTTACAGTTTAACAGACACTGCAGAGGCACATTTGATGAGGATTACATGACCAGTGCGAGTCCTTCAGCTATAAAACAACCTGCTTGTTGTGCAGCTCAGGTTTTAAGGAGTAGAGATGTTAGATATTGTAAAAGAGTCATTTCACACCAGGCTGTAAAGCAGTGTTTCACTCTAATTTACTTTAGTCTTTTCGTTATCCACTGCTCCGCGCCACGAAAGGAAAATCAATACTAACATTTATTTGGTCGCTACTTCTTCTTGTTACTTTGCAGATAAGAATTCTCATCTTCATCTAAAGTCTTAAAGCTCCTCTCAGGTCATTGATTTAACATCTAAAAACTCACCTTTGTTCATCAAAGTTACATATTTAGAAGTGTTTCCATGAAAATAATACCTCCCTGTCTTAAAATGGCTTAGATGCAACTGTACACTACTGCAGGTCTATGAAGTCACCGCCTCGCTTTCCACCCACCTCTCCACTAGCTGCTGCTCTAGCACACCAGCTCACCTACCACTCTGCTCAATCACTGTAAAACTACTTAACGCTACACAGTGGAAAATTGTTAGATATTTATCCATATGTTTGAACTTGAAACCACTTCTGAAGAAGAGTAATGACATAGAAAGTCCAACCTTGCAAGTTGATGGACTCGTTCCTTAGTTTTGATTCACATTCATCCCCTGAAGCCTTCGTCCGTGACTTTGATTGGTGCAGTTTCAGGTTGAAAATGCTCAGCCATGGTGTTTACTGCTTATTTCACCCCCGATGTGTCTTCCAGCATATAATAAACACCACACTGACATGTTGTTAACCAGTAAAAACCTTTTTTTTCACTGCACACTCTTTAAAATAAGACTTAAGTAGATCTTCAGAACTCAAAGTGCTTAAAATGATCTCCAGCTTCACCAACTGCAGCATTAAGGTGCACATTAACATTTCAATAATCACAATCCAGTGTTACACATTACTATTTCATTGATGAATAATTTGTTATGTTTTTAAGAACTTTAAAATCTGTTTACTACAAATCCTTCTCCATGTGCAGCTCAGGGTCACCCCCGAAGGTTTAGGTTCTCTGCTATAATGTCGACCACGACTATTAACTATCTCGGTAATGTTTTAAATCCATTACTGAATAATGCATCTCATTTCAAAATATGTGACCCTGAGAAACAGCAGAGAGAGGTTTCTGGCTGGTCCTCTCGGTGAGGGGAAGCGGTTCACATCTCATCCACGGTGCTGCCTTTCATCCCGTTCCACTGGGTTAAAATGTGAGCAGCGGTTCACTGAATATGTAGTCACACTGGGCGCTCCTGCAACCCTTCAAATTATTGGTTATGAAATATTCAGACCCTGCATCAGTGGGGACAGAGCAGAAACACGGCAGGAGCTCTGATAGCTGATTGGGCGACAGAGTCTCCCTTTAGCGGGCGCTGTAACTGCATTCACCTTTTACACTGACGGGGTTGACATTAATGGATACCCTTCATGCTTTTCAAGCATGTAATTACAAAGCAGGCAGTTAGAAAATATAGTAATTGGCAGTTTAGAGAGGGGAGCATTGTAACTGAGTGAACTGTTATCCATTAGTTGTGATAAAAATAACACAGAGACAATTGGGAGCTTGAAATTATCGGGCTCTGTCTGGCCTTTGATTCAAAATGTAATTATCCAAATATTCATAATGCTTGAATATCCCTTCATAAATATGTGGTGTTATATGTTTGTTTTTTAAAGGCAACTTCAGGAGATTAAATATTTCTAAAAGATAAACAAAGTCGACACAAAGCTTCACTGGCTGGTAAAAAGAAAAATCTGAGACACTCAGTGCTTCAGAACTGCATCTTAGGCAGAAAGAACATCTTTATTTCCAGCTTTAAAGAAATGTCGCTTTAGTGATCTATAATTAATATAAAAACTGCTATTTAAGTGGCCATTTTTTAGAAAAGTAAGGATGTCGAAAAGCAAAACAAGTTCTCTGAAATGCCACGGTAACCCTCGCAAGTGTTCATTTCACTTAAGTATTTCGCTTCAGTAGTGATATACAGAAGTCTTGAAAAGAGCGTTGCAGCTGCTGTTGCACTTTCGTGTTCAGCCAGAGTCGGTACAAAAAGGTCAGATCTTATGTTTGAGAGTGAAAAAGCGCCAGGGAGACGTAATCACACCGCAAACTGTGATTATTTCACAGTTACAGAACGGCAGCTTGGAAGTGGCTGCTGGTTAACAGGTAGTCTTAACGGGCTGCACTTCAGTCACTATTTTATGCTTGTTCTGCTGTCTGACAACAAAAACAGAAAATACATAAATAAGAGCAGCTTTAATGAGAAAAGTGCCGTTTATATGAGCACAGAGAGCAGGAGAGAAGCAAAAAGATGTAAACACCGGCTGAGCTAAGGTTGTACTGAAGCACAACAGGTGATGTGAAAACACAGCAACACACCTAGTCCTTGTTTACTGGTTTAAAATCAATCTTCAGTCAGTCTTGAAGCTTCCACCATCTCCAAATGTCCTTCAGCATTATAATTTCCACAGAGCCCTGAGTTGTGGCCATACGAGCAAAGCCAGTGGCAACGTTAGCCACATTAGCTGCAAAATCCTTTAACACAAAGAATTTTCCTACTGTTGTGGTGACATGGCTATCAAAAATAAATCCACTGGATCTTCAGCTCCTCAGAGGCTGGGAATGCATGACTCTTGTGTTCACTCTTACAGTCAACAGCAGAACATTTGGTGTGCTTTACTAGACTTTGAAGAAGCAGCCAGATCACATTCTTCAGTTTCCACGTAGCAGCTTAGTGAATTTCTTCTACATCTTGAAGGTCATTTGGTTGTGGGGGGCTCGAGGAATGACAGAAGTGAACGTCTTCATTATCTTAACAGCTTTCACTTTATACTTCCAAGATTATACCACAAAACACAATAAAATGGCTTTTCACCGTATGAGAACTTCAAGGTCCAAAAGACCAGTCTTCACTGAAGCAACAGGTCTGGCACACAAAGAGGACGTCAGTCAACCAATTAGCAAATACGTCCAACAAAGACAAGGCAGAGGTAGGATCTTTGAGAATAAGGCAAGATGAAAACATTGGCATACTTACGAAACTGAACAAAGGCTGAAAGGCTCGGAGCAAGGAACAAGGGTGATCAGGCACAATGAGAAAGAGGTATAAACTTAAGGTACAGAGATGCAGTGAAACACAGATTTAGCACATCAGGGCGGGTCAGTAATCACAGTTATGAAATGAAGTATCTGAAGAGAGAGGAGAGACCTGAGGAAGTGGACAAGACCTTGCAATCTGGTTGATTCTTTTTTTAACAGAATCACAGAAGCTGCATGGATCCAGTCTCAGCTCATCTGCACCCCCACACCAAGGCAATATGGATGCTGCTAAATCTCTTCCTTTTCCTCCTATCATAGCTAACAAGAGGCGGATAAACATCCCAGTCACGTGTTTAGTATTGTTTTGCTCTCTTTGGCCATCTTTGCTGTGTTTACCTCATCCACAATTAGTTGTTATCATTTGCTTATTGTTTTGGTTCTATTATCAACAGCTTAGTGAGTGTAAGACAGTGATAAAATTGCAAATTATAAATGCTGCCTGTTTCCCACCTAATTTTAAAGATAGGACAAAATAAACACAGGTATAAGCTAATCCTTTCAGAATTTAAATGGTAAATGGTCTGCACTTATTTAGCGCTTCATCCTACCTTAGTGGTATCCAAAGCGCTTTACAATGTTTCTCATTCATCCATTCACACACACCAGTGGCGATAGAGCTGCCATGCAAGGCGCTAATCTGCCATTGGGAGCAACTTCGGTTTCAGTGTCTTGCCCAAGGACACTTCGGCCAGGGATCAAACCGCCAACCTTGCGATCAGTGGACAACCCGCTCTACCACCTGAGCCACAGCCGCCCTGGTACACATTAGTGGTACACATAGCTGTACTCTTTTTACAACAAAGTCACAGTGACCAAAAGTATATGCTACATTACATGTTGTTTACTGTATATATGCAGTCTAATATTAGCAGTGTGAAAGTACAACATAGCACTTGAGTCCCACAGACAGAGCAGTGGGTGGTTAATGACAACATCCAATCTGTTGCATTCGCTTTAGGGTGTGAAAATGTCCTCTCAGTGTGGACGGCAGGCGAAAACAAAGAAGGTATTTGTGTGGGTTTAACCAATGATTTTGATGGTCTAAATACTGCTCACATTCACCTGCCTGTCTGGATGCTCTCGTTTACCTACCTTTGGGTTACCTCTACTGTGCTTTACATACTGCAGTGGCTTTCTGAACCCTGAGCATTTTCTGGGTGTTTTTTTTTTTTGCCCTTGCCACATTTTTACTCATTGTGGGCTCATTTTTCATTGCAATACGAACTCCTGCGCCTCTATGGAAACAGCACAACCATGACTATGACATGTACAGAGAACTCAAACTGTCTTCTGTGCACTATAACAATGAGCATAATGCCATAAATTATAAAAAGATAATAGATAAGCTGAATTTTTTGGACTATCCATCCATCCATCCATCCACCCATTATCTGTAGGGTCGCGGGGGGACTGGAGCCTATCACAGTCAACTGAGGGCGAAGGCAGGGGACACCCTGAACAGGTCGCCAGCCTATCACAGGGCTACATATAGAGACAAACAAGCACACTCACATTCACAGCTACGGACAATTTAGAATAATCAATTAACCTCAGCATGTTTTTGGACTGTGGGAGGAAGCCGGAGTACCTGGTGAGAACCCACGCTGCACAGGGAGAACATGCAAACTCCATACAGAAGGATCCCAGGTGTCCTAACCGGGGCGCGAACCAGGGATCTTCTAGCTGTGAGGCGACGCTGCTAAACGCCGAGCCACTGTGCAGCCCTCTTGGACTATCCTTTTCACAAAAAAATTTAAAAGCTGGAATCTACGGCTACAGTTTTTTTTTCCAAGTGTCCATAGATGACACCATCACTGGAACAAAAATTAGAGCTTCCCATATTGTAGATATTTAACTACTTCCATTTTTACAACCTCTACAAACTCAACATTTTTCGCACTACTCTGCACATCAACTCTTATCATGCTGGATGTATCTTCCAACAACTTGCTAACAGCGTGTCCATCTTGTCGTCTCCTCTCTGCTCTGTGGTAACACAGCCTGCAGTTCAGCCAAAAACTCTGAATTTTTGCCATGTCCCTGTTGCAGCTGAGTACCTTGGGGCTTCTTAGTTGCAACGAAGAGCGAAGAATGTTTTGTTTTTTAACGGATCTGGTTTGGTTTTGGCAAAATGTTGAACAAGACTTGTAGAATAGAGTGATTTTGATGAAACATCGCAATTTTGATGAGTTTACATTTAAAATAATCTTCCCGAAAGAACTGTACATGACACATGATGCTTTCAAGGACCACCAGAAAGTTGAAAATCTGACAATTCTCACTGTTTTTACAGAATGTTACAGTTGCACTAGTAGTCAAGAGCCTGGACTGCCAGTACAGTCTGCTTCTAATAGTGGAAAGAGGAAGAAAGTTGTGAGGTTGCCATGCATTCAAAATAACATCCCTGTGTGTTTTGGATGCCAGAGCACCGCTTGGATCCAAAAAGTAAGTTGTCCTCATCCACTCGTTTATCCATCCATTAATTGAAGGACTCCCAGTTAGTGTGTTGGGATATTTGCTGAGCTGTTGTCTGCAAACATCCAGGACCATTCATATCTCCTCCCTGCAGCAGTGCTCAACTGTGTCATCTGCTTCACCTCCATGACACCACGTCCTTGTTTACCTTTGTGCCAGTCATTTGGATTACCACATGTTTTTCATTCTCACCATAAGATATCAACGCTCATCACCTGCTATTTCGCAGCAGCCATTTGCTGCCACTCACACTTCCCCTGAGTGACATAATCCACCAGAGCAAACATAAAGCTGCTTAGTTTGGTTTGGTTGGACTTTGTGTTGTCATGGTTTTTCTGTGAGTGTTTTCAGAATCAGTGCTGCTCTGTTAGTCACCTGTCACACACATAAAGAATTGCCAGGAAATGATGCCTTAAAAACATGCCACCTTAAACGCTCGGTTGTCACAGTTTTGTTGTTTCATTGAGGCTGGCTTTGTTTGCTGGAACGGATACAACGATGGCAAATGACTACAAATCTAATAACACAGAGAACGTTGTGAATCATTTTGGGGGAAATGCCAGCCAGACACAGTAAATTGCTTGAGTGAATGCATTTTAACTGACCGACTTTGGCCCAGCTGTTGCTCACAGACGTCGTCCAGACAGATCGGTATCCGGTATTTTCGGGGGGCAACTTGTACTTCGGTCTGAATTCTAATTCTCTCCCCAAAAACCAACCCAGTCGCCCAACACCAAAGCACTATTGTCACAGCAATAAATAATCAAGACAGATAAATAATTATGGCAAGGGGAATCAATTCCAATTCAAAGTTTCTGACAAGCTAATGGATGGAGCTCAGGTAGTGATGTAAAGTGCCGCAGGCTGCCGAAGATGAAGAAAAAAATCTAACCCCTGCTGCTATGATCCTTTACGCCTCCACAGTGTTTGCAAATCTCATGATGTATGGAGGTGATGAGGGAAAGTATTGACTTTTTTACCTCGCACAATCATTGCTCTCATTGCATACCTCAAGGTCCAGTATTAATCATTCATTACATCTGGTTTTGAATGAATGCTATTTTCAGTGGGAGAAAAGTGCTCAGATCCTTTCCAACTTAGCCAACACAACAATGTGGAAATAGTTCATTGCAAGTCTCGTATTTAAAAGTAGGAACCAGAAAACTGGCTCCTTTTTTTTTTTTTTTTACAACGTACTGTATTAAATAATTAAGACAAATGCATCAGTGTGGAGGCAACATTCTACTGTTGTAGCTGTAGCAGCTAGTTTTAATTAGTCAGTGGTTGTCAACCAGGTGATTGGGCTTTTTTCAAAGGATCAAAAGATAAATTTGAGGATTTACGACATGATTCAGGGCAGAGGAAAGATAAAAAGTCAGATTTTTTAAAGATTCTCCATTTTGTGCAGTGATTAAGTATGGAAGACTTTTTACCTCTTTGGGCCTGGAACAAAGTCAGCTGAGAAGTTTAGAGGGGAAACTTCTCTTTGGCGGATCTCCTTACAACTCACAGATGGCTAAAATATGTCTCCAAAAAATAATGTGCCTACACAACTACGAGTGCACTTCAGAAAGTTCTCCGCCTCACCAGAAACCGTCACAGGAGAAAGACGTCAATGCACTTGGTCCACCGATGTTCAAGCTTAGCTATCCCTTTGCGGAAGAAGTTGAACCTCCAGAGTCTCCTCAACAGCATGGATGACTTCATCAACACTCTGAAAATGATGACCATGCAAGTATGATTTCAGTTTGGGGAAACAGAAGTCAGATGTTGCAGGTTTGGTGGGTAAGGTGCAGTGTGCAACAGTTCAAAGCCACATTTGGCTGCTTCTGCCACCTGTACTGTGCGGACGGACACATTGTCTTGGAGCAACAGCAGCCAGCTCAGAGCTTTCCACTCCTTTTTTCTTTGATTACTTCAAACATTTGAGGTATGAGGATTTAAGGCTTTATAGTATACAGTTATGCCCCATAATGGTAATTGCGCCCCTTGTTTCCGGCTGAGGCTGTTTTGTCCTGATTAGGTAACAGCATGACGTTGAAGTAAACATTTCCACTTTGCGACAATGTCTGTATTTAGGGGTTTGGAGCCTTGATTATACTCCCTTGCAGATGCGCACACAGGCAGCTACCAACAGCTGCAGACACAATGGATGTGTAGTTGTAATCGTGCTACTTTCTAGTCTGCTTGAAGTCTACTTTGAGGACTCTGCTGCACACATGCGCAGAAGCTTGAAATCTACCCCATCAAGTACACCACCGGCCTTGTTGCTTAGTGGCCCTCATGTACTTGCAGATCCAAAAAATATAAAGACTGTGTTATACTACTTTGGCCTATTCCCAGTCTCAACTCTAAGGCCAAAACACTAAATCCTCAAACACTTAGCTGATATTACAGCTGTAGGAACTGAGTGTGTGAGTTTATCAAGGCCACAAAGGGTATAAAAATAAGAATGGGATAGACTATTGCGATGGCATACTTGGCCTCGAACCAACACCTCTCCATTAGCAAAAAAGCGATTTGGAAGTCTTCTTTCAATTGCAGTTTGTTCAGCTGCTCGGCTGATCACTCCCTGTTTGTGAAATTACAGTGTTCATACAATTCAGCAAACTACTAAAGTCAGGAAAGCCAATATTTCTACATCTTAGGTGGACATTTGACTGTAAGTACAAACAAGTCTACAAATGTGCAGTAGGTAACAGATAGAAGCCACATGCTGTCATTTCCAGACAAATTTCCTACTGGATTTCCTCCCTACACTGTCTATGTTTGATTTGTGTGCAAGAAAACCATGTTTTACATGTCACCAATTTAACTATGAACTGTGGGGAAGTCCCTCAGGAAAGTCTGCAGATATGTGGACTCACAGAATGGACGCATAAGTCCCTTACAGAGCTCTACTGCACTTGATGATGGGGATAGGTCTGAGTTGTCACACAGTTACTGGGGATATGCCTTAAAGTTCGTGAGTGTGGAGATTGTGACTTTCTAGTCCAGTTGGAGGACACGTTCTCATACATATGCAATAGACTGGTGTCTAAAGGCCAATTCATGGTTTCTACATGACTGAACTTTGACTGTCGCATTGACCCTCATGTTGAAGAAAAAAAATGGGGGGAACAAGGGGATCCCGTGGATGCTTCTCAAAGGCTGGCTGTGAGTTTGCACTTTTTACAGGATGTAACAGCTAGTTAGCCAACAGATTGGACACTAGCAGTGTGATTAGCCTCTTCCTGAGGAGTGCTGAGAACAGTGGATCGACTGAGCACAGGATTTCAGGGGAATTTTAAAACTTCTTACCGTGTTTGAGCACCATCAGTGGAATGCATGTACAAATCAAAGCTCCTCCAAAGTCCGGCAGTGACTACTTCAATTACAACTCCTGTGATGATCAATTATAAAAGTGTAGATAACCAGGATCTCCTTATGCAGTTTTTAGGAAGCATTTGTTTTATTTACCTGGCAAGCGGGAACAGTCTGTGCAGTCACAGATTTTGGGCTCCAGGTGGATGACAAGATTCTTGTCAAATGCATCCTGCGGTCACGAAAAGCATGAATTAGCCTCAAGTAGTCTGTGCATGCACACTACTGCTGAGCATAGCCACACAAAGAACTTGACTAAATTTAGCCACTCTTCACCATCGTGGCTGTTTGCAACAAGTGCTTCAGAGAAAAAGTTCAGAACTCTGAAGTACTCTCATGAATGCATTATTCTGCCAAAAGCATTAGATTAGACTTGTGTTTGCAACTGTGGCTGTTCCTCATTTCCTGTCTGGCTGCGAGGTTTGCCATGAACCAAGTTGTCATAGTTATAACTTTGTTTGGCAGCTAAATATGATAAGATCTTCTTTCTAATGCGTCCCAGATGGAGGAAAGAGTAATTTGCATCCGTTATCAGGGAGACAAGACGAGGCTGTGTCAAACTGCTTGTGAAAATTCAATCTCTTTCTCTCTCTTCACCCTTCTCCTCTTTTTCCTTTCGACTAAAGTGTCATCTGTCAACCTCAAAACACTCTCGGAGCAACTTGAACTTTTAAAACAGTTAATTAAGACTTGTTCTGACACATTCCAAGCTGATTTCTCAAGCAGGAAATCCATATTCATATTTCGGAGAGAAGAAGGTCATGAAGCACAACACCAAGAGACCAGTCACCCATGGATGTCTTTGAACAGGACTTTGTATCGCCTCATCAATTTTTAATTGATTTATTCATCTATTCACGAATTAGCTTAGCTTAGCCAGTCTCAAAAGCACACATGAATATCCATCTGATGTATAATCACATTCCCTTGCTGTATCAGTAGTCAGCTGACTGTCACTCATCATCACGGCTGCTAATGCTTCCAGGTTGTTTGCTGATCAGAGAAGCTGACAGGGAACTTTTGGCCTTAATGAAGTTGCTCCCAAGAGAAGACTGTTGAAATTAGAATCAACAGCCAAGCTCCCATGACAAAATTCAGGACATAATGACTTTAATCAGGTGTGTGGAGAACGCTGAAGCCTTGATGGGTCTGCCGGGCGCTGAGGCCTGTTTTCTGATTGAGAGTACTGAGTGGACAGTTGCTTTAGGCTCCTGCTATAGTCAGCATATGAACTCCACTGGATCTTAGAAATGCTGGTTCTCATTAGTTCTTTACCTAAAATATAACGGGTCAGGAATAAATGTTTAATTTCAAACGTACCCCACCCCTAGAGTATCTTGTCATTTTATATTTTCTGTCAAAAACATGCTACAAAATTGAGGCTTGTGTGATGTCGGCTTTTGACTGGCTGAGGACCAGAGGCTACAGTCATGACAGACTGCTGTATGTAATATATAATTAGGCACACGAGTAGTTTTGGAGAGGTTTCACTCAAGACCACAAATGTGAGCCTCGTAGTAGGACTAGAGACAAATTGAAGAGATCTTCAGAAATCTGTAGGACACATCATCTATAAACCATGAATGTATGAATAGGTTCTCCTGCCACTCCACCCTAAAGATTCACAGTATAAGTCAATTCCCAGTGGCGTTAGGATTCATCCTCTGGTCACCATGGACATCGCTGCAGAAGTTGAAATATTTCAGTGTGGACTGACAGACTGATAGTGCCATCCCTAGAGCCAAAGGAGTTTAATATCGAATATCAGTCTCCAATTCCTAAAGCATAAGAAACACATTTCTCCAGCACTGTCTGATATCAGATCACAATTAAAAACACAATTATGTTTCAAATGGCCATAAATGTGTCTATATGCATTCAGTCCATTAAGTACAAATTGCATTTACTTGACATTACTGCTTTCATTTTTTTCTTACTATATCTTTGTTCATTGATTTTTTTATCATTTCCAGGCAGACATGGGCTTCAGCTCATTTCACAACAGTGTTAAAAATCAACTGGCAGTGACCTAAATGTGTTTTACACAGATAATTCATCCCAGTGAACATTTCATCAGGTTTTGTTTTTGTCAAAGCTACACATTACTACTTCATGGTAACTATGAATATTCTTAAAATTTTGTGTTGCGTTCAAGAGCTTCTCCAACATCTGAGTTGACCGTTACTAAATATCATCATTTTTAACCCTCTAAACCCCAAAAAACCCACCAGCGAGTTTAAAAGGCAAGTTATCTTTATTGGAAAAACTCCAAAAACACATTATTTATCAGAGCCAGTAACCACGGTAAAGATTTTCTACTTTTTGACAATTTTGAAATACTCAGCTGTGACATGCCACCATAAGCAAGCCAAACTTTAAAACCAGGTTATTTCATCAACATCACTTCATGCCACATGATACATACCTCATTTAACAATCAGTCAAAAAATAAACAAGCTGCACACATTGGATTCTGTAAAAACAAAAATTGTGTATTCCTCATTTTTTTCTTTGTTTGGATTCATGGTGCTACAGCTGTGTCATACTGAACAGAATACATTTGAGTCTTCTCTCCTTCTAGCCGTGGTTGTGCTGTTTCTGTAGAGGTGCAGGACTTTTTACTGCAGAAAAAAATAAGCCCACAATCGCAAAATATGACAGGAGTGAAAACACACCCAGAAACTGCTTGGTGTTCAGAGGGTTAATGCAGGAAACAACTAAGCTTACACTGTGCTTTTCACCTCATCCACATCTATTCGTATTTATTTTCATAGTTTTATACCACAGCCAGTGACTGCAATGCAGTGCTGCAACTGACTCAAAGATGAGACGGGACGACAGCGTGTATTTCAGTGCATTACTAATTTTTTAAAGTGGTCCGAAAAAGAAGAAAAAAATGTCTTTCATCATGGGGAAAAAACATTATATCTATATATATAATCTGCAGTCGTAGTTGTATTACAGTGTCTAGACACATGTTATACCAGTTTCATCTAACAATGTTATTTGAAATGTGTCCTCCAGACAGATTTTGTTCTTCAGGGTAAAACAGAACATAAAAGCTACTCACTGACAATGACACCCTGCAGGCTCACCCTTCTCACCAGTGCATTAATGCATCTCTGTATTAATAAGTAAAGATGATGTCATGGTGCAAATCCCAGATTTGGTTTTGCATCTCCGCCGAGGAGACCTGTCCACCTCGTTCCTTAACACTCGTAAACAGACCAGCAGACAGAGAATCACATAAAACCGCGCAAATAAAACCTAACGAGAAGCACAATAAGATGACTCCTGATTTCAACAGACACTCCAGTTCCCAGTAAGAGCAAGACAGATGGTCCAGCATTCCTCTTTAATTTCCTGTTCAGAGGGAAGCTGCTGCACTTGACTTAGGCTAATGCTTACAGGAGTGTTGTAACAGCAGGGACACTATGTTGGTGCGAGGTGTTACATGGTGCGATCTGAATGATTTAGAACACTTACATTTTAAAACAGCTGCAGCACATTTCCTCACAGCCAAACACGGTAACACTGGGAGGACTTCACGCCTCCAGCACGAGCACGTCTCCCATTCTGCCATTAATGTGTTTGTCATGCCGAATTAGAACAAATATCACACGAGGACATGGCGGCATGGAGAATATAAGCAATCTACATTTTAAGGGGCTTGAAGTCTAATTATAATTGCAAATTGGCAACTTGACTCCTGGCCCTCTTTCGGCACAGATTCGGTTTGAACTGATCATTAAAGGCTGCATCCACTCAAATTCCACAATTTCTAGACTCTGAGTGGCGGCCGTGCATTTTATACCTGCATCCTATGGAGTGCAGTACAGCTTCAGATCCTTATTTCATGGTGGTTAGTAGTAGCAGTAGTTATATTAAGTTAATGAAATAATAGACAAAAAATAAATCATTCAACAAAACGGGGGGATGGTGACTGTAGGCTGATTAGTATGCACATCTGTGTCTGACAGTAAAAGGCGAAAAAGAGGCATCACTGGATCCCACTGCTTTGTAAATGTGTTCTTTGCAGCCTTGGCGAGTGTGTTGTTTGAAACATCTGAATAAATGTTCCTCCCTCTACTTTCTGTTGGAGTTGAGGCCAGCGAATGCTTGAAAGTTGGTGTGACAGGGTGTCCAAAAAAGATGTAAATCTGAAGCGAACAGCTGCTACTGATGGCAGCACTTGACTACAGGATGAAAAGCTGCCTCAATAGACAAGGCACAGATATTTAAGTGGTAATAAAGGATAACAGCGTTGCATTTGGGTGCATACACAAAAAGTGACAGGAGTGCTTGTGTGAATGCGAAAGAAGCTCAGCTTTTTCAACTCTACATATCAACCCGATCACCTCGTGAACTAGGTATGAATGTCCGGAACAGGAAGCAGCCCTTGATTCAGACATCAGCGACGCGTGCAGGTGTTCAGATGAGGAATCGAATGGACAAATAAAACTGGGCGACACCGACGTCATTGTCAGCTTTGCCGAGGAAAACCTTTTGGAAAAACAATGATGCGAGGCTGCTCAGTCGCTGCCAGGTGTTGTTCTTGATGTGCATTTATGTTTATTCAGTCAGATGACTGTGGATCACACAGGAGTGGTTTGTTTGATGGGCTCGTGCAGGTGCTGCTAATGAGTCACAACTGTCATTTTAAATGTGCTCTGATGACAAGAGAAAGAGGAAAATATGTAAATGTAGCGAAACTAGGTTCATCTGTATTAAGACTCCTCCAAAACAGCACATGTGGACAAGCATTGTCTAATCCGACACTTTAACCGGCATCATTCGTTTGTGCTTCCGAAACCCCTTGTTGCAAAAATAAAACTGTTTTCGAATTTGGTTATGATTTGGTTGTTAACATGTACATGTGGTGTTTTTATATCCCAGACGACACATTATGAAAGAAATCAGCAGCCATGACTGAGCAGTTTTACTTTGAAACTGCAGTGCACTGATGGCCGTCGAAAAAACATGGATTCAGACTTTTGAGGTTTCATACATAACAAATGTAGGGAACCAATCCTGCCTGAATATGTACTGTGCATCTGAAACACTCCAATAATACAACTTGTCATTGTGTAGGGTGGAGTGGCTCTGCAGTGCTTGAACTTAGTTGTAGGTGAGCTGGTGTGCTGGAGCTGCAGCGAGTGGAAAGAAAGGCAGGGACTTCATAGATCCACACATTTTAGAGGAAGCAGCAGAGTCAGTTTAAGGGTGTGAATTCATTATTTTTTATCCGGTAAACACTTCTAAATATGAAACTTTCGAGGTTAAATCAGAGGGAATTTAAGATGACAGGACTGTGATGGTGTAACCCCTTGGTTTTGGCTGGGCGATAAACATTTCATGGTTAAAAGAATGTTGACTCTAAGTACGAAACGAGAAGCAACCAGTGGTCCTCTGAGGCTGTGGGGCAACATCACAGTACTTCTGGGGCTTTTTTTAGGTTTGTGTGTTGTTATTTTTTAATTATTATAGATAGAGATCTTCATGAAAAGGCTTAAGACATCTAAAAATGCTGTTTATGCGCTGTTTATCCAAATATCACATTTTTAAATGATATATGTGGATGCCACCTAAAATATAGGTGGCATAAGTGCAGACATGCGCTTGAGTTGCACAGCTATGGGTGTGATGCGTTGCCTCTTTAAGGCAGACAATCTAAAGAGAGAAAGAGAGAGAGATGGAGGGGAGGGTGGGGATGGTGGTGGTGGTGGTGGTGGGGGGGACACAGAAAAAAAAAGGAAGAGAGCGAAGTGAGAGCCAATAAGAGGCAGTGGGTGCAGACACACTCTGTTTGTGAAACCTTGTGGTGGAGAGTGAGGGGGTGGCAGAGTTAGAGTGAGAGAGAGAGAGGGGGGCACCACTGGAGAGAGAAAGAGGGAGAGGGAGAGATCAAAGCAAAGGAAGAGACAGAGGAGGAGAGGCGAGGATGAGAGATAGCAGCACTGCAGTGAGAGCGAGCGCCTTGCCTGCCTTTGCAACGAGTGTTTACTTCACTTTCCCTGAGAGCCGGTTATCTTCCCCCTGCGTGAGTCATGGAAGTGATTTACTGTAGGTGAGTGGAGCGGCGAGGAGCGGCAGCAGAAAGAGCCACAGATCGGTGTGTGAGTCTGCACCGTAGGGCAGGTAAGCTCGCTCAAATCTCTCTCAATGTAATTATCACAGTTTGGTCCTTTTATCTGCCTTTTCCTTGCTGGGGAGGAGCAAACAACTTCTGCAGAGTTTGGGTCTTGTTCAGGTTGCCTCTCCTCCACCTGCACACCTCTCTCACAGACTTCATTCTCCTCGTTTCTCCTCTTAGTGCCAGTTTGTACCCATCCAGGCTGTACAGTAGGACTGTGTAAAGTGTGAAAAGGCGTGCTACAGCTTCTCTCTGACAGTGCGAGCAGCGTTTAGTGCCTCTGTATTGACAGGCGGACTCAGTGGGGCTGAGGGCTGGAAGAGGATGAGAGGGAGATGAGTCAAATCTCTGCTTGAGGGACCTGGAGGGGAACAGCATCAGCGGTGATGATGCCGATCTGTGCGAGAGCAGAGAAAGAGAAAAGATAATCCTGCACAAATAAGCCCTGGCTGCTTGTCAGATTTTACACTGCAGTTTCTTTTTTTTTGGTTTCGTAACGCAGCCAAGGTAAAAACGTATGCATACAGATTGTGTGTGTGATGGAAAAACCACCGTGGGTGAGGAGCTGGATCTGTCCCCGGGCATCCCCCTCATGTCCACGCCGGCTGAGGTGTGCAGTCGGTGGCTTTCGGACGTGTTGAAGGCAGGTGATCAGAGATTTGTGGCTCAGCCCTCCTGAGTGACAGCTGAGCTCTATCATAGCTTTCATCGTGACTCAAGCTGGTAAACCGCAGCTCAGCTTGTGACACAAATCCCCGTCCCCTCAGCGATGAGGGAATAACCTGCCTTCATCTCACGGCTGGATTAGAGTGATTTACTGTTGCTCTCCGTCAGCCTGGGTGTGTTTGTGTGGGGTTTGACCTATAATGGCACCTAATGGCATCATATGTTATTTCCAAGAGGACACTGTCAAATGGGACGCTGTTGCCAGCCACATCCAGTAGTAATATGGCAGTTGTTATTAATGTTAGCTCTCCTCATGACCCCCATCAAAACTACTACTGGCAGAGGTGCTGGACAAGAATTAATAGACCCCTTAAAATTAGAAATTACATTTATTGCGGACTGAATTTACCGTCAGCCAAGACTTCCATCACTCTCTCTCTCCGTAAAGGACGACTCCGAAGGATATTTTTATCTCTGTTGGCTGGCCCACAAAGTAGTCTTCAACACAGGCCTTGATTGAATGTACAAAATATTAGGGTCATGGCCCTCACATCGATCTTCAGGCCCAATCTCCACATCCCTATAGTCTCACAGCTTAAAAATCTTTTCCATTGATTTGCCTCATCTCTTTACCTCAACGCCTCTGTTGTGATTGGTGGAGACGTAATACAGCGGATCAATAAAGGAAAATGGCTTTTACCTGGATTGACCTCATTTGTGTGAAAGAGAAAGTGTCTCTGACAGAGTTTGTTGCTCAGTGTGAGCTGCCAGGACATTTCAAAACCTTAATCACCTTCTTTTAAGTTCAAGTCATCCTATTAAAGTTGCAGTGATGCAGCCGAGTGAAATCGCTCATGCCCAGCGGTCGATGAACAGGCAGAAACAATGTGAAGGAGAAGCAGCACAGCTGGTAAACTAAATTAACAGCTTGAAACAAAGCGGCTATATGTGCAAACCAATGGCATTTTGTTAACATCATAACCATTGAGCACAAGGCCAAGCAAGGTAAAGTTTTCAGAGTAACAGCTTTGTATGGGGAGCGAAACAGGTTCGGAGCTTGCAGCCCTGACTCACTTGAAAACCAGCTCCGGTTGTTTTCTCCAGACATGCGAGTCTGACGAGGACGAAGAAACGGGTGATGCAAGATCAAGATTTGTTATGCACTTCTGAATATATTGCAGTGCATTTTAAAACCCTCCCGGTCAGACTGCAACCTTGTCTTTGAGAAGTTATGTTTATATACTATCAGAGAGGGTTAGGTCAGCTTACTGAGCGGAATGAAGCACTGGCAATGACATTACTAATCCACGTTTCTACTCACTCTAAAGCAGCATTTAACCGCCTCCTCTGGTTAAAAGCTTCACGTCTCTTTTACCTTCAGTCACATTCATCATCAGGAGCTGCGTTTCCATGATGTATTTAAATGTGTATTTACGAAAACTTGCATCAGAAAAAGTTCATGGAAACAGCACCATTCGAAAAAATGTTTTCACACTCGCTTGAGGTTTTTTTTTCTTTGCTTCTGAAAAGTGTTAATTCACATAATGGGAGCTAGAAGCGACTTTTTCGAATAAGTTTAACATAGCAAACATTTAACTTCAGCTGACTGATCAGCTTCCCTGACCTCCAGACACCATGAGTCATCGCCAGTACATTCAAGAGTAATTACAATATTCCTAGCTGATATCAGTTCTTTAAGGTTTCTCTTCATTTTTTTTTCTTGCAGATGGCCACATTTTGTTTCTTTCTTCTGCTTTGTGTTTTCTTAGTGGTTAGAAAACAACAGTTTATTTTCCAGGCTTCTTCTACTCTGTTTATTAATCAGTACTGCATAATGCAGCCGTCAGCGCCACCTTCTGACGACACTACACAGCCGAGTTTATTCCCTCCAAAGCTGTGTGTAGTCATCAAAAGCTGAGATTTTGCTTGACAAAAACTGTACCTAAAATTAAATTTAACCACCATCCCTATCATAATAGTCCCTACGTGCAGCGATACAGCGCTCAGAGCCCCACTGCACCACTTAACGCTCCCTGGAAGTCCTGTTATGTAAAAATTTCAAGCACCATCTGTGACAAGCACTGAGTTACACCCTATTGAAACTGCGACCATTCAACTTGAACTTCATTTGGGGGAAGAGGAAGAAGCCACAAGGGGCCAAATCTGGTGAGTAAAGTGGACAGAGAGTGATGACTGTGTTGTTGTGGCCAAAAAGCTCGTGTGGAATCACTACACTGTGACTGGACCCACGGTGCACTGGAGCACCAGCATGCCGTCGAAACACAGTTCAGGTTGTTTGTGTGAAACGTTCCTTCTCAGACACTTCAGGATGTTACAGTAGAACTTAGCCTTGACAGTTTTACTCCGGGGGATTCATTCATAATGCACAAGCCCGTGCATGTTGAAGAAAATCATGAGCACGCTCCTGGTGTTTCTCTTCCCTGAGTTGGACACTGCTGCTCTTTGCACTATTAAAACCGTTGTTTCTTCTCTTGATGGTAGCTGCGGACTCCTCTCTCATCACCGGTGACGATCTTCCACACAAAATCTGCTGTTTGCTTTCTTCTCCAGTTTGAGGTTGATGAAGAAATCGCAAATGCACATCTGCCGGCGGTCACAAAAACATGCTTCACACCGGTCCTGCTGCTGACAGCCCTCTGAATCATGACAGTTGCTTCTCACACATGTTGCACGCGTGTCACCGTGACGTCGCTGTCAAACAGTCTCAGAGCTTTTTTCATCCACTCTCATGTGCGGAAACACGGCTACTGACAAGTGGCACTGGATGTGGTAGGAAGTGTGTTCTGCTGCATCTGGAAGCTCACTCAACATGATGGAACGGTGCATGGACACACCATGAAGAGCATCACTGCAAGACATGCAAAAGAGTTCATTAAAAAAAGATTTTGCACAGATGAGAGTTAATTGCTCTTTAAGTGTGAAGAACAATTACACTGGTGTTACTTTTTAATTATTTAACCTTTAAGATTTGCTGAATCTTGCTGGACAGAATGTCGTTCTTGGAGGAAATAACCCAGAATGTGTTCAGCAAAAATGAAATAGAATGTAACATATTTTTGTGGCGACCAGGTTTTAAACTGAATAGAACTTCACTTTAATCAGACTCTTGGATTTTTAAGATTCAGCTCTGAGTCATTTAGTATCAACAAATTTACCCTCCAGCTGACAAAACTCTAATGTACCTGCTGGTTACATACAAAACACATAAAACTAGTATAAACCAACCTTCAAAGGCAACAAATATGTGGATACCTTGATTAAAAAGCTTGTCAGAAAGAACCGTATAACTTTGACAATACAGATTCACGTCAGAACAATAGAGTGTGTTTTGGTATTCCTCGGCTGTCAGTAGTCTGTCCCCTTTTCAGCTTTCCTGTCTGTAAAATAAAGTACGAAAAATATGGAAGGTGGGTGGACTGCCTACTTTTAAGCAAGCAAGCAAAGTCTACATGGCCATCTGCTTGCACCAGAATTTTCTTTTAATCAAGGCTGCAGCCTCACAAGAAGCGCACACTCTCTCTCTCACTCCTGCTATTTAGCATCTTGTATTAGGCGGAGGCAGAACACACGGCATAACATGTTAGTTACATCGAATCCAAGTTGAAGTCCAAGCATGGTGCCATAAACAGATGCTGCATTGGACAAATTAGTGAGAGATTTGCTGTCAGTTGCTCAGTGTGAACACTTCTTGGGCAGTTTTATTTTTACATTTTTTCTAACATTGTTTCCAAAAAAGAGAATTAAATACACCTTACTTTTGAGTGGTCTCTCTGAATTACAAAAAAAACATTATATTTATACAATTGCCAACTGTTATAGATGTTAAACATGTTAAAGCAGAGTATGTAAAACCAGTGTTTTGCGTTTTTACTGCATTTTGTAACTGTTTTTCTTATGTACCTTAACAGAAAGGTTTCTAAAGCATAATCATATTGAGTTATGTTAAGTTTTGTCTTTAAATTACACATGGTTTGTATATATTTTCTTAACAACAATGCATGACTGTCAACAAATCAAATCAAATCAAGATTCACAAGGTTTTGTTTGTGAAATGCTCATCTGATACAATATGTGCTGTGAAATGCTTGTGGAATGCATCTGATACATCTGAAGTGTCAAATGCATATTTGTAATAGCAGATCGTTTGTCTCACTGTGCTGACATTTTCTACACATTTGACTGCATGTATACAATTGTGCATGTTGTGATAGAAAGTAGCTCCGATTTTGAATTAACGAGACAACGCTGTTGCAGGGATGGTCGATAATGAGCCTCTTCTGTCTGGGCGCAGATGCGGTGTTTTGGAAAAGAGCATTTTCATCGGAGGATGCTCTGTTTGTGAAAGTGTATTGCTTAAGTCTGACTGAACATGCGGTCCCCTGTCTCTAATGGACAGACAGTTCATTAGAGGATGTGTGGGTGAAAAAGCATCGCAGTCTTTTGAATTATAAAACAACATGCGTCACCTTAGATTCACTTTCTTTCCGTTCTGTTTCTTTTCAGACTGTCTCATTTTGTGATTGAGGATCCATGCCAGCCCAGACAGCGAATAGCAGAAACCTTCCCACTAACAGCGCACATCCTGACAACATCAGCAGGCAGGTACGAGCTTTGTGTTGTTAAGGTTTGTAGCTTGTTACCTCGGACTATTCTTAACAGTCAGAGATCAGCGTGTGAAGCATTTTCTCACACTTCTAAGAGCTTCAGTCAGAAGCATCTGGATTTGTCTCTGTTGGTTCATGAAGATGCCTCACCTCTCATCCAAGAGGCTTCTTCAGTTCTAAGTGAATAATGGACAGTTCCAGATATACCAGTATATTATCATCCCTAAATCACATGGCTAATGGACCCACTTATGACTAAACATTCACTTGCCTCAAGGTCTAAATGGTTGTGAAACTGCCAGCTCAGGGACTCAAGACATTAATGGCTGTGAAACTTCCTGTGAAGAGGTCTCAGGACAGTATTATACATACCTGGTAAGTGTTGTCCTCAAAGAATGGTCCGTTCTCTTCTAGATGTAGACGGACTACTGAACCAAGATGTTAGGTAGACTAATCTGTCGACAGTCTGGACTGAAAAGACAGATAGTTTGAGAGATGATGAAAGGAAGTATCTATTAATCTGTTAAACTGGAACGGCCATCTTTAAACAGAGAATGGAGTCCATGACACCACTTATCAGGCAGTCTTAAGACCTGTTCCCATAAAGCTTTACAATCAGCATTTTGAGTCATCCCTGACCTCTCAGTTTCACAACCATTCACACCTCAGTGCATGCGAGTCTTGGCTTGATGTGTCACCTTGGTGGTTACCTTGGGATTTAGGTGGAACATTATATAGTGTCAGAGCTATTCATGGCTCCATCAAGTGTCACCCTTCAGTGTTTCAGATCATCAAACTAATATCTATATTTGTTGAATATTATACAGAGATAACCTACAAAACACAAAATGTCATCTTTAAGTAATGGTTTATTGAAGCTTTATTGAAAACATATATCCCCCCTGTGGAAAAATAATGCCCCCACCAAACCCAATAACTGGTTGGGCCACCCTTGACAGCAACAACTGCAGTTAAATGCTTGTTACAGTTTATGATCAGTCTTTTACATCACCACGGAGGAATTTTGCCCCACTCTTCTCTGCAGAATAGTTTAAATTCGGCCACATTAGATGGTTTTTGAGCATGAACTGCTCTTTCAAGGTCTTGACACAGCATCTCAGTTGGATTTAAGTCTGGATTTTGACTCGGCCACTCCAAAACTTTAATTTAGTTCTTTGTGAGCCACTCAGAGGAGGATTTGCTTGTGTGCTTCGGGTCATTGTCGTGCTCCATAAACCAATTTTGTTGAGCTTTAGGTCATGAGCTGATGGATGGATATTCTCCAGGAGAATTTTCTGATAGAGAGAAGAATTCATGGCTCCATCAATTATGACAAGTTGTCCAGGTCTTGTGGAAGCAAAGCATCCCCAAACCATCACACTACCACCATGTTTCACTGTTGGTGTGGTGTTCTTCTTGTGAAATGCAGTATTAGCTTTATACCAGATGTAACGGACCCATGTCTTCCAAAAAGTTCCACCTTTGACTCATCAGTCCACAGGATGTTATTCCAAAAGTCTTGGCTCATCCACATATTGTTTTACAAATGCTGGACATACCTTTATATCTATAAATGCTATTTTCGCCCTAACTGGGGCAAGTGAGGCCTGCAAATCTTTTGATATTCATCTGGGTTCTATTGTGACCTCCTGGATGAGATGCTGACGCACTCTTGGAGAAATGTTGGTCGTTGGTCCACTCATGGGAAGGTTCACCACTGCTCCATGTTTTCTCCATTTGTGGATAATGACTCTCACTGTGGTTCTCTGGAGTCCCAGAGCCTTAGAAATGGCTCTGAACCCTTTCCAGACTGATAAATGTCAGTGAGTTTGTTTCGCATCTGTTCTTGAATCTCTTTAAAGCGTGGCATCATGTGCTGCTTTTTGAGACCCTTTAGCTACTTCACAATACCAGACAGGTTCTATTTAGTGATGTTTAGATTCAACAAGCCTGGCAGGGATCATATGTGACAGTAGCTGGTGAAATTGAACCCAATTACCAAATGAATTTCGTCACTTGGTAAACTGGTAGCTAAGGGGGGAATTACTTTCTCACACAGGGCAAGATGGATTTGACAGCACTTCAAAAAATAAAATAATCATTTAAAAAAACTGCATTTTTTGTTTTCTTGGGTTATCTTTGTCTGACACTAAAATTAGTTTGATGATATGAAATATTTAAGCGTGACAAATATGCAGAAATTGACGATTTCTGTAGTTCTGTTCTGTATACATGGGACTCCCCATCGGTCAGATAGAACCGAAGAAGTCTCTTGGATGAGAGGTGAAACGTCTTCCACAACCAAAGAGAGAGGTTTAGTTCCCTTCTACTGAAGCTCTGAGGATTACCAAGACCTTGAAGTCTGACGATCTACACAGACTCTTCTCACACTGTTTTCAAATGAGTTTTAACCGCACATTCTAGTTATTGCTACAAATGTGACTCTTGTCATCAGAACAGCAGCAGCGTTAGTTATCAGTATGAGTCATCATTTCATCCAAATGTGACAATTCACAGCTTTAATTGTATGCAAAATCTGTCAACACCATTTGTGCCGTAATGATCTGTGACTGGTGAGGAAGAGCGGCAGACTTTTATTTTCCTCTCAATTTACTGTAATTCTACATGGACTGTCTGTTTATTGTGACTCTCTTAAAAAACACTGAGCTCTCATAGTATATTACTTATTATTGCTCTTATTATTACTCCTACGTATGTTAAGTTCATGACAATGACTATCAGATCTCTACTACGTGATTATTGTGGCCAAAAGAATTCATCATAATGTTATTATCACGATACACATAGAAAAATTAGATGTTTTCAGTCTAGTGTGACACTTCTGTTGTGTGTTTTGTCTCTTTTTTGGTAAATAAATTACACTTAAAACTGTATGGAGGCAAAGAGAGCCTGTAACCATAACTGCTGCTCCTATGTTGGAGCGTCAACTAGATTCTTCCTGGAGCTGGATTACTTAGTGCATTGTCATTATCGGTAAATCAGAACACCCATATCTAGAAGAACACTTTTTTTCTCAGTGACAGCAACCTTAACAATTAAAAACTTTCC
Source organism: Dascyllus trimaculatus (assembly GCA_024666655.1). NCBI lineage: Eukaryota > Metazoa > Chordata > Actinopteri > Pomacentridae > Dascyllus > Dascyllus trimaculatus. The sequence continues at coordinate 28,318,526 of CM045448.1, forward strand.
TGTGGTTTTGACTCCAACATGTGCATTAAAAATTCATGTAAAATGCTGCTGCTGATTCAGTGCAGCATGTCAGTACAACCCAAACTGGGCTTCTGAACGGAATATAATCACAGCTAGATAGAAGATCTATTTTCGTCTATTTTCACTGCAAGACACGACGATGTTTTGACATAAACATTATTGATACTGACGAGGTGAGTGTACGTGTTTGGTGCAGATGTTGTCGGATGGGTTCAGAGAGCAGAAAACTGTGTTTACAGGTGCAGATCTGTAGCTTGAGACTCTGAATCGCAAACAAAATTTCCTCCGGGTGTGATCTTAACTTTTGACCTCGCTGGATTCCCTGGAAGGAAGAAATTTCGAAAACAGTCGATTCTGCAGGAATACTGAGGAGATAAATCTCATTCGCTTTCTAGCTGAGAGTTAAGCCAGAAGATTGATGTCACAATATGAAGCTCCGACCAGCAGCTGTGTGGCTCAGCCAAGCATAAGGATCTGAAACAGGGGGACACGGTTAGCCTGGCTCTGTTTAAAGTTTAAAATAAAGAAATAAAATCAGCCTACCAGCATCTCTGAAACCTATTTTTCCCTAAATGTGTCCTTAAAAGCTGTTAGAGATCAATATATGTTGTTAAGTCCTGACAAGAGTTAGTTGAGGATTATTTTTTTTTGTCTTTAGCTTCATATGTTTCTTTCTCAGTAACATTAACACACAACCTGCAGCTGCTCACCGTGGTCCAGTGGCTACTTCTCACAGCCCATCAAACTTATAAGCAGAAAATCAAGCAAAACAAGATATTACTGTCTGGGTATCATCAGATAATGCATACTTAATTTGTAATTCAAACACAAACCAAACAGATTTATGTTCTTTGTTTCAAAACCAGAAATTGAAAAAAAGTTTTAAGTATTAGAACCATAAAAACAATAAAATGTGGTTATTTTTTTGTTTTTGGCTTTTTTTCAATTCATTTTTTGGAAATAAAAAATGGAAACCATTTGGGTTTAATTTTCAATATTAAACCAAAAATTAAATCACACAATCTATTTGTTTTTTGTTTCCAAAAAAAGAGAAGGAAACCACACTCAAAAAAATGCAAGAATGTTGGTTATTGCAAATTGAAAGAAATGAAAAGACATCTATCTATCCATCTATCTATCTGTCTGTCTGTCTGTCTGTCTGTCTGTCTGTCTGTCTGTCTGTCTATCTATCTATCTATCTATCTATCTATCTATCTATCTATCTATCTATCTATCTATCTATCTATCTATCTATCTATCTATCCATCCATCCATCCATCCATCCATCCATCCATCCATCTTTTTCAGATCTTGGTTTTGAAACAAAGAACAAATGAAGTACAGATTTTCTGATTAAAAACTCAGACCTGTGATGTTTTGGCTTCATATTTCACGTTAAAATTGCTATTCATTGTGATATTAGATGAAAAACACTGTCAAATAACAACAGACAGCTTTTCTTCGATAAAGTCTCGTTCAATGAGTCCAGTAGTGACATTTCCTCTCAGGACTGTTGTTTCCATACTGATGATTAACAGGCAGATCTAGTCCTCGTTTCAGTGTGTTCCCTGCTGATGTGTTGAGGCATGTTGTTGCGATCAATGCCAAGTCGTTCCTGATGAAGATCACCGTAATAAGCACTTGAATCCTCACAGGAAACAGCAGCTTGTCTTTCTCTCTTTCTTTTTTCTTCTCTGGCATCATTATTGGCCACCTCTCCCTATTCATTATTCAGTCAAACATGAAGAGCTCAGTCCCAAAATGACCCAGACACTAAATGAGGCACCCATGCTCCAATACATAAGGCAGCCAAGGATTTAAAGCTCTTATTCTCTAACGTATGTATGCAAAGAAAAGCACACTGGCTTCTTTTGTTCTGCTATTGTCTTCCCTTTGGCTTTAGTGGGAACCTCCTCTGTAAAACAACTGTCAAACAGACTTTAATTGGACAAGTGTAGACGCCTCAACTTATCCACACGCTTAAGTGTGAGAGACTTACTAAAAAATAATGTTTAAATCCAGCAGATGAGACTCTATATGTTCTCTACAGTCAACTAATCCCATGATAAAACCAAAGCCATTCATGAACTGAATATTAACAACCTGATATATCTTGTTCCTCTTAGCCACAGAGCTCCAATGTTGTCAAAAGCACTATTAAAACCACATCAGCATGGCAGCAAGTGATATGTTCCCTCATTAGCACAAACACACACACTGTGGTTCATTCTGGCTGTCCACTAGTTTTAGGAAATTACTTTTTTAAAAAGAAACAATATGTGTGTGAGCTGTTTTTATAGATTTGTGTCTTAGGGATGAACAGGCCTGGGGCTGAGTGCCATGGGAAGGTTAGGGAGGTCAGAAAAGTATTGGAAGATGGACTAATGCTGGGAGCAACACGCTCAACTTTCTAATGGTTATGGAATAAACAGTTTTTATTAGAGAGTGGAGGATGACTTGCAAAAAGCTGCACAGCTGCAATCGGCTCATCTCTCCTGTCGCATTTGAGGGCTGCAGCTACGTCTACTTCGTCATTTCTGAACATTTCAATTCAATTCAATTCAATTTTATTTATATAGCGTATATTTACAACATAAGTCGTCACATAGCATTAAACATCGTAAGAAAGAACAGGAAACAGAAAAACAGGAAACAGAAAAACAGGAAACAGACAACCCAACAATCCAAAGTTGCTTTTGGATTCCCTATGAGCAAGCAGTCAGCAACGGTGGGAAGGAACCAAAAACCCCCTACAGAAGGGAAGGGGGGGAAAAAAACCTCCGACAGAACCAGGCTTGGGGAGGGCGGCCATCTGCCTCGACCGGTTGGGTTGGGAGAGAGGAAGAGGAGGGAGGGAGGGAGGGATAGCAGGAGAGGTTGGGGTGGGGATTAGAGGTGGTGAAGCCAGCGGCCGCAGATCAGGGACGTTGCGCTCCAGATCCAGAGACATCTATGGAGAGAACAAGCAGGACACAGAACCTCGGGGGGGGAAACATAGGTTAGTCATATGTAATGGTGATATATGACAGTACAGAGAATTTTATATTTCCATTTTAAAAAGTCAGAAAATAGAAAATGTCTTTAAATTGCTCGTGTTTTCGTTAAAAAAAACTTTGTTCTTTGGACAATTATGCAAAATTGTGAAGAGCAGCACATTCCAGCATTTAAGAAGCACAATTCTGGATTTTTCTATAAAATTGTGGTTGTGTTTTCTGCGTATCAGCTACTCAGTGAATTTGATAATTAAGTCAGCACCAACTCAAGGTTTTTCGTAGTTTTTTGAGGCAGTATTTTAGAATCAAACACTGATGTGTCTTCCTGCCAGTTGTGGACTAGTTTAGTTCATCATTTCCAACTCTGCTCAGAGTCTGAGTGAACTCTTGACTTGAAGTGCAGGATGAGGGTCAAAGGAAAGCAAAGCATCTTCAACAATATGTCTGTTGTCTTTGGCAGATTAGAGTTTTCTTTTTTTTCATTTCACTTGTGTTTCAAAGGCGTTTGATCTGCCTCCCTCTAACTTTTGACAACTTAGCAGAGGAAGGCCTACATCAGTCCCACAAGGCTTAATTATCCCTCCGACTGATAACAACCTGGTAAGAGAGGAGGTCGGCCAGAATGAGAACAGGAACCAAGGGCGGAAAGAGATGGTAGGATTAATGTAGATTGTCTGATATTACCTGGCTTCTGATCAAAAGACTGTGTTGGCAGGCGGAGCGCATAATCCTCCCAATTTTTCTGGTCAATGCCAAAAACCTCTGGTACTGTGTAGCTCAGTGGGCAGAGCAAGACATCAATGACCAGCCTGCTCCCAACGAGAAGTCAAACACTGCTGTAAAAGCAGCCGTGAATCACTTCAAGGATTTCGTCAAAATGTACAGGTCAAGGAGCGTTCCAACCTCTCAGGTCTGGAGCAGGATGACTTTTTCCAGCTGGTTTATTAACATTAACACATTTTCTCAGAGCGTTTTGCTGTATCTTAATAACTCCATCCGTTTTTACTTCTACTATCTGGGGATGTTTTAGTCCACAGAGTCAGAGATTCTCTTTTTTCATCACCGTCTTTTCCTCTTCTGAAGTGCATCTTGGCAGCAATAAGCCTGCTCAAAGTTCTTAGCAATGTTATTGGGGGTTTTGGCTCAAGGACATTTTAACAATCTGTCTCAAAGGAAAAGACAAAAGTGATGTTTTAAAGAGAGAGGGACTCAAAAGACACAAGAATGACAGAAATTTGGATCACTTCCTAGGAGCACTGAGATTTATGTGGCATTTTAATGTCATAATTGAATGTGCTTTTTTAAAAAAAAGTCAAAATTACAAATTGGATCGGTTGATTGCTCGGGTAAAACTTCACAGTTTCTTTTTCAGACGAAATGATGTTACCAGAAATGAAGACTAAAACCAACGCTGTTGTTCTGCAGGCGTTTGAAACTGCACAGTGCTGGTGTACGCAAAGAGGAGCAGACACACAACGGTCAGTGCTTTTCACTGAGTTTTTATTTAGAGAACACTCGAAACGCTACACTAAAATCACTGTGCTACTGCTTCACTGATAAAAAAGAGAAAAGTGGGGCCAATCATAAGGCCTTCAAAACTCACAATAAACCCTGTTCTCACAAAAGGGGAGCTTGCTGTGCAATCAGGCATGTGTTTATGTCCTCTAAAGCTCCAACACTACTCGCTAGCAGGTGCAGTATTGTCAGCCAATGGCACAGATGTAGACAAGAACAATACAATCAATGAAATGATATAAAGCGTGGTTTACAAACCTCCTCTTTAAAGCTGGGACATACAGATATGTGCCTTCAGCTTTATAAAAGAGCAGTTTGTTTCGTGTAGAATTAGAATCTGGCTTGAAAAGCAGAAAATGTGTCCTTTAACAGAGATGTCAGAATGCTAAGCTGCTTAACAGACAGAAGAAAGCAGCTGTTGAAGTTGATACTTTGCAGAGCTAATCTGGTCCTTAAAAGAAATCTACTTATAATGTTGTCATTTTGTCAAACAATAATCATGTTCGGTTATTATATCCTCATAATGGGTACTTCTGATGTTAGTCTAAGTGTCTGTTGTTAGCTCAGATTATACAAGTAGAAACATTCCCACAGTGTCATCCTCCTCCACACTGAAGGTTAACTTTTAGAGACGATATCAAATGATGATATATGATGATATCAGATATGAGAAGAGGTGAGCTGAGCGTCCGTGTCTAATGATTCAAATATCCGCTTTCACCTCTGTTCGAAAAAGTAATTATGAGAAAGTCACGTGCAGCTCGAGGAGGGCAAGTGGACGAGTGCAACTTCAGAGAAACACATCCTCCATGATCAGACGTCAGGCTGAACTCTGTGATGTTTAAAGACAGAATCAAGTTGTGTCTCACATTATTCTGCTTCCTTTCTGCGATGCTCTTGAAACAGGAGAGTCGTGCAAAGCAAGGGAGCACCATTTAGTTGTGTAAACTAATGGGATATTGCTTAGGGAGAGGGAAAAGCTGTTTTATTATGATAGAGGAGTAGAGGGGATTGTTCAATAACCTGAAAGCTCAGTGTGGGTCTCTGGCCATTGCCATCTTGGCAGTGCCTGACTCTGCTTAACTCTCAGCTAATCCAAAAATGAGCAAAGAGGTGAGGCAGGAGTGGAACAATGCAAACATCTCAGGGTAATAGATTGTCTATGAAGGCACCAACCTATCCCTCGAAGCAGTCAAGACCTTAATTGGGAAAAACTTCAAGCTTTAATTAGTTCCTGAACAGCTTTTGTAGTGTTGAAAGATGCATGTGTGTGTTTGTGTTACTTTGTCAGAAGTGCAGTGAAAAGTTCTGTTCCTGTTGTACACAAACAGACAATCACACAATCATGTGCACACAACAGGGAAAAGCAGCAAATGTGAGTCAGGATTCTACATGACTTTGCATGTTCTATATCAGGACTGGTGATTGACCAGAATATATACACTGTATTGCCAGAAGTATCGGGATACCCCTCCAGATAATTGAATCCAGATGTTCCAATCACTTCCATGGCCACAGGTGTTGAAAGTCAAGCACCTAGGCATGCAGACTGCTTCTACAAACATTTGTGAAAGAATGGGTCACTCTCAGGACCTCACTGAATTCAAGCATGGTACTGTGACAGGTTGCCACCTGTGCAATAAGTCCATTCATGAAATTTCCTCGATACTAAATATTCCACGGTCAACTGTTAGTGGTATTATAGCAATGTGGAAGCAACTGGGAACAACAGCAACTCAGCCACAAGGGAGGTAGACCTTGTAAAATCACAGAGCAGGGTCAGCGGATGCTGAGGCACACAGTGCACAGAAATTGCCAGCAGAGTCAATAGCTGCAGACCTCTAAACTTGGTGTGGCCTTCAGACCAGCTCAAGAAGAGTGTATAAAGTACTTCAATGGAATGGGTTTCCATGGCTGAGCAGCTGCATCCAAGCCTTACATCACCAAGTGCAATGTAAAGCATTAGATGCAACAGTGTAAGGCACGATGCCACTGGACTCTAGAGCAGTGGAGACATGTTATCCGGAGTGACCAATCACACTTCTCTGTCTGACAATTCAATGGATGAGTCTGAGTTTGGCGGTTGCTAGGAGAACAGTACTTGCTTGACTGCATTGTGCCAAGTGTAAAGTTTAGTGCAGGGGGGATTGTGGTGTTAACTTGTTTTTCAGGAGTCGGGCTTGGCCCCTTAGTTCCAGTGAAAGAAGCTCTTAATGCTTCAACAGACCAAGACATTTTGGACAATTTCATGCTTCCAACTTTGTGGGAACACTTTGGGGATGGCCCCTCCCTGTTCCAACATGACTGCGCACCAATGCACAAAGCAAAGTCAATAAAGACATGGATGAGTGAGTTTGGTGTGGAGGAACACCTCGGGGTCTCACCAGAAGGGCCTCGGATAAGCGGTAGAAGATGGATGGATGGATGGAACTTGACTGGCCTGCACAGAGTCCTGACTTCAACCCGATAGAACACCTTTAGGATGAATTAGAGCGGAGATTGAGAGCTAGGCCTTCTCATCCAACATCAGTGTGTGACCTAACAAATGCGCTTCTGGAAGAATGGTCAAAAATTCCCATAAACACACTCCTCAACCTTGTGGACAGCCTTCCAAGAAGAACTGAGGCTGGTATAGCTGCAAAGGGTGGGCCGACTCCATATTGAACCCTATGGATTAAGAATGGGATACATTTAAAGCTCATGTGCGTGTAAAGGCAGACGTTCCAATACATTTGGCAATATAGTGTATATCAACTCTACTGGAAGGATGGAACACCCATCGCTCCAACATCACTTGTAGATGTTGAGTTGGGTTGAGATGTGATGACTGTAATTTTCATCAAACCATTCAGTGACCCTTCATGCCCTGTAGATGTGGGCATTGTCATCCTGGAAGAGACCTCTCCCATCAGGATAGAAATGTCTCATCACAGGACAAAGGTGATCACTCAGAACCACTTTGTATTGATTTGCAGAGATTTTTTTCCTCTAACAGGACAAGTGGAAGAGCAAAGGAGTGAAGAGAAACAAAGAGGAGGAACGAGAACAATAATCACTGTCTGTTTACACGTGATTATTTCAGTTGTTCTGTTGTTAAATGTCTTTCAGTCTCTTTGAATGAAAATTAAGTCTCTTGAATGTGACATTCATCATTACTCAAAGGAGAGGTGTAAGTAGGTCTATTTCTGTTTGTCCCTTTGTTCCTCTCCTTGCGATCCAAAGCAATGATGAACCCAGACGTCATTGAAAGGTTGTTCATTTATTACTGGGGCAAAGCAACATCTACTGGCTGGATGTTATTCTATCAGTAAGAAGTGGAGGGCCATTAAAAGTTTAACACATCTATTCACAGCAGAAATCAAGTCTCTGAAAGAAATCCAAATCCACCTTCATGACATGTTGGGTTCTTTCTTTGAATCATCTTCCTCTTTCTTGTTTGTCTTGGTACTTCCACCAGATCGTCTCGGTGGTCTCTGAGAATTCAATAGTAAATTTCACTGTCATGTTCCCAGCCGGTCCTTCCTGAGAATTACTCCCTTCTCACTCGGGAAAGTGTCAAAAAGTGACGTTTTGAGGTTACCTCTGAAAGCAGTGCTTTGATGTCCTTGGGTTCAACTCCTGGTCTATTGCAGGGAGATATGCCACAACCATGTTAACTCCTTTGAACAAAAGCTTGCATTTCCTTGAGTTGTATCATTTAATTGAAGCAGTGACACTCTGGTGGATTTGATCGACTCATCAGAGGTTTGTTCAAGTAAACAACCATTTACTTGCAGCCACTGCTCACCTGCTATAAACATTGCTGTGCCTCGAGTTTCCAGCAGAAAATTTTCTCCCTAAGTTGTGATAGTGGGAAACATGGCATCAGAAGAAAGTGAAAATGTCAGATTATTACTCTGAACAAATAGGAGCTTTCTCAGCATCAAATCTAGGGTGAAGGTTTCTAGGAGGGCAATGCATGGAGCTTTAAAACATAGGATTTTTGGCAATTTAGATCTTCCCAAAGTGTTTGGGCTCTGTCAGTGCAAAGTATGTACAAGGTAAGGCTACTTGAAAAACCTACATTGACTATTTCAAATACAACTCTGGTAATGATGGATTAAAATCACTGAGAACCTCCTTGGACAGTCTCTCCTCTAAACAAGCATTTGTTTTGAATACTATTGTTTTTCTGCCACGTGCAGTCGGCAGGGGGTTCTGTATGTACCTTTGCACTTGGGTGAATGATGATATTTACATCAGTGGCAGTGCATGGAGATCTAAAACACTTTGTGGAAACTGGTTCTGATGTATCTGAAACACAGATCGTCCTTTATCAGGCAAGACCAAAGGTGAACACACATCAGAAGATCAATACGTTCAACTTTATTCACTGATAGATACAATATTTGCTGCTAAATAAGGAAGGTAGGACTCCAATCAGCAGAAGTCCTGTAACAAGAAAGCAGTCTGGTATAGTCTCAGGGGACGAGTAGCATCTCTAAGCCACTTTTCATGAGGGGAAACATGACAAAACTCTTGGAATGACATACCAGTATTTCACAGTGAATCATGAATCCTAGTTAGAGATTTGTATCAGACCAGTAGGAGAAACAATGTTACTGCAGTGTGTGGAACCTATACTGATCCATGGTGTCGCGAATATACAAGTCTGGGGATGTCAACTCTCCCCTAAACAAGGAGAGGTAGCACTTCACTCCTCATAGTCATGCTCCACTCTCTGGTTTGCATCTTAGTGGAAACACATTCATATTGCACCAGGATATTAAGCCCAAACACACCATGAAGCTTTGAAGAACTACCAAATATTTTCAGGATTTTGTGTGACTTTCCGCGATCAATACTGGGACTAGTTTTACATGCCTGAACCAAACCTTCATGCCAACGATCATCTTTGTTCACGTTGGGTCTTCGGCTCACTGCCTCTGCTGCTGAGAAGAACCATCGCGGCATGATGCTTCCACCACCATGCTTCACAGTAGGGATGGTGGTAGCAGGTGAGGAGCAGCACTTGATGTTCACTCAGACAGAGTGCTCGGATTTCTGGCCAAAGAGTTCAGCTGTTGACTCATAAGATCCAAGAATAGTTTTCCTCATGCTCTCAGAGTCCTTTAAATGCAACAAACTTCAAGCAGGTTGTCTTGGTTCACATTTGCTCAGTTACTCAACTTGACTGGATGGCAGCTCTTTGAAGAGTTTTAGGCTTGTTCCATAGAAATACTTAAAATTGTACTTTATGTGACTTGAAAAAATCCTTGTATTGCACCCCCTTTTGTTCGTATGTTTTATCAGTAACAATTAATAACATAATTTTACATCACTATAAAGATGTGTACATTGATGCTGGAGAAAAGCCCTGCCACACAATGATTTATCAGCTTATTGTTTGAACAAAAATAAATAGAAGTGAATGATAAGCAGTAATAATGCTGCTATAATAAGAACAAATCAGTCATTTAACAGTTGAGTAATCAAATCAAATCAAATCAAATTTTATTTATATAGCACTTTTCATACAAAAAGAATGTAACTCAAAGTGCTTCCCAAAATAAAAACATACAGTAAAAAAAATATCACAGAAAGAAAACCCGCTCCCTCCCCCCAAACACACACATAGAGCCACGTACCCACAATCGGTCCCACGCACACACACACACACACACACACACACACACACACACACACTCACCCACAGAACCACAAACGCTACCGTTGCTATTAGCATGGTGACATGGCGGGGCACTGAGGAACCATGAGGAAAAAACCACCTATGGGGAGCTCATCCACACTGAGAGGAATCGCAGCCCACGCCCACAGGGAGCGCTGCCACCACAGAGACCCCCGACCCAGAAAGACCGGGGTAGACTCCACACGCATGGTGCAGAGCCCCCCGGTCCTCCGGGCCTCCGGGGTCCCCAGGGCGACACCCCCCCCACGCAGGCAGACCAGCCACACCTCTCAGCGTGGAGGCCCCCCATGAGGAAGACACTGGAGCTAAAACTGGACAATAAAAAGGGCTAAAAGCTAAAAGACAAAGAATAAAAATGGGCTAAAAGCTAAAAGACAGTAAAATAAAAGACCTAGAAGCTAAAAGACAAATAAATAAATCAATAAATAAAAAGAGCTAAAAGACAAAACAATTAAAAGAGCTAAAAGCTAACAAACAGACTAAGAGACATCAGTTAAAAGCCAGATTAAAGAGGTGGGTCTTGAGCCTCCTTTTAAAAACATCAACAGTCTCTGCGGTCCTGATGCCCTCTGGCAGGCTATTCCATAGGCGTGGACCGTAGTGGCTGAATGCAGCCTCCCCGTGGGTTGTCGTTCTCACCCTAGGAATAATTAAAAGGCCTGTGCCAGAGGACCTCAGGATCCGCGAGGGTTGATATGATAAAAGCAGTTCTGACAGATAAGATGGCCCAAGACCATTGAGAGACTTAAAAACTAATAAAAGCACCTTAAAATCGATCCTGAAACACACGGGGAGCCAATGCAGTGATCTTAAAACCGGTGTAATGTGCTCCCGCCCTCTGGTCCTCGTCAGCACACGGGCGGCTGAGTTTTGAAGTAGTTGTAAGTTTGAAATAGTCTTTTTGGGAAGACCAGAGAGCAGGGCATTACAATAATCTATACGGCAAGAGATAAAAGCATGCATCAGCACCTCCGTGTTAGCCTGAGAGAGAAACGGGCGGACTCTGGCTATATTCTTAAGATGATAAAAACCTGTCTTAGTTACATTTTTAATATGAGGAATAAAACTAAGCTCAGAGTCAAAAATGACGCCCAGGTTCTTCACACACTGTGAGGGTTTAAAATGTTGTAATTTTGGTAAAAGTTTCTCTCTCTTGCCTTCAGGACCAATAACTAAAACCTCTGTTTTGTCCTGGTTGAGCTGCAGGAAGTTCGCTGCCATCCATGACTTAATATCTAAAATACAGTTTAAAAGGGTATCAATAGGCCCTGTGTCATCAGGAGACACGGCGATGTACAGCTGTGTGTCATCAGCGTAACTGTGAAAACTGATGCCGTGTCTCCTGATGACATCCCCAAGGGGAAGCATATAAAGATTAAAAAGAATGGGACCTAAAATCGAACCTTGGGGCACCCCACACTTAATTTCATGAGTTCTGGAGGAACATGTATCCATACTTACAAAGAAACATCGGTCTGTGAGATAGGAATAAAACCAGTTAAGAACAGCACCGGAGAGTCCCACCAGGTTTCTAAGTCTATTTAATAAAATGTGGTGATCTACGGTATCAAAAGCAGCGCTTAGATCCAGTAGCACCAGGACTATGAGTTTTTGTGAATCTATTTGACACCTGATATCATTTAAAATCTTTAAAAGGGCTGTCTCAGTGCTGTGGTTCATCCTAAAACCAGATTGATATTTCTCTAAAACACTGTTTGTGTTTAAAAAATAATTTAATTGGATAAAAACCAGTTTTTCTAAAATCTTACTTAAAAACGGTAAATTGGATACAGGTCGGTAGTTACTAAAAATGCTGGAGTCCAAATTGCTCTTCTTCAGGAGGGGCTTCACTACTGCCGTTTTAAAGGCAGCAGGAAAGACACCCGTCTGAAGAGAGCAATTTACTATATTTAAAATCTGTTCCTCAAAGAATCCATAAAATGTCTTTAAAAGTGATGTGGGGATTGGATCTAAAAGGCAGGTTGTTGGGTTTACCTGGGAGAAAACTCGACCAAGTGTCTTTGCATCAACCAGGGCAAAACTCTCCAGTGTTTCCTCGGGTAAAAATGACTGTCCAGGTGTATTAAAATTTACATTTCGATGAGCTAAAAGACTGGATCTGATGTCATCAATTTTACTTCTGAAGTGGTCTGCAAAGTCCTCGCAGAGGGCGTCTGTTAGTGTGTCTGAGGACTTTATAGGATTAGAATTGGTTAAAAGGTTGAAGGTGGAGAAAAGAAATCTAGGATTGTTTTTATTGTCTGTAATGAGTTTTGAAAAATATGATGTTCTTGCCTGTTTGACTTTTTTATTGTAGGCTTTGAGTTGTTCACATAGTATTTCATAATGAACTGTCAGTTTACTTTTTCTCCACCTTCTCTCCGCACTCCTGCATTTTCTTTTGGATTTTTTAATTTCTTCATTGCTCCACGGGGATATAGGTTTTGTTTTTATAGTTTTAGTTAAAAGTGGAGCCACTGCATCCAATGTTGATTTCAATTTTCTGTTAAAATTATCGACAATAAAATCACAGGGTGCAGGTAAAATTTCAGCAGGAGTGCTCTGTAAAATCCTGATAAAATTTGCAGCCACCTCAGAAGATAGGTAGCGTTTCCTCACTGTTCTCACCGGGGCCTCCTGATGATTAAAACTGGCGATGTTAAAAGACACACAGTAATGGTCAGACACAGCCAGGTCAACAACAGAGGACACACCAATGGACAGGCCATGGGATATGACCAAGTCCAGGGTGTGTCCTCTGTTGTGAGTAGGCTGTGTGACATGTTGGCTGAAATCCATGCAATTTAAAAGGTTTAAAAATTCTCTAGACAGTGGGTCTGAGATGTCATCGACGTGCACATTAAAATCGCCAGTTATTAAAATTCTGTTATATGTGGTGTGTAAAACTGATAAAAACTCAGAGAACTCACCAATAAAAGACGTGGAGTGTTGGGGTGGTCTGTAAACAGTGATACAGAGAATTGGAGGACTGCTAAAAACAAAGGCATGATGTTCAAATGATGAGTAGCTGTTAAAAGAAACTTCCCTTGAAATTAAGGTATCTCTAAAAATCGATGCAGTTCCTCCTCCTCTCTTACCATCCCTGGTAGAGAATAAAAAGTTAAAATTTGGTGGGCAAGCCTCGGTGAGAACAACCGGTGCATCAGTGCCAAGCCATGTCTCTGATAAAAGGATCCCATCTAGCTTGTTGTCTAAAATCAGGTCATTTATGATGAAAGTTTTGTTTAAAAGTGAGCGCACGTTCAGCACGGCCAGGTTAATGTTCGTGCCTAACGTGCGCTCATGACCACAGGGCAGTGAAGAGTTAACATAAATAAGATTGTCTCTGTTAAAACCACTCTGTTTGTGTGTCTGGGTAAAACGTCTGCCTGTAATGGTTGGAATGGAAGAATTATCCGGTGGGGGTGGTAGTGGTAGCTGGGGCCTGTAGGGGGAGCTAGTAGGGGGAATGGTGCTATGGGTAGCTGATGCTGTGGATGGTGGAGAAGAGTCCGGGGAGGGGGTGTGACAGGTGAACAGTCAGTCTTGTGGAGAATGCTGGACAGCATATTGTATGTTCAACTTTAGCATTCGGCTGCCAAACCTACTGGGGTGGAATCCGTCAGCTGTATAAAAGCTGGGCCGATTCCAAAACAAGTTAAAATTGTCAATAAAACCAATGTTAAAAGCTCTGCAGGCGGATTGGAGCCAGGTGTTCATGTAGAGGAGCCTGCTGAAACGCCATGCTCCATGCTGGGGGAGTGTGGGGAGAGGACCACTAATAAAAACCGACTTCCCACAGTTGGTCAAAAAGCTGAGAAGGTCACCAAAATCCTTCTTAAGCAGCTCGGACGGCCGCCGGACAACGTCGTTGCAGCCAACGTGTACCACAACACGGTTTATGGAGGATGGCAGTGAACTCAGCAGGCCGGGGAGTTTCTCCAGGATAACCGGGACTGTAGCTCCTGGAAAGCAGCGAGTAACCGCATTAAAAAAGCGAATACCCCGGGTCATTGAATCACCCACCACCAAAGTTGTAGGGGGGAAGAGAGGCTGAAGAGGTCGTGCGCATCCCTCAGTTGGACGGGTTGCCGGACGTTCAGTTTCCAGCGCCTCCGTGGATGACGGTGGTACATGGCTGGAAGGTGGAGGCCCGGACCGAGGGAGTCCCCCCGACCGTCTGATGACGGCCTTCTGCAGCATCCTGAGGCGTCTGTTCCCCGTGGTGGAGCGGCGAGCCGTCCGACCGGCACTGGGCGTAGACGGAGGAGATGGAGCAGCGGCAGGAGCATCAGCCGGGAGGACCGGAGCATCAGCCGGGAGGACCAGGACATCGGCCGGGTGGACCGGAGCATCAGCCGGGTGGACCGGAGCCTCAGCCGGGAGGACCAGGACATCGGCTGGGTGGACCGGAGCATCAGCCGGGTGGACCGGAGCCTCAGCCGGGAGGACCAGGACATCAGCCAGGTGGACTGGAGCATCGGCCGGGTGGACCGGAGCATCAGCCAGGTGAACCGGAGCATCAGCCGGGTGGACCGGAACGTCATCTGACAGAGGTGCGTAGCGGTTGGAGAGGCACAGTCCAGGAGGCGAGGCAGCCCCGCCTGAGCGCCGACAGCGACCGCGGACCACCACCTCCGACCAGGACGGCCGATGGCTGGGGGTCGAGCAGGAGGAAGGCCTTGGGCAAGTGGCGGAATCCCAAACAACTGTGTCCTGAAAGGTAGCGTTGAGCGAGGCAATACGTTTAGACTGCCCCGCGGCTACCTCCATGAAACTGGACAACAGGGAGTCTTTTATTTCCAGTTCTTTGGAGAGCCGTCGTATGTCCTCCTTAAGGTCAGTGATCTTTTTATTTGCCTTTCGAAGTAAAATATGGTCCTCAGTGTTAAAAGAAGGCATGGTTAAAGCTGTTGCCGAAAACTCCCCAGACTAGGCCTTCAGCCTGTACGCTGTCTTTAAAAAGGTTCAAACTTAAAATCCAGAAATCCGATTGTTAAAATCTTACACACTACAAAAAATACACAGTTAAAAGACACAGGATTTAAAAGTGCATCATAAAACTATGTCTTAAAACTAGTAAAACTTAACTTTTTCTGGGAGAAACATCCGCAGACACACACCGAGCTGTCACCACGCTGACGCATGCGCATCAAAACAACCACTGAGTAATCACTGAGTGTGCCATCAATTTGGAGCCAGAGGACAATCACATGGAAGCTTATCAGTCCTCCGTTTATAACAGCGACCTGCTGAACTGTGAAGAGCACACGAGTCAAATTCCCAACACATGCTCTGTGCTGCGCTCATGACAGTGATTCAGATCAGGGATTATTTCACTAATTAGTAGGGATATGCTCTTCTTTGACAAAAAACTGAATCCCGTCTGTGATTGGATCAGATAAGCATTTGACATTCAGAGCTCGCTGTTACCCCTCCTTTTGCAAATCCCACAGAGGATTTCATCACAGACTCTCGCCTGCTACTGAGCTCTCAAATTCTATTTTCTTCTTTTCCATTTCCACTCTGCAGTAGCACCGTGTTGTGTAGCAGTGTCGTCTGTGCTCAGACTTGTGTCATCATCCTCTTGTTTTCCATTGGAATACTGAGCAGTGTCGCATGGATGAGATTTTATTGTTTTTCATTCGTGATGCTGGTAGTGGTGTGCTAAGTTTAAGAGGAAGTGTGACTGGAACTCCTTGATCCTTTTCTTAGTGTCACATTTTTAAAAGCTGGCATGAACAGACCTTTAAGTTCAAAACTATACTGAAAAGCACATTTGATAAAGCTCAAAGCAGGTGCCCAGTGTGACTTGTGTACTCTTAAATGCATTACGAATAGACACGATTCTTTACTGAAGTGAGACAATACAACCTGCAGTTGGAAAAGCACAAGTATAAAGAATAAAATTAACTGATCGTTGAACTGCTTCTGTCTTAGGACTGTGCTTTACTAAAAATTTAAAACAGGATGAGCTCTTTTCAGAGACTTTTGTAAGGCTTTAAAATAAATAAATGGGTGTGATAAAATATTTGATGATGTGAAAGTGAAATTCCCAGTAAGCTGGTTGCTCCCATATTGATGATGTATTTATTTACACAGACCCCTTTTTTCAGTCCCCACCCAGCTGCTGCATTGAAGCATGTTGTTGCCGTCTATGTTGTGCCATTTCTGAAGAGGACCACAGCAATAAGCACTTGAATTCTCAAAATAGCAGCTGGCTGTTTCTCTTTTTTCCCCTGCCGAACATGCACACACAAAGAAAAGCATTCTGGCTTCTTTCATGCGATTATTCTCTTACCCTTGATTTCAGTGAAAATTCCTGTGTAAAACAACCCTTTAACACAGTATAAAAGGAGAAGCGTCAAACAGGAATGTGCTCATCAATGCAACCAGTTCCCAACTTCAAGTGTATGAAAACTGCATAGAAAATGACTGGTGGCACAAAAAAAAAATCATTCTGCTGCTTTGTATGAAAGATAATGGAATAATCAAACCTTAAAGACCCCCTCCGGTGAAAATCAAGATTTTGATCTTGTAAACATATTCATATGGTGGTTCTCTATATGCTGGAAGACATATCATAAGCAAAATAAGCTGTCTGCACCATAGCTGAGCATTTCCACCATGGAGCTGCAGTGTACTGATGACAGCTTTTAAAACATGGACTCAGACTTCCAGTTTTTTATACACACACACACACAAATAAAAGAATAAAAACACAATCCTGTCAATTTTTTGGGCCGTTCTTATTTTCAGGGAAAAAAGAGATGAGAGATGGGTTTTTATGGGTTTAGATAATGATAAGGCCAGTGATTGTCTATATTTTAATTGTAGTCAACAAAACCTATGAAAACAATGAGTCTTCCAACAAGTATCGTCTATGCCCAGTACTTGCAACAAGTCCTCCAAATACATAACAGAACATGTTGTTTGTGACCAAAATGAGTATAAGTCAATGGTAAAAATGGCGTGACAACATAATGATTTATAATACGGCTTATGCTTTATAGTAGGAATGCTAGCTTGGACTAAATAAGTTAAGTATATAGTCTGCTTAGGTTTGGGGGAGGTCTGTCCTCATGGTTACAGTAAGAACCATGCTGTTGGGGGTAAAGTCATGATGTCTCTAATTTGGAAATGGAAAACTCTCCAGTATAGTCTGATGTTTTGTCGACCCATCCATCCACCCCAACCTCCACCCTACATGAAATTTGTCACCCCATGTAGAACAGCACTTTTTAAAATTCAGTCATGTTTACACATCAACAGCAGGTATAAAGATACAGCACAATACAAAGAAAGATAAAATACAAAGGCAAAACGTTTTTAGGTGTGAATTATTCAACACAATTAAATACTTCTATCACCCTGCAGTACATACGTTTGGACATTTTTGCTCCAGGAACTTTTGCACAGAACCTTTTCTGTCACTTTTTCAAGAAGTCAGATTTCAACGAACTTAAACAAATTATGTGTTTGTGAAAGTAATTGGAATTTGAGACAGTCGTTCACCCTCCCGTAGGTGATATGTTTGTCCATGTGGTGTTTTTACTGCTGCGTTGTGTGTTGAAATAGTGGTACATGTGATATTGTGGCTCCATTTCTGTCACTATCCTGAAACCCTTCTCCTTAAGCAGTGCCAATCGTCCACATATCCTCACAAATAAGTCTTGTTCAAGGTCAATCGGTACCTTTTTGTGAGCTTTTGGTGACACTCCTGAAGTAGTGTGACAAGGCTGTACAGTTATAGTCATATCTAGTGCCTCTGGTGCCTCACTTGGGTTGCAAACTAGCAAGTGAACTCTCAGAGTTGCTTTGTAATCACATGGCTGGTCTGTTGATCATTTTACCATCTATGCTACAGAACCCCAAATATTTTCAAGCTTTGCTTCTTAGATGCTTTGGTTGTGATTTTTCTGATCAGCACAGCTTTGCTCACTCATGGCCTCCTCCTTTTTCATTTTTTATGTTTTGTACTAATAGAACAATAAGGGGAATTTCAAGAATGTGAATTTACTGTATTACAAAGTAAGCCATCATTGCAATTTGATTTTTTTTTAAATCAGGTTCAAGGGAAAGTTCCAATTTCAAAGGAAAAGGAAAAATATACAGCATCTGCCCTGAACCTGGTACACTGATTAACAGCTATGTTGCAGTGAACCATCCCAACGCTGCATGACTCACAGCAACGCAGGAAGTAGTGCATGCAGCTGCTTCAGGGCCACTTCCTGGTGATAAATTTGGAATTGTTTGATTTTACAAGTCGATGAGTTGCGCCTGAATGCACCATTTGTTTTACTGTCTACTGAGACTGTTTTATTTGACTTTCAGGTTTCATTAAGAACACAGCTTTCAAGGCTGGGTCCTTCTGAGGATTCAGCCTCTGGATTGGCACACGGCTACAGCAAACTGCACACAGCGTCACTCATGTTTACCTCCACAGCCAGCCTGTGATGTTTTATACCAAAGAGAGGAGGAAGGAAAAATGTCAAAGGTAAAGCTGTCAGTGGATTGAGGGCTCGGTTATTGGAGATAATTTGGAGTTGAGCAGATTTAGGAGACAGTTTGACTATAATTGACGATGATTTAATCAATCTGCATTATTCCAGACCTGCTGTGATTCAGACTGAACAACCAGCTGTATATTAGCGTTAGTTTAACACTTTTCCCTTTTCAGTTTTATGGTTATGATCGTATTCCTGCCAGCAGTCTATGACGGTGGATTTAATATGTAGCCATTCCCTCGCCGACACAGAAACCCTCAACAATGAGATAAAACATAAAAGCAGACAGCATGGTACAGTTTCAAAGAGACACACAGTGTTACAGGAGCAAACACATTTTTCTTCTCTCGGCTTTAGCAGGTTTGCATAATATAAAGCAGATTATACTCAAAATGACGGGGACTGTAAGTTTGGTAATTGTTTCGAGATTATCGCCTGCAAGATGATGCAGAATGTGACTTGCTGTGATGTTAAAGTGTCCCAGCAGGCAGCTACATACAGACCACAGCTCCCCCAGCCTTAATAAGCCCTGTCTGTCTCCTGTGAAGGTGGCAGGTTTGCCAGACGTCCCCACCTTTTGAAGGACCCGCAGTTTTTCTGACAGATCCTTTTGATTATCGTGGATGGCGGTAACACGGAACGAAAAAACACCTGAAAGTTATTTTCTACCAGCACAAAGTCTCTGGCTCACCTGATTCTCAGAGTAGCTTGAACATTTGAGGGAAAAAAAGAAACTCCCGACATACTTTAGAGATATTATGATGGGAATTGGTCTTAAAAGTTCTTCTTCTGATGCCAGATCTGCCGGTGAGAGTCCATTTGTCTTTAAGCCAAGGTCCCTGTAAAACATAAAATAGAAAATGTTGGCATCTAAGCAGTATTTTTACATCTCAACACTATAACGATATGATATTTATATCTGAGTACATTCATTACTTATTAAATATTAGAAGTACGAACTTCACTACAGCAACTTTTTCCCATAAATGCACTCTAGATAATGACAAAGTGGAAAAATGTTTTTGCAAATTTGTTAAATAAGAATAAAATTGAGATCTTTTAGTTTGTGAATTGTGAAAGGGGCCTGAATGCTTGCAAACGTTTATTGTTGCACCATTATTCAGCAACATTCCTCCAGTGTAAAAAGGGCACCAGTCAAATTGCAGATGGTGAAAAACCATGAAAAAGTGGCATTTTTGTTTGGCGTGTTTTCTTTTCAAAATCACAGAAATAACATTGTTTATCATAGCTGGAAACAGTAAAACCAGATTTATCAGATATTTAATGTTCAGCCCATGAACCAGGAAAAATAACACACAATTAAGCTTTAAATGGTGATATTTTATTAAAACTAATTTATTCTACATGTGTCATTCAAATATTTGGCAAACTCCAGTCAAAAACCTGTAAAAATCTAAAAACTGTGTATGCTTCGGGGTGACTGGAAAGCCATGATTCACTCAGACGTGACCAAAAACCATGTGACAAAAAAATTCAGCTGAACTGCAGGCAGTGTCTCCAATAGAACAGAAAGGAGACAACAAGAGAGACTAAGGAAAATAAAACATACTGGATCAATAACATAAATGCAGCATGGCTCAAAAAAAGTATACAGATGAGCAAGTTGTCAGAAAGCACGGTGAAATATATTGGTAGAGTTGGCGTGCAGGAAACATGTGAAAACCAGTCACCAGTCTATCACATAGAGACAGACAACCAAGCACACTCTCATTCACACCTACGGACAGTTTGGAATAATCAGTTAACCTCAGCATGTTTGTGGACTGTGGGTTGCCGGAGTACCCGGTGAAAACCTACACTGCACAGGGAGAACATGCAAACTCCACACAGAAAGATCCCAGGCGTCCTAACCGGGACGCGAACTGGGGATCTTCCAGCTGTGAGGCGACGGTGCAAAATAAATTATTATTATTGCAAAATAAATAATTAAATTTTTGGTCTTTTCTAATGATTTATGATATTATAACTTTGACGTACTCCGCAGAAAACAATGAGTTCTCTCTACTTCTAGCCCTGGTTTTGATGTTTTCATAGTGGTGCAGGGCTTCATATTGCAGTAGAACAATCAGCCCACAGTGATTTAAAATGCGACAGGAGCAAAAACACCCAGAAGCTGGTTGGGGTTCAGAGCATTAAGTCTGTTTCCATTGTTCCAACTTCTCTATCTCAACCGAGCAAAACAACTTGTGCTGGATACTTTGACTCCTCTGTGTTTGATTTCTGTCGTTGCAAATTCAAAATGCGCACAAAAGCAGGGGGAGGTAAATGCACTCCGTTGTTTTCTGTTGTCTCTGCTGACTTCCTCTGTGCAGCCTACAGCACGGTTTGTCAGCAGCTGCTCCTGAAAGATGAGAGAAATGGAATCACAGTGGACGAGACAAGCGCGACACATCAGTGTCTGTTAACAAGGAAGGTGTCAGCTCAGATCCCCCCCAATGAAAGAGCAAAGCTGCTTTTATGAAACAATGTACATCACACATTATGATCTCAGTCAGAAAATGAGATTTGATTTAACCTCCTACATGCACGCAAAGGTCCAATAAATAAGGCAGCAGAAGAAGAAGAGGGATATGAGAGGAGTATTGACTTCAGGAACAAAATTAGAATTGATCTGGCAAGCACAGGGAAGATGGTTTACACTTCCTGCAGTGAATTGTTATGCTGGTAGTCGAAGTAAACCTCTGGCAGAGTCGGCCTCTCATTATTCTTCCAGGCAGGCATGCAGTCGTCAGATTGGAAATGAGAGTGACTTCAGATGGCCTAAAAATCTTAATTGATGAAGCTGAGGATGGTGTGGAGGTCCTTCTCTGTCACATTCTCTTCTCATCAAAACAGCTTCTCTGTGAGGAGAAACAGTCAGAGAGCGAGGAGCTGCTGCTGCTGCTGCACTCAGCCAAGAGAGAGATTCAACAAAACAAAATGAAAAATGTTTTCTTCCAGCTCATCCATATCTCCACTTTAAAGGCTGAAAGATAAACTGTGAGACTGAGAGCTGTCCTCGACTTATCCTTCAGAGAAAACAAAAACAAAATCCAACCTCTAAAAGAAGCAGCAGTGATGGAGATGACATCTTTAAGAACAAGCTACCTCTTCACTGACTGACTAACTTTTTATATTAGTGCTGGTGTTTTCATTAACCTGCGATTACTTTTCTAAAGTGGCGCTGTGAGAATTTAGATTTGATGTGCATCATGACAGTCTGGTCTACCGAGTTGTTTTTGTCTCTGAGGACCACAATGGAAGCAATGGATGTGTTTTTTTTATCCTCTTACATACAATTAGATTATCTGTCTTTTTTTTCTTGAGGTTTAAGTCGTATTTCTGTTATTCTCGGATCAAACTTAATTGAATATAGGTTAGTCCAATCCAATCCATCCCAATCCTCTCCAGCCCCATCTAATCTAAAACAATCCAATCCAATCCAGTTCAGGCGTTTTCCGTCAAAACAGAGCAAAGCCTTGATGTGACATTTTCACACATGCACATGCTCATTTTGCCACAGAGAAACTATGTTTACAGATGATTTTCATGTCAGCGTGATGAGAGGACCTGGAGTCAGCGAGGAGACAGGAAGATGTCAAATATAATAACATGCAACGGCTTCATGAAGTCAGTTTTTCAACTGAGCATTGAGTTCAGTCTTGACAGTGGATTATCATAGCTTAGGGTCCAGTTACCAGCTTTTGATGACTGAAATTGAAAAGTCTTTGCCTGAGGCTTTTACAAAGATTGGCAACAGTGGATGATAATAAAAGGAAATGCATGTCACTATCAGGAAAGACACTTTGATTAAACTGATTCAAATAAATGTAATTCAATTTCAGTGCATTTACATTTATTAGAACAGAAGTAAATACACCTCTATGTAACATATAACTTCAGGCAAATGATTCAAATTTGTATCACTTCTCCAGATTACAGTAAATACACCACAACAGTTCAAAACCCAGACAGCACTGAAACAAAAATGATTTCCTATTAACCTACTTGCATTGACCATGGTTATGGAATGAGCTGTGAAAAACTTTGTTAGTTTAGAATCTGTCGACTGTGTCTGTCTGCATGTCTGCATCATGGCTTCATAGGGAATAGATTCACCAGAGGAAGTGAAAAATCTGACTGGGAGGCTTCACAACGATTGAAAAGTGAAGGAAGATCTGTGACCAACTAAAAATCAGCTACAGGATGAGCTACCGTACCACTATTCAGAGCTGCAGTGACTGTCCTCCCAACATGACGCCACAGACAGTGAGCTACTGGCACAGTCTAGCTCTGAAAACAGATGGGCAGGTGCTTCACAGTTGGCACGGGGTTTATGAATGGAAATCAGATTGTTTTTGAAAGCTCAGACAGTTGAAGGACATTGCATGATATCAATCTCTATGGACAAGGAAAAAACACTTGCATGCTTTTTTGGCAAAAATATGAAACATTGCTAAATCACATGGCAAGATGAAAATGCACATTCTTCAAATCACACTGAGGTAAACTTGCTTGGGCATTCGGCGGCGTTCCAGTGTGTTTGCTGTGAACCAGGCCAGGACTACCACAGTGAATGTATAGACCTGACAGTGAAGCACAGAGATGGGATTGTTTTATATGAGGCATGAATTCAAAGGGTGTTGGAAAGGTTTTATTTACAGATGCACCATCAATATGTGGATATACTAAAACACTGACTGACAGGATGACGTCCAGTTGGCAGAAGCTTGGCAGAAGAGGAATATTGATAACTGTCTAAAGCACACTTTCAAAATCACACAAGAGTTTCTTTAAAAGAAATAGGTGAAAGCTATGACCTATAAGTCAGTCACCTTTCTTGAATTACCACTAGGGTATTTTCCTTTTTTTACCAAGTTTTTCCATTTTTCAATGATAGGGGGAGAGACAGTGTGAAAGGGGGTATAGAGAGGAGGAGAGACACGCAGCGAAGGGTCGTGAGCCAGACTCGAACTCATGACCACTGCTGACGACCTGTGCTCATATGGTAACGCTCTAACTCAGTGAGCTATATGACGACCCACCACTGGGCTATTTTAAAGAGAAAGGCAGAACAACACAACCCCTTCAGCAAAGAGCAGCTGGAAAAAAATATCTGAAGAATGATAGAACGTTTTTCTAGTTTTTTGGTATCCTCCCTAAAATAAAGGTGGACATACTTCGGACTGAAAAAAATTAAGATTTGGAGCTTTTGTTGCAATCATGTCCGACTGTGCTGCCTGTATATCGTATATGCTAAATGTCTGTGAATGTTCTCTTTCGTCATTCTGGGCAATTCAATCGAAGGCAGCTGGACTCTGCAGAATGTCCGTGAAGACGTTTGGCCTCTCATCCGAGTGGCTTCATCAGTTCATGCGTGTCCAGACTAGACTGGGCTGGTCTGACTCGCTGGTGGGAAACCCAGGTATTTCACCTCTGTGGAGGACACGCATGAACTGATGAAGCCACTCGGATGAGAGGCATAACGTCTTCACAGACATTCTACTGAGTCCAGTTGCCTTCGATTGAATTGCCCAGAATAAAATATACATACTAAATCTAATCTGTTAGTTTTCCATAAGAGCAAATCCCCTACTGGCAGTAATACACTTGGATTTATTTTAATTTATTTCAATAATAGTGCACAGGGGTGTTCTCACTTCTGTCATGTGTCATATATTGCTGAAACTTTGTACTTGCAGTTCTAATATTTTTAGACTTGTACATTTAAGATTGTCTCTGTAAGCAGTTATTTCTGTTTTGCACGACTGTCCATACATTATCAGTATTCAGTGCCAGCAGTCATATCATTTCCTTCAGAAAAAGCACCTGTACAGCAGTGCAAAAAAAATTGCATTACAAGTAAAAGTCCTGCGTTAAAAAGCACAGTAGTGTTAACAACAAAATGTAGTCATGTCATGAAATATTGTAGTATTTATTTTATATTTTTTGACTGTGGATCATCAGCAGCATGTTACTGTTCTAGGTGCTGCTGGTTGAGTTAGTTTCAACTACTTTATATACAGTCTCAGACACAGGAACACAAAAAATATGAGGGCTTGCCACATGATTAAAGGGAGAGGAGAGACAAAAAATAAAGTCATGATCCACAAATCTGTTTTTAGGTTTTGGACTTTTTCGATTTTTGGTGAGATATTGGATGATTTGAATATTTATTGACATGAAAACATTTGAGAAGTTAAGAGGATAAAATCAGTATTTGGTGAAGTTAATCCATCTGAAACGTGAGTCCAGCTACACACTGGTTTTTGTAAGATGCCAGAAGTTTAAAATGTTGGAAACTGCTGCTTTATTCTTTCATGATGTGTTGTATGAAAGCAACTGAAGCTATGACATAAATGTAGTGGAGTTAAAAGTACAATACAGCCCTCTGATCTGCAGTGGAGTGGAAGTAGGGCTCTAGGGACGTTGCCAAGTGCTTCTAAACCCGAAATAACTGACTGACTGTCTGGCTTACTGTAAAGGGTTCAGGACACTGATTGGTCGGAACATATGTCAGAAATTACACAGAAGGACACTTGTGTCTGAGAGCTGGTTAAATTAATTCACAAACTTTAGTGTACAAGGTTACAAAATCAGAATCACACGTACAGAACTATTTCAAAGTGCAACGTTTTGAATGATATAATATTCCATACATCAGAGCAACTAGGCCAGACGATGATAAACCAACCCAAGCTTCTTATTACGATAAGGCAAAGCAGCACAAGACAGAGGAAAATGGGAAAGTCTGAACAGCGACACATTGGAGGGGGGAAGTGTTGCCAGCCTGAGTAACAGTGAAGTGGTAAAAGATTGTAGCATTAGTCATCAAATGACAATTATTTACATCAGACTGAGATATTAGAGGAAAACATGAGTGTGGGCTGTACGCTAGACGAAGCGAAGCCGTGCTGAAACAAGACGCTTTCCAAGAGCAAGTCAGCCTCTCGCTTGTCTGATTGATGAGCATTCTGGGAAACATCATTCTGAACTCCCGGTGATCTCCAGAGGATTTATTAGTATCCTATTATGTTCATCTTATAGTAGCAGCTTCCCTTGTACACTCTTGGCAGGCGACTGAGTAATGATGGTTTGCTGTTGCTCTGCACTCCCAGGCTACATTTACAATGTGGGTTTTTGGGCTCAGTTCCAAATTACCGCTGCTCCTATCTGAGTTTTTGGATCACTGTTCACGTCTCTGCTTGGATGTAATAAATATCTGATGCTGGTGTGAGCTGACAGCAATGTCAGGAAGTGCTCAGAGGGTAAGAAGAGCCACCACGCTCTCACTGCTGCCAAATTTACACCCAACTTAGTGAAATCAAAATTATGAGTGCATGTCAGGCAGGAGATGGATGAATAACAGAGTCAAATGAGCTCCAGCTCTGAGGTGCACGCTACACACTGAGGACAAATTAGATCAAAACTGTGGAGCTTCAGTATTAAAGATGCTGCAGCTGCAAGTGTGTCAAAGTGTTTCACTGAGAAGATAAACTGCATGCAAGAGGTCAGTTTAATACTTCTATAGGTTTGAACTTCATCTAACTATGAGACTGGATCTTCACTGGAAAGTTATCAAGTCAGCAACATCATTTTGCAACGCTTGCAAAGTGAACTGTAGATTTTCATAATTCAAGTTGCAAAGACATCAACCAAAAATGTGAATCTGCACATATCTTGGAATGTAGTGGCAAAAATATGAGTAAAGTTTTTTTCAGTGCTTTTTTTTCCCAGCCCTCTGCAGTGGGACTGCCATAGAGCCAGTGCAGTCATCTTGTTGGGAAGCCATTTTGTGACACAGTTTTCACCTGCTTGTCTTGTGGCGGCTGTGGCTCAGGTGGTAGAGCAGGTTGTCCACTGATCGCAAGGTTGGCGGTTCGATCCCGAAGCCCCTCCACATGCTGAAGTGTCCTTGGGCAAGACACTGAACCCCAAGTTGCTCCCAATGGTAGATTAGTGCCTTGCATGGCAGCTCTGTCACCATTGGAGTGTGAATGGGTGAATGCGAAACACATTATAAAGCGCTTTGGATACCACTAAGATAGAGATAAGTGCAGACCATTTACCATTTGCCTGTAAATGTTACATTAACACAAACCTATCCTCAGTTTCCTCATGGGCTGACCTTCTCCAGTTATTTTGGACTCCTGGTAATAAGCAGCCTAGGTGTTCTTTAAATATACTTCTAAAATCACCAGCATAATCTCATATTGTCAGACGTATCTCCACAGCGCTATGTCAACGCTGCAGAATGGTCTGCCTGCACCTCAGTATCATTCTCCTAAAGGGGGGAAATGCTTTGGCCTAATGTTAATGCAAAAATAATGACAGGGGAATTGTTTTGGTGAAACACTTGGATCAAGAGAGGCAGGCAGTGTCATTAAAACAGATACAACTAAGAACCAATCTTCAGCAAAACCTGCCATTTTTAGCACATAGATTGCTGCTTGGAGGTTGTTGTTGCTGTTTTTCGTAACAAAAGGGATTTTTAAAAGGGTAACATGCAGATAGCTGAAGGGGAGGAGAAAGTTGTGTAAAATGTGCAGCAGAAATGGCAGGCCTGTACTCAGAGTCAACATGTGGTGAGTCAGACTGTCAACAGCAAGACAGTGATACATCCAGCTTCATTTTAAACAGTGGCCTGCTGGAATGGCTACGGAAAGAGAGGGGAATATGAACAGGCACGATAAGGTGCACAAAAACAACAGTAGAGTGAGACCCTCTGGTGAAAATCAAGTGTTTGACTATGTTAAGGTGTACGTATGGCATTCTCTTATATAGCGGGAGACATGATGAGCAAAATAAACATTTAACGCATGGATAAACATTTCTACCTTGAAACCACAGTTCAACAATTACTGTCTCAAAAACACAGATTCAGACTTCTAGGGTTTCATATGTCACAAACCCAAGGAACCAATCATGTCAGCTGGCAGGGTGGGGCTTTCTGTATCACTATTCTTTTTCAGAATTCATTTCAGACACATACGACTGAATTACTCCCACATTATAACTCGCCACTGTGTCGCATAGATGAGTATCACAGTGTTTGAATGGAGCTGTAGGTGAGCTGGTGTGCTCCAGCTGCAGTGAGCGCAGAGAGGTGATCTGCACAATCTGAATGAATCAGCAGTGCAGAGTTACAGCTAAGTCATTTGAAGGCAGCAAAATATTGTCATGGAAAAAAATTCTACATCCAACTCTGATGCACGGATGAGTTTAAGGAGGTTAAGTTAACAACCGAAGAGAGCCTTTAAAGTGTGTGTAAATTGATAATGAAATACATTTTTTGTGGACTCACAGTAATAAAACTTAATTTGACTAGTAATAGAGTGGAATTATTTCTACTAAAAATCTGTCATCCCTGCACTATTTAATAGCGCAAAGACGCAGCATAAACTGTAAGTTAACATAAACTTCAGCAAAATAAAGTTAATCTAGAAGCACTGAGTGAAGAAACTAATGTCCCCAAGGAAAGCAGTGGGTTGAAGGCTGGATTTGAAAGTAAGTTCAGATTTATAACTTCTATCTTAGCTGTAATGTTGACACTAGGGATGAACTTAGATGAATCAGCATGCCTGTTTCCAGCCGTCTGAGGTGGGAGCTCTGGCTCGGGTATTTTTATGTGTCCTGCCATCCTCACCTTTCTCTTTCTCTTGCTCCTGTCAGGCTGAGCTTGTGTGAAGTAAAAAAGACATTACATGTGATGTTGTTGCAGGAGTAGCTGTGTCATGTTCAGGACAGCACACATCACTTGGTCCATTTCAGGGTTTTTGTTCTTTATTTTACTTCTGGCTTCCCTACAGACTCTTGCATATTAAAAGTACTTAATGAAGAACTGAGACAGTAGGTGAAGCGCTTGATTTACCAGTTTGTTTTTGATCCAGCCCTTAACTCTGGACCTCTGGGTAGTGATCTAAAGAATGAGATCCTAATTAGCCCTGCTTCATATGGTGACTGCGTTCAGCCTTTTCTTTCCCAACAAAAGGACCCCGCTGAGGTGGTTTGGGAATCTGACCAGGATGCCTCCTGAGTGCCTTTGTATAAAAGGTTTTCTGGGCACGTCCAGCTAGGAGGAGACCCTGAAGAGCACCCAGAACTCACTGAGGGGCTCACATATCTCCTTTGGTCCTGGCAATGCCTTGAGATCCCTCCAGGAGGAACTGGAAAGCTCTGCGGGGGAGAGTGATGTCTGGAATGACCACTGCAACCAAAGAAAAAATAGAATAAAGGACTGTGTGTGTGTTCAGGTGTGAGGGTGTTTAGGTCATCAGTAATTTGTACCAGTGCAGCTCCTCACTTGGGCCTGAAAGCACCATTTACAGCTCAGCTGTGATATTTCGATGTTCAAAGCCACAGAAACAGAGCGGGATCATAATTCGACAATTTATTTAACCTGCTGAGCCACTAACCTCATGTACATTGATTATTTTGTATTGAACTAAAGGCGGCCGCTTAGACTAGCGCCCCACTCAATGTGCCACTAAACTGAATTAGTGTTGAACATCTGACAAACCGTTATATGTACAAAAGAGCCTTAGAATGGTGTCATTACTCCATTGCTAGTGCATTTGAACTATGTTACTGCTTCCCTTAGGAAAAAACTCACCACTAAAACAGCGGCTATAAATCTTTGAACTGAACCAAAAGAGCCAAATCAGCAGAATAAATTGTGATTTCCATCTCTTCTGTTTCCTCCATTCGTTCATCTGAACATTAAACTACATGTCACATGTTGAAGAAATGCTTCTTTTTACAGCGTCCTGATGTTCACATGCTTGTACAATAACATTTGAGTAATATTCTATCACAAAATCTGAATTGGGACATCCTCAGCTGTGGTGTGAATCAGGCTCTGCTTTTCGTGATTACCATGTCTCTGATTCGTCGTGTCTTGGAAAAAAAAGAAAAAGGGAAATTTAAGCGACTGTGCGAGCTTCAGAACAGAGCTTTGTGCGCCCTGACACCTCTCCCTCCTCTCCCTCCTCGCTCTCTGTAGAGGTGTGGGATGATTATACAGTGAGCTGCATCGTTTCAGAGTCACAAAGATTCTGGGCGTCTTTATGCCACTCTGCCACTGAGCTCGCACTGATGTTTCTATTACACTTGTCGCCATGGAGACCAACATCTTCTCCCCCATATTCCATTGCATCTCTAAATCTCTCTGTTTCCCATATATGCACCTCCCAAACTAGCTGCAATGAGACTGCGCCCTTTTTACTGCCGTCTGCTCACCGTGGATTTCCCCTGTTCCTGCAGAACTGAGAGGAGGTGATGGGCTTTGAGAATACTTAATGACTTCTGCATTTCCCTCTCAGGCAGTTTCATTTCAGATGGGAAATCTCAATAACCCCTGCAGGAGGATAGCACATATTTTGCATTGATGCGACGCATGTTGTCATACGTCCAGTGTGACAAATAGCACGTGTCTCACCTGGGGCCATTGTTGACTTCTCACAGGAGAGCTGTTTGTTATTGAAAATGTGGTTCGGACTAGCTTGACACTTCCCAGTACCCTCCTGGTGCTTTCTGGCTGATAGAAATTTATTATTGGCAAGTCCTGGGTGATATCATATCCCTTCACCCTATTGCCCCACAGCAAGTGAAATGCAATAACAGGAGAATTGATTATATGTGGACCACAGAGCAGCACTCAGAAAATGTGTTTACTGTAGTCTCCCTCCCGTCTAAATGCCAAGAATCAGCTCTCAGCAGACGCTCTTCTGCCCGATGAATGATTAATGAGTCAGAGTGCTTCCATAACTGGCCGCACAAACAAATTTCCACCCAGGTAGATCAGCAGCGCGTCAGTCCTGAGGCAGCGAAAAGCGAAATGCGGGGCATCATTTCACAGAGTTAGGCCTGGTGGTTGCTGGTTGATATCCTCAGTCCAAGTAGGACATCGTGAAAGAACAGTTTATTAGGTACAAAAAGCTAAAACTAATGCAGTCTAACACAATAGTCCTGTACTAAATCCTCAACTCATCATGAAGGCTCCAATGTACTGACCACTGACTGGATGTAAAACTGGACAAACCACTGTTGTGTTACCCCAAAGTTTCCTGAAGAGCCTGCCATCACCATCTTGGCAGTGTCTGACTCCTCCTAACTTGTGGCACTGGAACTGACACAAACTGACCACAGCTGTAATTACACAAAATTTTAAGCCCTAATGCAATTTAAAGAGGTGAGTTATTTAATTATATACTTGCCCCTGTACAGGTGTCATTAACAGGACATTGAGCAATAAACACCAAAACTGTCTTTTGTTCCAGGCTATAAACAGGATTATTTCTGCTATAAAGTTGGACATTTTTAATATGGGGGTCTATGGGGATTGACTCACTTTTTGAGTCAGCCTCAAGTGGTCATTCAACCTAACTGCAGTTTTAGTAGCACAGCAAGAACACCCCACATGACCTGCTGTTTTTCAGCTGTGTAGCCGTCTCAATTTGTCTCTTGTCAAAGTTGCTCAGATTCCTACGTTTGACCATTTTTCCTGCTTCCACCACATCAACTTCAACAACTGACTATTCATTTGCTGCTTAATTTATCCCTCTTCAGGTGGCACTGTAATGAAATATTCAGTGTTGTTCACATCACCTGTCGGTGGTTTTAATGCTGTTGCTGATGGGTGCATATTTGATGCTATAATATACTCTACCACTAAAACATGATCAAAGCAGACAAATAGGACAGGACTTTAAAAGACTATCAGCCTCCCGCCGCTGGCGTCAATCCCTGCTCACATACTTGTGCGTCTGTAACATATAAACAACCTTTTACTGTCTGTCAGAGCACGCCAGTAAAACTACAGGAAAATCAGTTAAAACTTTTATGTGAAACAGCAGCATGAACTTTAAGAAAATGGAAAGATACCAAATCTCTCACTCTCATATCACAGTTAAGCCGTTTGGAGGCTCTGAAATCTTTGATGTACCTTTGAGAAAGGCACCTGACCCTCTGTCCTTGTCAGCTCCTGTCTGGAGCCGGCGTTGCTGAACGCAGCACGCCGGGCAACTTTCCCTCAATAAATAAACACAAAGAAGAAAATATCATCAAAGTCATCAACGGCTATTAACGTTTCCAAGGCGACCATGGCTCTCCAAATGACCCCCTCAGCAACACAATACCACCCACCCGCTGTCCACCGCTTCCCACCCTAATCAGTCACTCTCCAGCGTTCAGCTCAGCTTCAACGTCACACAAACCTGGAATGAGGCAGCTGGCTCAGTTAGTAATCATGTCCCACCAGTGAACCCGAACGCTCCATAATAATCAGGCAAGCTGTTTGAAACCGGCTTTGAACAGAAAGAATGACACATATACAGTCGAGTTCAGAGACAATCAAGCCACCGTCATCATTATTTAGAAAAGAACATTAAGCTCGTTGCACACTTAAATAATTAAAAAGCAAACTATTTTTAAGCTTCTTTTATATGATAGTAGACATATTTCTGCCAGGCCAGATTTCATTTTCCCCCACTGCTCTGCTCAAAGTTCTCTCTCTGCATCGCCGACATGCAGCATATTGTCTGAAGTGTTGTTCCCACAGACAAACGATCAAAGACAAATAATATTACAAGGTTTGTCTGAAGTGCGCAACACTTTTGCAATCAAAATTATATTCTTCCGGAGAGTTTTTGAAACTCTTCTCCTCCTGTCATAACTCCACTTCAATCCATGTCTTTGTACAACTTAACAAGCAGATGTTGCTGCAGTTTGTTAGCAAAAAACAAAACAAGTCAGATGATTTCTTTGAAAAATATTGCGGCATGGAAGAATAATGTGTGACATGTACAGTAGTCTTTGGCAGTGTAAATAAAAAACCACTGCTTCTGTACCTTCAGATCTCTGGTGTGCAGAAAAAGTATGAATATTTCACCTTTATGATATTTGATCAATACTGCACGTATCAGATACACTGAAAAGGGACTGAATGAAATCACCAGCCAAATTACTGCTGTTGTTGTGTTGTGGGTTGTATCCTTCACTCCTTAAGGCACTTTGTGTAATTTCAGGATGTCCTAGATTAATGTGGATGAACTTGAGAGAAACAGGTTGAAAATGATCCAAAGCAGTAGCTCTGTTATTCGATGTGTGACATGGAGACAAAAGACAACCATCTGAAAACTCTGATAGTGTCAGAGGTTTAGGACCAAAGAGCAGCACAAAGGGAATGGCTCTCTGTTTGCATTTAATTTTCTGATATTTACATTAAAGGGCTGCTGGTCACCTGATTTATTGCACAGTTGGATCTGCCTAAAGTACACATCATACCTTCTGACAGCTGAGGTTTCATCAGGCCACACAGTGTGACATCCAGTTAACCTGTAAGGTTATTACAGTCTCACATGGTGCTATGTGGGCACTTTTAACCTGTAGGCTTGAATCAGTCACAAAAGTAAAGACTTTAGACTGATAGAATTAACTCTGACGGCCTTGCAACACCGCAGACCCTACTATCTACCCTTGCTGTGGGTGATCTTATATCCTGGATGATCTTAATTTGCCTGGTGATCTGCTTTTCAGAAGAATAGTACAGATCACATCATTAGACAAATAAATAATGCCGCTGTTCAAACTTTCGGCCTGCACAGTGGCTCGGTGGTTAGCAGCGTCGCCTCACAGCTAGAAGATCCCTGGTCCGTATCCCGGTTAGGACGCCTGGGATCTTTGTGTCTGGAGTTTGCATGTTCTCCCTGTGCATTCGTGGGTTTTCAACGGGTACTCCGGCTTCCTCCCACAGTCCAAAAACATGCTGAGGTTTTGGTTATTCTAAATTGTCCATAGGTGTGAGTGTGAGTGTGCTTGTCTGTCTCTATGTGTTGCCCTGTGATAGGCTGGCGACCTGTTCAGGGTGTCCCCTGCCTTCGCCCGAGTCGGCTGGGATAGGCTCCAGCCCCCCCACAACCCTACAGAGGATTAAGCGGTGTATAGATAATGGATGGATGGATGTTCAAACTTTCCTGCTCCACCTGAACTAAGCAATGTTATGACTGGTTGTGACACAGTAAAATGATGGTAACTGGACAACGTGTAAATATTGGAGGTGAATCTTCCATAAAAAACAGCAGTGAGCTGAAAGAAGCTTTGATGTGAGTTCTTCTTGTCAGAGATAGTTATTGTTTACTCTAGTTATGTCCTCTAGTAATTATGTGAGTTTTTGCTGTAGTATTTAAGCTACTTTTCTGGATAATAGTGTTCAGTTTAAATTGTTTTCACTCCGTACATTGATGCTGGCATTCTTGCGAAGGCTTAAGTTACAACATGTGGGGTTAGTCGGTGGTCTCACAGCTAGTCCTGCTGTCAGAGCTGTCATGTTTATTCATAAATGCTTCCACTCTAAGAGGAAATTCTCATGTTCTCTTTCAGGCTTGTTTAAAAACTATCACCACAGTGTATCTGTGTAGCAAACAGCTTTCTGGAATCATGTAAATGTCGACTTGAGTAAAAACGCTGAACATTATTTAGTGTTCTGTAGTGGTCAGTACTAATTTTCCAGCTCGTCTTATAGTGTGGAAAGTGTCAAAGCTGTGGAGATACAGAATGAATCACCACTTCAGAACAAAAACAGGAGGCAGAGATGTTTGAGTTGGGACTTTAGCTTTTAGTTAAAGTGACAGGCTTTGTATTCAGGCAACCATGTGCCCAACTAATCATGTGACCATGTGAGTTCAACTAAACTTGTAGGAAAAACTGTGATTCAGATTCTGGACTTTGATTCTTCCCCCAAAAGATCAGATTCAAGGACCTCAAAGATTCTGGACTTGTAATCTGACTTGCTCGGATAGACTTGAAAAAAGTGAAGGAACAACGCTGTTGGCCAGATTCTTACTTGTGCACCAGATGATTTTGCCAGAAAAGCTCTAGGTCATACTTTTGTAAAGCTGAGTGAGCTGTAGTTTGAATCAATGCCGAGTTACACTGATGGAGGCTCCACACTGAAACACACTGCACTTTATTACTGTAAGCACTTATAAACCTGGAGACACAATCTAAAAGCTGTAAATACATCCCCTCCCCACCGGATCACACTTGAACGAGGCTCTTTGTCACAGTTTGGGGAGCAGCTGGGAGGCTAACAGAGGACATGCTGGTTGGAAAACTGTAGCTGGAAATGATGCTTTAAAAGTACATGTGGTAAGGACTCGCTGCAGACGGCCACCAACATGGAGCCATTCCCCTCTTACTTATACAAATCAGGTCCCTGCAGCTGAAAGTTTGTGTTTGTCAAGACATGTTTTGATCATTGTTTTTCACTGATACCAAGCCTCAGAAGTGAAACTTGCATCACCGCCTCCCTGCTGTGATTCCTTGTCTTCCCTCCACTACAAAAGAAATCACTGCTGTCAAAGAAAGCACTCGACTTCAATTACCATTTTCTTCCCTCTCTCTACTGAACCACTCTTTTCTGCACTGTTAATTAGAAAGAAAACACTCCTTTCACCACTTCTTAAAGGACCAGGCTCCTCCATGTGCAACGTTTAATGATGAATTAACTGCAGTTTTTGTTTTTACTCCATGCAGGTTCAGATTTTTTGACATATGTTTATTTTCTGACTTCTCTTCTTTTCCATAGAAGAAGATCAGTCAGATGACACAACGCAGCCAATGGCTATGTAATCTAACTGAATTTGTTATTGTGACCTTATTGTTGGTGATGATGTGAGGATTAAACTCTGAGGATTAGGTTCATGTGTTTATTTTCACAATACCTGGGTGCCTTTTATAGGCCGAGTTTCTGGCATCAAAAATGATTTGAGTCACATAATTGTATTTTCACAACCTTATAATTTTGTTAATTTTCATAGTGTCGCTTTTCAAAAGAACATAAAAACATAATTACACAACAGATTTGATACGCTAGGAATTAGAAAATATTCGGAACTCAACAAAAGCTGTTGTTGTAGTACATTTTATGAGCTTCAGGCCAACTGGGTCTTCAAGTGAAACCTCAGAAACAGAGACCTCTGCAGGAGTTTGGGGAGTTTATACAGATCGCAGCAGATAGCTGAGAGTGAACAACAGGTGTAAGTGGTTTGAACTGAGACTTTTACATTTACAGAAATGGTGCTTTTCTTGCAGTGGTTCCTTCAGTGAGACCTTGTTTGTTTCTTCTTCTTCTGTACTTCACTTTTGTTAAAAGACCTTCCTTGCTCTTGATTCCTTTTGAAAAATGCTGTAGGTTTCTTTTCTTTTGCACTTTTGAATCTCCCTGGTTATGTCTGTGCAGAATCAATGAAAACTGCTTAAAGAGAGCGAGTCTGGAGTGTATATGACTCATAGCAAATTGGCTTTAAAAATGCAAAACAACTGGCTTGATCCTGATTAAGAACCATCTTTCACAGCAGAGGTGATATGATGCATCAAATCCGATCCCCCGTCTGCTCAGAGAGCTGCATTATCTCAGCGCGCTGACAGCTAAACATGCAACATGGGTTCATGAGTACTTGGAGCAGATCTTGCAGCCGCACATGTTCCCATGCATTTTTAATCACGTCTGCCCCTGTTGTCCAACAGCAGGAAGAGGGTAACTGCTGGAGCCTGGAGTCTGAGAAACTCGCTGGCCCCCTCCACCTTGATGAATAAGTAAACACATCGAACCATGCAGAGATGCAGTCGGTAAAATTCCCAGCTGGAAACAGGCAGATTTGCTCTCTTCTGGAAGAAACGCTGTTTACTTGCTGATGAGTCCACAGCTCGCTCTCTCTGAACTCTATTAACATTTTCCTTTGAGTCTCAATTCATGCATCAACTTTAATTCCGGCCAGGAGATTGCATTTCAGGGCCTCAATCACACTTGTAGCAACTCGTATTAAAGCGCGTGCAAAAAAGAAATCCTGCCGAGGCCTTGATTTGTGGCTGGTAATATAGTGGTTTTAAGGTTTTACTTAAGTGCTTTTTTTCCTTTAGCTGAAATATTTTTTTTTTTGTTTTCAACCTGTTGCTTTATTGAACGACTTGTCTTCCAATATTTCTGAATCTAAGTTTATTCTGGGCTCTTGGTTTGAAGTGGGCTGGGCAGTGTTGGGAAAAGAGGGTATTTTCACGCAATTTCACACACTGAAAGTATCAGAATCTGATTATAGGTGTTGTCGGCCGTGTTGCTGATGTTGCCATGGAAACAAGGAGAATGACAGAGAGAGGGATTAGCTCTGAGTTTGCATTTTATACTAATTGAGACAGAACTACGGATGTTTTTTTTTTATAAACACAACACCAAATGAATTCTTATGTTGCTTTCTGTCTGCTGGATGTGTACATAGATACAAGTTAGTGTTGATGTGCTGTTTACAACTTATTGTACGCCCCCCAACTGCCCAAAAAATCTACTTACTGAAGACATAAAACCATGTCTGCAAGTGCTTTAATGGCTTATTTAATGGTTGGAGTATTTTACATCAAAAGTTTTTGTCCTAAACTACCTGTAGCAAGTGATAAATCAGTCTTCTCATACAATTTTCAGTCAACAGCAGCTTCTATAGGAGCAGTTCAGTTCATGTTTGTCTAACTAAAAACAAATTACTTTCTTAAGTTGACTAACAGCCTGTACATCCATATCTGTTTCCTCACTTCGATTCAAAAGCACCAGCACGTCCCTCTCAGTAACTCCTCATCAAAAGCTTTCCTGCTGCTGTTTACCTGCCACACCCACCCACACACACACACACACACACTCCAACACACACACACAGCCGCTCAGCAGTGGCCATGTGGGTTCATACACTGCCTGGATGTCAACAGGCAAATGAACAATGGTGTTTACCAAGTGGCTTTGTTGTTCAACACACAAGCTTATTAAAATGGCATCTCATTACAGGCGCTGAGTGGCCATTTTATGAGAGATTAATTGCATTTTTTTTTGAAAGCACTTTCTCTTCATTATTATTCGGCGTCGCATATGGATTTGCTGCGACCGTAACAGCCCTACATATTCGTTTTACAGGAAGCTTAGGAACGGTAATGAGCCAGAGGTGGAGCCGTGTTGGTGTGCAGGCTGACGCTGAATTTCAAACACAAGCTTTTCTGTATGTAAAAACATGCTTGATCTGTTTCCTGCTAAATGAATTAAATGTCCAGCAGTTTATCTTCTACTGTCGATTGGAGCTGCTGGCCTTCTGGTGTCCTTTGATCAAGCCATGTGAGGAAGTTTGTTCTTTCCCTTGAAAACAGTCTCACTACAAGCTCTGTTTAACAGTAGTTCTGGAGTTTTCAGTCAAACACACGATCCGTATCGGAAGTTGTTGATACATTTTTGAAGTTCAAATTTTTCCTCACACATTAAAGATTTCTCGACCATACTGGCTCAGAAACTAAGGTTCAGAGTTGATCTTGGCAGCAGCAGCTGAAAAAAAGTCTCAGCTTTAGGTCCATTCAGTGGCTACAGTGGAGCTTTTAATCAAACAAGACTTGCATCTCTTCAGCATCAATTAAGTCAGAAAAAAGCCCCACAACAACATTTGTTTACATTAAAGTGACAGAGACCTCATGCGGTCGCTGGAGATTTGTCGAGTGTCTATTCTGTGTAGCAACCGAGTTTGGAGAGGGAAGAGGTTGGGGTGGATGGAAGAGTCAACAAAGCCTCATCGGACTTTAAGACCACAGACAGTGGTTCACTTCCAACAACCGACATTACTTCTAACCACGATGATGATCTTTACGTTACCATAACCATGTAATTATTAGTGTAACCATGACATCAACGAAGCCATTTGAACTCAAACCTCTCTGTATCTAACCATGTCATTTTTGCACCAAAATCCAACCAAACCATAACTGAAGACCTGAAAACATATTAAGTCACATTATGTTTCCAGGTTGTCCCTCTGTCCAGTTCTTGACCACATATATATTATGAGTTTGAACACACACAGATGTAACTGCAACTTCACTGGTTGGTGGAGGGACAGATCTGTGAGAAGGTAATTCTGCTATACAGAGGTGCTGTGCTGCCTATTGTTTAATTTGGAGGATGTTTTTGGACAGTATGTGTCTGATGTTTTAATTTATTAACAGTGTTAAAGGAGGCTGGACTCAAAACAGGCAAAGTGCTAGAATCTGACCTCATGCTCATTTTACATGAAACTCTATGCTGCATTAAAGACATTCCTAATATTGATTTTGGATTGTTGGATTACTGGATTGTGATACTTCCTCATATTTGACTTACACAGATAAAGAACTATAACAAAAACTATAGTGAACAGTGTGAGAAGATCTCAGCGAAATTACTGCAAAACAAAGCAGCCACAAAAAGAACAGACTATTTTTTTTAAAAAGTTAAGTGTTTTCCACTGTTGCCCAGCTTCACTTTCAAGTCCACATCTGCTCTGTACAGAGGCAGTCTTAGTGCGGCAGTAACTGAATTTCTTCTTCACTGTTTCGCAGCTGAAAACATGTAGATCACATATATCTGCTGGCTGCGGCTTCGTCTCAATTTCACAGCAGGGAGGACGATGACAGCATTATTATCATTTCAGTTTGTGTCTTTTGTTTTACTGTCACAGGCTTTTATGACAGAACAAGAGTATTCACAATCATCTAAGTGTATGGAGAAACTGAATGAAAGCCTGGTAAAGAACAGAGATGACGCTTGTCATAGACATTATCCTTTGAAAGAGACAGAAGCCCTGACAAAACATGCGTCAAATGTTTTGCAACCTCAATATTATACTTAAACTGATTGTTATTTCACAGTAATGAAGCCATGATGTCATTACACTTGAGCTTTATTTACAGAATAAAACTGTCCAGAGAGGAGCCAGACATTGAAACACCAAAATTATCCCCATTATTTACTGCTATTAAAAATTTAAGCTTCAGATTCTACACTGTTCTGTAATAAAGTCTCTGTTGATGAGTGAAAGCTTCACAAAACCAACATTTATGTTCACACTGTTGTTTCATGGCTGGTAATTTGGAGCTGACAGACACTGGGTTATTTAGGCTGACACAGAGGGTGGTATTTAAGAATCTGGTAGTGGTACATTTGCTATAAATATTTAACTAAATGAAGCATTTTAAATTCCTTAAATTAGGTTATGAAACAGTTGCTTCCACATATGTGCTGAGCAGGACATTTTCCAGCTGCTCTTCGGTGGACAAACTATGTGACAGCAAGAAATTACCTTAAAGGGGAACTGCACAGATTTTACACTTCAAAGTCTGTTTACAGGTTTTGCAGAAGGAGAGAAGACTGCAAGTTTGGAAATGGAAAAAAAAAAAATCAGTGGGTTGGGAGTTGCATAATCGGAAAGAGTCGAGCTTATCAGACTTCTATAGGCCGCACCTAATCTCTGCTTCAGGCCAGCACCAAGTAGAATGTGCGGAATAGAAAAGACGATATCTCTGGTTCTGCTGCTTAGATTTTTGTAGATTTTGCAGGCTGTCCATCAGGAGTCTGACGGGAGTGTGGTGCTTAACCCTCCGAATGCCAAAACCACTGGGTTTGAAAGGCTTGTTATCTTTAGAGAATCACCCAGAATACATCACGTGGCAGAGCAAGAGACTGTAAAAACATTAGATTTTAGCCAGGATGTATGACCTCTGTGTCACGTTTTGTTGTTGTTAATATAAAAATAATACACAGAAATATTTATTACGGTTCATAATAAATGAGCAACACATCAAACAGAAGAAGACTGAACAAAATCCAAGCAAACAGAATCAGATTTAAGTGCACTAAGAAAAAACAGTGAACTGTGGCAACAATTGAAGAATATATATATATATTAAGGGGGCACCATGTGTCAATAATTAGGGTAGAACATTGACTTTAAAAAAGAAAAACATCAACAATATGAAGCAATATTTACCTC
The DNA here is from genome assembly GCA_024666655.1 of Dascyllus trimaculatus. Taxonomy (NCBI): domain Eukaryota; kingdom Metazoa; phylum Chordata; class Actinopteri; family Pomacentridae; genus Dascyllus; species Dascyllus trimaculatus. The sequence continues at coordinate 28,359,075 of CM045448.1, forward strand.
CTGCTCAGTTCATTCATTTGTATACATCAGAATAATAGACTAAGCCTCATAAAACTTTTCTTGGTAATCAGTCTTCATTTTAACACCTACGACTGGCAACACTTCTTAATCTATATGTTATCGTTTACTGTACTGCACTAAAACACCAAGCCAAATTCCTTGCATATGAAAGCCTACTTATATAAATCATTTCGGATTCTGATTTTTGCGATTACAGATTCAAATAAGGGAATATCAGGTTTAACCAGACTCTAGTTTTGTTCACCTCTTTCAGTGGCAGAGAACAATCTGTGATGCAGCAATAAAGCCAGCCAGTCCAGGCTTTTGTCTGGATATACCTGGAGCACAACTCAGCACCTACACACCTGCTCTCTTTTAAATTACCAGTTCCCAAAAAAGGACAAACAAAAGAACACTGCCATGTTAAACTGAGAAAAGTCCCTGTTTTATTTTTACACCCTCAATTCTAATTGCAATCCATAATTACCATTTTTTGAAGTGTAAGCAGTGCATAATAATATCTATGGAGAATTTTGTAACATATAAATTTGCCCACTGTGTCTCTAACAGCTTCTGCCTCCATATTTTTAGATTTATCTGTTTCTCAGATCTCTTTCCTGTATTTTCCTTCAAGATTCTCTATGCAACATGCTAAATCCTCGGATGTCACTAGAGCACCAACATCGCAGGCCAAAACAAACCTCCTTAGCTTCTTTCGCTCCTTCTTTTTACAACCAGAAAAGCTGCATACATGACACCCCCCAAAAATAACGCAGCCACAACCATCGCCCAAGCTTGCATTGTTAAATACCTTAAGTCTGGTCACTCTCAGTCGTTTATAAGTGCAGTGACAGTCAACAGTTTCAAAGGGAGGGACTCACGTGCACGGATGATCACACACTGCCAGGCCAGCTGCCAAAATGTAGAACATAGAAACAAAACCTTCTCTGCTGAGGATGCCAGTAAGCCACTACATCTCCACATATCAGATGGTTGTTCTTTGCAGAATTATTTATATATTTGCTGTATTTTTTTAAAATGCTGTATGTTGTACCTTTAAATTTTCACAGTTACCGCACAGAGTGCCAACATTTTATAAAAGAGTGATTGTGGTGCTCCGAGGCAAGTTAGATAGGATAATACTCTAGTTTGTTCTCCTTTTCACTTGAAATAATCCTCAGACTCTTTATGCAGCTCCTTACCTCCACAACTCCCTCTCGTCTGCTAAGCCAAAATCACCTTTCAGCATTTTCAAACAGATCACTGAAAAATGTATAGCCTTTTGAATAAACTCCAACCAGTTACAAAATACTAGCGCTACATTGCACCTTCTCAGATTAACATTGTTTAAATAATCAGATCTGTGTCATCACTTATCACAGTTGCTGCAAAGTGCAGCTGTGCGGTATTCATGAGTAAAGCAGGCTTTAGCCCTAAGCAGACATAATTCTCAACTTCTAAAGCTTGGCGTTTCTGTGCAGCAGGCCTGCAGTACATGTAAATTGCATCTGGAGTGTATTTACCTTTCAGGTCAAAGACGAACATGAAAGGCTTCTGCGGTCCCACTGGTGGCGACTGTAATGAGGATGGGCTCTCCTCAGCAGTCAGTGCTTTGACCCACATTAGCTCTCTGCCCAAGGCCCGCCGAGGCAGGATGGAGATGGAGAATAATAGCAGGATATAGTGTCTGAGACGCGCGTTGTATATTAAATTATATTCACAGAGTTCCACAAGACTATGTGAAGTTCATAAACTAGAGGGGATTTTAAAAAAAGCCATTAACAGCCTTTGGCACAGATTCCACGTCTCAGCGCTATGATGATCTGCTCTACAACAGAAGTGAAACAGGCTCACTGCAGAGGCCTTGTCGTTATTATTATTATTACTCAGGCTGCAGTGGACTCTGAACTCTCAAAAAATTGAAGGAACATCACTCTGCTTTTATTTATTCAAGGTGACACGCACAGAAGACCTTCTATTTCAGGCTGTATACATAGGATGAAAAAGATAAAACAGCAATAAACACTGAGACACATGAATGAAGTGTTAAGCATTTTGAGTCACCGAGGTCACGAAAATAAAAAAAACATGGTCGGCAAGAAGAGGAGCAGATGAAAGCAACACACCTTGTTGTATATTCTGAGTGTTAATGCTGTTCCTACTATTTGAAGCACATCAGTGAGCACGACTGCACTGGGTTTCTTTATTTCTGTGAATATTGGCAAGGTTGTTTATTTCAGTCAATACACACACACACATACACACTAAATGTGCACTAATCTGCAGCTGAAAATAGCCCAAACAAATGCTCCATTTCCACCTGTTAGGAAATGAGTGGTGACATTTTTGTCTTCAGTGGAAACACTTCTTCTTACAGCAGGTCTAGCCTCATCCTTTCAGTGATGAATGCTTGCGAAAACAAAAATTAAATTCCTCATGTGTGATAAAGATTCTTATTATATTCCTTTTGTCTATCTAATTGTAGAAAAGTAGAATGTATTGATTTAAATACGCTTTTGTTCATGCTGTTTATTTTCATTTTGCCTCATGTACAGTTTTAAACACTCACAGCCTGTCATCTAGATTGGATCCTAAATGCGTCTCACATTTGATATAATGTTGCTTTCCATAAAAGTGCCCTGAGAAAACCTTACACATTTGCATTCAGACACGCAGCAGATGCCGTAATTATGCTTAATTATGCTCTCTGGGCTGCACTTAGGTGAACATGCAAGGGAATCGCTCTGCTATGTTGGTATGGTTCTTTCTTTCTTACTTGTATTCAGTACGTTATGGTTTTTACTGTGTCTGTTTTGCACCTTCCTCCCAAAAACACAGGATCAACCCATCATCTTGACTGACACACAGGTTCGAAAATACGCAGCCGAGATTTTAGAGGTTTATTTGTGTTTGTCTGCTCCTCTGTGACCTACCGAGACCCATCATGCCCCACTCTGAGCAGGTTCACAGAGATGTTTGCATGTATCTTTGGAGAGGCATGCGTCTGGTTTGAAACACGTAATCAGAAAGAAAGACAAAAGTGAGATAAAAGCTTTGACATTCAAAGGAGAGAAGAATGCAAAGACATTGTTATTCTTATTGCACAGTGTTTTATTCTGTAACTTTATTAGCATTTGTAAAAACTGAAGTTTTATTCTGTTGAAAACAGCTGCATTTGCCACTGAGTTTTAGGAATAGTCTCTTTAAATGATGTCAGTTAATCTGTAAAATGAATGTAACATGATCCATTTATTAATATTTATTGATTGAACTTCAACCCAGTGTTACATTTTAATCTGTTTAATAGATGACAATGACTTGTATTGCCATTTTTTAAATAATATAATTACTGAATCTTAATTAATTGTAAATATATTATTGATAACTATAAAATAATATTTTAAGAAGTTGCTTGGAATTTTTTAATCCTTAATAAAGACCAAAATTTTTTTTTTTTTTTTTTTAAAAAAAGGTAAATACCTGTAAAATAATCATATTTTTCGTTAATTTAAATACAGCAAATTTTTAGGGCCAAACACTGTAAAAGTACAAAATACTATCTGTAAAAAATACAATTTTTTAAAGTTTTTTTTAAATTTTAGTTTTAGTTTTTCTCTCCATCTAAATAAAGTTTTTCTGTAATTTCCAGTTATTAACTGTAATTTAACAAAACAAAAAGTCTTTAACATAATAGTACATTGTTTTCAAAAGTCACATTTAAAACATCTTTAAAAACCGTTAATTTTTAATAGTGTGCAGTCACAAATACATTTTTGTTAGCTCGTCACACAAACTGTATTATGGACACGAGTTCACCACCTGTTCACAGTGTAGCGTGGTGCGTCCTCAGTGGGATACATTCTCTCATTAGTTTTCTAAGCTGCCCCCTTGTACTCAGATAAAGCCAAATTTGCACAGGGCAAAGGTTACTTACTTAGGATACTTTGAGAAAGCAAAATGTTTCTACACGCAATTTCTGATGGACATCCCTCTCCACCAGATGTAGCCCAGTCACTACTCATGTCATTAATTACGTCAAATCATCTGTGTTCACTGAGTCAGTAATGTGAGCCAGCTGTCATATACACTGTACACATCCCTGTGGAGTCTCACAGCACGTTGCCTCTGCTGCAACAAGTGCCCCATCCATCATTTTCTGTCCAAATTTATTCAGGGAAGGGTTTTGCTGCGCAGGCACAAAACCTCGAATGAGACACATTCCCACTTGGGAGCCTCCCAGTACAACCACAACCTCATACTGGTGGAGATGTTGCTGCTATCGCTGACATAGATGACGATTAAGTGCCCTGCTGAAGGGCACCTTGATGGGTGATGTTAAATTCAAAACATTCCTTGTTCATTTTCTACATTCACAACACGTCCAGCTATAAGCCAGCAGCTTGTCTCCTGTAGCCAGCATAGAGGCTGCAGGGCTTCAATGTTACACAAATGGTTTATATGGCAGGCAAGGACTGCTGAAACTGTCATCCATACTTGGGACTAAAGCCTCTCCAAAGATGCAGAAGCATGCAGAGAGGGGTGAGTGGCTAACAGTAGGTTGCAGAAGCTCTCAGTGAGACCAGTGCACACACCTTCCAAATGTTAACAACATGTTGTGCAAACCTGTGAGGGAAGCAAGCGGATTAGTAGAGTCAACACCTGTCAGGAGGAGGGTTCAAAATGAAAATCTATGACTGTTACACAAGCTGAACAACAACAGCCACTCTAACTTCTCTGAATGACCTCTGTGCATGTTCACCTACATGCAGTCCACAGAGGCATAAATTCAGTTTAACCGTCTCTCGAGTACAAGGTTGAAGCTTCAGCTAGAGTCTTTCTTAGTCAGCTCCACATTTTGAGGATGATGAAAAATTTTTGAACTGTTTCCATTTATCATTTTTATTACTTAAATCTCTATAGCTCCTTAAAAGTTGTCAGGTTGTGTATTTCTCCCATCAGGGGGCCGTATGTTCGGTTCACAATGAATGTCATCTTAGAGCATCTTGAATTCCTTTGGCCATTATTGGCTATAAAAATCAGCATACACACAATCAGCCACAACATTAAAACCACCTGTCTCATATTCTGTAGGTTCGCCTCATGCTGCGAAAACAGCTCTGACCCATCAGGCCATGAACGTGAGACCTCTGGGGTGTCCTCTGGTGTCTGATAACATGATGTTGACAGTGTCATGTGGGCTGTGGGGTGGGACCTCCGTGGATCGGACTTGTTCCGGCACATCCTGGTGTTCAGTTGGATTGGGATCTGAGGTGTTTGGAGGTCAAGTCACTGCCCTTGGCTCTTTGTCATGTTCCTCAAGTCATATCTGAGCAGTTTTTGGGGTGTGGCAGAGCACGTCATCCTGCTGGGGGGGGGAGTGGTGTAGCCATAAGGGGTGTGCTTAGTCTGCAAACAAGGTGGGTGGTGCATGTCAAAGTAACGTGTATCCCAGGACTCAAGGTTTCTGAGCAGAACACGGCATTGCAACGAGATGATCAACATTTTTCATTATTGTTGAGGTTGATCTGTGTATTTTAGCCTAAACTGCCCTTTTAAACAATAAATGCAATCTTACACTGTTGATCTCAGCAGTGAAGAAAACCCTCTGAGGGAGAGCTGCAAGCTTGAAATACAGTGCAAACAAGAGCAGCTGCAAATGCGTTCTTCATCTCACCAAGTGTCTGCATTTCTGCACATATTTAGCATATTACAGTTTGTCCCTTTTTCGCACTGACTGATCTGTTTGGGAGCCATTTTCCAAATCTTTTCAAGTCATTAAGGTTGGAGCAAGACAGTGGTATCATGAATTAAATCAGAAATATTGAACGATTAAAAAATACAGTTCACATGAGGAGAAGGAACACTTTCAACTGCACTATAAACAGAGCGTGTGACTGCTGGCAGCCTTAATATGCAATTTGGGAGAGTAGTAATTTAATTTAATAAAATTTGCTGCACTGCTCCCTTCGTCTTTGAATAGTTTAGCCTGCACATATAACCATTATTTGTCCACAAGCTATTGTTAAAGCAGCTTAGATGTAGATCCTAGAAAATTGCTTATTTAAATCATCCAATTCAGCTTCATTTTAATTTTTTTGTTTTGTTTTCATCCAGAAGACTTAACCTGTAAGCAGGATAGTCAGGCTTCGGCTGCTGTTAAGTACTGTGGAATTTATAAAAGAAAAGATTAGCGAGCAAGACAAATCTCTCTTTTCTGTTCTGGAGAGACTGTTGTTAATGTGCAGGAGAGAAGATAAACCCTCCGAGGACATATTACAATTTTTAATGCTGCAGCTTCATTGGTATTCTCCTCTACCTGTTATTATTTTACTGGCTCTAATCTAAAATGACTTCAGTCATAGAAATGAGCTCGCAGGGCACACACACTGATAATTTGCTGAGGGGGGAAAAAAAAGGCACAACAAAATAACAACTTGGCAGAGAAGCATTTTAAACTAAAGCAAACACACTCCAAAAAGCGGTGCTTATTTATTCACAGACGTACCTTCATTTCCATATAAATGTACGTGACCTATAGGAGGCGTGTTTGTTGTTTAGATTTGCTGAGAGAAAGCAAACAAAAATCTAATTTCTTAGCAGCATTTTCTCTGGCAGGCAGAGCATGTGGCCATTATTGAGCCTTGTTAGATATTCTTTGGTCGTCTCAATATCTGATTTCGCAGGCTGCTATCTCAAATAAGGGTGTCTGTGTGAGGGTGTGTGGAGGTGGTTTTTTTGTGGGGACTTCCATAATATTGACTTACAGCTGTCATTCTCCTTCCACTTACTGTCGCCGCTGCGTCTCTCAGGTGCCGCCGTGGAGCTTTTTCATGACAGAAGCACAAAATGGCTTGCTTGGCGGATGGCAGATGGCTTTTCCTCTAAAATGGAACTCAAGCAATGAATAACACAATGAATAATAAGTTGTTTATTCAGTTATTGGGCCCAGCGGCAGTCCTTTGACGAAATTGTCCTCGTCTCCGGGGAGCTCACGGTTTTCTCACATCGAAGGCTGCGGTTTTATGTTACGCAACATCGGAATTAGGAAAGGTGTCTTGGGATCCTTAGTTTTTTTGTTTTTGTTTTGATGCGGTGCCAAATGGGACAGACAGGGAGCAGGGTAATTCTTTTTAGTTAAAAGACTGTCAGCGCTAGTAAATATCACACCGAGCATTTGTTTTCTGTCTGGAGATGTCGCTGGTGTTTAATGAGTTCTGAAACATCATCAGACTGCTGCGCTCAAACTGAACAGACGACTGACGTTTCCCCTTGTGAGCAGTTAGATTAACGACCAAAATGATCCCTTACTGGCAGCCATTTTGCTTAATCCAGCGATAAACCTTAAAATCAGCCTTCTGTATCTGTGTCAGTGCCGTTGGCCACATCTGTCATGTTGAGGAGCTCATCACAACCTAATTAAAGATGAATATCCGTCCAGCTTTGTGATTGATACTTCAGGGCTGCAGATGATTGTAATTTTGATTAAAGCTGCACTAATCGATATTTTTACATGAACAATGGATCAAATCAAAATGTAATGAGAAAGGAGCTGCTCAACAGAACGAACCTACAAAGAATCACAATCTGATTTTACAGTTTCCTCGGCTCTACTGAGCATTTTAGTGTCTTTCAGCTCATTGTCTTGGCTTTATGGAGCACATCTTCACTACTCTGGCTCATGCCGTCATCCCGCCCGTGTTTCCGGCTAAAGAAAAAATAAATCTGATGAACCCACAGAGCGTTACCTTTATGCTAGGTTTTTCTCGGGAATTAGTGGAGTGAGACACAGGATGGTGAATACAGGTCATAAATTTTTCAAGTTCCATCAACGACAGCTTTTGTTGAATGCTAATGTTGCTCTGTGCCTTCTAGGTGCACCAACGGGTGACAACACAGCAGCCATAACAGCTAGAAAAGGTGATAACATCTCAGTGTTATGTTCACAGTTTGTTCATCTGCCAACAGTGTCCAGAAGAATCTATTAATGCTGCTTTACTGATGTTTTTTAGCCATTCAATCAACAGTTTAGCCTATGAAATGTTCCAAAAAAAAAGGCTACAGCAAACTCTGCATAACTGCATCTTGATTCCAGCTACAACCTTTGCTGCATGTCAGACCTTATTTCTCTCCCGTTGTTTTCCGTCTCTGTTTTCCATACTGTGCATTCAGAGAGTGCAAAAAGAAGCTCTGGTTTTTGTCCGATCAACAGACCCAACCATGTCAGGTGCATCATATACAAAGAGAAAAGCTTCAAATAGTCACATCTGAGAAGCAGAGAGCAGTAAATCTTCTCATGAGCACGATATCCCACGTACAGTCCGGGGGAATCTCTTCGAATTTGGCACAAACTGGTTAGAATTTGGCGGTCAAAGGTCGAAGGTCGCTGTGAACTCACAAAACACATTTTTTGGCAGGAACTCAAGAACTCACATGTTAATTATGACAAAATTTCACACAAATGTCTGACAGGATAAAATAATGTGGCAATGACATTTTCTATCCAAAAGGTCAACATCATAATGTTCTGCAAAAAACCCTCTTCTGGCCGTTACTCAGCACCATAATTGAAGAACAGAAGGGGAGATTGTGACCACACTTTACATTTGATCCGATACCAATTTAGTGGCATTGATCTTTGGTGTCCACCTTGAAACTGTGCAGATTGTGTAGATCTTCTGTGCTGTTGGGGTGAAGATGTGTGTGAAACCTTCACATCGCAGAGTGTGCAGCAACATCCATGTTTGAAGCATCATCTGCTGTCATGGCTACAACTTTCAGCTTTATTGGCCAAACGTGAACACGTACAAAGAACTTGACTCTGGTTTTCTTGGTTATCTTACACACTTTAAAGTCCTAACTACATACAGTATATTACATGAGTCTGGACAGCCATGTATATGAAGTGCAACTAGACTGGGTGGTGAAGGGATACAGCTGAGGAGCGTTATTTCTAGTTTGATTGATAAACGGCTTATAAAACATGAATGTATTATCAGGTTCTTGTGGATTAGTTTCGGCTACTGTGTTCAGCACTTTCGGGACTTTTTGTTTCAGGGAAACATCTGTTCTACTTGCTCTGTAGAGCGTGCCCGTCTTCTCAGTGCAGGGTGTGAATTATAGCTTCTGATTAAAGCAGACAACAGATCTTTGTTAGTCTATCCACGGAAGTCTGCCACTAATCCTTAATAACAACAGCACAACCCCAATGTTCACAAAGATTGTAATAAGACAATGACTAAGTCACATGTGCAAACTCTTATAATTTCTTTGCTTTTGATGCCCAAATGTTTGTTTTTTCTGTGAATACCAGCAGTGAAAGGGACCATCATGAGGCTAATGTGGAAGTCTGTGGACAAGATGAGGTGCTTCAGGAAGCGATCCATGCTCCCATTCCTTGGCTTCCTCGTCACCTTTCTGCTCTTTTTCAACCTATACATGGATGATGGATACGTGCTGGTAAGTTTTTCACCTTTGAAATGTTGACACTAAACCTTTTTAATAGTTTTTTAAAATGATTTGTTTGAGTTTTAGTTCTTTTGTTGAAAGTTTTCTTACAGACGTATTTGTAATTTAGGAGGCTGAGAAAAGACAGCTGGGAGAGACGCTGATTCATCCTCCAAACTCTGAAAGATACGTCCACACATTCAGAGACTTGTCCAATTTCTCTGGGACCATTAATGTGACATATCGCTACCTGGCAGGAATTCCTTTGCCTCGCAAAAGTAGGTTTTTCTACTAAACATGTATCAGTTTCAATTTATTTTACTAGTAACAACAAAACATACTGTACATACATTTGGATGGTTTCACACAGAAGTGACTAAAGTGCCTCTTTTCACAGAGTATCTCACCATCGGACTGTCATCAGTTAAAAGAAAAAGAGGAAACTACCTTCTGGAGACCATCAAATCCATCTTTGACCAGTCCAGTTATGAGGAACTGAAGGAGATTGTGGTTGTGGTCCATCTGGCAGACTTTGACCTGGTCTGGTGTGAAAACTTGGTACAGGAAATCACCAGGAAGTTTGCTCACCACATCATAGCCGGACGCCTCCTGGTGATCCAGGCCCCAGAGGAGTACTATCCATCTCTGGATGGGCTGAAAAGGAACTACAACGACCCGGAGGACCGGGTTCGTTTCCGCTCCAAGCAGAACGTGGACTACGCTTTCCTCCTCAACTTCTGCACAAACCTGTCTCACTTCTACATGATGCTGGAGGACGATGTGCGCTGCTCCAGGAACTTCCTGACGGCGCTGAAGAAGGTGATCACCTCCAGAGAAGGTTCCTACTGGGTGATGCTGGAATTCTCCAAGCTGGGCTACATCGGGAAGCTGTACCACTCCAGAGACCTGCCTCGTCTGGCTCATTTCCTCCTCATGTTCTACCAGGAAATGCCCTGCGACTGGCTCCTCATCCACTTCAGGGGTCTGCTGGCCCAGAAGGATGTGATCCGCTTCAAGCCGTCGCTGTTCCAGCACATGGGCTACTACTCCTCATATAAAGGGGCAGAGAACAAACTGAAGGATGATGACTTCGAGGAAGACGCCATAGACATTCCTGACAACCCCCCTGCCAGCCTTTACACAAACATCAATGTCTTTGAGAATTACGACGCCACTAAGGCTTACAGTAGTATCGTTGATGAGTATTTCTGGGGGAAACCTCCATGCACAGGAGACTTCTTTATCATCATCTTTAACAAATCAACAAAAATCAGCAGAATCAAAATCGTCACAGGTACAGAGGACCGACAAAATGACATTCTTCACCATGGAGCTCTGGAAGTAGGCCAGAAGTCTGTGGAAACTAAACAGGGAAGACAGTGTACATCCTACATCACACTGGGGGAGTTTAAAGCTGGAAACATTGAGGTTAATAATGTGGACCACAAGATCGGTTTTGACATTGAGTGTGTACGAATAGTCATCACTGCCAGTCAGAAAGAATGGCTCATCATAAGAACTATCAGTTTATGGACCACACAACCTGTTAGTCAAATAAATAAGTAACAAATTAAGTTTTTGAAGGATTATCTGTATGTAGTAATTTTGGATGCAGATGTAAAGAGTTCATTTTGGACTTCTCCTGTTTAGTGAATTCAGATCAATCCATATTTTCTTGGGTTGTTTGGAGACCTGCTGTATGTTTTCATTGTGATGTATTGAAATGATCAACGTGTAAAGTATGGAGCCTTTCTACTTGTGTTCATTTTCAGAAAATCTGTACATAAAAATGTTCATACTTGACTGGCATGTTTTTTTCCTTTGGTCATGGCGCTGCAAGGGCTGTTCCACACAATCTGATGTGGGCTTCAAAACACTGTAGAACAGTTTCAGGCTTTTCGAATCAGTGCTGTAAAACAAAATTGAAAATTACACACCAAAAAAAAAGAAAGCCAAGGACCCAGACTTCTTTATTGAAAAGCTGCAGTTCTTAGTGTTTGAATCTCTGAAAACAAATTAGGATGGATTCAGTGGTGCACTAAACAGCTGTTTCTAACATCTAACACTAAAGACATTAGACTGACGGCGTGTGAATGAAGGCTTGTGAGCTGCTGAGGTGACACTGTCAGAGCCTTAAAACCTGCTAATGATATAAAATAGTAATTCTATCTCGCATCCAAAGTTTAAGACCAAAAATGAAGTCCTTTAATGTTCTTAAATAATATGAGGCATACATTTTTTAAGTAGACCCAAACTGAACCCAGCTGTGTGAAGTGACATGTATCTCATACAAATCAACAATCATTAGTCATTCTGCATTTGAAAAATAATCTCTCAATAATATATGTATTCTTACATAATACATGATTTCTACTCTAACTAGAAAAGCACTCAGAGAGCACAGACCTCCGCCAAGCAGCTCATTTCACCCCATACTGGAATTTACACCCAGAAAAAATAGTCCCAGGGTTGTTAGACTCCTTGACCAAGAAAACATACCCTTAGTATTTAGATTCACATTGATATCATTATTAGTTCAATAGTTATTCACAGAATTCGTTAATGGTGGTTTCTTCTGGATCAACTAATCTGTTGGCATCCTCCTGATTCAGCAGAGTCTCAGCTACATGTTGGTGTTGGCTGCATGTCTGTATCTTCATTGCTTACCTTACAGTGATGACCATTCCACAGGCCTCTATTTTTTCCTGTTCTGGATTGTAGTATCCGGAATTTTGCCCAGATCCAGATCAAATTTTGATATGTTGTAGAAATTAACAGGAACTTATCCTGTATTTTATGCCAAGCAGCCTGGCCATTTTTGTGGAGTTCTGTGCACATATGCATGCATTTGTCCTGTTTCCCAATCCTAAAGAATCCTGCAAAAAATTCCCGTATCCAGACGGTGATCCGGATCACAACCAAAATCTAATCATCTGCTTCTTGTCCCATTATCCACCTTTCCTAAAAATTTCATCAAAATCTGTTCAGAACTTTTCATGTTATCTTGCTAACAGACAGACAGACAAAAAAACCAAACAAATTAGAAAAGCACTCAGACCAAGCAGCTCATTTCCAAAATCTTTCAAAAAATTCCTGGATCCAGATGGTAATCCAGAACATTTAATCATCTGTTCCCTGTCCCATCAACATTTCCTGAAAATTTCATTACAGTCCGTTCATAACTTTTCTACGGAGCCCCTCTGGTGACATTGGATGAAAAAAAATAACGCGTGGCCACAAGATAATAACGCACGGCCACCAGATCGTTATTGTAGTCATCCCATGCAGACTGTTGCTTTTATCATGGACAAGTTTGATTTAATTTCATTTTAATATAGGAATGAATTACAATGACATACTTCAGTCACTTGCAGCAAGGCATGGAGTAATTCTTAGCAAGAGACACTTAATTCGGCTGCTCAAAATGCATGGGCTTAAACGCAAGGAATATGCTAATCTCGGGGAAGTCATAGACTTCATCATTCACATCATTCAACAGTCTGCATGGGATGACTACAATAACGATCTGGTGGCTGTGCGTTACTATCTCGTGGCCACGCGTTATTATCTCGTGGCTACGCATTACTATCTCGTGGCCACGAGATAGTAATGCGTAGCCACGCTTTTTTTTTTTTCATCCAATGTCACCAGAGGGGCTCCGTACTTTTCAAGTTATCTTGCTAACAGACAAAAACCACATAAACGCCAGCAAAAACACAACCTCTTGGCGGAAGTAATTACTATTTGGCATCTATATGTGCTTAGCTGAGCTACAACTCTCTTTTGATGCCTTTGTGCTCGTAACAGCTGTGGTTGTAGTTGTCCGTCCATACATACGTGAACACGTTAAACATCTGGAGGGAATTTCTGCACACCAACATCCACATGGACTCAGGATAGAAATTATTAGAATTTGATGGTCAGATGTCAGTGTGACCAAAAACAACTGTATATTCCGTGTGCTAATCAAACAAAAATTTACATGTTTAGTAAAGTAAAATGATGACGTGATGACAATTTATATGCCAAAAGGTCAGGGGTCAACTTTACAGCAACATCACAATCATCTGCAATAACTCTTTCTCTGCTTATCATTCAGCAGGAACAGAAGGAGGGATGAACACTAACTGCATTTTGACTGGCTGGTGGAAAAACACACAACCATGAGGCAGAAATTCTAGTTTAGTCATTAGGACACATCTGTTGAGTTTTACATGAACGGTGTTACGGTATTTTCTGTGGACTCTGATTTCAACTTCAACTGAATTTTGTTTGGTGTCCTTTGCTGCCATCTGCTGGTAAATTCAGAAACTGACAAAAAGAGACCAACCTGAGGGGATTATATGCAGTGGAAGTGCCATGATTGTCAGATTGAAAATGAAAATTTAATTGAAATGCAACCTTGAAAAATACTCCCGCTATTACCTGTGTCATACATTTTTATGAAATCTCCCTTTGATGCCGTCATGATGTTTGGCCTTTTTCACAGCAGGCATTCTGCAAGGAAAAGCAAAGGTGTAACTAATCATAATGCATAATGCATGATAATGTAGCCTCATATATAACAACCATGCATAATTAAATTGTAGCCATTTTATTCATTTATTACATCATTCATTAAAAATATGCTCCTGTCAACAATATATCACTGATATGAAATAATAACATAGTAACATATTAGAGCAGTAAACCTCTCTAGACATATTTCATTAATGTAGCTCACAAAAAATCACACATCTTCCTCAAGGGGTTTTACAACCTGTGCAACATATGGTGCCTGCTAAAAACTCCCCCAAAACTTTTTATAGGGAAATAAGAGAAAAATTCATTAAGATGAGAAATCCCTCTTTCAGGGTGAACAGGCAGGCAATAAATGTTGTATATAGTAGAAATAACAATAATAAAATTATGATCTGGAGAAACAGGTTGACACTACAAGGTCAATAAACAAATCAAAACAAAGATGAAGAAGGCCTACAGGAATTTGTGAAGACTGTCCCTCTTCTGCTTGGGTCCGACAGTTACAGGTGTCATCTGTGCTGCTGCCTCTTCTCTGTTTGACTGCCCTTCAGGTGTTCTGGTTGCCAGTAAATAACAGATGGTTTGGCTGCTCATAGAGCCAAACCCAGAATGAGTTTTCAAGTGAGAAATAAACTCTCCCACCAGAGATCTAGGTTCATCCCACTTCTCTAAGTTTGTCACAATGACACTGACACACGGATCAGAAGTTACTCCAGACCTTTTTTCTTTAAAAAAAAAAAAAGAAATCATCCTATGCACATTGTAAACCTTGTTTTCAACAACCATCTCCCCAGGCTTTCCATCACATTTCAGTCCATACACGCTTCAGAGTTTCTTCACCTTTTGCTCCCTGATGTCTTCCTCTTAAGTCTTATATTATTCTCTTTATACCCGTCTCCAGATCTCCGACTCACCTGTCTTCCAGTTAGATGCAGTTTCCCTTGTTGTATTTCTCTCCTCATTACATTCTCTACCTCCTCTTGTTTTTTTACCACCTACTGCCTCCCTGACCTCCTGCTATGTCGTCCAAATCAATCTTCCATCATTTTCCTCTGCCATCTTATATACCGATCGTAGAAAACAGCCAAAAAAAACAAAAACCTGATTTCTTTCAGAGAATTGATTCGTATTTTATCCATATGTAGTATGAACCCATTGGCTATTTAATGGTATGCTGTACGGGTGCTGTCAGCCTATCCATGCTGAAAAGAAGATGATGACGCTCATCATACTTGTTTGTCCTCATAGCAACAGAGAAGACAGTCAGAGATGGTTAAAACATAAGGCACCCCTCCTTTTGTATGTAGGATCTGGATTTAAAATCCTAAATTTGTCAGGATTTCTGTCCATCTTTGATTACTCGTTGAACCTCTAAAAACAAATGTCTGCTCATCAAAGTTACACATTTGCAAGAATACTGATACAGAATGTCCCACCCTGCAGGGTGACAGGATTGGTTTCTTGGGCTTGTTACTTATTAACCCTGGAAGTCTGAACACATGGTTTTAAGACTGTCATCAGCACACTGCAGCACAAAGGTAGAGATGCTCAGCCATGATGTTGACTGTCAGTGTTGCTCAATGTGTGTCTTCTAGCATGTATAATACACCATGCAGTGTCATTAAGGTTAAAAAGGACTTGATTTTCACTGGAGATTACAAGATTTCCAAGATTTTACATTAAGTTAACTAAATTTGCTAACTTAAGCACGCACACACACACATACACACACGCTGTAAACTGTCCTGTTTGAGATCTGGGTACCCCAAAGGCTACAACAGATGGTTCCATTATTTTACCTGATAGTGACATAAGTATGATAATTACACAATTTGTCCAAATGTAAGTCTCAGCAACCAAATTACTATTATTATTGTAATAAGTAATGTTTTGGGTGGAATAAACCTTTCAAACCTTGTTAGTTAAAAAGCACTATTTGGGTGGAATCAACCTTTAGAATTATAGGCACTTGGACATGAAGGAATACTTTGTGTGGCGTACACCTTGCTCATTACTAGCTGAGGAACATTAAGTGGGAGAAATATGGACAATAGAAGACATCAGGAATGGGGAGAATGCTTTTTCACAGCACTGCATATGTTGTGAACTTCGGGCTTAGTCTCTAATGTCCGATTCTCACTGATCTTCTTCAACATGTTCTTCTCTGATTTCTTCTGGGATGTCTGTTGTTGCTGTTCTGGTCGCTGTGCTGGCTGGTTCACCATGATCAACTGGTCCCTGGTATAAACAATGCAAGCATGGAGTTGGTGGGCAACGGCTGTTCCGTTGAATTGCAGGAATAATACGACACATAAACAAAAAGTCCTCCAGGGAGCCTGTCCAGAGACTGCACAGCTTAGAAAATTCACCAGCAATAATCTAAACAAATGTGACAAAGAGAAAGATGAGCAGGACTGTACTGTAGTAGGCCACACTGACAGTTGGTGGACGGACACACAAAGAGGCAACAAAATCATTCACTCAGAGGCACAAAACACAGTTATTACAAAGCAACATCACACTGAGCATCAACATCATAGTCACAGTGACTGTGGTTATACAGCTACTTCCTGTGGAGCCTGAAACTCACTGCTTTTCTGAGCACATAATATTTCCTCTCATTAAACAAGACTTCAACTCTGAAAAGCTGCAAAAGAGAGAATAAGACAGAAGATTCATTCAGAATTAGTGATTAACTGAGTCATTCAGCTTTTTAAGCAGGTAATGCTGATGACATTTTAAACAGAACTGATGGGGGGACTCTCCCACGACAACCCCGCTGCAGTCCACTGTCTCCTCAGAGCCTGTGTGCTGGACCTCAACAAAAAGCACACAAATGTGAAAACTATAGTGGCTGACATTAGCAGCAATGACACAGTCTGAAATTATGAAAGAACATTTTAAAAACATTTCTCAGCTCCCTTAGAGCAACTGGAATCTGTGGACCCTTACCCACCTACATAAGAGGCATAGAAAAAGTCAGTTGTCTTTTCTCCCTAAAATCAGGCTGAAAACAACGTGTTAATTTTAAGTTTACTTTTATTGACAATTTTGATCTTTCTTGGGGCCACCCTGCTTTCTTTTAACGGAATGAACTGCACCTCAACCACAGGGGCACTCAGGTGCTGGCCCTAAACATAATGTACTATATTACACCATGACCAGCTAACACCTCACACACCCCTGCTGTTTTCATTAAAACCATCACCTTTTCAATTCAATTTTATTTATATAGCACATATTTACAACACAAGTCGTCACATAGCGCTAAACATTGTAAGAAAGAACAGGAAACAGCCCGATGTCATTCTGCAGTAAGAACCAACAACCTGATTACAGTTAACATAAACAGAAATTTTTCTTCATCTACAAAACGGACAGAAATCAAAATGACTGTTCAATCCAAGGTCAATAGTAAATCATTTTGCATTAATGAACTTAGCACTGACAGTAATCTTGACTGTCTTTTTCTGACTGAGACTTGGCTGGGCACAGACGGCCCTGCCACCCTGCTAGAAGCTTGTCCACCCATCTACATGTTCTCCTTCTCATGCAGAGAAGGAAGGAAAGAAAGAAAGGTGGAGGCACAGCCATAATATACAGAGAGACACTGAAGGGTAGGAATGTGGATTTGGGCATTTTTAACACTTTTGAGTATAATGCAATTCTTTTAAACAGTCAGCCTTGTTTCCTTGCAGTAACTGTATACAGAGCTCCCAAACTATCTGTTCCTTCCCTTTTAGCAGAATTTTCTGAACTGCTATCTGTCATTCACATGAATTATGACTCCTGTATTTTAATTGGTGATTTTAACATACATATTGATAATCTGGCAGACACCAGAGCCAAAGATCAAAAGAGCAAAAGTTCTAAGAATTATTTCAATGCATGGATTTTAAACAGCATATTAACTTACCTACTCATGAACATGGACACTTATTAGATTTAGTTGTATCTTATGGTCTGAACATCAACATATCATCTGTCACTGATCTGGCTCTCTCAGACACCACTGTGTATTTTCTAATAGTCTGAACACTCTCTACAAAAGGCCACAGAACACTATTAGAAAGCAAAACATTACCCCTGAGGTAGTCTCACATCACATATTACAGCTTCCAGTAGAACAGTTCTGCCATCATCCTGTGAAGCTTTAGTGAATGATTTTAAACACAAATGAAAACAGTGCTTGATGCAGCTGTTCCTATTACAGTAAAACCAAGAAAATAACTATAAATTAAAGCTGCAAGCAGCGTCAGACGGGCCCTCGCTCCTCACCGCACTTCTCTCCACACGACTTTGTCTAGGGGGCGCCGTAGAGCCGATTAGAATTTCGACTGTGCAAATCTGTTGGTCTTGGGATACTATATGTATGTACCAAATTTTATGTTTGTAGGATAAAGCAGTGATTTTATACGAGTATTTGAATATTTGTAGGGGGCGCTGTGGAGCCGTTTGACCACGTCCATTCCTGAATTGTATATTAAATATTAGGTCTTGAGATTAATGAGGATTTGTGTGGATTTGGTGATTTTACATGGATCCCTTCACCTCCAAAACCCATTTCGTTCCACATGGCGATTTTGTTCAAAATGGCCGCCATGCCACGCCCACACCATGTGACGTATCCACGAGAATTTCAGAACTTGTCATCCTGGAGGGGTCTAAATTCCACACAGTGAATTTGGTGAAGATCGGACAAAAATCCTGGGAGGAGTTCGTTAAATTCCAATGCCTGCGCACAACGTGTTCCATTGTACAATGTTAAGCTTTTTTGTTCAAAATGGCCGCCATGCCACGCCCACACCGTGTGATGCAGCCACAAGATTTTAATAACTTTTCATCCTGGAGGGGTGTAGATGCCACACAGGGAATTTGGTGAAGATCGCCCAAAAATCCTGGGAGGAGTTTGTTAAATTCCAATGCCTGCGTACCACGTGTTGAAGTGGGCGAGGTTAAGCTTTTTGGTCAAAATGGCCGCCATGCCACGCCCACACCGTGTGACACAGCCACAAGATTTTAATAACTTTTCATCCTGGAGGGGTCTAGATGCCACACAGCGACTTTGGTGAAGATCGAACAAAAATCCTGGGAGGAGTTCGTTAAATTCCAATGCCTGCGCACCACGTGTTGAAGTGGGCGAGGTTAAGCTTTTTTGTTCAAAATGGCTGCCATGCCACGCCCACACCTTGTGACGTATCCACGAGATTTTAATAACTTGTCATCCTTGAGGGGTGCAGATGCCACACAGCGAATTTGGTGAAGGTCGGACAAAAATCCTGGGAGGAGTTCGTTAAATTCCAATGCCTGCGCACAATGTGTTCCATTGTACAATGTTCAGCTTTTTTGTTCAAAATGGCCGCCATGCCACGCCCACACCGTGTGACGCAGCCACAAGAATTTAATAACTTTTCATCCTGGAGGGGTCTAGATGCCACAGAGCGAATTTGGTGAAGATCGGCCAAAAATCCTGGGAGGAGTTCGTTAAATTCCAATGCCTGCGCACCACGTGTTGAAGTGGGCGAGGTTAAGCTTTTTTGTTCAAAATGGCCGCCATGCCACGCCCACACCGTGTGACGTATCCACGAGATTTTAATAACTTTTCATTCTGGAGGGGTGTAGATGCCACACAGCGAATTTGGTGAAAATTGGATAAAAATCCTGGGAGGAGTTTGTTAAATTCCAATGCCTGCGCACCACGTGTTCTAGTTGGCGCTGTTTAGCTTTTTTGTTCAAAATGGCCGCCATGCCACGCCCACACCGTGTGACGCAGCCACAAGATTTTAATAACTTTTCATCCTGGATGGGTCTAGATGCCACACAGCGAATTTGGTGAAGATCGGATAAAAATCCTGGTAGGAGTTCGATAAATTCCAATGCCTGCACACTACGTGCTCTAGGGGGCGCTGTTGAGCCTTTTTTGAAATTTTAAAAGCAGGAATGTTTTTGTCTCGGGCTACTGTACCTGTGTACCAAATTTCATGAGTTTACGTGAAACTAGCCGTATTAACTCCACTAAAGCCCAATTTTCTAGGTGGCGCTATTGAGTCATTTTGCCATTCATATGTGTAATTCCCCCAAAATATCAAATTTTTCGCCGGTCCTGATGTGTGTGCCAAATTTGGTGAGTTTTTGAGCATGTTTAGGGGGTCAAATTGGGGTTCAAAGTGGCGTAAGAAAAAGAAACCGCCAAACCGCCAAAGAAACATAGCAGGAACAATAGGGTCCTACGCACTGTAGTGCTTCGGGCCCTAAAAACATTGTTCCATGGAAAAATAAATCCCACCGTGAAATGGATAAGAGAAAGCAGAGCTTCAGAGTGGAGATGGCGAAAAACAAAACTAGAAATCAAATTAAAGCTGCAAGCAGCGTCGGACGGGCCCTCGCTCCTCACCGCACTGCTCTCCACACGACCTTGTCTAGGGGGCGCCATAGAGCCGATTAGAATTTTGACTGTGCAAATCTGTTGGTCTTGGGATACTATATGTATGTACCAAATTTCATGTTTGTAGGATAAAGCAATGATTTTATATGAGTATTTGAATATTTCTAGGGGGCGCTGTGGAGCCGTTTGACCACGCCCATTTCTGAATTGTATATTAAATATTAGGTCTTGAGATTAATGAGGTTTTGTGTGGATTTGGTGATTTTACATGTATCACTTCACCTCCAAAACCAATTTCGTTCCACATGGCGATTTTGTTCAAAATGGCCGCCATGCCACGCCCACACCGTGTGACGTAGCCACAAGATTTTAATAACTTTTCATCCTGGAGGGGTCTAGATGCCACACAGCGAATTTGGTGAAGATTGAACAAAAATCCTGGGGGGAGTTCGTTAATTTCCAATGCCTGCGCACGTGTTCCATTGTACAATCTTAAGCTTTTTGTTCAAAATGGCCGCCATGCCACGCCCACCCCGTGTGACGTATCCACAAGATTTTGATAACTTTTCATCCTGGATGGGTCTAGATGCCACACAGCGAATTTTGTGAAGATGGGATAAAAATCCTGGGAGGAGTTCGATAAATTCCAATGCCTGCACACTACGTGCTCTAGGGGGCGCTGTTGAGCCTTTTTTGAAATTTTAAAAGCAGGAATGTTTTTGTCTTGGGCTACTGTACATGTGTACCAAATTTCATGAGTTTACGTGAAACTAGCCGTATTAACTCCACTAAAGCACAATTTTCTAGGTGGCGCTATTGAGTCATTTTGCCATTCATATGTGTAATTCCCCCAAAATATCAAATTTTTCACCAGTCCTGATGTGTGTGCCAAATTTGGTGAGTTTTTGAGCATGTTTAGGGGGTCAAATTGAGGTTCAAAGTGGCGTAAGAAAAATAAACCGCCAAACCGCCAAAGAAACACTAGAAGAACAATAGGGTCCTACGCACTGTAGTGCTTCGGGCCCTAATTATGATATACTCACTAAAAACCTTAAAATCTACAACAAAGGCTACGTTCAGACTGCAGGGCGTAATGCTCAATTCGGATTTCTTGTGAAATCCGATTTTGTTGCAAGTTCGTTCACATTTCCAATAAATGCGCCTTGTATGTGATCTCCTGTGTGAACCTTATATGACCTAAGAGTGTCCCGCATGGGCAGAAGAAGACACAATGACGTCACACAGCAAAGCTGCGATCCAGCAGTTCTAGCGGCTGAACGCTGGTCTTGTCTCCCAAAATGCAGTCCAGCTCTTCGTAAAGTGGACAGGCAACATGTCCACGGCTGCTTCGTTCATTTGAGTCTTTAGCCTCCTTATTTTCAGCTTGGAGGCTCTTTACTTTTCTTTGGCATTGAAGCCAGGACCGTTTATACCCACGCTCGGCCATTTCTTTGGAAATGTTTTCAAAAATGCCCAGTTCTGATAAGACCCCTCGAGTTTGTCCTGAATAGAGCTGTCCCCCCAAATATTAATTAACACCAAAACCTCCACTGACTGGACTCCACATTATCGTCCACCATGGTTGTTGTTTTTGTTCCATGGCCTGCCTACTTGAATGCAGATAATAGACGTTTGTCATGTGTCAATGATGTGTAGGTCGGATAAATGCGACCTGGCTGTTCAGACAGAAGTCGCATGACAAAAGGGCCGATAGGTATCGGATTTAGGACCACATATCCAAGTGGCCTGGGTCGCATTTGTCCCAAAAGTCCCGACAAGCATACTTTTCTAACTTGATTAACACCAATATTCATAATCCCAGCACAACAGATTCTCTTGTAAACCCCACAACAAATTTTAGCAATGAGCTACCAGCTTCTAGATGTGAAGGGTTTGCCGGCTACTTCAGGGATGAAATACTTAACATTAGGTCTAATATGTTGTTTATATTGTATATGTCTATGTTTTTCACTTCACTTCTTAAATGCTTCAGTCAGTGACTCAGAACTAATGTCTGTCTACACTTCTGGTTTCATTCAGCAGAACCTTTTCTTTAGACGGATGAAATTCATTCAGACGCTCATCGTTTCAAATCAAATTAGCCCCCTGCTTATTTCTACGAAGCTCACGTTAGCCTGCTGGTTGCCTTAGCTAGCTAGCTAGCTAACGAGTGATTAGCTTCAAAACATCAACTAACTATCGATAAACTGAAATACTAATAATAATATACTGACTAAATATGTGATATAATCTCATAAATATGATTTTGTAAACCAGATTTGTTTATAATACTTTAGACTGCCCAGTAATTGGGAATATAGAAAAAAAACAGCCAACAACAAAGTGGACTATATTAAATAAATTACTGCTGAAATTAATTACTATATTCACAGAAAATTAACAAATTTGTGAATAAATATTTTTTTAAAAAGCACATTTTAAATATCATTTGGGTTTAGATTTAAATAACATGGTTAGCTGCCTTCCATTTCATTTATGGTGAGCACCATCAGGTTCGGAAGAAAAAACAAAGATGTACGAATCATCTTTTGATCGTTAGCCTGCCTGTTGTCTTAGCTAGCTAGCTAATGAGTGGTCAACTTCCGAAACACAAACATACATTTTTGATAAAACTGTGATAATCCTTCAGTCCTGCTTTCAGACCTCCAGACTGGATCCAGCAGCAGCAGCGACCGTATCCGGAGATTTCAGCTTCACCTTGTACAGCAGCAGGCGATGACTCTTCCACAGTGATGAGATTTCACAAATATTATTTTGTCGATCGGATTTGCTAACAGTACTGTAGACTGCCCTGTAACTTGTCCACCACTAACAAAGTGGACAATATATAAATTTCTGCTGAAGCGAATTATTACTAAACTCACAGAGAATTAACTAATTTTTTAAAATAAAAAGAAAAATGCACATTTTAAATATAATTTGGGTTTAGATTTAAATAAAATGATTTGCTGCTTTTGTGTTTAATTTGTGGTGAGAACAAACAGGTTAGGAAAAAAACATAAATGTCAGTTTACAGATGGCTGGAAAAAAACAAAATAAAGATGTACGAATCATCTTTTGATCGTTAGCCTGCTTGTTGTCTTAGCTAGCTAGCTAATGAGTGATTAACTTAAAAAACACGAACATATGGTATTGATAAAACTGTGATAATCCTTCAGTCCAGCTTTCAGACCTCCAGACTGGATCCAGCAGCAGCAGCGACCGTATCCGGAGATTTCAGCTTCACTTTGATTTCAGCAGACGATGACTCTTCCACAGTGATGAGATCTCCTAAATTAGGGTGATCACAGCTACTGTGTTAAAAGTGACACATATAGAAAACCAATGAACTCTTACTCATTAATGTTATATTTTTTATCTTTTGGTAATTTTTTTAAGTATCAGGTAGAAACTAAATTCAAGTCAATTATCATTGTTCAACACATTGACAATATTAAACTAATGAGAAGGTCAGACATACACAGCAAATTTGGCCTAATTATTATTTATTCATTTATTAATTATTGTTAGTGGTCTTATTGTACTGTGGCATCTATTTATGGGGCCTATTGAAAAGGTTATATGTTGGTCATTGTAATCCTAAAAGCAGTTGGACTCTTCTGGTTCTTGAAAATGTTTCATCTCTCACCAAAAGGCTTCTGCAGAGATGAGAAGCACTCAAGATGTACCAGAGAGTCTGGACCTAAATTTTAAATACACAGATTCTGCACATTAAAGTGTCTCCTTGATGTGAAAAATCTATGTGTTGCCACTAAGGTTTAACCCCAGACAGTTATGTGGCTCTAAAGATATAGCAGGTGGTATCGGACCACTACTGCTATTTCTTTGGAATGGCTGGAAGAGGAGTAATTCTGGAGATCGTCAGACCCATATTTTGACGAAGAGGTTCTGGTGTCCTCCAGACATCGGCACTTTCCCGCTCTTGACGGCGTCTGATGGAACGCGTGTCGCGAGTGGAATAGTGACCGAGCATTTCCCCAATCTGTGCACAACGAGGCCCATCTGTTTTTTGTACACTTGGTGTCTTACTGCAGATGGGTGGAAGTGGAACCAGTTTGGTAATGGTGAGATCCACTGGTCCATTTGCTTTTGGCAGAGGCTGAGGGGTTTTACAAATGGGTCTCATCTTCTGTTATTGCACCTCCTTCTCAATGACTGTAAGTCTCTCCTTATTTCTCCCTTCTTTTCATGTTGTATTTTCGCCATTTCTTGTTCCTTTGCCTGCACCGTAGACAAGTTGTGCTCGGCGTTAGCTTTTGCCATCTTCGTTCTGTTGTTTTTCTCCTCCTTCAGACGTTGATCTTCTGAGGCATTCATCTCAGCCGCCACTTTATCAATCATTTTCTCCTCGAAGGCTATCTTGGCAGCCTTCTGCCGGTCCTGTTCGACCAGTTCTTGACAAAGTTTTTCTGTCACCTGTTGACGATGCCTTACTTTTTCGTGCACCTTAGACTGGTGACGCCTCTGGTCAAGAAGGGCCAGGTAACATTTTTCTTTGTCTTCTGCTTTCAACTTCTCCTAGTCTCTCCCTATTTCTCCCTTCTTTTCTTCTTTAAGCTTCCCCATTTCTTTTCTTTTTGCCTTCGCTGTAGCCAAGTTGTGTTCGGCGTCAGCTTTTGCCATCTCAGTCCTTTGGTTGTCTTTCTCCTTCAGACGTCGTTCTTCTTTGGCATTCATTTCAGCCGCCACTTCATCGATCTTTTTGTCTTCTACACCTATCTTGGCAGCCTTCTGTTGGTCCTGATTGGCCAATTCTTTACATAGTTTTTCTGCTACCCTTTGAGGACGTCTTACTTTTTCCTATATCTTAGACTGGCGGCGCCTCTGATCAAGTTAGCCTGGTAACATTTTTCCTCGTCTTCTGCTTTCGCCTTCTGTTGTTGCACCTCCTTCTCTCTCTGGAGGTGCTTCAAGGCAATTTCCTCAGTTCTATCTTTGAAGGCTTTTTGTTTCTTGGAAGAGTTTTTGATAGCTTGTTGCCGTTTCTTCTGTGCTTCCTTATTCCCTGACTGTAAACATCTCTATTTCTTCCTTCTTCTTGTATCTTCAGCTCTTCTTTTTCCTTTGCCCTTGTGATAGATCTGTAGTTACAGATGGTTGTTACAGACACGTGTGCCTCATTGGCTGATTATTGATTACTGGCTGATTACTGTCCACATTCCTCGCTGCCACACCGTGCTTACGCCTCCTAGAGAGAGAGAGAGAAAGAGAGAGAGATCTGCCACTACCTGGCACTATGGTGGAAGGTGTAACATCTGTTGTGTTCGGAATCAGCTTTTACCATCTCAGCTCTTTTGTGAGGGACCAGCTGTTTATCAATACAGATGTCCCTACCTGGGTTGCACATCTTGGGGAGTTGGCTGCTCCATCGGCTCAACAGGTGTCTGATTGGGGCCAGCTTGTCTCTCCTGAGGCGGTCTGGCCGGGACAGTCTATCATCAAACCGCAGGGCCACGTTGATCTGTAGAAATCTTTTTTGGGACACTGTTGCAGCAAAAATAGCTCGTCCTGTTTCCTTGCCCCATAGGCTCTTGACTGATTCATGCTGCGACTTGAAGAAGCCAGCTAAAATCACCAGCCCCAGGTAAGCATGCAGCTCCTGCTCACACAGTTCCTTCCACTGATTTACTGACCTCCTCCCCTGCAGGTTGGTGAAATGCAGGATAAGCTGCAGGATTGCATCAGTAAAAAAAAAAAGGCCAAAAGCACTTTCAGGGCTCCTGATCCTCGCCAGGGCATAATGAGTTGGTCCTGGGGTTAGAATGGGTGGTGGAAAAAATGGCACACTCACTTCATGTGAGGGAGACCAGAGGATTTTGCCATTTCTTGACCTCCACTGAGAGGCATCATACTCCTCTTCCTCCTGTTCCTCTTCATTTCCTCCAGTCAGATTGTAGGGTCCCTCTCCGTCTGTCAGGTATTCCTCCCCTGAATCCTCGTGGCTCCAAGATGAGTCCTCACTGCTCATGTTCTCCTCAAACTCCTCATGAGTCTCACTCCCCTCAGATGACTGCAGACCTGCAGCAATTGCCTGCTCCAAGATGTCACTTCATCGCTGTCCTCTGGAGAAATGACCAGCCAAGTTGTGTTTGAAGTTCAATTTTTTTCTTGATCTTGGATGAGCTGTGTAAACACAGACTCTGTGTGTGTGTGTGTGTGTGTGTGTGTGTGTGTGTGTAGGACGAGGACAATGAGGAGCATGAGCTGAGGTGAATTTTACCAGCAGAGAGGATTCATCTGAGAGTCAGGACGATTAGGGAATGAATTCCCTACAGACAGAAGGACCCTGTAGATGTCTATGTGTGTTTTTAAGTTAAAATCAAAGAATCCCAGGTCAAAGGGACTCTTTTGATGTTTTTTATTTCTCAACCATATTCACACCACTATTTTAGATCAGTGTTAATATACCAAGACCATTTCAAGGTGTCAAGACTGAGTTTTCCATGTACTTTGCATTTCACTGAAATTCCCCTGAAACTCTGTATAAAGTGTGATGATGACCTCTGGTGGTTGAAGGGGGTCACTACACCCAAAACATATTTTCCCTATATTTTGAAGGTAGAGGCTTAGATCTATTAGGTATTAGTGTTTTTCTCGATTGTTTACACACATTTTCTGAAAACATCCCTCATACTCTCAGAACTCTACACACATGTCAAAACACACACACAATGGGCAAAACTCCTCAATTCTCCTGCAAAATGAAACTTTACATTCAAAACAATGTTACTTCTTCTCCAAATGGTATTTTGTTTTCAAATGACACACACAAACCATCACATGAATAGACATTTATACAGTTTTTTTACAGTTGTTTACACACTAAAATGAAAAATTTCACACAATTAACAGATTTTACACTCAAGAAGCAAAACACCTGTCCAGAGTTGCACAACAATAAGCTCAGACTCAGCTTCACGCTTTTATTACACACAGTGATTTGCAAAAGTATTTTCACACCTTGGACACAGATAAGGATTGTGAGGTAACTTCCTTTTTATTACAAAGCCCCGGCTTGCCAATCGCCACACTAATGAACAAACTGGATAAACACATCCACCAGCTATGTAAGCACACATGTGCTTAATTGAAAATACAGATGTCAGGGAGGTGCTATAAAAGACAGCAGGTGAGTTCACCTGTCTTCAACAAAATGGAAGGAGTTAGAAGAAGAAGGAGATGAAGAGGTAGAGAGAGACTTGAAGTGATAGAACACTTTACAGTAGTAAGAAAAACTACTATTTTGTTTGGATTTTTATTGTTGATTGATATGTTACTGTAACTGAGTATGGTATAAATACATATGTTCAGTCTGCAGCATCAGTGTTGTGCAGTGCTTGGTAAGTTTATAGTATTTGTGTACTTTCTCTGTATACCTCAAACTAATGATGAAGAATGTTGTGGGTTTGTCAATATCTTTTTGTCATCTAAATTATCCCTTACCTAAAAATGTCTGGCAAAAAGCCTAGCACATGTTATTTCCTGAAATAGGGGTTTTTACACATGTGTTTTGTATGATCACAGTAGTAACTGACTGCAAAAGTCTCTGATCATTTGAAGACTGTATTAGTAAGATGAAAACAAAACAGCCTTTTTATAAATATTTGTATGTTTTTAAAATATGTGTATAAGTTTTGACTGAAGTGTGTCATTTTGCAGACAATCTAAGAGTTATGCAAATTGAGTGTAGTGTTTGGATAATAGTGTGAATATTTTGAAAAAGGGAGCCCTATTTTCAAAATTGCGTGTAAACAATTGAAAAAAGCTGTAAGAACCAGTTGAAATGGAAAACACTTCTTCTCCATTCATCAGAATGACTCAGGCCTTGTTTGTTCAGTGTTACACTTACTACAGACAGTACATACATGAGTGTGTTGTAAAATATTTTTAGACTATTGTTTTTTTACTCAGAATATTGTTTTTTTCTTACTCGGAACACACAATTGCATGGTAACAAATATATTTTATTTTTCCCACAAAAACAATGTACACAGTGTACATCCCAATCAAGACAAAGTTACACATACAGTGGTCTACATACAAACAACAGAAGAATTTACTGTATACAGTTACAGTAAAAACAAACAAACAAACAAACAAAAAAACCCAACTGTGCTGCATCCTCTCTTCTGTTTCGGTGTGGCCATAGCACCTCATCCACATCACAGGCAATGTTTTCCCTGGCCAAGCAGCGGAGGAAATATCGCCTAGCATGGCGAATCCAGCCATGGAAAGCTCTATCTCCACATGCATCTTCCATAGCTTCACAATTAACTTAAGAATTTTGAATGACAGTGTGTTCCTTGTGAAAACAAGAGATTTTCTTTCTTTCTTTCTTTCTTTCTTTCTTTCTTTCTTTTCTAATGGATAAATACAAATAAAAAAGATTTAAACTAGTGACGTACAGTCCGGGGTACCGCGACGTCATTGGACGGCGCCGCTGTTGTGTCAACACAAACAGAGGCTAACAGCGAAGCTAGTGGTGAAGCTTGGACCCTGCCTCCTGCCTCGGATGTGTACAGTTTGGTAAGAATCATGTGTTAATCGCTGTCATAACAGAGGATCGTCTGTGTCTAATCATCTTGGTAGAGAGCATTAGCATTTTTCTGCCAGAGCTTGTTAAATGGTTGGCGAATGCAAAGTAAGGCTGCTCCCTGTTAGCATAGTGTTGCTCAAGAGTGTTACGTCGTTGTTCAATTAGAAATTTTGAATTGAGGTTTATTGGTGGATTATGTCTAAACTGGTGACGTTATAACAGAGTCTCTGAAGTGTTTTTAGAACAGCACTACGTTAATACAGTAATACTTGACGTCCGCACCGCGAGCTCAGCTGGACGTTATTACATAATGCTAATTTAGCTAATACAGTAGAGGGGTAGTCCCTGAGAGGATGATAAGCGCATGTGCCTGTTTGTCTTTTTAATCAACAAACAAATTGTCAGTCATGTTTGGGTTTTTATTAAGGTTTGACACATCGTTGCTATGGTATGTATGCAGGTATAGCAATTACTACTGTAGTTAGCCAGTGTGACAGAAGGTGTTTGCTTTACTTTCACTTTAGTTAGCAGTTTTTTCCTCTGCTCATTTTCAATGCAGATATCCCTGTTCATAAAGGTCTGTGTTATTATGGCTCACTATTATTGATTGCTCTTTATTTTTTTCTGTTTTTGTCGACATTTATTAGTGTAAGGCACAAAACTTCAGGAAATCCTGATACATCTACGTTTACTACAATATTGCATTACACTCATCATCAATGTGGACGTGGCAGTCAGGATGAAGAGACCATCTTTGACACCTGTGTTCCAGAGAAAGAAATATAGGCTACCAAAAAAAACAAACAAACCTAAACATAGTCTAAACTAGACCTCCTAGGAGCAGCTGAACTTCTTTTTGTGGGTTTTTAAAGAAGTTTCACTTCTCATCCAACACTCTTTTTCAGATCTTCAGAACTGAAGAGAACCTAAATGAAAGGTCCATCTGTCCAGTTGTCCAGTAGTAGTCCAGTTGCTTCTTACGGAAGCTCCTTTAATGACCATGACCTGGATGACTGAGAATCTACACAGACAAACTAGACTTCAAAAACTGATGTTCAGCTGTTTATTTTCCACCAGGCTCTGCAGAACTGAATGAAGTGCAGCTTCCTGCCTCTGCTGTTTAGTAAGCCCTGCTGCTACTGCTGGGATGGGCCAGCAGATCTCAGGTCAGGGGGTCATGACCCGTCTGCCTGAGAAGCTGGCGAAACACGCCGGACTGGTCCGTGACAGCGGCTATCTAACCTACGAGGAATTTCTGGCAAGAGTGGCTGAACTCAATGACGTGTAAGTCTGTGGAGGACACATAGCTGATCAGTAGCATAAATAACTTTGCTATGACACAGTTTGGCACAAAGGACCTTGAGGAATGAACAGGTGGAAGTATGTGACCTACTTCACAAAACATACCTTTTGGCTGTTCACTATTCAGATTGAGAGCTGACTTCAGTCATATTCAAGCATAAATGATTTGGCTCATTTTATTCCCTCAGGTTTAGGCTCTGCTTCTGGCAATTTAATTTTAGCTCACTAGCTGTCAGAGATTAACCTGGAGGCAGGATAATGTCTCTATATAACAAGAAATGGCACGGTATTGGAGTGGAAGTTTTGAATTTTGATTACATTTGGGCAACAACCTTGAAACAGAATCCATAAAATAAACAGCACAGAACAGTTTTGTTGATGTGGAAATAATTAGAATAATAGTGGTAAAGAAAATAAAGTTTCAGGGTTGATTTTTCAATGTAACATTCAGCACAGTGAAAAAAACATTTTGAAGTTAGTATATTTACCATTCTTTGACTGTTTGCATGTGTTGTCATGTTCATGTGCTGCAGCAGTATGATGCTGAGTTGTTTATAGAGTTGAACATATCCTCCCTACTCTGTTGAATCTCTCTCAGTACGGCCAAGCTCGCTGCTGGACAGCAAAAACACCTACTGTTTGAGGTGCAGCCTGGATCCGATGCCACGGCCTTGTGGAAAGTGGCTGTCAGGATTGTCTGTACCAAGGTAAGCCCTGTGAACTCTCAGCCCATGCTAACAGGACCATCTGTTCAGAGAAAGAAATAGATGCAAGTGAAACCATACACATGCAAATTGTATTAATGTGTGGTGAGGGATATCCTTCAGTACACTTGTGTTGGTATTAGATTATTTATTGTTATTAGAGTTGGAGTACTTTATCAATTGGAAATAGGCCCATGTTAGACAGGTATTGACCTTTTGGGAAAATGAAGTGATGTTTGGATGGAATTTGCATTATAGAGGGCAGGAAAAACAATCATTTGTTACAATTACACTCATTGTTAAATGGAATTTAAACCCTGTGAAATTAGTTTAATAGATACCAGCATTTACCAGGACAAACCAAAACAGAATGCAAAAAATGTGAATAAACATAAAAAGAGCATCTCTTTTTTTAGTTTT
Organism: Dascyllus trimaculatus; assembly: GCA_024666655.1. Classification (NCBI taxonomy): domain Eukaryota; kingdom Metazoa; phylum Chordata; class Actinopteri; family Pomacentridae; genus Dascyllus; species Dascyllus trimaculatus. Next base: position 28,390,408 of record CM045448.1, read on the forward strand.
TCTCTCACTATAAAGTAAGCCTGTGATAGTTGTCTATACAGCTGATTCCTTTTACACTGATATAATTTGATACCAACTAACAATGGTACAAGTTTGACTACTAGTAAACAAATGACAAGTTTTAAAAAATGTACTTCTATCCGCTCTCTAGACTGCATAAAAATTACTGACTAAGACAGGCAACCTTAAAATCACTCTAACTTCCCTTGAGAAAGAAATCTTGTGATAAATAGCCAATAGCTGCTGTCGATTACAGCTTGAAATAAATAAACACAGACAAACACTGTCAAAAGCCGGCATTGGTTCAATCTGTGTATTTTAGCACAGTGTGAGACTAAGACTGCATGTGTACACACATAAACAGCATACTATATCTGTATGAGCCATGTGATTGCCTGCGCCTCCTCCAAGATCAACAAGGAGACTGGCATAGTGGAAGCGTCCCGGATCATGAATCTGTACCAGTTCATCCAGTTGTACCGCGACATCACCAGCCAGGCCGCTGAGGTGCTGTCCACTGAGGGTGCCACCGAGGGTTCATCTGCCCAGCTGCCCTCCACAGACTCCTGCCAGGCCAGCATGTGGATGGGCAGGTCAGTGCATGCATAGAGTGGTCTCTGGAGGAATCAATGACCCCACAACAAGTACAACATTTACCTCAGTGTATTTAAAAGTGTAGTTTTTATTGTTAATTGCTAGTTTATTCTACATCCTGTGTTTCACACCAAAAACATTTGCCTGCATTATGCACGTCACACTTCCAAAGGCTTCATTTTAACCAGGAGCTTGTTGTTTTTTGAGGATCTCATAAAACAATAAAGAACCAGCCTTTTATAGTTCAGGACATACAGCTGATCGGTGGTAGTGGTTGGATCCAGAGCTCCTCCAGCCCACATTTTTAGGGTCCCACTCTGTCCTTAGGTACTATACAAGACACTGACCTGACCTTTGTGAGCAGTTTGGGGTTCAGGATCTTGCTCAAGTGCACTTTGACATGTGGACAGGTGGAGCTTGGAATAGAAACACCAACCCTGTGATTAAAGGCTACCACATTTTGATCAGGAGTTCACCAAACATTGCTTAAAAAGAGAGAATGTTGGACCATGTGATCACAAATGATAATGTTGCTCTGCGTCTGCTGGATGTTTAACAGGGACATTTGCCATAACAATCACAGTGGTGATAATTTGTTCACATATTTTTAACTTCAGGTAGAGTACAGTACAAATAATAGGTTCTTTAATGGCCCACACACTGTGTGGTGTATTTAAGTGTATTTTATGACTTATTTTGCAGCAGAATGACTGTTTATCCCCCTGGATGATTTCCCAATGATGGGTAGAGCTGGAGGGAGGCTGATGGAATTCAGAAGTGTTATGCATTTTAATAACACTGAAGGATATACTGTACATCTCAGGCAAATCTTTTGATTGCAAGGCATCAGGAATCATCCAACATAAAGGCTTTCATTCCAAAAGTAGATATCCAGCAGTTAGAAAAAGTGGCACCTTCCTCTGTAGAAAATAAGCAACACTTGAAGCCTTTTCTGTTTTCGTGCAGAGTGAAGCAGCTGACTGACACAGAGGAGTGCTGTATCTGCATGGATGGAAAGGCTGACCTCATCCTGCCCTGTGCCCACAGCTTCTGCCAGAAATGCATTGATAAATGGTGAGAAGATAGGCTAGGGTTGATGTTGGTTCAGTAATATAACTATTGCTTTTTTAATCATTAATTTTGTCATCAAAAAGTTGAAGTAATTCATGATGCACAGTAGCTGGTAGTTACTACATGCTCTCTTCTGTTTCTGAAGGAGTGGACAGAGCCGAAACTGTCCAATATGTCGTCTGCAAGTGACCGCTGCCAATGAATCCTGGGTGATGTCCGATTTCCCCACAGAGGATGACATAGCTGGCTACATCCTCAACTTGGCTGATGAGGCGGGCCACCCACACAGGCCTTAACACACAGAACACTTGTATCTATTTTTTAAATTTCCCGTAAATCTATTAAGATCTTTCAATCTGATTGCTGTAGAAATACTGTAGTTTACACTCCCAACACAGCCATTCTTGTCTTTGCTTCGCTTTGTCATGCCTGTAATGAAAAATAAACATTTAATTGAAAGAGGCAGCTTTTCAGTTACACCTGACATCTTGTAGGATTAGAGGTGTGGAGAATTTAAAACCACAAAATAGTTTTAGTTTAAAGAAGTATTTCTGTTCTTGTTTCTATATTCCATAAAACACCCCACGTCCGTTTCAGTTTAAGTGGATATGGTTGTTGTTTATGGGGAGTTGATCCATGCTGACGTATTTCATAAAATGTGAATATGTATTAACCTTAAGTTTCACGAGTGATAAATTTCTATGTAACTGAAATCTAATGCTTTATTTGAAATTGTACTGAGATGAATTGTTAATTCAGCTGTTTCTTGTGTGACATTCAGTGAGTTCTTTCGGTTTGGTTTTTGATCATATTCAGATATTTGAACCAGTTTTTCCAAGTATGAGACAAGAGTAATGTAACATTAACTTTTCAGTTTTACACAATAGTCTTTCACTGCATAGCTTTTTAATTTCCGTTTTGTTAATAGACTACAGACCTGACATTTTATTTGACCAGAAGAAAAGTTTTGGTTGTCAATGCTGACAAATCGCACTTTGAAACGTCAGTGTTGCTTTCCGTGTGTGAGTGCACTACAGCAACTAGAGGATTATATCTCTGTGGTTGGAGAATATTATCTGGCACTGTAATCCTTTCACAGCAGTTGAGGCCATGCACACCACAGTTTGTGAGAGATATCTTTCACCAAGCTGATCAGAGAGTTTGAGTGAGAATCTGATGTTGTGGTTGCATGACTGCATGGTCCATTCAAAAACAATTTTAAAAACTTCTATTTAAAATTTAATAATTGAGAGCATATCACTATAAAGCATCCAAGCCTACATAAACACACCGTATGTAATTTGTTGAACATGCCCTGAACTCACAAACTACCGTGTAATGTGATGTTGCAACCTTAAGGTGGTAGCGTTCTCCTATAATTCAGCTGACATGAGTTCTAGCATTATTAAAGGCATTTCATTTGCAGTGCGAAGTGACACGAGGTGTAATAAAATGAAATCATTCTCACTGTATTATCCTTAATAAAGAGATACTTACTTTTTGCACTTTATGACTTGTGGTGTGATGGATTGAAAGATTTACACCTCTCTGCTTCCATCACGTCTGCTATCCTTGTTGATAAATTGTATAATTACATGGTTTAAATATATATATATATATATAACTATAATTTTTTCTATCCTATGTAAACAGGAATATGCAATAAAAACCTAAATGCTTAATGCGTGCTTTCATTATGTTACATTAAATTAATGTGCTATCTTGTTCATTTTTGAAATGGCAGTTTTTATGGTATTATTTAATGCATCATTTCAAACCAGTACTGTGTGATCACACTGAACGGCACAGAAAAGCAGTAATCCTCAAGTGAAATCAAATCTAGACCATGTGATGATTGTCACTTTTTAACACCCTGCTGGATTCACTGTAGACATCTTCTGGTCTTCAGAGCCTCAGCTGAGCTGCTCTGTTGTCAGTGGACACACTTCATGCGCCATCTTGGAGTTTTGACATAACTTCAGTTAAAAGTTTTTTAATGGATTAATTCCTGCTTTGGTTTCTTTTGCCCAGCTAGTGACCGCTATTCTTACTGAATGTTTTGCTGAGAAATTCATCTTCATTCTGGTGAGTACAGTTTAAAATTTGCATCACTGTTTATTAACCTTTTGTTTGTAAAATCGCTGTGTTCTCCTGCGCAGCAATAAATGTTTACAAATATGGCTAAGCTAAGCTAAGCTAAGCTAAGCCAAGCCAGCAGCGTCCTTATTTCAATATGGCCGTGCTTGGCTCCTTTGGGCTGGGTCATAACTAAGCAAGCTAATGGCTGCTCTTCCAGTTAGCTTGGGTCACCTAAGGTACAAAAAAACGCAAAGAACTTAAATAGTGTTCACCCTTCCAAGTTTTTTTTCAAGCTATGACAATGTTTTTATCTTTTTTTTCGTCCGACACACGTTTAAAGAAAGTAATTCAAAACCTTCTTGACTTTCTTCAGTCTTTATTTTTGGTATGAAAATCTATTAGAAATGACAAACATAAAAAAGAATCATTCTGATCAGCTAGTTGTTTCACTGTTGTGAGCATACAAATGCTTCCTATTGACTTCACCATACAGCTCTCATAAAGCTAGCTTTAAAGGTCTGTCTCAGCATCTGTCTGTGAATATTTTCCTAGCTCTCATTTACTTATATCAAAATCATGCAAATCAGTGTAATTAGTCCAAATACTCTAATCTGATCAAAACCTCACAATGTACATTCCTCTTCATTTCATTTTAGACTTACAGTACAGATAAAGTTCTACATCTCATGCATATATCCAAGTGGAAAAGGGTCTTTGTTATTGCATTATAAGTAACTAATTTTCAATGAAAATAATTTAATATTCTTTTTATGATAAATTCTAAATCAGGCCATCTAACAATTACTAATTGATATATCCAAATCCACAGATACATTTAACACCCATCCATCCATCCATTATCTATACACCGCACCCTTCAAAGAAAAATAAATCTATTTTCTGAAAAAACAAGGCACATTGTGACTGGCAAATTTCGTAGATACAAAACTGAATATAGTATAAAAGTCCAGTTTGCATCATGCTTATTGAACTAGGCAACCTGTATGTCATATGTCAACACAGTCATTCATAAACGTAAAACAGCAGACACACTATTTCTTCCAATCTAGATCAGGAACATCAATAGGAGTAGGTAAAAAAGAAAAAAAGTATGTGCTGCCTTGCTTATACCTCGTGATCTCTCAGAGCATATCCAGGCACAGTTTGTACTAGTGTGGTCATTCACTCGGATGGACTAGGGCTACCCTCCGTTTTCACTGCATCCACCAGAAAACTGAGTTCATTGCACAGAGTCTCATGCCGGTAGGCCATGCGGATTTGTGCCACATTTGTCCGACGAATGTCGTTGCCTTCGGGTCCATCTTGTAGGTAGTTGGATCCAATAAAGTGTTTCTTCTCCTGTGGATAGGAGGGTTAAAATATGTAGATGAGATATTGCACATCTTGACAAGCAGGTTGCAAGGTTTTAATCCAGATCAAGTACAGGTTTGGTGACCTAAACAGGATATGTTTCAGGATAAATATACCCTGCAAGACAGTATTTTATTGACTCCAACAGAAAGTCTTTCTTTAAGAAAATATTTGACATATGGATCAGTTTACATCTATTTTGATAGGTTGTATACTAAACATTCCCCAGTCTAACTTCTCAGTTGTGAAGTAACAGTAACTCATTTGAATGACAGTTTGACAGCTTCCTCTTGGGCTTTAGGAAATGCTGATTGAAATTTTCTTGGCCATCCAAAAAACAAAAGTAATTAATATTAAGAAGCTTGAAGCAAGATTTCATTCTCCCCAGTGTAGAGTTTACCAAAAATAAAAATCGGGAGGCAATATATATTTCTCCAGCATCAGAAATTTCCTGTACTTTTATCATGTGTTGGTCTATTATGTGAACATTTGGAAATCAATTACCAGGACTACTTTATGGTAATACTGTTATGTGAAGATTATGATTTTTACATCAGCATGTACAAAGCGGTGAAACAGTGTGTTCCTCTGTCTACTTTTTTGTAGTTCTTAAACTGCAACAGACTGAACCAAAAATAAAATAAAACTTTGGCTGTACCTGATGTGAGAGACCGCTCTGCAGAACACTGTTCCTGGCAATCTCACACAAATCACAGGTGCTCAGCTTCCACAGCTGGGCTGCAATGGCATACTCCTCCATCAAGGCCTCCTGGAATGTTTTAGGAACAGACGTTATCAATTGTTTTGTTAAGAATTTATTAGGCTGGCGAGTTTAGCACCTTTCAACAAGGCAATACAGATTACTTGTGTTGCAAGTGAGATCCTGTTATTTCTGCATTACATACTATGCATCATGACGATATTTATTACTTGATTAGTTGCCCAGATGTTTCTGGAGTGTGTGACCAAGACAAATTCAAATATTTACTGTAACTATTGATTAAAAGTGATTCTGAGATGAGACAAATAGGTATGATCATCATGGTTCTGACCTTGGTGTAGTGGAACTGCATGGGATCATCGGTGGACAGTGACACACACAGTCCTTTATGTAGAAACTCTCGCAGTGGGTTCTTGGAGTACTGCAGGAACAGGCTGTTGTTGCTCAGGGGGGACATTGCAATTGGGATCTGGGCCAGGTAGTACAGATACTGCAACACTGGACTCTGAGGAGGAGGAAGATATGTAGACACACCACAGTAATGCGAGTAATGCCTTGTGTTATTTTTATGGATTACCAGAGAAATGTCAATATTCAAGATTAAAGGAATACCATGGAAATCTTCATAGGGATAAATGTCATGGGGTACTGCCAAATTTTTAATTAGTAGCATAGTGATTCCATCTATATCCAGTTCATGGAAGCTCTTACAATTGCCATTACACTGCCGGTGATAGATTTTAGGGTTTCTGTCAGCAGTTTGTTTTGAATGAACAAAAGAATGCTGCAGTGGATGTGAACAGAGTCACCACAGCTGGACTCAGAAAAAGCACCACACACAGACACACAGAGATGCAGGCCATGTTTAGCATTGTGTTTATAGAGAATAGAAACTACTTCCAAGCTCAAAGTTAGGCGAGTATTGTTTTGTCTCATAGAAATATCATCAGCATTTTGTCCTGTGTTGGATCAGTTTTAAGACTGTTTGCCTTTTTTATTATGATGTTCGGCCTTCTCTGCATCTACTGTGGGATGTCTACGTTGATGGCAGTAAACCAATAGGGGATATTAGCCTTAGTAGTGCCAAATATCATCTGTCAGCACCTTGTGCTGTCAGCATTCAAAAGACTAAGTATGAAACCCTATCATGAATTTAGCGCCGCACCTTCTTGAGGTTGAGTCCATGGGAGATGTTGTCGGCTGTCAGGAAGGCGGACACCAAGTGGGTGATGGACCCTGCCTCACCACAGTGAGGCCGAAATTGGAAGGTGTTTAGTCCTCGCTCCCTGTAGTAAGACACATAATTATTCGGTGTACTGATAGGTGTTTATAAGTTGCATTTTAAGAAGTTTTTGTAATTTAAGTTGTTCAAGTTTCCAAAAATTTGGTAAAGAAACCACTTGTTATTGTGTGTTTCCATCCTCTAGAGCGCCAGTAGGTCTAACTTTAAATGCAACTCATTTTTCCATTTGTGCAACATTAATCAGTTTATTCTTTTTTCAGTCAAAGAATCAGTGTAAAAAAGACTTCTGACTGACTTGCTGTCTGTCCAGTGGCCCCAAACACTTCCCAACAACCCGCTGTCAATTGCCTACCAATGTGTGCTCAAAAAACACACAGAACAGATTGGATTCTGGCCATTGAAATCATGTAGATTTCCAATACGAGTATGTTGAACCTCTCAAAATACCAGAGATGTCATAAAAACACTTACAAGTGTTTACTAAAGTTGTTGCATGTACAAACAGGTGGAACTTACTTGCGCAGGTTGTTGAGCACCATGATGTTTGCATACATGTGGAACAGGTAGTAGGTGTAGGGAGGGTTGTCATCTGTGGTCCACGCCTCAGGTTTTGGGCTTTTGTAAGAGAACATGTGGTCACTGTGTTTGGACTCATCATCCACGCTGTCAAAACCTGTCACCTACAGAACAACAATGATAATGTCAGCACGTTTGCAAAACAGAATTTACACAGCCATGCAAGTTTCAGCAGTGCAACGAGATGCAGTAACATCTTTTCCTTCTTCTTTGCTCAATTTCTAAATATCAGTGAAATGTCTGGGTTACTACAGACTGCTACAATAAATATGACTCCTATTGCACACTAAAAGTTTCCCATTTGTTACAAATTTGACTGTTCACAAAATACTTACGTATTTTAAGAACACATGTGTTGCTTTGTGCTTTTGAGGGTTGATTGTTGCCTCAAAGAGGGGGAGGAAAATGTTTTCCAGCATCTTGGCGAAGTGTGGTATTAATTTCTTTGACCTGAAAATGTCACTGCAAGACAAAAGGGATCATGTCAGCCCATTCTTTCATACAAGCAACACACACAACATTATTCAGAACAGCCTATTGATTATAATATTGTAATTATTCTAAACTTGATGCTGAGAGAAATGAAACTTTCTGTGTGTCTGAGCTAAAATTTAGAACCAAAGTTGTGCAACACTGACATGACAGAATTTATTCACTCAGGTTTTCTTAAACTATAACTTAAAAAAATGCAAAATGAGGAACAGACGGGATGATTTACTTGCTGTATGTCATTCCTTGGAAGAAAAAAGTTTCATAGCTTAGTATGTAAACTGAAATAATGTAACACTTGTTAAGAGAAGACTGTTTTTGTTTTGCGTTTGTTACTGGACTCAGGTGCTCTTGTGTTAATAGGCCCATGTTTGCCTTATTGACAGAAGTGTTTCCTCTGTCTCACAGTTGGCTCCTATTTCCACTGAATGCTTACTAGATCCTGGGAACTTGGATCATCCATCTCATGTTGGGTGAGTGGACCTTGTGCTGGATGAACCAGGTTGCTAAGCTCTCCCACTCGGTGGCAGAGCGGCCGTAAATCGACAGACGGGGCTCAGCATGCTGGTATTTGCTCTCCTCCAGCTCTTTTGCAACTTCCTGAAACAGGCGACGAACCACAGGAAGTTAGTGGTGTTTCTTGATAAAGCAGAAGTGAGCATTTGTAATCACCAAGGGAACAGATAACAGATAATGTCACATCCGTGCTCATTCTAAATACCCACAAAGTGGTCTTTATACTCAAAAGAACAATTGTAGACAATAAAGAAACTTTATGTGCCCTAGTAATATTTCCAAAGACCACCATCAGTGGTTGCAAGGCATTTAGCCCCTATCTAAAACCAGTAATGAGATATGAATCAAGTCTTTGATACAACACAGAATATACCAACAAAAACAGTTACACAAAGATAGCATGTTTAGAGGAGAAACTCAAGTGTTGCAGTACCTCATGACAGTGTGACTGTAAACTGTTAGTCACATTAGGAAAAAAACTAATTGGAATTCAGTCATGGTTAATTTCATTATTTACACTTTTGTTTTTTCTCCTATAACGTCAAAATGTCTTCAGTTAGGGCCGCCCTGATAGCCTAATGGTTATGTCGCGTGACCCAAGTGCAGAGGCGTAGCGGCAGTCCCGGGTTCAACTCCGACCTCGGGCGTTTACCACATGTCCTTCCCTACTCTCTCCGATTTCCGATTCTGTCCACTGTCCTATCTAATAAAGGCGCAAAAGGCCAAAAATAAAAATCTTAAAAAAAATGTCTTCAGTTAAAAACGTCAATTAGACCACTTTTGATAGCTTCCTTTTTTTAACCTCTGAAAAGACATTGAAGAAGATCCCTCATTTTCATTTGGTGCTCATGTATACATTATATACATATTGAACTCATACTACACCTTGATGAGACGTGCAAAGTATTCTCCTTTGATGTCGTTGTCGGTTTTCAAGTAAATCTCTCGCAGTTCACTGGCTCCCACAGGGTTGTATTTGGAGTTGAACTTGTCAAACCGATGAAATGTTTGTCTTCCCTAGGAGAGTAATTTTGGGAAAAGGTTAATCTTGTCTACAAATGTCACACTACATTTTTATTCCAGCAAAGTGATTAAAGAAAAAATATTTTCAGATTACATTACATGCATGGAACATAGACAGTGATAGACACTATAGCAATGGCATAATTATCGACAACTGTGTCCAGCATGTAATATTTAGGAACATGTTCTTATTTGATAAATTGACAAGGTAAACAGTATGGCATAAATGTTAGAAATCTTACAGCATGCACATCCAGAGAGTCCACAGTCAGGTCATAGGGGTCCATGTTGAGGTTGTTGAAGACTTTCTTGAGTGTGATTTTCTGATTGCCTTTCTCCAAGACCACACGATCTGCCTCTGTCTGGTATGTGGTCTTTATAAATTTCAGCAGATGCTTCTGGTTCATGCAAGCAGCGGCGTGTATATGCGTGTCCACCTGTGTTTGACATAAAACAAACAGTGATGAATGGAATGACTTTACTGGACAGCTTACAAGATATCCATTAACTTGTGTTTATTTTATTTCTACTGAGGGCACTAAAATTAACAATAACTTCTACTGGAGTGAGTCAGCCCTTTGCCCAAGGCTGTGCCAATCAGATGAACTGCCTTACATAGTTTTTTCCTACTAAGTTAATTAATTGTTTGCATATTGCTGCACTAAATGGAAAATACCAACCTTTCTAACATTGTAGAAGTCTCTGTGTGGAACGCTTTTTAGCTCTTTTAGCTCTGCCATTTCATTCAGCATTTCATGAAGGTAGAATTTAGAGGCCAAGAAGTTCAGCCTTCTGTGACAGTAGGTTTTCCTGAGAGACAACACAAGATCAGGAAAAAGTAAGAAATGCCATTTTTTGAAATTTTAATCTAATAATCCTCTTCCCACAGTTCAGGCTGGGAAATTATTTAAGTGGTGTGCTAAAATATGAGTCAAAAGCTGTGTGTGATGTCAATTTTATTGATTGTGGTAAAGAATGTATGTGTATACTTACGTTGGGCCGTCAGCTATCATTGCAAGTACATGGCTCAGGTCTATGGCAAAGGTCTCAAGGTCAGGGTAAGGGAGGGTGTGGGGTTGCTGCTGTTTCAGGGCCTCTGCATTGTCGTAAACATGGACTATCCCATCTTTCATCTGCAGCTCATAGTTCAGGTCCTCAGGAATCCCCTCCATGGAGTACGGATCCTCGCCTTCATGAGGGGCAGGCCAAATGTCTACAGATGATTGGAATAAAAAAAAATATAAGGATGCCTTGCTGAAGAACAAAGTTACAAAGCTCTTGAATTATTATAAGAAACATTTTGACATGATGAAAACTTACTGAGACATTTTTAAAACATTTCAAAGCATTTTTCCTGAACTTGATGTGATGCGATAAGGTGATTTTTGTTTTTTTTTTTAGAAATAATGTCTCATTTTGTTGAAGTATTTGAAACTACAGAAACAATGAGTCCACACTGTGATTGTACAGTGATGTTACAGAGTGGTAACCCAGCTAAGCTTGTTTCTCATCGGTGTGTGGAGACACAAATCTAAAATCAGTGAAATTTAATTAAGGAACAACACCTGATATAACCTGCTGAACCTGCTTTTTGTGCACTGACCATTGTTAATAAGCAAGTCAGAACTAACTAGTCATTCAAGTTATCAGACAGATATTTAGACACATGGTGTAAATACTGAATATTTGCAGTGTGCATCAAAGTCTACACTTTGAGTTGTGCAGCAAAATATTTGATTGCATGAACAACCAAAACAGTTGCAGTTGAGAAGGTTGGTTATAGAAAAAAGCTAAGTAACGAAGCCCATTTTCCACTTAGTCATTAAGTATTGCATGAGTTCATTTCATAAGTATTGTGACATTTAAACATGCAAATGTGACTGAGAAGTTTGCCACTTAACCACTGATAGTTACACCGATGAAATGATCTGTACCAGTAGATAACAGCATGCGACACATGCTCTGTTAAAAATGTAAGTAGATATGTATAAGGTGAAGAATTGCTGTTTTTAAACTGTAAAATTTATTATTCCAGTAAGGATTGTAATATTAACTGAAAAGGTTCATTATGAACTCCTCAAACTTATGGTGCAACGGCCAATGTGTTGTTGTAATCTGTAAGACAGTCTGCGGTCTATTTCTTAAAGCTCTTTGCCTTTGAGGCAAGATCTCTGTGGTATTCTTGTACTGCAGTCATCCAAGATTATTTCCCAGTCAAATACTATGTTGACTTTTGTTGCTGAATTTTTAGTTTCGGTAGGCATCGTCTATTTGGTCACAGGAGAGGAGACCATGTTGCTTATGTTAACTGCCCAGGCATCTGTCAGTAGCAGGTTGTCTACAAACACCTACTCTGAAAATGTTTATTTAGGCCCACTTAAGCTCAAATATTACCATACTGACTTTGTGGATTGGACATCACAACATGCATCTACAGCCAAAATGTATTTCATATGCCTAGTGCAATCACGTGTAACCAGTGATCTTTACTCATCCTCCACCACAGCTCATATAACAACGATAACCCCAGACAGTGAAAAATGCACAACTAAACAGTGGAGATTATTCTGAAATTGCTTGATTGGCATTAATACTTAGCATGCGTTCTGTATATGTGCCTAACAGTTGATGTGAAATTATTGTTGCAATTATTTTCTATTTTAGTTGCTTCTGTTGACCTCATCTTTCGTTAATGCACCTCCCTTGGCAGCCTCACCTTGGCATTGACATCCTTTGCTTTAAATCTATTGTGAGAAATGGAATAATTGAGAAATGGCTGCACTTGTTCAGCTGTACCATGGAAGTATACAGTCTCCAGCTGCATGCATGAGAGTAAAGAGTAGACATAAAACAACACAATAACTACTTTACGGGAGTATTCACATGTACAGTTTTTTTTTCCCCCAGTTAAGAAAATTTTGTAAATGCCCCCACCTGGCAAGACCTCGTCCTCCTCCCGCCACTTCTCATCTTCAGCATTGCGAAGGAAACGGGCAGTGGTTCTGGGGAAGCGGTGATAGGCCAGCCTGGAGTATTTCTCTCTGATGAACAGTGCTGTGAGGAGACTCTTGGCCGCTTGCTCGTAATCCTCAACTGTGATCTGGGAATATCATGGGGAATTTTAAAAAGCTGTAAATTGAAGTTGTCAAATGTGTTCACGATTGTAAATGAGTTGTGGTTTAGTATTTTCTTTCTTCTCTAAGACAATGTAGTAAAAACATTTTGTTCTAAAATGCTCTTAAAGAATTGCAGAAATTAAATGAAACTGTGGTCCACACCCTGATAAAGGCTCTGTCTGGTGTTGCTTGATGTCAGCACCAGACAGTCATTCTGGAGATTCAAACAGTTTTTTATCATTTTTGAGTTTAGATTTTTTTTTTCTTACAGTGGTCATTGTAGAGAGAATGAACTTCTGTTTGGGTAAAACTGTGATGATCCTACTTGGTCACTCTTTCTTTTTACTCTGTTATTGCTATGATTCTGTACGTCACTCATCCATTTTTTTTTCTGATAGGAAATGATGATTGCAGTTCCACTGGGTATCTCTCTGACATGGCTATAGATGTTGAATCTTACGGTCTTTTGTCTTATTGTTGGGTATTTATTTGTGTAGAGGCACTTCTTTTCCTTCTGGTTCTCATTTTGATTGGAGGGAGATGTTGAATCTCGGGTTGTATGTCAGCTTTTAAAGTGTTCACACTGCTTACCCCCGCACAGTAATCCCCGCTGATGGTAACCCGCTGGAAGTCTGGGGAGCACTCTGGAAGACCTGGTTCAGGAGTAGCTGGGGTGAGCAGTGGGGTAACCCCAGACAGGACCCAGTCAGGGCCTGGTAGCTGCAAAGATACTGACTGCGAACGCTTCAACATAAAGTTCTTCTTCCTAGTGACACACAAGAAACGTATACTCAGCTGTTGGTTGGTGATTTATGATGCAAAAGGTATTCTGAAAGAGACATGTTGATCAGCTTTCCTACCTCTTAGCAGACTCCTGAGACTGCTGCTCAGCCAGCTCCTTTTGCAGTGCCCTCTCCCTGTCCTCGTGCAGACCGATGGGACAGTCCTCGGGCACAGTGAAGAGTGCCAAAGCATCCTTGGTGTCTTCCTCCTTCAGGGCAGAGGCGTATACCTTTTCTGCTATCAGACGTACCTTCTCATCCACCTCATTCATTGACATTCTTGGGAAAAGCCGGGGCATGTCTGAGAAGGTCAAGTGAATGTAAGTTTCAGTGAGTCAGTTTTTTCTTGCCAACAAATGCTGTGTTTAAAAAGGTATTACTGAAGAAGGAAAGCAGGAAGACTTATTTTCTAGATGCACATAGTTTTTATGTAATTACTGAAATTGCACGTTTGTTCTATTGTAATATTGTGGGATAATTGTTATTACAAGGAGTGAGTTACAGCAGTCAATATCAGTACTTATTAAAGTTGATCGATGTTATTATAATAATATATTAATGTTTGAGCAAGTTGCTGACATGCCACCACATTATATTTCATCACACTAATGTGAGGAATTATAGCAGCATGTAAAAGAGAAATAACGTTTTCTTAGCGATGGCAGTAAATATAATTTCTTGGAAGTAAACTTGAGACATATGAGCTTGAAGCAGCGCGGGGAGGGGGGAGTTCGGGGGGTGGAATTTTGCAATGCCTCATCTTATCTTGCACCAGTAAACATGTCTTGAGTGGCTGATTTGTGTTCCAGTTGTGGCTGCATATTCTGCCAACTGGTGAGGCAAGTTACAGTAAACTGCTGCATTTTACAGGCATACAGCTTGGCATATAGAAATTCAAATAAGTAAGCGTTTCCAAAGTATCTGCAAATATGCATCCTGGTAGTTCACAGGAATATATGCATTGCAGATTTTACTGTAAATGGAAAAGGAATGTGTGACCTGGTTATTAGAACTGCAGTTACTAGCATACCATCATGTTGGTTCTCAAGACCTTTTGGTGGGAAAACAGTTGTGTTTATTTGGGTTTTGCTGATTCTGTTATGCAGCCCTGGCATGAGCTCTGATGCTAATTTTAAACTCGAGGCCCTGTGAATTTGTAGTTAGATCAGACTAGATGATACACATCAGGGTTTTTTATAAATAGCTTTGCCTGCTGGCTTAATGCCCGTGCTGTGAAAACTACTGTTGCTATCCAACATCCCGTCAGTGGTGGAGAAGTTTGGTTATTCTGATCACCAGGTCCTCCCTGTTACTAATAATATTAATGCTGCCGTCAGTGTAGGTCACTGGGACAATTCCAGAATCAGAATGTGCAGATATTTGAATCAACAAGTGCAAGACTAGATGTGCAGCACACTGTATCAGGTAACAAACTTCTCGGCTGTAGACTGCATTCCTAATCGTTTACATGCAACTCAATCTGTCTAAAAACTTTCAGCGATCTTGCCACCTTCATAGATGACACCATTAACATTTGCCCTCACACTGACACAGTTTGCTGCCTGTTCATTGGCTGGCACATTTCGGATGCTGTCATTCCTGACGAGTCTCTCAACACGTGTACACCGTGTCTGTACTGGAACAGCTGAATAGCCCCTTGGATGACCTTGACCTATATCCCCCAACTATTGAAACCTGACACGTGCAAAGCATTCTGGGTATGTTGAGAAGGTTTATTATTTGCAAGTAAATTTAATTTTAATTTTGCAACATATAACAAGTTTACAATAATCACAAAAACGTCCGAAAATAATTTGGTGCTTTGATTCACAATACTCACTTTTAATATTTCTTATATCCTATTTTCAGCTGTTTTTGTGAGGTTAAAGCCGATATATCTTCTTTACATTTATCAGTATCAGTCAGAAAGTAATTTGTCCATTACTGCCTATGTGCCTCAGACAGTAGCTGTTAAATGAACCTCTTTATTATTTGTTTTTTTTTTTAAATCACATTGTATCCCAGCATCACTGTACAGTTTGATAATCAGCCGGGGGAACTGTAGGTCTGTCCATCTCTTACCTTCTGTCGTGATTTGGGCCATGTTTGGCTTTCTCAGTCTCTGCCTGTTGAGTCAAGTATTTCAGCTTTCATGTGTCTGCTTCTGTCTCTTCTAGACCCCCCTAGCTCTTAGCTTTGGCTCCACTGTTTTCATATGCCTGGCATTCAATGCCAGGTCTCACAGAACACTTTCGAGTGTTGCTGAAGGCTCTTGAAACTGTCAAGATTGTCCTCAGGTCTGGTGTCTGTCTCTCTCGTATCTAGATGCTTCTCCTCAGGGTTTTCACTCCGACTGCCTCTGTCAGGCTTTGCTCTGTTGTTTATGTGGCCCAGTGACTGTATGTGTGATGCAGCTGCCAGTTGTTGTGGTCTTGAATATCCTCCTCTAGCTCTATTTTAGGGTGTTGTGAGCATCATGGCAACAGGAGCAGCTAATCCAAGCTGGTATGTCACAACTGGCTTCTACCATGTGAGCTGCCATCTGTGAGATGGGGCAATGAGGAGGGAATGAAATACTGTGGTTCACCAGGTAATATGGAAGCCTGGGTGTGCACCTTTTAAGATCTTAGTTGCTCCTGTCTGCCTCAGTTAAGCATAACTTCAGTCTTTACATTAAATGCCATTTTTTCCCAACACAAATAGTCTTTACAGAGGTGGTTGTTGGATTTCCTTTTTTTTTAAGTCCACTGTTTACCAGATGCAAACAGCAGATAAACTGATAAGACAAGAACTATGAAAATGCATTGATAGTCATCTGGAAATAATTATGATATCTATATATTTTGATTATATCTTTGATTACGGTAGCATATACAGGTTTATGAATCCATTGTCACAGTATTTACTGCTACAAGCTGACAGTAAGTAACAAAACACATTTCTTTAATGAGAAAATACATTTTTTGTTATTGAAAACCCAGTTGATGCTGTGTACAGTAAATGCGTTTCTAATAGGGTGAAAATATGCTTTAGTGTACAGCAAAGACTTCGAACACTGGGGGTATCTCTGTGACTGCTGTGAAAGAAAAGGTCAGAAATGTTTCTTCTTTTATCCAAATAACTCAACCCAAAGTCTGACTAAAGATATGAATGACAGAAAAATATGTATGGACACGTTAGTTTCCACTGCAAAACAACAAGCTACATAGAAAATTCACAGAAAATACACCTGCCCTCGCAGCTTGTTTACCCACTAAGAAAATGGAAAAAAAGAATAAATAAAGCTGCAGGGTTTTTCATTTAGTGAAGTACATTTCAGGACAAAACTGCTTGAACCCGTTTGTGTAGTTGGCACAGAATCATCTATTCACAAAGATGGTAGTCCAGACTTTAGCTGCAGTTCTGCCAGACTTCCTGCTTTGAATCACTGTCATGGATTGTGTATATATTTTATATACAGTCTGAGACCACTGCCCTGGCTGTAAGCACAGCTATCTGAAGTGTATACAGTGGGATAAATCTCCTACCGGGTCCACTGTTTCATTGTTCATACCTTTTCCACTGTAGTTGCAGACGACAGTACAGAACTTTAAAATGCTCTGGAATATCGTTATACTCTACTATTCCAATAAAAAACTGTCCAAAGTCATTGATGCTCTTCATAGTATGTTGCCACAAGATCACTCAAATTTTCCTGTACAATATTTAGGTGGAACATGAAACTTGAGTGGAGTTAAATCCTCATCCAGCGCCAGTGACAAAGGTTGATCAGTGTGTCAACAGAGGTGTGACGAACTGTGCTGTATCTGTATTCAACAACTGGATCTAAGAGCTGAGTTTGCTTCTCTGTAAAACTGTGCATCTGTGCCTGTGTTTTGGAATACTGGCATGTTTACTCACCTTTCCCAAAGCATGGTGTGGACTGCTGCTTACAAAGGGGTGTGTCCCTTTTCTGCATTTTGATTTGACCTAGAAGAAACAAAGCTTTAATTAACAATGGACTAATCTAGAGTTCAATGGTAAAGTAGTAGCTTAGATGTGAAATCTGATCAGGATTCAAGTCTCATAGAACTGAAGTCAGGGTGTAAATAATGTCCCCTCCCAAATTGGTACAAGACACTGATCCGCCACAACATGTCTAATATTGTTAAGGCCCTGCTTGTACACCAGAACAAGTCTGACCTGTCAGGACATGGACTCAGAGCCTTTGGGAGTGTCTTGTGGTGTCTGGTACAGGGATATTGGCAGTGGATCCTTTGGGTCCTGCAGGTTGTGGACTACTTGGGTTGGGCTTATTCTAGCACATGCTGTGGATGCTAGATTGGATCAGGATTTGGATTTGAGTTTGCTGGTTGGGTTGACTCCTCGGCAGTATGATAATATTGTTTCCGATGTTTAGGCTGTATGTGTATGATATATCTAATGTCCTGGTTTAGACTGTACTTAACATGATTTACACATGGGTGTTACATATAAAATAAATAAAAATGATCTCTATTGCAATTATGACAATAATTATTATTACTATATAAAATATAACCCTCACAAAGTAAATCATGTCTTTTTGATGCATTAATATCTCACACACTGTCACACTGTAGAGCCTGTGGTCTCTTTTTTGGCAGGTGAAAACCTGTATGAATTGAATTGGTAATTTAGAGTCATTTCAACAGGTGAAAACAACCGATTTGGGTGTGGCGCACAGAGCAGGTACGATAATGCATAGACACGCGGGTATATCACTTTTTGGCACAGCTCTGGGGTTTGCTTATTTACTGCAGCTAAAGAATCACTTTCCACAGTACAGAGCCGTGCTTTATGTTCGGTAAACTTCAACCCCAATGCTGCAGAAAGACTACATTTATTACTAATATCATCATCGGTACAGGTTGCAGACGATGAATCAAACATGTGGCACACTTGCTTCACATTAAGTATAAAATTAGCCAGGAACATTGCAAGACATGTGCTTCAGTAGCACAAGCGTATGTTACAATCTAAAATAAGCCACTGTAGAGAGAGATTTAGGGTTGTTAGGTGAGCCAAGATAAATCTGTAAACATCAGTACAGCACGATGGGTTGGTAACATGAAGTGACACAACACGCTGCTGATAAGCGCTGTGAAATGCACCTCACAAAGATTAAATTATATGTTTTTCTAATACCTGTGGATATTTATTCGGTTGATATTTTTATTTATATTACAAGAACAATACTGGAGACCAAGTTTAAATTTAACAAAGAGAAAATGCACAAAATAACAACATTGAATTAATGTTCATTCAAGTTCAGAAATTTCTTATGTGTTATTATTATTGATAGTAATTAAATTAATGTGTTTTATCAGATGCAAAACAAAGAAAAACAAAAAAGTAAAATCAACATTATATCATGGCTCTCGGCCACCCTGCTTCCTTCAATAATTGGCGTTGGTATCAGCTATTAAACACTTAATTTTACTACTAATGTTCTTCTACTCTGTGAAAAAAAAACATTGGTTTAGAGCTGATGGTTCTTTATGTTTAGACTTTTTCAAAACTGTGATGTTTGATGTGCTTGTAATGTCCACCCAGGATATTATCCATCCACAGCAGGCAGAGGACACATTCAACATGTGGCACACTGAGAAGCAGGAGAAGCTCATTCCCAACAAGAACCAGAGTGTGCAGTACAGCTCTTTTGTCAAAAAAAACTTATTGTTACTGTTATTTTGACTTATTTTTTTCTACATTAATCTTGCAACTTTTGCTAACAATTACTCAATTACTTTCATTGTTTTCAGATTAATGTATAGAAAGGAGATATTAGGAAATGTCTCAGTTTAAATAATTTGAAGAGCACAAGATTTCTAGTAGATAGCAGGAGGATTTTTTTTTTTCTTGATTCCATAAAGGAAATAGGGACACACAATATTGTCCCTACAGTGGCAGATGCGGTTGTGCATATAAGTTTACGTGACCCTGGCAAAATTTGTTAAATATTGTCCATTTTTTCAGAAAATGTGTTTGATAATGGAGAAACTTTTCTTTCATTCAGGCTTAATGGTCACACAAAGTCATTTATGCAATTGTATTTGCACTTTTTAAATCATAATGACAAGTTGAATCACCCAAACAGCCCTAATCAAAAGTATACATACCCTTGAACTTGTGGCCTGATAAGATGCACATAGGTTGTCACAAACAGATTTAAATGGCTAGTAATGGTAACTGTCCACACCTGTCACCTGTTAGCATGTAATCAGTGTCTGTGTGAAAAAAAGTCAATGAGGCTCGGGGCTCTTGACAGACTCCTGCAGATTTCATCTAGTACTGCACAGACTTGACTGGATACTGAGCCATGGGGAAAGCAAAAGAACTGTCAAAGGACCTGTGACAGAAGGTAGTTGAACTTTATAAAACATTAAAAAGATATTTTAAAAAATCCAAACATTTGAAAATGCCAGTCAGTAGTGTTCAAACTCTGATAAAGAAGTGGAAAAGTGGGGGTTCTGTTGATACCATGCTACAACTGCCTGGAAAATTGGTCGGGATGCAAAGAAAAGCCCACAAATAACTACAGCTGACATACAGACTTCTCACAATGAAGCCCTTGAAGAAAAACGAGCTGCACGATCGATAAAGCCATTACTGTCACGCCCACCACCTCCAGCTCCGTCTGGCAGCCGTTCCCTGTTTTCTCCCTCCTTTCCCTTCTCCCTCAGGTGAGTGAGGTGTGCTTGATGAATGTGGGCAGGTGCAGGCCACTGGGTGAGCTACAGCGGCACAGGGACTTGTGAAAAGTTGATGGCAAGATGAGTGCAATATATCAGAAAGTACTGGAAGACAATTTGCACTCATCAGCCAGGATGCACTTGGACTTTCCAGCATGACTGTGATCCAAAACACAAGACCAAGTCGACCTGTCATTGGCTACAGCAGAAAAAAAGTGAGGATTGGAGTGGCCATCAGTCTCCTGACCTCAATATCATTGAGCCACTTTGGGAAGATCTCAGACGTGTAGCTCATTTAGGACAGCCCAAGAATTTACAGGACCTGGAAGCTTTTTCCAAGACGAATGGGCAGCTTTACCATCTGAGAAAATAAAGGGCCTCATCCACAACTACCACAAAAGACTACAAGCTGTCATTGATGCTAAAGGGGGTAATACACAGTATTAAGTACTAAGGGTATGCAAACTTTTGAACAGGGACCATCTCAGTATTTTCTCTGTTATGCTTTATTTAATGATTGTGCTTCTTTCTTAGTCTGAATCCTATTTAAAACATAAGAAATTTAAATTTCCCGATCATTCATGTTTTAATTAAAGAATGGTACACATTTTTACAAATTCTGGTATGTAAATGTATGAGCACTACTGTATGATATTGACTTAAAAGAAAATTTAAATTTTTGGTAATGATAACTGATAACAGGATTTCAGTTTATTTTTCATAGGTTGATGATCAGAAAGTGAGCTGCAAACACAGTAATGTTTAGTGAGGAAATGGCTCTGTCTGGTCGCTCTAACACAAAGGCCTGGTTGGTGAAGTGCTGCACTGCTGGTTGTAGTTCTGTAAGGTTCTCCTATTTCTAAACTTTCTGAGAACTTTTTGACTGCTTTAAAAGTGCACAACATTGAGCTGACCAATGTTAACAGAAGTAGAAGATAAGAGAAACTCAGGCTGGCAGCTGGCTGAGAACGTGTCACTTCAAATGTTGTGCTGGTTTTGGAATTTCCTGTTTTTCTGCCACAGGCCCAATGTACACACAACATAACACTGAGTCACACTGTTCTTTTGCTTATCTAAAGGCTCTGTGCTTGATGTGCTCTATCAGTGTACTGACATCAATGCAAACTGGTTTGTTTATATTAAGATGTTCAAAATCTCCTAAATTGTATGTAACAGTGTCCCCTGTAGAGTTGTGAGGGGCTGGAGCCTTTCCCAGGTGCCAGTCTATCACAGGGCCAGATAGAAAGACAGACAACCAAACACACTCACATTCACACCTATGGACAATTTAGAATCACCAGTTAACCTCAGTTTGTCTTTGGACTGTGGGAGGAAGCATTGAATGTTAATATAAAATGTGAATGCACACAAAAGAGATGCAGTCAGACTGTATTTGGAGGTGGTCAGGTTTATGTTGTGATCAGACTTGTATATAAAGTCAATCTTATTCAGGACCACATTAGTAAGAAAAACACTGGCCAGGCAAGATCACCTAGCTGTGCTGCTGTGGAGTAAATCCAACTGAAATTGTAGGTTGTAGCTGTTAGCTCAGAAATTATTCAATAAAAATAGAGCCCATAGAGCGATATTTCTTCTCGTGATGTAGAGGAATTTACTGACAATTGCAGAGTCATATGCGGTTGTACACACAATTGAGATAACAAAGACATTTTAACATCAAATGTAAATGCAAAGAATAATGCTTCAGATATCATTATCAGATAGCATATTCAGATAAAGATGTTGAGTAAATGCCAGGTGTAAACTTGGAAAAAGAAACTTCTTAACAATGTACACGAAGCACAAGCAGTGATAGATCTACAAGCTTCTGTGTTGACTTCTCTTGCCAACACAACAACAGTAAATATAACTAGAAAATTTCAGAAGAAATTTTGAGTGTGCCAATACAGCTTCTGCCAGTTGATATGTCCTCCTGAAATAATAACACAAGTGCATTTTATTTTGAAAAGCCAACATATTTCACAAACCCTAATCAGTTTTTAACATGTCAGAGCTTTTACTTTGAAAGTGTAGCACACTTTACAGAATCTTGTTGACTCCCTGTAAGTACTCCCTCTTAAACTAAGAAACCTATATTATCAGTCGTCCTCCTTCACTGTTTTGATGTCAGTGTGTTGTTGTAGACAGCATGGACAGAAAAAGCATGATTGATAGTACAAAAACTCTAAAGGCATTTTCACGCTCTGGCGGTCAGAGATGTTTCAATCTCAGAACTTGAAGTTCCTGTTTTGGGTATGCACCAGTGACTCATTTTTATATGGGCTCAGACAAACTGTTGAGACATGTAAAGAATGTCATGGCTATGCAGTTCAACATGTGTGGACCTATATCCTGTGCAAAGTCTCAGACATCTTAGAGAGTTTAGCATTTCTGTATTTACTTGAAGGAGACAGAGAAGCTCTGTGATTGTTTAGAAATGCAAATAGTTACCCCCTGCACAAACAAACAGACACGGTTTTAGCTGAAATGAAAAAATCAACAAGTAGAAACTGTCATTTGATAGTGAAAAGAGGTGATGGGACAAGTGTTTTGGTAGGAAAATAGATGAGCAGCCACCAATTTGTGCTTGAATAGATAATGGTATTTTAGCCTTTAGTTTTTTTTGTCACAGACAAGTACAAATGACATGAGTGTGGTCTAGTCCTGCTTTGTGTCAAGTAATTTTTACATAATTTATCTTCACAACAAATAGTCTACATCCTAAATGTGTTGCAGATCTTTCCAGCGTACTGCATTCCATGTCATGTACAAGTTCAATGACATACATTTCTACCTGTGGGAAATTTCTAGCCTCCGTTGTGCCTGACCTGGCTTTTCTTTGAGCCATGAGGAAACAGGAGCACGAACACACCCACGCAAACATGAAAGCTGAGAGAGCTGCGGCTGAGAACTAAAAGTCCTCAACTCTTTGGTGTTTTTAATTACTGATTTTGTCAAAATAATATTGTAATTCTTCTATTCTAACACCTCTAGGAGACTGCTGGTCTGGAAAACAAACAGAGCTAAAACCACTTTAAAGAAAGGTGCTTTTTTTACTTCTAAGTATGTGATCTCCATGAACTTCCAAGGCATATTAATGCTATGGCATTTCTATCAGCAAATACTACATGCAAAGTGGGGCGAGTGCTAAAGAATGTCAGAGTGATGACAATAGTATGAAGTGACCATAAATAGAATAGCTTCAAGTTAAAAAAGAATAAAGAATCATTGTGACAGCAGTGTACTTACTGTTTGCAGGGTTGTGCACAACGTTAAAACCTCCTTGGACTGTAGAGACCCTTATTAGGTGTCATCGGACAGAAGTCTTGTCAGTTCAGCCTCTTGTGTGCACAGCTGGTTGACTCTTTCACTGCCGGTGTTAAGTGTAAAGGTGCACAGTGTAAAATGCATGAGTTTCAGGAAGTGATCTGCATCTGCGTTACGCTGTGTGGTAGAGGAAGTGCTGGGACACTTTGCATTTAAACCAGTACTTCTCTGTCATTTTATCAAGAGCATGGAAACTATTTATAGACCACACCCCTCTTTGTTTATACAAGATATGTGTGTTGTTCCTCAGGCTGGCAGCATCTCACCATATCCTTTTAGGGGATATGACTGCACAAAAAAAGCATGAAAGCCTTTGTGGCATAGCGTTTAGAAGAGTTGTGTGTTTAAGTGAGGGCTGGCGACCGTAAGTCTTTAAGTCAACTGGGTTTTCTAGACCTGTTTGTGAGGGAAGTTTTGACAATCGCAGGAAAGAAAGTTGAATTAATGAAAAATTTCCTGTGACACAGGCCAAGATCTGATTTACCCTTCCTGGGCCGCCTGGGCAGAGGGGTCTGATGTTGGAAGACCCAGAACAACACATGGCCCCTGGTTACATCACTCATAAGGTAGTGTAGGATGCATTGAGCACATTTCAGTGCAGTATTAGTGAAAAGTGACTATCAGATTTGTATGGGTTTGCATTTCTCCATTTTTATTTCATTCTCTTTGTTTATTTCGTGTTTAACAAATGTTAGAATTTTGTAAAACTTTTTACAGCCCTAAACAGTAATAATCAAATAGTACTCAATAATCTTAGCAAAGTTACCAAAGAACCAGAGTTATTACATTATAGAGTAAAGGGTTGTAAAAAGGTTACTGTCAGTGTAATGTATTTTTTATCAACATTACTGGAATCAATTTGTCTGTGAACTACATTTACCATATAGGCTGGGGCTGAGGAGTTTTCAGAGTGGTGGAGTAAGGTTTGCAGCACCACCATCTGGACAGTGAAGGAACATTTTCTATTGTGTGTGGATGTCTGAATCAGAATTTAAGTTATTTATATATATATATATATATATATATATATATATATTCCTTCTTAAGGGCTGCACAGTGGCTCGGTGGTTAGCAGCGTCGCCTCACAGCTAGAAGATCCCTGGTTCGCGTTCCGGTTAGGACGCCTGGGATCTTTCTGTATGGAGTTTGCATGTTCTCCCTGTGCAACGTGTGTTCTCACCAGGTACTCCGGCTTCCTCCCATAGTCCAAAAACATGCTGAGGTTAATTAATTATTCTAAATTGTCTGTAGGTGTAAATGAGAGTGTGCTTGTTTGTCTCTATGTGTAGCCCTGTGATAGACTGGCGACCTGTTCAGGGTGTCCCCTGTCTTCGCCCTGAGTTGACTGGGATAGATTCCAGTCCCCCCGCGACCCTGCAGAGGATTACGCGGTGTACAGATAATTAATGAATATATTCCTTAATTTTTCACTGAGGTACAATATTTATAGCCAAAGGAATTTAATATAAGTAGTATTTTATATGTTTTCCAAAAGATATCAGTATGCTGAGGAAATTAATTAAAATGATTGCATTTCCAGAAACTAGTCTGTATTCTGACACAGTATGTAGCCACAATGCTGCCTATTGGCTGTTTAATCAAGGCACATAAATGTGCATTTGAATTATACTGCAAACTGTACTATACTATATGTGAAATCACTGCTTGAGTGTACATCATTGTTCATGTACAGATTTCAAAATGAAGGAGCACCACGTAAATCACAGCAAGGACTCTTCTTCTACATCAGTACATGTCATACAGACCTGACACTGGAGGAAACTGTCCCATCCCCTTTAGCTGTGATTATGAGCACAGCCAGACTTAGACCAGAGTTTAAAAAATATGGTAATGATATATTCCCTGACAGTATTTTTTAAACTTAAATACATTTCCTTAAACAATTAGTCTTGACACAGATTTTTTAGGTTCATTTAAAGAATTGTGACCAAGATAGAAACACAGCTGTGCATTTTGCACTTGAACAACTGGCCTGTCAGCGCTCTCTAGTGGGAAAACTATGCAATGGGATTCTGTTTCTCAATTTACTCAAACCAAGTTTGGCATTTCTGCATGACAACTTGTTATTTTTTTTAGCTGGCATGCATTTATCACTACTGATACTGTGTGTCTGTAGTATTCTGATTAATTAATCAAGCTTTTTTATGTTGTCACTGGGAGACATCATGAATTTCTTTGGGGCCACAATATCTCTCACCTGGGAGAAAAGTAAATTTAATGCAATCTGATTTCTACACTTGCTTAGTTTTATGTGTGTGGTGAAATGTTTTAGAGGTTCATTAGGTTTTGAAAAGAGCTACTTTCATGTTTTTGTCATTGCACTGGATTTGGCAAAAAAGAAGAAAATTCATACCAATAATTTAATCTACTTATTTCAAGGGAGAGATGTTAATGTTTCAATGAAAATTACCAGATTTCTGGAACATTTGTTTACATTTCAGGACAGAGTGACTGCTCCGAATACTGTAAGTGGAGGTCAAATTCCAAAGTGATGATCTTTGTCTAGTGCTCTATTGGGTGAGGATCACACTGCTCTGTTCTCTCCATTAAGCAATTCTTAGATTGTTATTGCCAAAGAATGATTAATTTTGTTGAGAGGTTGACCCGAGACAACATTTAATTTTAGCACATGTGCTTCATCATGGTTCACTAGTGCAGCGATGAGTCATGTTATTTTTAGACTGGAATGTGCACCACTGGTTCGCATATTTTGGATTCGAACACTGGCTCTGTAAGTCTCCCCCTCCTATTCCCCCTGTCCTGTGCACAGGTTGCACTGGATTAGTGTTGTGTGGGTCAGTCCGAGCCACTTTGTTTCCCATTTACAGAGCCAGGGCTTTGTATGAACACCGGCTTTTTTTGTCAGTAATCACACAAAAGGGAAGAATAGTCAACCATCAGGAGATATTTACTGAATTTGAAAGAAAAAGGGTGTTGGATTAGAATCGCAGACTCCACCTTTAATGCTACTCAGAACTTAATTGTGTTAAACTACACATACCAGGATAAAGTTACAAAGCACCCATACTGCCTGTGAGCCTACTGACACACACACACACACACACACACACACACACACACACACACACACACACACACACACACACACACACACACACACACACAGAGAAATTTTATATGGGTCAATGACAACAGACATTTCTTCAGGTTCATTTCATTGTTGCATTTGTTCATTTAATTCTGAAAAGAGAACATTCAGCTAAAAATGATTACACTTCCTGGCATTTTCCACAAGACATAAATCAGGTTCAGTAATTCAAGTAATGTCAGCTGAATTGTGAGCAAATCAGAATTTATTACAAATACAGAAGCAAGTAAATGTCAAAGTTAAAGCTTTTAAGATGAAACATTTCAAATAGCTAAAGTAAGTGCTTTGATTTTGAGACCTCTTGGCCTGCATTTGTTACACGTAGCCTACGGTGAAGCTAGATGGCAGCACAACACTTTTACTAGCTCATCAGTCCTTCTGTGTTCCAGCAAATAGAGGTTCTCCATCATGTTGTGATGTATCAAAGTTTGGCCACAAATAGGTAAATCCTTTGCTTTTCAGTGGCATGGCTTTCACTGCCCAAACAAATGTATGTAACACATCTCTAGTAGTAGGTTCCGGTACACATATACATGTTTAATCAATACAATAATGTTAAAGCAATTAGTGTAACTCAGTGATTAGATATTAATGCACGTAAAAAATACATGGTGAAACTTGTTATTGGCACAGTTCAGATACATCAAATACTTCACTGAAGTTAAAATACAAAAATAGATGTTTGGTGTGTATTTTTGTTGTATAAAATTATAGTTATACTTTATGTTTAAATATAAGGTAGCCCTATATATTTTTACATACAAGCTGACAATGATATAGTTTTAACTATGCATAAGCTAGAACATATTGTATAAATTGCACCTAACAAGCACCACATTGGGTTCACTTGTGAGAGAATCCTGTATTCAGCAGTTTGGGGATGGAGTAGTTTCTTGAGGAGAGAAAAGGCTCCCCTGCTGCAGAATTGGTTCCTCTTCAGTACGTGGATATTTCAGAGAAGGTCCTCAGGAATCATCTTCTGTCTCAGCTGCCAAGCTCACTTTGGAAGCTGAAGAACAGACAGACATTCTTGTCCAGTCCCACAGGTCTGACTTGAATTCATCAATAAATCACACTTGTTCAGACACACTGAAACTTGCACCTAAGCATGTGCACGCAAGATTCTCAGCATGTATTATTGGAATCTTGATTTCATCCAGAGTGACCTGAGTTTCTTCTGATGGGCCATACAGATGTACCAGCCCTTCTTTTGCTAAATGTAGTTGTAAATCTGGAATAAAACTTCAGAGGGGACTATCTTCATCTGCTGTGAGCCAATAACGCCAGCGAAGATTCTCCTTTTGTCTTTCCATGCCATTCTTAGGCCACTGTGCTTGTGCTTTTGTTTCTGCTGACTTGCTGAACAGCTTCAGTGCTCCGTCTGTGTCCCCCCGTCTGGAGGACAAGCCGAGTGACATCCAGGAGTGAGCGGCGGCGGCGTCCGTAGCCGTTGGAGCCCATCTTTCTCTCAGGGGCATTCTGGTCTTTTCGCTTGTCGTTCATCTTGTTCAGTTTGTCTAACAGGTATTGGTATGAACACGTGGGGAGGTGGCAGCCGGATGATCTTTTGTGTCGTATATTTAGGCCAAAGCTGGAAAAAGGAAAGATTTATGACTTTTTTTCCCCCAGCGTTGTTAAGTCTGACCTAGCAACACATAACATGTTAGCAGGCTTCAAATTCAATGTGTTTCTTCATCTGTATTTATTCACATTTATTGATGCTAGGAGGAAGAGGATGGATCATGCATTATCTCAGAAGTATCTGTTGTCTCACATAGTGTTCTGAGTTCTAACTTGTCTATAATAGAGCACTTTGGGAGTAGCCAAATTATTAAGGGGCACACCTTATGACTGCCTTGCCCCTGGTTTGATTTTTTTTTTCTCAATTTCATTTTATTTTCTCACTTCCCAAGTTTCTTGTCTTTCTCTGCAGTGAGGGTAAAAAGGCTTTTCTTGTTACCTTGATGGAGGGGAGAGAGCTTTTGCATCCCTGTCCTGCCTTGGTCCATCATGGATGTCCGAGTCCTGCTCATTGGCTGGCACTAAACTGTTGCGCAGGTCTCTCTTCATGTGGCTCTGCAGCCACACTCTAAACCTGCCGCAAAGAGCAGAAGAGGTTGTGATAGCAGGAACCGACATCACTCCACAACCACGTCAACGCTGGCAGCAGATGAAAGGATTTGATTTGATTACAGTGATGCTCAGTTTCTTTCAAAAAAATTCAAGCATTTTCTTCAATCACCTGCAATTCCTGTCCTACAAAATATAATTTACTTTTAATTACTAAAAATTGCCTGACTGATAAATCTGCCAGGTCGCAGTATCGGCAGAATGATATCTAGGGAGGACTGAGAAACAGCTGTAACCGGAGAACACTGCCAAGTTTGTCAATCAAAAATACCCTGTTCACAACATATCCTCATCACTATTCTGTAGGAAACAACTTGGAGATCCTCATCATGATTTCTGTGTGTTCAGGCATCAGACACAGTGGTTATCAGGTTTAAAAACTTTCCAGTACCTTCATAATCCTGTGGGATTACTGGGATATTCTGTCCATTTGTATTAATTTCCTTACAGTTTTAACTTGTCTTGAACATCTCATGTGTTCTCATTTGAGTGGTACTGAACAGAAAAAGAGGCTGTTGTGTAGAATGAACACAGTGTTCTCACACTGCTTGTTTATTAGGCAGCTCACCTTTTTTTCAGGCTGGTGCTGGGTTCTCCAGTGGCACCTTTTACCGGTGGCAAGACCGTGGTAAAAACACAGCAGCAGATGACAGTGTGCAGTGATAATCTCATTTTGGCTGGCAGCTGTCAGTGGAGAAGATATAGAAATTATATTGAGGAGCCAAGGTCTACTTTGTTGCCACAACAGTTGGCTAATTAGTTTAAGACATGGAACTGGCACCTGAACAGCTTTTGCAGCTGCACAGCTGGTTAAGAACAGAATGTATTGGTTTGTCAATTACAAATCGGTATTAATAGTGTTGCATGCAGGTTGTTGAACAAACATCAATACATCAGTAAACACAAAATCAATAAATTCCAATAAAAATATGTACTGCTAGTTCTTCAGATTACACTCTCAGATTTGACAGAATATAAATTTGCATTCTTTAAATACTGGATAACTCTATAATCTTAAGAAAAATCTTCAACTTAAAATTATGGAAAAATTCACTTACCTAAGGCTCTAGCTTGTAAACTGTTGTGTAGAACTTATGGTGTACATCCAAGTGTGTTGTGTACTGTTTAGCAATTTCTTTTTCCAAGGCTGTAAAGACTTTACCATGAGTTGAAGTCTGAAGTTTACACTGCTAACATGAGAGGCTTTATAGAGGGAGGGAGGGAGCTGTACCTGAATGCCAGACCCAGTGGGAGGGACTGTGGGACAGTTCATGTCAACCCAGTGCACCCCACATGTAGACCGTCAAACCAGAAACATGCAGATAGAGACTATAATCGAGCCCACAATCCACAAATGGCGTGACTAATACTTACTCTGTGTGAATCTTAATTCTGATTTATTGCAGCCCCTTTTTTAAAAAGTGGTTGTACATTTTAGAGTTTGGTAAATTGATAACACTTTTTTCCCTCTCTGTCAAAGGTTTATTTTTGGATGCATTAGGAGATTTATGTGCACAAAATGCATTTACATATCTTTTCTTTCAACAGTTTTGCAGAAACTCCTTATTTAGGGTGTAGAAGAGTGGCCATGCATGCTTTAAGGCAGTCAAGTAGGGTGTAATGTTGTTAACAGCTGAAATAAATCTAAAAATCTGTTTAAGATGGGTCTGTTTCAGCCTGAGGTAGCTATCTGTGATTTAAAATAGCTGCAAAGAGCTAACTATGTTTAAATTAGCACTGTGTTGTTATGGCAACTGCATGCACTTGCATGCCTACTCCATGAACTTACGAGAGGAACCTGTGCTTTGTGCTGAAGTTGTGCACATCCAGTTGACCTGTTTGATAATTCTACTGCTACTTACACCTACTGGTAGTTACTTCCAAGCATTTTAAAGACAGGCCTGTATAACAAATAACCGTGCCTTGTAGTCTTCATTAACTGCAGTGAATTTTCACAGAGATTTGAGAAACTGAGAGACATCAAAAGTGCAAAAGGCTCCATAATTTATGAAAGTGCTGCAAATGAAGTATTTTAAGTATCAGTTTA
Organism: Dascyllus trimaculatus; assembly: GCA_024666655.1. NCBI lineage: Eukaryota > Metazoa > Chordata > Actinopteri > Pomacentridae > Dascyllus > Dascyllus trimaculatus. The sequence goes on from CM045448.1 coordinate 28,421,336, forward strand.
AAAACTGACTGCAAATGGCTTCCAACCTTTTAAAGGCTTTTAAAGTGTGATTAAAAATATGTGTAAAACAAATTAAGTGCATCACAAGGCCTCAAGGTTGATGTTGTGTTGGCCAGTGCCTTATATGTTGAACTCTCAGACAAACATGTTGTATTTAAGATGTTTGCAGTTGCATTATCAAAGGGTAGAGGTTACAGTACCAGATTTACTAGTAATGTAATTCCTGTAATAGTCAAGTCAAGAGCATCCAGAATGTCTAGTAAAGCCTTGGTAAAAATGCCCAGTATTGCACCAAAAACCCTACAACTATTAGATTTTAAACAGTTAACTTTAACCAATTTAACAACAACCAGAAGTATGCTTTTTGAATCCATGGTCAAGTTTAGGAAATCTGTGTGTCAGAGGAGTGAAAATGAAACTATAATAATAAAAAGGCTCTTCCTAAATTTGTCTAAGAAATTGCAACGGTTCTTAATGGCCAGTTACTCTGGTGGAAGTGCTCAGTTGGCAGCAGATAGAGGACTAGACAAAGGCATGAAGGCATGAAACTTACTGTAGGAATGTAAAACAGGGCTTTGCAGTAAAAGATTGTGCATGGTCTGTGAAGTATAGTGAAAACGTATGTAGTATTATGAGGCATTGTGTCGCTTGACCTTGTAAGTCATTTTAAAAATGCTTTATTATGTGTTATGGGATAATACTCCCTGGGATGTAATGCCTTTTTGACTGTTCATAAAATGTGATTTCAAATATATGAAGCAGAATGAAGTCAGTCTTGTGTCATACAAATGTGTTCTTTAAATGGATTGCACTCATGCTGTACACTAAGTGCCCTGTTTATTTGGGACACAGCTAAAAGTAATGCAGTGCAAACTAGTAGCTCTGCAGCAGTGTTCAGTAAACATGTTTAGGTGATTTAACTTATCAACAGTAAAACAAATTGGGCAAACAAACTTATTGAAACAAGAATAACCCATTACAGTTTAGTAACAGCACAAACTCCAGCTGTAGTGTCACATGTCCTCCACATTAATACATCCGGTGCTGTATGTTAAAGTTATTTGGTTAGTTAGCTCAACCACAAAACCAGCATTTCCATCATGGCAACAATATGTAATTTTGGCAGCATGTGGCTGGTGTTTGATGAATGCGTAACTATTCTGTTTAGCAACGACTGCACAGCTTTAATGATCAGACTGTGAGGGTTTTACAAAGGGATGTCGGTGAAAAGGCGCTCGAAAAAATCAACTAGTAATTATGTTCACACCTTCAGTAGAGCCTTATCTCTGCCAAAGGTGAGCATGAATTTACAAGGCTTGTCCTGGCTTGTGTATTGGAGAAATGGGGAAGCACACAAGTGACGATGGATTTTTATGCGGTCATGTTATTTATCTTAACTATTCATTCTGCCTAATTCAGAATCCAAGAGGTCTATTGCTGTTTTGACCGAATAGATTTGCGTTGAGAAAGTCCAGCAGTAATTTTGCTCTTTCTTTTCTACTCTTTATTTAGTCTGGAGATGCTGGGAACAAAATGTAGTTTAACATTTGTATTGTTTTACTCTCTTAACATCCACCCAATTTTTTGCTAAACGTCTTGGAGGCATGCACATTGTTGGACTCTTACAATGAAAATCATGTGCAGCGCACAGTGATTTAGCAAGTAGGTGTCCTTATAGTATTTTCATATTGTTGTGACCCACTGACCACTCTTATTACAAAATAAGGAACTATCACTAGTATTAATATCTTAAAATGCTCCAACAGTTGAATTTTAAGGAGTACTTGATGGGTTTTGAAATAGTGGCAGAACATTTCTCTGCATCTGCATCTCTGTCCTTTTTACAGTCATCAGATGCTAGTAAAATTAATTCATCAGTGCATTTGGATGTGCGTTTTCTTGTGAAAGTTCCTTCACAGTGTGTAGAGTTTACGTAACTAAGGTTCTTTCACACCTGACCTACTCAGCTCAGTCAAACTCTGGTGTGTTTGCCTTTGACTTTATATAAACAGAGTTGGGAGGGTTACTTTAACAATGCATTCCAATACAATTACTGAATATGTGTTGAAAAATAAAGGAGGTTTTATTATATAAATAACAATATACTTACTGATAGTAGTTTAGTTCAAATAATAATTTGGATGAACTGACCCTTTAAACAGGCCAGCAGAAGAGATGATGGGGTATCTTTGAAGAGTAAAATCTCACAAAGTTGCAAAATACATTCATAAAAACATGCAATGAATAATTAACAACAGATTGCCTATATCTGCTGTGGAGCTATAGTTGTTTTTCTTTGGGCTGCCGTATAGCTCACTGAGTTAAGGCGTTACCACGTGGGCGCAAGTCACCAGCAGCTGGTCGTGAGTTCGAGTCCGGCTCACAACCCTTTGCTGCATGTCTCTCTCTTCTCCACCCCTTTCACCCTGTCTATCAATAAAAAGCTTCGAATATATCCCCCAGAAAAATGTATTTAAAAAAAAAGTTGTTTTTATTTATTCACTTATTTTTTGTAAGCAGTAAAAATTTATGTGTAGTCATAATTTACCAAACTGCAGCAACCTATGGTGCAATAAAATGTGTATTCATTGCAACCAGCCTACCAGTTACAATACTGGTAGTTACTTTAATGATTGGAGAGGTCACATTCTATCTGTAGTTATAGAAAGCATCAGTGCGTACATTAACGTCCCTCCCGCCACTCACAGTATGACATAGCTTATGTCATATTCTGAGGATGGCCGCTTTGTGACAAATGACATAACTGCACCTTGTAAACTGTGATTCTGTGGGACAGCTTAACTGTCTGATGTGCAGAAGAGTACACAGTGTGATTGAATCCTGTTTGATCTTGTCTACATGTCAGGGCCAATTTGTAAGTAGTGTAATGAGTGAAGTTACCACTGAATTTCCACTTCTGTAAATATGCGCAGCTCTGTTTCTTTGGAGACCCTCATGTAGATCCTGCTGCTGTCTATTAGTTTTTCAAAGCCTGGATTACATACATGCAGTTGCATTGACCCATTACAGACTCTTTAGGGCGGCTGTGGCTCAGGTGGTAGAGCGGGTTGTCCACTCATCGCAAGGTTGGTGGTTTGATCCTCGACCCCTCCACATGCCAAAGTCTCCTTAGGCAAGACTTAGGCTAAACCTGAAGTTGCTCCCAATGGCAGGCAGGCAGTTTGGTTGGAAGTCTGTCCCCATTGGTGTGTGAATGGATGAATGTGAAACACATTGTAAAGCCCTTTTAGTGCCACTAAGGTAGAGAGGCATTATATAAGTGCAGACCATTTACCATTCATTGCAGTAAAGTTGTATTTTTATAGACATTTCAGTTTGTAATAGACGTGACATTATAGTGCGAAGCAAATGACGCATAACTAAAGGCATGCAAACTGTGTCCGTTGCACTGTTTGTAATGTTTATGGACCAGTCTTCTTGTTGTTTATTTGGACAGACATAGACTAAATGTGGGTGTCTTCTGCCAAAAGCATGAGAGTTGGGAGCCGAACAAAACAGTTTATCACTCGTTAGTCGATTAAAAAATGTATTTTGAAATTGTATTCCTGTTGATAATCCCTGTTCGTATGAAACCAATCATAATGTTTTGTTTGGTAGCTAACAGAATACAGCTAACTTTTTGTGCATATTAATTATGTAACGCCACTCAATGTCTATATTCCGTTACTCCACGAGGTTCTATATGAACATGTCTGGATCCACTGTGACGTCACCTTTCAGTTTCCTGAACAGCTCAGTGAAGCTCAGTGTGATGGCTGTCACTAACCTGACCTAATTCATTGCCAATCCAAAAATTCTGCATATATTCTGCAATAATTTTGCATAACCTTATGTCTTCATACAATTTCAATAGATTTATATTTTAAAATTTACCACCGTACAGTTGACATGAACACAAAAATGAGCTAACACTGTACCAAAACTGTAACTGTAAGCCTGCTGGGATCACTGTAGTTAAATATAATATCTCATTTTTTAACTCTGATGGACTAAATCAGTTTAATAAACCAGCGAACATTTCAAAACATTGAAGAGATTTTCCCTAGTGATGCTCCCCCAGGCCTTTGCTGTAGCCAACTTCAACTATTACTTGTTGTGGGGTCTCTCTGCTTTCAGTCTGGTCCAGGCAACAGTTTAGCATTTTTCACTCAGTCAGGCCCACGTTAACAGGACTACAGGTGTGAAAGTGCTCTAATAAGCTGCTTAGCTTGTTCACAGTCTTTAGCCTCCAACTTGTGTTGACCTGCATGCAGCTGATGTAATCCAAGCCTACATTACGAGTGCAACCACGACTCCAGTCATCATCTTCATCATGTCTGCAGGCTGCGTTTCTACAAGCGTCTGTGCCAGTGTGAGGTCTGTTGTGATATGACTTTAGAAAACAAAGTGGCAGAGTGGTTGAGTCTATAGAAGCACGAGTCATTCATTTGGACACCCTGAATATGTACAAACAGTGCTGTCATGGCAACTGCACTGAGCCTGGGCCAGAAGATGATTCAGTGATCTCTGTTTTAGCACGATCCCTTCCAATTCTTCAATTAGTTACCCTTTATTTGTTTTGCGTCCTGATGGCACGCCTTCTGCCGAATTTAGATTTTTCCAAAACAGAGTGTACTCATGATCAGAATCAATCTGACCACCCATGGTTTAATGGTTTCTCTCTCTCTCTCTTTTTTTTTTTAAACAAAAATAGCTTTTATATTACATATACAAGAAATCAATACAATGTGGTGTTTGGTTCTTGAACTGTGATTGATTTCCACTCTCTGAGTTCAGTAGAACACAATGTGAGCTCAACATTGGCAGGCCCCCATTATGTGGTATTATTAGATATTCAGTGTCTATTTATAGTTCCACATTTCACTCTGTTTTATTACTACCGAGATAGTGGGGCAGGAACTGCAGGGATTTTATTAACTCTGCTGCTCTGGTATGCAATAGCATGACACTCTCTTCCATAATACTCCCTGGAAATGCACTTGTCTAAATATGAGGCCCAAACATTCCTCGTAGCTCGTTTCCAAACAACGGAAAATCACAATATGTGTTTTTCTGAGTGGAAAACCACAGGACCAGATATTTGCAGGTGGAAAATATCAATTGGTCTGAGGGAAAACCATTGCTACATGAATTCCTGGGTGATACAGTTAGGGATAAATGATGATCTGACCTGTAAAGAGCTGTTTATAGGGCTCAGGCAGTCGTCTGTATTTTCAGATTGTGTATCCAGTTGTCAGTAGCCACCATGCATGATCAGGCAGGCTTTAAATGAAACAATCTGTATTTTTAAAAAATTCATACTTGTTTTTCCGTTGTTTTTTCACTTCAATTCATTAAAACACTTTTTTTTTCTTCAGTAGTAGTGGTGTTGTTGTGATGTTGTGACATTGATTGTTTTTGGTTGCAGTCACTGGTGAGCTGTTGTCAGTGCTGCAGTTTTAGACAATGGTGGTAGCGTAAAATCTGACGTGGTTCGGTGTGAACGTTTCTGAACACCCAAGAAAAGGGAGTATTTTAAATGATCACAGAGCAAAAGAGTGATTTGCACACTGTTCAAAGTTTTGGCAGGCCATAGCAGCACAGTGCAATGCATAAACACCTGAAGAGAAACACTCTTAGCTTCTCTCCTGCTCTCTGTGCTCACATCACTGTTTTATTACAGCAGAATTCCCAATTATTCTCATTTAAATATTTTATTGTTTCTGTTGTCTAAAAACGTAATAAATATGAAATAGTGACTGAAACACAGCTCATGAACATTACATGTTAAACAGCATTTATTTCCAAGCTGCTGCTCTGCACAGATATGCTCCTGGTTTAACAGCTACGATCGTTTCCGTTACCATTCTCAGGATGTGAAGACTACGGCTGTCCTTTGAACTTGGCGATATTTTAAAAGATTTTCAAACTACTACCAAAGTTAGAAAATAATTACACAGTAAGCAGAAGAGGGGTTTCTTTAACTGCTTTGTGTGTTTAAAATATCCCCTTTTTAAAGAGGTTGGATAGAAAGTTTGATTTCTTGTGGAATTTTCACATTTATTTTTATAATGTTGGAGTTTCCAGTTTAACTCGATAGTTTTGCACTTAAATATGTAAAGTTTTATTTACATTCTGGGCTGTTTTTTATTATACAGTTAAAATAAAATGAGCTTATTTTAAAACAGTTATTTTGATTTTTGGAGATGATTATTTATTGAGATTGATCAACTGATCAGTAAGATAATCGATAGATTAATCAATAGAAAAGCAACGACACTGCAGAAAAGTTCGGACAGCGATTCGAATGGTGCCATAAACCAGGCCTGCTCGGTTGTTTTGGTGAATGTTTAATATAATATATAAATATTCACAACCGTTGCTGTGTTATGAGTATGCCTTGCATGTTTTCCCATCTGTTATGGAAAAAGTTTCATCTTCCAGGCATGTTCCACCAAAACAAGATCTCAAATGACACTATCTTGCAGGAGCGCCATCGCTGTATCCCGGACTTAGTGCCACCTAAGACGATTAGAATTGGTTTAAAGAAATATAAACAACCCAGAGCTCTTTTCCCCCCTGTTCACCTGTAGTGAGGTGCAGCTAGTTTGTATAGTGCATGCAGTGTTCTTCCATTGAAAGATTTTAAACTTACCTCTGGATGTGTGCATGGGTACATTTGACTCTGTGTCATTGCATTGAATGCAGTCATGCCATATGAAAAATTAATTTAATGCATAGTCTGAACATGTAGCTCGTCTTGTTATTGTTTCATTGTTTCCAAAGTTGAACAATCGTGAACATGCACTGAATCCCAAAACCCAAAAATCAGACACCATGAACTTAAAGGTATAAAGTCTGAAGTGAGAATATATTGTGTAATTGGAGGGCAGAAATTCCAACATAAATTTCTTATTGACATAAAGTCTTTTCCAGTGTTGGGGTTCAGAGTTGAAAGGTAATCCTGAAGCTTTGTCAAGATCTTATCCTACCCAGTGGAAACCTGGCTATGACTGAGTTTCAGATTTACACCATGTGGGACCTGTGAGTCCGGAGCAGTTTGCCCCGGGAATTCAAGCACACAAACTCAGAAAGCAGTATTTCAGCAGCTGTCCAGAGAAAGTAGTCCATCAACGTTGAATGACACAGGCAAAAATAAAAATAAAGTGAATCATGTCAGATGATCAATATGTGGGCATTCTGGTTTTCTGCCAGTGGTGTTGTGACTGAGGTCAGAGAAAGACTCTACTTAGGCATTGAAATTAAGGTTCTGATCATTTCCTGGATCATTCTGACCCACCAGAACACAAGGCTCTTGTTTTATGTAACGTGGCAGATGGTGTGAAAGGCCTCCATTTTCCTGCATCTTTTTCATTTTTGTTATTCAGTATCTCTGGTGTGATCTAGAGTTCAAACATTGCTGAAAAGACAGTTAGGGCTTTCTGACGATTTCCAATTTTGGCCCGCTTTAGACATCGAATAGAAATGCCAACTATTATTTGTCCCTGTGAAGTTCTGGGTTTTCCAGGAGATCAGCTTGTCAGATCCAGGAGACACTGGACACATGTGATATCTGAGCAGCAGCTACCGTTGCTTGAGACTAAAGCCATTGTGGAAGTGTCTTACAGTACAGTTCTGCAGACGGCTGGCCCCAAAACAACCCCAGACCCAGTTGACATTATTTTTTAAGGCAATCAGCATGTTTGTTTAATTAGTATTTGCGCCCTCAGCCAGTACAATTATGTAATTGTGTTGGTTGTGGTTTTGGAATTAATTATTCCATATGTAAGATTTGAAAGTCTGAAGTGTCTGACAGTTTATCTTAGTCATTAGAGGGGCTTTGACATTAAGTTCCGTTTTCTTAATTGATCTTGTCATTAAACAGCAGGAGAACCGGATAATATATCAGAGTGCTTCATTTTGTTTTTGATCTGCAGCTGACACATAGTTGTGTTTTATGGCTGACACGTCTCCTGATATTGGTTTTCTCGCTTGTCTTTCATTGTTGTGTTGAAAGTGCAAATACGTCAGGGATCAATTTGGAGAGCCTTAAAATTCCAGTGGGTGGAGTGCAGGACGGAAAGTGGATTTCGAAAGCCAGAAACATCACCACCTGGCAGAGCAGCCACAGATATTGATCAACTACGCTGTCAGCTCGCCACAGATAGTGTTCATTTTGTACCGTTCCCGAAGAAATACCTTACTTCTTAGTCTTTGAGGTATTTGTAGGAATCTCCATCTTCAGTGTGTTTTTGTGTGGGTGTAATGATTTTTTGCCTGGTTTCAAAACACTTCTGTGGGAGTCATACAAACAAACAATGACATGCAAAACATGTTTATGTAACAGATTGGCTTTAAAAGCATAATTATGTGGCAATTGTCTGACTTTTTTTTTCAGGAAAATCAAGTGCATCGTCGTTTTCCAGCAAAGCCCTGCTTTCTTTCAGTGTCATAGATTCACACCTGTCAGCTGCCCAGTTCTAACGGAACTTAAAACTGTAATTTTCCCTCCAGCTGTTTTCTTGATGATGTGATTTGAACAGTGATCCTTCCTGACACAAAACTTTCATCAATGACTTGTTGATGATAGAGAGTCAGATCATCTCCTTTTGTTCACATTAAGCTAAATTCATGAGAACTCTGAGTAGGGATGCTCTATGTGGGCTTCATTCTGTAGGGTGGCTGGACTCAGCCTCAGAGACAGAGTGAGGAGCTTTGACATCCAGAGAGAGCTCGGAGTACAGTTGCTGCTCTTCCGTTTCAAAAGGATCCAGCTGAGGTGGTTCAGTCATCTAATGGGGAGGTCATCATCCACGCACCCTCAACCGGTAGGAGTCTCTGGGGTAGATTCAAAAGTAGCTGGAGGGATTATATACCTCATCTGGCCCAGGAACCCCATGAGATCCCCAAGGAGGAACTGGAAAACATTGCTGGAGGGAAATTAGTCTGGAATGCCCTGCATAGTCTGCTGCCACTGCAACCTGACCTGGATTAACAGAAGAATATAGATGGATGGACACTGATGAGCCAAAACATCACTTACCTAATAATCTGTTGACCCTTTGGGTGCTGCTACCAGCCTGCTGAGGTCTGGACTCTTAACAGACCTCTGAAGACATCCTGTGGCATCTGGTACCAAGACTCAAAGGACCTTTTTCAGTTGTGTTTTGGAGAAGATGAGTCTCAGCACATGGTTTGTCCTTTCATGGACAACTATGTCACCACTGCTGGCCAGGAGTACCCTACAAGCTTCACTGTTTCTGAGAGGCTCAGTCTCCTGGCCATCACAGTTTGGTTCTTGTCACATCGTTGAGGTCTTTACATCCCATTCCTCTTGCATCCGGCACACTGACAGTCTTCAGTGTCTAATTTCCCAGACTTTGACTTGTACTGTTGATATGATAATGTCTGTCACTTTGTCTGTGAGTGATCATAACGTTGTGGCTCATCTGTGCATGCTGGTCACTGCCTACAATTGTTTATCCTTTTTATTTTTGCACTAAGGCAACAAGCATAGCAAACGTAGATCAGATTTCCAAGATGTTTTGGAGCTTCATTCCGCGTTGTCCTCTCCAATTCTAACAGATGGATGTCCCTCAAGTGGCCCATAAATGTTTTCTCGAAAATAGCATGTTTACTGTAGTTATTTCTTCTGAAGTTAATAGTGTAATTGCAAGTGATGTTTCCTGCTCCATCACATTCTGCTATCATGAGTCATCCGCTGTCACGGCAGCGTTGCATGCTGAAAGGCCACAATCTTCACCCAGTGCTGCGTTCGTAGTGGATCAAAACAGTAAATCTGGCTTGTATCGCTGGCCATCACTCACCCTGGTTTCCCCGCTGAGTTCAGACCCTTTGAAATGCAAACCTGGCACTATAGAGAGCTAATAGATTGTATAACACTTCATTAGGAACGGGGAGTTTATCTCTAGTTTTGGAACCAAAGATTACTGTCACATTGTCCTCATTAGGACTTTATAGTTTAAGGCATGTTTCATCACTTTCAAATGAAGTGGAGAGATGGATTGTGTAACTTGTGGAATTCGTCTTACTTTTTTGAGATGTGGTCTTCCAAATAGCACCTCACCTCTTTTATTTCAGTGGTTCTGAGCGTTTGTTAAGCCCTTTTCACGCATGGAATATATAACATTGCTTCACCACTCCATTAAAATGGTGACTTTTTGTTGTTCGGTCATTGGGGTCAGTTACATAAAAGTTCCTTATGGCTTCATTCAAACATGACGACACCATTGTCAGCGTTTGCACTGTATTCATCACCAGGAGTGGAAGTGGTGTTGGCAATTTAATAAGTTCTGATCTGAAGAAAGAGGGGTTTTCAAAGTTGTTTTGATAACTGAATCCTTGATTAATAAAAAAATGAGCATGTGTAATACTTGCCCCCTCCTCTAAAAGTACGTGGCGTAATACACTTGTTAATTTCATCCATTCATTATTTAGACACTGCTTTGTCCTGTAGAGGTTTGCAGGGAGGCTGGAGCATATTTTTTTTAAATCAGTGTCATAATTTAACATTTTTGGATGACAGTTCTGCTGCTTTATTTTATGTAATTATTACATGCTACTTACATGTTACAGCTAAAGCTGCAACTAACATTGTTTTTTTGCTGTCTTTTTTTGGTCTGTACAGTGTCAGAAAACAGTGATGAATGTCAGTCACTGGTTCCCAAAGACCAACAAAGACTTCTTTAAATGTCCTGTTCTCCCCACAAGCCAAAGATGCTTATTTTAATGTCATAAAGAAGGAACGAAACCAGAAAATATTCACTTTCAAGAAACTGGAATCAGACATTTGACTTTTAAAAAAATTACCCAAACCATTAACCGATTATTAAAATAGTTGGTAATTATCTTATATTTTACAAGGCAATCGAATGCCTTTAATTCCTCTCTAATTCCTCCCACATTTGACCTCATAGCGTTGCAGTCTTTATATTTATCTGATTGCTTTGCATACCAACCATACTGGAAGTGTTGCTAAGACTGACTCAGTAAAAGTGCCGTGTCAGCTTTAGTGCAGAAGTGACCCTGGTCCTTATTCAGACATAAAACCCGTAACATTGCCCCATCACATTTAATGTAACATAAGTGCTCTTTGCAGAGAGACTACACATGATAGTAAGCATGATATATCGGTGTTCAGCAAAGGCGGGGAGTCTGTGCTGCCTTATTTAACAGCATTTTCCTGTTATTTCTCACAACTAGATGAACAAAAATGTTATATTTGTTGTGTATAACATGTTGTTACGTTTCTGTTAAGCTTGAGTAGATGAAATCCCAATGAACAAAACTGGTTTAATAATTTAATTGTTGGTTCGTATCATTGTGGCAGTGATGATTTTGCTTTGGGGCTGACTAAAACCTTTATGGGGCACACCAAAAACTTGAGTAGTTTCTCTGAGTAGGTCACTCCTATCATCAAAAATCACATTACAAACACATGACAGTATATAGCTGCTGTCACCTTGATTGTGATTTAGCGGTAAAGCCAGTAAGGAGGTAGTGTGGGGGTGGAGGGTGGCAAACCTCCATGCCGGTGTGCTCACAACAGGCCAATTGTGATCTTATGTGCCATTCTCTCCTGTGAACCACATGTCTTCTTTGACAGGAGAACAAAGCAGTTTGTGTTGCTCTCTGGTCTTAAACAGCAGCTGCAGGTTTACCTTGATGACACTCTTGTCCTGGAGGAAGAGAAAGGATGTGTCTTTAGGGAAGGGATGATGATACAGGAGTGTGCAGGTAATTCTACCCTTGGCTTCGCTTCATCAAGCACTTGGCCTTTCACCCGGTAAAGAGGAGCTCTGCTGATTCGTTGACTTGCTTCATTTAAGCCGGCTGCGCTTGGGTATTTTTAGCCTGATTTCACATCTTTGCAATTAGGTAGGATGCTGGTAAACAATGCTCTGGTGGGAGGCCAGCTCCAAACTTGGCTTAGTCATGATAAGTCAGACGTTTCAACTGAAAAACGAATAACTTCATGTGCTGGCAGGAGTGCAGCACAGTCCATGGGGGTTGCAGGATTTTTTTTTTTCTTTCCACAGAAACACTTGTGTTTTATATTTGCGCCTTGCCACACATTCTTTTGTGTTCATGGGGGAGGAAGAGGATGAGACGCTGACTTTTGAAGTCTTTCTGTCTTGTCACGTAAAGCATTCCTCACAGACAGAGTATGACCGCATAGACAACCAGTCACCTCTCTGTGCTGCCTTATTACAGTTCCTATCCGGCTGAGTTAAATTAAGAAATTGTCTGTGTGTGTGTGTGTCTCTTTTTCTGTGTGTCTGTACCACATTCTGGCATTTAATTGTGTGCTTGCTGCATTTAAGCGGGTGCACAAACGTGTGCATTCAGCATGCGTGCATTTGAGAGTGAGCATTATTGTGTGTCTGCATCCTGGTGTAAATACTGTGCATGCATGTAGGTGTATGTACTCCCGTGTGCATGCATTTCCATTTACAGTAGAGAAGTCTGCATGTGCATGTAGTTGTACATGTATCCACAGTAACCTCTGGCCTCTGAGGGTAAAAATATAACTGGGAGGTGAGAGTGGCACACGGCTCACCTTTAGCTTGGCTCTTTGCATTGTCAAAAGATATTTATATCTGGAATGAACAATTGAAAAAGATGGGTTTGATTTCCCCGCTGTGGCCTCGGGCTTGGCCTTCCTGTGGGTGCAGAGTCAACCTCAGTCAGATGCACTGATTGGAGCCAGATCCTTTGTCCCAAATTCCGTCTCCTTGCACCCTTGAACCTCACGAAATCTCTAAACTAAAACCTTCGGTCGTTGGTGTGAGTCCCACATTACACAAATCCAGCTCTAATACGATGTTGTGAAATGTCAGGAGGGCGATGCAGAGAAACATGTGCTGGTGGACAAGAAGGATGACATGCAGGTGAATTGAGGTTGAAGGTGAAATTCCACTGGCGAGGCAAAGGCAGTCTTTACAGTAATAGTCATTGTAGTTGTTGTGTAGTGGAATGCTGCTGTTAATTCCTCACTCTCTGGACCCACTTTCAGTGTTTTTCATTTTTATGAGGCGGAGGAGGACATCTGTTTGCATCGTTGACCCTTACAGGAATTCTCCAGGGACCTTTTAATCTTCCATAGAGATCTATAATGTGAAGATCCAGTGATATGCTATTTTTGTCCACTCTCTCACCACATGCTTTCCTGAACTCTTAATACTCCCGTATCACACCCCTGGGGTCCATGAATTGTCATATGCGATACTGTGAAGGAAGGTAAATGTTCTGCAGGCGTTTTATTTTACTGTCCCAAGAGTACCCCTCTGCTCGGCAGGCCCCGGGGCTTCTCAAGAACCCCATTCGCTGTAAATGCCCAGAATTCCTAAAACTTTCGAACCCTATTTCTTTTTGAATTCCTCAGACGTCTTCAGACACTTAGTATCTCAGATTTTCTCGTACTCAGGGGGGCAGTGAGACCTGTTGACAATGACTCAACGCACCCCAACCACTGGCCCTCGCTAAACACAAACACACAAACACATGTTAACACACATACACACGCATACACCCCCTGCGATGGATTCCAGATCGGGAATTTAATGCATTTCTGTTTCGCATCACCTCCCTGGAATGCGGCACGCGTGCCACAAGCCTCATAACCTCAGGCTGATGATTGTGAGGATGTTTAAAAGAGAGAGCGATGATGGGATACAGACGCTGCTGGGGGTTATAGGGGGTTGTGTGGGGGGCTGGTAGCGATGGGAGGCAGGGGGGGTAAACAGAGCGCATCCGGCGCAGTACTTGACGTTAATGACAGGCCCTCTTGTTGCATAAAGCAATGTTAGTGCAGCTGTGGTATGCGCCCAGCGCATCTGGACCACAGATTTTTAGGAACGTATTTTGTGTGTGTTTGTTTGGTCTGTCCCGTCTCACTCAAATTAATGACTGTTGCACGATACAGAGAGAGAGAGGATGGAGCGAATTAGCTTAGTTGGGGATCTTACAAGGAAGAGGTGGGAGGGGGGATCTAAAAGTGGAGATTTTACAAGGTACTCTGGTTTGCAAAATGTTCAGACACTGTTTTTCTATTCTACCAGTGTCAGTCATTGATTCTCAGAATCAGACTCATTAGGGGAGAAAAAAATTCCTGACCTTCAAATTGACTGCAGACTTCGAGTTGCATGACACTCAGTGTGAGTTGAAGGATAATATACCTGCTCAGTCCATCACTGAGGAGCATTTTCATGTGAGAGTGCCATTAATGATCTGGGTTGTCCTGACGCATTTCTCAGATGGTAGCTGAGCTGTAAGAAAACCAGTGCTGTTGTTCTTTTTTTTAAAATCTGGACTATGCTCAAGAATGTCTTGATGATACTAATGAAGGTAATGAGAATAATTTTCCAGTATTGATTTGGAAGTAGCAGTTCTGAAATCAATGTGAACAACACTAATTCACTGGCATAGTACTGTCATGAGGGCGGCTATCAACCCTCACTTTATTACATGGCCTGAAACACGTTTAGGGAACATTCCAGTACACAAGATTTGTGATCTTGTATATTGCTGCAACCAACCTAAGTTTTACATCATAAAACAGTTTCACAATTTCCCAGAGCCCAGTGTGCTGTCTTCACATTTATAATTATGTCCAACCGAGGGCTGCACTATATCGGAAAAAGCTGGCATTGGAATATTTCATTTTTCAGTAATATATGTTACAATATTTTTAAAAAACCCACAGGAATTGTCACCAGATGACTTGAATAACTCTATGTGAACGGAATTAATCATTCTACAGTGATTGGGGTGATTTTTCTAGGGGAGGGCAATAGCATAGAAAATAAAAATAGATTTGAAAAAGATGTTTGGAACCTTTTTTATATGGTGTAACACTGGCAGAGGAGTCCAGAAAAGGCTTTTTGTTGTGGATGGCATTCAGATCTGACTTTACACTTGTCATGTGGTGCTGATTTAAATGGTCAAACAAATTACTTGTGTTGCCTCGTGTGGTGGCAACAACTGTAAGACACTGCCAACAGAGTACCTGTTTTTGGTCAACGTCTTCCTTTCTGTAGCCGAAATATTTCCATGCAAGTGATGCTGCGTTCCTTTCTGCAACCCAAACCTTCTCCTCAGTGTTTCCGTCCTGCTCCTCGCCCATCCTGCAGTGCACATGTCGAGGCTGCATGTCAACAAACTCTGTATTTTAAATATAGTTGAAAAAATCTCAGTGTGTCCAAGAACGCTTAAATCAGAG
This sequence comes from Dascyllus trimaculatus, assembly GCA_024666655.1. Lineage (NCBI taxonomy): Eukaryota > Metazoa > Chordata > Actinopteri > Pomacentridae > Dascyllus > Dascyllus trimaculatus. Next base: position 28,436,577 of record CM045448.1, read on the forward strand.
TAAATTATGTTCTATCAGACAGACTTCTCTTGTAGATTAGTCATGGAAAATGAGAACCATGTGAGTTTTCTTTTCATATCAAGCGGAAAAAAGTTGCAGCGTGCCGTGTTTGAGTTGAATTGCCTTACTTCACGTTGCACCCCCTGCAGCGTGATCATGGCGCATGTACACATCACAGCGTTGGTGCTGAAACGATATATTGTGCAGCCCTGGTTTGACCAGCAGTCCAGGTGTGTTTTCCTAAAAAGCTGCTTCAGTAAAACTAAAACAGAGATACATGAATCTCACCTGCTCACCGACACGTTTTCCTCCACAATTCGAGCTTCTCTCCGTCTTCGGCCCTCCTGCTGAGCCTGAAGGAGCTGCCTGACGAAACGTTGCATTTCATCTTTCACACAGTCGATCCGAATTTTACGATCAGCCGTCAAACCTTAGGAAGGAGATGGAGAGGGCCCTGTCCTCACATGCAGATATCACACATGGTGCATTCATCTTTACATCGTGTTGTCAGTGAGTTCCTCTGCATTGAAATTTAGTCGTCAAATGATGCTGAGCAAGATTTTGTAAACAGACATCTAGAAATCTGAATTCATCAAATGCAAATAATGAAAATCCTTATTATTCAACTGACTTAGACTGAGAGGTTGCAAAAGATCTTTAAATGACCTTAATCTTACGGATCCGTCTTATCTTATGGCAGCACTCTGGTCCCATTAGGTTAAAGCTAAAAAACAACCACATTTAGAAGATTTATTAACCATTCAGTGAGATTCAGCACTTTGTCATCCATTAGGAAAAATCAGTTCTTCTAAATGATGATTGAAATATAATACAGTTCTCTTTTTTGTTCACCCTGCACACGTTTAACACACAGTGAACTTACTCACGATGGCACAAACTCTGATCAGCCATTCAGCATTAACTTAAGAGTTTTTTTTAAACATTTTTTGTAACAAATTCAGTGTTTAAAGATATTCCTCAAAGACAGGCCTCACATTTAAGAAGCTGGAACTTGTTGCAAGATAAAGTAAGCTGTGGGGGAAAAAAAGTCTAATTTTGCTGTTTACACCAAAAACACAGGTATTGTTTCATAGCGCTAAATAAAATACAAAGCCATATAAATCACAATAAGACAGCCCATGTGTGGAAAGGAAAACATACTGAAAAGGTCCATCATATGAAATACAGTGCTAGCAATATGAATAACTCTCCATTATTCAATATTTAACAGTACGTATCCCAAGTGTGTCTAAATATCAACACTTCCAACGTCTTTCTGAAATACCACCAAGTACTGCAAGTCTATTATCCCTCAGTATTACAAAATGAAGATGACAGTTTAATTATGCTTTGTTACAGGTACATAATTATAAAACAGCACGACACTGATAATCCTGCCTGTACTATGCATAACCAGACAGGACACAAAAGACACTGACTGGCTTTATTTTGGAAAATGGAAGGTTTAGACAGTGAGGTGATGGAAATTAGGTCAGCATTTACACCTCCTCTGTCCCCAGATGATCCTCAGTTAACACATTACCTCAATCTGACAACAAGTGGAACTCCCCAGGACTGGGTTTTGGAAATAGTTGTTTCTGCAGTGACATTGTTTGTGGGACTCTGGCGCCCTCTAGTGACCATTTGAGGTTGTGCCATTTGTTTTCATATGGACACAGCTGCCTTCAAAGCGATAACTGGGGTTAAAAACCGTATCAGTACAGTGCAGCTGGCTATAGGTTGGTTCAGTATCCATGTTTGGTTGTGTGTGGTGCATTATGAATTTCTCCTGTGATGCTTTGACTGTAATTTGCATTTATTATAATTAGAACTGCAGTACAGTGTTCAAGTCAAAATACAGTAAGGCAGTTATTCAACATATGTTTTATTACATAGTTCAGTCTTCAGCTTTTTACATATATATAAAAACAAAAACAATTTTCACTCATGACAGTATCAAAGGCACCGGTGGGTACAGAACAGCACAGATGAGACTCTGCCCTACTTCTGACAGTGTTTACAAGCAGGAAATGTTCAAGAGCCAGTTATTTAGACACAGAAGAATCTAGATCAGACAGAGGACAAAGCACTTTGATGACAAAATATTTAGTGAATTGTACATGGTATTTTTTATTCATTGTGTTTTTTGGAAGACAACTTTGTTAAGGTAACAAAAAACGGCACATTGGTGTTAAAATATGTACAAAATCTCTTATATTTTCATGTAAAAATGGTCCCAAAGGAAAGTAATTACAGGACAGAATGTAGTTCATAGCAGTTTTAGTAGCGCCTGCTTCTTTAAAGGACTTCGCTATCTTATTTTTTCAGCAGCCCGAACCTAAAACATTCTCAGGCTAGATTTTGTTAGACAGGTCAGACTCTGGTCATCAGTAGTGCATTTCGTAGATACAAAAATACAGTCAAGACAAAGTGGAAGAAAATGATATGAGATAGCGGTGTGTGTGCTCTTTTCCGCTCATGACTTAAGTGATAATTCCAGTTTATTTCAACCTGATGTATTTACCGTTTACGTGGCTCTGGGGGTCATGCTAAATTTGCACTCTTCACCTTGTAGAGATTCAGGGCAAAGAGGTGTTACACAACACAGCTTGTACATGGTGTAATGATAGAGGTGACTAACAGAACGTCCCTGCAGCTTTCCAAAAACGTGAATTACACATGAAATCCTTTGAAACGTTTGTTTTTGAGTTTGACCAATAGGAAACAGTAATGAGCTGCCTGGAACAGATGAAACTGCTTTAGAGTTCTCCATCAGGGGACTCTTGTTCCAGGTTGAAATAAACCAGAAATCCATTTTAATAAGCTGCACATCTTGAAGTCAAAATGTTTACATCATGTATATTGTTAGCTTGGTTGCATCTTACCTATGGTCAGCTCTTACAGATTTGACAGCGTCCACTGTTCTTCAATGGTGAAATACTAACAACCTGTATTGTTGTATAAAGGAGACTGGTAGCTTCAAGCTATTCGTCTGACAAGGGATAATCTAAAGTAGAGGAGTCATCTTACTCGTCTCACACTTGATTGTGTTGACATGCTAGGAGGGTGAGTTATTGAGTGCACCAGCACTGGGAAAATGTTGGATCAGTGCTAAACTATTAAAAAGCTGAGAGGCTCAATGCACTCTTTGAAGTTACTTTTCTGTTCTGTAGCTCATAGATACTGAGTCTGGGGTGGTGGTTCAGATTAAAGATCAATATGATTGATTCAACTTTACCAAGTGAGCTCTGCTGCTTGCTTTACAACTCATTTTAAGGTGCTCATTTGTACAAGACTAAAGCATTGAGCAATAAGGAGTCATAGAAACCTCACTAAGATGTTATTGCTCCAGCATTTTTTCTAGTGCTATCACTTGTTTATTTAGCTTTGCTGTTGGATCCCTGCTAGAATTGTTAAACTTGATCCACACACTGTGAAAATGCTCCTCTAATCTATGGTGGCCTACATTAAAAGAGACTTGAAAATGTACCAGTTCTATTGGTGCTGGTTCCGACTCACGAACACTAAAGACTCATAGATGGAATAAAGGTCAGTTATTATGTAATGCCCGTGAAAATAAAATGCCTTTTTATCCAGGTAAATCTCATATTTGGATTTCACTAAATACTCCAGTTAGCAGGTTTCCTTCCAGTCACTACTTAGCATATGCTTCATCACACACCGTGCATTCCAGCATCCCCCTCTTGCCTTGTTTTGAATGAGAGCCATGTTGAAGGTTGAGGACTTCCAGTAGCTCTACTGAGCCTGAGCTGCCTGGTTCTTCATCTCCTGCCATTTCTTCTCTCTCAGACTGAGCTCTGCATCAGAAAAGGCTGCCGGGCCCCAGTTTGTGATCCTCTGCTGTCCTTTGGATCCTGCAGAAGAAAAATACAAGACTCTTCACCATTAATGTAAGAAGTTTTATTTCAGTTAATTTGAAATATAAAAGTTACTCAATTCCAAGCTGAAAAGAACTTTCCAGTCAGATCTGTTGCACCTCTGACCAAACCTACCACCACTGCTGAACTTGTACACAAACCAACCTGACTAAGTGCTGTGATGATATGTTTCACTGGTAAGAATGTTTTATGTTTGCCAGCAATAATTAGTTTAACCAGAGCATATTGTATGATGACAACAGCAACTAGGAGCAAAAACAAGGAAGCGTCGACAGCCTCTGTCTGATTACTGTCACTGCCAGAATAGGAAGACAAAAGTTCTGCACAGTTTTTTAATTATTAATCTGCAGCCATTTTCAGTTGCTTCCACCTTTTAGTTCACAGATTTGATGTGGACACTCTAACATTAAGATTCTCACCCAAGTTGTCAGCAGAATTTAGCTGAGTCACTGCTATGTCCTCCCCTTTAAGGCTTTTTGCTTTTTGTCAAGTGGGGGCTGGTTATATGTAGTAGATGAAGAAGAATGACAAGAGATGATCAGGATTAAAAAGAGCCAAGTTGTTTCCCCTCTACTAATTCTACTAATGAACTCTTTTGGGAAATTAGTAGGATCATGATCATCATCATTAAATGTATTCATCTGCTGGAGACTGTAGGTTTGGGGATAAAATGGTTCAAGCAAATACTATGTGGTGCTCCTCAAGTCACAGGCTTCTTGCATCACAGAAGAGCATCTTCCTCATTAATATCACCTTCAGCATCGTGCATTTAGTGAACCACAGCATAGTGCTAAAGAAAACATAACAGTGACAGTAGTGCATTTTCACTGTACTGCAATTAAACCATCCTTTAAATCAGTTAAAATATAAGAAAACATATATAATCTTTACAACAGGTAACAGTCATTGAGATAATGAGACCATCTGTTGAAATCAGAGTTTGTCAAAGTCTTAAAGAACAGCATTTAATTTCATGGACATTCTCCCTCCATGCCTGTTTTAATTTGAGTGTGGTCTTTTTGTAAGCGGTTTTCAGTCGTTTATCAAGTAACTATCGCCTCAGTAACAGTGCAGTAATGCCAATGATGGTTCACTTTGTTAGTAAAACATTTAGAAAGAACATTATTGTATTTCCTAACATTAAAAAATACTTACCGTATTTGTTTTCCCTTTAGCTTAAATCAGCTAATGAATAAATGGCTAGATAAAGAAAATAATCTGTCATAATGAAAATCTGATAAAAAATAAATCCAACAAAAATAGGGTTAGACTCTAAAGCACCTCTTTGAAAAACAGACTGGTCCTCACAAAGATCACAGTACAAACATGGGGTTATTACCTGGCTGAATGAGCCGTAACAACCCCTCATGATGAGCCACTTTGTGCTTCCAGGTCTGGGTGTTGTTGGTTGCATCTTCCAGCTTCTTCACCACCGTCTGGCTCGCACATGGAAACACAGAGACACAACACATACCATAGTTTTAAAAGTAATACCTAGCAATGGGTTACTGTGGCAACACTTTGGGAACCTCATATAAGATTTAGCAACATCACCTGTATCAGAAATCTCATACAATTAGTATTAACTTATACTATTAACCTAATCTTTTCTAAATGGCAGCTTAATCATTACTTTAATTTGTTTTCTGTGTTTGTAATATTTTCTCAGTAAATATGGTCATGATACAATAAAGTCGTTTTAGATATCCACTGTAGTATTTCTTAAAGTCAAGATTGTACTCTTACTAGTCAGAATGGTAATTAATGGTATGTATACTGGTCAGTCTGTGTGAAGTCAGACAGAATTCAGGAAATATGTTGTTGTACCATCTCAGATTTTGGTTAACTTATTTGTTTTTTCAGTCCCAGAACTTCTATAAAATATATTTTGCTGAATTTTGAGGATTTCATATGTTTTCAGCTGTAAGACATTTTCTCAAAAAAAAAAAAACATCTTACCTGAGCATCAAATTCTACAGATGTTAGAGGCTTCAAAGTACAGGAACTTACTGGGCCCAACGTACCACCTCTTTAACATTTTATGCTGTTTTCCATTTTCAAGGGCCAATGATAATAATAATAATAATAATAATACATTTTATTTGTATAGCGCTTTTCAAACACTCTCAAAGACGCTTTACATAAAATCAATGTAAAATGACAATGATGAAACATTTGTCCTCCACTAGCCTAACAGTTTTGTCTGTGCCCTTACCAAATTAAATCGCTGTGGGAGTTGTATTTCTGGAGGTATTGAACAATTAAACGGGCTTCCCAGGTAGAGGTCAACATTGTTTTCTGCACTTTTTGGTCCTCGTCAGTTTGAATATTCTTTCACTAAATAACCATGTGTTCAAACTATTGATAGAAGAACTTGTTAATCCACTGAGGAGTTAGCAGGTTTCAAAAGAAGTCAGAATGTGTTGCATACTGATTAATAAAACTAAAAACTATAAAAAGCAAGACTCTTGCTGACCTGGTACTGCTCCAGCGCCCCTTGCCTCTCTTGCTCCAGCTGCTCCAGCTGTTGCATCGCAGCCTGCAGGGCGCTCTCCTTGGCCAGACGTTCCCTCTCCAGCTCCTGTTTCTCAGCCTCTGTTTCTGAGATGGCCAGCTGCTGCCGCAGGTGGATCTGCTCCAACTCTGCCCTCTTCATGGCCTCCTCTTCGAGTAACCTGGTCCACACACATACAAGGAAGAGAACAACGTGTAATTGAGTACGCCATATGCACCTTTACCAAAGACAGGCCTTTCATTTTCAGCTGATGTGGGCCCGGCACTGGAGGGTCAGGTGATGATGTAAGCTGAACAGCAGGCATAGACATTTTCCTCCTTGTCAGCTGAAAGAAACCTACATTTTTTCTTGTTCGGGACATTATTTGCCATCATTTGTGAGTTCTTACCATCAGTGTATTTTATGTACTGTCTATTTAAACATCTCTGCAGCCTACAGACAAGAGATTTAATGTCAGCTCTAATATACAAATCTACAATTTGTAAAGACAATGTAAGACATGTTTCCTTAGTCCAAGTATTAACATGAATGTATAAGTCAGTGATTAACAGAGGCGGTTGTGGAATGTCAGTTTAACAGCAGGTGGTGCTGTAGAGCAGTAATTAACTGTTTGTAACAAGATGATTCAAGTAAACAGAAGTACAGATAAAACTTTAGGATAAATTACATTTACACAGTTTATATACTCGATCAAAGTCACTTTAAATCCTAGCATTTAGAATTTTTCCTTCTGTCATCTTTAAAAGCAAGACGCATGAAACTAAATGTATGACCATCGTGTGCTTAATAATGACACAATGTAAACAAACATTGAATTACTTTGGTTGTTTACATACGGCAAAAAATATATACTTGAGAAGTAAACATAAGTGGGTGAGCACATGTTGAATACCACAAACTATGGTGGGGACAAAAACAAAGGTCAGGTTGACTCAGTTCACAGCGTACAGCCTGACTGCATTTTTACTGCAAATCTCCTCCATCAAAACCTCTGCTATAAGTCCTCCATGTCTCCTACTTTCCTAACTAAAGAGTCGTTGTTTAGTGTAAGCACTTCCACTACCACACCTATTTTAATTATTCTGTATGATTATTTAACCATTCAGGCTAAAACCGAAAGCAACCAGCTGCCAACTCAAACTCTGCCTTTAACCTCAAGCATTAAACTCTGCTTTTTAAACTGTTAAACTTTACATGAAACTTAATTTAATGCGGTAGAAGATTGAATAGCTGTACAGTGAACCATTTGGATGAAAGCTTCCACTAAAAGGCCTGCTGTACCAAACGATAAAGGACTGATTGTTGTCCTTTTAACAAGCTGATTTAATTTAAAGGCGCATGCTGACACACTTTTTAATGGTCGGCCAAACGTGAGGTGGAAAGTTAATGCCAGCAGAGAGGAAGGAAGGACAAGGGAGGAAATCTGGTAGTGTGGCAAGTAGAAGTTGAATGTCTGGCTCTTGTAAAAAAAAAAAAAAAAAAAGGGGAAAAGAGGAGCAGACATTGTTTCAAGTTGAACAGCTGATTATGCAGTAAATGTTTGGTTTCATGTTTCATTAAAATTTGGCAGATCAAGTACTGAATTTGGTGACGTAAGGTAAAAGACAGAATCTGTATTGAGTATGTTGATGGTAAAATTCTGTCTCATGAGGAGCACAGCGGCACACTCAGATTAAAATCAGACAGGAAACCTGTGGGTAAGATAAAAATGCATCAGAGGGTTTACGCTTACTCTCCAATATTTGTGACCACGCTGCCACTACGCTGCCATTAGAGCCTTCACTATGGATAGACTGAAATACATAGACATGAATCTACTTTGCATGTATGGAATGTGTCCTCCAAACCCATTAGAGAGTTTTACAGTTACACCAACTATACAGTATCCATGGTGTCCACAGCTTTCCATGTCTGTAAGGGACACCAGAGCATAACCGTTACTCGTCTGGTTTGTGTTTTCTCTTTGCTGAAAGCTCTGGGGAGAAGGAGATGCTGTTCAGGCAACGTAGGAGCTCCTGCATAGCTCTGCAGCACAGTTGCTTGTTGGGCTAATTTGAAACTTTGCGCTGGCAACACTACATTCTGCACAACCAAGGCATCTTATCCAAGGAAACTACACTAATCTATATTCATATATTCTTATTTTTGCCTTCACTTTTTGTCTCCTGTGTCTCCGCTGCCTTCACATCGTCTTGTTTCTTATCTAGTAGCTTTCCAGCACTAGCCGCTAGTGCTATGACAACAATGCACAGATAGTTTTCCAACAGTTGCCCACCTGCCTATGGCTACACCTCTGATTACAAATTCTAAAGCGAGGTTAGACCACAATCATTCTTTCTTCTAAACTGAAGCTGCAATGATTCATCACTTAATAAGTTAGTTGTCAACTATTGAATTAATCAGCTATTTTGAAAATGGATTAATCAGTTTGACAAATCTTTTAGAAAGAAAAGTCAAAAGTCTTTCATATCAGCTTCTTAAATTTGAGTACTTGCTGGTTTCTTTCCCCTTCTATGACAGTAAACGGAGTATCTTTGGGTTATGGACCAAACACTATATTTGAGGATGTCATCATGGGCTTTGAAAACCAAATCAAAACTTCATACCATGTCCTGTGATCTTATAGACTACACCACAAATCAATTCATCAAGCTATATAAACTTTCAACATAATAATCTTCAGTGGAAACCGACAATCAGTCATACAGGTAGGACCTGTGAAAGAATCCCTCGCACTTTAGGTAAGACTAGTTTCAGTCTGGAGCCCTGTCCGGTATAATGCTGTTGGGAAACATGATATATAAGCATAAGTGCTGTCAGACTAGTGAATCTATTGGCACTGGCCCGGCCTGTTTTTAGACAGCACCAAGTGGACACATCTTGCCACGAATCAATGAATGCGTTTTGTGTATCAGGACATGGCATTCTAAAATTCTTAGCAAGTCACTCTTGTGGCCACAATCAATCTAACCACAGAGTGCAGAACAGTTTCTGTCCTTTATGATTAGTTTGGATTCCTACAGGTGCTTCAGATACTTGATTTACACCCACAGTATAATATAATTAGTTTGTTATGGTGCTCGTATTTACATATTCACATTCTGTCAGTTACTTTGTTTGATTAACCTGCTGCCTTCTGTCAAGGTTACAAAGACAAAAAAGCAACCACTTGAATTAGCAGATTTGACTTTTCTCAAAGTCCAACTCTGTGTTTTCAAGAAGAGACAAAAGCCAAATTCAGAAAGTTTCATGTGTAAAATTACCGAGTTGACTTACTCCTTCTTCTTTTTAAAAAAGTGACACACAATGTATTTTTCCTCACTTGTTAAAGTGTTAGATGCCCTCTGTGATAGAATATTTTTGAGGTTTCTCCCTCCTAGACCCTTTGACTGACCGTGCCTGCAGCTTACGGACAGCTTCCTCGTCCTGTCTGGCACGTCTCTCATTCTCCAAAGCATCCTCCAGTTGATGGTACATGTCCTCCAGCTCGCGGACCCTCTGCAGGTACTGCTCCAGCTCAGTGGACTTCTGGGCCACCTGCTCCTCCATCTGCTGTCGTATCTTTTAAAACAGGACATTCAGAACTACACTTAATCTGAAATTTGATATCAGTGCCCCTGATGAAAATATTTATTTCAGGGGTCCTGTATGAAGTGTGTTTGTGAGACTGCCTCATATCAGTCGAGCCTGTACTCCAGTTGTCCATGCTTACTGTTGAATCATTTTGTGCTATGTGTTGGATGTAAGAATTATCTAATTCATTACCAGCTCTGTGGATGAATGATTGAATGCTGTGTTTTTCACTACAATATAAAGTCCTGCAGTTCTATATGAACAACACATAAAATTGTGAAAATGCCATAAATCATTTTTTTTAAAGATTAATTTAATTATTTATTTTACTAAATATTTTTTAAAAACACTTACTCTGTGTAAACACAGCCAGCAGTTCAAATATGTAAGTTTTTGTCACATGACTGGTTGATAACTGGTAACTGCAAACAGTTTTTTTTGCAAATTTTTAAATGAGAGACACAAAATGAAGTGATTTTGATGAAATATAATGATTTTAAGCTTTTAGTTATTCTTTCCAAAAGACCTGCATGTCACAGATGAGTAGCTTTGCCAATTCTTTTTCTAAGATAACACGTCTCTCAAACTTGCCAGTGGGTTAACAGTGAAGAAAACAAACAAAAAAGTCAGTGATGGTTGATAAACATCAACGTGCAATTAAACCACAACCATCCTGTGCACTGCGCATGCCAAGATGTTATCACCAGAGGCAGTGAAGCGCAGTATACCTTTTTCATCATTGCATTTACCAAACTCAACTTGTAAGAATGTTAGACAGCAAACCCTGACAGTATTAGCTGAGCCACAGAGACACATGTTCACCACATAATGTCTCATTAAATATGTAGTGAGAACGCAAACACCATTAAAATGATTTATCTGCTGTCAAATGATTTCAACTCCAGACCGTCACTCTGAACTGCTGAAGTTCTTTTCAAGTGTTTTTTTCATGCGGCTCCTCTGAGGATCAGATGTAGGTAAATGTTAACATAAATAAACACCCCAAAGCAAAAGAGAAAGTTGTATGAAAGTTGTTCTTGCTCCACCGTGTGTTCTGGCATAATGACCCACTGGAAGATGACAAGGAGTGATGTACCATTTTCTCTCTCTCCAGATCCATCCTGTAGCGGTCCTGAAGTTCAGTTTGGGTCTGAAGACGTCTTTTTTCTTCTTCTGCTGCGTTAGCTGCTGACTCCTCCAGAGCCTGGCCAAGACAAATACAACAGTCATAAAAAGGTAACAATTAGAAACCCTCAGTAGATAAAAGCACCTTCTCTATTTTTAAAAAGAAAGAGACAGAGACCGCTGAACAACTAAACTGCCGTTAGGGGAAGTTAAAACAGTGTTAAAACTTCACCCTGTAAGTATGTATGTTTAATTTTAGTTTGTAAAGCTAGAAGCAAGCTGTGGCTTATATAAACAGAAGTGAACGTGCTGCCCTTCAGTAGATATTTAGAGAAGCAATCTATGAAGACGAACTGAGCGTGAATGATTGAGCCCTGTTGATATGATTATCCTACTGAGAAATGTAACATCGGTAACATCAAAAGCACTTCATCTTAGTGCTACAATCAGCTTACAATCTACATAGTATTTATACTAAAAAGGTTGGAGTCCAACCCAACAGCAAACAGCAGAATTCAGTGAGCAGCAGTAGATCAAGCACAGGGTTTCTGTCATTAAAACATTGCTGTGGTTACTGCACTCTAAAGCATTAAATACACTCAAAATCAGAAAAAAATGTTTCCTATTAACTCTTGGAGCTTTTCATAGTCAGAATCCCCATGTGGCCACCACACTCCTCTATGTGGATCTAACCTTCAGTCAAAAATCTGAATGTTATTGTTTGTTGCGGATACCTGCATAAATGTTTTATTATATGACTCTGGTTTCATTTGCTAAAAACATCTCAATTGCAGTTTGAAAGATTAAGAACAATAATGCAAGACACTGTGATTGATTTCAAATGAAGGAACTTCGGATACATTTAGCGTCCATGCTACTCTGGAGTTTTAGAACACCTGAAATACCGTAAATGCTTTTAAAACGCTGCTCACCTCATTTTAGTTTGAAAACTCCAGGGTTGTGTTTTGGTCTGGATGAGCAGAAACAGAGTTTTGGACACCCATGTTTGCTTCCTGATTGGGCCTTACTGTCACAACACTTCCCTGATGGACCTTGTTGTTCATGCTAGCAGCTATTAATAGCAGCTATAATCTTTTCTATTTTTAGAACTAGTTTTACACAGAGGTAAAACTAGTTCTACCAAAACTACCAAACCTTGTTTTCAAAAAAGCGTATATAACTGGTGAAATAAATCTTTAAGTGATTTAGGTTGTGCAGGTGGTCGAGCCGTAACCTCTTGTTGACTTTTATCACTCAGCTGTGAACTGTCTGCAGGCTGCAACATTCAACTTCTCATAGCAGCATTGTGTGAGAGCCGGAGTGTCTATTGTATGCATGTGTGTGGGCATGTATGTGTGTTCATTGTGCATTCAGGCAACCAACTATGCGAGACGGACACTAGCACCTCAATGGGAGATTGTTGTGCATTCAGAAGTTGTCGTCTCAGACAAAGACAAACTGTTGTCCTCTTCTGCACTGTATGTTACACAACTGCAATGTGAGCTAGTTTGACTGACTGTTGCTGGATGTCACTGTTTGTCACAGTGCTGCTGTTGGCTGCAACGTGTCCCGCATTGCACTGAGCTGAAAACCAAGGCCACTGAATTGTTGTAAATGTGGTGTTTTTAGTTCAGCTGAATTTATCGGACACCGTGAGCTTATTAAACGGTAAAAATTATTCAGATAAAAATCGGACCTCTTTTGGTTTTTCATAGTTGCTTTAAAACCCTCTGGACCCCATGCAGTTTCTGGGTGTTATGTATTCCTGCCACATTTTTCCTCACTGTGGCTCATTATTACTGCTATGTACACAGGATACTCAGAATCTTTAGTTTTTCACCAAATGTGGTTAGAACAAACTGGTTATTTTTGGCAAATGTTTAAATGGGACTTGTAAAATAAAGTAATTTTAATGAAGTATCACTTGGTTACGTTTTCTGAGATCAGCATGTCACAGATGAGTTGTTAAGTAACAGATCGACAGTTTATAATTAAACTCTTTCAGTTTTTACAGCTTCTGGATGGTGTGGTTTCCAAACATGCCTACAAACCTCCTAGCAGGTTTTGGGGTTTATAGGGTTAAAATCTTCATTCTGAAGACAGGACTCCGCTCTACAATGTTGACCTGTTTTTGCTGTAACAACACAAAATCATTTAACTTGTTCAAACTGTTTAATTGGTAACATTGATAGGACATATAATGTTCAACTTGATAAAATGTGGGTGTGGAAAAACGGCAGGCACGATGATGAAATGCAGCAAGTCTGGGTGCCACACGAACAAATGATGCACACACAACGTGCACACGACATTTCCCACACATGAGCTGTATTTATAAAAGCGGAACATGTGGTGAACAATAAGCGGACCAAGCCTACACTTACCTAATGAATCATTTAGTTTTTTGTTGTCAGATTTCACCCATCACTTCTCGTGATGACTTGTCCCTCTTTGAATAACGCAATCTTTGTATCTGCATATTAGTGTTTTCTCCATTTCATCCTACATTGTGAAGCATTTTGAACCGTTTTTTAAAGATAAAAAAGCCACAAACTACATCAATGATCATCTTTTTTGACATTTAAACATAGAATATTCCTGCCAATGATCTCTATGATAAGGTCTTCAGTGTTCTGCCCAATTTATTTACAGACAATGCAGTTCAGTTCAGCATCACTGCAAACCACAACCTAAGTAGTAAGCATAAGTTTATTAGTAAAAGTTAAATTACCACCTATCTGACAGCATCAGCAAAACTAACATTATTGTCTCCCTACTTGTTAAATTTACCTCAGACTCACTGAACTGCATCAAAATGAATAGTGGGATTGAAGAAAGTGAAAAGAAATTAGTGTAAATTACAATGGAGCCCTGAAAATGATAAAGCTGTTTTACCTAAAAGCAACACATGTTGTCGCCTCTCACAGATTTGTAACAGCAATAAATGAATCACTTTAACGGAACTGCTACAAATGTAACTGTGTTTCAATGAACTGTATGACATCAGCTCTGCTTTTTATGACGCTGGCACTTCCTGGTAACCTCACTGCTATTTACAGCACTAGCAGGAAGCAGACATTCGTCATCAGTATTCGGGGAATCCACATATTCACAAAAATGTTAACACGGCAAGTCAGCAGTGTCAACAGACAGAAATGAGAGTCAGGTTTAGGAAGATCAACTGGAAAAACATGTGTAATGAAGACTAATATCCTTCCTCTGCCCCCCTCCCTGGTTCAATCCACATTCCTCTGTTTGCAAGTGATAGACTGTTCAATAGTCGGAGGCCTGAGGGTTGAGCTGATCTATTGTTGCTATTCATGAGCTGCTAGCGAGTTTCAGGGGAGACCACCAGAGTCTTTAGGTGACCTACTTTAATTGTTATGTGAAACAGTGTTTGTGTGTCTGTGTGCGTGTGTGTGTGTGAAATCAACAGTGTGTCACAGAAAATTACACTTTGTCATTTATTTCCACAAGCACCAGAGATAATGGACTCGGTTTGCTATTTTAAGGTGTCTCATGTTATCTGAAAGGAATGTTGCTCAGCGTTCACGATACAAAGTGTTCTGCTGTGTGCATCCCTCATTCAACTGGCCTGTGCAGGACCTTGCAGAAATCCTCTGCATCGGCATCCCTGCTGTGTTTTGTGGCTGGCCTCATGCAAATGAATGGAGCTGACTGCTAAAGTCAGCTGTCCTGAGTTGAGAGAGATTTTAGGGTTTGAATCTCTGGCTCTATTCCACTTTCTTCATGAGCAACTGAGTGCAACACTACGGAAATCTTCCAGGACATGCAGTCTAAAATATATGCACTTATCCACAGATTGAAATGATAACATGTCTCCCCTCTTTACAGCAGCTGTTTTCTCATTCCGCTCTCTAAGAATAGCTGTTTAAGACAGGTGAGCACTTTTGATTTCTGACATGGTCAGATGATATATCTTACCAGCTTGTTTTGATTGAGCGTAACCTGTTTTGTAAGGCTTTAATGCGATTTATGGTTTGTCCGATATGCATGTCAGATGGTCAACGTCAGATAGGAGGCATCTGTGTCGCTTATTATCTGTAACTTTTTGAAACGGACAATCTGGAATTCTGTGATCACGGCTGTGTGAAGGTCACAGAGGCACAGCGTCGTTCTCAACTGTTTATGGCACTATATCCAACCCAGTGCATTGCTATCAGTAGCTGTGTTTCAATAATGTATTTGTATGTGCATTTTTATTTTATGTCACTTTTGCAAAAACATTTTTACACTAGCTTGAGGTGGTTTTTGATATTTTTCATAAAAGGAGTCAATGCACATAATGAGAGATGCTAACACCTTTCCTTCATTAGGTGTGGCATAGCAAAGACTTAATACACATGGACAATGAGCTGTTTCCACCTTTTCGGACATCCAAGAGTAATTATAACCTACCACCTAAAACAATTCCTGATAAGTTCTCTCCAGTTTCTCTAGTAGATGGCAAAACTTTTGTTTCTTCTTTGTGTTTTTTTTCGGCAGTTGGCAAACAGCCTCCCCACTTCTCTATTCCCAGTTAGGACATCCTTGCTTCCTCTCCTCTTAGTCCCTCCCACTAGAGATGTGAATGGAGGAGGTGAGGAAGTAACATGAGGAGAGAGGAGTCTAGGCAACAGGCATTTAACAAAATGACACATCCTCACCTCGGAGCTGTTGTTTCAAAGTGACGTTGGGTAAATATGATGTGTGGTACAGCTGTATCACCTATCCATTGTTTTGTTGCAGCCAATTTTATCTTTGTCAGCTGAGAGGAACAGTGTTTATGAAAGGTTACAGTAGGCTATGTATTTACTTTTAATTCAGTTCACAAGGTGGCATCATGTGATGAGATATAAAAGAGGCACAACCTACAAAATTGTGCTATAAAAATAGAGTGACGATATTCTGATTATGCGATTTCTACAAGGGTACTTCAAAAAGTTCTCGGTCTCACCCACAAACAAGGAATGTAACTCCCATTTTGGGGCAAGACTGCACACCATAAGGTCTTATATCACTGTCTGCCGAGACTCAAAGGTTTGTCATTTATTTGCAAGGAGAGTAAAGCTTTAAGTTGCAGTGCAGTGTTGCTTCAGGACAATGCATCCATCTACACAGCACAGGAAGCTTTCCTCTTTTCTTCTTTGATTTCTTCAAACATTGGAGTTTTTGTGGACAGTGGTTGTTTCTGTATGAAGCTAAGAACTTTTTAAAGTACCCTAGTGTAATACACACATATTTATGAGTCCTTCTCCCAATATGGTTTGTAAATTCCAGCTGTGTCACACTTCTTTTATGTTACATGTACGGAAAAGACTTTATCAAGGACACATCAAGGATACACTTGTGCATCCTTGCTCATAGCCTCCTCAATCCTCGAGGTGCATTTTAAGAACTGAGACATATTTAATGTGTTTATTGTCTTATGTCAGCTGGTATCGTCCATGTTTTATGTTGTCTGATTATGAAAACAATGTAAGAAGCGGGAACAGCTGATCAGTCTTGTGATTCAGAGCTATGCCACATGAGTACTTATTCAGAAGAGATGTTTCCAACTCTTAATTGGAAAAGTCAAAACTACAAAAACTGCAAAATTGGGGATGCTTTTAAAAATGTGTTTCATGAACTCAATTGTGATACCTTAGAAAGTTCATTAAAGTACCTTACATAAACAGAGCTAATGTGTGATAGTCACACCAAAATAAAGGGAAGAAGTGTAAAGATCAGTGTTCTCAAATGTACCTAGAGATAACCACTGTCACCTGATAGAGAGCAGACGCAACTCTTCTTAATAAACTGAGGTTCTTAATTTTGTGTGCCTGTGTCAAGATTTGATTGATGATGATGATGCAGTACGATTCAACTACAAAAGAAAAGAAAACTCTTCTCAGTGGAAAAATTAAGATCTTATAAACTGACTCTCCAGCTGATTCTTGATAAAGAATGTGCACTATATATATAAACAGCTTGCTCAGCTATAAAGATGAAGTTGTGTGACTTAAAATCTGACGTGGCCATAAACGTAATTTCCTTTTCAGTCTGCAAATGTGCACTGTCTGTGCTGCTTCAGTAACACTGAGGAACGCATGCTCTTACTGTAGTGCACTTTATGTTCGGTCCTGGAACAGGAATGCCTCCTGTCCTTCCTGTTTTTTTAACAGTCTGGGATTTTGTTTTACTTCAGCTTAGCTTTGAGCAGTTGCTTTTTTGGTCTTACAGGTTCAGAAATTCCTTCTGGGGAAATCCCTCAGGTTTCAGCCACTCACTAACAGATGCAGTGAATTACTTCCTGGACAGATAACTATGGTTTTATGTGTCCATTAAACAGAAAAAACCTGCCCTGTAGTTTCTACAGTGCAGTAGTTATGTGCACGGCTTTATCTGCTGATGTTGCTCCCTGTGTGAGCCAGTCACCACATCAGCCCACATGCACTTCCTATTCTCATTTAATGCAAAATACTAATAATAATCCAAATTAATTTTTGCCACTACAACTGTCTGTTTTGTGTAGTTTGTCTACGAGTGTGGTGTTTTATGAGCGCCTTATCTTTGTGTGGGTTTTGTTTGTTTGGCAGCAGTGTCAAGGTATATTAACAGTATTTAATTCCCTGTTATAAAAGATTGTATTTACATTTTAACAATGAAAGTAATCTTCTCAACAACAACCACTACTTAAAACAGCTCAGGGAAGTTATAGTCAGGGCCTCTATGTTTAAGGCAGATGTAATTTTACCAATGTGGGACAAAACCATACTAGACCAGGACCATCTATAGACTATGCACACTTTGTTTGCTCGTCCACATTTGTTTTTTTCTGTTTAACAACTCTTTGCCTCTGCGTAACCCACCTTCTCACAAAGATATACAGCCCTGCCTCATACGGCCGCAAACTTTAAATTCCTTAATATAATATATTTATGCATGTATATACAGACAGGTGGCAAATTGTAGGCAAAAACAGCAAAGTGTCTTCAAGTGTTGGACCACTACGTGCTGCCAGAACAGCTTCAATGCTGCTTGACACTGATTCTTCAAATCTGTGAAACTGTACTGGAAGGAGACGATGGTGGTTCACAGCGCTGTCTAATCCTGACTGTGTGTGTGTGGATACATTTACAGACTAATTAAAGAAAAAACTGAATAAATGAGTAGAGAAACACACGAGTGCACATGTTTCAGTCGCATCATGTCCTGTATTGAAAGTCACTGCTGGAGGAGTTGTCCTTCTCTTATTCCTTACTTATTACACTAATGGGCGAGCACCATTGTCATTGAATGTGCACTGTTAACCACAGTTCCTAATTTCTTTCCAACAGATCTAAAGTATAAGTCTTGCTCTAGTCCCTGCTCCTATTGAAACACTGGCCAGTTATGCAGTCTTTGTAACTCAAACTCCTGCCATCTGTGCCCAACCAATGAACCCTCCTTCACTTACACTTTTCTCTTTTGCGATCTTAATACAAAATCAGAATTAACTAGACCTCCTCAGCAATTTTTATACATGCCACAGAGCATGACTTGATGTTAACTGCTTAATCGTGCTATGCAGTGTGCAGTCTGATACACCAGCTGTCGGATACTTGCATAAACCACTGCTAATTTACATCAGTTGTGTCCTCCTTTCCACTATCAGTGTGTTACCATTTTCTTTACTATGTGAAACAACAGCAACCTCCAAGCAGGAACCTACCACACTAAATATTGTGCCGAGGATTTGGATCGTGAGGCAGCCCTGCTAGTTTTTTGTGGATGGTGGATTATCCACTGTAATCACAGTGCTTGTCTCCATCTATGCAATATTCCACCAAAACAATTTCACCTATCACTATTTTGAAGGAACACCGAAGCTGAATGCTTTGCTTTGCCCCAACAATGCTGACTGTGAGTAATTTAAAGAAATACAAACAAGCCTGGGAATGTTTTCCACCTAAAGCAGAATGGTAGTGTGGTGCAGCCAGACCAATATGTTCTACACAACAGGCTGGCAAACCAAGACTAGTGTGTGAAACCATGTGTATTCTGTTTCTCTAATAACTTATTCAGGTTTTTGCCATCTATATATATGGAACACCAAATGAGGGAACTTCTTTTAACCCTCCCTCCAGTAGAGTCTCTGTTACTTGGCAGATGGTGGCCCAACACCTTACTATGACACTTAATACTGGTTATCCTTTCATCGGTCATGCATCTGTCTACATTCTGCTTGAGGTAAGGTGTTTTACTTCTGTTTATTTTCAGCTCTATAGTTTAAATTTGAGATTCTGCAACAAGTAACTGATGATGAGCCACACATTTCCTGACCAAACCAAAGGGAGACATTTTATTCTCACCTTCCTCATGTTCTCTAGTTCAAGCTGTTTGGCCTCGTTGGCCGTCTGCAGCTCCCGCATCCTCAGCTCCAGCTCCTCCTGTTCAGCCTGCTGCTTCAGTCGCAGGTCCCGACGCTTCTGTCGGGCCTCACGGTGCGGTGCTGGTCGACCCTGACGTAGCAGATTCACACAGGTCTGAACGGCTGAGAGGCAACGTGGAAGGGACATAGAGAGTTGATTCAAAGATGTGGTCTTTGTTCTCTCTTTGTTAAATGTATGGAAAGCAATCAAAAGGTTTGTTTTTCAGTTTTGCTTTTGAATTTTCAAGTTTTAGAACTGTGTAAAACTAACAAAAGTGTTTTTGCAGCTGTGGAAGTGAATGAGTATTAACAATAACCTGAGTCACCACAATGAGGCTTACAGCAGCAGAATTCAATCATTGTTATCTGATGAGTAATAAGAGTTTGTGATTGCCTGGGACTTATAGTTTTGACTGAAATCATCTCGCACTCACCTTGGATCCACTCCTGCTTCTTCTTCTTGTCTGATGCACTGATTTCAAAGCTTTTTTGTGATGACCTGATGAGGAAGAGACACTTCTTTCCATCTTTATCTTGTAAAGGCTGTGACGAAAAATAAAATGTACAGATTTTACCAACTGAAAAGAGCACAGATGTGAGCAAATATGAAGAATACACAACAATACTGGAGTTGCAATTAAGGTCCACGCAACTCAACTGCTGATACACCCGTGGTTTAATCAGTTACACTATAGACTGTAGACACTGTTACACTGATCCCAGTGCCAAGGAGAAATTTTTTTGTTTACAAAACAAAATTGATTTTCTTTAATACTTAGAGCTGTTGTCTCTCACCTACTGAGCTTTGACCTCTGATTGATAACATGTAGGGTTGACATGGGAATCAATCCATAATCTAAAACATTTTGTGTTACTATATTCAGTTGTGTGTCAGCTCTATGGCCTTGATTGTTATGAAAGGAAGGGAGCTGAAAGACAACTGAAGAGTTTTATTAAAGACAGCATGTTCTTGCCTCCACACTGCAGTTTCCATCCAACAGGATGTCTCCTTTCTTTTCAGCCAGGTCCTCGCCAACGTAGTAGGAGATGGAGCTGGGTTTTAGCATGAACCAGCGCTCTGTCCAGTTCTTCCTCCTGTGACCTTTTTTCATCATGTAGCCCTACAGAGACAAAAGAGGATGTGAATGGAGGTAATCTAAGCCAACAACTATTTTGACATTAGTGAGTTTCATTATACTTTCAGACTGGTTTCATGTATGGTAGATTACATTACCAGTGTCTTACTCGGTGTCATACACACTGAGTATGACACTCAGTGTGTAAATGTTTGTGTTCTGTATTTAGTTTGCATTAGCTGTAATGAATGCTTTATGTATTTACATGCTGTTCCTCATTTTAATTCCTTTGCCTCTACGTAACCCTAGCAATGCATTGCTGTGCTTTTTTTTACATGAAAATTTACAGTCCTGGCTCACAAATTACCATCTGCTCTTTTTTAGTTTTATGAGCCTCTTCTCTTTTTTGTTTGGTGCTGGTTGCTTTTTTCCTTCTGTGTATTTTTAGCACTTCAGTTTCTTTATATTTTTTAAATCCGTACACTTACATTTTATTCTTGCAAACTGAGTAAACCCTCAGCTGATACACTTTTTTTGCATAATTACTCATGAAGAAACACTGTTGTAACCCAACAGGACTTTCATGAGGTTACCATCAGATAACTTGAAATGTAGAACAAGTTCAGACAGTTTGAGCAATAACTAAAAACAGGTCCGACGTGCCTGTTAATGTGTTCATCTTTCAATACTTCTAATAGATTTTCAGCCCCAAGCAACTTGGTTCCTGAGTACAAATTTTTAAAAATGTGGAACAAACATAGTTTATTTATTTCTCAAAACAGATGTAATTTGTAGCAGCATTACTCAAACAGTAGTAAATGGTGCCGTCTGTGCAAGGGTAGAAAAAAGAAGTCTGCTTTTGTTCACTTGACATGTTAAATTAAAGATCTTTTATTTTTAAGCAGTGTATCTCCCACAGTTACTACTGTATACTGAATCAGTGCCTGCACGGTCTGACTCACCTGATGTAGGCAGTGGGTATAAGCCTGCCATTGGCCACTCATTTTAGACAGCTTTGCTTTTCCCTTCTGCTTTCTACGTTTTACCGTTTTCTAAATTCAGTCCAATACAGGAAACGACAACAGCCTCCAGACAGCAATCTAAGTTTTGCAGAGGATTTGGATTATGCAGTAAGGATGCAATGATACTTTTTTTCTGTGTATTATCCATTTTATTCACAATGCTCAACTCCCTGTTTATAAATGTTTCACCAAAACAATTCCATCTATCTCTATTTAGAAGGCAGCAGAATGATTATGCTCAACAAAACCAGCTGGCTAAGTGAGACTAGTGCCTGCAAAAAATGAAAGTAAGTAAAGATAATGGGGCTTAGTGTTTGCAGACTTGTTGCCCACCTGCTTGAGCACATCCAAGATGAGCTCCTGGTAGACCTCGGTGATGCCCATGGAGAGCGTCTGGCGGTCCATGCCCTTACTGAATTGACCCGACCCCACCAGGCTGATGAGCTCCCAGGCACTCAGACACTGCTGCTTTGAGCTCAGTTTCAGCTTGTAGTCTTCAAAACGCTCCTCCACCCAGCTGCCCCCCATCGCCTCTGTCAGCTTCCGCAAGAAGTACTCAATCTGTGCATGGAGACACTTACAGGATTAATAACAAAAGACAAGCATATGATTCTACAGAAACACACAAACACACGCAAAACTATATTCATTAAACATGCAGCTGTTTATTTATAATCCAAGATGGCTGTCACTGTTCTGCATTTCTCCTTCTCTTCACGTCTACATGAGCTGATTGCAGCATATAAATTTACATTTCTTTTGCAAACAATCTTCCTGTGATTCAGCTCTGATGTTTGTCATACTCAACAATAAATCTTCCAGCATTTGTAAAAGAACAGGAAGCTGGAAACTTCCTTTTCTGCTCTTGAGCAACAGACGCTTTCAACTGGCCACTTGCTGAAACAGTGAAGCATCACATGTACAATGTACAATGAACATGCTATGCTGCATGCCTTATACGTTGTAAAAAAAAAACCCTGCTGCATATATGGGGAACTATATGATCATTTAAGTGAAAAAAGCCAATTTAAACCACACATGACCGAAGTAGGAAGTTAAAATTGGCTGGCTAATTTTGCCCCATAATGGCTTCCCCTATTTTAGCACGTAACCAGTCTATTAAAAATAGGCTTATCCAGTTTATACATTCACAGTTAACTGTTGCTGGTTAAAATAAATAGTAAAATAAACTGGATTTTGCAGCCCGTAGAAGGCAGCTTCACAAGTTACAGTAATCAGTTTTAGTGGATCAGTTAGGATTTTATGGATCTAAAAATCACTCTCTGCTTTCCTGCTCTGAAAAATTGATTCAAGATCAGAATTTTATCCAAGTGTCCAGAGCAGTGAACAAAATGTGGACCTCACCAAAAGTGGCCTGAAGTACAGCTGGGTTGAATGAGTATCTACTGATATGTGCCTTTAGCTTCAAGTATTGAAAAAATTAACAATTTAAAGTTACCTGGTTTGCTTGGCCATAAAAAGTCATTTTTTTACTGTTTGATGAGACAGTTCTGATCTGATAAATGCATTGTGTATACTGTATTATGTATTGAGTAGTTTGGCATCAAAGAGTCAATGGCTTCTCTGCCTCAAACTGGATTAACTGTTAACTGTTTTGGGTTTCCGAGGATTAATAAATTCTTATCAGTAGAAATGGCTGTTCAGTTCTGGACATTAACTGGGTTTAATAGATCAGAGCAGTTTGTCCTAAAAACAGTAAAATACCCTCTCTTTTTAGGACTGATGCTGTGGAGAGCACTCACCTCCTCAGTGACGATGATCAGTGGGTACCTGTCCTCAGACAGGAAGTTGAAGATGCACCAGATCTTAAAGGCGTCGTCATCAGTGATGAGCAGCTGGCTTCGTTCCAGGTTCTTCCTGGAGCACAGTGTCCAGCACATTTTGTTGAAGTTCTGACGGTCAAAGTTATCTGTCACCTGTGGCAGAGCAGAGAACAGCAGCTGTCATGAGTCATGGGTTCCTGTTTGACACCAAAGAAGAACAGTTTGTTTTTCCAGAAAGAACAACAGTTTGTAGGGAGACCAGCTAACAAGCAACGACACAGATAAAACTGTCTGACTAGGCAAAGATTTATCCTGTTGACACGATGATGAAAAAAAAAATTACCCATGGGGCACATTCCAGTACTCATGCTGCCATGTCATATAATAAGCCAGAAAAAGTTTGTATGTCCCAATACAAAATGCGTCAAAAGAATATAAATATATACATAGTCACTGACAAGGATTCCATACCCACCTCGATACACTACCAGCAATATGATACATTAGTGATACATTGAAGTCCCTGACGATACGATGTGATACAATTCACCCCTGTTCCTGATTCAATACGATTTGATATTGATTTGATGGCGATTCAATTCTACACAATGCCATACGATGCGATTCAACATGATGCAAAGAAATTATGCCAAAAATTTAAATAGAAAATAAGAAGCTGGAATTCAGGATGGTACGAGAGGCAGGGGATTTGTTTTATTCCTTATGACCAGCAAATTTAACAAAAAGTGCACATTTTGTTTATAATCTCTACTAGTTCTATGCATCACTTTATGCAACTTCTTTTTGGCCTCTTAAGAAGCACAGCAAAGAAACAGGCCTTTTCACAAGTAGGGTTTGGAACCAGATTCAACATTAAGGAACAGGAATCAGTTCCCTCACATTTGGAACCTGTTTTATCACACTGTGTTTTCACATTGTTTTCAAACGACCTGCATCTTGTCAAGTTTACCATCTTTCTTGAAACACAGTGTCACCATGTCTGTGCCAGCAGCTTTGGTATGTACAGAAAGTAAGAAGACAAGGTATGTGATTTGCACACAGCCATTGTTTTATTTTAGTCTGTATTTGAACCAAATGGTTTCCAACCTTTTTGACCTATGATTCTTTAACACCAAGGACAAAAGTTTCATATTTCTATAAACTGCCATTTAAACCAAAGAGTTTTCTTATTTATTATGTTACAGTAAATATGCAAAGGTCAGAAAAAATGGCAATTCTTTAAGTTTCCTATCTCGGTGGTCACTTCACAGCCTGTCTGGTTTAACAATACACAGTATATCTTCCATTTATACACACTCAAAGTACATTTTTCCTGGGAACTTCCCAGAAATGTTAGATATCTTGTCAATGTTGTCAAAAGAAACGTTAGAGGAAACAAAAACTGGACTTTTAAAAAAATGTCTCTAGGGTTCAAATTCCAGAGCAAAATGGGAGGAAAGCTCTTGAAAAGGTACAATCCGTGCTGCGGAGGGAAATGTTTTCTTGGAGTCGGTGAACAGTAGCGTCTCCATGGAGACTGCTGGCAGGCTGACTGTGCAGTCGTGTGGATTAGAAGTACATCTTGTCCTGCTGGCATTCGTCCCCTCAAACAAGTAACCAGCAAACCCCCAAAACAACTCACAGCCCTCGCTGTAAATACAAACTGATCAGAATATGAAGTGAACCGTGTACCTGAACCCATCAGGAGCCGCATTTACTGTCTACATTTGTCT
Source organism: Dascyllus trimaculatus (assembly GCA_024666655.1). Lineage (NCBI taxonomy): Eukaryota > Metazoa > Chordata > Actinopteri > Pomacentridae > Dascyllus > Dascyllus trimaculatus. The sequence goes on from CM045448.1 coordinate 28,461,696, forward strand.
GTTTGAAACCACTATACGCATAGATGGTGTGAGAGATGTGGTGTGGTCTTTACAATAGCAGTTTAAGCAGGCAATGATCCATAACATGAGACGTTCTCATTAAGCACATGCATTGGCACAAAAGCAATAACAGTCAAAACAGTCTTGCAGGTCAAGTGTCTAAGTAGGGCTAACTAGAGTGTGTATTTAAAAATTACAACACTGGCATAGATATTAAATTACAAATAAAATGTCTGACTATTGTAATTAAAACATGTATTTATCATAACATTGCATAGATGATCATGTATTGTCTGGGTTGAAACCTGTCATAAAAGTAAGTATGTTGCGAAAAAGCATAATTGAATTGAAGGCTTGTGGTGATATAAAACTAATGTGTGATATGGCGAAAGGCTATAAGTATACTTTAGTTGGGATAGTTTAATCAGACTACTTCTTCCAAAGTCAAAAACAAGCCTGATTTTTAGCTTAACAAAAGCAAACACAGAGGTGTTAAGAAGTTCAGTAGGTGATATTATAACAGCTACTAAGCTTACATGTAAACAGATGAATCTGGATTACAACTAAGCAAATTGCTGCTGCAGATCAGGGCTGCATAAGAGGACTGAAAGCTGTGGGAAAAGCTTAAAAGTGGATCTTGAGTTCAGATTGAAGTTTAGGTTGAAAGGGTTTAATGCTTCTAACACTCATCATCTTTTTGTTATGAAGTTTACCAAACCTTCCATTAAAGCCACTTTCCTCAGCTATAAATTTCTGCACTGTGACCTGTCAAAACACATACTATGTGAAGCACTGGAAACTGACATCAAAATTATCTTGTACTCCAGCGCTGCCTCAGCTGTGCTCTGCAAGAGTGAAAGAGCAACATTCAGCGCAAGTGAATGACTGCGCTGAAGTAGTCTGAACTTTTCTAAGGCGACACAGGATCTGATGTAACTGGCTATTGTGCTAATTTAGGTTGAGTGCCTGTGTGGAAACCTGTGCTGGATTTTAAAATGACACTCCACCCAAAATCTGTGAAACACTCATCCTGCCAGCTTGGAGAGTGGCAGTAAAAAAAGTACTTTTTTTTAAAAATTAAGAAAGATCAGATGTGCTTTGTTTGAATTTGTGTCTGTTACAGTGCTTTCTAGTAAATAAGCTTTCACAATAAATACTTCTCCTGCAGTATGATTCCCTTTACTACTGTCCATCCATATGGCTGTCATGTTCCCAATTATAATGACCACACTGTTGAGTCAAACTCGCATCACAAATTATTGTAACTGAGTGCATGATTTGTGTTCTGGAGGATGGATGCAACCACATGTGGTAGCCCAAAGTAGAGTACAGGTGTAAATATGTTCACATTTCACAATTCATAGTAAATGTATCACCCCATAACCCTCACTCTTTCACCTGATCTGTTACTACCTCCTCTCTGCGCACTCTCCTCCAAGGTTTCCCAACATTCAACACCCTACAGTTACGATTAGTTCAGTCATCACTGAAGGTGACGTATTGTTCCAAAGGAAGTGAGCACAAAACAAGTAGACTTCATGTCCACATAATAACTCTACAATGCAACCAAAGTAGTAGTTTCCAAAAGTTCAGACTTGACATCAACAAAAACATTTTACTTGAATTTCAGAACACTTAAAACACAGATTAAGGCAGACGTGTTCGACAGCACTCTCCACCACATTCAATAAACCACTAAAAAGGGAATATAGATGAACAATGATGCACTGAAGCCATTCTGGAGGTAAGTGGTCACCCAACGTGCTACTGACACACATAATGTTAACTTTTAAGCAACAAATTTGCGTGGTTATTCTTGAGAAAGGCCAACACAATAAACGAGCAAAACCTCATATTTTGTAACCTTCTTTGGAGCATTGATACACAGATAAACTGAGATTGCATAATGGGTTGGGTAATAGCGGCAGTCTGACTGTTGTATTTACTGTATGTAGCGTAACAAGTAATGTAAATTTCCCCGAGGAGGGATAAGTAAAATTTATCTTCTCTTAACATAGTCTAACATGATGATTGAACCTCTAAAAGGGTATTTGTTGCCAAGCTAGAAACTACTAAATAGGTAAGATGAAGTGAAGCTGAACACAGCTGCTGTTCTTTGTGAAACTCCTTTTATAGCCTCCTCTAAAGCCTCCTGGTGCTCTTTGATGCTAAAGATAAAATTTAGGTGGAGTATCATCTCAAAAAAAGTAGTCATGCAGCTGTGAAAAGGCTCCTCCCAGCATAACTATTTCGTTGTCACGTCAAACCTCCGACACCAGGTCTGACTCAAATAAAACAGTGTATCCTCCTGTTGTTACTCAGCAGCGTCAAACTCGTGAGGATGAGGATGGTGGTGTTTCGGTAGCTGAATCTGTCTGTATCATCGCTGTGGTTTTGAATGAATCAGCAGAGTCTGACTGCAGGACGACAGACGAGCGAGCAGAAGTGAAGCTGTGAAAGAAGGATTTGTGATGAAAGAGGAATTCTTTGTCCAACTTCTTTGTGTCACACTCGTCTTGTTTTTCTTTGTCCTCATGGCTCGCTGGTTCTCCCCGTCTTTTTCTACTCCTCCTCTCGTCCCAGCTCACTCTCTGTGTCTACACTTCAACAGTGAGATCCTTGTCAGCGCTGCCCCTCCTTTTTCTCCACTGCCACATGTTCATTAGGATTCAGGATCCAAGCTTCATCCTTATCTCCTGCAGCAGCTTTTACAGCTCACACAGAAACACCATACAAGCGCAACAAGTCGAGTCAGACTGGAATAAATATTAAGACAAGAGAAAAGCTCGTTACCAGTTTAACTGGATTGTCAGCTCTTTAATCAATGGGTTTGCTAGAAATATTCACCACCAGTGACAGGGACAGCTGTGTGTTCAGCAGATTAAGACACAATATGAAATGAAAGTCATGTAAAAAGGGGAAATGGGCAGAGTTTTTTAATGGTCCAGAGCACATAAATACCACAATCATCTGCAGGTGTTATTGGGTGGTGCACTGAATGTCTGCCCTCTGCTGAAAGAGATGTCTGGCTTCCACAGCATCAATGAATTCTGTGTTGGAAGGCTGGTGAGGATCTCATCAGCAAGCTTTGCAGAATTGTATTATGGTGTGTTAAAACTACTATGAACAGGGCCGCCGTTTCGCTCACTGAGTTAAGGCAACACCACATGGGTTCAGTCCCTTAGCAGCAGTCATGAGTTTGAGTCCAGCTCAAGACCATTTGCTGCGTGTCACTCGCCCGTCTCCCCCACTTTCACTCTGTCTCTCTCCAATGAAATTGAAAAACTCTCCCCCCAAAAAATCAATAAAAAACTACTATGAATGCATCTTCCAGGTAGGACTCTTCAGGTTTCTGTCAAGACAGTCTGTAGTTGGTGTGAATTTGCATATCAAAGTTCACCGATGCTGAACTCAGTGGGAAACCACCCTGCCCCTGAAAGCAAAACCACAGATTGCAGAAATTCCACTGAAATAACATACTTTTGGTCCAAGGTCTTGTGGTTGTAAATACAAGTGTGAGCCCTGACAAGACAAAGAGTCAACATGATAAGGAATGCCAAAATCATCCATGCACACAAAAAATGGAAGAAAGTGACAGATGACAGCAATTTGATGATTAAAAGATAGGTCTACACTTTTAGAAGTCTATATTAAAATATTACGTACAAGCCTATATGTGCACAGAAACAGGTTTTGGTTTGTTCCCATTGTCCGACTGGCTGCAAAGCTCCACTCCTAATACAAATCCAATGAAAGAAGCCTGACCAGTGTATAGTCTGATATTACCTCATGACAGATATAACAGTACCCACCTATATGTCCACCAAAAGATGGAAAGAAAGTGGAATACAAAGATGCAAAAGATAAGTTTTAAAATAGTATAAACAGTAAAATTGTCAATCACAGTAGGGCTGTAAAATGTCCAGTATGGTATACTTCTTGCACACAATTGCACTTTGTTAAAAAATTAAAAACTTGCCTTTTAACAATTATAAGCAAATTTAATGACTCTTTTGCAAATTTTTTTAAAAACTTTTTTGAGGGTTGTGTACAGAAAATTCAGCCAAATATATTTCATTTCGTTTCTATCCTGAACTAAAGAAACAGCTGATCAATCAGGGAATGTAAATGTGTGCTACGTCATAACTTGTTCTGCAAAGGCTTCCATCTCACATTATATACTATTAGAAAAAACACACCTCATGCCAGCCAAAAAAAATTCTGCAAAGTTTGGGGAGGTTTTTCAAATTTTGCATTTTCCAGTAATTTTTTCTAATGTGATACCTGCGCATAAAAATATATTATGAAGACATGACTGGCGTCAGTCTACAGTATTTCAGCATGGAAACACTATCCTAACATAGCTGCCTAATTAGTTTAACTCAGACTGCTGAAACTTTATTTCAGCTTCAACATACAGTTGCACCAAGTTAGGACACTGGATTTAGTCTCTTTTGACGGAATAAACAAGAGTGATTACAGCTACCAATAACACTTTGACTGTACCTACTGTATGACCGTGTGAGTATTGTCCTACGATTGATGAGGAAAAATGTAAACTCACTGCAGTGGCCTCTCTTAGACACACACACACACTCAGGGTATTTTGGCATCACAGAGGACCACTTGTTTCTGTTGAGTGCAATGCTCCATCAAGCCACAAAGTGCTGAGTCCTGAGCCCCAACCTCAGGACTCAGCTCTGCTGCCAAATCAGTCGTGTGAACTGTTTCAGCATCATGTTACTGAGCTCAGCAACACACCACACTGACACATCTGTAGCAGCTTCTGTTCTCTGATAAGATGAAATGTCAGTGGGCTGCATTTATTTTCTGCTGCATTGTTACCAACAAGTGGAGTGAGTCAGTGAAGATGATGCACACTCTCCATCCATTTTTACTTCCCATCTGTAGTACAAATAAACTACATTACACTACACACACACACACACACACACACAAAGAACAAAGTTTGAAGTTTGTCCTGACTAGAAACCCTGTTCATTTGTAACCTAGGATTCTTGATGTCCTGCTTTTTGAGTTTCACACACAGTTTCCTTGTGTGGCCGGGTGGAGTTTCCTCAAGAGTGAGAGCAGCTGAATGCTTTGACCAACGCCCTCCCTGTCCACGGCCCAGTCAAATCCACTTCAATGGATGGGGGGTGGCTGTGTGTGGAAAAGTACATAGACTGAGTGTGTGTGTGAGAATTGAGGGATGTAATGTCCACCCATGACGTCATGCCTCTTTTCCTGCACGTAAATCCAGAATTTACATTTTCTTAAAGAAACATGTCCCCGTTAAACAAAGTGCAACCTCTTAAATGTCACTAACGACCAGAAGTCAGTCATTACAAACACATACTGTGCTGCTAAATTTACATCTAGTGCACACAAATCTATTTTATACTCTAATGGAGTTTTCAAAGTTCCTAAAACCCAATGTCAGGTCAGATCTGGGGAAGTTTTACCAAAAAATGTAAAAATACCAACAGTTTTACAGGACATATCAGTTTCTTTCACACAGTGTAATATAAATATTAAAGCTGTGTGTGTGAGCTAAAATGTGTGTCATTGCATCACACATACGACTGCTGCAGTGTCGCTGGCTGTTGAACAAGTTTTACAACTTTCTGTCAATTATCTAGTGATGAAAAAGGTGGAACAAGGAACTAATGAGGTAACACTGAAAAAAAAATTCCCAAAGTTGCTAAAGAGAAGTTGCTGACTCTTGCAGTGAGAAACCAAACAGAAAATGACTCCCTAATCATTTGTGGTATAAAAAGGTTTCAGCCCTGACCATGAGAATGACCTGTTAACAAAACTCAGCAGCAGCTGCTCACATGTTTGATGTTCACAAGTTCCCTCCCACAGTGGAAGAAACTCAATACACTGTTAAGATCTCTCAGAGGGAACAGATAAACTGTGTGATGTAGCAATTTTATCACAGAGATGATGACGCCAGTGTGGGAATAAATCCCTTCAGACATCAACTTTATAGCAGCACAAAGAGAAACCCAACTGATAAGGAGGACAAACCAAAAGAAACAGACTTTCCAAGCTACAACAAGTCTAACCTTTATATCTACAGAGGCTACAGCTGCAACAGTTAGTCAACAGAAAATAAACTGCAACTATTATAATAACTGATTAAATTGTTTGTACGGAAAAACATTTAAAAACTGTCATTTGCAACCATAGATGAGACATTCAACACTAAAGAGCATGAAGTGGACCAAACATTTTACACCACACTAATTATAATTAATTAATTAATTGATCAGTTTTATAATGCTTAATCGATTAGTAACAGAAATATCTGAATTACGCATAATTCAGTTAAAAGTAACACAGTTTGCCTATTGCCATCTTTGCATTTGCTTTTAAAATAATTCATTACTTTAAATGGAATTACAACATTATTTGGAATGTTAAGACAAAAATATTTTCAGTTCTCACTGGTCAGATTCCTGCCAACTCTCAGCAGCCAGACAACCAGAGTGTCTGATTTTAGACTCTTTGTTGGATTTCATAAAAGTTTTAGGTGGCACACTGCTTGTAAAATGATCACAAAATAGAAACTATGAGTGTGACAAAAAAAAATGTAAGAGGGAATGTGATGACAGACACATAAAAACATGGAAAAGAAAAAACTGAATCCATTTAAAAATAGCTGTCACAGCCAAAACTGGTGGACGATATTTTTAAAAAGATAAGCATTCAGAAACTCAATAAAAAGAAGACCCGTGACCTTTAGAAGAGTTTACTTCTGACACGACAGAGTTCCAAACCTTTAGTCATGGCAACAGCCAATCAGCGCCCACTGCTCCGTCATAATGACATCATACAACAAGTATCCCAAACAGCCAGCAGCTCAGTCAGTTCGCTGGTGCTTCTGACATCACAAAAGGAAAGGCGTCTTGTCAGAACGCCTAGCTAAACAATCGCCAACGCTCCATTCATGCTGTGACATCATCACAGAGGGACAGACAGCACTGAATGAGCTGACTCAGTGTTCAAGACTTCAAGACTCACTGGTTTTGTGTCGCTGTCTGAGCTTCGTAAAGACAATGACTGATGGACACAAAAGAGTGTGACACCAGCACAATATACAAACTCGAAATGTTCAATCAATGGGCCTCTGTGGTCTAATAAAATGGTCTGCCTCAGATTTACCGCATCATTAAATATTGTAACATGTAATCCTCTGAAACCCAAACCTGCCAAAGGCATGTTATCTTTAGAAAAAAACATCAAAATGACACCATTTGTCAGAGTCAGAAACTGTATAAACAGAGAGAATTGTTGCTTTTATATAACTTTTCAATGATCCATCAAATCATCTGTGATGGGTTGTTCCACTGGAGAACTAAACCAAATCTAAGCTTAAGATTGTCATATTTTCCTCAGATTCATGCATCTTCCATCTCATTTATAAATAAACCATTTGCACTAACCAGATTTAATAAAAAAAATTTAAAAAATTATGCACTCCTCAGTGCAACTGTGAAGTCACTGGCTCAGCTGCAACCAACAGTCACATGGCAAAAAATACAGGACTTTTCAGGAATTATCTGACTAAAGTTCTGTGTTTACAGAAAGCAGACAGGACAAGTATGGAAACATTTTGAAAATGGAAGTAGTAACATAACTATAGTATGTAGAGCAGGGGTAGCCAACCCTGGTCCTCGAGAGCCCCTATCCAGCATGTTTTAGATGTTTCCCTCTTCTGACACACCTGATTCACATGATCAGCTCATCATCAAGCTCTGCAGGAGCCTGATAACGATCCTGATCATGTGAATCAGGTGTGTCGGACGAGGGAAACATCTAAAACATGCTGGATAGGGGCTCTCGAGGACCAGGGTTGGCTACCCCTGATGTACAGTCACTATTTCTTTTCTGATACTGGTCACATTTGGGTACACAAAAATGTTGTAAATGTTGATTCCATGTTTTTTCAACGTTTGTAGAAAAGTAAATTCAAATTTTGTCTTTTCTTTTGATGATTTATGAGAGTATAACATTGCCGAACAAAAGACAGTTTTTGAGTTCTGTCTGCTCAATATTGCCGTGAAAAATGAGACCACAGTGAGTAAAAATGCACCAGGAGCATAACAAGATTAAAGAAGGTTAAACAGAATCAGTATGACAAAACAACATATGGCTTTCAAAATACAGTTAATGGCGCAACCAACTGTGCCATGTACAGTATGTGGCCCTGAATGAGGTTTTTTTTTGAGAATACTACGATGACACACATTTTCAGCTCCAAAATAAAACATGCACTACATAATAGATCAAAAAACACACACAGAAGAAGTTGTGGTAGTTTTTCAGCCCTGAGTGGCATCAGGACTTGTTCTCAGGCCTCAACAAGCTGGTGCAGTCAGATGGTTAGGGTTTAGGGTTTCCTGTGTTTAACCTACAAAACAATTTGACGCTAATAAAGATTCTTGCTACAAGCACATGGGGACAACTGAAGGCAGCCCGGTGCATTGACATTTTTATCTGCTGGATCATTTTAATTTCAGCAGCTGGACAGTCGGAGCACACTGTACACAGAAGTCTTAGTCAGTCAGCCACTCTAAAAATTGGACTGGATGTCACATATTTTTTTCCGGTATAGCTGTCCGCTTGGTGTTTTTCTATCCCAGATTATATAGAATTTTTCCATACAAAGAGATGAAGAGTCACAGCAGGCTGGTGAATCAGAGTCAACTCACTGACTATTATTGTTTCCTCTTTAACAGAATTGGCTGTCAGTTTAGTGTCACTCATGTGTGTAAAAGTGAACTTGTATGTGTTTTTCTAGAACAGAACCTCACAAATGTGCAGAGAACATGCAGAGAAAGGCCAAACTGGGAGCAACTGGAGCTTTTTCTGAGCCACTGTGCTCTTTGATTGAAGAATTACCGCCTTAGCTGCTAACTTTATCAATCTCCTAAACTGAGACAAGTATTTTTCGGGTTTAAGAATTTAAAATATTCTGCTTTTGTTTTGGATTCAAGCACCATTTTAATGCCTTGTACTGGCTGCATCCAGATGTGCTACACAGCTGTTACTGCAGTGAAAACCAGTGCTGCTGACTGACCTTATCCAGGATGAACTTGTTCAAGTATGGCATGTATCCCTGGTTGGAGACGGGACCCTCATCGTCATCTTTAAAGTGCTCCTCCAGCGCCACCGGATCATGTGGAATCTTCATGACAGTACATAAGTTGTGGGACAGCACCTGGAATTATGGGGGAAGAAACACATTTATCATTGATTATATGGATAAATTGATAATACGAGCTTTGTTAAATCTGAGTAAACCACTCCAGTGACATATTCTGGGTTTGCAAACTACAGAAATTTTAACAGGAAGTTTGCATTAGTGACCAAAAGTTCTCCCTTATTCTCATTTTCTTATTAAATCCAGCAATTTATGAGAAGTAGTCTTTAAGCTGACAGGTAAACTGCGCAGCGGGGTTTCATTGATCAGAGATTGAATATTAACCTACTCTGACAAAACAGCAAGATCCTTCAACTGAGATCCTGAATGCTTCTGTATCCTAATATTCAGACATCCTTCGGTAGATGTGATTTTCTATATTTCCCAGAGGGCATTTTGTTCACATTGGACACAAATGAAATAATGCACACGTGCAGTGTAACCAAGGGAGGCAGAAAGAGGGAGTTTCGCCTCTTTCAACTGACATAACATGTCTTAGAGCTGCAAAGCACTCTGGTATTTTGAGGCGACTGTTTGAGTAGAAACTGGTCTAACTAGGGTGCAAGTAGACAACCCTTTTGTTGTTTAGTGTCTGAGGCAGCTGAAATTAAAACTTGACCTTTACTGTTGATATATTTTGTGAAAGTGCTGAACAAGGTTAGACTGGCAGACTGTTATAGCTGTAGGAAGTTAACTTTTAGTAAACTTGGCTGTGGTTTGACTTGTTTTCTTCCACTGATAAACAGTGCATTTAAGTCTTGGATTCTTAGCACTAAAATGAGTTAACATGACTTTAATCTACGTAGATGCCTTTACCGGGTCTGTTTGAATCACTTTGACACTTCTGCAGTAGTTTGTACTTGTATTGGTGGTGTTTTTTCTATCCAAACCTCCCCCAATCCACAGTGAGATTCCTCTTCAGTCAGTCAGTGTTCAGACTATCAACAGGTGCGTCTCTGCTGCTGTGCAAGCGCACTTGTGTTTTTTCACGAACGACAGAAGAGTAACAATCGCGCTCAGCATGAAAAACCAACATGTTTACCAAAAGACGAGACTAGCAGAGGCCAAAAGCGGCTCATTCACCCCAGAATAACGAGAGGACTAACTCGAGCAGCCTACCTTCAGCTGAGATTTGGACACTTTCCCGCTTTTGTCCACGTCCAGAGCAGTAAACGCGTGCCATATAGACTTTAAAAGTTCGTCCCGCAGCGCCATAATGCTGATTTATCACTCGTCGTTTTCTCTCCTCTCCTCTCCGGCTGTTTGTCTCACTCTTCGTCTCTCGCTGTGCTCAACAGTCTCTGTTGGACACAATGAGGAAAAGTCACATGACGCGCTGTCAGACACTCGGAGCTGCGTGTTTGGCATCATGATGAAGAGAGAAGAGCTGCAGCACCGCTCAGCGAGAATAATACACAACACACATCAGTCAGAACAACACACACTAACAATACACATCAGTCAGAATAACACACACTAACACACATTAGTCAGAACAACACACATCAACAACACACACATCAGTCAGAGCAACACACATCAACAACACACACATCAGTCAGAAGAACACACCAACAACACACACATCAGTCAGAGCAACACACATCAACACACACACATCAGTCAGAGCAACACACATCAACACACACATTAGTCAGAAGAACACACATCAACACACACATTAGTCAGAAGAACGCACAACACACACACATCAGTCAGAGCAACACACCACTGTCAGACCCACATCTGTTAGAACACACATCATCAAAACACACAGCAGTTAGACCAACATAACTATCAGTCAAAGCAACACACACATCAGTTAGACTAACACACAACAACACACATTAGTGATAGCAACACATATCAGTCAGAACAACAAACACATCAGCGAAAGCAACACACACATCAGTCAGACTAATACACACATTAATCAGAGCAACACACACATCAACACACCCATTTGTCATAGCAGCACCTACATCAGTCAGACTAACTCATGTCAACAACACACATTAGTGAGAGCAACACACAACAGTCAGAACAACACACATCAGTCAGAGTAACACACATCAGTCAGAGTAACACACATCAGTCAGAGTAACACACATAGCTGAGTTTACAAAGTTTACATGAAGGCTTAATGCAGAACCGACTGTAGACTGAAGTCAACATAAGTTCCTCACATTCCTAACAATATTAAGAATTAAGGGAAAATTTAGTAGTGGGATACTTAAAATACTGGGTTAAGCAGGAAGGATAAGAAAGGCCCATTAAGAACAATGCATTTTTTATTTGAATATCATTATGATATGTACATGAGAAGTAGATGTGAGTGAAAAAAATCAGACTGTAGTAAAAACATAAGTTATGATGATGAGAGTTGTAACTTTACTATAGCTTCATTATTGAAATTTAAAGTACTGATATAAAAAATTGTCAAATCTTAAGGGAATCTAAGCTGACAGGTGTGCAGAATTCAAGCTAGCTAGCTAGCTCGTGCTACAGCAGCTAATAAACGCTTAGCATTATGCTATATTAGCTTAGCTTAAAATAAAGTCAGTTAGTTAGTCTTTCCACAAATAATAACACACTTTTTATTGCTTGTTAGCTATTATGTTAGTAGGTGTAGATGTACATAATTTATCAGAAATCTAGGCTACAGTATTGAATATTCCCTTAAATTATCGTGGCCTACCCTAAATTTTACTGAACCAATTTGTGCCTTCAATGTATTAGCATAGCCTACTCAATGTTGCAGAGCAAACAACAGTTTATTTCTGAAAGTGAATTGACCTGCCATGTTAGAAAAAAACAGAAGGTTGTTTAAAACACTTACAGACTCTTTGAACCGCCTGGGTGAGGAAATATTCGGTGAACTCACAATTATAATAAGTTTTTAACCTGTTTAAGTTGAACCTCTGTTTTCCAGGTCTAAACAAAGATGGCGGCCCTAAAGCCAGGTGATAGCCTAAATAAAACCAGTTTTAAAGATTAGCTGCATATTTCAGTAGACAGATTTTTTTTTATCTAGATGACTAACAGAGTCTTTAAGTATTGTGGAAATATTTTTTCAAACAAAGGTGAGTGGGATTTGCAGTTTAATGTATTTGAGGAAAAAATCAGCAAGTTTGCTCAATATAATTTTTGTACTGCTGTATATAAACATGTATATATATTTATGTGTATGAAATAAAAGCTACAGAAAGTGTGCTTTTGTCTCATTGGTGTGTTTTTCACCTTATCATTATTAATCACTGTTTGATTTTTTAAACAGCAATTTCACCCAAGTGTTAACATACATTGAACAAAGATATAAACGCAGCATGTTAATGGACTATTTCTAGTCTATGAAGCCACTCGTTTTCATTTTCAATATAGTGGGTATTTGGTTGTTTCATGACGTCCATTCTGTTGTAGATGTGATGTGAAACACTTATTCCCCTTTGGTAAAAAGAATGGATAGAGTTTTAATAAAAATATTATACACTGTGTTTATTTTACTGTTTAGTGTCATTTTGGAGAGCATGCACATAAGGTATTTAACTCCTTGTAAGATACATTATATTGCCAAAAGTATTTGGACATCTGCCTTTACACGCACATGAACTTTAATGACATCCCATTCTTAATCCATAAGGTTCAATATGGAGTTGGCCCACCCTTTGCAGCTATAACAGCCTCAACTCTTCTTTAGGCTTTAGGAGTGTGTTTATGGGAATCTCTGACCATTCTTCCAGAAGAGCATTTGTGAGGTCAGGCACTGATGTTGGTCGAGAATTTTTCAAATTGAGAAATTTGGAGGTGTGTCCCAATACTTTTGGCAGTTGTGTATGTAGTAGCAGCAGCACCACAAACTACAGCCTCCAATTAAGCTTCAACAAAAACAGAACATTATAAACCCCCATGAGAGTGGGATTTATTAGACTACATTAGTTTCAGTTCGGTGTACCTACTGAACTGACAAAAGAGATTATTCAAGTGTACTTTTCATCATAAGAGATACAATCTCATGTCCTTTACATGTGCAAACAACTCTATTCCAGGTGGACCAGTGATAAGAAGCTTTGATGTCATTTTATGGTTTTGACACTTGGTATGCTACTTGTAGTTCAGTGCACACAGAGCTAGATAAGCTCAAAGACATCCTCACATAAGCCCCTATGGAAACTGAAAGGACTGAACTCATTTTTGCTGGTGACTTATTGTTGCAATTTTTCAGTTATCGAATTTCTTAAATCCAACTTTATTTTGTTCTTTCTTTTTTTGTTTTTACAACTTTAGGGGGAAAAATGTGAAGGAATAAAAGTGAGATGTATCCAGTCTGCTTTAACTCAGACTGCTGTCTCTAGTTTCTCTAGGCTTTCTACCATGCTAGTTCTTTCTGGACAGACCGACCTTTAAAACGACTTCCATTTAAAATTCAAAGAAACCAACTCAAAAGTGCCAAATATAGTCTGGTTCCAGTGTGTCAAATGTGAGAATCAATCAGTGTAAAATGTATATATATGGATTTTCAAGTGCTGGCCAGACAATCTAAATATCCAAATACATCACTTCAGAAAACTGTTCCTGAAGATTAGAGGACATTTTTCTTCACTATAAAATGTAAAAACTGAACAGAAGACAAAGGGTAGATGGTGAGAATTTATTAAAAGAACATATGTACATGTTACAACAGAAAAAAATTGTTTCGTGTTAGGGGTTACAAGAACAGAAGGAAGAGGAATACATGCCTAAACAGTAATGGAAAAAGTTTTATGAAAATGACAGTAGGAGAAAGACAAAATAACAGAACGCATGAGAATCCAGAGAACAGGACAATGATTGTTCTAATGCTACAGGCAGGGTTGGCAGCACTGATCAACAGTTCAAAGTACTGGATCAATTCTAACCTCACTGATTATGAGTTAGCTCACTCGTTTTGGTGCTTTAAACTAATTGGATGATTTTCCTCAAATGGCATTATCCATTTTCCATCAGTCCAGAAAAATAAAAACTGGCATTAAATGGACTCCTGCTACGAGAAAAGAAATAAGAGCTAATGACCTCCAGAACGATCCAACACAAAACTGACCAACCCTGATACACACAAAACATCAATAGCAGCAGGTTTCTTCTCTTTTATTTCTTCTAAAACAATGTGGCAAGTTCCACGTGTTGCCTCCAAAGTGCTCCATTACAAACACAGAATTTGTCAGTTCTCAGACCCTCTGGTACCCAGCATCAGGCATTTGACAGGCAGTAAGGTGCGCACGGCTACGGCAAGTACATTCACACTGAAGAGAGCTTCACTGCGGCTTTGTTCCGCTGCCACCAGGCTTCGGCTTTGTCGAGGGAAGTGCAAGGACAGAGACGGAGAGAGAGTCTGACGTCAATGCAAACTTAAGGAATGACCGAGTGTAAAAGGTAAAGCAACTACCTTTGAGGAATGACTTTATTTTCCGAGGAGAAAGCCCATCAGTAAGAGCTGAACTATATTTGCAATAAGAGTCAACTGAGATGAGTTCCAGTTTGGTGTGGCAACGGTCTACAGCTTTACTGGGCGGAAGAGCCCAACACCACAGATGACAGCGTTCTCCTTCAAAAGAAAAACTAAAGAGACCATTTCAACTGAGCAGGTCTGATTAAAAGGTCTGTGAGCCTTTGTGTTTAACTTCCTGTGGGGGCAGAGTTAAGTCTCAGTAGATTGTGAGGCTGACCGACCGATTCATCTTCTTTCCAATGAGCCTTGATGTTCTGGAGTTGGACTGGACTGTGGAGCGGGTCAGCACCCTGTCAGTGGACAAAACCTTCTCCTCTGCTGCCGCTCTGGCCAGCTGGGCCTTCTTTAGCTCCCTGAGAAAGATAAAGCAGAGGAGTTAATTATTAATGAGACCAGACAGCTCAGGGTAGTTTCTGTGCAAAAACAACAAACTTCCAAAATTGTACAAACATCTTTCCGCTACTATTCTGATTTTCCTAAACACACAGGCTCATCAAAACACAGACGACTGAAGAAGATTTTGAGCTGCACTCACTTTTGAAGCAGGGCGTTCTTGAACTTCTCTGCATTAAGCTCGACTCTGAGCTGGTCTGCGCTCATTCTGGCAGCAGTCAGAAGCACCGGGTGTTTGATGAGGTCGGAGGTTGATGGTCGCCTGGTTGGGTCAGGGTGGATCATCAGCTGGAAACACAGGGAGGGAAAAAATAAGAATAAATAAGAAAAAGAGAATGGTGGAGTATTATGATATACAACAAAGTACAAAGTCATCTTTCAGCAAGATATGATGTTTTCATTACTGTTGTTACAATATGCTGCTCTTCCTTGGCAAATAAAATGCAAGAAAAGGTGAATAAAAATGGTAAGAGTTGTGTGCATGACTAAGAACACATAGCAGATGATCCTTCTAACAAGAGACATTTCACACATTTTTAGGCATTCATCCAAACCCATCTAATTCTTTTACTCAAAAAATTGTCAGGCTCTGACAGGGAACAAAGCAAGGGAATGACAAAAACTGTGTCTCACAAAGCCATATTTATTTTAAAAATATACGGGAAAAGTGTTGCTGACAGTTACCTTAAGAAGACTGAGGAACTCTGGAGAAAGCACTTGTGGAATGGCAGGGAGTTTGCCCTGTCTGATCTCATGCCATTTGTCTCCATTGGTGGGTAGAGGTTCGGCCCCAGAGGCGCTGACAACAGTCAGAGCTAAAGCAAAGATGTCTGCCTTTCTCAAGTTACTGTAGTCCTAAAGAGCACATCAGAACAACAAGGAAACATTAAAGACTGCTTGAAGCTGTACCAATTCAAAGTAAAAGCAGTTTATTTTAAGAAGGGTTACAAACCTCTTGTAAAACTTCATTGGCGAGATATCTGCTGTCGCCCTCCTCGACCTGTGGATTGTTTACTCTTGTCACATGACCAAGATCACCTGAAGAGGGAACACAAACAGTACAGATTTTGGATGTGAAGTTGACCATCAGTAACATAAAATGGATAAATAATAAGATTACAAGGCGCTGCCATACAACTGTGGAAGCAACTTACCGATTTTGTATACAACACTAGTTGTCAGTCCATCGTCCTCATCACATTCATCACAGCTTGCAACAGATTTTCGTGAAATAAAGATGTTGCCTATAAAAAATTAAGTTTAGGTAAGTAAACATTATATTAAACACTCCAACACATCGTTAAACTAGAAAAGCACTCGGAAAGCACAGACATCCGCCAAGCAGCTCATTTCTAGAATCCTTCAAAAAATTAGTTATCTTGCTAACAGACAGACAGATAAACGCTGGCAAAAACATTACCTCCTGCCTCTGTTGGAGGCGAAGGTAAAAAGGCTAAAAATGTGTGTCTTCTAGAGATGGGAATCACACGGTCCCACAAGATACAATACGCAATACATGGCTCACAATACCAACACTATCACGATACAGCAATACTGTGATCATCGATATATTGCAAGACAATCACATAATGATACATCACGATATCTATAACTTGGATATATTAATACCTTGGTTCCAGTGCGTGTAGAATTTTTCGAAACCCTTTATTTTCTCCCACACTGTGGAGGTCCTTGCAAATAAACCCAGTGATGGATGTTGTAATGCTGGCGGCTCTCAGGGCCAAGAAAGGAAGCTTTGCTTTAAATGTTGTAATAGCCCCTTGACACCTGAATTTATTTACAATTATATTTAAAAAATATTATTTGTGTTTTTGCTTTCAAGCTGATGTTAAATTAAGTGGAGATTGTTAATTTGTCTGCAGCACATAAAATAGGTGTGATGCAACAGGTGTTAATGGTAATTTTTTTTTATTGATGCCACAAATGCCACTCCAACCAGTCCTAAGAGGAACCAGTGCTTGCAAAAGGTTCCTAGGTATGTGTTGAATATGCATGAACCAGTATTGGGGGAATGCATACGATACCTCGGCTGCAGCGGTATGTTGACTTGAAACGTAAGCTGCATCGGCCGCTTTCTCAGCGAGGAGTTCAGGATGGTGTCATTGCAGGTGGATTTGCATGTTCGTAGTCTTGCCTGTCTACTTTACTTTTGCGAGGCAGTTCTTGCATATGGCATAGTCTTTGTCCAGCTTGCTTGTTTCCTCAATGAAAGTCGAAATGGGTCCACACTTTGGACTTAAACATGGATGCGGCGTCTCTTATGGTAGCATTGCTGTCCTCCATTACACCTGTACAAACTCTTCTTTGGCCAATTAATTTCCGCTCAAGTCGCCCTCATTCATGTGATAAATGCAACCGTGTGGAGTCATTAAGCAGTGACGCTGGGGAAATGGCAGCTGGCAGGGGAATCTGGTATGGTTTAGAGCGCCCGATTAGACCACCTTATTATATTAATTAAAGTATAGGTATTTGGCGCCAGCATATCGATACTCACATCGCACGAGGAGGGACGACGATATATCGCTGTATCGATATTTTGTCTCACCCCTTCAAAAAGTACGAATATCCAAAATGCTACAATGCATGACTGAATCATGAGTTTGACCCGTCTTTAAAATAAAATTAATGTATTGTTACAAGTACTCACTGGGCTTGATGTCCATGTGCACCAGAGAAGTCGAGTGGATGTACTTGAGTCCTCGTGTGACTTGCAGCAGCAGATCTTTCAGCTCCAGCTCCGACAGGTAGCTGAGCCGCCTGTAGTTCTCTGTTATGACATCTGACAGTGTCCCGCCGTTACAGTACTCGTTTTGGATAAGCATGTGGTCGTCCTCGGCCCAGGCCGAGTAGTATCGCACCACGTGGGGATGTTGGCCCAGCACAGCATGGGCGTACACCTCCCGTAAGGCATTTTGCCTGTGAAGGACGGGAACAGACCGTTTTAATTAGGACATGTCTGAGGCAGGCTTTGTAGTTTTGTATTAAAGGCTCCTCAAGCCTTGGTTAACAACTCTTATCCTGTCAATTCAGACATTCAAGGAATTTATGGAGGACTTTGGGTGCACAATAATATAATATTAAGTTCCAATTAAAAGCATTATGTACAAATCTAGAAATGTGCGCCTTTTTCACAAACACAACAGTACCATTAAGTTTAAATTGTAGTTCTTTTTCAGCATTACATGTCCTTCAAGTCAGTGACAAAATACTACATTTAGACCACTGACATGTATCCAGTGTTGGATGCCAGTCTTCAAATAGCAATCTAATCTACAAGGAATCATATCTTATCAATTAAATCAAAATCAAATAATTTACTTACTCATCTACTGAACCTGCAAGAGGTTTCTTTGACCTCTTGATGGCGTAGATGCAGCCATCAAGTCTTTTTACACACTTGAAAACAGCACCAAACTCCCCGCAGCCTATTTTCTCCAGTTCAAGGAACTCTGAGGCGTACCGGGACATCATGTTGCTTTCCATCATGGTGATCCTCTAAAGGCAGAAGAAGAGTTTCAAACCAAATTTAATATAAACATGTACTTTAAATCCATTTCTCAACTGACATGAAACTCGCTGTCCAGATTCTTTCCAATTCACACTTAGCATAACAATTTACACCAACAGGTTTTCTCAGTAAACAGTTTTTGGTTAATTTACATATGAAATGAAACCAAGAAGCAAATCAAGCTTCTCCACTTTGGACTTGCAATAACAATTAGTATTGCTCAACACATTTACTTGTCCTACTGGCTGTAATGTGTTATGCAATTTATTCAAATTATTTGGTTTTAAGGGTTATTTACACTTAAACCTTATCACAAAAATATGTACAGTGGATTGCAAAAAAGAATTACAGCTGAAACTATTAGAAAATGTTTTGATATCTTGGTAGAATTTGCCACCTATTAAATCCTATTATATTTTTAACTGCAGATGTATTAGTATATGTAATTAATGTAAATAGCAAGAACATGTAATCACCTTAGAGGGTGGGAGGATTTCTTCCTCTCCCTCACCGTCACTTGCCTCCATATCCTCTCCACAAGAGCTGAAAGATCAAAGACAATAGTGTGTTTATTTGCATTCTGTACAGCAGGGGGCAGCACTGGGGGCTTCACAAGCACATGGCAGAGTTCACCAGTAACCATGAGGTCTTGGTTCCCAGCCAAACCCCCTGGTCTTAGTCAACGGCTTTAACGTATCTGGTTACTGCAACAAAGGCTTCAGTCTGTGTTCAAGATAACAGGTAAAAATGTTTAACACTGCTCTGCAATGTGTGATTAACCGGCTTTGCATTACTGTAATAAAAATGAAAAGCTTTTCTACACCAACTGACTGGGGTGAGAATAAGTAACCAAAATACTGACTGCAGCAAGTATTCAGTCTTATCATGGAACAACACTGGTAACTTTTTTTGTAATTTCAAAAGCAATCACACTCAAAAGGCATATACTTCTAACAGACAGAAAACATATGAGGAACGTACTCATTCCAATGTGCCCTCTTCCTGTTGTTTCTCTGCTGTGTGGCAGACTGGATGAGGAGGGAGTCAGGAGTGAAGGGGTTAAAGTTGACCAGAGGGGTCTGCTGTCTCCTGCCACTGTCTATGATTGACTTTCCTGAGGCCTCCACATTCTTGAACAGGGCAACTCTCCTGCTGGAGGATCCCAGGCCGGAGCCTCTGGCTCTAGACAGCAAACTCTGCAAAAGACAGATTTAGATCTTTGTTATTTACTGACAGCAGCAGCAGAGAGGAAAATAAAAACAGCTAAACATTCAATCTAGTAGAGCAATAGAGAGATTTTAAAGAAGCCAACAATAATATGTAGTGATGGTAACTTAGATGGAAGTTTTGTGATATATCTAGTGGCTGAAAATGCAGTGCTATGTAATGCAGTAATCTTTAATGAAGACATGCCCAGACACAAAATTCCAGCTTCCCAGATCATCTGGCTGACTAACTACAGTGGGAACGTTATGCAATAAGTACAGTGGTACATTAAGTGGGTCAGTGGGTCGTTAACTGACACAGCAAAGAAAGCATCTCCAGGAATTCAAAAAATTGAATACATTCGTTTGTCTAAGGCAGGTGGGGCTTCTTTTCCCGATTTTCTTTGCAGTTCAACACCTGACATCTGACCAGATGGAGTCAAATCAGTGGTTTAGAGGTGCAAACTTAACCTTTGAGATATTTGCACTCAAAATTTTCTGTAAAAGTGTTTTTGCAAGTGCACAAAATCAGATAACCGAGTTCTGCTGGTATAATCATTGCAAACACTGCGCATTAAAATGCATCCACTGCTCACAAATAAATGCTTGTGCAGAATGATTTGTTTGATTTTTCTATCAAAATACTAACCTTTGGTGTGTGCGGTGTGTCAAAAAGCCGGAGTTTTCTGAAGGTTTTGTGCGGAGGTGTGTCTGGGCAGTCTGGGATCGGGGAGCTGGATCCTTCCCCGTCGTCCTGGACGTAGGAGCGCTCCGGTGATCCTCCGTACAGTCGAGGGCTTTTCCTCGGTGATGGTGAGCAGTTGGCGAAGATAACACTGCTGGGTGACCGCAGATGAGACGGGGATCCAAACCCCTCCTCGTCCCAAAGCTCCACGTCGTCGTCTCCGCCGGACTGATTCAGGGGGCTGCTGCTGCCTTCCAGCCGTTTGTCGTCCGTGTCCCGTCGCACTGGCATCGGAGAATCCATCTCCGTGAAGCCAGACTCTCCCCCGGTGCTGTTGTTAACGTCCTCAATGGGGTCGTCCTCTCCATCGCTAGATGTGAAGTGTAATTTCTGACGAATTGGCCGAGTTTTGGGAGAAGGGGATCCGTGTCGATGGCGACTGTAGCTCGACATTTTCAGGATTTAAACCCCGGCTTCGTCGACAGAGGGAAAAAAAATCACGCGGTTGGACCCCCACTACTGTTACAGTGGCGTTTCTCGCAAAACTAGTCAACTTCTAATTACCTTAAAGTAAAGGTATCGAACAAAAGAGTAGACAAACTACTGTTAGCTACTGTAAATCTCTGTTAACATCTTAGAAAAAGTTAACTTGTTTGCTAACTCCTACACGCCCATCCAGCGCTGAGAAATGGCCCCGGACTAGCTTGTATTCACCGTGTGAACAACGTCCGTAGTTGGTCTGTAACTACAAACAAACACTGAAAGTACCTCGTCCGGTCGGGTTTCGGTCTCCGTCCCTCCCGTCTCGATGTCTCACCGACACAGAAAAACGTCTCGCCGCAATAAAACCTGAGCAATGTTTACAAAAAGTTTGAATGAGTCAAAACGGGCTGCTTCCTATCACGCGCGTGGCAAAGGACTTCCCGCGACCGTTGATCATGTGTCGGTGAGCAGCCAATCAGAGCGCGTTTAGGATTTTTGAAAGATGGGCGTTCCACAGTGGATCCAGAAGGCGTTACGTCATCCACGGCAGTGAAACGATGTGGCGCGAACGACGCTGAAGTCACCCTACTACATTACATTAAGCCGAGACAATGCGTCCATTATTTACACGGCATGATCAAAGAGGCGGAGATAAGAAAGATCAAAGTGAAAACGGAATATAAACCGCATTCATTTAGCTTCAAACCAATCATTTTATGGCAATATGGCAATAAAAATGGTGTAGGGGTTAAAAACACCATGTACAACCAATAAATCATGGCACAAATCGTAGTGTTCTTTAGCTTTTCTGCTTAACAAAACCCCTTTTAAATACACTACTTTACTAGTTAACATTAACTAAAATAAGCTATCTTTAACATTCTAAATTGAATAAATTTCAGATGGAGGAGTAAAGTAGCAAACATAGGTAAAAAACATTTTAAGGGTGTCAAGTTTATTTGATTTCTTTTGATTTTTTTGTTCATCCAAGTATTTTGATTTTGTAGCTGGTTGAAGGTGAATTATTTTTTTTTATTATGTACATACTAACTTTGACCTGCAGCACTTACATTGTATAAGTTCATTGTATATTTTATGTAAATGAATGCATATGAGGCATAACAAGGAAATACTTGAATTAAATATGTACATTAGTTGTGTAATTGTAGGTCTGAGGGTGGATGTTAAAAAGCTTACATTTTACAAGCCATGCTGGATAATTCACAAACTGGATCATCAGGTTGTTTCACAAATTGCATAATCTCATGACTATATGCACAAAGTCCCTTATCAGGTGTTTCTGATATGGCTGACAGCTGCCGACACACATCCAGATCTGCTGTATGTCATTTAAAGTGTTGAATGCGTTACACCGAGGGAGCGTTGAACTGTTCTGCAGTTTTATAATCATGTCTGTCACTCCTAGTTGTGTTATACAATTCCTTTTTTTCTCAGCTAATCTCTATTACAAATTCCTCACAACTGAATATTATTAATTAGCAGAAATGACATTTTATGATCTGTAACTTGTACCTAACTGGAAAACACATGTTGTATATTTCACATTCCTTACCTGTATGTCCTGTGCATATTATAGTTTTAGGGCTGAGCAAAGGTAGAGGTAGAAGTATAACAAGCATTCAAGTGTTAAAAAAACATCTGTCAATTAATCACACATTTTTTATTAGAAATAGCATTAGCTGTACACTGCACTGTGCACTGTGCACCATAAACATTATAAAGCATTCTTCCCCTCTCCCATGTTTTTAGTTGAGGGACAAAATAGCATAGCAGAACTCCAGTTATCAAAATCCTATGTACACATAAAAGCTAAGTTCTTTTGTGGAAAAAAAAAACATGGAGGAAGACTCTCAGATTTCTCCCATTGATATAGTCTTGACCATTTGAAATGGTCTTGATCCTAAATCATTGTCCGTAATGAGTCCATCAATCATCCAGGCCTGGTGACTCTCCTTGTTGTATTCTTGACGCTATTCTGATGGCTTCTTCCAGCGAAGGCTGATCACTGAGCTACAGAGAAAAAGAAAAATAATACAAACATTGACAGACATTCTGATAACCACTGCTAATCGGTCAGTACTACTCAGTTAATTTATTTGCCCTGCCGCCCCTTTAAAGGACAATCTGAGCTCTGACTGTGACTGATTGAGTTGTGGGCTGCTGAATTTCATGGTTGACTGTCACATGGTGCGAAAGAAATGTTTGCTTTGTAATTAGCACAACAGTAAGAGCAGAAGCCGTTAAAGGACAACAGTGTGTTCCAGGAGAAAAAAGGGTTGGTCATGAGACCTGCAATTGTAGCCCTCATTTACATGCATTGAAATTTCCACTTATTTCCCTCTGCTCTTGGTGATAAGCCTTTGTGTTGGTGTCAAGAAACCATAAATAAAACTTATTTGGGGAGACTACTTTAAATACCTTTAGTCAGGACTGAAACTGTAACAATTATCACATTAAATTATTGTCAGTATCATAAATAACAACTATGCAAAACCAAAAAACCCAACAATAACGCTTAATGTTGTGTTTAGCTAAAATAAAAGTGACTGACACAGAAATAACCCTGTAGATCCCACACCAATCTATAAATGATATCTCTAGACTTATTTTGCCTTTCGTTGCTGAGCTTGCTTTTGTCAGCAAAGAATTTTACATATCCATCATCTTCTGCATTTCAACAACCTGATGCAGTGGAAGTATCCAGTCCTCTTCTTTAAAAAGTATACGTAACAAATTCACAGATTAGAACTCACCCCACCAGTTTAATCACTGCTAGGGTGTCGGTCTACCAACCTGCACAGCAATGTGAGTGCCGTTGGAGGTGGCCAGTAACGTGACAGGATGAATATCATCCTGCTCTTGGCTGTAGCCTGCCTCTTCTACAGTTTGGAATGAGGTCATGTCGGGTGTCATGATGGCCACCTGAGGGCGACAGAAACATGGTACTGAAGTTACAGCTTTGGTCTATATTATGTTCCATATTATAATTTGGTCTATATGGACTATAAACTACATCTGGTGCCATAATGGAGGTTCACCAGAAAACACCTCATGGCTGCTGAGGCGTCTCTTCTCTTCTTTCCCAATTTAAGGTACTTTGACACAATAGAGTGTCTTGTGTTGAGCGTCTGGCTTCTTTTCTGAACACATACAGCTCAGTTAATTGAGTTATACATTAACACTTTATTCAACTTCCAGTAAGCCAGTCAGTTTAGAGAAAAAAAAACATTATTGGAACATTTTTGTACAGTCGGCTGAGAGCTATGGCAATTGTTTACCTGTTCATCTGAGCCGTCTGTTGTTACCATGGTAACAGAGTGTGCGCCTTGCGTTGCCAGTTCGTGGGCTGGGATTGTTATGGTTGTGCCTTCTTGCGTTACCATGGTGATTGTGCCACCCATAGCTTGTAAGTCTGCTTCAGAAATACTGACCTGATATAAAACGCAACACAGAGTGAAGAATATTTATCTAATGTATTACTGACGATATGCAACAACTCATCATTAGTTTTTTGACATTTTGTTTAAAAAAAAAAAACTCTTCAGGATTACCTTTCAAGTTAATATACCCTCAGTCCATTTTATTATGTATATACTTAATATATCACACAAATAAAACCACCATGTTAGAAAATTTAGCAAAATGGGACAGTAGTACAACGATTTCTGAGTAACTGCAAATTGTAGTAGGGCTGTGCAATCATGGCTATAATGATAACCATTTGGATCAACATTGAGATAATTATTATTGACTGATTTTAGGGACAAAATACCTTTTTTTCACTTTCACGTTTAGTTAAATAGAGCATTGCTTTCACCTCCACTTTGGGCTACATTCCTGGTAATGTACAAATCTTGATTCAGACTTAAAATAAATAAAATAAAATAAGGTTGTTCATCACCTGAATTAAGTGCATCTCTTTCGGAAAAATACAGTAAAATTCTAAATAAATACATTTTCTAAATAAAATTTCAATGAGCAGAGCGCACACTTTAGACATCAATATTGCAGTTGATCATGTTTATTTAATTGTAGGAAGCCAAATCTGTGGTTGTGATTAATATTCAATGATTGTGCAGCCTTACTTTAAGGGCACCAAAAATGTCTCTCTGAGTTGAAAACCCTGACACTACAAGCAGAAAACAGGCATTAAGGTCAGACACTCAGAGAGAGCATGAATGTCACATCCTTTGGATTTTCCCAGAAAATTTGAGTCCATCTCTCTACATGCAAAATGAGTCCACAGACTGGTATACGTAACCAAGATAATCAGGTCACATCTTTTAAGTTACAGTGAATTCATACCTGTAAAAAAAAAAAAACATAAATTCCTTCACATTTTACACACACACACATATATATATATATATATATATATACATATATATATTACCTACAATAGCAAGAATTTTGGGGATGGCATTTGGTGTTTGCAAAAATTCAAATTGAGAAATTCTTTGATCTAATTTAGATAAGCAGCCATAAAAACACTGGATCGTGGTCACTTTTAAGATTTGGCAAAGAAAAAAGTTAAACAGGCCTGTATTTGCATTTTTTTTTTCAAGCTGGCATCAAATTTACTTTGTTTTTAATATTTTTTGCCAACCAGATGTAGGCTATCATTAAAGATTTGCCCACACATTTTTATTGGTTGCCCCTGTCCTGTGGTGACCCTAATTAATTTAACCAACAACAAATATAGTCCAAATAGCCACTCAAAGCCAGTTGGAATGTCACATTTTAAAAGGGGTAACTACACTCTCAGATCCTGCAAGAAGCCTCTCTCTCAGCATGTTTAAAATATGCAAAAGACAAATCAGAGTGCAGCGACTGTGAGCGCCATAGCCTCATGGCCGCTTAACGAGTGTTGCTAAGAGTCGGAACACTGAGGAAACTGACTGACGACCAGTCTATGTAGCATGAACACAGATGAAGAGCACTATGAAGTAGCACTAACAACAGAGTTTTGAAAGACACTAGAAATACATTTATGGGCCTTTGAGAGAGTTATTGCGTAGATACCTATGTTACAGCTCAGCTAGTGATTCTACTACAAGACTAACCAGTGTGTGTGTGTGTGTGTGTGTGTGTGTATGTTAGTACATAGCCCTGCTGTTTATTGCTGTCTTATAGTCACAATATGAATTTTGTCAGATAAATCCCTGTGTCAGCAACATATGAATCAAAACTGTATCAAACTGTAACATGTTTACCATTTGTGATGTCACTGCATTTTGTTACCTGCTGTTGTGTTCCATCCTCCTGCGTTACCAAGGCAACATGCTGCTGACCAACCATGTCTGAGCTCTCTACTGGAACCTGCTCTGAGCCGGAGTCATCTGCCTCAACCACCGCTGTTGTGTAGCTCACATTAGGGTCATCGATGGCATCTGACTCGACAGTAGAAAATTCATTAAAAGTCAATAAGTTATTACTGAGTCTCTTGATTATAACCATCATTAGACTGAAGTTTAATCTAATCTTATACATGTCGCAGTGGTCTATCAAAAAAGTTTTGATGGTCTTTTTCTACATTGTTATATTTACACTGACCTGTTGGGGGTTCAAAGTAGGCTTCTTGCTCCTCCTCAATGGGCTCTGTGTCGTTGTGTGCTGTGCGTTTGTGCATAGCGAGCGTGGAGATCTGTTTGTAGGTTTTCCCACAATGGTTGCAGTTGTAAGGTTTGCAGGGTGTATGAACAACATGGTGTTTGTATAGACTGGAGTATTCTGTGAAGCGCTTTTCACAACCAGGAACTGTGCACACATATGGTTTCTCTCCTGGAGAAGTAAGAAAGCAGACAATGGGTTTTGTTTAGTAACTGTAATTGTAAAAAGCTATAAAAATCTTTATTGCAGGGCCTCTAGAATTATTGTGTGCTTTATATCCAGACTTGGTAGAGGAGCTACACTGGAGAGCCCTTAATGGACTCTAAACCACAGCTGGTTGAGACACTGTGAGTTAGTTGGAGGAGACAAAACAACAGACCAATGTGAAGAATGACTCACCAGTGTGAATCCTCATATGGTTCTTGTAGTTGGTAGCACTGGCAAATGACCGTCCACAGCTTGGCTCGGAGCAATAATATGGCCGCTCTCCGGTGTGTGTCCTGATGTGAACTTTACGGATGTTGGAGGTGGTAAACGACCTGCCACAGCCTTCAACTGGACATTTGAAAGGCTTCTCTCCTGCATAACAAGAGACGAGACAGACAACAGAAGAAAAGTAATCAATTAGCAGTTTTTAAAGCTACATACACTATATGCTACACCAAAACCTCTCACGCAAAAGAACAACCAAGAAATTAACTCACTTAAAATTTGTGAGAAGCTTTCAAGAAATTGTAATAGACAAGAATCTCAGATGTTATACATGACAGATGCTGGTATAATCTGTGAAATACTTTATGCTAATCAGTCCATACGATTCTAAAATTAGACAGTATGAATAAAACTGCAAAATTTGTATTGCACTTCAAAAATAAACAGCTACTTGGCATCATGCTTCTTATAATGACAATGTGCCCACCCTCTTGCAATACTTTAGCAACAGGGGAAAAATTCAACTCCACAATCGAACACAATCTTTCAAGTTGTTCATCCACACCAGGCACTACACCACAGTCTGTGCCGTTTCAAAAACCAGTGGTGTACTAAATATTTTCAGCTGCAAACATTCCTCAAACAGCCTCCTCTGTATTAAACTAAGAGCCTAGAGGCCAGGTAGCTTTTATCAGCAGTAGCAAACAGCAGTAAGCCCTCATGCCAGACTTATGATGCAATAGAAGGCATTCACACACCTTTTTAGGTTCACTGTGTGTTGCAACAAATCAAGGTTGGTCAGTCAGTTTCTGGGTGGGGCTGGTTACCTGTATGAGTTCTTGTGTGTTTTTGAAGGTCTCCAGAGGTTTTGAAGGACTTGCAGCAGTTCATCTCCTGACATCTGTATGGCTTCTCCCCCGTGTGTGTGCGTGAATGACTCTTCAGTCCATACCCTTAAATCACCATACAAATTGACAGTCAGTTAGGCCATTACTCTTAGTGAATGTGCTGTTATTTCTGTTCAGTCATCTTTTACAGCAACATAAGAGCACCCCATCCAAGTTTTAGTTTAATCCCAATAACTAATTTATTTTCAGTTGTTAATTTGACAAGAACATCACTACAGTAACTACGAGATTTTACAATCAAAAAGTTCAGTCAGAGAAAAAGGTCCTATCATAGCCAGGATCTCTTTCTACGCAGAAATATCAATAAAAAGAAAAGAAAAATGGAGGTGAAAAGTTGAAGAGACAGCACTATAGCCCTTTTAAGACACAGAACATGTAACATTTATGGCTTAATCAATCCATTAAAGTAACATTATACTGTAATGCAGAGATAGGTCACTATGTTTGTCTCCCAGCTTCTTGCAGACATACCCACTGCAGTGAGGGGGACAACCTGAGGAACTGCACTATGTAACAAATCACTGTTAATTACTAAAGTTACTGCTGTTGTTCTACATGTGTAATTGCGTGCAGCTGTCTTGGTTTGGAGATGCTCATGTGGCTCCTTCTGCTCTCTGATACTGCAGGTATTCAATAAACTCATAAGACTACTACAAACAGCTTGAAGCACCAAACTAAACCTAACCTCATGTTAATGTTTTGCTAAAACCCTGGTTACATTCATAAGTGGTGAGTCTCATTAATCTGGCCTGTGACAGTCTCTGGCCTCACTGCAGAAATGTTTTATTTTATGGACTTTTCTGTTGATGTGAAACTGTAAGGTAAACTGAATGAGAAAGACATGCGAACTCTCTTCTTCTCTGTGATGCATTTGGATCAATACCGGTGCTGCAATGGGGAAAAAGCCTTCCCCAGTTCGCTTCACACAACCCCAGTACATTACTTCTATCTGTTAATTTGACAGCATGCAGTTCAGATTTGTGTCGTGTTGAAAGTGATACATGAATGTTATCAGTCCCAACCTTTAAAGGCAAAATTATCAGGGGGCCGCTCATTCAGACATGAAGCCAACACGTTTAGTTTCCTCCAAATTAACGGAACTGAGTGTATGTTTCAAAAGGACTTGTGAGAAAATTCTCCATAGTTACCTGTTGCAAACTTCTTCCCACAGCCAGGATAATCACAGACATACGGTTTGTCTCCTGTGTGGGAGCGTTCATGTACCTGCAGGACACAAACACAACTGCTGAGCAGTGTTGGCTGAAAAAGCAAAGCAGTAGCTGTCCACATGGTAGGAAGATGCTGTGAGGAAAATATTTGCTTAAACTAATCCTACACTTGAGGAAGCACATGCACAGCAATACAGCAGACCTTTTTCATGATGTGTGGAGAGATCCACAAAACACCCACACTTACTTTAAGGTGGTGGGCAGTGGTGTAGAGCTTTCCACAGCCTTCATATTCACAACGGAAAGACTTCTCTCCTACATTTGACACCCTTCCTGGCCTGTTGTCTTGACCCTGTAGCACAATCTGAAAAGACAAGAAGCGCAATTTAGACTTGATGTTAAACCTAAAACAAAGGTCAAAATATGTCATTTAAGAAAATAAGGATACTCTACCCGCATGTGGACACCATTGTCTGCTTCCACTCTGCCAAAGGACCCCAAAGGATTTTCTATATTTTCCACCTGAGAGGGTAAACAGAGGACACTTCATTTTATAGCCCCCTGGATTATTGTGAAAATTCACAACCATCTACAGCTGCATATGATTCACAAGACAAATCACAAGTACAGTATTTAAAAATGTTATCTACACACCAGGTAAAGGTGAATACAGTGTATATTAGCAAAAGCTCCACAACATCATTTACTGAAAAAGGACAAATAAAAACAAAAAAACAGCGGCATACAAATGGAACATCACAAAACAAAAATAAAGAAATAAAATTAAAGAGTAACAATCTCAGTGTTCAAATTGCCACATGAAACAAGATAGAAACACAGTGTAGGAATACTGAAATCTAGAAGCATGTAAGCATAAATACAACACCAGTGACACAGTGCAATGAAACAGTACATGTAGAATCTAAATCAGTTTTATTGCCAGGTAGGTTTTCACATAAGATAAATTTTATTTGATTTTTTGGTGCGTTACAGTAAACACCAACATGTAAGTACATCAAGTGTTGCAAGTCAGCAGACAGTAAGTGCTATAAGACAAGTAAGGAGCAAGTGTTACGAGACAAACCAACAGCAAGTGTAGCAAATCCAAAGAACAAAATAAGTACTAGAAGTGTTTACAGTGTGCAGGAACATGCATATTATTCACATGAAACTGCACAGTGTTACATCATATATGGTGGTGTACTGTACCTTGGTGGTGTACTGTTCGAGCACGCTGATGGTCTCTGGGTCAATGGCCGTGGCCTCAGCCTGCAGGTCTGCAATGGTGCCATCAGCCTGGATGGCCAGAATGGTGTTGGACTGAGGCATGTGCACCGTGTGCTGGATGTAAGCAGTGCTGCCATCCTCCAGCTGTACCTCCTGTAGGCCGCTCTGGTCATACGCATCTGCATGGAAACAAGGAAAAGGATGTAGAGAAAGAAACTGAATGAAAAAAACTGGGCTTGGGTCCAGTAAGAAAACTGAGAAGGTCAAAGAGGATTGCCATTTCCTACATGCCTGCATTCAATCTTAAAAATTCTGTTTAAAAAAACACATAAAACCCTCAGCAATAAGACACAACTAACTGAAAATCAAGAGATTTGCATATTCTGGAGTTTAAATTATTAATGTGTTATACATTTCTTGGCCCATTAGTTACACTTCTTTGAGCTATTTCAATTCCAGTGAACAAATAGACAAAGATGACTCATATTTTAAAATGGTTTCTTAGATCTATAATATAACCTCTATCTTTGGATTTGGTGTCAGTCTGGTACAAAAATATCACAAAATGTACTTCTGCACTCAAAATCACATCCCAGCTCAATGTAGCCAAAAAATATTGCATTTTAAATAAAGTGTGCAACTTGTTCATAAACATACTGTAATGTTCATACTAGCTGAAGAACTAAGTGCTGCTACCCAGTTTACTATTACATGAATTCTCTAAAGGCTGCAGAAGGGCATTATAAAAAAGAATTACAGAGGCAGGCTAAATTAAAATAGGTAAGCCAAACATTAAGCCTCAACTCGTTTTTTTCTCTTTCTTTGCTTTATATCTGTCTCTCTGTTCCCCTCATTATTACATTGACGTTACATTGGAATGCAATTAAATGAGATTGCTGAACAGAGAAATTTCTTAGGATACTTGAACACAGATGGCAGGAACTTACTACCTTTGGGTGTGTGAATAAAGGCAGTTGTTCCATCTTCTAGCTGAACTGCCTGTCCGTCTTCGAGCTGTAAACTGTCCCCTCCTAAAACACATATTAAAGAAAAACCTTAGTTACTTCTAACTCACCCACTGTGTGCGCTCACAGTCCTATTTGAGGGAATTATGTAACAGAGATGACATGTACTGCTTTACTTTTTGTGACCTAATTAAGTACATCAGACATACTTTTCAGTCTCCTATTGGTATTAAAGTCAGTGTAATATTGTCATTCTCTCAATACTGATTATTATTGATCATTATTGGGTTTCTGTTTTACCTGCTTTAGGCATGGACACATGCTGAACGTAGGCAGCAGAGCCGTCCTCCAGCTGGATCACCTGGCCGTCCATAATCTGTCCATCAGAAAAGGAGGCTTTGGAGTCATGTTGGATATATGCAGTGGATCCATCAGCAAGAGTCACAGCCTGCAGGCTCACTGTGTCCATGCTCTCCATCTGATCACCATCTGGGAAATGATTTGACAATGGCAACACTTTAAATGTCAGTTCAGAGAGTAAACAAATCATGTTGTGGAAGATTTTCTTATCTTTCTGAAGAGGAAATAGAGAACAAAGGTCAGACAGGAATTTGTTTTGTGAGGTTATCATACATCACACATTTAACTTTCATGTTGACAGCTAACACAATATTAAA
Organism: Dascyllus trimaculatus; assembly: GCA_024666655.1. NCBI lineage: Eukaryota > Metazoa > Chordata > Actinopteri > Pomacentridae > Dascyllus > Dascyllus trimaculatus. The sequence continues at coordinate 28,493,696 of CM045448.1, forward strand.
GTGTGTTTTTTGTTTTAGATGGAATTTTTGTATTGTATTTTGTATTGATCCTTCTTATATTCTCAGATTATGATTGTTCAGTTTAGGTTATGAACAACACCTCTGATAGACAATTCCTCTAAAAGCTAATAACACTGCTTATCTGTTGAACATCTGTGCTTTTGTCTTTTCCTTAAAAGATGTTCACATTTGTTTTAGTTTCAGAGAGTGCAGGAACTGTGTCTCACCCAACCTCCTTCTACCTTTAGACAGAAGACACTTTACCCATCCTCTTTTTCTGGTTGTTTTAGTTCAATTTATTGCGTACTGTTTAATTATTTAACTAATGTTGACACCAAATGGTGTTATAACAATGAAAAGTTTAAGTTTGGGAGCTCACCTGCTACTGTCACAGCCTCCGTCAGACACAGAGTGACTGGCTGTCCATCTGCATCGTGAAACTCTGCCATTCCCTGGGAGTCCCGGTTTATCTGGGCCAAGAGCATGCTTTAGCTGCTGGAGGGACAGATAGAGGAGATTCATTTGAAACGTATACTGGTGCCCACAGGGCAGGAAACACAGACACACAGTGACACATGAACTGAAAAATAGATACTGATGATAGCCAAACATTTGATACATAATGGGGTCTAGTCAATATACATCTTGCTTTCAAGTCCAAGATAACTCACAAAGGGGGCTGAGTGAAAAATAGCTGTTCGTCCCCTATTAACCCCTGCTCCTCACACGTGCAATATACACAGCTCCTCGCTATGTAGAAATACATTCAATAGGTGTAGCCAATAAACTGGCAGCTAAGTGTATATAGGCATAGGTATGATGTGTCATAACTGATTAAAAATGAATGACATTAATGTATCACCAACAGGGACAGAAAGACACAATGGAAGTCTTATATCTATTGTTGATTCACCAGACACCAACTGACATGTTTACCTTCTCACCTGACGAATGAAAGTTAGCATTAGCTAATTTTACTATCGGCATAATTGACATTTGAGTTATGCGAGAGTTATTCAAATGGCTGTAATTTATTATTTACTTTACAGGTCAGTGAGTGCCCACTACCTGAATGGGCTCTAACATCAGTCATCGTCTGTCATCGCTCATCTGTTTTTGGCGCTTGTTGGTTTGAATGTAGCATTCAGGGGCTAGCTAGCTAAGATGTAGCACAACTATGACTTGCCACATTTGTCACTCCGTAATGAAACATTAACAAACAACTGTATTGAAGCAGCTGCAGTGTAACGCTAACGCTGTTTTGTTAGCACACTGACAGCATGTCCAAACGGTCAAACACTAACAGCTACAGCCTCCGAAACGATATGTCATAACGGAGTTAGCTAACTAGCCACTATGCTAACAGCGCTGCTAACTACGCTGACCAGAGCTGTCACGACTTTTTTAGCGGTTCTTAACAAACTGTTTCTTAAATATTGTGGTTAATGAGGGTTCAGTTATCATAAGCGGGTATGTGGAGCCTGAGCTGGCTCCGTATGACATCTGGATTGCTAGCTAGCTATCTCAACGAAGCTTCAAGCCGAGTGCGAATAACTAGCAACGCAGTTAGGTAACAAGAACGAGCAATCCCTGAGCTAATTAATGATAACATAAGCATTTTGGCTCGGTGAATGTCACTTTTATTGTTTAATACAACAGCATTTTCCATTCTCCGACTGAATCCCTGCCGCAGCTCGTTACTCCCGCTCACAGAGATGGCTGTGGGAATAATGCACACTGGGTAAAAACCAATTTATATACTAACCTCCGAAAAATTTCCAACAATTCCTCCTGTTCGACCACCATGCAACAGTGCAGGAAACGATCGGCGATGTCCACAAACCGGGAACATGTATGACAGCACAGTCCTTCGAGTGCTGTCCCGCCTATTCACTATTGAGGGGATATGATTGGTAAGAGGGTCACAAATCCCACTCTTATTGGTCAACGTATGTGCCCATCGTGTCCTGCTCAGCCTTTGTTGCTGTTATTCAGCCTCCCGGGCCCCTGGCAGACGCCATTCCGCGTCGGTTTTCGTATTGTCTCGGGCTTTTGACTGTAAATGCGCTTCGTCGTCGTATAAAATAAATATTTAAGCTTCAAAGTAAGACGGCAGCCAGCCCACTCTGTAGATCCTGAGCCGCTGTGCTCCTCAGAATGTGGTTGTAGCGGTTCTTCAGCAACATAAACAGCGATGTGTGGGAAGGTTTTTCGGCATCCATGTTGAAAACAAGGTCGTGTGGGAAAAAAAGGGGGAATGTGGGCAATGCAGTTAAAAGAGGCTCTGTGGGATGAAATGTCCAGCTGACAGCTGACAGTACAAACTACACAGAGCACAGCTGAAAAACTAATAGATAGATAGATAGATAGATAGATAGATAGATAGATAGATAGATAGATAGATAGATAGATAGATAGATAGATAGATAGATAGATAGATAGATAGATAGATAGATAGATAGATAGATAGATAGATAGGTAGATAGATAGATAGATAGATAGATCTCACTCCCTATGGGAAATTATAACAGCTAAATCAAATCAATAATTAAACTTAGGACACTCAGAGACATAAATGTTATTTAGTTGATTAAACAATAAATTAAACATCCCCGAGCTCAAATCTTCATTAAGACACTGAACAAAACTGATGATACCACTGAAAATATACTGTACACATAGGTTTGATGTATTGGCATTTAATTAAAATTGCACAAAGGAGGCCTGACTATGTAAATATGTTACAGCAGGACACTGCATTTGTATATTATTACATGTTATAACGTAGGAATATGAAGTATACTTGCAGCACTGCAAAGATAAATACTCTGACAGTGAAGACTAATATTACCAATTGGAATAATTTGTGAATTAAAAAAGGTTTAAGAAGCTCAAAGATATGATATCATCTCACCTAATGACAGATGGTATTAGTTCTTTAATGGTGGTGGAATTACATTTTCTCAGTACAGCACTAAAGCGAAACACAAATATGAGGTACTTGTTCTCTGAGTATTTTCTTCTACTGCTACTTCCACTCCACGTCCTTAGGACATATTATATTTTATAGTTGCCTAAATTTATTGGTCAACTGTTGTTACTCTACGGATGAAGAATTTTGCATACAAAAATATGAAAAGCATGTGATGTGATGCTGTATCATGGATTGCACCACCTGAGACAAAATGCATGATGAGACAAGAGATAAGATATAAGATAAAGCTTTATTAATCACAAAGGAAATTCTTGTGCCAGATATTGCTAAAAAAAAACAAAAAAAAAACCCAGCTAACTAAAAAACGATGACATGCACAACATAAGAAATGCAGTGTCTAAAAACTGAAAAGCAATAAGATATAAGTATGATAATACTGTTATAAAAATGAGTGAGCTAAAATAAGGCTAGAATAGAACAGAAAATGATTAAGTTGCACTGGAAAAATGAGATGAAAATGAAATATTGCACATGACAATGACAACTACGAGGATTTGTTGCTATTCCTTTTCACTGTTTTAATTTATTTGGAATCATTTAGAGGTATGGATGGTGAGTGGACAAAACAGAGATGTGAGGGTATCACCGTTTTTACAAACCACACAATCAATTAACTGATTGTTAAAGTAATCAGGAGATGACCAGCTGATAATAATAATCATTGGTCCAAAACAAAAATGTTAAAAATGAAAAGGCTTTTTACACATTAATGTGTCAGTAATAATACATTTTCTATTATGTATTCGTGGTGTCAGTACTTTTATCCAAGTAAAATCTTCTTTTACAGCTGCTTCCTAGAAAACATGTGGAGACATGTAACAAAGTGACAGATGTCCTCTCTGAAAACAGAGTCAGACTCTGGTCACTTAGAATAAGTGGTGCAATGTGTTTTCTGTAATAATTGAAACCCACCATAGATTTTTTAATTTCAAAAAATCATGTTAAGTCACAGCAAAATAAAGACTTAAAATTTCTGATCACGATCCAATAAAGTGACGCATGTTTCATTGTTTTCAGGCAGGTTAAAGCTGCGTCAAGTCAAACCAAAGACGCCAAAAGACAAACTGCATGATACAGAGGGCTTGTGTCAAAGTAAAGGCCCTGATTAGATGCTACTTCAAGTTAGTCATAATAAGCTTCACTGGCCAAGTATGTGTGTACACATTTGAACAATTTGACTCTGGTTTCATCATTGCTCCTAACATCTTAGACAGGAGTTGACATTACATTTTAAAATGAGGTAATGGTATTAAGAGTATTATAACAACCTCTTGTTGCAATGTAAAACACTGGCAAGCCCACATCCAGTATTACACATTATTATTCATTATTAATCATTATTTTTAAACGGTTATAGTCTACATTTCTGAGGCATCTGTGGCCTTACATACAGCATATAAAAATTTTAAGAGTAGCTACTTTTTAGCCAGACTAATGTACACCATAAAAAATCATTAGATATATTTTAGTGTGGTATCAGTTGTTGTAGACCTGTTTCCTTTTTAACAAATGGTTTTATAATAAGATTCATTTAATGGATGATACTTTTAAATTAAAGTCAATACTGAAGATCTATTTCTAAAATTAAATACAATTAGTGAGAGTAGATTTGAAAGAAAAGGAAATATTGAGTCTGTACAGAGATTTGTTTGTTTGTGTTTGTTTTTACAGGTAAATACCCTTTGTTGATATACACATGATCCAATGTAAAATTAAAATTATGAAATTATTGTGATCATGGAAAATTACTGTATTTTTATGACATGAATATCACAGTTATTTTACACATTTTGTGCCTTGTTGGCAGAAAAATGGGCAGTAGAGTAAATCTTTATAGATAAACACCTCATGATTCTGTCATTCTTATGACTTCACTGCCTAAAAGAGAATGAAAATGGCCAAGTAGTTACTAAATGCAGTGTGTTTTATTTAGAAAGTCCAGCCCGGAAGTGGTATTCCAACATGTCTGTCTTGACCACGTCCTCTGCGCTGTCATGACGGGGGAGTCTCCTCTCCTCTAGTGGGCTTCACACACTGGGGATTCCTCATTAGGGCAGTTGTGTGCAGGCAGGTGGAGAACCGGGGAGACTCACAGACACACCGCCCGGCTCTGACTCTCACAGCCGCTGTCATGTTCTCGGGGATGCGGACGGGGGATCGGGGGGACTCGGGGGTCCTGGATGCTGCGGCTCTGAGGCAGCAGAGGAGGCTCAAGCAAGCCATCCAGTTCCTCCATAAGGACTCGGCTGATCTGCTGCCTCTGGATGGACTGAAGAAACTCGGCACGTCTAAGCAGGGGGTGAGCCTCATATGAAAGGCCTCAAGATATACAGACACAGTTATACATGATGGGTTCACCAACTGACAGGCTTTGTCACAGAAGTGTCAACTGATGCAAGTTATGATGATAGGAGAGTCTTATTTAATTTACCTCGATTTTATATTCCTTCATGAATTATTATATATTATTTTAATGTATAGCTTGTGTAATAATGCAGTGGAACAGCCTGCATAATATTAGGAGAATACTAAATGATCTGAAATTGATGTATAAATTTAAAGTTGCCCATTTTTTCACACCTTTCCACACAGTTTGCCAGAAGGTTCTCATGCTGTGTGCATACTGTAATTACAGTGTTATCTTACATCACAGATCTGTCTCTAAGCTCCAGCTCCACATTGATTAGTTATTGTTGTTATCTCTACTGTAGCAGCCACACAATATCCTCCAGAAGCGTCTGCTGGAGGAGAAGCTGAGCCGAGGCAGGATGAACATGTGTGGAGTCACACCGAGCAGTGGAGGAATCCTTCTGAGCTGCCAGAATTTAAATTCACACAAGGACGAGAAGGAAGAGAAGGAAGAGGAGGAAGACTTCATCCATGTGCCCTGCAAGGTGGGTGGGAGTGAAGCTACTGAGAGATATCACTTTGAAGACGTATGTCATTGCTACTACGTCACAGTCATAGTAAGATCAGCTACACGTCTTTACATGTATTTCCAACAGATACTGAGAAGATGTCTTGTCGACACATATAATAGCTGCGTTTTGATTTTCTCCATCTTACCTTCTCTGTGTGTTTACAGTGTTTAGGACAGGAGCTGAATGTGCTGATTGATACGGGCTGCAAGCTGAACCTGATGTCTTCACTGACTGTGGGGAGGTTAGGGTGAGTCACCGCACATTCTGATTATTTGCCGTCTTCACTTAAAACCCATTATTTTTCTCATGTGTACTTTGCTGCATGGCCTTTTCTCATCGTCTGTGAAATGCCTCATTTTAGTTCCCATATCTTTAAGGCTTCCTCCTGAAAGCCTGATTGGTCAGCTGTCCAAATTACAATAAGGCAATGCTTGGTACATGCTATAACCCCAGATCTCAGATGGTTGAAGGCCACGCTCCTAGTATTGTTGTGAAATAAAACCAGCAAAAGCCTAAAACATCAGGAAAACCAATGTAACAATACATGACAGAACATGGAACATGAAAAGTGAAGAATGTGAAAAGAAACCATAAAACAACAGGAATGAATTACTGCACTAGAGTGTATACATACACCAATCAGGTATAGCATCAAGACCACCTGCCCAATATTGTGTTGGTCCCCCTTATGTGCTCAAAAATGCTCTGAACCATTGGGCATGGACAAGAGGACCTCTCAGGGTGTCCTATGGGGTCTGGAACCAGGACGTTGGCACTGGATCCTTTGGGTACTCTGGCTTGTGCAGTGGGGCCTCTGTCAATCAAACTTGTTCCACTGCATCCTGTTGATGCTTGATCACAATGGGGTGTAGGAAGTTTGGAGGTCAAATCAACATCTTGGGTCATTGTCACGTTCCTCAACATGTTCCTGATTGTTTGATGTTGTTTCCATGTGGTGGGGTGCATTTTCCTGCAGGGGTAGGCCAGTGACATTTGGGATTTCCATTTGCATGAGGGAGTGTGTTTGTTGTGGGACAATGTTTATTTGGGTGTCTAAGTCTCATCAACACGGATGTTAAAATCCAAGGTTTTCCATCAGAACACCACATAGTACCAATACGATCAATGTTATTCACTTCACCTGTCAGTGGTTTTAATGCTGTGGCTGTGTATATTTTCAAATCCAACCAGAACTACAGAAACTCTTCACTAAGATCAGCTCTTTACACATTCACGCATCTCCACCTTCACATGTCAACTGCTGCTGAGAAAAGGACAAATCCTAGCAGATTTAAGCAGCACTACTTTAATGGACATTTCACTTTAATTTTTCTTTCTACAGGAATTTTGTTGACTGCTTGTTGCTGTGCATACTTTTAGAACTTCGCAAGCTATTGTAAAGTTAACGTTATCAGTGTGAAGACTGCATTTGCATAAAGAGATATTTTCCAAATTAGCAAGTTAGATAAGTAACAGAAGAAAAGCCTGGACTTCAAATGAGGCATTTCAACAGATAAGGAGCAGTGTTTTATCTTTGCTGTGGACTTTGGGCTTTGTAGGTTTGCTAAACTTTTAAATGAATAAGAAGCAGCTTGATAACACAATGAATGAAAAACCCAAAACACTTAATAAAGGCTCTGCAAACACTTAGATGGCTAGAGGGGAGATAACAGTTGATTTTTTTTGTTTCTCTCCCAGTTTAAAAGAATACGTGGAAGAGAACAAAATGGAGACAGATGGTTTCCCATTTCAGCGTAAGCTCTGCATCGATGGTCGCATCAAGGAGCTCAGCTTGACCATCGGACAGCTCAGGATAATGTGCTCATTTGCCATCGTGGGTAAGGAAGACAATAATCTACACATGAGTACAAATCACAAGGACACTTTTATGTGCTGATGTCACACCAGTTACATTTATTTTCAGAGAGCAACAAGCCACTCCTGTCCCTGGGCAGCAAGACTCTAAAGGCACTGAAGGTAAATCATCCAGTTTAACCACCACAACCTTTGACTTGCACCCAGTCATCCAATTCAAGGACGAGCATTTAAATCAGCAACATAGAGATTTTTCAAAGAGCTGTCTGCAGACTATCACTGTAAATATGTAACATTTTGGTTCACCATCTGTTTTGAAGTGTGTAATCGACACTGACAAGCAAATGCTGGTGTTTGGAACAACCATGAGGGAGCAGGTTCAGTTTGCCAAAAAGCCACTGAATGAAAGGTGAGGAGGTTATTGTATCATTTTATCCTTGAGAGAGTACATGTCCTCTTTTAGGTTCACTCTGACTTATACTCCATTTAGTTCATTTACATGTAGGTGTAACATTAATGTCAGTCATAGTCAACAAGTGGAAGTGTTGCACAAAACATGTTGTAGAGTGTGATGGTGTACATTTTATAATGCATAAAACATTACAAAATATGTTTTATGTATTAAAAAATGTAATTTAAGCTTTTTGACAACAAGTTGTGCATCAGTTGCAGCAAAAAAAAAATGTTCAAAGTTGGAAATCAGTGCAAAATATATTTAGTAACTTGCAACAGTGTATCACAAAATAGGACTTGGGGTTTGGGAACTTTGACACCACAGAACAGGAAGTTAGGGAAACCAGATATTCTACAATTCACTCTAACCAAACCTTTTCTGCTTCTTCCTCTCTCCTTTTTGACACAGCAGCAGCTCCTCTGCCTTCAGAGACCTGGATTACTGATCTTCCCGTCACACACACTGACCAGAAGCAATAGAAACATGTACTCTTGCAAAATAGATGCCTCTTTGGGGAACTACAGATTTCTCACTTACTCTCTCTTTCTCTCTGCCAGTTTGTCCATTGCATTTTGGAGTCAGATCCTCCACGATGACTTCACAGATTCTTACGTAAATGCAGCCACTAGCACTTCCTCATGTAGCCCAGAGTATGTTGTATTAGCTGTCACTACAGTAGTACGTGCTGTGCAGGTAGTTAAGAGAAGCTGTAGTGCTGTAGCATTTAAGATTCTGATAGAATTGTGATTTATAGCTCTTGTATCCATATTGTTCTGCCAGACATAGTATTCTACATTTATAGCTGGAAATCAGCCGCAGAGAACAAATTTGGAGGTTGTGTAGTTGATAAGTTTAGTACAATCTACAGATTACCTGTTTACCTACTGTATTTTATAATGTTGTATTTTCTAGTCCGAAACATGCATTTGCATTGAGGTCACTGCCTTTTAATGTTTACAGAATGTTAGTGGCACTTGTGATATGTTTATCACGCGACGGTAGCAAAAGTGCAGCACTAAATATCCAATAAAATGCCAAATTATGTGACATCTTTTTCTCTCTTTGTCCAATTCTTCATGTGGCACCTTCGAAAACCTTGCATAACGTGTCCCTGCGCTGTTCAATCAGAGAGCCATTTATGAAACTGGGTGCAGCTAAAGGCAGTCTGGCATAATTAAAGCTGTTAATTAGAGGTAAAGCAGAAGCAGGTTAGCAGGAGAAGAGTCGTGACACACCAGCAGGGACCAGAGTCATTTCTCACAGCTGCTCTTTCAGTATGGGCCGAACCGCAGCAACTTCAACGCGACAGTGCTGTTTGGTAACGCACCCTGAGCAGCTGACTGGCAGGTGAACAGCCCCTCCAGTGGCCATGAAGAAGACTGACTCAGTCCTGAGCATTTCTCCATGGAAACCAGCATCAACAGTGAGGTGAAGTTGTCGTCTGCAGCTGACTGGGAACAACACAAGAAGTGTGGGTAATGTACTCTCTATGTGCTATCTGATAAATGTGTGTAAGCTTTCAGTTCAGAGTAAATAACCACAAGAGACTCGTGTGTTGTTGCTTCTGTGCACATTAGTGACGGCTCAGTTTCAGTGCTGGAATGTAATGAAGTACATCTACTCATTTAGAGGCACTTTACTTTCTATGTTTCAGCACCTCCATTACATGTATCTGATCACTTTGGTTCCTTTGTAGATTTAGATTAATAAAACTGAATGTAAATAATAAATATGCCATGCTGTATTGTTATCGGTCAACAAAAGGCTTCATTAATCTGCCACCAGCAGCATCCTCACCTTCACTATTTGCAACATTGAAGTGATGTATACATTAATTTATCAGTAATTATAATCCAGAAATATGCCTTACTATGACGCGGGCCTTTCTACATAGTTGTAAGTAATTATAGTTTTGAAACTACAAGTAAATTTCAATGTAAATGATACTTTACTTTTACTAAAATACTTGCTCAATTTAATAAGAGTTCGATTGTTGTCCAACACGACCCAGTTACTATAAATAATAGCATAAAAGCAGCAGAGAGGGATTTAATGAGAGTAAATAGATACAATGATCAGCCAAAAACATCAAAACCACCTGCCTAATACTGTGTAGGTGTCCCCTGTGCTGCCAAAAGCTCTGGAGTTTGGAGGTCCGCGCACCACCTTGGGCTCTGTCGTGTTCCTCGAGCCATTTCTGAGCAATATTTTTGGCGTGGCAGGGAGCACTGTCCTGCTGGAGGAGATCGAGGGGTGCTGCTGTCAGTATAGTGTGCTCTTGGTCTGCAACAATGTTATTTGGGTGATGCATGTCCAAGTAAAATCCACATAAATGCCAGGAACCAAGGTTTTTCCAGTAGAGCATTGCATTCTAACAAGACATTCAGTGTTACTCACTTCACCTGTTTGTGGTTTCAGTTTTGTGACTGATTGGTGATTAAATTGGAGTAAATTAGAATCATGGCATGAGTTGCAAAACTTCATTTATAACTTTTTTCATTACAGTGACAGAGTTGTTTCATGTATTTCCTACAAGCAAGCTTCAAAACTTGGTAAATGAAGCAAACATGTCTGAGCAGAACAGGTACAATTATATAAAATAATACATTAAATTTCATTAAAATTCTATATAAAGCTAGTGAAAAACAATCTACTATCTACTGTCTGCTTGAAAACAAATATGTTATCGATGTTACCTTTGGCCTAAATATGGCTCAGACACTTTCATGTCATCCCTTCCTCTCTCTTGCTAAAAAAATGATGCAAAAAAGGAAAAAAAGAACAAAATCTGTGTCATTCCTCCACATTATTGCAGCGTTAGGATGACATCCAGGCAGAAGCAGGCCTCTGAGGCCACACTGATTCCACTGTTCCTGGGCAAACGGGGACAGAACATCACTTTTGTCCTGGACAGCTCAGAGAACATGAGAGCCGTTCTGGGGTCAGTGAAGCGCCTGCTGATCCAAACCCTGCTGACGAAAGCTTCTCTCAGGGACTCGCTCTTCAACATCATGACTTTCTCAAGCAAGGTGAGCTGGGACTGACTGCTGATTACAACACAACAGATTACAGCGTCTCAGAGCACAGAGAAGCTCTCTAGAGTCACTCTGCGTAACTGTTGGAAATATTTTGGATGTAGGTGACCCAAAATAGAGAGCCTAGTAATCAAAAGTGTGGGATGAATGATCTCAATACAGAGTATAATCTTTACTTTGGCTCTAGGGCAGCACTAAAAGGTCCATTCTCTGGGGAGCATGGAAATAGTTGTTAAAGGATGATTTTAATACAATCTGCACATCAGTTTTTACATTTTTGTATAATTGTTTAAAAAGTAAAGTTTACTGGGACACTAAAAAAATGGATTTATTCTCTCTTGAAACATTGAAACGAACAGCTTATCTCATGTTAAATAAGCACAAATGGGACAAAGTCATTGTTTGGCATCTCTGGGCTCAAGTGGGCTACTGTGCAAGGATCCCAGATGTCCAAGGGCACCTAATGTCTCAGCATGGACTGCACTTATACAGCACCAGTATTAGCTGATGTTGGAAAGCCCCTATGCTCCAATGGTACATATTTCTAAATAAAGTGGTGTCACCTCAGTTTAGCACAATGGGGGTTCATAAGCACAGTATTTTCCAGTCATATATGAAGTCAGTGTTTTGATCACTAGATAAGTCACCTTTTTTCACCAAACATGTCAGTTTAACATTTGTAAACAGTTATCACACTACATTTACAGATATAATGAGAGTCCCATATAGAACCATGCTGCTAAAATAGGTCAAATCAAGTGAGTGATCTATCAGATCCACTGGAAAGAGGGAATTTCTGCTACCACGTCTTCAGACAGTGTACCAAGGATCAATCTGGCTTCATCAACAGCCTCATACAAGATAATTTGTCAGAGCAATGTTTCCAAATGCTGCACACAGTCCACTTGGAAGCACACAGTTATTCTTTATCTGCTACCATCAGAGCCTTGAGATATGTGGAGCCTCTGGGTTCCTGTGTTCTGTCATGTGATGAGCTCTGTGAATATACAACCCGTTGATGGGAGGAGATTCAGAACTGGGATGGCAAAGATACTGTTCACTTGTATGGTGACATCTCATATTCTTCTTGACATCGAGCTGCAGTAAATGCTTCCATGTGTGACATCAGGGTCTCCTTCCGGCATGAATTCACCTGATCTCACCAGATTTCCCTCACACATATCATGAGTCTGGACTCCATACCTCGAGATCAAATGTGATTTAGAAATAAATCTGACCTGAAAATACAACCTGATAAAGGGTTAAACACTTGCCAAAATCATAATGAACAATCCATTACGAATCATCAATCCACATACAGCATTAAAGTTCAGATGTTATCCTGTGATGCTCTGGATTGAAAGTCCGACCAAGTGAATAAACTAATGATGCAGCCAACAGTAAACAACTTCATTTTATATAAACTGTAAGCCTGTACTGACTCACTGAACAGAGAGAATATCTAAATGATTCTTTCATGTCTTTATTTAGGCAGTGTCCTTCCTTTTATTTCTTTGAGGGCAGTTTTTCTCACCTCTCTTTTACTTCACAGGTGAACTGTTGGTCCCACCACATGCTTCCCTGTGCCCCTGACACAGTGTACACAGCTCTGTCCTGGATTCACTCCATCAGCTGCAGCCCTGGCAAGGATCTCCTGCCTGCCCTCAGTGTGGCTCTCACTGACCCCTTATGTCAGACCGTCCACCTCCTCTGCACAGACCTCCCCCAGCACCCAGAGGCCCTGCTTAGAGCCCTGCCTACCCTGGCTGCTGGAAGGCCTGTGAACATTTTCTACCTGCAGAAGTCAGGCAGTCAGCGGGACAGGAACACCAGAGACTACCTGCAGTGTCTAACTCAAACCACAAGAGGGAGCTGTTATCTGATTCCATTTGGTTTGAATGGAGTGTTCGAAAAGGTATGGGTGAACTTTACTGGGAAAGACTTGTTGGATTATTCTGGAAAATATTGCAGCACTTCAGCATCAAATCTAGAATTATACATTTAAAGCAAACAAAAAAAGTCTGTCCAAACTGCTCTGAGTGCTAATATAATCTAAACTTTACTGTGATCTAGCCATGATCCCACTAATCATAAGTTGTAAATAAATACTGACTTGGTTACGCAGCATAGTTCACTGCATCTAGAGCTGGACTTTAAAAGAAATGCCTTCATAAAAGGATGTCAGCTCCCTCAGTCCATCAGCATGGAAAAATGTTTGACAAGGAAAAGTAATGAATCTGTGTTTGTCTGCTTTTTGGATATTGCCAGGTGATTCCTCTGTACGTTCCTGAGAGCCAGTCATCGATGCCAACTGTTTCTCCAGCCAAGTGTTGCTGGTGTCACCACACCACTTCGCCCCTTCTCAGGTTGGGTTGCATGATTACATAATTTTTCAACAGTGTACATAAGCAGATACTTTTTTTTTCTTTTACAATACATGAAATTTCAAATAATGTGATTCCACACTGGTTAACTTTTTACCTCAGGTGTAGTCTGGGTAATCAGCTCCGTCCACTTACCTCCTACATGCCGCTGGGTCAAAGCCTGGCAGGTCCAGAGTTCTTCCCAGGATGCAGAGTGTTGGCCAGGAGAGAGGTGGATGGTCTTTACCACCTGGGCACTGTGATACAGCAAGTACAGGTGAAAAAATACTGTGTGATCACATACTGGATGCAAGTATTTGGGCAGCGGCGTATTCATTTTTAGCCACACATCAACACATGGGACCTGAAATGAAACATTAACTATAAGGTATACTATAAGCTATATAGTAAATGAGGATCTATAAGGTGATAAATATGGACTGTTTAATCAATTTTGGCACAATTCTGGGACAATGCAACACAGCAGTGATCATAAATACACAGCCAAAGTAACTGAATTTAAGATTAAAATTCATAAACCAAAAACATGCTACAAAATATTTACACACTGTGCTGACATCCTCCTCCCATGTGTCCAAACCCAGGGCCACAGGGGAGTTTGGGTAGTCGAGTTTGACCATCCAGGAAGTGCTAGTTCAAGTGTTGTCTCCTCCAAGCGGCAGCTGGTTTGCTCGCTTGACATGGTCAACGACAGCAGAGGTCATTCACAGTGTCTCGTACCTGGCGATGCTGTGCTGTCACCATGGGAACCAGATCTGAGGAGATTTGGTCCAGGGCGAGTGATGGCAGCCACAGAGTGCAGAGATGGTTTTAGAGGTACAGCCACAGCAGTGTTACATTTGATGTGGTGGGGATTATGGCCCACAGTTAAGAACACTTCATCTTACAGTGATTAATTCTGATATGATCCACCACTGTCAGTAACTGTAATATCTCATTCCTCTTTCTTGCAGCTGATGCTGTTACAAGCCTCCGGGTCCTTATGTGGAACAGTTGTGTGTCTCTGGTTCCTGACAGCCTGGTTTTGCCTGTTTCAGCTTCTCACTATGACAGAATAGTCAGAGAGCTCCAAATCCAAACACCACCTCCAAGTCGACAATGCAGCTCGCTTTGTTCCCGCAGCTTCTCCTGCCCTCCCCAGATGTTCTGCTCTGACTGCTGCCAGTCAGCGTCTACTTCTTGCAGCTGTTCAGCCACAAACCACTGGCCCTGTGTAGTTCCACACAGATGCAGGACCAGTCTTGGAAGAACAGATGGGTTTGACCGGGCAGAACAAGATAATCAGGTGGACCTCAGACATGCAGATGTGAGGATGAGCGACTCTGAGGTTCCATCTTCTTCTTCTTCTTCTGAGGATGGAACCAGAGCATCTATTTCTCCGGTGGTGAAACTAAGGAGTAAACAACAGCGTCCTCCGTGGAGGTACTGGAGAAGAACTGGACCAGAACCACAGCACAGACAGCCAGGTGAGGTCAGATACACTCAGCTTGAACATTCTGATCTTAAAGCAACAACCATCTACACAGATTTAAATAAAATGTGCTATATGTTTATTAGCACTTTAGCATTAATAGCTAAGAGTGAATCTAATCTGAGACATTGGATGTACTCTGAATAAATGCAACATTTGCTGAGAGCTGCAGTGTTTTTTGTTGTGATGTGTTTACATGGTCATCTGCCGGCAGGAAGAAAGTGCCATTCTAGCAGGCCAGTGCTCAGCTGTATCCATATTTTGTTCTACCACTATTTACCATAGCAAGATGTTTAATTCATGTTACTTACATGTGACATGCTTAAAAGCCTTTTTCTTTGTAACCTTGCACCTGAATGCAAGAAATTGGATTTGTTTTACACCACACCTTACCTTCCCTCATGTGCATGTTAGTTCAGCAGGACTGTCAACAGTTGCTAAAATAACACCTCAAAAGATGAACACTGACTTCTATTCTGTAATACAGCAATTGGAGAGATTTTAATTTAATGTAAATTCTAAGGAACAGTACTGCTAATACAATCAGACCACAAGTAATCACCACCAAGGTCGGATTTGTTTCAGTAACCACACTGAGAACTCAAAATTAAAGCCTCATGCTTTATAATAATGATGACAATAATATTTATGTGTATTTTTCATAGCAATCGTCATATTTTGCTACAAAGACACGTGTGCCATCAGCCTCATTTATAAAATATCACTCAAAAGTTCAACGAAGTTTGGTTTAATGATAGCAATATACTATATTGCGCTTACATATTGCAGTTCTAAATGTAATTTATAGTACTGTCTAGTACAGGGCTGTCACGACAGATTTTCACAACATCATTATCTCGATAGAACATTTAAAGAAAAAAAATATTGCAGTTAAGGTCATCTTCAACTTTACTGTGGGTTTTGTTTCTTTTTTGGGAAATTACGCTCAAAATATGAGAGTGAGGTGGTGGAGAGAGTCTGTAATCATAACTGTACTGTATGAGTGTCAACCAGACAGTTAGTGGTGAAGCACTATTTCTAATATTATCATGTGTATTATTAACATAATTGCAATACATCATTTGTTAAATATCAGTTATCATCAGTAGCAGTGTATGTTGACATCCATAGTGCCGTCCTACTGTTATTCAATATACAAGGGATCTGGGTTAAGCTGCATATATTTCTGTTTTGTCTACAGGGAGTACAGTCCCCAGAAGGTCATCACAACCTGTCAGGTTCAGCTTCCCTGTCCCACAGACCAGCGTCTCGCCAAATCACAGCTCCCTGTTTCTGTCACTTCCTGGTACTAAAGGAAGACGAGCAAACATCAAAGATGCTTTTGGAACAACAAACTTCAGACCTCAACCGCCAGCAGGACTGAAGTCTTTCTCTGGCAACAACGCCACCACTGTTTACACATAAGCGTCTGTGTATGTTTGGTAAAATATGACCACATGTGCATATTATGCTGGTTAAAAAACAAACAAAAAATGGATAAAAACACTTTATTTTATATACTGAAGCGGTATTAGTGCAGGTAAAAGCATTCTTAAGTGCAGTACATGATGCTCTACAGCAAAACTCTGACACACAATCCAAATAAAACACTTCTGTAAAATGCAATAAAAATATGGCTTCTCAATATGCAGCAAATAAAAGTTTAAATAGCAAAATAAAATCTCAATGTAAAAAATCTGTATTAAAAACAGGCAAGAAACACACGTAAACATCACTAGCATGGGTCAGTTTTGTTATTGAAGGTTAGGGGTGACTGGTTTGGTCAGGTGAGGGTCAGAGGTCAAAGGTGAGGTTGATACTCTCCCCAGCTTTAACACTGACCAGCTGAGTCTGCTGATGGGACTCCGGCAGACTGGCAGTGATGGCGTACGTTCCAGGTGAAACCTCGATGTAAAAATCTTCACCCGCTGCTGACACACGGCCCTGAAGACAAAAAGACGGATGAGACGGATGAAAGCTTTACATGATTTTTAAAAAACAGCAGATTGTTATTTCTAATCTTACATGTTTCCTGCTTGGCAGTGCAGGTTTTGTCCTCCCAGCTCCTAGACGCGAGTGAAACCTGGACATGTGTTTTTTTTCAGTGTCACTGGGCTCAGTGCAACAGCCCGACTCATAAAACCTCTGCAGCAAAGAAACAAACTACACATTAGTCTTCCATGTGTGTAGCTGGAAGCCCACACAAGGGGAGCAGACTACTACCCAATATATGAGAAACATTCACTAACCTTGCAATGGTAGGTCGTCTGTGCCATGAACTCTGCGATGGTTGCAAAGGCATCATTAAGCTCTTTGCAAGGTTTCTGAAAAAGCAACATGAGAGAATTGTAACTGAGAAAAACATTCAATCAATTGTTGGAAGAGAGATTTATGTATAAAAAAGACATGCAGAAACCTTAACAGGTATATGTGCATCTTCGTCTGTCATAGTGGGGCTCTGGGATGCGCCAGTGCTTGTCCAGTCTAGACTCCGCCTGGAGGCCCGTTCCAGCACCTCCAGGCCCAGACTGGCAGAGCGCCGCAGGGAAGACTCCAGCCAAGCTTGGTTTGCCATGAACAGGTCGAGTGAAAACTTAGGTGACCTTCACCTTAGTGGAAGAACAAGCAGAGAGGACTCCATCAGCCATTTTCCTTTACATCACAGTAACATCCCACAGAGTTTCATTTCAAATATACCTGTCTTTTCTAGTGATTTCTTATAAAGCCAGAAAAATAACTAACAAAAACATTTAATAATTGCAGTAACATGACTGATAATCAGACACTTTTTAAGTAAACACGCCAAAATGTCCCATAGATCTAGGTTGTCAAGTAAATATTTCATGTTTGTATCAGTCTTCCACAATAGTCTATGCAAACAGACATCACCACTGGCTCCAGTAAAATGTACAGTTCACAAAAATAAATGAATAAATAAACTGAACACACTGAGCTGGGCGATGAACTGTGCAACAATGCATTTGTGAATAAATGAAGTTACTAGAAATGTGCAACAGTTTGCTCTTGTATTTTGCACTGCAGACAAATTGATCAGAGAATTCTGGGCAGATTAAAAGATAATAAAGACAGCTGCAGCAATAATTTGATTTCAGTAGATGCAAAACATTAAAATCTGAAATCTAGGACTGTACAAATGTATGTCCACATAACATCTTTAATGATCTGTTTGATGGCTATAAAAATCACACCAACAGATAAAGTCAGTAGAAACCTTTTCTAATTGTGGTGGCATGCTAGTTTTATTGTAATTATGAGCTCAGAATTATGAGGCAGCAACATGAATTCATATGTTTAGTAAAAGTGAATACGGCATTGTAAACTGCGCATGCGTCAAGCTTACCGCCCCAAGAAGCAGCACTAGGAAGCAGCTGGTCTGTCACTTAGTTTATAAACAATGTAGTTTATATTTTTACACACAGAACAGTTTCTCTCTGAGCTCACGACAAACACAGAACAACTTAACGTCACAGCCTATCACGGTGTCGTCACAACAACCTCACAGCTGTCTGCACGGTCAACAAATCTCTCGTAAAGAGATTATTTACTTGTTTACCTGCTCAGCGCTTTCAGTGTCTGCTGCATGGGTAAACAAATGATAGCTCAATGAGTGCAGTTCTTCAGAGACGTGTCGGCTGCTTCATACACTTACCTGTAGGTGTGAGCTCCTCACATTTTCCTCGTTTAGCTGCCAAGTAGAAGCTTCATTGCCTGAATGTAGCAGAGCTGTTTTCAAATGACAATACAGGAAGTACTGCAGGTTAACTCCGCCCCCTACCGGAGGAGAAACTCTTCAGATCCTGTCAGAGAAAGTACATCCACAATATATCAGCATACTCAAACATATACCAATGTAAGAGAAAAGAAAAAAAGTTCTCTGTGAGTAAAATGCTTTGATTCATTACATTGTAGTATTTTTTGTAAAGGACAGCAGCTACTAATAGTTTTCATGATGAATTCATGTTTATTTTCTCCATTATTCAATTTGTTGATTAGTAAAAGTTTAAAGTGGTCAGAGCATCCATCATAACTGTCCTGAGCCCAGATTGGCAGTTTTTGTCCAACCAACAGTCCAGACCTCACATGTATTTACAATAAAATATTTAAAAGGAAAATCAGGATATTACAAAGAAAAACTATCATTCACTAGTTACTGCTCCACCTGGTGCTGTTCGTGTTGTTTGTACTCTGTCTAAATAAAACTGAAAAATAAATTAAACTTAGCAGAAAGTTTAAAATTTCCCTCTGGAAGGTAGCAGATGAAATATACCGTAACACTTATGACAGCCTTATGAGTAGTAAATAATGCACACCAGTTATCGACATAAATCAAATGTAGCTTTGTGTCTTCAGTCATATAAAACTATTTAAATAGGAAAATACAGAGAAGGAAATCTGTGCACTTGTTTAGACTGTTAGGTAACCTGTAATGCAGGGTCTCTGGCAGCTTTTAAGAGCTACAAGCCAAAAGGTTACAAGAACCAGCACCTTCCTTGACCTTGTGGTCTCCTGACAAGGAATAATACATTGAATATTTTATTCTTTACTCCCAGTTTGGTCTTCTTGTATTATTCTGCAATAGACTGCCCCTACTTGAAGGTTTTCATGGTTATCTTCCTTCAATGTCAAATTAAATACTTAAAAACTACCAAAAACCAACAGTCCTACCAACATCCTAGCCCTCCGATTTAAAACTGCTGCTGTGGCCTATGAGCACATTCCACACATCCATTGTTTCAACAATCCCAAACTGACTGATTGCTCAAATAACTCTGTATTAGCCGAGTTTTCACACAGATGAAGGTTTCTGTAGATCCCATACTGTAACTGTCATTTGCAGTACCAGATAAAATTAGAAATGACAAACATGTAGTTTCCATTTACACAGTTTATTTTTGAAAAAACACACTGACAGGAGCATTATGCCATCAGCACGCAGGCTCCTCCCACTGCCTTGATCTTCTCCTCGGCCTGTCGGCTGAAGAACTTGGCCTTGACGATCACAGGCTGCTTGGGCAGCTTGCCTTTGCCCAGAACTTTGTAGTAGCCCTGTGAAGTTAAAAACATTTATGAAGACCATTAATTTATCTGGCAACCTACAGTAAAACCATACTTCATTGTTTAAATGCCTAAGAATTTATAAAATAGCTGAAGTTACAACATTGATGTTGGACTGCTGAATAGACTAGAAATAATAAGAATCCGAGTGAACATACAGTTAATTAGCCTGACATTTAACAAAATTCATCAAACAGAAATAAAAAAATGCAGCAAGTGATCTAAATAAAAGTGAAAGGCAATATGCAGCACATGGCAACTAAAAGTCTGAACATGAAACACTGATTTTGATCATAATCTAGCACAGCAATTATTTCCCACTTTAACAAAACCTACACATTTAAAAATGTTTTTGAGAATTCCTTTTAATACAACTAAACACTGACACTTCCAATGACTTCTACACCAACACCAAATGCTGACTACACAGGCCTCAATGAGATTTACTGTGGTTCAGTATAAAAAAAGACAAAATTTAAACTTTTCTTATTGTCATTTGACTGAATGAACACTGGAGCAAATGGTCACACAAAGCATCAGGGTAAAAATACGATTTGTAGGTGCAAAACTTTAAGGACTACAAACTACTGGCAAAAGCTGGCTTCCAAACTATATTTGGAAGATTCCGATGCCAAACTGTCTGTACAGTTTTATATCTATGCGATCCAGTACAAACAAGGCCTAGATCTGTCTAGCCTAGCTTAGCTTAGTGACTGGAAGCAGCAATTTATCATCCAGCAAAAGCAAAGATACAATCTGAACAAATTTCAATCTGTTTTATCAACATCTACAGTTATTTACCAAGCTTGTCACTAATCCATCAACTGGGATATTGTTTACCAAAGTGAATAAATGTGGCTTACTAAGAGGTGACAAGCTGTTCACAATGATTAAGCAACCAATTGTGGTAATGCTGTAATGTAATTTAAACTACCTGGTCTTAAAATATGGGTTTACTACAACAGTAAGTCACAACATACAGATGTGCTGCTGAGGTTGTTTAAAAGC
The DNA here is from genome assembly GCA_024666655.1 of Dascyllus trimaculatus. NCBI lineage: Eukaryota > Metazoa > Chordata > Actinopteri > Pomacentridae > Dascyllus > Dascyllus trimaculatus. The sequence goes on from CM045448.1 coordinate 28,514,855, forward strand.
CATTTTGTCCACTTTTGAAAGAGCAGGGTTAACTGTTCATCTCTGTTTCCAAGTATGAATATGTTATGCCATATAACACTGCAGCTCTCTGCATTGAACACAAATTAACCTGCATCTACTTTTTCCAACGCCCACCTCATTGAACACCTGGTAAAAAAAAATCTGTCTGTTGTTACTTAGCACCTGACATGCTGCTCGGTTCATCTTTTAGGTCTTAAACATAAAAGCCACTGTAAGCTGACTTGAAGCATGTTGTCCTAATAAACTTCAAAGAACGCAGAAGTTAATGCATGTGGAGAACCATTTTTATATCATCCGTGCAGTGTGTTTTCACAAGCCCTAACTGCTATTTTAAAGTAACAGCCTGTGAAACAATACGTTTATGACGATAATACTGAAAGCACTTACAGCGCGCACAGCATCGATGATGGGGGCAGGTCCATCGGGCTTCTTGCTGTAGTTGAGCCTGGTCTGCTCACTCACCAGCGTCCACAGCTTGTCCAGGTTGATGGTGGGGCAGTGGGAGGTATTCCTCTTCAGGTGGTAATGTCTCATACCCACCTTACCGAAGTAACCTGGATGGCTGAGGACAAACACAGAAAGGAGACATATTAAACTCAAAGGCGGTTAAGCTGATAACTTTTCGACATATCACTCTAAGGTAGAATCTACCTGTAGAATTGAACATGAGTGGTCAAGCGTTATTCCAAAATACTCTTAGCTTCATACTATGCAAACACTAATTGCTCTAAATAGACATTTTTTAAGCCAATTAAATATAATCTTAGCTTAATGATGCCTCTGTACTAACATCCAACCATCCATTCAAACATCTAACATTCTGTACATCTATTTAAGGTGAAACATAACTACACTAAGTTTGAAATTTAGCAAAGACATGCCTAATTTAGAAAGCCCTGTGTCCTTTATCAAACTGTGCATCACACATCTGTCCTTGTAGTAGATCACTATAAATTACTTTCTCCAATTTCTAAATGACAATCTCAGCAAAACAGTTTGTAACTGCCCATGTGGTTGACTGGACTATGGGAGGCCAGTCGGTGAATAGGACCAGTCTATACTCTAAGAGGACTCAAGCACACCAAGACAATAATGTGTGTCAAGATGAGACTCTAGTCTCTACAGAAACATGAACCATAACTTGACAGTAGGATGTACAATACAAGGTTTAATTGCTGAAGGAATGTTATGAATGTCCATGTGCACCTTGTCAGACAATACAAAAATATGGCCTTAATTATCCATTTGCTAATTAAAAAAAACGGCATTTCCCTCACTCAAGCATAGCTTGTGAGTGAAAATAAACTATTTGCAACCATTTTAGATACATTACCCTGAGTATTTGTTTTAAATACAGGTAAAGTAGGTTTGTAAGCATTTCACATTGCTCCAACACAGCATCCACATCTCAGCATTATTATGAAGCACTTACTATTTGTCGAAGTTGATTCTGTGGTGATGCAATCCACCAGCATTACCACGACCTCCAGGATGCTTTCTGTGTTTGCCTGTAAGGGGACGAGTTTATGTCAGCTGAATATCCATACTTGGGCACTGAAAGCTCACCAGATAAAACCATTTAGACAGAAACGTGTTAATGTTTATACTTACCAACGCGACCATGTCCGTGGCTGACATGTCCTCGGAGCTTCCTGGTCTTGGTCTTCTTGGTGGGCTGTAAGAAAACGTTGGTATTTATTAGAATTACTTGGAAGATCTGTCCTGATCTCAGTCTTAGCTCATGAAGCTAACTGGCTAGGTATGTGGCCTCTATTAAATACTGGCGAGCTAGACAGACGAATGTGACACAAGTACGCAGGGAATCTGCAAGACTTTGAGCATAGCGGACAAAATATGCATGTTTTGCCTCCGACAAGCTCAACTACACCACGTAGTATCTCCTGACACTTACATGCTGCCTAGGATGCTAATGCTAATTTAGCCGCATCTACCGGCTCCCTCTTGGTAAGCACGTACGGAAGTTCGAACGTTGTTCTACGAAACCCTTGCATTTTAACCATTATCACGGCTACCACATTAATGACACATGTTTCTCTACAAACAGGCAAAACGCGAGCAGCCACTATCTGCTGGTTGACTACTACAGCCAAGGCCCAGAGGAACCGAGCGATCTCACAGTGAACCGCTCACAAATTCCAATAATGTCATTAAATCACGTTAATAACACCCAGAAATTTGTCTTGTGGGATGATTGTGCTATAATACGCCGTTGGATGATCATTTTTTGTACGAATGATCAAGGATGGGAATAGATCTAACCCAATTTCAATGCACAGAGATACATGATAGCACCTACCATCTTGGAGGCTAGTTGAAAGAGGAACGGGATTTGGAAACCACGCGGTTATCTGCGAGATTTGCCTCCACACAAGAAGTGCAAAGAAATCCACAGCGACGCCTAGTGACGGACGGCAGAAATGAACACATGAAAGTAAATTTCACACAGAAGACAGCTGAATGTTTAGGTTAAATGGTGGAACACGTCCTCTTACAGTTTTTCATTACTGCTAAAACACATCCCACGAAATGTTGCTCCGTTTTCTAAAAGCTCTAAACACAAAACACTTTTCTCAAGCTGCACACACACAAAAACTGACATTCTCTTTTCAAAACCACACGTTGACACCAAAATCACTCTCAAAACCTACAAAAATGTAAACACTACAAAGCATCATTACATACTACAACATAAAAAACTGAAAACACAGTGTTCAAGGCGTGAGAATGTTCTTTTTACAGTTTTTCACAACTGCCAAGACACATTTTGATAAACCTTCTTATCTGTTCTCAAAATATATTACTGAAGAGTATTGGCCATATTTAATAGAAAAAAATGTAAATTAAGAAAATACAGTTATCACAATTCAATGCAAAAAATGTGCTGCAAACACTACTGAGAATCCATAATACAGAATACAAATTGAAAACACAATGTTTAGGGTGGGATTTTTTTTTATAATTCTTACAGAACTCCACCATCCTTATCAATATGTCACAGTTTTTGTAAGTAACGTAACAGTGACAGTATGCATACTGTATTTGGAAACATGACCTATAGGTACTATGTAGGCCTATACAGTAAAGCATTTTGTACCCTCACACCATGTGGTCACATCATTTGCAACAAGTGTCTTCAATTTTGAATCGTGTTTAATCGTTGACACCAGGTGTGTTCATCGTGTTCAAGTTTTGCTGACTGCGGCTAGCATTTTGCATCCCATGAGCGTCAATGTGCAAAATGTGTTCAGTGATTGAGAATTTGAGCAGAGGTTTTTGCAACATGTGTTTTAGCAAGACAAAATGTGTTTAGAGTTATGAGAAAAGGGGGGCTGAGTTTTGTGAATTGTGTCCTAACATGTGAAATGTGTTTATAGTTTTGGCAAATTGGGGTTAGTTTTATTAAATGTGTTTCGGGAAGTGGTCATTTGGCTTAGAGAGTTGGGTTTTGTGTTTTAGCAGTAGTGAAAATCTAATTGCATCCTTTGTGGGAAGGTTCAGAACAAGGAACTGATAGCAAAGTATTAACATTGCATATTTTGCTGACATTTTAAAGTGTAACTGCAATACATAACTGCATACATAAATCATGTGGAAGCGGTTTATGACCATATGTGTAATATGTTTTAGCACATCAGATTAGCAGGTTGCTGCAGGAGTGCATTAGAGGGAGCAGCCACAAACAGACAGAGTAGACGTTGATTTGCATGCAAAAGGTCTGTTATTCAAAGTCTGAATGACCTTTACGATGTGTAATGTGTCACTGATCAGTATTAAAATGAGTGAACTCTGTTTGTCTGAGATCTTCTTCAACCGTCAACTGAACACAAACTTCTCCAGCAGCACCAGGGTTTCAGAGCGTGAGAGGTGACTTCATCAAACCTGTAAGGGAATTTGTCTAAAATTAATATGTTTAAACATCTATATTTATATAGATATGTGCATATGTGTGTGGCAGTATTTTTTCAGTTCCTTGTACATGGACTTTTATCTAAACCCTCATGTTATTGTGAAAGTTAAGTAATGCAGTGATGAATGGTAAATGGTACATTTACTCAAGTGCTGTACTTACGTATTGTTTTAAAGGGTTTCCATTTCATGCCACTTGTACTCCATAACAGTTCCTAGAATTTATCATTTTACTGCACCTCATTTATTTACAATATAAGCTAAAGTTACTTATTTCTTTACAAATTAAGATTTTACATAGAAAACACATTATGAATTTAAAAATGATATGATATTAATGATACTTGGTGGGGCCCTTGTCATATTTGGGATGTTTATGAGCAGTTCATTTCCTCTCTAAACCTCTCTGATGCTTTCATTGAAATTATTGTTTGAGGCTTCACAACTTCAGTCTCTCCCTTCTGGTACTGAGAGTAATTACACAAATGCTGCTGACAAGTTTTTATGACATATGCTGACCTCTAAATGTTTTCCTTTTTTAACTGGAGCATCAGGATGCTTTCTGAACTCTTCCTAGGTTGTCTTAATATAGGTTTATCTATATTCCTGTGTATTTGGCTACAGTTGCTTCCCTCCTTAGCTCTGGCAATCCAGTCATTGCTGTATGATGTGAAAGACATCACTACTGGCGTGCCGGTACTAGTATACATAATACAGATTTAAAACCGTGCTATGCTGTGGAAGCCAGAGAGATTTACTTTGCACTGATAAACTTAATCAGCATTGTTTAAAGTCATCTATTAAGGGCTTGACTGAAACACGTTTATTTATTTGCAAGAATTTACAAAAGTTCCAAATTCCAGCTTTTAGAAGCAAAGATTAGAGAAACATTACAAATCATCTTAACCTCCTCAGATTTATCTTGTGGTCTTTAGAGAGGGCCTGGCACTCAGGTTAGGAAAGTCTGGACTAAACCATCTACAACAGCAAAGTAAAACATAAACACTAATGCATCAGGTGTTCAAGTCAGGTAATACAGAGTGAAAGTCACAGAAAACATTTATTTTATTTTATTTTGGATGCTTTAAAGTGGAACTTAGTGACTTTACGAGACAAAGCCTGGTTACAGTCCAGAGGAGAACTACTGCAAAGGATAAGGTTGGATAAACATTTTGACGTCTCCCAAGAAGATGACCAGTCTCTAGATTAGTCTGCAAACTTCATAAACACCGTCAAAATATGGCAATCTCAGTCATGAAACTTTTAATTATGATGGATTTAAATAAGAACTTTAGCGTATTTTTACATTGTAACACTGTTGTTTTAAGACAAGCAAAGGGTCTGCATATTTCTCCATCCACTGAAATGGAAGCATCGTGTCATTAGTTCTGAAACATATTTCATGTAAAGCACTTGTTTGCAGTGAGCAGTGCTGAAGTGTCAGGGGGCTGAGGGTGAGTCAGCTCTCCACCAATCAAAGCGTCTGTGTCCCCCTTGACACTGGACACATGAACTGTGCCATCTCTCTCCTCCTCAGCTCACACTCACCTGGATCTCTGAAGCCGTCGTCTTGTCCTGTCGCTGCTTGGATTCAAACTCAGGTAAGATTTTATTATGATCCGACTTAAACCTGATTCTCACAAGATGGTACGTTCCTGTTACTAGTTGTGCTACTTACACAGTGTGTTTGTATGTGTCATTGACATTCATTAGACATGTAAACTTTTCAGTGCAAGAGAGCAGTCAGATTAACCTGAAGTGATTCTCTGGCGGTTTTCTGTTTGTTTTGATTCAGCTTTTTTTACACTGAGCACACAGGAGATTTCAGAATAGCAGCTTCTTCTGTGTTTTCTCTCCTCTTTCTTCACCCCAAGAGGCTTGATCTCCTGGAGATGGCAAGCTTTCCTCATAGATGCCATGGCAACTTTGCACAAAGGCGAGCCACCCTGTTGCCACGGGTAGCCAAGTGTAGAGTACGCCTGGCGCTGGAGGCCATGTCACCCGAGACTGATCCAAATCTTGCAACCACCACAGAGGAGCAAACCCCCCAGGAAGAGCAGGTAAAACAGATGTAGAGAATGTGAAGAAGGGCTCTGATGGTTGAAAATGGGAAAGGAGTTAATAATCTGACTATTGGTATCATGATAAAGGCTCTAAATCTTTCTTATTTTTTTAACAAAAATAGCCCTGCAGTGCTGAATTATGTAAGATGGAAAAGAAGTCACACCAGTCTTGCAATGGAAAAGCCAGAGCGACGTCTCCATCATCAAGAAGGGAAAGGCATCCTGACAAAAGTATAAAAGCTTTACTGAAGAGAATAAGGTAAAGTCAAGAGCAGCATGGGCAGTATGCTTTGACAACACAATGGGAACTCATGGCGTTAAAGGAGTAGAGTAATAATTTAGGAAATGTGTTGATTTTCTTTGTCCCTACCATGAGAGGATGAAGACCACTGTCATGAGTTTATATTCATTTAGATTGGAGCAGGGAGCTGATTAGCTTAGCTTAGCATAAACAGCGGACGCAGGAGGAGACGGCAGCCTGACTTTCTTTAACTTTCTTGACGTCTGAAAATGTAAATCTTGTTAAATAATGTAGTGCATCAGAACAAATAAGGTCGCTCTGAAAATGTTTCTTTAATGAATTTATATTGTCCATGTTGAGTAATACTGAATTGAAATATTAGAATCTAATCCACAAAGTTCTTCCTGATCAGAAATGATCTTTCTGCAACAAGAGATCCTGCCATAACACACTTGTTTTGCTAACAAGGAGTCCATCAAACTTTTCCTTATTTTTCCAGGATTCACCCAGAGGCCCAGAGGATTCTGGGTAATTCCTGCATAGCTGTAGTGAGCCTGGAGCGTCTCAACTTCCACTCTGTGTCTTTATCGTGTCTGCAGCCTGTGGTGTCTCTGGTACGGCTGCCATGCCAAGCACAAGCTGAGCTCCACGATGGTGTCTCTTTAAATTGCCCTGAACAGGTACAGAGATGAAGTCTGGACACTTTCATGTTTAATGAAGACAAGCATGAGTTCCTTTTTATGATTGCTTTACTCTTTTCTTTACCTCTGTGTCCTAATCTCTGCTAACAGAATGGGTTCAGTGAAAATGAGGCAGATATTTTGGAGATAAGAAAAGGATCATCCCAGCTGGCTGATCTCAGTCAAACAGTAATAACACCATTACCCTGGACTGAACCGTACTGTCCTGACAGCTCCGTGTCTGGAGACCCAGAGCAGGACTCAGCCTTTGATTATGAGTCTAATCCAGATCAGCCTTATATCCTGTTTGACTCTGGATCTGAAGACGGGAAAACTGATTCAGAAACATTTTATTTGGATCCAGATCCAGAGCAGACTATAGTGATTGAGTTGGATCCGGAAGCAGAGGCGGATCAGGACCGAAGCCTCCAGCTGGGGGATGAATGTGAAACTAAATGTGAAACGGATGTAGTTCAAATAGACATCAATCAAGATCAGAGACCTGATCTCTGCTGCTCACAGGAACAGGAAGAGTCAACCATCCAGCAGCCTGAGGCTGGAGCTGGGACTGAGGGGATGGAGAGTGAAGATTTCTGTGCTGTCTGTCTGAACGGAGGAGATCTGCTCTGCTGTGACCGCTGCCCTAAAGTTTACCACTTGGCCTGTCATATCCCTCCTCTGATCTGCTTCCCCCTGTATGTACTGTGTGAACACAAAAATCTGCTGACTTTACACCTTTATCACAATGTATTCACACTTTTATGATGACTCAGAGCTGTGATTTAGACCAGTGGATCCTTAATCCTGGCAATATATATAACCTTAATATGTTTCTGTGGTTTTCTAACTGTCACCAAATCAGACATACGACGTTTCCTTTTGGCATACACAGTTACTCTTTGAAGGTTGCTTATTTAAAGTCATTGTGATTTTTTTGCAGTTTGTGACTGAGGCTCTTGACATGTGAATTTAGTATATTTTTTCATGTCCTAACTGAAAAATAACAGAGATCCTGTATGTCCTACAGAGATGACTGGGTTTGTACGATGTGCAGAACTGACCAGGAGCCAGTGGAGGCATACGACTGTGAGAACATGCACTCCTCTGGGGGAATCAAAGCGCCTTACACTTTGTCCAGCCAGGACCAGAGGGTGAGCTGTAGTGCAGAACCAGTGGTGAAGTAAAGAAACAACAAAACACCAAAAATGATATATGTTATATAACATAACCATGTATATAAAATACATATATTGTGGAGAAGTTTACAAGGTTCATCTTACTGATTTTGTTTGCATTTTTCTTTGTTTTGCTCTCTGCAGAGGTGTGAGAAGTTGACTCTGCTGTTGTACTGTCACATGCTCAGCGCTCCGTTTCATGAGCCTGTCAGCCCTCTGGTCAGTCCAACAGATTGACATAAAAAACATAACATCTTAGAGCAATTACACTGAAATAAATTGGCTACAATCAATAACATACACACATCAGTAGAGTATGACGACAAAACACCACTTTCGGCCAAATTTAAATCATTCAAACTCTACAGGGCAGATTAAGCACAATGCAACTGCACTATGTAAATGTTTTAACAATCTGTCTAAGCAGAGAAAACACACCTGGCCTCAGTGAAAAATGTTCCATTTCTCTTACATATCAAAACATTATGTTAAAATGACACCATCATCTCCTACAATGATTTAATCTTTCAATGTGCTCCAGGCACGAAACTACTACCAGATCATCAAGAGGCCCATCGACCTGTCAGTGATCCGCAGGAAACTGGACAAGAGCAACACTCTCCACTACTTCACTGCTGAGCAGTTTGTAGATGACGTCCTGCTGATGTTCAAGAACTGCTCTACTTTCAATTACGTAAGTTCGTCATAAGGACGTTGGAATCTGAGTGGATTTCCCACTTTAATTTAATTTCTGGTGTAATTGAATTATTTCTGCACTGTTGCCTGTGGGGATAAGTTCCACATGTAACAGCAAACTGGGCCACTGCTCCATGTTGATTTCTTTATGTAGGGCCTGTCAGTCAGGATGTGTCCATCTGCCAGTAGATATTAAATCTTAGATTGCAGCTCCAACATCACTGGCTTTACTTTGATTCTTACATTTCCAAGAGTCCAAATGTTTACAGCCATGGTATGACTGTGATGGGAGTGCTTGTGAGCAGGTGGAAGCAGGTAAATGAAACTGACCTGTGACAAGAAAACTCAGGAGACACATTTAAACTCAGACATGTACTGATTAGAAGGTTGGTCAAGTAGAATTAGAGATGTCATAATACAAGTGAACTGTATCCTTGCCCTTCCAATTCTTGAGCTCCTCCCCTCAACAGGATCTATATTGATGTTCACAGAGCTCATCACATGCCTAACCAGAGTCCTCAGGCATAACACACGAGCCCAAAGGTCCACATATCTCCTCAGCCCTGGTTACAGCAGATGAGGAATATTTTCGGCCTAGGCAGACCGTACAAACATTTGTAGGCCACAGACTGTCCTATGATTGCTTTTGCCTGCCACTCAAAGCGAATATGCCAGAAGGATGCATATTTTTAAGTCTTACTACAATCTGAAAGGGTGGATTATGTAAAAACTCACTCCCTGTGCAGTATGAGGTGTGCTATTTATCAGGCTGCAAACATGTTTATCCTAGCTGTAAAGTTGGATATTATAAAATAGCACTGTATGGAGATTGTTTGGGTTTTGCAGCCAGCCTCAAGTGGACATTCAAGGAACTGTAGTTTTTGTCACCTCTATGTTGGCTTTATTCAGAGGTTGCTGCTTGGGAGGAACTGGAAGAAAAGCCAGGGACTTCCAGAGTCAGTAGGATTCTTGATAATGGGAGTATTGAAATCTTTACAAACTATGATAATAATCCATTCAATAGCTGTTAAACTGACTGACTTCTTGACAGAGGGACTGACTTTGTAGTCCCTGAAGCTGTTCCACAAAACACACGAAGCACTAAAAGGTAAACAACATTACTGTCTTTCCTACCACATCTTAAGTGTGATACTGAATTTTCTGAGACCGTGTTGCTCATGATTTTCTTAAAATTTGCAAAAATGTTTTTCTGGCCGGCATACTGTATACAGAACCAAGAAATGAAGTGACTCTATTAGAGAAAACCAGCCTGTTGTAAGTCAACTATAAGTTTTAATCTGTCATTCTTTTCTCTTTTCATTTCCTTGTGCTGTGCAGCCAGACTCAGAGGTGGCCCAGGCTGGTCAAAATTTGGAGGTGTTTTTTTTTAGTAAACTGAAGGAAGTTTTTCCTGACCGGACGTTCCCATCAGCCACCCAGGACAGAACAGACGAAGCTCGCCTCCGGTGGCTCAGCAGGAAGAGGAAGGAAAACTACAGAAAAAAGAGATACGTGTTTAACGGGAAGAAATATTACCTATAATTTACATTTCATTAGTTTTGTTAGATGCTCTTAATTAATGCTTGTTTTTTTAAATAACAAAAACCATGTTAGGAAGAACTAATATTATGTTACCTTTCCGTTATTTTTTACAATTTCAAGGTGGAGCATTTTTCAAGGAGACAACTGCTATTTACAGTTTTGTAATGAAATCAATCACATGCACACAGTTACATTATTTATAACTGTCTGAGGATGTCATGTCATGAACATCAAACATTCTCATCATTGCTTAGCAGAATGGAAAGTTTTGCACATTTAGGAAAGTAAGTCCACTTTGCATATGTACTATAGGTTTTGAGCTTTGTTTAAATTTGAACTTTAACTCCACTAAGGTTGGATCAGAGCCTCAGGGGCCACTGTGTAGGTGGGAAGGGATATAAGTAAATGACATGGTAACATAGGAAAAAAAGCTTTCCACCTTTTCATAACATGTACTTGATAGAGACACCATATATTTTTTATTATACTTAATATGCTGAGTCCTCCAATTTTTGTGACAAATATATAAAAATGTTTTTTTTTCAATGGGGTAAATTTGCTCTGGTTTGTTGTTGATCATTTGTGCTTCTTCAGGGGGCATGTTGTTGTTACACACACTTTCCCCACTAGGGGGCATGCTTGTAAGACTTTACACTGAATCCACATCTTTTCTTTTTTCTTGAAAAAAAAAAAATACAGTCAGGAACTTTAAGACTTTTTAAGAATGAAGAGGGTATTTTTTTTGCATTTATGTAATTAATGTGATTTTTATCATTCATTCTCCCTGCTGATTTGGAAATCATCAGGATTTGTTGTCCTCAAAATGATAAAAATACAATAAATCACATTAACCACAATCTGATTGGGTTTTTCTTTTTATCTCTGCAGCTATCTGTATCTTTCTTGCATTATGTGTATTTAAAAAATATATATATATCTTTGCCAGTGACAGATCAGACGTCACAGCAATAATGTATTTATTAACAGGATCAGTCAGTTAATACACAAAAGGCTGAAATGCACCTGAAAATCAAAACAATAAAACAGCCAATAGATATGAAATGGAGCGTTAACTGAACAATGCCAAAAGAGAAACTTAGAACATGTCTTTGTTTTAACAACTAATTTTTAAAAAAACAGCCTGCTTTGCACAATTCTAAGGTGAAATGAAAATGACTCGGTAAAGGGCTCTGATTCAGTCTGACAGCGATATTTTTCATTAAAGTCGCTTGACACTGATTGGTACATGATAAACTTTCCTACTGGCTGCTCCTCTGAGGGCACGACTGCTGCTGATCCATCATCCTGTGTGGACAGTTCTGTCTCAGCAGGAACAAACGGAGATCTGCCAAGTGTCTCACAAACATGAAACACCGGCTGTTTCTGTCTGAATGACATCATGCAGGGCAATGTCTTTAAAGCACAGTGAAGGCCTGAAAAATGCTTTATGTCAACATACACTGTGTGTCCTGTCAGAGCTATGATCAGGAGAACACATGAACACCGTCTGCTTTGCTGACTTGATTTCATTTCATTGTGAATCATGTTGTGTTGTTTAATTTAATTTTAATTTAGTTTTAATTTAAAAGCCTATGAATTTGTCTCAGTACTATATGGTAAGATCATTTTTTATACTTTACTTAAGTTTTCCTATTTATTCTTCCATTCTACTTAAAGCTGTGCACATAAAATATTTATTAAATTTACATGCATTTATAGACTAGAGGTAGTCACTGGTATATAAACTAGTCCTATTTATCTCCCCTTTAACCATCTAAAGCATTCAAATGCTGCTTACACATAAGACAATACTGATAATTAACCAGTTATACAATATAACACGTCTTTGGGTGCTTTCTAATAAATACTTTTAAAATTATAAGTGCTTAAAAGTATTAAGTAAAAGTAGAGATTTCCCACTAATATTTAGAACTGATAAAGGGACATTTCTGCTTTCACACATGCAAAATATTGCCAAACTTCCATCAGTAAATCACCACTGGTGCAGAATACATCCAATGCAGTGTTGCTCCTGAGACGTTTTTCTGTTTGTTTGTTCGTTTGTTTTGCCGTCCTGTAAAACATATTGCTTGCACATACATGTTCATTCCTGCACAGATTTAGTTGTATCCACATTTGTTATCTGTTTTGTGAATGATGAAAAGAAAGGAAACAGTGGTTGGTTTGCTTGAACTACTATACATGCAGCCGTGTGGTAGAGGTGAAATATAATATTTATGCTTAGAGTTGCTGACATTGAATTTTTAAGTTAGAATATCCTCTAAAAGCTCTCCTTATGTTAGTGTATTCTGTTTTGATCAAATATTTTATTCCATTATTCGGAGTAGGAAGTCCTAGAAGGTTTGAGGTGGGGTGTCATGGATCAGACCTGCTTTTCTAGCACATCCCACAGATGCTAAATCAGATTGAGATCTGGGGAATCTGGAGGCCAAGTCAGAGCCTTGAACTCTTGGTCATGTTCGTCAAACCATTCCTGAGCAATGTTTGCAGTGGGAGGGGAACATTATCCTGCTGAAAGAGGCCACTGTCATTGAGAATACTGCTGCCATGAAGGAGTGTATGTGGTTTGCAGATATGCAATACGTGCCATAGTGACATCCACAGGAATGAATGCCAGGATCTGAGGATCCCCAGCAGAACATCCCCCAGAGCATCACCCTGCCTCTGCTGGCTTACTTCTTCTCATAGTGCACACCACACAGACCCTTGGGGGCCCATTACCCCAACACCAGCTCACTTGGTGTCCTTGGCTGAATTAGAAACTAACCACTGCATACCAGAAACACCCCATCAGATGCTCTGACCCACTTGTATAGACATCATAATTGTCTCTTAGATTTTTATGCTTCCCATTTTTGCATCTTTAAACACATCACCTTCAACAGCTGTTCACTTGTTACCTGATACATCCCACCCCTGACAGGTCCCATTGTAATGAGATAATCATCTGATGCTGGGTGGAGATTTCACACAACCTGGCAACCCAGAAGTTATTCTTACAAATGGCTTGTAAATGATCTGTGTTGCTTTAGTAAGTGGTTTATTAAACATTAATTAGGCATTGTTTATAAACTGTATGTAAGCTGAGGTGTATCAGAAACAGAAGTGGTAAAAAAGACAAAATATAAGAGAGACTGAGCAAATATCACTGTTGTCATGGCCTTGGAAATCCACTGGATCCTCACATATAACTTTCACTATGAAAATGAGTACACAGACAGACTGATCATTTTTAGGACTTGCAGCCTTTCCTTCATGTTTTCTTTGGAATTACATGTTTATAAACCTACCGACAAACTTCTGCTGTCTGCATTAAAATCCTGCTGTGGATTCATCTCCCACACATTTGTTTCTCCTGGACTCTGCTGCAGTTCTTGGTGTTCTGCTCTGTGTGTTGTTGCTGTTTCTAATTGTGGTTTTTTTTTTTTTAGCTATTAATATGACATTCTTTTTTTTCTTTTTTGAAGTCTTTCAGGACATTTTGTTCCTCCAAGACGCAGCTCGGCGCAGTTTGTCAAAGAAGAAAGAACACGGAAGGTAGTTTATGTCATTTGAGGTAGAAAGTTCATACTTTCATGCACTTCTGTCAGCATGTCCCTCTATGTAAACTATGTAATCAGTAAACAAAACTGCACCGTGAAGAGGTGTACTCTATGAACCCAAAAAAAGACGCTTTAAATATGTTGCAGCCACTGATAAACTTCATTCTGGTCCCACCATAAATAATATGTCTTTGATCCACATGTACATCCACCAGGATGATCTGACCCAAATTTGTCAGCCAAGAAATACAGAGAAAGATGAGAGGCAGCTTTTAAAGGCCAGCAGCCCTGCCGCTCATGTCAAGATAAAGTGGCGGAAACTGACCATGAGATGTTATTAAAGGGAGGTTTAATGTCTTTTAAACCCACTTTATTCAGTCCAGTAAACCAGTCACATGTCGGTCTTTCTTTTTCCTTTCCAGCTTTTCTTTCTCCCTCATTTTTTTCTGTGTTGCGTTGTGCAGATGTTTCATTTAAGAACATCAAAGCCTCCATGCAGGGCCCCCTTTGCTCCGTCTGTCTGAAGCTGGGTGAATCACTAATGCACACAAAGAGGAGGAAAAGGCAGACATACCTCCAGCTGCAAAGGAGAACGTCCTCCTCAAGATAAGACCTACATCTTAGTGTTTAGACCAAACTCTACAGCCCCCATTAGCCACGTTTAAACCCCCTGATATTTTTCATTCATCTTACAGGAGCGCTGTTACTTTGGAACAGTTTAAGATGTATTCTTCTTCCAGGAAGCTGCTTGCCAGGATTTGCTGTCGCTCTTTGTGTTATTTAGGATCATTTAGACTGATTTCCTCCTTCCTTGAATTATTGTGTCTGGGAGTGGGATAAGTGCATGATGTTGTCTTTGGACACTGTTGAGAGCAGAGCCGATAGTTTATTACACCCTCTCGGAAAAAGATGTACCAACTTTTTATGAAGCTTAAGCTGGAGGCGAGGGGAAGTTGGCTCTATTAAGACATATTTTACAATATTTTTGATTCTATCTCTGTGTAAAAGCTCTGGAATATATCAAAGAAAGGAGACACAGCTGCTCATCATTCCTCAAGATATTCTGGGGCTCAAGATAGAGACCTGAAAGCTCCTAAACCCATAAAACTCAAAATAGAATAATCTCAAAAAACCACCAACTCACCATCAATCTCCAGACTTGAATCACTGTCATAGTGGGAACTAGTGCATGATGTTGTCTTTGGACACTGTTGAGAGCAGAGCCGATAGTTTATTACACCCTCTCGGAAAAAGATGTACCAACTTTTTATGAAGCTTAAGCTGGAGGCGAGGGGAAGTTGGCTCTATTAAGACATATTTTACAATATTTTTGATTCTATCTCTGTGTAAAAGCTCTGGAATATATCAAAGAAAGGAGACACAGCTGCTCATCATTCCTCAAGATATTCTGGGGCTCAAGATAGAGACCTGAAAGCTCCTAAACCCATAAAACTCAAAATAGAAGACATCTCACTTCATAATTTAAACCTCCAACTAATGGAAACATGTAGGACCATCTGCCCTGATGGCCAAATTTGGGAAGCAAATCTTAGGGGGAAAGAAGAAAGAAGGAAAGAAGAAGTAGAAGAAGTAGAAGAAGAAGAAGTAGAAGGGCCAGCGAAGGGTGTCAGATGAAGTCACTGGGTCGGATAACCGTTGCTTATGCACCTCATTTATCCAGCCTGGATGATGGTTCAGGACAGTAACATGTTCAAGATGTTTATGTGGATTTGTAGGGATGGATGACTGCAACTGAACTAACAGACGTGGGACAGTGAAGGATGAACATGGCCTGGATTTATAGGTGCAATTTAGAAACAAAGGTCTCTTTGATTTCTTGGAACAATTACCAAGTGTGACCTTTGTCATGGCTGCCATGTCAAGCTATTGATGTTGTTTCTGTGAAAGTGCCACTAAATGAAGGCCACATTTTTCATAAGTCTGTAAAAAAAAAATCAAAGGTCTTTACTGTTTGTCTTTCCTGAAAAAGATGAACAGGCCCTCATTTTGTTTTTTCCATGTCCTTCCAACATCTGCAGCTGCCGAAAAGCCTAAAAGCTTTGACACATTTTGCATCAGAAGAACAGATCCTTCAGCTTGTTTTGTGCTGTGAAGCAATCCAGTGTTTCCTTACAAAGTCAAAACTGTACAGTAAACTTACAATGGACAGATTTAGTAGCGCTCGACACGCCTCTCTGTGAGCGTCTGCCTTGAAATGAAGGTCATTTATCTGATTATTTTTAAATGTTACGTAGAAAATACTTTCTTTACAGTTACAGTTCCAGATGAAGTCAGATTGTGTGTACACATATATTGTGAACATGCTGTGTTGTGAGTGTTCAGTAACAAATTTATTTCAGCTTATCAGCCTACTTTTTTTTGCTTTGTCATTATATTTAGGATACACATACTAATTGGGATGCTGCACAGTGGCTCAGTTGTTAGCAGCGTTGCCTCACAGCTAGAGGATCCCCAGTTCATGCCCCAGTTAGGACGCCTGGGATCTTTCTGTGTGGAGTTTGCATGTTCTCCCTGTGCAGTGTGGGTTTTCAGCGGGTAGCTAGTCCAGCTTCCTCCCACAGTCCAAAAACATGCTGAGGTTAACTTATTATTTTAAATTGTCCGTAGGTGTGAATGAGAGTATGCTTGTTTGTCTGTCTCTATATGTAGCCCTGCGATAGGCTGGTGACCTTTCCTGGGTGTCCCCTGCCTTCGCCAGAGTCAACTGGGATATAGGCCCCCCCCACGACCCTACAGAGGATTAGGTGGTATGAAGATAATGGATGGACGGATACTAAATGGGACAATTATATCAAATCAAACTATACCGTTTCATCAGATTACTAGGCAGAGCTAAAGCCAGCAACTAAACTAACACTCATCTAACATTTCTATAATTTTTTATTAAGAACACATCACCGAGTCTCTAGGTTAAGTCAATTTCAATTACAGTGCATTGAGCTAAGCTAAGCTAAGCTAAGGCTAAACAAGCTAAGATAGATAAATTATAATTAATAGACTCGTCATGCCGATTTACTTTGCTTGTCAATAGAGATTTTTTTTTTTATTATACACTAAAAAGCTTTGGAATACTATTTTGCTTTGCTACAATATTTTTGCTACAACAATCAAGCTAAACAGTGCTAAGCTAAAATGTCCACTGGCCCCAATAAACAGGCTTAAATTCATGTTTTTATTTAATTCTTTTTTAAACACACAGAGCACAAACACTTTTTGTTTTCATAACATCATTAAGTCAGTAATAAATCAAGTCAAGCTAAGCTAAACTAGGCTAAGGCTAAGCTAACACATCATATGTTAAACACTTAGGCTAAGCTAAGATGACAACATGTGACAGCACATTTTATTCAACTTTCACGTCTTTTCTTTTAACACACAAAACACTTGTTTTTGTCTGTATTTATTCATTCAAGCATGGTCGTATCATTCCAGGCTACAATGGCTAATGCTCAGAGGAAAGGGGGTTTCCAGGTATCATTGGAGCTTAACTTTGGTTTTACATTAGTCAGGTAAATCTCCATAATTAATAATGCGGCAGGGTCTTGGCCTTAATAGTTAGTACAGTCAGGTAAAATTGTATTTAGTGTAAATTTCGTAGGTTTTTTAATCCTGTTTAAATCACTCAAGTAAAGTCATACCATAAACAACACTGAAGGGTTTTAACCTCAGTGTTTCAACTTGTTGGGTAAATTTGTAAAGCCAGCCTTATTTTTCTGCTGTAATATATTATATATTACATAATATATGTAATATAAATAATCACAACTTGACTTGATCTACACAAGCTTCATCCAGTCTGCATTTCCAATATATTCGTAGTTTTTTACAAACTCAGCCTTTTCGAGCCATCATTTAGTATTTTCACACATCACTAAACCACTGAGTATAAGACAAGGAAAAGCCTTCTAAACTAAGCAAAGATGAATAAAACTAAAATTAGCCAAAACCAAACTACACACAACATCATCTGTAACTACAACATGATAAAGATTTTTTTTTTCTTCTGTAAAAAAAACAACAAAAAACCCATCCAGCTGCCTATTTGCAATGATGTTCAAAAACTGTTTAGTTTCGAAGCCGTCTGATGACAAACTCCAGTCCAACATCATCTCACTGAATAAACAGACACCTTCCAGACAGGTTTCTGGTGCACAGACATTATGTAATGATACAGCTGATGTGCTGTGGTGCCCTTTGATGTTGATTTGTTGGAGTTTCATGTGTGTGTGTGTGTGTGTGTGTGTGTATGCAGCTGGTAAGAATAATGTGCTTCCTGGTATGTGTAGTTTTGCGGGCACATGACGTCGTCCCATGTGAAAGCCTCTCTACAGCCACGTGTTGATCAGCACAGGACTGCTTTCTCCCTCCCTGCCTGATTAAAAGCTGCTCTGGATGGCTGGGCCCTCCACAGCACGCTCACCTTGGAAGCAAAAACAAAGGAAATAGATTCTATCTGATTACAGCAGGAATGTCCGCTGACAGTGTGAAGCATGAGAGGAAATGTGACTTTATTTCAATTTTTGCACTGATGGAGCATTCTGTTTTTGTGTTCCAAAGCACATGTGGCTCGCAGCGTTCCAGCTTTCAAGCCTGATTAGAATTTTCACTTTAATGGTTTTCAGATTAGGCGTGATTGGGGATAACGTATTTTCACAAGATGCAATATCAATCGCTTGATTGTTCAACATTCCCCTCTGTTCTGATAGGAGAGTCAAAGAATCTGAAGTGACGTGTTTGTGATTCCAGTCCTCGTCTGAACTCCCAAAGCATAAAGTGTTCTGGTTCCAATTATTTTGCCTCATGCAAGCTGATTTTCAGGGCATATGATATCTAAACATCACGGAATGGAAAGAGGTAAACATTTGGTTAACGTTTCAAAAGCGCATTCAGTCCACATGCCGTGCGTTATGAATGGGTTTTGGATGCACAAAATGTGGTGGGTTTGTTTTCATTTCATTGTTACGGCTCATGTTTTATGGCATTTAAAGGTTCAAATCTATGATCTTAAAGTCAACAAAAAGGACTGTACTCTTAACTCCAGAAATGGGGCTGTGGAAACATTTTTCACTTTCAGATTGATTGACAGAGTTATTGATGCCCTGACTAACAAGTTGAAGCTTTG
This sequence comes from Dascyllus trimaculatus, assembly GCA_024666655.1. Lineage (NCBI taxonomy): Eukaryota > Metazoa > Chordata > Actinopteri > Pomacentridae > Dascyllus > Dascyllus trimaculatus. The sequence goes on from CM045448.1 coordinate 28,533,906, forward strand.
ATTTTCCAACTGTCAAAGCTCTGTTTACATTTACACTGTTTCACAGGATCCAGCTGCGGTGAATTCTGATATCTTCATTTGAACCATCATAATTGCAAAGAAGCTATGAAAATACAGCAAAAGACCCCAAAAATAGGGGCTTATAACCATGTTGTAATTACTGCTATAGAAAGCTGAAAACACAAGATTCTCTAAGAATCATGCATAAAATTTAAGATTGTATTTTATTTTATTTTTTTTTAGCTTTGCAGGCAAACAGATACAAGATCCAATGAATCCAGCCTGGAAATGTGTCCAAATGCTCAATGAACCTGCAGGAAGGTCAGGGTAGACAAAAATGTGGCTTTAGTCAAAAGAATATTTATTTTGTTAGCGTCTGTGAAATCGAAGCTACTGCGGGATGATTTATTGGCCCTAAGTGTCACATTTTGTGTGGAGGCCGAAGCTGAAGGAGATGGATCGCTTGTCTGAATCGATTCCATTTGATGTCAGAAGTATGACTGATGCAGTAATCAGTGTTTTTTATTGCTGGCCTTCTCATGGTTTTGCTTTTAAGCTGCACTCAAACCCTCAAGTTTACTGTGTTGCTCCAGTCTGGTGAGCTGTGACTGTATGGTTGATAAAGTATGTAACCAGAGTCATCTAATTCCCTCCCCATCACACTCCTACTCTGCCTTCAAGCCAAAATTTTATTGACACAGGAGTCAGCGGAAAGTTGCCAAATCGAATCACAATGGGATTAAAATAATTTCAGCACATCTGAGGAAAACAAAGATGCAGTGGTTTTTATAAGGCCACAATATGGAAACCCAGTTCTGCCTGAAAAAAGACAAATGATGAAAAGTGATTAAAAACACTTACGACCGTCTTACTTTTTAACCAAGAATGCTATTTTCCCCCTGAAGACTGTCTGACCTGTCGCTGACTGTGGTTAATGCAGGTTATTGCTACCATCTGAACCCTGACAAAACATAAGTCATCTTTCAGTGCAGCAACATTTTGAACCATAGGTGTTGTGAGACCAGCAAATGAATTAAATCATCGATGGATGCTCTAAAGACACCTTCTGTGTGAAAATGTCGTAGATACATTTAGCAAAAATTTCTAATATGGATTAAAAATAACAATAATTCAGATGGCACTATTTTTCTCTCTTCCTCTTTTAGAAAAGTAGTACAGAAATGTAATTTATATGAGAGAGACTTTAAAATTGTGGTAAGTGGCAAGTTATATGATAAATTAAACTTTTTATTATTACAATTTGTTCAGTAGTTAGTGAGATATATTGTGGTTTTGTTACTAAATTGTTAGGTGCGAATCTTATTAGATTTTTTTGTATCGGTTAATTTAGCTTGTGCAACTTTGACCATGTTGTAATTTAGATTTACAGTTTGTGTTATTGATTAGACTGTGCACAAGACTTATAATTACAGACATAAAGTGTTAATTATTCTGTAGCTACTACAGGTGGATTTTTAAAATTGCGTGAATAGGGAGAACAGATGGAATAAGCTTTCAGTTGACATTGTGGTGATACGGTCTTTATCAAAACTTTGTGAATTGGAGGATGTGCCCTTCAACAGTATTCCCTCATTATCCATCCATTATCTATACACCGCTTAATCCTCTGTAGGGTCGCGGGGGGACTGGAGTCTATCCCAGTCGACTCAGGGCGAAGGCAGGGGACACCCTGGACAGGTCACCAGTCTATCACAGGGCTACATATAGGGACAAACAAGCACACTCTCATTCACACCTACGGACAATTTAGAATAATCATTTAACCTCAGCATGTTTTTGGACTGTGAGAGGAAGCCAGAGTACCTGGTGAGAACCCACGCTGCACAGGGAGAACATGCAAACTCCACACAGAAAGATCCCAGGCGTCCTAACCGGGACGCGAACCGGGGATCTTCTAGCTGTGAGGCAACGCTGCTAACCACCGAGCCACTGTGCAGCCCTATTCCCTCATTATGCTGGAGGAAAGTCATTCAGGTAGCATTAAGTTTCCGTCAAAAACACATTTACTTCTGCAAATTCAAAGCGTATGAGGTCTTAGATACAGGGATGCATTCATTTGGTACTTCTTCTAATTTGTCATTTTCCAAGCTTCATTATTGTTTCTTTGCCTGGCAGGAATGGGCTTCCACGTTTTCACCCTTTGAAGAAAAACACAAATGTCCATAGATGGCAGCAAGACTACTGTTACAGTGTTGAGAGTAAAACCAGCACAATAGGCTTAGTCAGTCCGGACCTTTGAGTGACCTCTGTGTAGGAGGGGGCAGAGACAGAAAAGAGATATATAGGAGCAGGAGAGCAAAGCAAGAAGGAGAACAGACAGACTGAGGGGAGCAGAGAGAGAGAGAAAACAGAGAGGAGAGGAGGTGTGAGACAGTGAAGGAGCTGCTGGCACACAGACAGAGAGGAGAGGGGGGCGCTTGTTTTCCCCCCGTCAGTCCTGTACTTCCATCCCGCCTCAGCTGTAAGGAGTATTTAGTGTGCCGACGCTAACCCAGATAGCAGACACAACACAGCCCCGGAGCCAGCTGAGGACCTGACAGAACACAGGCATGAACGACATCAAGCTGGCCCTGCTGGGGAGCCAGGGGGCTGGGAAATCAGGTGAGTGGTCTTCATTTCACACAGAGAAATGGAAAAAGATTGATTCTTACTGTATGTAATTGAGTTAAAAGTGTTATAAACCACTATTGCATTAGCTTGATTTACTAAATTTGGTGAAAAATAAGTGTCAGACAGGGTCTTTAGTGGATGGGTTACAAGAGAAAACAGACGCATCACAGTGCAGTTACCTTGCTTGTTTTCCCATTTAGACGTCCCAATAAATTTCTTTAATTTAATGTTAAGGTTGCTTCAGTGATTCTCTGCTCAAAGTCTGGTTCTAATGTTCTATTAGTTTGTTCTGCTATCTTCCTTACCGACACGGTGCAGATTTTTTCCCTTGTTTAATTGATAAATCATTTGATCGATGTAAGTCACGTCATAGTGACAGCTGTCAGTTACAAGTTTAAGGTAATATATTAAATTATGTTATCTTATCCCCAAATATATTAATTTAACATGACATAAACCAGAGAAAAGTTGCACATCATCTCACTGGAGAAGCACCAGAGACTGTTTGGCATGTTTACTTGGAAATGTATTTATTCATTATCATAACAGCTGCTGATTTATGTTCTACCAAACAATTTATCAGTAACTGACTAATGATACCAGCTGATTGATGTTCACAGCATGTTCAGTTTCAACTCAAATGAGTTTGATTAGATTTCAGAGCTTTGTTTGGATGTAATAACACACTCGCTCCTGAGCAGGACTAAAAATATATTAAATCTGATTACCTGCAGTGAGACTCGCAGGTTTGTTGTTGTATGATGTTTAGAGACTTTATCAGAGACCACAGTGAACCACAGATTGTGCTTTAACGCTTTAGACAAATAATTACAAATGTACCTTTAACAGCACTGAGTAAGGTGACCATATTTTGATTACCGAAAACCAGGACACTCGGTCCGGCAATGAGATACTCAAATGATACTCGAAGTTTACTCAAAGACGCCTCATAATTTCAATATATTTAAAGTAGGCCTCCTCTGTATGGATAGAAAATTGTTATATTACTAAATACCATCTATAACCAAAGACACAAATTCAGATAGGCTTCTCAGAGGTTACTCAACATGTTTTTTTTTGGCAAGTTTCAAAAATAATGAAAAAAATAATGTCTCTTCTGTATTAGAAAAAAACTGAATAGCTAAAAAAATACCTCTGTTACATTAGCAATCCAATTTTAACAAAAATAGCTCTCACAAACTTACAAAAACTAACAAAAATATCTACATCTTTAGTTTTCTTCTTCATCCTTCTTCAAAACAATGAAAACCAGGACATTTTCATCAATTTATCAAAAACAACCAGGACGGCCAGGACAGGACATGAAAACAGGACATGTCCTGGGAAAACAGGACGTTTGGTCACCCTAGCACTGAGGCTGCTGAATAAAAGAACAAAAACTGCACAAAATGACATAGTTTAACATCTGAAAATCTTAGTAAATATATATATTCGTTCTGAAAATATTTAAAGCAATTTTTCCAGTCAAAAATCTCTTAAAGCTGCTCATAGTGAGGATTATATTTAGCATATACTACAAGTTTCTGCTCTGATAATCCACTGACTGAATGTCTCCTTTTTATTCTGTTATTCTGGCAAATTAAAGCTGAGATTATTGGATAGATCTCTGGATTAAAATGTGTTGAAGTGCTGGTAACTGAAAGCCTGAAACTGTAAACCAAAGATGGTTAAAATGAGGTTGTTGCTCAGAGTTTTTGCTAGCTAACTTGCTAACTAACTAACTAACTTTAATTGCTAGCTAACTATCAGCTCATTCTTGAGCTTTTGAACAATTAAAGAAAAAGTAACACCGTTTCCACAACACTAAACCACATTTCATCACTAAGTAAATGACTTCTTTTTCACGTCAATATTACATAAACCTAGCTAGCGAACAAACTTTGAAGGTGCGCTAGCTAACAAACAGCTAATGCTGCATTCAGGTTCACGTGATTCAAACCGTAATTATGAGCAGCTGAGGAGGAAAACCTGGAAATTCCCGAGTCTTTCATTAGGAATGTATGATTTCGACAAAACCTTTCACCTTTCACAGATTTGCCATGATGTCTGCAAATGCTCCACCGCAGTTACATCAAGATAAAATCTACAATTCATGAAAACAGTCAATTCACTTAATTTTATAGAAGCTAAATGTTTGTTTGTTAATGGCTCCACTTGGTAATTAGGCAATTTAGTCTATTTGTCTACATGACTAAAACAGCATTACCAGATTGGAATAACACTTGTACACTTCTATATTTAGAGCAAGGATGTTTTCCACGTTCCACCCGTTCTGCCAACATTGTGTAACTGCAGCATAAACTACAGGTTTTCAAGCAGCAACAAAACTTTGGCCTTTTTCCACTGGGTTTTGTTTTTGTGTTACATAACCAGAAAAAAAAACAACACACAAATGGATTATTGGCCCCATTCACCGAGGTTTAACTGAATTAATGAGATTATTCCTGCCTGGAGAGATTCTCTGTTTTGTTAAATTACAACATCCGTCACAGAGCTCATTTCAAGGTCGGAAGAGGGGAAACACGTTATATAGTTCAGTTATTGTTCGATCAGTCGTTCAAGTGCTTTCACGTCAGCTGGAGAAGGTTGTGCAGAAACATTCAATTACGGGATAACAGTGGTGTCATCAGGACGGACCGTGACACTGTCAGTGATATTATTAGGAGTTTTTTTTCTCATTTGAGAACAGCGAGAGTTAGAACATTTCCTCATAGAAGCTGTAGAAATCTGGAGTCGTAATAAAGCAATCAAGGTGCAACAATATTTGTCTCATGTATTATATTAAAGTACAATAAAGAATAATAAAGTACAGAAAAGCAGAGTGAATATTTCAGCTGAAAGTGAAGCACTAATAAAACAAGGATCATGTTCAGAGGCGTGACAATACAAGTTACTGTAGCATTTGTCCTTTAAACAGTATTGTCTCAGCTTTTTAATGAGGATATAAACATACCCATAAAGTTAAAGGAACAAGAAAAAGAAGCACCTGAGGCCCCATACAGACCCACAGAAACTGATGCTATTAAATGTTTGCTTAAAGGTCAGTCCCAAAGTGTCCAGAAGTGATGGTAAACCACACTATCAGATACTTTAATATAAAGACGTAGTGCCAAAGAAAATTATACCACCAAAAGTGCACATGACCTTCATTTTATTCACTTTTTTAGCAGAAACATATGCGACACATTTAGAAAAGTGTGTATCCACCTTTTTGTATTCATTTAGATGAAGTAGGTTTCAACCCAGGGCAGCTTTTATCCAACAAAATAAGACGGCTTTTAGAAATTATGCGTCATTGCAGCTCTTTCCAGAATCCAGTGGTAGCACTTTCACTGGATGCACAGAAAACATTTGTCTGAGAGGCCATACCTATTTTATATTCTTTCCAGACACGGTTTTGGTCCAAGGTGCTTACAATGGATTAGAGCACTGTACCATGAACCTGTTTCATCATTTTAAAGCAACGGCCTAATCCCAGCTCCTTTCCAGCTTTGGCGCGCCGCAAGACAAGGCTGTCCCTTGTCTCCCTTACTGTTTATCTTAGCTTTAGAGCCACTAGCAGGCAGAAATCCAGGGAGACGGGGGTAATACAGGTGTTTTGATTTGTGGCCACAGTATCAAACTAAATATGGATGCAGATGATATTTTGTTGCCTTCCTTCCTCCTCTTAAAAATGATTTGTGACCAGCTGCTTTAATGGATCTAACTAGATCAAGCTTTTCACTGACTTTGCTGGGTTGTAATGTCAGTTGATCAACTTAGTTTACCTGCCTCACTATGATGTGAAAACAATCTGTGTTTTGAGTTGTCAGAAGATTCGACCACTCTGTTATTATAGGGCTTTCAGTGGCTTAGGTATCCATACCTTAAATGTGCTACGTCGGACACATTCCTGACTGTGTTTTTAAACAGCAAAAAATGCTGTTGAGGCAGAAGGTGGAGGAGTTATAGGACCCTTGTTGCTGCTCAGGGCCTTGTTGCATACATCAGTATTTAGTCTCCATGGTGGTGGTTAAGACTAACTGGCTCTGTACTGTATTCAAGCTTCATAAAACAATGGGACGTCTCCATTCTCGCTGCCCGGCAGCGAAGCAGAGCTGTTACTGTGGAGATGTTGTAGCCTCTGGAGGCTGTATGAGCATGCCTGTGTCAATTTAATATGTTTCTCCACTCTTTGCTGCTCTGCTTGTTGCTTTCAGTGCATGTCCTGTTATTTTGCTCTCTGAATGTATCAGTCTCAGTATGAAGATGGCCCCATAAGAATTCCTATTGAGCTCAAGTCCAATGTGTGGAATGTCCCAGCCTTTATCTAGAACGCATGCATGAGTAACTTGCTGCACATAACCATATTTGTGTGTCCTCATAGCCTAACTATAACCTCTTTAGAACCCCTCTGGAGGCCCACCATTCGCAATGAGCTTCCAGAGTTCAGCACTTGAAACTTCAGCCTTTAATTGAAACTGATTATCTGTGGGACCAAAACTGGAACAGTCAGTCAGTTTTATGTGTAGCTTGCATTTTAGAGGCAAAGCAGAGGGGGGAAATATAACCATTCAGCTTGCCAAATATGCACACGGGCCTTCCAGCAAAGCCATGCAGCCTCTTTCATGTGAGGCTACAGTTTCACCGCTCCAGTCCTAGAGACTGTTGGCACTGTACTGTGCCTGCGGGGGTGATCGAGGCTCCCCCGCCAACCCACCACCCCCCACTGCTGCCACCTGTGACTGATGAGAGTGTAACGGTGCCGTGATTCATTTTGTTGTTTTCATTTCATCTGTTTCCTCCAGCTGTCCTTGTGCGGTTCCTGACCAGACGCTTCATCGGTGAATATGCCTCGAACACCAGTAAGTGTTTCCAGATTTGATGAAATGGTACTTTGATGAGGGAAGGGTTTAGCTTCTGCAGGAGAGAGTTTATCTACAGACACCATGGATGTTGATGTTCAGTCACCTAGAGGTGCATCATTTTCACCTGAGCATTTCATTAGCTTAGTGTCATTGCCAGCATCACTTTTTACTTTTCCATTATAGTCTCATGTTAGCTTACTAATCTTATTTTCACTAATGTATTGTATTTATATCTTGCATTTCTTATCTTATGTCATTTTGTCTTTTTTCTGAGCATTATCTTATTGTATGGGCTTTAATCAATAGTTTATCTTAAAATAGGCTTGTTTGCTGAGAGTAAACCATGGATATGATGGAGTCTTGAAGCTGTTATGTCCCCTTTTTAAAGTCTATGCAAAGCTAAGCTAATCATGTCCTTATTGTATTCATATTTAATGACCAGTCATATGTTTGCATGCAATTAAGTGCACCTCCCTAGACTTGTGCTATGCCTTTAAAAGGGTTCCTTCTTGGCATTATTTGATATTTTCTCATTTAAATATAATTAGAATTCAAGATGATGCAAATTCCAAACACAACATACATGTTACAAACAAAACAGGTAAGCTTGGTGTGGAATTTCGATACCAATCAGTGCTTTGTTTTCTGTTTCTGACTGTTTTGAATCTTCATCACAGACTCCCTGTACCATAAAAGGCTGTCAATCGATGGCAGGCAGCTGAACCTGGAGGTTTTTGACCCCTGCTCTCAGGTACAGCACATTTCAAACACACCCAGTGAGGCTCACCCGCTGAGACTTGTTTTCAGAGCCCTTAACAGAACCATATTAGAAAAGCAGAGCTGCAGCAGGGGATGTTTTCTGTCCTTTGAGTTCCTCCTACATTTCATCAGGTGGTCTGGAAATCTACTTATAGTGTTTTTGGAACAAATTAAGCCACTGACAGTCTGATGAGAATAATGTCTTTCTAAGAAAATGCACTCAAAACACAGATTTAGAAAGTAAGTTTTAGAGTACAGCATTATTTTTGTTTGACTAATGATTGCCCTCAGTAAATGGCCAGACCTTAACCAACATTAATTTCGCCATTTTCTATAACTGTCAATATAAAAGGTCTGCAGAAAGGTTTCACTTAACAACAGAAAAACACTGGCTGCTGATGGAGCTGCACAACATGCCTGTGACCTTGAATGAGCTGTGGTCATATATTTACTTCGGGTCGGCACGTGTGCGATCCGTACAGCACTTAAATTTGGGAATCCAAAGGGTTTATGAGAGTATCCTGAGGCAATGTATGCCAACGGCTGTCTCTTTGAAGAAAGGAGCCATATAACCTGCTTACTTCTCCGTCAACATGACTAAAGACCTGAGAGGCCTTTTACTACAGACTAGGATTTTATTGGAATACCCCTAGGCTCTGCAGAACAAGAAGCACTCATTGTCTTTGTCTGTTTGACTCACTGTAACGTCACCCCTCTCATAAGGAACAGAGTCAATATCCTGCCCTTCTGACCTGGTCTGCATAAAGAACTATGGAGTCAATAAAGAGAAAAGGTTTTACAGTGCTTGGAAATGTCCCCGGGCCTCATGTCCTTCTTCTGTTTGTGTCTCCTCAAGGTCACAAAAACTTGTACCGTGCCTGACTCTCACTCTGCACGTGTTACTAGTATCAAAGCTTCACTTTGAAATGCCTTCAACTCTCCAGTTATAAAAGCTGAAACCACGCTCATGAGCAAAACGATTCTCTATCTATCCATCACCATAAATTTTTTAGTTTACCGCAGATGTGATGAAGTTGCCGTCAAATAATCATTTATTTCTCTAGATTTGTTTGTAGTTGGAATTATCCAAAGAAACCACAGACTTCATGACTGGGTTATGCAGGTCTGTGAGCCAATGTTATCATACCTCTGCCACAGAAGTATACAGCAAAACTCCTTTTCCGTCAAAACAGAAAAACAGTGTCTTATGTGTGTGAAAGAAAATCTGCTTTAAATGAAATAAAAACACAAGATGTTAGTCATTTTTTACCATTAGTGACCTCTCCAAAATGTTCCAAAACTAAACATGCAAATGTAAGATCCATTTCATTCTTTTTTCTACTACTTGCTGCTGCAAAACCATAAATCGTCTTTGATTTTGTATTTTAAGTAAAGAAACAAAAAATATGATAACTTTCAAGGGCTGTGAATTCAATTTGTAGACATTACACTTTATTTAATGACACACAATCTACTATAATTGTGTATAATTGTTTATTTTTGATATATTTTGTTATTCCAAGATGAATCATATGAGTCAGTGATTCAAATCAGTTCATATGATATTGTGCCAGAGGGGCAAAGGGAGTTGAATTTAATTAACTGAGCGCTGACAGTGGCCAAAAATATCAAAGTGTCTGTAGCTCACATTTATGAGTTAAAACATACTAAAAGACACAGTGTAAAGAACACCGGCTTCAGCTATTTCTTTTGTCTTGACTGTAAAAACAAATCAGACAGACATATACACTGGAAATTGAATAGAATCTGGTCACTGTGATTCCAAAATAAAAGCATGTCCTCTTCTTGGCAGAGCTCAGAGGCCAGGTGTATACTGGAGGAGCCGGTGGACTGGGCAGATGGCTTTGTGGTGGTGTACAACATCAGTGACCGCACTTCCTTCATCAACGCCAAAAACATCCTGCGGCAGATTCGGGAGGCACGAATGGACAACTGCAAAGGGTCAGAAGCAGCATAATGACACTATCTGGTCTGAGAAAGTTGAGATATGGCAGATGAGAGCAGCTGTTGGCCTTCTATTTAACTGTTTCCAGTAGCTTTTAAGTGTTCAAGCAATGCAAAGACACATCAGCTATATCTAAAATAAGGCAGAATCATTTGTGCAGTTACTGAAGTTTTGCAAGTGACTTAGAGGCTGAAAGGGTTTTACTATTTAGATTTGATTAAAATGTAAACTATGTCAAAAATCTGTCATTTTACATGTTCAGTTAAATAAATCTTAGTTGTTAAGTTATAACCCTGTATGATTTAAGATTCTGACTGCAGGAACAAATACATACAGCTTTGTTTTTGCAGGACTCTGAGTTTACTTTAAAATCGTGTCTTTAGTGTCTCCAGATGAATTTGAAAAAAATATTAAGTTTCCTTAATAATAACAACTTGTTTCTACTGCCCCCAAGTTGCCAAAAAAAATCAGTCATTGCAGATTTCAAGGTCACATATTGTGCCCATTTTCAGCGAGTTAAAGAGTCTCACATGTCCTCAGAATGTGTCTTTCAATCTTTCAGCTCAAAATACTGCAAAGATGGTTTACCATACCTGTATAACTCCTGGTTTTAACCCTCCTCTAAACGGGCTGCCTCAGTGTCTGGAGCTTTAAATACCATTGAGCTGCTGCTGTCCACGCCCCCTTCAGGAAGAAGACTCTCTGTGTCTGTGATTGACGGAGTGGAGTGAAACAGTTGACTTTAATGAGTGTGTGAGACCAGGACTTTCTATTTCTTCTAACTTTCTCTGTGAGTGATCATTTGACATGGAAGCATCGCTGAATTTACATCACACCAGTTGTTTAGAACACGGGTATGGTGAGTTTGTTAGATGATGCTGCTGTTATATAATTACTATTTTAGTGGTGCAGAGGATCAGCTTGGAAATGGCTGCTGGTTAGCATGTAGTCTCAAAGTGTGGTGTTTCAGTCACTAGTACATACTACTACTGCGACTATGTCAACCACAGTCTATCTGTCTATCTGTCTATCTATCTATCTATCTATCTATCTATCTATCTATCTATCTATCTATCTATCTATCTATCTATCTATCTATCTATCTATCTATCTATCTATCTATCTATCTATCTATCTATCTATCTATCTATCTATCTATCTATCTGTCTCTTACGCCCACTATTTAACCAGAACATGCCTTGAACACTGAATAAAAACCCAACAAAACAGAGTTGTTGCCCTACTTTCTTTGAAGCTGAAAAGGGATCATCATGCAGTTTTGAGTTTGAGGAATGTTCAGAGTCCTGACTGGCCCTAAAAAACTCAAACTGATAAATGATTCATGATGACGAGTGAGGGATTCACTGCAAACCTACAAGCATCTAGTAAATTTGGTGTGCAGGAAAATGGGCCATCCACATCCATCAAGCTGCCTGGAGATGTGCCAAGGCATCCTAATAACATGGAGGGAGGAGATGTGTAGCATAGCAACAGGTACTTGAGAAGAATTGTAGATTCTGAATTGGTGGAAATATTGGATTATGTTTCTTGGAAATCAAATGCAGCAAGCCAAAAACTCGGCTTTACAATCAGAATGATTTAGTGGTTTTCTAATGCAGACCTAGTCTCTATTCTAGAGAATATTTTAAGGTTAAGATAAGATCTCATACTGGGAAGACAAACAAATGCACAGTATGAATAGTAAACTAAACTAAATCTAGAATGCTACATATATTATAAATATCTACATTTAGAAAAACTTGCACTGATAAAATAAAAGTGAGATTATAAAACTGAATTGACTTTATAGTGTATATTTCAAATTTCTTCATTTCATATCTGTTTCTTAGAATAAAGTTTAGAGTCTTTAAAATCTTTAGATCTATAAAATAAAGGCCTACGAGTTTGATCAGTCTTTCTCCGGACCATTGCAATGAGTGTGAGGCAGGATTTAAAATAAAATTAACCTTAAGCAGAGGGTAACTTTGCTTGAAACTGATGATTTTATCAGCTCCACATCCTCTGCATCTCATCAGCCTCCACTGGTGTGTCCATGTTTCAGGGAGGCGGATGTTCCCGTCTGTCTGGTGGGTAACAAGCAGGACCTGTGCCACGTCCGGCAGGTGCGTGAGGACGAAGGCCGCTGCCTGGCCCAGGAGAACCGCTGTCACTTCCAGGAGGTCTCAGCAGCCGAGAGCTACCAGGACATCGCCAACCTCTTCACACAGCTCATCCGGCAGGTGATGGAGCACCTGAAGTACCGAGCTGACCGACGGCGCTACAGCGGCTCCAAGTCTATGGCCAAGCTCATCAACAATGTGTTTGGCAAGAGGAGGAAGTCGGTGTGAAGATCCCAGTGAAGCCAACAGCTAATCAGCTGGATGGACTGGGGTGTTGTTGTTGGAATGGACCCATATTAAAGGGAAAGAGCCAAGGTGTCAGATGCTGGGTCAGAAGGCTATTGAGTGTATAGACAGTGGTGTGAACCCTGTGTTCACATTGTGAGTAACATGGATGGTTGGTGGAAGGTTGGGTGGTGTGTATGTTACAGTTACCAGCTCATTTACATGCAAATATTTGCCTTGTATACAAGTTTTGTGCTTTGGTTGCTTTGGTTTTTGACTTGGCTTTGTTTTGTTAGGACAGCTGAACAGCTAAGACACCTATAGAACGGGCTAAGTAGGTAGTTGTTTTTAAAGCAAAGCAGAGGGGTGTAGTATAAAGCAAGAATGACAGGTTAGTGTAGTATGCAGTGCAGGGTATCACGTTTAAATATATGAAGTTTAGAGTATCAGAGCTCTAATGTGCAAGTCTCATGTGGCTGCACTGAGAGTGCACTGAGTGGTAACATAAATATATTGACTTATACCATTAACAGTTTTCTACTAGCATTCTACTTCTGCATCATTTGTGACTCTATTTACCAGAAAAAATCATCACAATAACCTGTTCCTCTTAACCCAAGTAGGCAGCACATCATTGGTCCATTCTGTGTAGAAAGAGAGTCAAATGATGCATCAAATGCCGCCTTTTATTTGAACACCCACAGAGCTGGGTAAAGAAAACCTGAGTAATTAAACCGTCATGATACCATCATGTTATCTCTGCTTGGGGTCTTAGGTTTTGTTGAGCCACACTAAGAAAGCCTGGCTTTTTTTAACTTGCTTGTAGTACAGCCCGTAGGTTGATGAGGATGAAGGCAGGAGTTTCTTGGATATGAAAGCATAAAAACACATTTGCTGTCTATAATTTTGCCTTTATTCAAACGTTACTCTGATGTGTATCAACCAGTTCTCCCCATCAAACAATATTCTGGCTAATTAGACCTTAGGTTGTCAATCTGAGTCTGTACTTGACCACACATCATGAAACATAGGACTAATCAAGTAGAGAAAATGAAAACACTTGTGTAATTGTATCACAGGTGTGGGTTTTTTTTATAAAGCAATCAAAAGTTCTCAGATATGGTGTTTATTCCTGTCTTCAGTCAGATGCAAGGGAACTTAGCATAAATATGGCCTAAAACCATCAAAGTCAGGATCTAAATCAATTGACAGACTAACTACACCAGATTAGAAGCATTCCAGTACCAGCTGTCAATACTTCAAAAGTTGTGATGCATCTTTCCAACCATAATTTCTGGCTGGTTTATTTCTGTAATCTTTTTTTTTTTTTAATTTAAGAACTGAAACAAACTGGGAGGTTTGATTAGCTGTAATCAACGTATCCTCCATCGCATCGTTCACTCATCAGACAGTTCATCTGTTCATCTTGAAGCAACATGCAAGACTGATTAGCTGTTGATTAGCCATTGACAGCGAAATGTTCGAGTCTGGCCAACTTTTCTTAAACCAAATATTTGTCGAACATTCAGCACCCCAGTCTCTTTTATCAGTGAGCTCACAGCGTGTTACTGCAGGCCAACTCTGCAGCATACTGAGTGAAAAGATCAACATTATATATATATATATAATCTTGACGATACCACATTTAACCTCAAAGCATCACCACATGCTGTGATTATTTCAGTTTACTGCACCATCGCATTGTAACATTCAGCACAGTAATGTCTCTTCAGTTCAGTGTTCAAGCATTTTAAGTGCTCAACTGTATTTTAGATGAGGCAGAAAGACAGTTCCATGCATTTTACTGACAGTTTAATTGACATTATGTGAAGTTTTTGAAAAATATTTATTGTAATGCTAGTCTTTGGAAGTTTTAGTTCATTAGTGAACTACAGAGCTAACTTCATTCCCCAGTGCAAAAATGCATTAAACAGTATCATCTGTTATACATTGTGCAACAAAACTGAACACACCCCTGATCAATATCACTAGAATCCTAAATTAAATGCATTTTTTTGTTGTTTTTTTTTAGCCAAAGCCTAAGAATGACACCAATTAAATTGAAAAATCCTAATGTTTGACCAGCTAGAGATGGGGTAAGCCATCGCTGAGGAAATCTGTGGAAATTGGAACTCTGCTTTTGTCTGTGAGTGACGAAGCAGAGCCCAGTGGTTCAGAAACCAGCTTCTTCCTCAACGTTTCCCCCTTAAAAAGCAGGGAGGGTAGGAGAGGTCGCTGCTGTCTACCTGCTCTATAAACTGCTGCTGCACTAAAACCGTCTACTGCAAAAAATATAGGGGAACGCTGTTTTAAAAATCCTCCCAATTCACCAAATCCTCCGCAAAATGTGCAATGACTCACAGGGCAGCGACCTCACAAGAATTCCACCTGTTGCTGGTTTGTTGCAACTGTGTTGTGCGGATCGGTTTATTTCTCATTCAGAATCATGGAACAAACACCAGATATTTTTTGCCAGTGCACGCACAGAACGGTCAGCTGGCCACTGTGAGGAGATATATTTCAGAATCTGACAAAAAAAATGTGTTGGATTAGAATGGCTTACTCGACCTTTCGATATAATTAATGGTCCATATTCCAGATCTGAAGCGAGGGCACTCTTCATTACTGAGATTCCATTCTGCTTTTCGATGACAGATTAGATCCTCCTGGGCAGGGATGATAGCAGTGAAGCACAAATCTGTGGAAAGATGTTCTGCTAGTCTTCACTTGTACTTTTGTTCATCTAAACTTGCTCCTTTCATTTTCCCTTAACTACCTTTAGGGTTGTTCCTCCTGTACAACAAGATCTGATGCATACGTTTATAAAGATCACTCCACAGCCTTAAAGGAGGTTTAAAGCTCTTGTAAGATTGCTGCATTTTCTTTGCATTTTCTTTGCATTTGTCTATAAATCCCAAACTCCAGTATTCAACAGGCTGCTTTCACTTTTCATTCCCAGACTTTCATCTGGCAGCTCTGTGCTACTTTGTGAGCAGTGGTTCTTTTGTTGGGTTCGGTCCATGGGGGCTGGCTCCATGCAATGTTCCTCTTGCCGCCTGAGCAGCCACCAAAACACCAGTAATGCCGGTGCCACTAACCACTGCTGCAGCTGTGTTTCACCTTATGTTCAAACACTGATCCATCCTAGTTCCTTACTTGTAGCTCCTCAGTGTGTGGGCCCATTTTGCATTAGACACAAGGATGTGTATTCGCTTTTGTTGCACTGAGATTGCACTTTAATCGCAGTCTGTCTAACCTGTTTGTTTTAATACTAGGCAAGATCCAATGCCATAGACGTTGACTTCAAAATAATACAACTTATGTAATATAAAATATCAGTTTATATCATGTAACACTGTAGCCATATTAAAAACAATAGGAAAATACCTTGAATGTAACCCTTGACAACTAAAACATACAACCACCACATCCCATTAAGGGCATGAACTCATTCACTTCTATACTGTTTTCCTTCTTAGATCCAGTTATGTCACCATGATGCCGTACAGAAAGAATGTACCGCATATTGTGAAAATGAGTTCACACACACAGCGCTTTGTCGATGAATGTGCCTTTTGTAAATACTCTAAAAACATTGGTTGTTCCAGAGGAAATTAAAGTTAAACATTGCTTAATAAGCTGGCTGTCTTAGTTCTTCAGAGGGGCTGCGGTACTGCTGCGAGCTTAACTTTAATTAGATAACTGTGAGAGGAGGCATTTCTCTAAAGCCCTCAGAAAAGAGGAATTTCCAGCGAGTATTTGCTAAAAATAGCAGGTCTGGAGGCAGGAGAAGTGAGAAGAGCAACCTGATTATAATGAGTTTAGGCCTCGAACACAAGTAATGTTCCCTACAGTTCCCACTAGATGGCAGCAAAGATATCCAGATGGCTTTTCCCTCTAAGTGAAATTGTTTTTCCCGCTCATGGGACACGATAAATTACACACTCAATCAATCAAACCATTCACTCAGCGGACATTTTGACTTGCTAAAGTAAGGGAAGCATAGATTTATTAGCAATGGCTGCAGTCGACTTAGGAGAGGTCCTGTATTTGTGCCAGCTGGTTCAATGTCACAGCTTTCTGGGACACTTAATGGAACTGAGCCATCATTAGTTCTGCCTGAGACAAGTTACTGCTGTAAGAAAAGGTTATCCAAACAGCTGACAAAGAAACAATAAGAAGTGGAGATAAGTGATAACAGGCTTGAGAGCAAGTCTCGGGTTCAGGTAAGTGAAGGAAAAGAACCATGAAGTCACTCAGTAAGAATTCCCTTTCTGGTGTTTTAAGGTGGAGACTGCTGACACGGATCCTGAACCAGTGAGGAAACATTTGCATTCGGTGTAGTACATTTCTTGCAGGTGATTTTTCTTCTGAGTCCTCTCTAAGGTGTACATATATATATGGGGAAAACTTCTATTTTCATAAGGCTCAAAATTTCTGCTCAGGAGGGACAAAAGCATTTATTCAGGTGCAGTCACTGTACTTGTAATAAAGAGCAATAACAGACACTAGAAGAGCAATTTCTTAATTCTTATTTTGAATTCTAGTACCTAAGTTTGAGAAACATCCATCTTGATATTTTAGATGTTGCTTTGAAAAGAGGACTGAGCTGCATGAACGAAACAAACTGACCTAAAGCCTTGTACCAAACTTAAAGGCAGAAAATGTGACCCTTTTCCTGTTTCATTTAAGGTGGTATTTCATCTGATTGCATTTAGGCTACATGCAAATAAAATAGCTTTGAACCTGCAGTCATATGCACATGTGCTTTATCCTGTAGAGAGTTGCATCGGGCTGGATCCTGTTCGAGCTGACATGTATGTGAGAGGCAGGGAGCTCCCAGGACGGGCTGCCAGTCCATCACAGGGTTAACGCAAAGAAGCAGGGAAACAAACTCACTCTCACTCCTACAGCCAATTTAGAACCACCAGTTAACCTACCATGCATGTCTTTGGGCTGTAGGAGGAAGCTACAGCACCAGGGAAAACCCACACAGGCATGGAGAGGACATGCAGACTCCACACAGGAAGGCAACAGCTGACCAGCAGGTGAGGGAACAGCACAGAACGCTGCACTGCAGTGCCTCTCGAAAAGTCAATTAGACGAACTGAATTGCAAAATGATCACAAAGAGAAACAAAGCAGCTACGAAGAGATGCAAAACGGGAGATGGCAAAATACCATGAAGGGAAGAAGACCACAGAAAGGGACCAAATGAGATGCAAAACAAACGTACATGGATGGGAAATGAGCAAAACAAGAATGACCTCAAAGAGTTGCAAAACATTGCTGGATAATGCTTTCAAAGGTTTGCAAAATAATCAGAATGGGATGCAAAATGATGACAAAATGACAGAAAACCACCACACAGAAACACGAATACAGTTTCACTGGCACTAAAATGTCCTAAAAGGGACACAGAGAGTGACCAGGAGGATGGAGGAGTGGAGGACCTTTGTCAGTGCATAGGGGTCCTTTGTCTCATGACATGTCTCATTTCATGATTCAACCTTGTATATAGGTCTCGGGTTTGTTTTTGTTTGTTTGTTTGCTGCCCAGTGGCTTGGTGGTTAGCGGCGTCGCCTCACAGCTAGAAGATCCCTGGTTCGCGTCCCGGTTAGGACGCCTGGGATCTTTCTGTGTGGAGTTTGCATGTTCTCCCTGTGCATGCGTGGGTTCTCACCGGGTACTCCAGCTTCCTCCCACAGTCCAAAAACATGCTGAGGTTAATCAGTGATTCTAAATTGCCCGTAGGTGTTCATGAGAGTGTGCTTGTTTGTCTCTATATGTAGCCCTTTGATAGGCTGGCAACCTGTCCAGAGTGTCCCCTGCCTTCGCCCTGAGTCGACTGGGATAGGCTCCAGTCCCCCCGCGACCCTGCAGAGGATTAAGCGGTGTATAGATAATGGATGGATGGGTGGATGTTTGTGTGTTTATTGTTGTTTTTACTGCAATCTGTATGCACAGGGTTACAGTACAAAGAGTGCACACGTGTGTTGGAGTGAAAGGAATGCTGGATAAAGTGCTTTTTCAGTAATTGGTTGAATGAGTCACTTTGTAGCAGCTGGCTTATGCCTGTTTACATCTGACAAACTATGCACTATTATTAAGCTAAATAATCATGCCTCTTAAAAAATGACACATTCATTACTACACAGTCTATATCAGGTCATGAAAATATAGTAGATATGACCTATGAAAAGCTACTTCTGATGTATTTTAAATGGATTCAACACTGTCCAGCTCATTCAGGCTGGATCACAGACTGTTAGAGCAGATAAATGGTGACACTGAGTCATATAACCATTTGTGTTTTTGATAAAATTCATCTCCTCTGACTGTTCAGTGCTTTGTTCCCACGCCCAGGCAGAGAATACTTCATAAAGAGCAGACAGGAAGCTCTGCAGTCTCCTCGTGTTCACCATCATCACAGCACAGGTGGCAAATGAAAAGCTGAATCTCTGCAGGAGCCCTCTTGGCAGTTATTTGGAATCGGTGAACGCAAACATTTTCCTCCATCAAATATTATTCAGCCCCATCATGAGCTTCCATGAACGGTCCTTGAGTTGTCCCATCTCACTTATACATTATACACACACTTACACTCTTAAACATGCAGACATGCTTTCATATGCAGCGTATACTATTTTGCAGACGTGCTGGTCGTAAAGCTTTTATGCTTTTAGTTCTCAAACAAATGAGCCCTGTCGTTTTCTGAGATGCATTTCTGCCTGGCTCATGAAAGACGTTTGCACTTCTAAAAAAAATAAAATATCCATTGCCGCACAGGAAGTCATGCATTTTACATTTCCAGCAGCAGCTACAGCAGTTTGCTTTGAATGCATAGGAAAAAAAACCTGTAGTTGGCAGGAGCAGCCATAACCACTGTGGCTGAACAGAAACAGGAAAGAGCTCTGCAGAAAATCTAAGGAAAAAGACATCACAGTGCCACCCACTGAGCTTGACTGACAGGTAATTTCTGGAGAGATCAGCGCAGAGACACAGCAGGCATTAGTGCTTAATAACAAGGACGTGAGGAAAGGGGACATTAAATTAAAGAGTGCAAATGTGCAACAGTGCAAAATACTCCTCATGTAAACCCTAATTTGATTCCATCTCTTCATCCCTCCCGTGTCTTTACTTGTGTCTGTCTCATTTTTTCCAGAGAAATGAGGAGTGCAGCGTGGATGGAGACAGAACCTCCAAGCGTGGCCTCGTAGCTTCAGGTCAGTGATCTTATTTGGCCCCTGTGTGTAGGAGGAATTGCTTTTGGCTCGGCCGAGGACAACCATCCGAACCAAGGGGATTGGATGCTGCTGGGACACCCCGAGAGCCAATCAGAAAGGCCATCGATCAGTTCCCCTTAATCTCACAGCTGGTGAGCACATCCCCACTCCAATCTAAAACTCTGCAGCTTAGTCAGACTGACAGAGGATTGGCTGACTTCCAACGACTTGAAACTCCACAGAAATGAATTCACGTTTGTCTACAACATCAGATGGTACTTCACTCACTTCTCACCATCTCTCTCCTTGGCTGGAATCCTGACTGCGAAAATAAATAGTGGTTAAAAAAGCCTAATCTAATGCTGACTGAAAACTCACATTTCTCTCAAAAATGTGGAAATAATATACCGCTGTGGTTTGCTTCTAATTCAGATCATCTCAGCTGAAATTGTCCTGATTGCAGCATGTACATTCTCCTATGATATTAGGAAAAACATCAGTTTAAGTTGAAAAACAACACTAGCCTGTTTGCCTTGCTCAAGGACATGTTTTTTTTTATGATAAATTGTGTTCTGTGTGTCATTCTGCATGGGTGCACGCAGTGATTGCCTGCTGTATGTATATATACACTGTTTGTAAAGGCTTAGTTTCGAACATGACGCATTTGCTCTCTGAGAAAAGAGCCAGAAACATCAAATTTAAGGTTGGTTTCGCTGAATTTAAAGAGTGTCATAAACCCCGAAATCCACATTTTAATAAGCTACATCTGGATCGTATGGTTTTCTAAACACTGAATGCACGTAAAGCAGTTAGTAAGGGAGATGTATTGTGGAAGGAATCATGTAATCCTTTTCATATGTTATCTGAATTGTTCATGGCCAGCTCAGTGTGCTGCAATCTCCTGTTTCACTGAATGTGATGTCCTGCTGTCTGTTCACCAAACACTATTTAGTAAGATACTGGCATCTGGCTGCACTAAATGCTGCCAGAACTCAGTAAATAAGTAGAATCTGACGAGGAAGTCGAAATCACAGTGAGGCTCCTGAAGCTCATCATGTCGGCTGAGTCTGAGCATCCATGTCAGTTTACACTACAGTGAATAAGAAAAATCAATACATGCTCTGGTTTAGATGCAGACGTGCTTGTAGTATGAAGTGTACATGCTTATACTGTGTATGTTACATAATCGCATGTATTTTCATGTATGAGGTGTGACTGTAGACATATTTATAATCATGTGTATGTATAGTTTAGTGAGTGCATATGTGCAGTGGTGTGATGTAAGTACATTTACTGAAGTGCTGTTCTTCAGTACAATTTTGAGGCACTTGTCCTTCACTTGAGTGTTTCCATTTTATGTTATGTTTTACTTCTTCTCCACTGTATTCACTTGGCAGCTGTAGTTATTTCTATGATTAATATTTTATATATAACAAGTATTTAAATTAAAGCACATCGTTGAAGATTAAACCAGTGGTTTCCAACCTTTTTGGGCTTCTTCCAAAAAACAATGTGTAATAATCCAATTGAAAAAAGATACAGTTTAACACAACTGTGTTTCCTACTTTGACAGGTCAACATACCTATTGTGAGAAGGGTCAGCTGAAGTACATCTACTTTAAAAGGAACCTTTTATTGAGTGAAACAAGAGGCTGTTATGATTAACTTGTGGAATAGTGGATTACAAAGCCTACCAACAGCCACATTTTAATTTTGTCATCCTTCCAGATGGTAGATACTCCATGAGTGCCTTTGAGGTACCTGATTTACTTACGTCAGAATTATGACCTTTATTTAGGCCTTTTACAGCCTAATGGAGAGACTTTAGATGTCTGGGTTTACTCAAATACAATAAGTGTGATCAGCCATATTACATTACGTTGTGTTCCAGTCCTGCAAAGGTTTGTGCTCGCACAACTGGCTCACAGATCAAAGACATCTCCTTCAAGTGTGACAGGCTGCATCTGTAGCAGAGGAACACTGCCCAAAAATGTCAGAAAGTACCAAACACACGTTCCAAAATATGATTCATGAAAAGGGTTTTTCAGAGCTGGTTGAGGAGGTATGTGAAACGTGGCATTAATGTGGCCTGGGTTTTGGCTATTGATATTTTAAAACACGTATTGATGACGCTCTTCTTCAGTGCTCCCCTTGGTTATCTGAATGTCTTTTTTTAGTTATTTTCAAAAATAGGCAGATACCAAGTTTAAAAACAAAGAATTAGAAAACTGCACTAACTTTAAAAAAAAAAGAAAAATTAAACTGGGCTGGTAGGGCCAACTTAAACTGTCATCCTACCTTTCAAAGTTTAAAAAAAAAAAAAAAAATTCAACTCAAGTTTATGTTTTGTTTCTTTGGAGTTAATATACACACTAAAATTCCAAAATGCTCTTGACTATGAAACACCAGTCTTTCCAAGAATGATTTCAACTGTAGAGCCACAGCAGGTGTTGTAGATGATGTAGATAATGATCACTGACATCTGCAGTTAAATAGACGTGGTAAACCAAGTAGAACCCCTGCTGCTCTATCATTGTTTGGACAAACCTTTTAGAGGTTCTTTTGTAACATTCAGGACCACTGGATGTCCCTGAAGATCCAGACCAAAACAAAGCCACACCTCTTTCCTCCCTCCACTTGCAATTACAACCAAAAAGGTTTCATAATGAGAATCAATAAAAACTGATCCAGCCACAACTACTAACCCATAAGCATTGTAAAATACACTGAATGGCCGTAGCAAGTTGTTGTCAATTAAGTAACAATATCTTTACTTCAGCTGCATCTCTGTCTCTCATTTTTGCTACACTTTCTCCGTTTTTACTGTTCGTCAGATCAAAATGGACCCCTTTTGGAAACAGACACACAAAGAGCGGACCTGAACAGACACAAGTGCAGAAGTAGAGCAAAACAGCAGACTCTCACACTGAGATGAAATTAAGCAAGTGCACAGAAGTTATTTAAATAACATATAGTTACTACGTTATTTTTAACTTTTTGGTTATTTGCGGTACCAACTGAAGGCTTGGCGTTAGCATTGCACTTTCACAGTGCAGTGTATGAGGACACTCAGTCTGTAAATGCAGGAGGCCAACAGTTTCAAGGGGAGGGACTCACATGCACTGAAATGGACATGCAGTTAGATTAACTTAGAAAGGTGAAGCTTGGTTTACCACATACACATACCGTTGTTTGGTTCTATATTTATGCTATATTTAAGTTCAAAATCTTGCATATTGCACCTTTAAATGTTTTTGATTCTGGGCTATACAAAGTAAAATAAAGCTTGACATTAACCAAGTCTGACGGTAACAGTGTTTACAGCTCTTTCAGACATCTACACTCAAGGGCAATGTAAAAATCAGTCACTCATAGCAAGGGAAGAAATGCAATAATCTTTTAAATTATTTAGAAGAGTCTCTCCTGGAAGAATTTCATAGTGAGAAAGACACTAAAAACATTTAAACTTTCACACCTTCACTGTGTGAAGAGGCCTTGAATGTCAGATTTCTGTCAAGTTCCAGAAATTGTGTGGAGCTATCTGATGCTAAAGAAGTGTTGGGTGGAGGGGTTGTAGATGCTGTTCACATGCGTGTTAGCCACTTCAGTTGTAGCAGCTGATACTTTTAGAACCTTGCTCAAAGACACACCAGTGATTCATGCGGTGTTCATGTCATCTTAGACTTACCATACACAGAGTTTCTGATTTGTAAATTACATCCATCTCATGTCAGCCAAAGTCAGTCAGCATCATTAAACCTAACATGACGAACTCTGCAGTCACAGAACTACCCAGTGGTGTCTGTCATCCCATAAAGACACCCTGCAGGGCATTATGCAACAGCTCATTATGTTTCATATTAAGCAAATGCCCCTCTACAACTTGTTTACATTCAAGTGACAGCACTCTCTAGTGGCATCGCCAGATGATTCTTTAGCACTGACACAGCTCTGTGTAGAATGGTCTGGCTGTATCTCATTATCATTCTGTGACTAGGACACTGAAAGCTCTGGGGTGTTTGTATTGCTTTAAACCCAGTGACAATTGTCTTGAGTGGAGCTAAGAACAGGATGCGCTGATGATGTTCACTCAAAATTCTGAAGTGTGGGATTGTTTTAGTGGAACATTTGCAAGCAGAGAGAACGCTGTCATTGTCAATGTCATTTAATTTAATTAAAATCACAGAAAAAAAACTAGTAAGGCTGCCTCACTGCACTATCCAAACCTTTGACAAAACTTTAACTTTCCAGTGTGGTAGGTTGCTGCCCAGAGGTTGTTGAGATTTTAAAAATGGTAACATGTAGACGGTGGAAGGGGAGGAGAGAACCATGTGAAATGTGTGGCCAATGGCAACCTAATACCCATAATCTGCATATGGTGAGTCAGACTATAATGCTATTAAATAAAGAACTTTATTATATAACCATAAAGTTATAGAGCCATAAAGTCCTCTGAGGTCAACAAAGCATCAGAATTTAAAACAGTAGACCACTGTTCGTTTCCCCTTTTAAACACTTAAAATCTGCCTTTCTTTGACAGATTTTCCCACCCGGTCTAGAGATCAGAACAAACAACATTATCCCCCGAGGTCTAACCTCTGGGGAGTTCAGCTGCAGCTCTGTTACCGTCGGCCAAGCCTGCCTTGTAAAGCACTTTGCTTGTGGAGCTAATTTAAAAATGAGGCATTTTGACTGTCTGTCTTTTTCTGTTTCAAGTCATTCTGCGATCTGCACACAGTCAGTCAGATGGTGGAATGAGAGCTTGTTTATCTCTCTTCAGGAGGATCCATTTGTTGCCATTTTGCCCTGAACAGAAAACATATTCAATGTCCCTGCATTAGCATGCTGCAGTATTAGTCAAGGTTTCTTTTATAGATAAGGATTTGACACTTAATCAGATTTACAAAACTTGCATATTTAATATCAGTGCATGCTTGAAAACTGAACTTAAGCTTGACAGCTCCTTAATGACCTTGGAAACAGCTGCTGATTAAGCAATGCTCAGACTGGGTCGTTGTGGGTTGATTACATATTAACACACACGCTGCATACTCTCATGGGCCGGAGAAAACTTTATGGATTTCTTGACAGTCCACCGGCCATTCGATGGGGTGGCCCACTGAGATTTGTCCCAGTGGGCCACCACAGGGAAAGTCACTGAAATGGACAAATCAGTAGTACTTTTAGATCAGTAAGATTCATCCTGTGAGAAGCATGAATGTGTGTGTAAAACTATAGCATTTTGTAGTTGTTGGGATATTTAATTCTGGACCAACGGGGTGGTGATGAAATGAGCAGGTGACAGACTATCATTGCAGTCTAGAGCTAAATAATAAGTGTGACCGATCTGACTGAGAGATAAATTTAGTTTAAAAACATTTTTAAAAATAGCCATGAAGATTCTGGACAAAGGTGTTAGGGCATGTTTTGGAATATGATGGAACCATAAACTAAATGTATATTGTAGGAATCATTTTATTTCTGTGTGTCTAATACTAAACCATGGCAACCAAATGCAACCAAAGTATAAATACAAAAAAAATACCAATGTGAAAAAGTAATTGCCCCCTTGAACTGCAACCAAATGCTTCCACAAACTGAAGATCAGTTTCTGACATTGCTGTGGTGGAATTTTAGTCAACTCCTCTCTGCAGGCTCTGAATTTTGACCAGGTCTCTCTAAAATTTTCATTTCGTTCCTTCTGAACCATTCAGAGGTGGACTTCCTCTGCACTCGAGCTTAAAGTGACCTAACGTTCTCCTTCAGGATTTCCTGTCAAGGAGCAGAATTCATGTTTCCCTCAATTATAGTAAGTCGCCCTGAAGCAGTGAAGCCGTCCCACAACATTACTCTGCCACCTTCATGCTTGACCATCGCTATAACATTCTGTTTGTAGAATTCTGTGTTTGGTTTACCACAAATGTAACAGTCTGCCAAACAGTTAACCTTTCACCCATCAGTCCAAAGATATTCAGGCAGAATTCGGACAAGCCTTGATGTAACTCGGGGTCAGAAGTGGGTTTCGCCTCACCACACTTCCAATAATGCCATGTTTCACCAGTACCTTTTAGATACTAGTGTCACGAACATTGATCTTTATTGAGGTAACGGAGGCCTGCAGTTCTTTGGTTGTTTTTCTTGGATCTTTTGTGACTCCTTGTATGAGTCGTCGCTGTGCTACTGGAGGAGCTTCACAAACAAAACATATAACGCTTCTCATTCTGATATATTTCAATTACATTCTCCCTCATCTCTTGAGGGATTACTTTGACGTTGGCAGTGTGCTGCTTGGTGAGACCTTAAAGTCAACTTCATCCTTCTGAAAATGGTCTATTTAGGTGATAATTAGATTGATCAGGTCTGGTAGTAATGAGGCTGCAACCAGTTATCAATGCAGTTTGGTAGTGGATTTAGGAACTAGGGGACAAATACTTTTACTACACAGGCCCAGTTGGTATGAGACAATCTTTTAGAATCAATATATACAGTTATTTTTTGAAATTTTTCCTACTCAGGATGCCTTTGCTTTGTAAATACCCTCACATAAACATATAAGTTCCATAAATGAAAACATATCTACGTGATAAAACATCCATGTTGGATACACCCTCATTTATGTTCATATATACACAGCACCTGTACACATATCTGCTGTAGTGTTTTGTTTAAAGTTGGTCTCTGGTCATTGATTAAACTAACAAAGTCACATATCATGAGCTCTTTTCCATTAAAATATTATCTTTATGTCTTAAAATGACGTGAATATAATCTTTGCTTCCACTAGAATATGCAGATCATTGAAGACCCTGCTTTTCTCTCGACCCAGCTTTCCCCACTCGCTGTTGCTGGAGCACACCAGCTCACCTATGTCTCTGCTCAAACAACGTAAAACTATTTTACAATGGCAAGTAGCGGTGTTGCAGTAATTCAGCCAGACATGTTCAAACCGAAAACCAGTTCTGAAGAAGAATAATGATACAGAAAGTCCCACCCTGCAAACAGACAGGATTGTTTCTGTATGTTTGTTACATGTTAAACCTTGGAACTCTCAATCTATGTTTTTGAGACCGTCATCGGCATTCTTCAGGTTCAAGGTGGAAATGCTCAGCCACAGAACTGACTACTTATTCTGAACAGGATATTCTTCCAGCATAGAAAAAAAACACCATATGGACATGTTAACAAGGTAAAAAACTAGATTCTCCCTGGAGGGTGACTTTAATGATGCTATGGCAGAAGGGACGAAACTCCTGCCATAGTCTGCCCGAATCCAGGCCAGGGATCTGTATCTCCACCCTGATGGAAGCAGTGTGATGAATGGGAAAATGTTTTTGTTGGAAGATCCGACACAGTTCAGTATGAGATACATGCAAAAATAGAAGAAATCAGGAGGGGGTCACACTTTTCCACAGCGCTGTAGGGCCTGGATGGTAGAAAATGAGCTCTATGTCTAAATGACACTTGTTTTCTCTGCCAAGTCTGAGAAGACACAGAAGGCTTTGGTTTCACATGCAAACCATATGCAGCCTGCCACAAATTGCAGCAGTTTTCTGGTATTCCGTCCTCTAAATTCAGCTGTCACTGTATGAAATGTGCTCCCAGTGACCCTGCCTCTCATGGCATTATATCTGACAAACAGCCCTTCTACAAAACATCGCCTAAATTTGTCTCTGCCCTTTTCACACTGAGGACATGATGGCAAGCTGCAGCAGATGGCCAAAAAGGCTTCCTATTTCCACAGACTGCTAATTAGAGCCTCAACTACGGCTCACCTTTAATGTCAGCCACAGACTGCATTTAGTGCAATTAGCCTAATGGGGTCTGGGCCTGTGATAGCCTGTAATGTTTAGTCCGGGCCAGCCGTCGCATTGGTGTTAGTGTATGTCAAAATAAAGGACAAAAGGGGTCTAATGCACCGCGGACCCATTTATCACGGCAGTCGATGGAGGACAAGACTGTAACCATGATTACCCAGAGAAACTATTTAATTAGATGCATTAATAATTGAACTAATTAGCTCCCATGTGTCTCGCAAATGAAGAGGGAACCCAGGGCTTCACTTGCACCTCATCAGCTGATTAATTAGTCTGTTGATCGCTAGCTGTCTTGACGGCCTATATGCGATCAGATGAGAGGGCGGATAATGAGGAATAGTCGGTCGATGGTGCTGGTTAATTAGTGTGACCTGATCCAGGGGCCATGTTAGAACAGTTGTTTATGCCACAGCGTCTAATGAGGAGGATTTAGGGCCGGATGATCCATTTGGAAGCAGGCTGCAGTGTTGTTTATGGACTGGGATGAATACCGACCCTGAAAATCCCAATGAAAATCCCTATAATGCTCCAATAATCTATCTACAGGGACTAATAATGTGTCTGTGGTGTTCAATATTAACTTTAAGTAATGACCTTACCATACCCTGTGGTGTTTCTATTCTGAAATCCTTAATGTGGTGACTTACAGTAGGTTTGGGACTCAACATTGAGCTCCAAGGCTATTTAGGTTTCATCGATGGTACTGCTATAATATTCTTAGATTTTCCAAGGACATGGTGACTGTGGTGGTTTATTAGCAAGTATGTAATACTTTAAAGCTATTTTTATCTGGTTTCATCTCTAGTATATAATATTCCTATAATGAGTTGTTGTGTCTGTCAAGCAGTGAGGTTATAATGGCATATAAGTGCTAAAGTATCTTCTATAATCTAATAGTATTACTATAATATTCAAAAACTATATCTGTCAATGTGAGATGTAGTAGCAGACCTACCAAAACTTATCTTTAATGTTTTTATTATAAATATCCCTATGGTTTTCCTTTAAGGACCTGAAGTTTTAAACTAAATTTAGATTTACAGTATGACATCTCTTGAAATCATATCATATAAATATAGATAATTAAGGTTAAGGACTTTTGCAGTTTGTTTGTAGCCACTTTAAGTTGCTGTCTTCTACTGTGTTCTTAAGATATTTCTATAATATTCAGCGTCTTCTGTGTCTTTAGCTGAAGCCCTCCTTCAAAAGCTGATTTTTTTTCAGCCATTCATTCCATTTCTGATGTTACATAGCATTGATAGCATCAGAGTACTTTACATTGTTAATGTCACCACATGAATCATATTAATGTACCTTTAAGTCCACTCACCAGTCCTCTCCCAGGCTATAATAGGCCTACTAATGAGATCATGGTGACCTATAGCTGCTGTATGATATTTTTATGGTATCTCCCTAATATTTCTACAGGGAGCTGCAGTGTCCAGCTTATAGTGAGTTTATAACTACATTATAGAGTTACCATTTCATACTTTTTACAGTCTTCAGCTTATAGACCTACCATCAGTTTAGGTGTTTTTATGTTGTATTGCTGTTGTATTTCTATATAGAGACCTGTAGTATGATCTAAAAGGGCATCTATAATGTGCTCCACTGCTTCATGCTTTTTTGTTACATATACTGTAGCATCCTAATAATTCTCCAGGACGATCTTGCAGTGTGCAGTTGATCTATTACCGAGCTTATGGTTACTTTATTGCAATTTTCAAAGTTTTTATCTCTTGTTATATTCATGGACATCATTTATGGTGGTAGGTTTATAGTCTACGTCTAGTTTTTGGCAAGTGAATTTAAAGTATTGTTGTATCTTCCGCATTATATCGCTATAATATTCCTACGAGTCTGCAGGAGAAGTAATATCCAGTCTACGGTGTTTTTATCTGCTGTATTTCTATAATGTTCAAGGCCATCATAATGCAGCAGATTCACCAGAAGTCATTCCTGTTCCCATAAGTATTATAGAAATATTCCTATCATTACAAGATGCGGTAACCTCAACAGACTGACATGTAACTGCCTTTTCTAATATCTCCTATCCTATATCTACAATTCATTTTCCAGCCGTTATGGAATCTGAAGGTTTAATCACCTGTGTTGCTCCAATACTTAAGGATCAGACATTTATAATTGCTTCTTTTGTGTGTGAGTGACCTTTATAGCATCCAGTAATATTGCTGCTATACTGGATTTTCTTACCCACAGCCAATCTATTATCACTTTAAAAACATATGTACATAAATAACGGATTAACACGCGCGCACACACACACACACACACACTCGAGTGCACGCGCGCCCACGTGCACGCGCGCACAAAAAGGCTCTGCATCTGTCGTGCTGAAAAGCCACAGCTTTGACTACAGGGCGCCCTGGAGATAATTGGTGTCCTTGGAGTTGAATAAGCTCATTCTAAAACACCTCAGGCCCGGGCGGTCCTGGTGTGTGACTGTGTATTGAATAATTGATTCAGAGAGGGAGGGGGCGGTTACTATCAGATCTGAGCATAATGACTTTATATAATTAGCACGCAGCATTGAAAAAACCATTTGACTGTGGGAGTTTTTTGCAGAGAGGGAGAGAGAGAGAGAGGAGGGGAGGTAGAGGGAGAGAGAGAGAGAGAGAGGGAGCTGCTGTAGAGGCTCAGACTGAGCAGAAGGGCTCATTTGAGGGGAGCAGCCGCAGCCCGAGCAGCAGATACAGAAATACTTGTGCACTGACATCAGCTGAGATAAGGCACAGCCACCGCTGATTCGAGGACATCTCTCCTGCCCGGCAAGGTGATACTCGGAGACGCCGCTTTCATCCGTCCCCGGGCTATTTTTACGCACGGAAAGCGGCTCCATGGCTGTTTCTCTCTCGGCTTTCTTTGGGGACTATGAGGACCGGAGCTGAAGTTTGAGCGGCTCCAGGTTGATAGAGTGAATTTGCATTGCACCTCCAGGCCCTGTGTGTGTGCGAGTGTGTGTGTGTGTGTGTTTATTATCGCTCTCCGTGCTGTTATCTGGCACGCAGGAGAACAAGGGTGGCAGTTCCCCTGTTGTTGGATAGTTGGCGTTTTAAAGAAGGATGGTGCTGGACAAGGAGGAGAGTGAGTACAGAGAGGTTTCTTCTTTTAAACTGATGCTGATCCAACACAACTGTTCTGCCATGTGATCTATTTTTATGATGCCTATAATTTGGAGCATTTGCCAGCACTGTCATAGGTGTGTTAATCCAATTATATGTTTCAACACTGATGTTTAGTTAGAGGTGTTGTACTGGACTGCATCATATTCGCCAGGCTTGACTCACACATTGTAAAAACTTTGTGGCAGAGATGATTTGCAGGAGACTGATGCACCTAATAAAGTAGCTGCACCTTCTACTTGTGTGTTTCCTTGCTCTGCTTTGTTTTAAATATGAAAGAAGGCAGCAGAAATGGCCTTAAGACTTAAGATTGCGTGCCCCTGTGCAGCAATAAAATGCTGCAATATCTAGACTCCAGAAAAGCAGATGTTCCTCCACTTTTCATGTCAAACTTAAAGACTCAAATGAAGCTTAATGATGACATTTATTCCTTGCTGCTCCTCCCTGAAGGAAGCCTATTGCTGAACATTAAGCAATTTCGTTTTCAAATCTAACCCTGTCTGTCTCCGTCTGTCTTTGTCCTTCCGTCTACCTGTTGCGGTTATGTCTTGCCAGGTGTTTCTCTCGTGTCCCTCCAGTCCAGAGAAAAGCCGAGGGGCTGCGCCGGCTGCAATGGAAAGATCCGGGACCGCTTCATGCTGCAGGCATTAGACAGGTACTGGCACGAGGACTGTCTAAAGTGCGCCTGCTGTGACTGCCGCCTGGGCCGGGTGGGCTCCACCCTCTACACCCGGGCCAACCTCATCCTCTGCCGCAGAGACTACCTGAGGTACGGCTTCCACAGGTGGAGTCTTTAGCTCAAGAGAGTATAGAGAATGAATGGTGCAGCTCCAATGCCGATCATTCCAGAAATCATTGCCATCATAGAAATCTAGTGCAGAATTTGCAATAAAGATGGTGATAATGGCAAAAATAAATACAGCAGATGAAGCAGCCTGCTCAAAAAACTTGGCAACACCTCAGTGAACATGTACTGCTACTTGAGACAGTTTACTGGCATCATATTAGAGCTTTTCAAGTCTGTAGGTGACACATACTTTTCTGCCCTCACCTGTATCTGGAAGGGTTTGTCCTCTGTAGGCTCACTGTTTGGCTTCTGGGGTCATATTTTAAACAGCAACCTTATTACATCCTTCAAAATACCAAGCTTGAAGGTTTAAGGGTTCAAGAGAGATAACAATAAATGCACTGAGCTTACACAGTTTGGACCAAGATGGAACCATTCTGAGTGTACAGTAACAGAACAGGCCGGCTGCTGACGTTTTAGTATGTTTCGGGTCTTTGTTGAAGAAATCCTGAGTGAAGCCAGAACAGAGTAGCATGCGCTTTATGAAGGCCAGGCTTTCTCTGGTCACGCTCATGTCAGTTTGACTTATTTTTCCGATAATAAACATTGAAAAGACAAGAAAATGGGAGGTGAGGCTGGCACAGAGTAACTACAGACACAGACGTGAAGACATGCAAATGGTTACAATGACGTACTTTTGAGGATTTTAGGGAAAAGTTCAAAAATGTAGCTTTATTTTGCTGATTGATAGCTGAGTAGTTAGGGGCGTATGTCATTCTGTAAAACAGCATGTCATTCTCTTTCTCTCTTCCCCACATTTCCTATCTCTGTCCACATAAATAAAGGCAAAATGCCCTAAAAACAAGCTTTTGGAGAGGTGATTCATAGCTGCAGATTGCTACTTGTTAGCTTAGCTTAGCATCAAGACTGGGAACAGGGAGAAACAGCTTGCTGGCTATGTTTTTAACAGAGAGTCATCTGTGAATAAGTCTTGGCCGGGACCAGCTGCTTTGCAGAATCTGTTGTGTAACCTGCTATAATCTGCTATATAACTCCGATTAGATGATAAATTTACACTTACAAGTTTTATT
The DNA here is from genome assembly GCA_024666655.1 of Dascyllus trimaculatus. Lineage (NCBI taxonomy): Eukaryota > Metazoa > Chordata > Actinopteri > Pomacentridae > Dascyllus > Dascyllus trimaculatus. Next base: position 28,566,535 of record CM045448.1, read on the forward strand.
AGCTCTGGACAGCAACAGGCTAGCTCTTTCTCACTATCTCCAGCTGTTTATGCTAAGCTAAGCTAGCTATTTCCCATCACTGGCTAGATATTTATTGTATTCACTGCTTGTAACAAGACAATGAATATTTAGATTTATCAAAATATCCCACTTTTGCTTTAAGTACATAACTCCAAGTCAAAGAAACACCAAGCTGAAGTGTCTGCTAAGCTCATAGCTGTGTTTCATACGTCAAGGCAGGACGTTTGTAACACTTAACACACTTCAAAGTCTCCGCAAAAGTCCTGATAAATGTTTGTAGATGATCTGAGCCTCTCCTTTATAAAATCCTTTGGGTGAGGTTGTTAATCACCTCTCATGACTGTGATGCACTATGGGATAATTTTGAGTAAGTATGTTTTAAATATACCCAGAGCTTAAATAGGTTTCCACCTTTCCAATCTTTAGACCATGAATCTTGATGACACCACTTACACAAACTTAAGCCTGGCTCACACAGCTCCTCTCAGAGTTATACACCCCCGATGTTTCTTGTCTGAAATAACGACGTCTGGTGTCAGGTCAGCAGGAGAACTCCTGATATCGCAGCCACATTGCTGAACTCATGTGTTGGTCTCATGTACAATCCAGCTGGATTTGGTTGGAGCTAAGTCGCTCATTAGCTGCGCTGCACTTAAGAGACCAAAACCCCTTTTGACAGTTAAATTGGCTAGATTGCCTCCTGTTTTCCTCATCATTGCAAGGGTGCAGACCAAAAGCCTTTGAAGAGCAGGATTAAAACCATGTGATTTCTTTTAATTGGACCATTAGTAGAGAATTAGCATTGAGCTTCGTTGCCTCGTTAAGGAGAAGGAAAAAACCCACCAGGTGCCTGTGAAGGACTCAGGCTCGTTAGATCAGAACATTCTGTTAATGAGGACTCGCTTTTGTTCCAGAGTTGGTCACTCGTTTGATGACGTTTTTCATTTGTTGTCCGCGGCTGTGGGATACACATGCTCAGCTCTTTTCCTCCCTCCTTCCGCGGATGTCCTTTTTCATAGCGGTCCCTCCCAAACCTCCTTTTCTGTGTGGCCTCTAATGGAATATGGAAATCAGCTGCAGCCACTTGTCTTCATGTGTGTCAGGCTCTTGGGAAGCTATTTGTTCACTCAGTCCGAGGTGAATGTGAGGTGAAGACTGGCCGCCGCAGAGTGTTTAAAACAACACAGTTTGTTCTCAGGTAGTTTGAGGACAGAACCGCTCAGATAAGTTGCTGGTTTTCAGAGAAGTCTAATAAATTGACTCTCAAGCACTTGCTTCTCAAAGTAAGCGACATTTTCATATAAATTGTGACATTTTCATATCAGTTAATCTCCATTTCTCCGCTCTGCATCAGCGGTAGATATAATGCAGTATGATCTAAGTTATATCCAGTTCATGAAAACTTTTACATTTGATGTTCTGAACACTGCGAGGAAAGGAGCTTGTTGCAGATGTAATAGAAGTTTGATCAGAGCAGATAAAAAGCTGCAACCCTGCCTTCACACAGCGTTAGCCGAATAGGAGCAACTTTGTTAAATCATAGGAGAATTCTCACTTTATTCCAGACTGGTTCACTGCATTGCTACGCCTTAAATCACACCATGTACCCCAGTGGAAACAGAGACACTATCACACACTTCTATCCAGTCGATGATGAGTTAAACCAGATATGAATGAATTGTTAACACTACAATATAGAAAAGAATATTCTGAGTACTCAAGGAGATTAAAGAGCAACACATCAGGAGCTAAGAGGTGATTAATGCATCACTAATAAGTAGCTCAATGAATAACGATGAGTTGCTGGAGTAGAATATCTGATGTTGCCAGTTAGCTGTCGACAACAGTGGCTTTGTAGTAATTTTGGCAGCAGTGTATTGTTATGCTGAAACGATTAATCATTTCAAAACATGTAACATTTTCTGCCTCCAGCTTCAGAAATTTGAGCTATTCCTGGCTTTTCTTTTGCAGACATGACAGTAAAACTTTTGGTTTTGGACTGTCGAATAGGCAGATTGATCGATAAAGAAATGAATGGGTAGTTGCAGCCATAGTTTAACAACACGGCTGCAGTTCTTATTACGAGAAGCTCATCCTATCAGCTATTCATAATTATAATTAGTGGGGCTGATTTGAATGGTTTTTCACACTTGGCTGCACTTATATATAATGTGATGTGAGCCCTGCATTAGTAGGAGCAGAGACAGCCATCAATAATGCGAAGGAAACGCAGTACCACTATAAAGCAGTAATTGGAGTGATTATGAGCAACATCTGTGGCGCTCACTGAGAGGCTACTTTTTAGGCTTGTCCTCCCTTTATTTCAGCGTTGTTTTTTTTTCCACTTTAGCTCTTGGCTGAAATCTAACTATGTGTGCGTCCAGATTACAGGCCTGCTTGTCGCCCTCTCTCCCTCTGCAGACTCTTTGGGGTGACGGGGAACTGTGCAGCCTGCAGTAAGCTGATCCCTGCCTTTGAGATGGTGATGAGAGCCAGAGACAACGTCTACCATTTAGACTGCTTCGCCTGTCAGCTCTGCCGCCAGAGGTAAGATTAGGGGAGCAATTAGCCAGGGAGATCAAATTCAGTTGACTTATCTGGGAGGTGTACTAGTGAGCTCACTGGTCATTATGAGCCTATTACCAATGCATTGTAATCAGAATGTGATGAAATCCACTCCACAGCCTAAAATGGTGAGGGGTTAAAGACTTTGTATATCGCTTGGATAGTTAATCAAGCAGCAATCATGCAAGATTAATTCTCTGATTTTCATAGCAGTGGATGTATGCTGAGAATATGCCTGAAATGCTCCTCAGGGACCTCATGATTCACTTCAGCTCCAGCAAAGAACCAAGACCCAGTTCCATATTTTTATTTCTCTCTGCAGATTTTGCGTGGGAGACAAGTTTTTCCTCAAGAACAACATGATCCTGTGCCAGCTGGACTATGAAGGAGGCCATCTTAATGGCAGCACCGAAAGGCAGCCGCAATAAGAGGTAATATTCTGATGACGATGAATTACAGTTCCAGACAGCTGCTCTGACAGTCTGAACTAAACCATGCGCTGAAATATCTGGAAGGTATACAAGTGAGCTCATGAGCTCATCCCAAATATGACCATATGTAGACAAGAGGCTTCAGACCAGAGGCCGCGGACAGTAGAATTCCTGCCAAGATATGTTGTGGGATGTTATCTTAATGTCTGATAGTTTAATCCGTTTGGTGTGTCATGTCAAACTTGTGAATTTCTCAGCAGTCTAAGAGCCGGATGTGAAAGTCCCTTCCAGCCCTTTTCTGATTGATTATCCATCAATCATTATCTATTTCACCCTTGAGGTGAAATAGATAATCAATCACTTTTATAGTCAGCAAAACAAACTGGTTGTTGGTGTTCTCATGAAATCTTTAAACCAGGTTAGTCTGATCATAACCAGTATGGTCAAATAAAGGAGTTCTATGTAAAACCTAGTTTAAAGCCATACTAGATAGTAATATAATGCTCATGTTTCGATCGAAACTGTTTATTTTTACACTTTAACACATAATAAAATGATTATGTGAGAGGGGTCTCTTCAAAGTGTCAAACCAATAAACAATTATGGAGTTGTACAGAGCTCTTTTAGCTAATTGTTTTGGTTTTATGGAGAATTTACTGTGAATTAATGTCAACATTCATATCAACCCCATCTCCAACACCAACTTTAGACATTATGCTACCTGTACTACCTGTACAGCACCAAAGGTAGTGAATATTTGGCGACAGAGAGAGAAATTCAGGAGTTGGTGGAGACCAAAAATGGAGCTAAATGTGGGTAGAAACAGTAGATTTAACTCTAAGAAAGAGGATGTTCCTGTTCCTATTAAGGTGAAAACTATAGTTTGCTAGTATGTTTGCTGCAATAACGTTGACAGTGGTGAAAATAAAAAAGTAAGTAACTAGCTCAGAGAAATTATTTACGTTTTTCTCCGGTAACTGACATCTGTTGCACTTTAATACATTGACAACATTAAAACCACCTCCCTAACATTTCGTACGTCTCCCTTGTTCCACCAAAACAGCTCTGACCAATCAGGTCATGGACACACAATCCCTTGGGTCTCCTGTGTGGCAACAGGACAGTGGCAGCAGATCCTCTGGGTCCTGTGGATTGTGGGGTCGGGCCTCTATGGATTAGATGTTGGCGTTGGGAAGTGGCATTGCCATGAGAGGTTGTTTTTAGTTAGCAACAGTGTTTCGGTGTCCAAGTAACATCCTCATGAATCCCAGGACCCAAAGGTTCCACGCCGAAAATTGGAATGTAACAAGATGATCAGATTTATATACGTTACCTGTCTGTGGTTTTAATGTTATGGCTAATGTGTGGGCTGACAGGTCACATTTTGAAGATCACATTGAACTGACAATTCAGCGTGTACTTTGAAGTACACAAAGCAATTCTATACTGCGTTTAGTTGAGCTAAATGTTTAATCCACCATCACCAATGCTCTAAAACATCATTAGGTAGAACTTTCAGCACACCGTTATCCTAAATCAGTGTTTCCTCTTCTTTGTCTGAGACACTGGACATGTGTCCTGTTTTCTCATGTCTGGCTTTAAACAAGCGCCATGAGCTTTACTCTGTAATGTTTCTAATGAATATATGTATGTATATGTAATATATATATTGGGAGAGTTATATTGGGGCAGGTTGGTGAAACATAAAAAACAGCACATCTACTGCAGCACATGAAAAATAGATGCCTCTAGATCATTGCTGCTGTACTTGAACATATTGCCTGCAGGTTTAAACAAGTCTGAAGATCTTCTTTAGGTTTTTAACAGCAGACAAAATAAATCCTGTGGGTGCAGAGTACATCCGCAGTACTTCCCTCACTGAGCCTTGTGAAGGTTGTGTGAGCAGCGATCGGCTGGGAGGGCAGATGGTTGGAGGAGAGTTGAAAGCAAGTGCAACAAATCCCACAGAATCCACAATTATGAAGGCTTCAGGGTCTGTCCTGGTTCAGAAATATTCCCTAAAGCCACCCGCAGCCCAACATATCATTATGATGCTAGACTTACAACTACAGTCCATAAAATACACAACACCGCACTGGACACTTGATGGACCCTGGAAGTGGACTTTTTACTTGGTCTTCCAGAGTTCATGCTGAAATAACTTCAGAGATCATTTGTCTTTTCTGAAAGAAAAATCTTGATGCATTCAAGGAAGTAACCAACTCTTGAGGATTTAGTCAGTAATATTGTTAAATGAGGTGAGAAATTAGATATCTTTAATACAAGCGCTGATAAATGTGTCATATTTTGTATGTATTTTGAGTGCATCAAAATCTGACTATAGGAAAGTTGCTCCAACACTATGGTTGTGATAAATGGCTTTAACAAAGGCTTTTTGGCTTCTGGATGTTATAACTCTTTAAAACAATTCTCTAAAAACCAAAGAGTTATCTTGATGTCTGATATGTTTGTAGATTTATTTAATCTCTTGTCTACGACTTTACATAAATATGATGCCAGACAGCTGCAGGTTTATGTGTGCTTTTCTTGCTTCTCACCTTCCTTAATTATGGCCTTCAAGTTTCATAAAATGAACATAATGAAAGTCAGTAAGGTGGAATATCCTTCAGTTAAACACTCATATATTAGGTATACAACCACTGGGAATTATCTTAGTACTTTCTTGTTTACCTCCTTTATAAGTTTTGATTTACACAACATGTAAATTTATTTAAAAGAGAAGTCACAGAATAAAATGATATTTATGCGTTCAATATTTTTATTTGAAAAATAAAATGAAACACGACAAATTGAAATAATTTGTCGTGTTAGATTTTTTTCATTTACTGCTGCCAGTGATACAGACAATGTGAACACACAGTGAGTGGAAAATTATTTATCCTTCAAATACTGCATTACAAATAGCGTGTAAAATCCAAGTTTCAAGGCTTTTTCGAGCAAGCATTTCATTTAGGAGTGAATCACAATTTGGAAAATGCCATTTACTTCCACATAAATGTGGAAACAGCAGCACGTTAAAAGTAAAGTCAGCAATTCAAATCCAGTACCATTTTGGTCAAATTCAGTAAATATTTCCTCACTGTCTGGTAGCTCTTCGTTCTGTGTGTGTCCTGAAGAAAAATCTGCTGTTTGCTCACAGCCCTGGCTCAGTTGGATGGCGCAGGAAAAATCAGATATGTCAGACTACAACAATAAACTCCTACAAATATGACTCATGACTACGATCTTCTTCATGAAAACAGATATGTTTATTTTGGGTATGAAATTCATGAATGCAATATATCATGCACTTAGTTCATTTGTTCAAAAGGGAAAAATATTATTTTGTTTTTAAAGTAGTAGATCACATATCACAACCACTTATTCATAATGTAAGCCACAATTTATTGCTAGACACACAGCCTTTTTGATATTATGCCGCAATTACTGGATAGACGAATCTGATATGTTTTTATTGAACCTCTCAAACCTCACAGAGCGAACTGGAGATGTTTTATATTTTCCTCTCTCTCTGCAGATCAGGAGGACGACTGTGAGCCAGTTGGACTATGAAACTCACAGCAGCGCACCCCTCATCAGGTTCTTGTTTCAGACTGAACTGTGTGGAGAAAAAAAAAAAACACTGATTGGACACATTTCCAGCAGCCCATGCTTGAACTCTTTATTACAGAGCTGCGCAGTAATTTCCCTTAAAACTGACTCTTCTGATCAGATGGATTCGAGATCAACCAGCAAGTGAAAATGGAGAAATGAAACCATCAGGAGGATATTTTCCAGAGCACTTAATGTGGACTGAGAACAGAAATAGAGTGAAGTAGTGTTTGCAAGTAATTTGTAGAGTCTGTTTCACCGAATGTGAAACACTAGATGGATATGGGGGACGCCAATCAGGCCACACATAGCATCAACCAAGTCATCCATCAGAGAAAAATACAAAGTTCCCTGTGATTGTCAAATTGTTCTGGCAGTCACTGAAGTGTCTTTTGTGGTGAACCCCACCCAGCTGGCTAGAAGGAAAGCCACAAAACAAACTGAAACATATTTGCAAATGTTGTTTGGCTCAGTTTAGCAAATGAGGAGGACGAACTGTTCCTCCTCCATCTTTTCGCCTCTCGACTCTGAAGAATCGAGTGGAGCTTCAAGCACACCGTAGTTTTGTTCTCATGCTGGTTTTCCTTGACTAATTAAACTGGATTTTAATTTCAGTTTGTGTGCTCATTATTTCTGTACTGAGACAGTCATAACCGGTGGGTGTAGGCATGACACCAGAGGAAGTAATTTAAACACGGCCTCCAGTGAAAATAAAGTTTCTTACCTCATTAACATTTCCATGAGTAAAATAAGCAGCTGCATGGCTGAGCGTTTTCACCTTGTAGTTGTAGCGACTCGCTCAAAAACACAAATTCAGACGTTCAGGGTTTCATATGTGAAATAACTGAAAAAGCAACCCTATTAACTTGAAGAGTGGGCCTTCCTGTGTCATTATACTTTAGAAAGTGTTTTTCGTTCACATTCTTGCAGTATTACAACTTGAGACATTTCATAGATCCACACATTCTAGAGAAGGCACTGGTGTACATCTACATTGAAACCATTTGAAGGCAGGAAGGATTATTTCCATTGATCGCAAGGTTGGTGGTTCGATCCCCGGTGCCTCCACATGCCAAAGTGTCCTTGGACAAGACACGAAACCCGAAGTTGCTCCCAGTGGCAGGCAGACAACTTGCATGTGCTGTCACTGGTATGTGAATGGGTGAATGGAAAACATTGTAAAGCACTTTGAGTACCATTAAGGTAGAAAGGCACTATGTAAGTACAGACCACTTACTATGATAGGTGTTTACAAAAATGATATAAAACATACAGCAGCATCCAACCATCCTTTATCTATACACCACTTAATCCTCTGTTGGGTCGTGTGGGGGGCTGGAGCCTATCCCAGCCAACTCGGTCGAAGGCAGGACACACCCTCTATGTGTGGCCCTCTATAATACATAGAGAGACAAACAACCAAGCACGCTCGCATTCACACCTATGAACAAATTATAATAATCAGTTAACCTCAGCATGTTTTTGGACTGTGGGAGGAAGCCAGAGAACCTGTTGAAAACCCAAGGATCACAGGGAGAACATGCAAACTCCACACAGAAAGATCCCAGGCGTCCTAACCGGGACGCGAACCGGGGATCTTCTAGCTGTGAGGCGACGGTGCTAACAGCCGAGCAACCGTGCAGCCCATAAAGCAGCATTTACAAGATTGTGTAGACACCAGAAACAGAGCTAAATGAAAGGTATCGTATAACAAAGATGATTGAAAATTAATGAAAATTTCCATAAAAAGGTGTTTATGTCAACACTGTCTTCACATCGTGTTACTGCTGACCCAAAAAGGCCAAATAAAAACAATAATTATACGAGTTTAGGATAATTGCAGAGAAACTGTCCCTCTTTAAGGAGGTTAAAAGTGTCACGCTACACAATAAAATCAAATAACAGAGTATGTATAGAAGGTCAACCTAGCTACTGTGACTTCACCTATTGATTCAATTCAATTCAAAAAACTTTATTTGTCCCCTGGGGGAAAATTCAAGGCATGTAGAGCAGTTGGACACAGGTATAATTTAAGGTGCAGGTGGACTGAACATAAATAAGTTCAGTGCAATGTCTGTAACACTGGTTTGTGCGTTACTGGTATGTTTAGAAGTTGGCCATCAACATATCGTTCTTTAAAAACTTGACACGTTGAGCAAGGGATGGATCTGGCTGAGAACTGAAGGACACTACATATATGGTAACAACCTGTCAGACACAGAGTAGCTCTGGTCTGAAACAAGACCTGCTTGCTGTTTATTTCACTCTACATAGGACCATGATTCACAAAATGAAAAGTCTTGAAAATAGCCACCGAGACAATAAACTTATTATGAAAATGTATACTGAGCACCCGATCAAGTGAGATGTAGGATCATTTTCTCATTGACTTCTATAGCATCTGACTTCTTTGGGCAACCAGAAGAGTCGCCCCCTGCTGGCTCTTAGAAACAATGCAGGTTTAAATCACTTCTAAGGTGGCTCACTTTTCAGACTCAGAGGCTGGTTCCATCGAGCAAAACACATATTTAAATGGAGGGAGACATCAAATACTCACATTGCACTAATAAATTGTTGTAAATATTAAAGAACTGCAGAATTACAAGCTTTACTTGCAGGTGCAAAGTGAGAGTCAGAGCATTAGATATGATCACATTAGCTCTCATGCTGCATGTGAGGCAGAAAGCATTTAGACTCGGCTGTTGTTTTTGGTCACAATACAACAAACCACTGCTTCCTTTCTAATAACATGTTGCCATTTTAAAGTGCATGACCACTGCTTGATTTGACTTCATGCGGTTATATTTGATAGTTAGTGGGCAGAACCTGTGAGCCAAAGTCATCCTTCAAAACGGTTTACTTGACATTTTCATTATCCCTTTGGGGGAAAATGAGTTGCTGCACTGCAGTAAGAGGACTAACTGCTAAAGAAATTGTACAATAAAGATTAAAGCTGTGAGAAAACAAAACATGTCCAGTCGCTGATAAACAAAAATGGCAGTTATACTTACAATGAGTAACAAAAACATGCATTGCCATTATAAAGAATATTAACCTGACTGGAGTTAAGAGGAAAATCACAGAGTTCGTTGACATATTGGCTCCACATTTGTACCGTGAAATGAGAGCATAACAATAGACTGAAATGGAAGGTAACAGACCAAAGAAACAAAAAGAAACAATGAATGGTGGCACAGTTAATGGAATATTCTTCATGATCATGATTCTGGCATCTCACAGTTAAATCACATGATCGGCTGCTATATTGACATTTAAACTGCTCCACTCATAGAAAACAGCCCACTTAGATAAAATCACCTGATGTCACATTGAGTAAATCTGACATGAGACTGACTTATTTCAGTCTGTTCAAAGTAATTTTTGGTCTCACGCCTGTCTGAGCTGCTGCGCTGCAGTGACTGAGTGGAGACTAGAGGCTTCTATGTGTACAGCCACCTAGCTAGTGTCAACCATAGTCTGCATGCAGATAAACTGAGGTGCCTATTGACAAGCAGACGTTTAGCCAGTAAAGTGTTTTAGGTACAATTTTATTCATATTTTGCCTTTTGGAGATGTACTGAATTCATGAAGAAAAACCTTATTTTAAGTCTTATTTTGATGCAGATGTCTACATTGGGTGTACGGGGATGTAGCACAACATGGAAGTGAAATCAATGCTGTGTTTATTTAAATGTGAAAGTGCTTTAGAAAATACCTCTAAAATCAATAAATAATTGTGATAAACAGGCCAGTTGTGATCTCATTATTGTCTGAGATCATCATAATTATTAATCTGGTCTTATCACCAACCCTATATTTCCCCTGAGGTCCTGTGTCCTGTGCTGGTTCTCTCTGCGGATGTCTCTGGATCTGGAGCTCCACGTCCCTAATCTGCACCTGCTGGCCTCTTCACCTGCTGTCCTGCCATCCTCAGCCCAACCTCTCCTGCTTTGCCTCCCCATCATCCTCACTCCCAACCCAACCAGTTGAGGCAGATGGCCGCCCTCCCTGAGCCTGGCTCTGTCGGAGGTTTTTTCCCCCTCCCTATATCCTAGGGTTTTTTTGGTTTCCTCCTCCCTGTTGCTGACCGGTTGCTCATAGGAAATCCAAATGCAGCCATGGATTGTTGGTTTTTCTATTTTTGTTCTTTCTGCTTCGTAAAGCATTATGTGGTGACATGTGTTGTAAATATGCATTATACAAATAAAATTGAATTGAATTGGTTGTAATCTTCAGCCCGAGTCAGTTACATGGAAATATTTTGGCAACAGAAAGGACGATCTTAACTGAAAACCTCTGTCAGCAGAGTCTTGCAACTGAAAGTCTTTCCAGTGAAAAGTCATTGGCTTTCTTCTAAAAAATTTTATTAATTTTCTGTGCAGATTCACCTCCGTATAGAGTCAGCTTCAGCTTAATCATTGATGAGCAATTCTTCCAAAATAGTTATTTAATCATCTGTTGAAAATTCCTGTATTTTTCGTATTTTCTATATCACATATCACAAAAAAACAAATAAACAAACATCTCATTGCTATTTTTTTTTTCTAATACGGTTCAGCACTTGTGATTGTACATTGTAAACTCTTTTAAAGTCTATATAAACTATAAAAAAGACCCCAAAATCTCATAGGTTTGGTCTCACTGGGTTATTTTTTTTTAAATTTTTTTGAGGGGAGTTTATTTTTTCATTTTAATGATAGGGAGAGAGACAGAGTGAAAGGGGGTATAGAGAGAGGGAGACATGCAGCAAAGGGTTGTGAGCCGGACTCGAACTCACGACCACTGCTGGCGGCCTGCGCCCACGTGGTAACGCCCTAACTCAGTGAACTATATGACGACCCAGTCTCACTGTGTTTTATTATTTACTATAAGATCACAGTCACAAAAGCTGTAAAATAAGTCTGTAAATTCCAGCCAGCTGTAATTCAGTAATAAAAGCATGCAGACGGTCTTCTGGCGCCACCCAGCGGTCAAGTCCCGTCATTACATCGCAGGTGCACTTCCGCTCTTCCAGCAAACAGGGAAGTCGGACCGTCTCCGTCTCTCCGGTGTTTCTCCGGTGATCCTCCGCAGGTCGTGCTTCCTTGCTGCCGGTGTCGGTATGGCGATGTCCACGTTTCAGAAGGTGACCCTGGCGACCTGCCTCGTGCTGTGCGTCGCGCTGCTGCTGCCTAAGATGCTGTTATCGCGAGGAAGGAAGGATGCTGCGGAGCGGCCGGAGGGTGCGTCTATTTACTGCTTCTCCCGTCCCTTCACAGGCCTCTGACTTTTATTCAGGGAGCGGACAGAAGCTTTAACATTACACGCTTTTGAGAGTTGCGATATAACCTTTATTTTTCAGTATTTCAAGCTGAAATGTGTATTGTACATCACCGTGGGTCATGTGTCCTGTAGTTACATTTTCCTCCCTGACGAGGGCGCCAATCACCCTTATTTCTGTTTACATGTTAACTCTAAAGAACTATACCAGGTCAAACTAACTGTTTTGATAGTAATGGAGCAAATAAAATGGCTAACATGATGTGGAAAAATGCATTGTGTATTTAGGTTTTATAATTCCACTTTGTCCACAGACAGTAGATGGACAAATAGCCCTTTAGGTCTGACTTATTTATTGTCAGACACTTTTTTGCATTAATTGAAAAATTAAAATGTCACAATTTGTCCATTTATTGAGGGGATGTGATGACGTACTTTGCGCTTAGGTGTCAAGTAATGTTGATTTAATGGGGCACTCTGATAACCTAGTGGTTATGTCGCGTGATTGAGGTGCATAGGCGTAGCGGCTGTCCCGGGTTCGATTCCCACCCTGGGCGTTTACCCTATGTCCTTCCCCACTCTCTCCCGCTTCCAACTCTATCCACTGCCCTATCTAATAAAGGCGTAAAAGGCCAAAAATAAATCTTTTTTGAAAAGTAATGTCAATAATATATTCTGAGTAAGTATTTTAAATTTATTGTAAAAAGTCAGTGGAAAACAATCTTGTGGTGTTTTCTTTTATCTTCTTTTACGCTGTGCCACGTGAACAATTCTCTGCTTCTTCATAGAACACTCGAATCACAACACTGAAAAACTCTGATGTTAGAAATGTTTGTTATCTTAATTAAAGTGAGAATGAGTCAGCCAAATGAACAGAGTGAGCTGCTGCAGCGTTGCCTGAGTGGTACAATGTAAAAGAAGCAAAAAGAACAGGCCACAGCATATATAGTTGTTTTAAATGTTAATCAGTGAGTGCTCTCTGTGTCAAATGAGTGAATAAAATGAAAAAATTAGAAATATAAACCATAAACCGCAAGAAGCAGGCCAAAGTACAGCCTCCAGAAGTACTGTAAAGTTGAATCAAAAAAGTTTTAAATTAAGATGGCTTGCTTTGTTTGATCAGCAGTTTAAAGCTCACATAAATATTTAACATGCTAATATATAAAGCAGTACAAAGCAGCAATAATTATTGAAAATACTCAACTTCAGTTTACAGCAGTAGGCAGTAGCCCAAGCACATGACTTGATCAACAAACATAGCAGACTTCTAAAAGCATTTCCTGTCAGTGCAAACACTTTGATGTCAATATATGACAAGTCATGTCAGATGCAATGTCTTGTTTCATGCACAAAGCTTTTGAGGCCAAGACATAAGCACACACGAACAATCACATGGCTGCACAGATGACCAAACCTTCATTCATTTTATTTATAAAAGCTAATTTCTTTTCACCTGCTGTTCCTCTCCCTGCAGGTTCAGGTCGCTTCCCTCCGATGCTGCACCGTCAGATGGCTACGGAGAGCCGAGGCCAGAGAGCCGCCGGGTCCGGCTTCTCGAGGGCCCACAACCCCGAGGCCATAGCCAGGGCCAAGGGAGCAGGGACAGGGGCAGGAGCTGGAGGCAAATCCAACCTGGCAGGACAGATCATCCCCGTGTACGGCTTCGGGATCTTACTCTACATCCTCTACATACTGTTTAAGGTAAAGTACTAACAGGTGCACACACAGCTGATGGAATGAAGACAATTTAGAAGTTTGAGCTGAACAGAGGTAAGATTTTGAACATGTTTCTGTCTTTCCATAGACATATTGAAAATGTAGCAGTTTGGTCCGTTCCTAATGTGCAGTGATAGTACAGTGTCTGCATCTAAAGTAGAATCTGAAGTCTGATAATATTTCAAACTGCAGCGAAAATGAAACCTCAGAGAATAAGTGTTTGCATTCCTTCTCTAAACAGGAATAATGCTATTAGGCAGAGGTAAAGGTTAGTGTGACACTGAGCTGTGGGATTGTGGGATTTGTTGTGATGTGCTTTGAGAGTTTTTAATCCTGTTATTGTCTCTCTGTTAGATCACATCTAAGGGGAGCAGCAAGCCGTCAGAGGGCAGGTTTCCTACAGTTCGGTCAGAGAACATGAAGAGAAAGATCAGTGAGTTTCATTCACTCTCATGTATTCTATATATTTTTTTAGCACTAAGCAAATTTTGTCTCATGTCTTCAGTTATTTTCTCTTGGTTTTTGGACTAAGGTGCCTGTTTAATGAATGACATGTAGTTTGCTGAGCAGCCCCAACATTAAAACCACCTGCTTAAAGTTGTGTAGGCTGCTGTTGTGGTGCCAGAACATCTCTGACCCATCGGGGCTGTCTGTGTGTCCTGTGGTGTCTGGCATTGGGACGCTAGCAGATCCTTTTTGCCCTCTGGGTTGTGGGATGGGGCTTCTGTGGATCGGACTTGTTCTAACCCATCCCATGGATGCTGAATCAGATCGGGTTCTGGGAGTTTGGCTGCCAGGACAAAGGTCTGCTGGGATTCATGTGGATGTAAATGTGGCACATGGCAATGCTACTAAACGACCTCATAAGCCTACCTCAACTGCCCAGGAACAGCTTGAAGAACACGGCAAAGAACCCAAAGTGTTGACACGGACTCCAGACTCACCAGATGCCAATCTGACAGAGCATCAGTGGGCTTATGCTGGAACAAGTCAGATCCAGTGTCCAATGCCCTAGAGTCAAACAACACAGGACACTCCCAGAGATCCTGTATCTATGGATTGATGGGTCTGAGTGCTGCACAATATTAGTTAGTTGGTTTTAATGTTGTGGCTGAGTGGTGTATTCTTCTCTTTGCACCACAGTGGTGCACAAATTTGATATAATAAAGTTGCAGAGGTGTAGATCACAGAGTAAATCTACCTTGACAAGAGGGAATTTTCCACTTTGTCGGGGCAAAATGAAGGCCTTTAATTAGAACATCCACATTTCCTTTAAATGAATAAAAGCTCTTTGTGTCACGTCTGCATTGAGTTCAGAAATCTCCACGCCTGACACGCACGTTCATCTTCGCGGTGCATTAACTTAATGAGAAAAAAATGAATGTTGGTCATTTTCCGCCATATTGATTCCCATAAAGCATCATACAGGGAGATGTATGGCATCGTAGCCGCCTACACTTCACCGCCTCGGTCGATATAGTCTGATACTGTGGCTCTTTCTGTCCCCTAACGTTGTCCCTCCTCGGCCCTCCAGCTGACTTCGAGCTGGCCCAGCTGCAGGAGAAGCTGAGGGAGACGGAGCTGGTGATGGAGAATATCGTTTCCACGGCCCACCACAGCCCTGACAGGTGGGTGAATACCTTCTTACATAGGAGTCATTTCATTGGTCGGCCTCCTCCCTCTGTCTTTGCTCACAAGAAAAACTCGCTTGAGCGTGTTTTTTAAATTTAATTCCATGCGTGCAGTAATCTAGATAAGGTAAAGACAAACGTGGCATTCCCATACAGCAGAGTGTGAAGGCAGATATTAGATAACGATATGTCCAACTGATTAGCCCCCAGATAACCATAAATGCACCATGTTTACATCAAGAAAAGAAGCGTGTTGTTGGTTCAGGCAGAGTCTAACACTAGACTGGGGTAGGAAACGTGTGAAAGCAGAGCATTCAGTTTTGGGTTTGTGTCGCAGGGTGAAGGGGGTGACGGCAGATCAGGAGGAGAGTCTCCTGTTGCAGCTGACGGAGATAACTCGGGTGATGCAGGAGGGCCAGCTGGTGGAGGGGATGGCTCCAGAGAAGAAGCCTCAGGACGACTGGGAAGGTGAGTGAACACTGCACGTGCACAGTGACGACATTTTACCGGCAGGAAGACAGTTTCACTTCACCTCATGTTGTCACAGTATGAATAAAGGGACTTTGTTTGCTTGGTATTAGGTTGTGAACAGAAATTCTTCTCCTTTTACTTTCCTCTTAACGTATCTGGTGAACTTGTGATGTGCTGCTGCATTTAAAGCAAGCACCGTCTTTTTGTTGCAACTCTTATCTGCTTGAGTTTGTAGTCGTGTAAAAAAATATGGTGGTATATAATGTCCTTTAAAACGGTTGTATCAGTAGAGTGAAGTGTCATGTTTAAAATATAGGTTTAGACTTCAGTTACTGTAAAATATCTGTAATAATCTAAAAAACACATTTTGGTGTTTCTTTTTCCATACATCGTCTATTGGACATTTATGCAAATTTGAGCATATTTAATGAGAAAATACCCCATATGCATATTTTAACTTACATTTCAAAGATTCTGAAATCTTGAACTTATATAAGTCGGTTGTTTTAATGTAAACAACCAGCTGGGGAAGCACCATGGTTTAGATTTTTTTGCGTAAATAGGAATTTTGTAAACATATCTTTAAAAGCTGTCGTCTCAAAAAGTGTTTTTTCTCATATTCTGAGACAGAAATCTCCACTTCAGTTGCACTTACACCCACCTAACTTTTAGTTTTACTCCCCTGTATATTCTTTTGGCTCTTACAGAGTGTTGTGGTAATTTATCAAAACATTTTACTCTCAGAGAGCGCAGACCTACGCCAAGCAGCTTCAGTCCACTCCCAACACAATCTCCCAACGACAAAGTATCCTTAAAAAAAGTTAATTGTCCGTTAATCGCTCTCACACCGTAGCACTGCTGTGGTTGAGCACGAGCGGCCGACACCCACCATATATGTTCAATGCACTTTCCTACCACAAGGCGGCACTGCAAGGTTTTCTAACACTCCCAATGTTAAAGAATCTTTTTAAAAAATCCTGGATCCAGACGGTGATCCGGATCACTCCCAAAATTTCATCATTTGTTCCTTGTACCATTTCACACATTTACTAAAACATTTCATCCAAATCCGTCTATAACTTTTCGAGTTATGTTGAACGCAAACAAATAAAACCAACGCCGACAAAAACATAACCTCCTTGGTGGAGGTAATGAATTATTCCCTGGCTGTTGACAGTGTCTTCTTATTTATGGAGTTTGGACAGGAATATGTCAAGGAAATGAAGCAAATGCTTTAAAGATGGCTTCATCTAATGTTCAGATTTCTGTTCTGGTAAATAATGCAAATTAAATCATTCTAAGATATGTAACACCTAACTTGCATATTTACACAAAACATTTGCAAAAACCTGTAACCATTGCCTCACTGGAAGCAGCCAGTGTGGGAAGTTTCATATTGACTTCAAAGCAGCTGCCATCGCTCTCGTATTCAATCCCTTTTTCAGCTGTTTAAAAGCTTTACAGAGTTTAAATCTGGTGTCAGTCTGGCACCTTCCAGTTTCTGGGATCGATAAAACCTTTGGATGCATTGGCAGTGTGGTTGTTGTTGTTGTTGTTGTTTTCTTGTTGTGGTATGAAGGTCCAGCCAATGAGATTAGAGGAACTGCTTTGTAGCTTTCATTTCTGAATCCATCCTGCTGCTGCCGTCATATGTTTTATTATCAGCAAACACTGGTGAGTCAGTTCCAGAACAGACGTATCAGTCCAGGCCCTGACATGGCCTCCACGTCTCACTGATGAGCAGGAATGGTTTGGATCGTTCGCACTTGCTGTTTTTTCCACACTGTCTGCTTTCCAGCACTTTGGCAAAGGTTTACTTTGTCTCGTCTTTCCATACAACTCTGCTCCACGGTCTTTCTGGTTTGTTTTTGTATTTTTTTTGGCAAATCTAAGTGTCAAATGGACCGTGTGGTGCTTTTTTTCTTCACGTTAGCAGTTTGACGGTGCTCTACAGTGTTGTCTCCTCTTCAACTGCACCTCTATACCTTTTAATTTAATTTTAATTTTTCAGTATAGTTCTCTGCAGCAGCTCTTGAAATGGTTTGTCAGAGGGAGTCTGTCTAAAACGTATCGCTTGCATAATTTTTAACCAGATTAGTTTCCCAAAGTTTCCAAATTAGTGAGGACAAGCTACACGATTATTGATTATGCCGTGCAAATTGATTGTAAGTTCTTGGATTGGATCAGTTGATGGATTTCTGACTCACACCTCCAGCCAAGAAGATGCAAAGGTGTTTTAATGGATTGTCAAATTTCTCTAATCTTTCCTCAGATTATCCTGAGGAGCATCATCCGTACTGGGAACCTTCCCACTGCTGCTGTCAACACGGTGAGCAGCAGCACAGTCCACAGAGAGAACCAGAGGCTGAGAGGACTGAAGCTGATGGAACCAACCTGGCAGATAACCGTCCTGAGGGTGTGACAGGTGGATCCGAGGCAGAGGAAGCAGAGGATCTGAGCAAAGATGCTGTGAGAGAATCTGATTTGACAGCAGCGAGTGAAGAGGATGTGGAGCCACAGAGTGGTTTAGGGGTAAATGAGCAGGAGGAAGTGCATGAACACAAGGAGGGAGAGGATCAGATAGATCTGGGCGTCCCAGAGGAGGACCTCGCCGGAGTTCTGAAGGAGCTGGAGTTCACGCTGAAGGTGACGACCCTGATGGAGCAGGAGAGGATAGAAGACCTCACCAGACCCACAGAAACGTCTTCCAGCTCGGTCAGACGGAGGAACAAGAGGAGGAGGGCAAAGAAAGCTGTACACTGACTCCAGTATGAAGCACATAAACTTGAGCCTGGATGTGAGAACAGAATCAGTTTTTTATGTCTGTTCTCATCAGATGAGCCGTAGCATGAAAGTTGGTGATAGCATGAAAATGAATCGCCAGCCTTGTTTATCTTTACTTGAAGTGTAGAAATGTGTGTACAGGGTGATTTTATAACATTAATATAAGCTTTGTTAATTGGCTAAAACTATAGAGTCTTCAAACATGGATTTATTTATACAATGCTCACTGTCTTATAGAATAATACAAATCTGCATCATGTAGAAGCTCATCAGGGTTTTGATGTAAATTTGTGATAACATGGAAATCTTACCAGGTCTTCTCCAGGTCAATCATTGATTTAAAATAGCATGAAAAAGTTTAGATCTGCCACAGAGGTGTTAAGTTTCTTGATTTAATCTGTTAAAGCCTTTATGGGTCAACAGATATTCCAACATTATTAACATTAAGTGCTTCAGTTAGAAGAGGTTTTTAAATAAATGAACAGTGAACAAGACGAATCAGACCAAAAATGGGAAACACTTATGCAACTGATAGATGCCCTACAAATATTTAGATGACTGGTATCTACTCGGGTGGTTGTGCCTTTTCACACCTTTATCAACAACAAAACACTAGTCAAACTGCTGTCATGTTAAACTTCATGTGATTTTTACTTCCAAGATGAGATTTTTCCTGGGCTCCATTTAATGCCCTCGGTATGAATAGATACAGGAAATGAACTGTATTAAATTTAATAAAAGGTGGCAATACTTGTACATCAAAAGCTTCCTTCACATTCTCACATCACACTGCTGTGTGATGGAAAAATGTCTTCTGTTACCAGTAACTTTAAGCTGCTATCAGAAAAGCACCTGCAAAAGCATATCAGTAATTCAAATACTATAAGTTAAATAAATTAAATTTTTCCTCCACTTTCCTCCTGGCTTTAAGTTTGATTTATTTCATTCTACATCACTGAGTCAGTCTCTTGAAACTCCTTCTCTTTGACACCTGCAAGATATTACCAGTCATTGTACATCAGCTGTAGGGGTGCAACGGTACACAAAAATCAGGGTTCGATACGTACCGTGGTAAAGAAGTCACGGTTCGGTACGGTACTATTTTATGTGTCCGCAAAATAGTGAGCATTTTGCGGACTCTCGTAAAGTTGTCTGCAATACTGTGGACCTGTGAGACGGAGAAGGTCGGCCACAACTGTGGGCACTAGGAGGTTTTAAGTTTTGTAATTTAAACAATTCTGTACATTGGCCATTTTTAATAGTCTTAAAATTTTCGTACCCCCATACACCTTTGTACTGAACCGAACATGCCTGTACCGAATGGTTCAGTACGAATACGTGGACCGTTACACCCCTAGTCAGCTGTGTGGCATATTCACTAGGTAACTAATGTAATAAAGAGCAGCAGCACATTTCAAAAAAAGGACTTTATTACTTGTATATTGGTACACTTTACCCATACAAAAGCAACATCACATGGGTTGATGTCAGCAGAGATTATTTTGGATTAACAGTTTAGCAAGTGGCACATCACAACAACTTTGCCCTCTAAGAATTCAACTCTGTGGAGTTACAGTATGCATCAGGTTGGTGGGATCTACAGGAAGTAGATCGCTGGTTGACCCGCTGCCTCAGTGCTCCATTGGTTCATCAGGTGCCTCTCCAGCGGCGGGTTCATCTGCAGGCTGGGCAACCTGACACGCACACAAAAATGTGTTTTTTAAAATTATGATAATATTGAAAACATGTTCCTTTAATCGAACCAAAGCCGGACTGGATAAATCTTTGCAGTACCTTTCTCTGTGGCCTCTCCTCCAGACCCTCAAGGAATGGGGCGACATCATCATCATCATAAATGGTGAACTCCATTTCCTTCCCCACAATGCCAATGGAAACGTTCTGTAAGAATGAAGCAAATACCTAAGAAATGGCCTCTATGCCTCTATGTACATTTTACATTACAGGTGCACCAGAACAAGACCTCATCAAATGGGTGAGGCAATCCCAGTTTAATGCAAGAGAAGTCATTACAAAGCTCTGCTGTTGTGCACAAATATGTTTTCACAGGTAGGATAAGTTCAGGTTGCAATTTGGCCACACATGAAGACAAAGATCACTGAACTCCTGCAAAGGGATTTGTGAAGAGGGATACTACATCATACAGAATTAGAGGGAGCTGGCATACCTTGGTAGTGAGGTCCTGCTCAGTTGGGAGGGTTTCTCTGAGAGCACGGAGGCCATGCTGGACCAGATCATTTAGATTACCTGAGAACAGGAAGAAAAAAAAAGCAGTCACTTGTCAAATTAATGATCCACATTTGCACTGTGAGTTGCTAAATGAGATTGTGAGAACTCTGATGATGTGATGAACTGACTAAAATTTTGAAACATGTCACAAACTGTTACCACTTAACAAATAATGACTCTGTAATTAGCTTGTGACAAATCAAAAGTAGATGTTCTTTTGAAGCACTTGGCAGGAGGCTTTTCAATACACATAATTTCCTTGTAGTGAAAATGTGTGTGAGTGAATCTAAAAAATTTAAATCGGATCTTACAGTCGATGAACTTGTCCATGCATCTCTCCAGGTAGGTGCGTGCAGACTGGGAGCGCGCTCCGATGGACATGGCTTTGCAATCAAAGTAGTTTGCTGACGGGCAGGTCTGGAAGATGTGAGGTCCCATGTCCTGTGTGACGCACCAAAAAAGAAAAAAAAAAAAAGGAACCATGGTGACATTTTTATATTCCTTCACTCACAACTAAGACTATGCATGTGTAAATCAGGAGAGACCTTTTACAATCAGCATGTGTGAAGAGACTTACATCAAAGCCAGCAATGAGGAGTCCAACACCATAGGGCCTCCTTCCATATCTCTGTGTCGGGATTTGGGTTTCTGAAGTTTCAGTCAAGGATCACTGCTGCTGTTTACACCTACTATTTCAATTTTCAGAGTCAGCCTACCGGAAAACATTAAGCTCAGTTTTCCTTAATCAGTTTTCCTTAATTCAGACAGGGAAGCTGGCCATATATTAGCATTATTATTATTACAATATCCATAGCCCGATACAATTTTCCCCACAATCAAGAGTTAGCTGCTGTTAATTCCCATGCTGCCTAAGACGACCTTAATCATGACATTACATTTTCATTTCAGAACTTCAACAGTAGAGAGGATACTGCTGCCAACAAGAGAGACAAGACGTGACGTAGGGAGGGGCCTGTCGAAGACAAATCTCGAGTCCAAGCACTCCTGACGCATGAAGTTACTGTGGGACAGACAGAGTTGGTGTTACATAGAATTATTTTTGTCTTATAACAAGCAGTTTTAATGAACAACTTAATCTAGACCACTAAAGCTGTGACCTACCAGAGCAGCCTGGCATCAGCAGTCAGTCCAGCAATGGAGATGCCGATGTGGTTGTCAACATGAAGGATCTTCTTCTGGTGGGCAGCCAGTTCAGACTGGGCTCTCTGCAGAGTCACAAAACATGTTGCATCAATCCAGTGTGATTACTTATTTGTTATTTCACTGACACCACTACAGTCCTGCAGGATTTCTTTCTGTGTTGCTATAATCTATTCCAATGACACAGAGATCCGTTCTTTTTTTAGGGTTTGAATTTCCAAAACAAAAAACAACAAGAGAACACTTAACATCAGGAGGGACTTCACTTTAATATTAATGAGAGTTCAGAGTAAACTGACACTCAAAAACACAATGCAGATCAAGAAGGCATGAATAATTACGTAGATAGTGGGTAACATTATCAAAACAGCTTTGAAAACATTTATTAGACCACCTGTTGTTTTCTGTACAAAGTCTACACAACAGACCTTCAACATTTCTTTGCATTTCATCATAGCACTTAAATAATTATAGCATCTTTTAAAAATCTTTTATTTATTTTAAATGAGAATTTTAAAATTTACACTCAGTGGCCAAAAACATTTTTTGAGTCACCATTATTTTGCACTTAAGCTGCAAAAGTCAACAGATAACCCAAACTCATGTGTAACTTGACAATACCCATCAGAACAGGATTGTGAGATGATAAGAAAACCAAGAGACCTGGGATAAGCGAAACAGTTCATCACCATCGTAGTAGGGCTCAACCAAGACGTGCAAAGGAAGATGCAGAAAACTGTGATCACAGTAGTCTAATTAAATATTTCCAAAGCTGTATTTTTTCAGTTTAGATTAAGTTCCAGTCTCAAATGGATATGTTTTCAACAAAGCCATGTGCAGCAACCAGTTCAATGGCAAGGCTCTGAAGCTGAAACTGACTGCAGCAACATGAAAATGCAATAAGACAAAACACTGCGTGACTGTACCTTTAGTGCAACCAGGACTGCGTGAGTTCTGGATTTAAGTCCTACAGTTGCAGACCCCTGCTTCACTGCCTCCATGGCATACTCGATCTGATGAATACGGCCCTGTGCACGCATGAACACAGATGACTTTGTTAACACACTATGCTTTGGCATGGTAAAGACACAAACATGTACTTGGTCTGTGAAGTCAGATGTTAAGACAAACGGCCGCCTACCTGTGGGCTCCAAACTGTTACATCGTTGTCGTACTGATTGCGAAACTAAAGACAAAAACAAGACACAATTTTAAAGTGACATTAAAACAGATTATCATTACTATATTCCACATTAGGAGCCTAACTTACATAGTTGTCCTGCATTATGAGCTGTTCCTTCGCTTACATACTGTTTCCACGACCACACAGGGCCCTAACTCTGTCTGCAGCCTGGACTTTTCCAGACTTCGGTTTTAAATTACTGCTATCACTGAATAATTCATAAACCCGCATTTGTGTTTAATCTCTTACGGCAGAGAATCACGCAACTAAACACAACCACATCATACCGGCTAAGGTTGCTAATAGTGATGTTGAACACTGCGTACCAACATTAAGTCCCTCGGAGAGCTCGCTGACAATAGCTGAATAACGTTTACACAAATCATTAAGGTAACTTTATTCATATTTGTTTCAAAGTTAAGTTATTAGCCTGTAGCCTAAATCCGGTGAGTTGGGTGAAAACGAAAGTAGACTTGGCACTTCCATTGCTAGTGTCAGTGATGCTAACTCAACCTAATGTGGCTAACTTTAGCTAGCTAACTACCTTACCAGCTGACTTATAGTCAACATAAGTATTTTTACTAAGGTATTAGAGAGCTAAATGATTATTTAATGTTATATAGTCCGACAAATGTTAGCCGTGTGACGTTTTTTGACAACACGGCATCGGGCAGCTAACGTTAGCAGCGTTTGGACGTGTTTTGCTTACTCACAGTGAAGTCACGGTTAGCTAGCTAACGTTAGCTTAGTATAAGTAAATGGACGCTTTTTTCTCAGGGTGTCCTAAGCACATTATAAAACATAAACTTGCCGTGCTGTTTATTTGCTCAGTTAATAAGATACATAATGTGTGAATGAGCAGAATAACTCAAATTTCATTCAAACTTACCATCTCTGCTACTGAAAGTGTCTCGTCTCCTCCGCCTGTTCTCTGATCCTTGCTTGATTTATTTTCCTGGGCGCAGTGTCAGGGAAACCAGCAGAGCCCCGATTTAAAATCAACGATCATCTAGTAAGCCTCGCTGCAAACCAATCTTATTGTATCTTGGATAGTTTTGTTGTCTCTTTTTTTAAAATTTAAAACCCCGAAAAATCAAAACAATTACATTTATCCACAAAACTGGTGGAACTTATGTTATACATAAATATACCAGTAAATTACTGTATTTCATAAAATGTAAATAACTGAGCGATTCACTGATTCGAAGGCCGGTTAACAATCAGCGCTGTAAGCTTTGTAGGCATTTAGTGCATCACCGCTCTAATGTTATTCTAGATATATACTTAATTTATTATTATTATTATTTTATTTATTTTTGTTGTCAATGGTCATTGATTCAGGCACGTTACCATTTTTTTTTAATTATTGCTCCTTTTCAACTTAATATTGTAATTTCTGAAATATTTGCTATGTATGTTTTGTCTGTAATGAAAACAATGAATTCCTATATATAAAAAATAGTTTACATTGAATCTGAATGTTCTTGCTTTCGTTTCTTTTCGGCACTGACTGGGCAGCTGCAATGTTTTTACATGAACACTAGGCGGCAGCAGTCAGTCAGAAGAAGACTGCATGGCTTCACTGGGTTGGTGATACTGACAAGTAACATGAATTACTTACTGCTCTTACAGTCATTTTTGAACACAAAAACCCAGAGTAAAGATGAACAAGTCCTCCTTTGGGATACAATGGTGGGTAATTAACATTCTGCTTTGTTGACTTTTGATGTCTTATGGTGCTTGCTGTTTCTGTTCCTGTATGCACATACATACACACTTTAAAAATATGAGGATTTCCACTGACACATTGAACTGTAATAAAAAAAATATGTTACATTAGTACGTTAAATCACTGGTGCACACATACATCAGCATCATTCCAAATTACATTTTTGCATGTAAGTGTGATTCCATCTATTGTACTTTCAATTGAGCTCAACTTAATACAAAATAAATTTAATACTAGCAGTAACATTTGTGAAAATTCTGCAGCATTTGGCAAAAGGAGGCAGTAACAGTTTATGTGCTGTCTATACGTCTTTGAAGGTAAATGCCACACATTTGAATAATTCACGTTATTTCTCTGTGACAGAGCGCTTCAGTCAATATTTCTCATTCGCTGCGCCTTTCTTAAAGTTAACCCACGAAAACACTGGAGTGTAAAACTGGCTATCCTCATATAATAAAGCGAGTTAAACCGAATAAGGTTTAAAAAGAAATTCTGGAGACAGTCAGCGGCAGTAGAATAATAATAATCTCATTATTGTGTAACATGTCACAGTTTGACAAAGTCAGCAGCCTATTTATTATCTATGAAGCAGCTGCTGATGCTGTGTCTCAGTAAAGGACAGATGCAGGGAGTTTCTGTCTGTAGGAAAGTGCCACCAAGTTCAGAAGAACTGGCTGAACTGTCTTTAATAAAAATCTTAGCATTGACATCATCCCCCTTTAACCCTTCATCCCCCCGTGAAGGCTGTGGATGAATCCAGTTATCACTGCTGTGTTCACCCCTTTTAACAACCTGCATTTGGAAAAATCCTTTAGGAGAAAAAACATGAATTAAATGTCCCTTGCAACAACAGCAATAGTCTCATTATCATTTCACAGTTACTGAGCCAGTGGTAGTAATATGTCCTCATGAGATATCAACATGTAATGAGGCTATCCTGTGAGCACAC
The DNA here is from genome assembly GCA_024666655.1 of Dascyllus trimaculatus. Classification (NCBI taxonomy): domain Eukaryota; kingdom Metazoa; phylum Chordata; class Actinopteri; family Pomacentridae; genus Dascyllus; species Dascyllus trimaculatus. The sequence goes on from CM045448.1 coordinate 28,592,294, forward strand.
TGTCCAGTAGCACAGAGACTAGATGTCCAATTTCCTGGTCCATTAGATGAATAAAAGCCTGAAATTACTGGTCAATAAATGAAACTTCCAGAGAATCCTCATGGACTCAGTGTTTGTATTGGACTTCGTAATTTCTGCTGCTATGTTATAACTTGTCTTTGTTTGCAGTAAAAAGTAATTCTTAACCTTTTTTTTTCTTGTAAAACGAATGAATGTCTGCTTGCCCACCCCCATCCCCACCCACACCCCCTCCTTACCATGGTAGCGTGAGAATATGTCTGTCTGCTGTAACTAATTCTGCTGGGTTTACTTAACAAGACGTATAATTATTCACTCGTGCAAAGAAAAAAAACCCAAAAGATTTATCAGAACATCTAGAAAAGAAGCATTCATTTGGGCTGAAGGGATGGTTTTTGTTCTTTTGCTTTCCATTACGATCTAATGACCCCCTCAGTTTAATTGAAATACAGGTTTCTAACCCTGCACGGGGAGAAGAGACCACTGCTTTCCATGGCTCTAATAGATGGCATACAAATGTGCAGCAGCTCTACAGGTGGACAGAAGCTGACAGGTGTGCGTTGGGTTTACCAGGGAGCCTGTGATAACGGATAAAGCTTCACAGTTCAGTGTGCACATATCCTCTACGGTTCCACGTATTCTTGGCCATCTTTTTTTAACTTCTCAAGGGATTCTGTCACTTTCCATGATGTGTGTCTCTGCAGTCAGAGAAATGCCCCCTGAACGCCTCATCCTTTCTTATGTCCAATACCCTGTGTCTGGTTTTATGCTTGGCTACCATTCGCCATTTTTTCTCTCTGTTAATGATATCTGATGTACCCTTGATCCAGGATGGAAGGGGGGGGGGGGGTGGGGGGGGGTGAATTAGTAGGACTGTGCTGACGAGCTCTCCTCCTCTGCCAAGGCAGCGGCAGCACCGCGGCGGCCATTACATCAGCGCGCCAACCTCCTCCTTTGTGATTGAGATTGTAGAAGCTGTGCTGAGCTCAGCATGTTTTTTTTTTTCCTGGGGGCCTCATTTAACTCTGCCAAACACCCCCCTCCTCCTCCTCCTCCTCTCCTGTTTAATTTTTCAAATGGAGAGCAGCCTGAGTCACTGTGTGATGGGTCCAAGCCACACAGTGGACCCTCACGTGGTGGCAGCGGTGGGGGGAACGCTGTTTTAAGGAGTAGAAGAGAGTGTGAGTGCCTCCATCCCTCCATCCATTCATGGTTTTCAGTTTGTTTTAATTACATGGGCTCAGAGCTAACTGCTGCTGTTCTCCCAGTAACACGATCTGTCTCTGACTTATCTATTTGTATGTTATGTGTGATAGCTTGAGCACATTTATTAGTTTGTTGTGTGCTTACCTGAGTTGCCAATCAAACCTGAGCACACCTATTTATAGATTTAACTCCGAATTCTGAGTTGCACAAAATTCCACAAATCCCATCCCCTTGTTGCTAAAAATAGGCCAGAGATGTGTTTTAGCCTGGAAAATGACTGGACTAATGGGTGGGAAAGGTGGCGGCTCTGCCAAGGTTGCATTAAGCTGGCAGCTGTCCTATAACAAGGCAGGTCAGGGGTCACCAGCCGCATAGCAAACGGAGGAAAGCCATCTCGGCCCCTCCCGCCGACGAGTTTTATGGGTCTCAATACTGCATGTCGTCATTGACGTTAACGTTTCCTACAGCAAAAGGCCGGAAGCATACGTGTGAGAGAGGAGGTGAGGCGGGAATCTTGCAGAGATCCTGTTCGCTGCCGTCAGTTTCCTGGTGTTGACGAAAGCGCTTATGCAGCATTTCAGTGGCAAATGGCTGAAGAGGCTTTTTCTGGCTCAAAAAAAATGCAGTACATTGTGGGCACTTAATAATATCAGCAGCACTACTGTATAGACTGACTCTTTGCTTAGTCTGTGCACATAAGAAAAGACAGTGAATACGTATCAAACCACACATATTCTGTCTCTATAATCACCAATATGACACTGTCAGGTTTGCTTTAAACTACCTGATGCCAGTAAGCATTATATAAGTGCATAATGCATTTTCGGTCATTTGAAAAATACTCTTCACTTTAAGAAGGAACTGCAGGCTTGGAAGATGCTGATTTCAGTCATAATGTGAACAGTGATTAGGATTTTCCTATCCATCATTTTTATTGTTTTAATGCCAGGAAATGCAGCCACACCAGTGCCCGAGTATCTGAATCCATCATTTTAATGTTCTGACTGCATCTGACCACAGCTCACAGAACAAAAGTTTTAAAGCTCCTTTTAAAATGCCATAGAGTTTAGAGTCGTACCTTTATAAATAATATTTCTAAAAATTCTCATGAAACATACAAAGCACAAAACCACAGAACACAGACAGGACTTTACATTGCAGTAATATGTAATTTTGGCAGTTAATGCACTTACAAGTGACCTTCCAAGACCTCACAGAAGAAGATACCCACTGACTGTAAGATTAGCTGCTTGTATTGGGTCTGTAAATCTGAGCTTTGTCGAGACTTCACTCACACTAAAACTTTCAGAATAGTGTAGATTTTCTCCGGTCAGAGGCTCTTTCTCTGTGTGGAACTTCCACCTGTCTTTCTGACCAACTTGTCTCATCAGCAAGGGTTGATTACATGAAGGTTAACATGGAACGCTTTTACCTTGAATAACCGGCACACAAACAAGGCAAAACTATGGATTTTTTGATGGTCCACTGGCCCACCAATGTACCTGGGATTTGTTCTGAAATGCCCAGTGAACCAGCTTTTTTATCCTTGCAATGTTGCTGAGGAGATGATAGCAGTTTGAGCACCCAGTCCACATGTGTTTTGTGAAAAGATCTATAACCACTTCTTCCATGGAACTCTGTGGGGGTATAGTGGGAGTTTGGGGTACTGGAGTTATGATCCAGTCCTTGTACGAGCAAAATAAGAGCTTTGCACAGACTAAACATGTTTCAGTTAGGTGTTGGACTCTGGTTGTCCCTTGTCTCTGATCCAGTCAATGACTATCACAATGAGGAGGCTGTGTGGTCTGGAAAGGTTGGAATCGCATGACTGCTTTTTGCAGATGGCATGATTCAACTGGGTTCATCCAACCGTGACCTTTAGTACACTTTGGGGCGTTCTGCTGGGTGACCGGGCTCAGTCTTTAGGCCAATTCATGCTTTCCGTGTGTCCTCAAGGATCACTTTTGTCATTCACAGAAGCCCTCTGCGGATGTTCATGTGCAGTTCAAAATTTTTGACCATGTGGGCTGTATGCACTTCAAGCACACCAACTACACGTGCCCAAGAAAAACAAATGGTGCTCAAAACAGATGCTTGTTTAGAGGACAGGCTGTATGAGGAGATTCTTGACCATCCACACTTTAAATTTATCATTGAAAGGACTGCAATTGACTTGTACTTGCTTTTCTAGCGTTCTAAATTCTCCAAAAATCCTGTGCTATGTCCATCCAATTTACTCGGTACACCTCAGGATCACTGACACGGTGCTACAGCCCAATCTGTAAGTAGCTGTTATATTCTGTAAAATATCCTATAAAAATTGTCCAGTCGGCTTTCAAAGTCCACATCAGTCAGACATGGAAAGCATGAACTGACCCTTCGAGATAAGGTGATGAGCTCACACATCTAGAGGAAGCTCAGAGTAGTTTCTGCTCCTTTGTGTTGTCCGATGCCAGCTGAGGTGTTTTGGGCATCTGATTAGAAAGCCTCCAAAGTGCATTCCTTTGGAAGTTTTCTGGGCATGTCCAAATGGGAGGACACCCAGGGGTAGACCCAGAACTCACTGGAGGAACTGCATATCTCATCTGGGTGGGGAATGCCTTGGGATCCCCCAGGAGGAACTTGAAAACACTGCTGAGTCCAGGGTCATCTGACTACCCTGCTTAGCTTGTTGCCACCACGATCTGACTGTGGATAAGTGAAAGAAAATAGATGGATGGATATCTGATAGCCAGTACACCTTTAACTGGATGTGTCTAATGGGTTTTGGCTTTAGTGATGTCACTGGTCGTGAGTCTGTTTTGTTGCTTGATTAGAATCACTGACTTTACTGTAAAAGCTGCTTAATTAGATAATTAGTCAGACAAATATGGATTACCATGAAATGTCAAACATTCACCCACGGGATCCTAATGACTCATATGGTTCTCTGACTTTTAATCGACTGCTATCAAGAGGCCAGAAGTTAAACTTGTTCAGCACTCCAGTGTGGGAGTTTATGGTTTTAGGGTTACAGTTCTGCAAAGCTAGTTTTCAATATGTGCTGTGTGACCACACTGGAATGCTACAGTGTTTATACAATTTCCTGAATGGCCGCACTCAAAGGTGGGGTGATAAGCCTGTTGGGTGCAATTGTGCAAAGATGAAAATAGTCATGAGTGGGTAGTATCAGTCAGTGGCAGTAAAACATGCCAGTCATAAAAGTTTCTTCTTACTCAAAGGCTACATCCATATTTTATATACAGAGTATGACTCCTCATGTGCTTTTCTAAATCATCTGAAACTACAGAGTTGGCATTGAACTTGGTAAAAACAAAAAGGTGTTCCTTATTTTATTGAATGATACTTCATAGGAGCAAGTGAATCTCACCTGTCCAGCAGAGACCTTATATTCTCTGTTCTCTTGGTTGCCCCCTGTCTTCCAGTTTTTGATTGCTGATTTATGTTCACTGAGCTTATACTTGGTTAGGGTCTGCTTTATATTTTTAACTGCAGAGATTCTTCTAATTCATGAACACTGGGCAAGATAGCAGCTTTTCTTGTCCACAGTAACAACAACAACAACAATAACAAAAAACTGAACCATATGCAGTTTATCAGAATTAATATTGTTACATCTAGCAATGCATATTAACACATCTTTCTTTGGCGTTGTTAGGGGCTGATTATTCACTATTATTTCTGTGTAATAAGTCACGCGCTTTGCATCTCTTATTGTATTGCAAGGATCATTCAATTGATTAGGTGGTGCTCTTCTAAAAAACAAGGTCTGACAAGTGTGGTCCTGAAACTGCAACCTGCAGACACATAGGCTGCATTTCAAATGTGTGTGCGCTGAAATAAAATCTTGTGCTCATACACAGCCACAGCTCTGTAAGCGGGAAACAAACGGGCTCAGGCCAATCAACGCAACACTGTTTCAGAAAGTCCTGTGCAGGTTCATGCTTGTGCAGAACTGCAGCCTCACACAGCTCAGATTACTCACAAAATTAAAATAAAACTAGACTGAGAAGAGCTGCTTCCACTCCTGTTAGTCATTTAGAGTCACAAATGATTACCTTCATGGTGTCGGACAGCAGGAAAATGCCGCCATTTGCTGTAAAGATGTTCGACTTCCAGCCTGAGGTAACTTGAAAACTTATGCACCAGAACCATTTGTTCATTTGTCATCTCTTGTCAGTGTCAATGCAGAAACATCTGATGATGCCAAGCCTACAGAACGGAGACATCTAATCATTACTTTTGGCTCACCAGCAAACATTTAAGCATTAATTGCATTTGCTCATCTAGCACTGCAGCTTTGGAATAAAACTAATGTGAGTGGTCACTTTTGGAGATGAGAACATTGTCTTCTGTCGGTTAGCACTGCATAGATCTGTTTAATACCCAAAACTTACTTTTGGACAGCAGCATGAAAGAAAAAGAAAAAATGAGAAAGCAAAAATCAACTTGAACCTCATGATTGTTTTGAATCACACGGACTGTCAAGTCTTTTTTTTTTATCATGACACATGATTTAAAGATAGCAGAGGCAGGAGGAAGTTTGGAGAAGCCTCTGGCTCAGCCTTATCATTAGTCACTCTTCTCATTGAGTTGTCGCTCCTGATCAGACTTGTTCAACACAATGATGTGTTTCACAGTAGAGGAAGTTTTGACATGAAAGCCAGTCTGCTGTGTGATACACCAATCTGATTTCTGACTCGTGATGTTCCGTTCAGTGAGCTTCACACTGACGTCACACAAGTATTCTGTTCCTTGTCATAAGGTCACTTTAATGTTTAACCCCTTAAAGCTGATCGACGCTAATTCGCATCATATCGCTTGCAATCAGACTGCAGCCGAGATAGCATATGCATTCCCCCAATGCCGTTTTGTGCATTTTTAATATGTTTGTACATAAGCAATTTTTTGGCATCAATAAAAATGTTTTACCATACATGCCTGTTGTCAGTAGTTTGCATCACACGTAAATGTATATCTATTCTATGTGCTACAGACAAATTAACAATCTCAACTTAATGTAGCATCATCTTGAAAGCAAAAGCACAAAAGATTATTTTTTTTAAATAATTGTTAATAAATTCAGGCGTTACGCTGTAACAGTCAATAGATATTTATAAAACATGCATATGGAGCTAGCGGCTAAATACACTGACAGCAAAACATCTAAACATGGAGAACATCATTGAGGGTTAAGCAGAGACAGAGGAAGATTGTCAAACATGATTTTTATAGTCTAAATCAACATTAACAAGATGAAATAAAGAAAAAAAAAAATGACAGAATTAACTGGAATGGACAATACGGTTACACAAGATACAACATTTGGGAAATGCACAATTCCCTAAGCAGTGATAAACACAATGAGTTAGACAAGTAATAATAAATATAACAGACAAGCAAGGACAAACAGACATCAGATAGTTTGGTCAAAACTAACTGAAATATCCCTCCGCTTTAAAGATCATGTGATGCGACCTTTGTGTGCTTAATGTAGAATTTACATGAACGCTTGTGGTTTAGTATGGACATGCGAGACTGATTTAAATGATCACAGGCTGCTATAAAAAGCCATTGACTGATTTGTGAGGGCTATCGCTATGTGATCATGTCATCAGGTTGGATGGTGGAATTTATCCTGACATTACGTAACAACGTATCGCCGCTTACAGCCGAGCAAGCATGACAGCAAATCAGGACAGGGAGGCCTGCCAATCAATGCGGAGAGATACGAAGAAGTCCATCAAACAGCGTTTATGCAGAGGAACTCCATGATAGCGAAAGGTTAGCTCAACTTGATATTTATGCTTTTTGACTCATGGACTCGGCTGTTTTGGAAATCCAATGAAACGGCTGCTGAAGTCCAGACATACTTGTATGTCAACAGGAGAATCTTTCTACATCTTTAGGCTACTAAAAAAGTGATTTTTCTATGAACATAACGAGTTTCTGTCTAGAAATATGTCTGATTTTTATTCATACACATCAACTGGTGGCGTGAAGAGCTACGGCAGGATTTGGGACTTCGGTGGGCGTGTGATGAAGTGTTGTTCTAGAGACACCTGGCTGCTCCGGCTAATCTATTCATTAAACTCCCTTAATGGCCTCTTGTGCTTCAGGATCCATCATGTCACAATAATGGCTTTTACGAGTGAAGGGTGCTTTTAACTGCATTTGACTGATTAGAAAAACTGTCCCATTTCTGGTGGCGGAGAAAAAAAAAATGCAATGGCTGAACACACCATATTAATTTCATTGCCTAGCCGGCTGAACCATTAACGTGGTAGACTCAATTACCTCAACGAGGGTGACATAACAAGGGAAAGAAGAGGTTCACGGGTCAGGAATTTGATGGTTCACAATTTGAGATATTTTCCTCTGAAAAGGAGAACAAGCTCTCCAAAGGATGATGAGTACTCTTTGGTGAGACACATAGCAAACAGCTAGACAGCAAGAGGTACAAGAACTAAGATATAGAAAAAGAAAGAAGTAATGAAAGAACATGATGCAAAAAAAAGACATGATGGGAAAAAAAAACTTCCACAAAAGTTGTTGATGCAAGAAAGGACTCCATGAACTCTGAGCCCCCCCCCCCCAAAAAACAACAAAAAAACCAAAGAACATGCACAAGAAACAGATGAGGGTTTAGACCTTTACTGAAAACCACTGTATAGATTTAGCTTTGGGTAAAACAGTAAATCGTTGAAAATTCATATTGTTTTTCCTTTTAATAGAGATTTTTTCACTGTAACTTGAGCATCTTTAAGCCCCACTGAGAGCCAGAAATTTCCAACTCTCAGCTTTGCTGCAGAGGCAGAAATGATGGCAGATTCTTGGGCCTCGGCCAGGCTTTATAACCGCATAACGTTTAACTTTCTATAAATACCACGAGATGCGGTCCAAGTTGATCAAGTGTGATTGAATCTGAAATGACTCCAAAGACAGGAGCCAAGTTTCCTTAAGATACTTCAGAGGAACTGCTTGCCTCTGCCCAGCTTTTGATAGGGCACCAGCCTGAGTCACTCCAGTTTTTTTAAGGTGCATCAGAGTATTCAAGCAAAAATAATGGTTGCAATACACAAAATCTCAAACAGTATTGGTAACTTAAAAGGGCAGTGCTGTGCTTTGTTGCCGTGTTAGCGTGGGTGATCCACATTTGTCCTGAAATACAGGTTTAAAAGTTATATCCCATCAGCTGCCGGATATATAGTTTTAATTTGAACTGGGCTGTAGCATTATTAGGTAGCTCAGATGACTGTTAGGCTTGCATCCCATTCACTGTTGCTACACCTATCAAACTTTCTGTGCTTGTAGTTTAAATAGTTCACAATGATAAATGAACTGGCAGATTCCATCCATCCATCCAGAGTCAGATGGCATGGCAGCAAGCTAAGTCTTCCAGGTGTCCCTCTTCCCAGCAAAATCTTCCAGTTCCTCCTGGGGAATCCCAAGGCTTTCCCAAACCAGATGAATTATCTAGTGCCTCCCAGTTGGGGGCACCTAAAAGGGAGGCACCCGATGTATCTTAATTAGATGGCCCAACCACCTCAGCTGACGACTTTCAACACAAAGAAGCAGTAACTCCAGGCTTCCTTCACACGTTGGAGCTTCTCACCCAAAGTGGCAGATTTACTTTCAAAAATATGGTTTCTTGACTGAAGTAAATAAAACAGACTCATCATTTCTGGCCAGAAAGGTCAATTTTTCTGGCAGAAATGTTTTTGTGGTTTTGGGTTTGGAAAGGATGGATAGTTTTGCCAAGCTGTGAGTGGAGAATCACTGTTTGGGGGAGGTTTAGCGAACAGGCAGTTAATCAGTGTAGTATTCACTTGAAACATTGCTCTCCTGCAACTACTGTGTTAGTATTTCAACCCTGCTGTAGATTGCTGCTTTGTTGGCTTCAGTGTTCATCTGTCAGGTTAAAAAAAACCCAAAACAACCAAAAACACCGGTCCAGATCGGATCCAGACTGGGCTGAAAAAAGTCCAGACTGAATGCACATCAGAGTCTAAGTCTGAAAGAGGTCTTGGTTTTTATTAGAAAATGCCAGTGAATGAAATAAATGATTAAATCATTCTCATAATGTTTTATATAGTCAGACTGGCAAGCACAATCGCTGCACAACTCAAATCCAATTCCACCATATTTCTGCTTGCCCAGGCACTTCATTCATTCTTGTGTAATCATGATAAATAGGCCCCACAACAGGCACTTTTCGGAAGCACAAACTCTCCTTAGTGTTGCTCTGTACATCCACAGCATTTGTAAGTGTCAAGCTATCGATTGCTGAGAGGTCTCTTTTTCTTGTTTGCTCTTTTTTCTTGAATGAATGGGAGTAGATATAAGCAAGCCCAGGGATTCAGACAGTGAGTCAGTCAGAGCCAGGGGGCCAACTTCCCTCCCACGCTGCAACACTGAAGGCCCCTGATGGATGCTTTGAGGTTTCAACAATTGAGTGTAATCTGCTTAATGTCTGGGGGATGAACAACGGCAAATGCCTGGAAACGCAGTCCACCCTGCTTGCTCCCTGACATTTTACATGGCTCCTTAACTGATGACCTGTCCCCAAATGTTAGCATGACCTTCTACTCAGCCACTTGTTCTGCTGGTTTAACAAATAGAACGACATGTTCAAGAGCGTTAACACCTGCTTGAAGCCACATATCCTCCATTCTGAGCCGTTCCCTCTAATCCCGGTGAACACTCCTCCCCAGGTGTTTAAACACAGCGCCTGCTCTCCATGATGTAAAACCACAAAGTGACACCAGTTCCACCACTTGAACTTGCATTTAATCAGGTGGCGAGCCTCCTTTGTGGTGGCAAGCCACTGATTAGATTTGGAGATTGAGAGCCATTACAGGAGGCTGCAGTTGGATAATGACTTAAGTGCTGTTTCGTCTTCCTTTCTCCTCAGGAAGTGATTTATCTGGATGGACCTGGCCCTAACTGACTGAGAGGTGCACAACAGTGAGCAGTGCCACATAGATCATATCACCCCGCTGTGACCCTATCAACACTCTCTGTCCTCCCAGTGGTGATTCATAGTTTCTGTACATGGAAAAGTATGACATTGTAATACAGGTTATGTTCTCAGCTTCTTAGGTGGGATCTCGCTTTTTTTCTTGTTCTTTACTTAGTACGTTACTAATATGCCAGTTGTCTTGTGAACGCATAGCGACATGTGACAGGGCTGCAGCTGAAATCATCAGTCAAAAACAGGGATTTTGAGTGTTAGACAAGATATAGGATGTAGTCTTGTGCTTTAGGACAATGGGATGATCATGTTTTTATTATGGAATACAAAAAAAAATGTTGCTGCCATTACAAAAAGGCATAAAATGTTATGTGTTTTAAGAATTTTGCATACAAATTTAAACTTAAAATCAATGTTTTCATTCATTTGTGTTGCTGTCACTGCCTGATTTTCTTTTAGGGGAAGTTTTTTTCCCCCCATTTTTACTGATAGAGAGAGAGACAGGGTGAAAGGAGGTATAGAGGAGAGAGAGAAACATGCAGTAAAGGGTCATGAGCCGGACTCAAACTCATGACCGCTGCTGGTGACCTGCGCCCACATGGTAACGCCTTAACTCAGCGAGCTATGTGACTTTCCTGACAAAGCTAACAGGTGACTTCAGAATGACTTGACCGGTAATGCTGTTGTAGTTGGTTGCATTTTAAAAAGGTAGAAAACAGCCTCACCTTGTTCTGCAATTGTTTCATGCACCAACTGAAATCCATGACTCCCCAATATGCTAGTTTCCTTCCACTTACATTAGTGAACAACTGTAGCAACTGATAAGTATGTGGAGTTACCGGTGTCCCCCACTATATCAGAGTACAAGGCACCACTTGTTACAATCATTTTAAATTAGGTCAGATTAATGCGGATAATCAGAATCAGAATCGTGTTTATTGCCAAGTAATTTTTTCATTGCAAGGAATTTGTCTTGGTCTGTTGTTGCAAACAGTTAAAAAAAGTTTTAAAAAATCAGATCACAAAAATAAAAAAATATTAAGAATATAAAAAACAAAAGAAAAAATAAGATATTATATACAAATATATACACTAACATATGTGCAGAATGTCAAGTGAGTAATGCAAGACAGTGCAAAACGAGCAATTGTGCATTTATTTCCATGACATAAAATATGTAATTTTTCTTCACATATTTGAATGTTAGTTTGGATTTAAGCATAAAGTGAAAGCTCTAACATAACATAAGCTAATGGACAACAGCTGCAGCTTTTCAACTGCAGAATGTCTCTTAAAGATTACCTCTGGATCTAAAAAGTGAAATGAATGCACAAGTGTCTTACACCTGCATTCTTTTGAACAGCCTCTGGGGGGGGTGACTCCAGAAAGAAGTGTTATCCATTAGAAAATGGTTATACTTCTCACTTGATGTGTCACCTCAGTGAACACTTTTTGAATGAGTTTATGGTCTCGATCGCTAGTTTCAAGCCAAAGCTGGAAATGCCTAATTTGTATCAAACAGGGCTTCTATTTTAGAGTCTCGATCACCCCATCAGCATATATCTGCCAGTACCAGCTGATCGTTGCTCAGAAACTTTATCTCTTACGGAGTTTACTGTGGTCTGTACATGTTAACTGATTCATATTACACAAACTTGTTGGAAAGGAGCACTGTGCTGGGTCCAGAAACTGAAGCCACTGCAATCCCAAAGTGAAAGCTTGCTGCCTGCACTAACCCTAACCCATTCACTGCAGGTGAAGCAAACCGAAAGGTACATTCCACAACACATCTGTGTAGCCACACACCAGGGCTTACGTGAGCATTAATGATAATGGAAGTTTTTTGTTGTTGTTTGGTGTCAATAATAATGGAAGCTACAACGTGAAAATGTGAACTTTGTTTACTTACTTTAAATACTAGCTAGCTAAATCGTCATTATCTCTAAGAAAGCCTTTTCATGAGTATATTTTGTATATTGAACAGAAAATAAAGAGTTAATTAGGTAGGCAAGACATTTTAGGCTTTGCATTTTACATCCAGATCAATTTTAGATTAATAATTGGAGACTAAATAAATAGACGTCTCTGAGGATCCAATGTATACTCCAAGTATATTGGATAAATCTGAACTTTTACTTGCAGTGCTATGAAACTGTGACACTGAGTCCTATTGGAAAGAATCTCTGGTAGAGTGGGCAGAGCCATCATGGCATCAACGATTTTTCACCCATGTTGAAGCATAAATACAGAATAGACACAGCTGATGTAAATGAGAAACATTAATATGAAGATATAATATATTCTGCACCATTACAGCCAATTACTATGAATATCTGATGGGAGTGACATAGGCTATTACACAGTTTTCATTTTGTAATGTGGCAGGACCAATGTAACGGTATTAAACTCATTCATCTGTATCTGTTGGCAACATAGTGATTTCCTGCATTCTTCAAGCCCCAGAGAACTAGTGTGAACTGTCTCCATTTATCTGTGGGTGGCACTTCAAGTATTGAAACCATCAGTAGTAAATTGTTCGCCCTTTTCTAAGAATCACAAATACGCCCATTACTCTGGCTTTAATCGTTTGCTTTGCAAGTTATTGAAAGCGAAACAACAAATATCCACTGAAGATCCAATATCCAATATCAAGCTAACTTCGCCCTAATTGTTTTGTGTAGGTGGACAGAGAAGCAACACCAGCTGTCAGCAGAGCGCCTGCCCCTTGAACAAACACTACGTGTGTTGTGGTTTCAGCTCATAATGGAGTTTCGAGTCTACTGTTGGTCACCTAGATATTCCATTACAGGAGTGTGACATCACTCTTTATTTGGCTGGTCATTTTGAAACCATGGGGATAATGTTTATGTTGTTATATTCTGAGCCTGGAGACCTATATATGGCCCTACATAAGGAGCGAAGAGATAAATGAGCCATGAGATGTTTACCTGGATAGGAAAGGAAACCAACATGCCGCTCCATGCAACATTCATGAGTACACAGGCAGTTTGAGGAAAGAGGATGAGAAAATGAATTTGATTGTATAAAAAGAAGGTTCAGGATCAGTTGCTCCCAACCTGTAGATGAGGGGACCAAGAAAGAAAAAAAGAGCTCTGATACTAGAGAGGCTAGCAAGATTCAGGTTTTGACAGGTAAAGAAAATGAGAACTAACATGAATGAGCAACAGGCAAATATGTATAATCGAAAGGTGACATGTTATAGACTGAACCTGTCAGTAAAATAAGCTATTAATTAGGCCAGTAAAATCTTCATGTTATCCTGCAAGACCTATGAGTTAATAAGAAGAAGTTGTGCAGTCAGGTGACTGATAACGGCAGTCAGCTGATTTCATAGGGTGGCTTTGTACTGGAAAAAATCAGGACAGGTGCAAGGTGACGCCAACGTTTACAGGAACCTCCCCATCGGCCCTTTTAATCTTTCCGTTTCTATTGCAGTGCAGGATCCAACAGCTTTGACAGGAAAATTAACTCAAAAACAACAACAAATACTAGTTTTAGACTTAACTTTAGTTCTGTGATCAAGTAGGAAATAGAACAATGGAAGGGTTTGTTATTTGATTCTGCAGAGCAAAATGTGCATTGTTGGTTAGATAGCTGTAGACATCTGTCTTCTCTGAGCTGAACCAATCCGTCTTGAGACCAGTGCAGGAGGGCGGCTCAGAAGTACTTTGAGAGGGTTTTCTCCCCCAAACCAGAGAAATGAGACTAAAATATCTTTAAAACTGGCTCTGCGATTTTGCACTGGTTATGTCATCTACATCCAGAGACTGTGCTGTACTCATTTCAACCACGCGGTCACTACTGCACAAACTCTGATTGCACATGATGTTTTATATACAATCCATTGGTGATTCACAAAGGAGCGAAACTCAGTAAGAGCCTTTTGTGGAAAGGCAAGGCATTTCAAATGTAGGAAATGACCCGTTACTGTACAGAGAGACTTCAGAAAGAGCTGAGTCTAAATTGGGGAAATTTCGCAGGTGCCACCATGTAAATCTGGTTTTATTACACAAAATTTGTGGAAGCTCAACATAACATTGTTGAGTTATTACTAGCAGATGGTGCAGAGAGAAAAATCCAATAACTAAATTTTATTTTAATGGACTAATATTTTTAAAAAAATATTTGAGCAAAATAGTGTAATTAATGCCAATTGGTAGATTAGCATCTACAAACACGTAAGCAGAGACATGGGCTGTACTGAGGGTTTGCAGGGGCTCACTACCCTTAACATTTTACAAGTTCTTGCAAGAAAGGCTCCTAAATGGAGATGTTAAGATTTATCTTTTGCTGTAGCAGCTACAGTGCAACTAATTATTTTAGTGGTGATTAATTAATGTTTTTCTCCATTCATTGATTAACCATATAGGTAAAAAAAAAAAAAGTATGAGTAATGAAAAACCTGACCAAAGTAACATGCCTAACCAACTTCTTTTGTTCAGTCAACAGCAAATAATAATATACATTTAAATATTGTTATATGCAATGCTGGAAGCAGAAAATATTTCCATTTCTGTAATAAATGATGATGATAAATGATAATTCCAGTTAACAATCTGTTGTAGCTGTAGCCGTAATTGTGCTGCACCTTCTGACATAATGTAGAGTTGGGCTCCAGTCAAAACCATGTTTCTCTAAATTTTGTAATTTAAAAATGTTTAGATTTCAATCTCAAACAGAAAACTGTTTCAAATGTATTTAATTGCCTCAAAAATGCATTTTCATAAAACTTTGTGTAAAACAAATGGCTTATGGTTTACGACACACACATACTATATATATACACAGTAGATGGAACTAAGAACATGAGTAAGTATTTCACACCTGCAGGCACTAAATGGTCACTTTTTTCCAACCAAACAGAGCCACTGACATATGGCACAGCTTTTAATGCCACATAGTGTATGAATACTGTAGGAAAAACACCTACATGTCACCTTTATAATAAGCTCAGGCATCACATTGACATATAGCACAGGGGTCTTACATCCAGTAACATCTTCATGTGTCATAGTGTCATTTCTGCAGTTGTTCTTGTTTTTGTTCCATTTCCACATGACATGCGTCATTGATCCATATAGCTGACCCTTGAAAATACCCTATAGAACATTTGTCCACATCCAGTAATACCACAGCAGCAGAAGGCAGAGTGTCTCCAGTAATAACTTACACTAGGGTGGGTGTGTTGAGCTTAGCTAAGGGGAAGCCCTGCTTCAAAGGTTACTGTATTGACTTAGAGTTCCAAAGTTTTTTCAGGGACTGAGGAAAAAACTTTAAAGGAGTCAGCGTAGCTTGTGCTTGCAGCTCCCTGGGGTGAAGTATGATGCAGATGACCCAAAAGGAACACCCTCGCTGAAAAACAAGTTTATATACGTAAGCATGCAGAGTAAATACAACCACCCACATCCAGGGAATACAATGAACGGGTGGCCCACAGACACACACAGAAATGTATGTGTGCTCGCATGTGAAATTTAACACACATACTGTTAGGTGAAACCTTATAAAAAGTGCAAAATTAAACAAATTCATGACACACCATGACACAGCTGTTTTATACTCTGTTTGTCGAGACAAGGCCAGATAGACTTACAAACACCTGGCACATTGATCATATAGACATTCACCTCAAGTTAAAACAGAAGTCTTTACTAGACAAAAATCCCCCAATTTTATACTTAATTATCTAATAAGTGTGTGTAAACGAAAAAGAAAAAGGACTGGTCTGGTTGCATATAGATGCAACAGGTAAACACGTTGGAATATAGACAGTTACTGCAGCATTAAAGTAAAAGTACACTTTAATGCTGCATATCTAGAGGTGCCTGAATATGACTGCACCCAATCCAGCTCTCCCATTAGTATCACATTCATTTTCCATACCTGATTGTGCTTATGTCATTGTTCACACAGAATTTGTATACACAGTAAAAATGTACACTTGATACAGTTCCTGGAGATAGTTTCCCACTAAACTTTACATCAGATTGACTTTGGGGTGCACAGGCAAGAAAGTGGATGTGAATGTTCTGTGCAAAAAATTCAGAGGAGACAGGCAGTGCAGGGACCTACTTTCAAGCAACAGCTGATGCAGAAATGATATCCTCAACAGCTGTATACATAGAGATTATCTAGCTGAAGGGGAGAGAAAGCTATATAAAATGGCAGTTTAATACCACAGTCTGCATCTGGTGAGTCTGACAACAGATCGTCCTACTATGTCCGAGTACGTTATGCAACACTCACTCCCCAAAGGTAATAGACATTTGCCTCAAACATACTTGAGTACCAAGTGTGACGCACCCAAAAACCAATGCATCTGACTGCAATGGTCTGGCAATAAATTCTAAAGGCTCAGTTTTTATTCAATGTTTCCCTTTTAAAGCAACCATTAAAATGTGTCTGCATAAGGATGTCATGATCCCCACTTCAGCTCCTGCCTGTCTCCCTCTTTCCTTCTTTCTTCTCTTTCCCCCTCTCCTTCTCCCTCTCTCTCTCACCCTCACTCTTATCCTGATTGCCCTCATTCTCTCCCTCACCAGCCAGCCCTGCCTGCAGCCTCGTTGATTGTTCAATTCAAGACAGCTGCGAGGACCAGCTCACCTGCCACTATCCCCTCCCTCCATAAAAATCTGGTTCATTCAGTCACTCTCTGCCAGACCATAAACCATTCAACCCCGGTTCCCAGTCTGTCCCTGCTCCGTCTTCTGCCTGCTTCCCTGAAACCTCTGTCAACAGAACCCCCAAAGGATGAGAAGTAACTAGACTAAATTACTACTGGCTCCATAGGCAACCCATTTTAAGTCCCTGTCTAGCCCTTTATTTAACCCCTAAAAACTCCTTTCTGTGAATCAGCACTACATATTTAACACTACATGTTGTTGTTTTTTTACATAAAATTAATCCCTTCCTACCTTAAAATGGCTTACATGTATCTCTACACCATTGCTTTTTCAGGAAGACATGGCTTTACGCAGTCCTGACCTCCCTCTCCACATACCTCCCCAGTCATGACTCTGTAGAACTACTCTATGTTACACAATGCTGCAAAATCATAGTAATTCAATCACACGTTTGAACAGAAAAATGACTGTGAAGAAGAAGAAGAAAAAAGAAAGTCCCACCCTGCAAGTTAACAGGATTGGTTCCTTTGATTTGTTATGCTGGAATCCGAATCCATGTTTATGAGACTGTTGTTGGGACACTGCAGATTGAAAGCCATGATGTTGACTGCTTTATTTTACTCATTATGTGTCTTCTGTCATATAAAAAAGACCACATGTGAGAACTGAATAAGCCTCTTGCATAAGAGGTGGCACATCTTCAAGTCTTTCAACCTAAAAGAGATGTCCAGTTGGTTTATAGTATGGCTTTTAGGATTACCATAAGGACATGATAACAAGGTAAAGTGCTTGATTTTCACCAAAAGGGGGTCTTTAACTCTTCCATGACTCACTGGATTTCAAAAAACAGTGTTCAAAGTTTTGAATGTTTGGTCAAATGACTGAAACCAATATTAAATCTTAAGAAAAGGTGTCTGCTGTCTCCCAGTAGGCTCCCATCTGTCTAGCATAGTACAAGTTATGCAGGACTGCACATTTGCAGGTAGCAATGCAGGTGCATAGATGTGGCTTAAGACCCAGCAGCTGTCTATTCAGCAGTGATTTAGTGTCTGACATAGTTGAGCCTTGTGGCTCAATAGCACTAAAAGGCTCATCCTGTCTAATGGGGTTCCTCTATGACGCAGACATGGAGAGGCAACCCCTCCCCTTCTTTTACTTTGACATATAATCTTACACATACACACCAATTGGACGACCATTAATTTTGTCCACTGTGCAGGGACTTTGAGTGCACACAGACAGATATACGCACATTTCAAACACACACACACACACACATACACGCTCATGTGTGAACACAGAGATTCAAGCATGTGCACACAGATACAGTGTACAGTGCACACACACATGCCGCCCTGCACACTAATGAAAAGGCAGGGAATTGAGATGATGGTGCACGACAAACAGTTGTGTAATTGCTTTTGAGAAACGGCTCTTGTCGGAGGCTGTCATCGATTGGTCTTAGCCGCGGACAACTCGTTTGCTCACTGTGTGGGAGGAGGCCCGGGCAGCAGTCATCATTACTGGACGGACTGTGGTATCACTTTATTAACTCAATACAGTTTGATGTTTCACTGTAGTGAGGAGGGAGGTTGTCATGCTTCACTTACTGCAAACAGACTACATGGGTTAGCTGTTGTGAGAGAAGAACTGTGTTTTAGGTTAGTCATGCTGATAACAAAATACACACATTGGATAACACTGATATGCCCAATGCTTTGTAGGCTGAAAGTAATTTAATAGAATTTTTGATATGTAAAGTGCCATGAGTTCATAGTTTCAGGTGAAGCAGATCATGTTGCCCCAAATCAAATCAATAAGATGGTTACATAAGCTGATTGTAGATAGTCTATAGTGAGCCGAGGCTCAGTGGGTGTATTGCTGGAGTTGGTGCTATCCAAGCAGCATTATGAATGAAGAGCCCAGGAGTGCGTCACTGTGTAGTATACATCCCTCCCCAGCAGATGGCCCCGCCTGCTAGTGCTTACTCTGGAGGGTGGTGGTGGCATTGGGGGGGTGCCCTTATTGATTTGGCATTTGAGGTATAGCATGAAATGTAACATTTTTGGAAGGTTTGTAAAATATTTATTGCTGGTGATGCTTCTCCGCAGACACCAGTTTGCTTTGCCTCCTATTTAATTAATGACATCAATGCAAATTGGGGAAAGCAAATGGTCCAAATGACTGGTGGATTTTGTGAATGGAGCACTTAGTGACTGAGGAATGACGTCAGCGCAAAGCCATATCCCTTATTAGTGAGCCAGGACTGAGGGGAGGCGTCCCATTGGCTCGCCGTAGCATCAGTGCGACGTGATTGGCTGCCAGCAGATAATTAAACACCTACACAGTCAATGCACAAATCCAAGTGGTGGGATATATAGGCTGGAGCGTTGGCGCTGCATGCAACAGAATCAAGAGTTGTTCTGCAAGTTGAGAGAAAGTCAACTTATTGTGTTTTGCATAGAGATTCATAGAGATATATTTTTATTTTTTTTGCTGGGTGATTATCACTGAAGGTAAGTGCTGACTTTTAATGTTGTGTTGGGCAATGTGTTGGAGTGGCAGTCTGACTATAAATGTAACTCATAAGCTGGTTGCATGTGTGTGGATCAGAGAGGATGTGCACACACGGTGTAAGATGACGTGATGGTGTTGATAATGGGGACAGAGTGTGGCTGCTGGGGTCACCAGTATCCCCAGCACCCATTTTGAGAAGGTCCAGTCTGTTACTGGAAGGCCAAAGACTGAGACAGAAAGAGAAAAAAGTAAGAAAGGCAGGACGAAAGGGACCGAAACATGAAGAAGAAGAAGCTGAAGTGATGAACAGAAAGTGACAGAGGAGAATGGGCAGGAGAAAACAGGTTTGAGTGTGTGTCAGAGACGGTGTGTGTGAGTGAGAGAGAGAGAGAGAGTGCTGGCAGCTCATTACACTAATGCACTGGTCCCTTAGGGAGTTGGCAAGCTTGGAGTCCCCCCTCCCTTTCTCTCTTCACCCCTCCTCTTCCAGCACTAGCAAGTGCTACATACATTGCACAGTCCTGCCCTCACACACACAAACACACACACACAAACACACACACACACACACAGGCATGTCACACTCCACGACCTGCGGCACACGACATGAGAGAACTACCTGTCCTTTGCTCTCGGCTGGATGCTTGGGACGAACAGTGCGCTTTGCAGAAGAAGAGTAGGGGGGATTGTAATGTGGCTCTGTTTTGAAGGGGCGTTGAGTGAAAGGATGTTCAGCAGGAGACCAGAGCAAACTGAGATGAGGTTAGAAGTAAGCTCAGCTCTCTGGGAAATGACCCTTTTTTCTGGTTGCAACTTTTTCCCCAACAGCACAAGAGGATCAGACACCAGCAGTACATTTCCCAGATGTGTATATGTTGCTTTGCAGATCCGTTTTTAGGTGACTTGCTAACTTATTTCACCGTGAGCGTGTGGCAGCAGTCTTGTGCACAAGCAGCTGATGTGGGGTTTCTTTCTCGCTGTGTAGGGGACCATGGTTATGTTGAAGATCTCTGCTTTCCTCGTTGCCTACGCCCTGGTCATTTGCCAGATGTACTGCTCACAAGCCGCCCCTGCCAGGTGAGACACTCAGATTTCACATTTTGCACTTCAAGTTCTAGGCTGACAGACACTTCCAGGCAACTTGAAATGTGTGGAAAAGTACAAAAGACGTACATTCCCTGAGGTATTGTTGGTTTTACAAGCTACTAGCAGGGAGAAAGTGGCACGATTGATGCAAAAACACTGCCTTGGAAGATTTTTCTTATGTTGCCGTTTTATAAAAAACTGTAGTGCTGCTAAACGGGAAAAGTGGGAGAGAACTTGAGAATTTGTGAGGAATATGTTTACGGAAAGAGCTGCAAACACATTCAGAGATACAAAAGCCAACAGTAACACCAGTATAAAAAGAAATAGAATAAATGAATATTAGAAGTAGAATTAGAATCTACTTTATTAATCCCTGAAGGGAAATTCACATGTCTGGCAGGAAGAACATGAAATGATTAAAATCACATAAAATTCTGGTGTCAAATATTCACAAATATGCAAACATTCATATGAATATGTGTGAATGCAGACAAGAAAATTTAATTGTTCTAGTTAGTCTTAATTTTATACTACTGCATTGCAGCAGTTTACATGTGCAAGACTGACTATATGCTCAGCTGAAAGTTTTGAAATTTAAAATATGTCTGAAACCACTTTTAAAAAAGAGCATCTTGTGCATCTTATTTTACCTCCAATGTAACTGGATGAGGTTGTGCTTTTCTAAAATGAGACTAATGCAAACAAAAAGAGAAAATAAGCGTAACTCACTTCAGGGGGAGATAAATGAGACCTATATATTTATATGAAGCCCCATTCCAGCCACTCCCCGCACTGTTCCCATGAAGCTATCGATTTAGTAATAAATCTAAAGCTGGTTGCACATCAGCCCCTCTCTCAGATGGGGCACTTTCCGCAGATTGTTTCCCCCCTGTGTTGGCCGGGGGCCCTCAAACTCGGACGTCATTCCTCTCTGAGGTGGTGACGTCTCAGCCAATCCCCCCACCCCTCCTATCCATCCTACCACCCCACCCCACCCCACCCCACCCCAACACATCCCGCCACCCCTCCCTTAAACTGCAGGTGATAACTCCAGTGAAGGATTTACATTAATGCTGATCTCAATGCCTTTCTTCCCCCTAAACCCCTCTGACCCCCAAACCTCCACCCCCCACCAACCGCAGACCGGGTTTAGAGTCCATGTCAGACCGAGTCACGCTCACGGACTACGAGGCGCGAAGGTTACTCAACGCCATTGTCAAGGAGTTTGTGCAGATGACGGCGGAGGAGCTGGAGCAGCAGGCAACTGAGGGAAACAGGTACAGATGACTCTTCTTCATTTGAACCTTTTTGTTTGAGCGCCGTTTAACATTTCCTCCCTGCACAGAAACAGCCAATGAAGGATTTGACTATTGAGAGTGGAAAAGAACTGTTTAAACTAAACTTCTTGGGCCTGAATGAAAAGGTAAAAAGGACAGGTCTTTTTCTGGGCTACTGTCCGGACCTCCTGTATGTTTTCAGGGGCTGCATCATATTTTGCTTTCATTAAAATACCACTGAAGATGCATCTTTTTAGCTCCCAACCTGGGTTCAATCAGGCCTTGAGGTATGTACTTGTCCGTAGAACAAAGGAGAGGATATTATTTAAAAAAAACACAACAACTTGTTAATACAAAAAAAAAGAGAAAAAAAGGATCCCTATTCTCTGTCATGACCCTGCTCCTGCATGGATGAGTTTGATTTTGAACGGTTGACTATTTTGAGCCTGCCTGCCGGGCATGTGGACAGTGTATGCTTAACAGAACAAATAAGTGTGCATGATGTCAATTAAGTGGAGCTGCATGACAGTGAGAAGCGACTGGTTTCTGTTTGTTCTGTGGGTGTAAAAGACTGACTGGGGTGGGGGTGGGGGTGGAGGTTTTGGCGCATGAGGGATGGATGACAAGTTCTTTGAATGTTGGGAGGTGGAGTGGGAAGTCGGGGGGGAAGCATGATGCTGTAAGGGATTGAGATGTTTTTATTTTTTACCTTTTTTTATACCTGCGATGGCATGAGAAAGACATGCATGTGAGTTAAAATGGTGAAGATGGAAGGGGAAAAAGAGAGAAAGTGATGAAGAAAGTGTTACTTGCATGTTTTCTATGAGCCTGTTCTCTGCATGTGTTTTGTGTGTCCCCTCCCTGACAGCATGGACAGGCCCCTAACCAAGCGCTGCTCCAACCTCAGCACCTGTGTGTTGGGCAAACTGTCTCAGGAGCTGCACAAGTTGCAGACATTCCCTCGCACGAACGTGGGAGCAGGAACGCCCGGCAAGAAGCGCAGTGCGCCTGAGAGCGACAGCTATGCAATCTACGGCGAGACGTTTGACAGCATCTAACCCTTCCTCATCATCCACCCTCAGCCCCTCTCTTACCTTTCCCTCTCCTTCCTTTCCTTTCCTTTCCTCCTCTCCCGTCATCCTCCTCTCCTCATCCCAGTTTCTTCCTTATCGATTGGCAAGTGCATGCTGATTTTACCTGCTTGACTGACATGAGAAGAATTTACACTGCAACCAACTTTTCCGTTCATTTTCTCCTTCTCCCTCTGTTTTTTTTTTGGCAGAGAATGATTTGTTCCTATTATCTCAGACAATCAGACTTAATTTTCACAAATGTAATTCAGGAGCCGGTTCATACATCTGTGTACTGTACGTGGAGTCATTTGGTGGCATTTCAAAGCCCTCGAAATTGAAGAGTTGAGAGAGATCACTTAATCTAACCAGTAATAAATGATCCACTCATGCGACACCATGTTTGTTGTTCAATAAACGTATTTTTCTACCACGAAGTCTTAGCTCATTTTCATTCTTATGGACACTAAAAGTCGGTGGGTACATGTGAACACACTAGTGTTAGAGCCCTTAAAATTATATCTGAAGCTCTCACCAAGTCCAAAGGTAAGAAAACTTCAAAACGCAGAAAATTCATGATCAAACCCTGCATGCTTGATGTAGATTTTTAATCTGTACGCTCTAGTATGATGTATTTCCTGTGCTGTGACGTTAATAAAATGAACTGTGTGCAGAGATTCTGTGTGTGTAGGTCTGTGTTTCAGCATTGTATAGATGAATGTCCCACCAGATCTTGGCGTTAACCCCCGTTTGCTCTCCTGAAGCAGCGTTACAGCACAGAAGCGAGCCTGCAACACGGCAACCTGCGTGACTCACCGCCTGGCGGACTTCCTCAGCCGGTCGGGGGGAATGGGCAACAGCAACTTCGTCCCCACCAACGTCGGTGCCAAGGCCTTCGGCAGGCGGAGGAGAAGCATCCAGATGTGAGCGCTGCAAGACCTTCAGGGAAACGGTAAATAATTGCATCTTTTCCTTTCTGTCTATGTGCTTTTGATTTATTTTTAGCTTTAAAAGAAATAACACTAATACATTCTCATCTGCTAGGTTAAAAAGTGACAACATTTTGAAGATTTTTAAAAATTAGCCTTCAGACGTTTTTATATACACACTTATTTCATTTAGGATTCTTGATGTAAAGATTTGCAAATGGAGTCATGATGATCATGTTGTCCATAAGCCCTAAATTTACATTCCATTTCTTTCTGTCTATCTTTCAGAGGTCGAAACCTGACGAGAAAACATCATAAAAAAACCTGAGAACAAAAATCAACAAAAACAGAATTGAGCAGAAAATAAACACCGAACTGGCCCTTTATCCACTCCTTCACATTCTTGCGGGAAAAGAAAAAAAAAAAGACACCACAGGACATCTCGTCCCCATTTCCATCCTGTTAGTGAAACCTTTTGCTTTTGGCAAATAAGAGAAAAAAAAGAAGAAAAAAAGCACTTTACTTTATGTACATGAACAAATGAACTCCTGAAGAAAGACAAAAAACATCCTTATGGTTCCTCTTTTTTATACATGACTATCATTGGAAAATAAAATGAAAGCAGCAGTGGCTATCACCTTATTTTTTTCCTCCACCTTTCACCCTATCGTTAGAGCACATTTATTCCTCGCCTCCCCTCCCTCCCAGCTCCCCATCTGAGATTCATACTTCCACATTTTCCATAAGCCCCCTTTCCTCCCGAGGGTACCCTGTTTTCCTGTGTGCCAGAGGGACGCCATTAAAGATCAGCCTACCCAAGGCCCCCCCACAACGGCTGTTGTCTTGTGCCTTGATGTAGAACAATTTACATGAACATGATTGTACAGTTCTGTTTCGAGACGGTAAAGAAGACCCGAGCGAGGATGAAGAGAATGAAGACAGATTAATATTGTAAACAATATTGTGAAAACAAATTTCAGCAAGATTAAAATGTATTTTAGATACACTCGGGTTTGGGGTACTTGTGTTGTTCTTCAAAGGTTTTTGAGCAGGTGTAGAAAGGAACCGAACGACGATGTTGATTATATTATGAGAAGCTTATATTTGTACTATCAACTCAATAGATTATTATTGTCCATATACTATAAATCAGTCCAAACTCACAGAAACAGAGTTCTTTGTAATTCATTGGTTGGAAATTTGACAATATTTCCCACTAACAGATGCACAATCACATCCTGAAGACATGTAGCACACATCTGTAATTTGGAACAATATTGCAAATCCAATCCACAGTCACACACACTAATGTTGCACAGTTGCAGGTGTGAACCCATCAGTTTCATTGGGAGTATCTCTGACTGACACCACAGTGGCATGGATATGTTGAGATAACATGATGATACAAGAAAAAAAAAGTGCATGGGGAATTGCTTAATAAAATGCAGCCAAACCTGCAGTCAGACTTGTTCTTCTTTAGCTCCAGTGAAGCTGAACGCTCACCACACATCTCAATCCAAATCGGTGTATATGAGCATTCATGCAGAAGCAGAAGCTGCGTTTCACATGTGTAAATAATATGCAAGACATTCTCCTTTTTCCTCTACATACTGTGCTCTGTTTTTAATCTAAACGCTTAGCTCCATGCAGGGAGGCTGAACATTTTGGGGTTCGGTTGTTTTTACAGCAGCACTCCAATAGATGGCAATGTAATTATCTTGACCAAAGTTTCAGTGGAGCTCTGCTGAGTCTCACGGATCTGCTTGAAGTGATGAAAACATTTAAAGAGTCTCCATCGCTGATAAAAGTGAACCCTCCGCCATCAGTTTTTAAAACATCACCAGCAACTGCTGTTCATTTTACATGTTTTCAGAAATGAGCAACAGGATAAGGAGAGATCATCTGAACCCCAAAAGAATAAAAAAGTAACATGACAAGACTCAAGTGTTAAAGTGATGCTTAAACTATCACCATTTTAAAGAAAAGGGGTAAAATAACAACTGCTGGACACATCATGAATGAAAACTACATGATGCTTCATATAAACATTTCTCAGGACAGAAAAGTTGCAGCTCAAATCCTCATCCAGCTGAGGAAATCTACGAGCTGTATGTTATTTACATGATTGAAAGGTCACCATTAATACTGGCTGGAGTGGGCACCTCCTCAGCAGACTACTTAGAAAGTGAAATTATGTGGAATTCCTGAGGAAAGAGAAAACCACAATGAAAGACCCAAAGAAAGGCAGAACATCATTAGTTAGAAACAAAACATGAGTCTTGATGTATCTGGAAAGGTCTGTAAAAGGAAATAAAGCATTCATTTCACATAAATCATGTTAATTACACAAACTGGAAGAGATAAATATCATGTGAATGCATAATTAGAGTTTTATGTTGTATTTTCCGAACACTAACACACCATTGGCAGCCTGTGTGCTGCCAATGGCTTCAAATTATTTGAGGTGAAGCGTTTCCAGCAAGATCACAGACAGAGAACTAAAAACAAAACGTCTGAAGACAGGATAAATTTAGGCCCTTTAGTTTTGGATGACAAATATGGGATGTAAGTTTGGAAATTGAGGGGATAATGAGCCCATTCAATAAGGGTGAAAGTGAAAAACAGGATATAGTTGATCCTATTTGGTTGCATGGATGAATGCCAAGTGTGCACCAGAGCAAATACCGGATATTTGTCACCGTGTGCATCATGCGCAAGCACACCAGAGCTGTCGGTAGCAGCAACACAAATGTATTTTTGTCAAACATCGTATTTTGTCCATGTGAAATACAAGGAAAGTGAGAGAAAAACGGCAACCATCGGCAGCAGACACACTGAATCCACAATGTAGACACTTAGAGCAGTAATAATAATGATGATTGGTTCGAAGTCCGACTGTTCAACTGGATGACTTATTATTTCCCAGATGAGAGGATATGTATGACTAATATGTGAACTTATGCTATTGGAGTATAAACAGAAAGGGCGATTTGTGCTCTATTCCCCCTCAAGCCCTAAACCCCTCATCTGTCAGTTGTTTTTACAGTCTTTCCACTCGTGCTCTCTCTCTGTCTCACTATCTGTCTGCCCGTCTGTCTATCCGGAGAGAATCAGCGCTGAAGTCAGAGCCACGCTACAATCCAAATGGAAACTTTTCCTGCATGACTGAGGAGGAAAAAATAAACCCCCTCTCTATATTACGATAATTGAGGGGAAAGGGAGGTTGAGGGCTGATTCGTGGGGTCGTTTTGGTTTAAAGCTTCGTTCTCAGCAGTAATCTAACAATCCCACCATGCCAATGAGAATAGCGGTCCTAATGGTACACAGCTGCCTTGAATGGGGCCCTTCCAGTTGAGAATTAGATGTTTCGTAAAAGAGAAAACCAATAAGCGAGCCCCCTTCTCCAGAGTGAAGACGTGCCACTAGTTGAATTCCCAGAAACGTACACCACAAACCCATTTCAAAACCTGTGGCTTTGGAAGATGCTTCCTTTTAATGTTTTAAAGAATAGTTTTAAATTTTGGGAAATGAAGAGCTGAAGGTATGACGTCACATCTGGGCCAGCCTGTGTTCCACTATCTTCTGCAGCTTAGTACATCAGCATTTCTGTCATCAGCATCTCTGAAAAAATGAAACGTGAAATGTTATTGAGGTATACTGTCCATATTCTGGGGTTTAAAGACCCTCTCTCTGGTGAAAATTAGGTCTTTTTTATCTTAAGACAGATCATGAATAAAATAGGCAGTCAACATCGTGGCTGAACACTGACAGTCTCAAAACCACAGATTCGGACTTCCAGGATTTCATATCTAACAAACCTAAGGAACCACATCTGTCAGCTTACAGAGTGAGACTGTCTGTGTCATTATTCTTCTTCAGAATTGTTTACCGGCTCGAAAAGATCAGTTTTACAGTGTTAGTCATAGGTGAGCTGGTGTGCTCAAGATGCAGCTATAAGGAAGGGGTGAATGGAGAGCGGTGTGGACTTCATATTTGCACATTCTAGAGATGAGTTACATCTAAGGACAGGGATTATTTTCATGGAAAAGACTTAGAATTATGCAACTTTCATGCACAGAGATGCATATTTTGGGGGTTTTAACAACTAGCATCTTTAGACAGATTTGAAGAAAATTCAAGGCTTCATTTGTCAGCGTAGAAAAGCTACAGATTCCATAAAAATGTACCTGCTCAGCTGAACACATCATTATAGTCTCTGTTTCATCACTATCCACGATACTCACTATTCTCTTTTCTAAGCCATCTTTCAACTTTTTAGAAACTTGACTGATTGTTTAAATATTTAACCCCTGCATCTCTAAGTCTTATGGAAATGATGTTTGTCATAGTCTGCTAAACAGAAGCAGTATTAGATTATTTTTTTAAAGCAAAAATCAACATATTGAGTCAACTATTCAACAAGCTCTATTTTTAGCCCTTTTACAATCCTATTTGAACCTTGAATACTTAATTGTTTTATCTCAAATCTTAGTGTAATTTGAAATAAGGTTTTATGTATACGCTTATGTGCTTTTGCGTGTTAGAAGTGAAGATTAAAGGTGGTTAGGTTTCACTTAGCATTAAAGGTGGAGTCTTCTGGAAAAAATGCTGATATTTAGATAGTTAGAATGCCCCAGATTTACCCATAGACTGGATATATAAGATGAACATAGACTTCAGGTCTGAAAAGTAAAGTGACAGTAGAACTGGCTGAAAACTGCATTCTTTCCAAAGGCTAGCAGAGGACGACTCCTCTGGCTGTTAAAAGAAGTCTGACTGCATAAAAATCTATGAGAAACCGGCTCTACTTCTCACTTGATCCATTATCACATTCAGCATTTTCACAGTAAGCTTATAGTCTTAATTGCTAGTTTCAAGTCTCCTTTAATAAAGCAGGATGTTCATGTAGTAAATTATGGTCCCATTTAGAGTCAAATAGACAATAAAGCAAGGCATGCTTTAGGGTATGGCTACCTTCTGATTGGCAAAGTGTGGTCTTATTGGAGCGCGTGATGTTCTCAGTTAGATCCACCCTTCCCTTGCCACATCCAATTTCAAAAAAACCAAGATGGTGGCAGCCAAAGTGCCAGACTTGAGGCTTTAAAACAGAAGTCCACAGACCAGTGGGTGACGTCATTATGGCTACATCCATCTTTTGTATACGGTCTCTTGGTTTACCATCATTCTGGCACCCAATCAAAAAGTAAGCAAAGTTCATTCAAAATTCATTATAGGTGTTCCTCCTCAAACTTTTCCTTTCAGTCATTGTGTCTTACTGAGGATTACCTTCACACATAGCAACAAGCCTCTCCATCTGCTTTAGTGAGCACCCTCCTGTTCCTTCTGCCAGGAAATGAGGTAAAATTTGTGAGGAAATTAGCTGTTTACGTTCAGATTTAAGCTAAAGCTAATATTTTTTGACTCCACGCACTAAAACAAGCCTTTATGCATGCGTGGGAGTGCCTGTGTGGAGCCACGTGTGGTAATTATTCAGTCAAGAATACGTATCAATATTAGCCACAGCAACCCAGGCCAGCTGAGTCTTGTTTGTAATGGGAACCAGCCGACTGCCGTTTATATTTTCATTTTCCTTCCTCATTTTTAAAGCTCCCAGTTTTTCCATAAGGTAGTCATTTCCAAGGCTGACGTGAAACCAGACACCCAGGAGCACTCATGGTAAAGGTCCAGAAACAACATAAGGCCGGGCCGACATCCTCTCACCTTCCCCAAACCCCCTTTCCATCTTGTGCGACTGTTCCTGGGAAGGTAAACACCCTTCAACTGTGGCAGAAATGGGATTTCTTTCTGCTGCCATGGCAGTTCCTTCATCTGGCCCTCTTTTCTGTCCCTCCCTCTCTTTCTTCTCCTCCCCTCCCTCCCTTCACTGCCACATCTGGAACCCAGCTCCTCATTTATTTATGTGGTCTGTGTTGTTTCTTTTTTTTTTTCAAAGTCTTATTTGAAAGTCCTTTACCTTGTCTTGTTGGCAGTTTCTCTCCATCTGATGAGGTCTGCAATTACATCTCACCATAACTGGTCACTCTGCAATTACATGCTCCACCACAGAATCTTTCTCCCCCCTCCTCCTCCTCTGAACAGCACCACTGCTCATATGGCAGACCGAAATAGAATAGTTTCATGTCTGTTTGGATGGCGGCCCAGCTGCAACTATGCTCCGCTGCTTGACTGACAGTGGGATGTGGGCTTTTTCTCCTCAAGAAAAACGTTTAAGGCCAGTCACGTTTAGACTCTGAGCAGTCTTACTCCAGCAGGCTTCGGAGGCGGTTGGTCCTGCTGGGCTCCGAAACAGGAGACAGAAACTAAGTTAGGGTGAATAAAAGTGAGGACAGAGACAGGACGTTTGTAGGGAAGAAGATTAGAACTACGAGCTGTTAACTATGAACCCCACTGGGAACACTTAACCTTTCAGTCGCTGAACGAGAGAATGGGTAAGTTTGGCAAAGAGTTCAGTCTAATCTCAACGTCTGGGAATGGTGAAATAATGCTTGGAGGCACTTTAAGCCTTTTCATTAACTTCTGGAAAACTTTTGATAGCATGACCGAGTAGTGCAGCATGTAGCACCTGATTTTAATACAACGTCTACAAGATAATGCATGCCATCCCTGTCATATCCTGTAAACTTCTGGCTGTTTAAGGGATTCACTTGGAGATGCTGTTGCCTTGTTGAGCAAGGTGCAGCTGGAAAGCTGTGTGATGTGACTGATGAGAAAGCCCTCTTTTTAAATCACTCAGAACTGGAAGATTTTGTACTGATGTCAGCAGTTTTCTAACCTAAAGTGTCTGATTTGAAAATGGCACTGTGTTGATAGTTGAAGTATTGATCATCAGGGCTCCCAGCTTGTTGAAGAGTACATGAGCCTCTCTGGAGACAGCTTCAGGCAACTTTTTCATATTTTGCAGTCCCACTGTTGCCAAATAGTTGAATTGCATGCACAAACAGCCAAGTCAGACAGACATCAGTAGAGCTCAACACCAAAGTGACAAGGTTAGAAGTTTATCTGGGGAAAATAATTTTTACTGTTTTTGATTTGTGAACTACATAAACTGAAACTAAATCATTTTATGAGGATATTAATCAAGCCATTGCTATAAACAGTGATTACAAAATATATTTAGAACTTGTCAGCATATCAGTTTACTTCTGTATTTACAATTCTAGTGGAAAGAAAGCAAAACTATGTTTCTGTGCCTTTGTTGAATGTTACCCTGGCGTTCTTTCTCCTTTTAGTTCTTTCTTTGTTCTTTACCAACTCTATCTGTCTCTTTATAGCTGCTATATGCTTCACTATGTTCCCCAGCTAGTTCCTATGGGTGGATAATATCCTGTGGGTTTATTACATCTTTTTCACTAGAAATAACTGCCTGATGAGAGCAGTGGCAGTGAGACAAAACACTAAAGTTATGGGTCTTAAAAGCAAAACAATTAGCTGAAAGATGCTAAGTTCTGCGGTAGAGTGGAACAGAGGCAGTATGGTGCAGCAGTTAGTACTGTCATTTCACAGAACCAAGGTCATGGGTTTGAATCGGCTTGTCAGTTGAGATCTTTCTGTGTGAGTTTGCATGTTCTCCCTGCGTCTTTGGGGTTTTTCTTATGGTGCTCCAGTATCCTCCTACAGTCCCAAGATAAGTAAGTTGATTGGTGATTCTAAATGAAGAGTTAGTGTGAGCAAGCATGACCGTGTTTCTCCTTATGTTGGGTGTACAGACAGACAGCCGACAGACTGCAGACAGTCCTCCCATGAGCAGGTATAGCTAATATAAGAAATGGATGAGTCAGGGGATAAATATCTTTATCACAGTAAATCAGGGTTGTTCCTGAATCAGATTACTATTAGCTGAATTGGATTCAATTGTTCACTGAGACAATTTATTTGCTGAATTATTGATGAGGCAGGCAGCACACATGTAGGCCCTATTTCTATTTAAATTAAACTGTTTTAGCCCATTTTTTTTTAATTTCACTGTCAAAAAAAATGTAAATAAATAAACATAAACAAATGAAACAGTGTTAAGTAAATTCACAGCATTGCATTGAGGGGGATGCAGAGACAGACACAGTCATAATGCTGCATGACTCAGGCTTTTATTTACTACATTTTAGAGCAGCACACACAGTACCTCACATTTGGATAGCTGAACCGTAGGCCTATCTAGACACTTTATGGCTAACTATGATAACCTAATCTCAGCTGTCAGCATGCACTTCATAGTTGCTGCTACCTACTGGCAACTTGGCAAATTAAGTGGTTTTGGCAAATTTTTCTGCTGGCTGATTTTACGCCCCTGCAGATGTGCATACTGACCACGGACACGTGGCTGTTGTTATTGTACTGCTCTCTAGTTATCTTAGAGGACTCCATTTGTTACATGCATGCACACTACTGCTGAGCATGCACACTATGTAGACATCCATGGAGAAGCCCATGTAGACTCCCGTGGATTTGGGGCAATGACAAAATTTACGCCACATGGACCTTAGCAGACACAGAGAGTATAACATTGTACAGTACAATGCTTCCCACAACAGTGGATCTAATTCTTACACAGGTTACCCACAAGGCAACATGCCTTAAAGAGAAAGGCTCAGTTGGTCCAGCAGTGTCACTCCACCACAGATTTCATAATGTCTCATCAGTTAATCATAAATGCTGCATGTTTGGTCACATGGATAAATAATTGCTCAAATCAGGGATCTTGGACTGATGCTTCCTTGCATTCAATGTTTCCAGTGTTAATATAAAGATATTTGCTGTCTAAATGCTTACTTTTACTAATACAGTACACACAAGACTGTTTGCACATCTTTTGTGGGAACCTGTACTTGCCAGTTGATGCTATCAGAATAAGTATGAACGGTCCT
The DNA here is from genome assembly GCA_024666655.1 of Dascyllus trimaculatus. Lineage (NCBI taxonomy): Eukaryota > Metazoa > Chordata > Actinopteri > Pomacentridae > Dascyllus > Dascyllus trimaculatus. The sequence continues at coordinate 28,624,897 of CM045448.1, forward strand.
TTCAGGACACTGCAAGGTTTCTCAGTTGGAAAATATCTTATGTTTTCGTTCTGAGTCATGTTGGAAGTGAACACCAAAGTAGCTGTAGCTGTTTGGAGTAGGCTGAGCTAGGTTGTGTGGGAGTCAGGGAGGCTGAGATTGTCCCAAACAACATAGATTACAGTGAGACTGGTGGTAATGAAGAGGACACAGTCAGCACATGTCTTTACTACAGGCTTCTCTGTGTGTGATGTGGTGGTGGAGAAAAGTGCGTGTGCATGAGAGACACAATTAGAGATTACAAGAGAGATGTGCCATTAGGTTTTTTCCATACATTCTGTGTGTGTCTTTGAGTTTATGGACAAACATTGTGTCTTGATACATGTGTGAGTTCAGATCTTTGAACTCTGAATATGCCTGTGTTAACTTCTTCATTTATGTCCTTTTCTTTGCTTCTCTTGTCTAATCTGTGTCCACTATATCCCCCGAAACCACTGAACCCTCACACACTGTAACTGATATCACCTGTGTGCTATTATATGAGTGGAAAAAGTCCACTAAACAGTAAATGTGCTACCATGACCAGAAATATGTCTGTGGCTGTATGAGTCATGTTGTTGCTGTGCAATTATGCACCCAAGTGTGAGTAGTAAAGTCTACAGGATATGTGAACTTACTCATATTCCTGTTTTTAGTTCAGTGTTGCTCCATGGAGGGCAACGCCATGAGAAGTTATGACATGATGTGTTTGAATTAATTTGCCTTCACACATTCACACTTCCTGCAATGCAACTGCTCAGCATGTGCAAATGAAACATTACACTGTGCAGCTCCAGTTACTTTGCAATGCCAAAACAATGTGATGAATGAAATCTGCTAGTGACATATTTTTATGGTCATTGCGGGCATGTTAGCTTGCCGATGTTAGCATTGTTGCTAAATGGTAACATCAGCAGTCATTATCATGATGTTGGTTGGCTGGGTGCAGGCAATACATATAGAAGTAGCTAAAAAAAACCTTCAGAGTCTTCCTTTGCTGATACATATAGCGAGCGTCGAATTTGACTTAATGCTTCATGCATGTTCAGAATGACTGTTGCTATTTTGGTTTTATTTAGCTCTTAAACTACCTTTGAGCTGAGGCTGTTTATGTGGGATGTGACTTTAGCAGTCAATTCCTAACTGTAAATGAAAGCTTAGCATCAGTTGCTAGAAGATGATAGTGTAAGATTAAACTGGTCTTAACAGCTCATTTAGCATCAGCAGATGACAGGCTACGTCAGCAGCTTCCCTTAAACATCTGTTGAGCACATCTATCTAATGATACAAGGCCAGTTGGGGATAAATACGGGAGCGCAGTGATTCTCTGCCATTCATTCTCCTCTTGCCTGCCTGATGAACAGCTGAGGAGGGCGTGTCATGGTTAACATGAACCGCACATGCAGGTGTGGCCCTCACTGTGCTGTCATGCTGTTTAATTAGGTTTTCTCTCCATGGGTGGGGAATATCAGGGTTTCCGCTGTTAAAATCTCCGTCTCTCCGCAGTCTCACCCACGCGCTCATTGTCCTGACAATTGCCAATACCGTCTGATGAGCAGTGACTATCGCTGAGGGCGTGACTGAACTTTGTGACCGCGGCTAAAGTTGGAAACATGAAGCTGCACATGACTCAAGGCATTGTGTACGCAAACTCTCTTGGTTATACTTAACTGTTCTTATTCTGGACATCAGAGCTTCTTGTAGTCATCAGAAACTGTAAAACCCATCCAGTATATTTACTCCTATAATAACAGTTTTCTTATAGTTGCTCACAATAAGCAGATTCGCTTTCAAAGCTAAAATTCTACACCTGGTGCTGGACCAGGACAAGTCTCCATCATTGTCTGCTATAGCAGCTTCTTTCTTCTGGATAAACTAGTTTCTTTCTTTGACGGTTATTTGTTGCTCTTTTTTCATCCCTCCTCTCAGCGTCTGTGTGGCCTTGCTGAAGTCAGGACCCAGTCATTTTGGTTCCCCTCCCACAAGTCTGGTGTTTCCCTGGAAGCTATTTCTCACACAGGTCGACCTGTTGTCTGACTGTTTCGATCCAGATGCCCACTAATTGCGTTTTCTTCAGGGGAAACAAGAGTATTGTACTTCTATTCTTGTAGCTATTTTCCTGCATTACAGAATCACGATTGTTCGACAAATGGAAATAAAATCAGTTAATTAGCCAAACGTATACTGATGTAAACATACAAAAGGTCATCATATTGCACACTTTACAACTTAAAAGCAAGTGTGTTATTTTAAGGACAGCTATAAGCTTTTAAAGTGATACTCCAGGGTATAAAACAGAGGGTTGCTGTGGCTCTGTAGGTATTGGGGGCCATTCATTAATAGCGAGACTTACTGGCCCCTGATGGCATGCATGGCACCTGATGCAGTAATGACCAGAGACCAAATACTGACAGATACTCAGCCTGATATGCATATACATTTACTAGTTTGAACTTTGCAGTCATCTTCTTTACTGCAGTTTTGGGTGCACGTCTGCATATTCTAGAGTACTACTTCCACCTTTATATCAGTGGAACATCACCTGAAGGTCCATGTATGCATAGATGACACAAACACACTGGGATATCCATGCAGAGAAAAACTGCTCCATAGCACTATAGAGGCCACAACCTACAGGTTATCTTTAAGTGAGATGCCACATATTTTTCTGAAATTATACTGTTTGAATTTCTGGAATACTATTATTAATCATTACCAGCATCTACTTTACTTGTAGTTGTCACACTTCAAGATATTTTTGAACACATTTGCTGTGGACGGACAAAAATACAAACTCTTATTAACACTTCAGAGCTATTGCAAGCCAGGTGATAGATACAGTATACTGTATTTCTACACAATGCAGATACCACAGCCAATGGTAGTTAATTAGGATGGGTGATCCAGAGTGACAAGCACAGCATCAACATCCATTCCTGTCCAGCTATTAGCCATTACCAGTTTAAAGGCATCATTATTTACTTCATATTTAAATTGTCCTTTTCACCTTTTGAGATATTTGCACTACTGCTAATCATTTTATGTTACTGGACCTGTTATGCAGGTTCAGCAATATTAACATGTTGATGCATAAAGGAAAAAGGATGTTGGAACTGTTATTTTAAATAATGTATTATTGCTGTTAAGCTTTTTTAGTTTCAAGCATTATGAGGTGGTATTACCAATGCACGCTGGGATATATGTCATTAAAATAAGGAAGTGAGGAAGAGTGACGTTGCAGAAGAGAAAAAGTAAAGAAGACCAGGAGAAACTTAGTGGTAAAGAGCAGTGGAGTCGTTTGGTGGCAGCTGATCTGGCAGCAGCAGGGAGGTTTTGGGCTGCAGGAGATGGATGGAGATGTGAAGATATTCCAGAGGGCAAGTGGTAAGCAGGGAAGTTGAGCTTTGGCTAAGAGTTTAGGTTGGCCCATTTATCACCTGCTATAGCTGTAGCTTTTAAGTTAAGTCCATTAACAGAATCTATGCCTGATGCATTGCATGAAGCAAACATAAAAGAAAAAAATAAATCCCCATATAAACAGCATAAAACTCACATCGCTGTGGTACTGCATTTGAGATGGTGCTACAGCGATATAGTGTAGGGCTGCTTTGTGATCACATGTCTGTTGTGTTTGACTCCAGACCTGTGTTGGTGTCACAGTCTGTCCCTGCTCGCCTGACTACAACAACATCGATGCCTCTGGCTGCTACCTTTGAGTTACTGACCTTTGACTCTAATGGAGGACAAACAACATCTTCACCAGCATGGAGCCAGCAGCTTGTCTCTGGCATGAATCAAAGAGGCAGTTTTTACTGCTGGAAACAACTGTGATCAAAGAAAACAGTTTAAAAAAAAGGGTCTGCAAAACCTCCTGCTGTTGATTTAAACACTGATCCATCTGAGGAATAACACCTCAAAGTAATTAACACTGGGGACAAACTTTTGTGATAGGTTTTACTGTTTCTAATAATTTGGAGGCCAAACCATCTTCTCTTGTTAATGTCCGTTTTAAAGAACATTGGCCCACAGCTTCAAACACCACCGCTGAAAGCCCCACTTTAATCTTTCTTACATCACATAATGTGGATGCTGCACGTGCGTCACATGTTTGTGGTGCTTTATTGTGGATAAGGGTGAATGTTGACACATCACTGCGGCAGCGTTCATGACTCAGTGAAGACTCTCTTCAAAGTGGGGACTCAATTAGAAGAGTGCAGGTATAAATTTTTGTGTAGGTGGGCCCAATATGGCAGCCACACGGGGGCCCAGGGCCGGGAGATAAATCAATATCAGACTTGTTGAATTAGAGCGTCAGCATGGAGCTCCTCTTGTGTTGACCTCTCTTCCTGTGCTCTGTTCTTTTCTTCCCATCTCCATCTACTAATTGGAGGGAGGTCATGGCTTACTGAGCTCCAGTCTGTTTATCTGTCTTTGCTGTGATTGCCATCTACTGTATTAGCTCTGTGGCCCTTGTTACAGTTCATTGGGGAGATCATGGCAGGAAATGGCAGGCTTTCAGTCCTTACGTGCTTCTGTTTGCTGTGAGATTCACACAAGATAGAAAGGTCAGCACTCCCTCCTCCTTGTGGAAAAGTTTTGATTCTGCGGAGATCACCTTAGGGAGTCTTGAGGAGGTACTTCTCTCTAGAGGTGTCATTTTCTGTTTGAACACTACTACTATGGCTGTCAGCTTGTGGTTCACATTGCTTTGTACAGCAGCGACACACACTCAGAGGAAGTGTCTGAAGATGGAAAACCAACTGCTACACCTTTTAGATAAACATTCTGAAATAAAAGTTAGTAGTCATTATAATAATCTCTAAAAATATCTACGTAGACTGGTCATTTTGAGGGAAATATAGAGGTTCCTCAATATAGAACTATATGTTTTTTTTTCCAATTTACTGAGATTTTTCCTCAAAGGTCCATAGAACATACACTCATTAACCTGTTTTACATTTTATTATGGCACAACTTGGTCTATTTAGTCTGCAAAATGCCAAAAAATGGTGAAATAATGTGCATAAGAATTTCTCAGAAGGAGCCCAAGGTGCTGTCTTTAAACTGCTTGTTCTGTGTGGCCAACAAGATCCCAAAATGTGCCATTTGTGTGGATAAAAAACAGATAAAACAAGTAATTCCTGATTGACGCTGGACAAAGAGGATGTTAATGTTCCTGTGGACAGACTAATCAGTTAACCAACTACATGTTTTAGCTTTAACCGTATATCTTTGACTTCATAAATGGAGCTTTTCTGTCTTCTTTGTTACCTTTATGTGCTTTGTTTGATGCAACCCATTAAAATAAATGGAACTCAAACCCTCAAATGGCCAAGGTTAAATGCCTGCAATAATTCTGTCACAGTAGGTGTTAAATCTTTCAAATGATGCCTATCTCATTTTGAAATCACACTTTTTTCAGTGTTATATCTGAGAATATTCTGTGTATCTTAAATGAGACATGGCAGACTGTTTTCCAGATGTAATTGCCCAGAAAAATCTCCCATGTGTTTACTTTTCATGCCCGAAGTGGAAAAAATAGCACTGAAATGGCTTTTTGAAGTGCCACGTGTGAGCTCGGCAGGCGCATATGGAGCTATTCTTGCATACCTTGCGAGTCTTGCAGCCGATATTTACTTATCATGTTGACCCCATGTGTGTCCCATTTACCCTGTGCCTTTAATTCTGCGGTGGAATAACAGTCTGACGAAAAAGTGTTGAAAAATTCCACCCTGCACTGAAGTGGTTCTTGTGTTCCTTTGCTTAGATCTGAGCAGTGGACCTATCCTCCACCCCTGATTCTTACTCTTCCCGTCCCTCTCCCCTAAACCCACACACGGACCCAGCCCACCTAATTTACTCCCACCTCCTAATGTCAAACAGCTGTAGGGTTGACTCGCAAGGAATTGCTGCTATTGCATCCTCCACCCCTCCCTCTCTGCTCTTTTTTTCTCTGCCATTTTGTGTGTGGCCCCTAATATCAGGTCACTCTCTGGGCCAAATGTGGTGTCTAAACCAGCTATCCTTTCAAGATTTATTTATGGTCTTAGCGTTGGTTATGAGGTCATGAATTTACCTCGTAGGTGCCCGTGGGCGGAGATAGATAGACAGACAGCTGGCTATAAATCGTGCACATGGCTCGTGCTTCCCTCACTGTTTTTCGCAGTTGCCTGGTCTCTCTGACATGTATCTCTCTGGCCGTAACTGGGCCAATGCCATTTCCAAGGCACTCCATCTAACTGAAGGAGCTGCGTGACATAAATGCCATGAGGTCACTCACTGTGTGATTGACAGGAGATCAGGCAGTGATGCTGAGGGCCGAGAGTTCCTGCTGCTGTGGAGAATCAGCTTCAAAGGATTGTTTTGGCCACATGCCTGAAGTCCAACCTGGAAGCTGATGGAACAGATTTCTCAAGAATTTATCACTAACTTTAAAACTTTGGCCGCAGTATTCAAGACAATGCTGAAAGCAATACTATGTGCTCAGACCCTTGAAGATATTTTATTGCAAATCGTAAGTGTATATCAGAGTCAGTTTAGAATTTAAAGTATAACATTTAAAAATAGGACAAGAGAAAGCAGTGGTGCTGATGTTATCCTCAGTAATATGCTCAGTAGGACCTGTAGACCTTTTTTCTGTAAGCTCCTTTCACACCAACACCAACTTGTTCAATTGCCGTTTTATGGAGTGTTCTCCTGTTTCTTCTGGTTTTATTGAGATCTCATGCTGAGCTTGAGTTGCTCCATTAAAGCAACTGGGAGTTCAGTGCACCCTCATGATTCTGTAGCTGTTGAATTGTTGAGATGGTGTTTCTAAACTCATCCAGGGAGCCTCGCTGTTCTACAGGGTGTTGAAAGGTGGTTCTGCAAAGCCCCAGATTGCAATGAATGTCAAATGTCTTTGAGTGTTTTTTAAAATTTTGTTCTCCAAAGTATCTGTGTGTGTTAATAAAGTATAGTTGAGGTTAGGGCAAGATACAAAAACATGGTTAAGTTATGGTTAGACCAGTTAGACCAACAAAGGAGTCTTGGTTGGGGTTAGGGAAGGCTGTGGTTATGGATAATAAATGTCAAGTTTAGTCCGTTTTTTTTAAAGAGCACATTATGTGACCAAAATGCTGTACAGTTAGATTCAAGAGACATTGAAATTAAAACACAGACATATAAGTAATTAATAAATCATAAATGTTTGGGTAAAGTCATAAACACATAGGTGACAGGATGTTCTTGTAGTACTTAAGAAATCTATAAAGTATCTTAAAATAAACTCTGTGTTGAAAAGAGACCAATACATAAGACATATGGTTTCTTCCTGGTACCAATGAGGAGTCTCTTTGAACAGACTGCAGGCTGAATATGGCTCACTGACTGACCCCTACTTGGAGAGAATTACAACAGACAGAAATGATTTTAATTCTGCAAGTGGAATATAAAAGAGGCAAGTGCTGATAATCGAACTGGTTCATTTATCAAATTTCAAACCAGAATCAAAGGTAATGCTGAGATTTCTTGCATAGGAATTTACTTTCAATGGCAGAGACCCGAGATCGTGTTGGAAAAGCTGTCTATAGGGCAAAAGATGAAGACTGAAATGTGTTTCAGTGGCAGGTCTGTGATGGGAGGTACAGTCCATGAAAGCTGGAGTTACTACACATCTGTGCACTACCCTGACCTACACACCCTCACTATCTACCTCAGTAGACTCACAAATCCTCCTCTAGAATTGCAGGAGCCAAGATACGTGTAATTTGTAAGGATTCTGGGCTGAGTGGGAGCCCACTTTCAGTTTCTGTGCATTGTTCACTTTGTTTTGTCACATGCATCAGAAGGAGCCTTCTGAGATTGATGACATGGGCCTTAGACTGTGTCTCAGAAATGAAGACGTTATAGTAGTGTAGTTCTGATTTATCAGAATGATGGGGGCCCTGGATGAGTATCCTGGTTTATGGTGTACTCATACCCATCGTTTGGTGTTTAACCAGCAGGTCCTCCCGGGTGTGTTTGCTCTTCTGCGTTACAAAGCACATTTACAGATGCAGTGATGCAGATGATGTTTAGGCCTGCAGTTCTCCAAACGTTACAAAGCGTTGCCAGCTTTTTGTTTTCAGAAGCACTGGCCATACATCTGTTGACACTGTGGTTCCATTTGGTGTTGCTTTTGGATTTCAGTTTTGGTTTGGTGTTCTCTGTGAACTTCATCTTGGTTTTGAATGCCCTGTCAGTTTAAACCACATTTTTCAAATGGATGCACTCCTGTCTCCAGATTTTAACCTCATTGTTTGTCAGCATTTTCGTGACTCTGAGGTGACTCAGCTGATGTTTCTTTGGGGAGAAGAAAGTGGTTTCAACTTTTGTTTTTGGAACTGGCTGCTTCTCAAATCTGATTGGGTTTTTCCCTCTCCGTTGCCATGCAGAATGCTTCTCAGCCAATCACAGGCTGCTTCTAAAGTGGGTGTGGTTGGGATTAAGTCATACATGACAACACCCATCAATCTTGTTATTTTGGGTTTTAACTGAGTGATCGTCCAGATTTTCAGTCCTGCTTGATTTCTGTTTTCTTCTGTCATGTCTGTGTTCTAATTTCCTTTTTTACATTTCACGAAAACTGAGTGAAACGAAGTGTAAAGGGAAGTTTCCCAGGCTAGACAGTCTAAACTCACACTATAAACACACCTGTGTGTAAAGGGTAGTGCTGCACAGTGACGACAGACTACTTTGTTAGCAACATGTGTCAAGTTGCTTCACTGATTATAGTCATATACCCTACTTTTACCTGACCACACTGTACGTCTGTCTCCAATTATGTCAGTGTGACTCCCTATTAGCCGTGTGGTGTGTGTGTGTGAGTGTGTGTGGTGCCTCTCTACAGGTTCGCTCATTCATTATTAAGCAGCTCCTGATGTTTTGCTGGCCGTCGCTGCTCCGGTGTCAGGTACCCACATGATCCTCCTCACTGAACCAGGCTGAGTCAGGATCCAGTTCCAGTCTCTTCGGCCTGCTGGAGCTGCTACCGGAGCTACTGAGCTCTACTTCAAAACCTTCCGTTAGCTCTGGATGTTGTCTCTTCCCTGGCTGATTTCCGTCCTTTATTTATTCGACTAACTGTCGATGGAGCTGGGAAGCTTAAAATGCATTTGGATATTTCTCTTGGCGTAACATTGAGACTGTTTGAGCTCTCAGGAGGTATGGTGCTGCTATCATCTTTGTTTTCTTGAAAATGAGAATTATGGGTACTTTTATAGCTGACCATAAAGTACCAAGATGACGTTGTGTTCAGTTTAGCAGACTTGTGGTGAAGCATATTTATCCAGCTGAATTTAATCTTTTTGGTGCAAAGGCTCCTTTGGTTTCCAAGGTATGAGAAGCTGATTTGATTCTTGGTGCCTTGAAGTGTAAAAGCTTTCAGTTCTAGTGATCTGTCCACATTTATTAGTGTGACATTTAACAGGGTAGCTGCATTTAGATCATAACTGGGGCTACAGGTCTGTACATATATGTGTGCCTATGTGTGTGTGCAACTTGACCCCGTCTGATCTCATCTCCATAAGCAACACAGGTTGCCTGGAAACACCATGAGGGCAGGCAGAGCATCTAACTTCCATATTATTATGCCAAAGGAAAGAATGCTCCCAGACCCAAATAGATCGCACCGCTTTTGGCCTTACAAGGGAATCTTCTCATTTAGTCCAGTCAGGAGTCTGTCCTCAGGGAAGGACTTGAAGTTTTCAAGTCTAATGCTTGTGCATGCATAGACTCCAGAGGACATGCTTGAGAAAAAACTGGCCTAATTTCTTGTGAACTTTTTATAGAGTGCTTTTATTGCAGGCACTGCTAACAATAGCTTGATGTGTGTCTGAGTCTTAAGTTGGAAAAAACTGCATTGTTCGCCACAAATGATACAAAATTGCTTTTCCAGTTGTTCATTTTTCCTTAATATGCTTAAAGTCTGTTGCTGGGGCGATTGCCGTTTGAAAAAGTGAGAAAACTTTTGCTCCTTTTAGACACACTGTACATCCTGGGTAACAGCAGACGGGTACAGTGTGAGTGACGGAAGAACGATGGAGCAAAACTGTGGTTCTGCTGTCAGGTACACTGTTGGGGGAGCATTTCACCTGTCAACCAAGTCCATCTAGTCTGTAGTGGCTGGTGACAGACGCTGAATGATATTCAGTTCCTTCCTGCTCAAATAGAGATTTTTTAAAGTCAGAAAGACTTAAATGACCCATTAAGGAATCATTCTAAAACTTTCTCAGCACATCCACCCTGGTTTCCCCCCACATGAACTTTCTAACACTTTCATCACACAAAACTATCAGTAGTAGAACTATTTGTGCCCTGTGCCATCGCTACAGAAACTTTAGATAACTTCTAATCCTCATAGCTTTCCCATGCTTCCCATTGTATTCAAATCCTATCGATTGTTGTATAAAGACACTGGAAACATGATTCCCATTCACTACTTTTCAATTTACTGTACCACATCTAGAGCCTCTTTAATCCCTGTAACCACTGAAAAACTGTCTGCTTCCCTTTCTTTGGCTCTGTATTTACTGTGGGTCTTAAATGTACACTTACCCTTGGCTTCCCCGTCTCTGTGTCGAAGTGTCCTTCATCAAGACATTGACCACCATTGCTCTCAATGGTTAGGCCTTTTATGGTGGGTGGTATGCATTGCTTGGTAGCCTGCTGCCAACAAGCATGCAAATTTGTGTGTGTTTGTGAGTCACAGACTGTATAAAAAAATGGACAAAGCAAGCAATGGAATCACCCATTGGACTGGTTTTGAAGCCAAATTAAAGCCCACAGAATGCCTTACAGTCAATGCCATCTTTTCCAATTGGAGTCAGGACCTTCCGAATATCAGAGGAAGGGTCGAGCTGGAGGAGTACAGACACCTAATTAGAGTTCATAACTAACATGTACACCATCATCGATGTGTTAGCTAAAAGGCAAGGTGTATTCTACCCTCTCCAAATAATGCATTTACTTACCAAGAGACTGAGCATCAGAATCCCTCGACTGTCCATTAGTACAGTTTACTAAAGAACAAGTCTTAATTAGAGTGAACCAAAATCTGATGAAAACAAGCGAACAGCAAAAATGTCTGTGGAAAATGTACTGCCTGTTTCACTGACAGATGATGACAAAACTACAGTTATTATGTCACAACTGAATCACACTGACCATGTGGCTCGAGTTCAGCAGTGAATGATCCTCAACTTGTCAATCAGAGCAGTTAGCCTCTCCTTGAAGCCTAATATCTGCTTAATAATGGAATTATCTTTAAGGTGACTATTTAACACACTAATCAGAAGGAGTGACTTTAGCTAATGACGTCATAATGACTTGTGGACAAATGTATTAACTCAGTATTTCATGAGAGAAATTGATGCTTTTTAAATGGGGGTCTATGGGGAAGCTGGACTCTTTTGGAGCCAGGACCTGGTGACCCTCAGTCTTATTGTTCTTTAAGGTACTTCTGCACTGACATTTCAAGATGTGTTTTTTGATGTGAATGGGTGAATGACAGGCAAGCTTTGGATAGCACTAAACACTGTATATGCAGCCAAATACTGTGTGTATTGGATGCCTTCTTAGTTGTCATCCCCTAAATAGTTTTTACAAATGGATGATTGAAAATGTTTTGAAATGCCATCTATTCAGTTTTTTTCAGGGTTTTCCAGGTCAGTAAAATCCAGAACTGTACAAGAACATTATAAATAGTGATCCTGTATTTTGAATGTTGCCATGACATACCATGTTCATGAAGAACATGTTCAAATTATAATAACATAAAACACATGTATAAAATTCTTTACCAATAAGAAAATCTTCACAACAAATTTAGTGCCTTTGTTCTTAATTGTAAAATGTTCCATGCTTATTTCCTGAGATTGGGACCAATCAAGAACATCTGAGCATGTTGTCTCGATAAAACTACAGCTGTAGAACAGATTCAGTTCAAATGTTCTAATACCAGATTTTAATTTCAGACTCTCTCAGTTCTGATCTATAGCCAGAATGTTCTTGTTCACCTTGTGGACCTTTCTCAGGCACATCCACTGATCAGAAATGATTTAACTCTCATGTAAAATATATTTAAACTGGAAGTCAAGTTATAAACACACACAACAATGACTTAGAAAACCACAGAGGGTTCAGGACTGTTGCAGTATCTTTTCCTGCTAACACAGGCAACAGTAAAGGGTCAGTACAGTTCTATCTTATACATAATGTTAGAATTATTTGGTTACATTTGTTGTAAGCAGTTTGCTGAAGTTTTTATTAACTGTTCGCAGTTGTTTGCAATTTTAACATGTAGTGCCTCTATTTTTGCAGTCAAGGTAAGATTAGACAGGGATATTTTGCTGTACTTGAACAAGGCACACTGCAATTAAGAGGGCAGCATCTCAGACACCTCAACCAGAACACCCAAGGAAGCTACACCCTATTAAATATTCTAATTATGAGGATGGCAGCCTTGCTCATTATAGTGTTAGGAACTGCAGTCATGCAGTCCAAAGGTAAACCTTCTCTGACCACATATGGTATGTTAACCTTACCTTAATAAAGCAAGATATAACAGGTATACCTCCCTTTGAATCTTTCTTACATAAAACATATTTTAGTATGGAACTGTTATTCTGAAAAATCCCTCTCTTTGGAGAACCGTTTATGTAACCAGAGTGTTTTTACAGTCTTGTGTTGTTATCTGCTCTGCCCACAGTCCTTCTCCTACTGTCATTTTCTCATCATCTCCACTTCTTTCTTAACTCCTGTCACTGTCCTTCCCAAACACTGTACCGCGACTTTTTGTTGTAAAAATATATAGAAACAGGAACGGTGCTTTCTCCTCCTACACATTGTTCCTGACATCACGGCGTGTCACACTCCAACCTGTGACGCTCCTGAAGGCCCTGTCACCCACCCTGACACATGTCAAAACGCTGACACTGTGTCTCTATCATTAGCCACAGAGATACAGTGGCGCTGCTGTAGGAAATGGCATTGAGTGTTTTTAAAGGCAAATTTATGTTCCATCCATCCATCATGATGCATGCTGAGACTGTGTACTGTCGTCACATGCTAAAAACACAGTGATTAGGAGAGCATGGAGTCAACTGTGGGAACTGTATTTTCAGAGGTGGTTCCCACTGTGTCAGAAATGATTGAGATAAAATCAGAAACATCTATTATTTTGACAGAGCAGTTGAGGACTCAGGTGGAGGCAGAGGAAATCTGCAACTCCCCTTGGCTTCACAGAGCTTTTTACTAAGTCCAGGTCATTGTTTATCTGTTCTACCTGCAACATTAAGTTGTTGTCCATAGCATTTAGCTCTGATATCCTGCAATACACCAGCTGCCCAGCACTCAAAGTAGAATGGAGGTAGCAACTAACTGGTGAACATAGTGGATCATGTCATGACTGGAAAGCCTCTGAAGGTGGTAGAGACCAAACCCAGAGCTACATTAAAGTGGATATTGTGCTTATCATTGCATTATGTCCAGAAACATGGCTCTAAATTAATACAAATGTTGTCCCATACCTGCTGGATGGATGCAACTGAACCCTTGTGCTAAAGAAAAATTCATTATTGCAGGTTTAAAGGGGCATTTTTGTAAGGCTAAATCAAATAGGTTTTGTTTTTGGTGCAGCTCTGCTTGATTTCTGCTGTGAGTTCTAGAGATAAAAAATTTCCACAGTGGCAAATGTAGAGTCCACGTCTGTTTGTAATCCATCTCATTCCAAACATTCATGTTTCACCAAAGTTTGGCTGAATATGCAACTGCTGGCAGAGCTTTGGAGTCCAGCAGCACGACATAGAAGCAGTGTATTATAATGTTATATTTTACACAATGGCCAACAGAGAAGAGCTGGAACAGTTTGAGGAGTTTCTTTGTTCCTTTTATTTATCATCCGTCTGAACTATTGTGCTGTAAATGTTACAGTACTGACAGGCTGTCCGCTGCAATCAGCCTTTGTCTTGACATTCTTCTTGGTTCCCAGAGTAAGCTTTATGTTAACCAGCGCTGAATGGAGTGGTGCTAGCCGCAATGTTTGGCTTGTGGCCAAACTGTTTGCTCAGAAGGTCATTCAGATCCATGACCCCCCAGTTACTCAGGGAGTGGCTGCACTCTCTGATTGTACTGAACAGCACTTGTGTGTCTGTGAAACTGCGTGAGGCTAAAGAAGATGGATTAAACTTTGATATGTTTGGTCTGAGCAACAGTGGAAAAGTTAGATTCATTTGGTTAGATTTACACAATCCAAAGAAATCAAACAAGGACTTGTAAACAGAAAAGCTCTAAAGTAGCTTGGATTACGGACAGATTTGGCAAACTGTCTTACAGTTGGCTTGGAGAAGAGCCGAGACCCACTTTTTCATGTCTTTGAGCAGTTTTATTGGCACCTTACACCAAAACAAACCAAATTAAATAAACAAATCTCTCTAGAGATGGAAGAAACACACACACAAACATGCTCCGTGTAAACATACCAGAGGAGCCAGTCGAGTTTTTGTGATAAATAAAGCTTCACAAGTAATAAACCCAAATTAGACTTCATGGAAAATATATGGGGTTGTGAAACATGTGCTATGCTGCAAACTGTTCCACTTCTCCAAATTATGAAGATTATACAGATTTAACTCTGTTGACATACCAAGCAAATACTTTAGTGAGTGTGAGCCTTGACCAAAACACAGTCCACACTTAAAATAGGTTGTCCATGCCAATGTTATCTGTGGAATGCTCTGCTTTTAGCCTCACTCAGATAATGGGCCAGAGGGCTGTTGTGTCTGGAGAGAAAATTACGTCCTGAAGATCTATACCAGAACTGTTTTACGTAATAAATCATTGAAATAAACTTTATTTGTCCAGCATTTATATAGTGTAACTATAAACTGTCTTTACAAGGAAACACTGCAGTGAAGTAAATGAAATCAATAAAATAAAAACACAAAAAAGAAAATGAAAAGAACATCCAACATAAGATAATCTATAATATCTTTAATCAAAGGGACAAATTGGCAAAAGGTTCAGTAATTACAACTTGTGAAATGCTCTAGAGTAATGGTGCATTAGATTGAGCTCCAAATTTGCACACATTATTTTAACAGTTGTTATTTTAAGCATCAGAAAGTGTCAGAGTAGCAGGCGCTGTTTGTGTGTGTGTGTGTTTAGCAGCATCTGCAAACCTGCATTTCCACTGGATTGTACTATTTCTGTTCTCCAGCTACATTATTATTTCAAGAGAAGTTTAACTCTGCTCTTTTGAAACAATTTAAGTGTTATTTTACAGCAAAAAATAATTTAAAAAATCAATAAATTAACATAAATTACTTGCACAAAGCTCCGTGACTGAAGTCATTAAATTTCACTGCAGTGTTCTGAGAATTAAAATATTAGCTAAGAAAAGCTTATACTAAGGTAGCTCCCTGTATATATTAAGCTTGAAATCTGTTAGAAGGTTTGTTGTAGGATGGAGTAAGTGGTTTCAGGTTTGTAGTTCAGAGAAACCTGAGCTTTCTCGCCAAATGTTCAGGCAGTAGTAGTTCAGTTCAGACATTATCTGCTTCCCCATGTGGGTTTCTCTGTCCAAGTACAAGGGCCCACTTTGAGCCGGCCCACTGTGTGTGGGATGGGAATGTTGGGTCCATGGCTCAGCACAGCCAGCTTCCAGTTTGTTCCCACCCAACCACTCATACAGTACCCATCCTGCTCTGTTTTCCTCCCCACATGACAGCTCTGTGGTGAGACTGTGACCGCTGTCTCCTCCTGTGAACCCAGTCTCCAGCTCAATGATAGGACATGAGCAGCATGGCACCGACGAGTCGCCGATGCAGAGCATGTCCACTGTATTTAAAGGCCAATGGCCAGGATCAACTTCTCTAGTGGATGCTTTGCTCAGTCTGAGTTAGGATAGCAGCAGGAGAAGAAGAGTTTGGTGCTTAATCACAGGCAGTTTTTGAAATAAAGCCAAACCATAAGGAACGGGTTACACAATGAGGCACTCCTGAAACATCAAGGATATTAAACTTTGGAGTACACAGCCTGACTCACTCCGTCTTGAACTCCATCACATTGATTCAAGCTGGGTTTGGCCTCTCAAAATGGTGAGTGGCTTCGCTTGTTTCTCCCGTTTCTGCTCAAAGTCTGATTTCTTCTGTTTGTGTCAAATAGGAATTCATTGCTTTTGGCACAACAATGAAGCTAAGCCACAGTGGTGAGGTATTTTGTTTTCTGCAAACCAGCTTTTGTGTTCATTTGGTGGTTTTACGCAGAGTCTGCGAGAGGCATTCTGCCGTACCACAGAATATCATAAAGAAAGACTTGAAATGTATTTTTAATCAGTGATGCAGCAGTTATGGAAAGAACAGAGGATGAAGTCAGTGGACAATGAAATCTTACCCTGCACATATGCTAGTTTTATTTGTGAGACAAAAATCTTTAAGGCTTAGAGCTAAGCTAAGTTTTTCTTACTTACTATGTAATTCCATGTGTCATAGTTTCAATGTCTTCAGCCCTGTTCTACAGGGTAGACTGTGGTACTGCTTGTCTAAAAGTGCTTGGGGACTGAAACAAATTCTGAATATTCCAACAACTTTAGCAAAGTGCAACATTAGTGAACTTCTGTTTTAAGTGTTACTGATGTACAAGGGTTTAGATGGTAAAGAAAGCTCTGTGCTTGCCAATTTTCCATTAGTTTTAGCTTCAGGAGCCAAAACAGAAATATTAACGAATTAAAAAACAATGACATTAGGTTGGTCTCTACACTGCTGAGCAAGGTTATGTTTTCTTGCTTCTTGAACACAATTTTCTGTTGAATTCTGTGACAGTGTCTAACTATTTAGACTGTATGTGATTGTCCCAGTTAAGCTGCTAAAATATACAGCCAGACTTTTTAAAGGTCTCTTGGCTTTGATGTGAAAGGATCAGGATGACTTTTACATTGGATGTAGATTTGGCGTGACACTAACTAGAAACAGAAACAACATGAAACATCAGTGGAAAACTGCAAGTGACAGAAACATGCACTCAAGCACACACCAACATTTAAAACCCCCTCAACACACATGCAAAGAATAAATACAAGTGCTGCAGTAAATTTGGAGCGTACACCCTGGTGATTTCTCTTACACACACAAGTCACTGAGTGGTTGTTATTTTACCCGGCATGTGACATGAGGCCGAGACAGAGGTGTCCTTTGTTTGGCTTACCTACAACTGACACGTTCTCCACGGCAACCGAATGGGGAAACCCACTGGGCCACTCAGGTTTCAGCCCAGACATGAAAAGAAATGTCCACCCCAGCAAGAAAATTAGCCAGGATACCGTCAAAACTGACCATCTGCTTAGGAAACTCATATTTCTGTAGCACTTGCAGCTTTTGTGCACTTGGGGATGTTTAACCTGCGGCACACGAAGCTCTCACGGAAACACAGGCTTGTTTTAAAATGAATAGAAGGTACAACTTTAGCTTTTATTGGGGGCATTACATAAATTGTTAGAACATAACGGAGCACTTGTCAGGACCAAAACTAGATCGATTCAGGAGGCTGTAAAGGAAAAACAGCCTGTGGCCACTCATGGCAGAATGACAGTGATCACTTCCAGTGCAGTGGTCCTTAACACAGCACTTAGTGGCACACTGTAAGTGCTCAGGACTGAATTGCTTGATTGGACAACTCATCTCCATTTGTAGGGTAATCCACAGAAGAGCACTGCAACCCGCCGCAGGCACATGTAATGGAATCTGCTGGAGCTGTGACTTGTTGGCTGTGACCCTGTGCTCACTTATAGGGCCAATATAATTCATCGAGGCCACAATTGGAATATCTAACAGTGCAATTATATCAGCACTCGCTCTGTGGTATCCTGTTCCTACTCTATTCTCACTGCATCAAGTGTAAGAAATGTAGGTTTTCCCCCAACACAGGGTGCTTGCTGTCGGTCTTCCTGACGTCCATGGTCCTGGCACCGTACTGGTATAATTTCTGAATCACTGTGATGCTTTCTCTGAAAATGGCCCTGGAGGAGCCCTGCCAAGACTGCAGTCAAAAGACCCCCCTCCTCTCTCTTCCTCCCCTTCTTTGAATCTTCTTTCTGCTCTCAGCCTCTTCTCTTCCTCTTTGTATCTGTATTCTGTATAAAGTCCATACAGACTACGCATCCATCTGCTTGGGTATCTCTTTATCGCAGCCACTGACTCAGTGACTCATCCTCCACAAATACAAACAAAAAAACATCTTTTTTCCTCAACTATCATCAAATAGTTCCCTCTTCGCTCATAATTATGTAACCCAGGGAGTTTCAAAGCAATCAAAGCAAACACTGAAACTGAATCGATGACTCCTGTAATGCGTTACTGAGCCATATCCTCTCCATCTCCAAACTTTACATAATGGATCAGTTGTTCTTTCCTTATGGTATTCCAGCTTGAACAACCAAAACAAACCGTCCAACATGGGATCGAACTAGTGATGTCTAACTTGCATCACACATCTCTGTAGTCTCACTCGCTCTGCTGTGAGTTCTCCTGTTTACGTCTATCGATCCCATAACACTCTGGAAGCATTTCATAAAAAGCAGGGCACGGCAGCTGAAACCTGCTTCGTGACACTGGGAGGGTGTGTGTTTGTGTGCGTGAGAGAGAGGTAGTCTCGCTTTGTAACTACCTGCTAATTACACCCACAGTAAACATGAAATTTGTAACCACACCACTGCAGGATATCATTAACTAAAAGGATTAGAGTGTGGTTCAGGCAGGAGGGCATCCGTGGCTTCTCCCGATTGAAAATGGACTAATCTAAATGGGATACATCAATAAAACAGCAGAATAAAGTTGCAGGCACTTAAGAGCGTCAGCCCCTTTTGCTCAGGCTCAAAGTAGGGAAGAGAGTCACTGGCTGGCAGCCAGCCAATAAATTAGAAGATAAGAAATATTATTCCACTGGCACACCAGCAGCTTGCAGCTATTTAAAACAGGGAGGTTTATTGATAATTGAATTACTTGGAGGAAAAAAAGACAAGACAAGAATAGAATGCTTGGAGGTGGATCAATAAGGAGATATTGTAGTGGATAACCCTGCGGTGGCAAGCAAAACTGCCAGGATGCTGCAATCATATGTGTGTGATACTGTATTCAAATGGTGCATGTTGAATGATGCTGCACAACGGCACAAGGAAGAATCCTGATCCACATTTTACCTTATTTTGACTTGACAGAGAAATCTATTGATCGCGTTGTCCTGTACCCTTCGTATTTATGTTCCATGTGTTGTGTTTCAGGTGCTTAACTGAAGTAAGATGGCCTCAGACAGAATGGCGACTCCACAGAGCAGCTCCAGACAGAGCAGCTCGCTCTCTTCATCACCAATGAGGCAAGTAACAGCACAGTCTGCCCACTGTGGGCCTGCACCTCCGTTTTTGGTATGCACTCATGCACATTCACAGCAGGCCTGCTCTGGGGAACACACGGTCACAGTTGGTTTATGCAGTATGAACACTCAGGGATGTGTTGATTTAAAGAGTATCTTCACCCAAATCATTAAAACAACATATTATCCCCGCTTGGCCTGGGTGGTATGTTGGCCAGCACACATTTCCTTTGTGCTGGTAAAAGCATCAATATATTTTCATACACAGACTTAGACTCAGCAGCAATAACAGTATTTCTATGGAATGTTTTTTAAAATTTATTTTATATTTAATTGTCTTATATGTCTTACATATTGAAGATACTGTGCATCATAAAAAAGTGGAATATTTGTCATACTCAAAAAGAGGTGCAATAAAGATAGAGAAAGCTATTTTGGAATAAGTCCAAAAAACTTTTTAAAAAAAAGAGTAGGAGTGACCAATAGGACCAGGGACTGACAAGTTGATCAGAAAAGACTGAGACTGAGCTGTCCATTTAGCAGTCCTTGTCTAATAAGCTCCTGTCAGACATAAACTCATTTATCTGATGGCATCCGAGCACGTCAGCTTCATATCTCAATTAGTATCCTGACTACTTTTCTGTAAAAGTGGTAATCTTACTATTAATATTTATATATCGCTGTCAACACGACAAGATTACGCACAAGTTTATGAAATGCTGACGTAGGATGTTGTTACGTATGGTGGGAAAAGTCTGGGAAGTGACTGTCTAATCTCGCATGTATGACGAATATCGTGTGTGCACTATGACTCCCTCTACACCACTGTCTGTGTGTGCTGTGGAACGTGAACATAAAAGTACCCTATGTCAAACTGACAGACAGCTGTCACTTAAATAGATAGATGAAGCCAGCCATGTTATATATCCCATGTCTGAAAAGGGCTTACGTGTATCATATCTGATCCTCTAGAATATGTATTTGCATAAAGATGGTTCAGGGCAAAGGGCTAATCTTTTAAAACCAGCGAAAATACACGTGGAGCGACACAACGGCTGTGTAGGGACATAATTAGAAACATAGTTAACATGTTTGTGCAGGAACAATGCTGTGGTTACAGCGACCAACTGTACGCATACAATTTCACATGTGATTCCACATGTTTAACATCTCTCAGTTGTTGAGAGCACTTTTCTGATGAGTTCACACCCGTGAAGACACACACACACACACACACACACACACACACACACAAACACACAAAAGCACCTCAAGCAATAATAACCATGACGGCTAGAAATAACCCTCCTGTTTCATCTGCAGATGGGGCCCCCAAAATGTGTCACACTCTGGCCCCTGTCTCCTTCTGATAATGCAATATAATGTTGGTGGTGTTGTGAGAGATGCTGGAACCATGGAAGTACTCACAGGAGCAGAGATTGAGGTTTCCAGTGGTGACGGGTGTAGTTGTGTCGTTAGTCATCCTCAGTGGCTTGTGATGAGATGAATGCATCATGGAGACGTGTAGTAAGTGTTAAGTCTGCCGAAAAAAAATCAGGTTGCGCAGTATATGTGGAATTTTTAAAAAATGGGTTCATGACCTTGTGAGAAGAATAAACACTTACATGAGAAATTTACAAATTATTAAAAGAAGTCTGCAAGGAGGGCAACCACGGAATGAGCTGCGATGAACTCGGCAGCAAAGAGCTGGCAAAACTATGAATAAAATTTCTTTTCAGTACATCAAACTAGCATTTTGATCTCTTTAAACTTTCCTCAGAGTATAATTTCTGGACTGAAAAGACCATAAATCATGTATCACTTAATCATCTGCCTTGCACAGTATAATTCACTGATAGGTGACACAGTGGGCAGCTGGAGCCATAAATTACATTGAGAGGGTGCTGGTCAGATACAACTCATGGTCATGTAGAGAACAAGGGACTGGATAAATGCCCATGTATTAATCACTTGACAATACTGTTTAAATACTATGTCTTTTGGTCTTTCTGTATCTTTGAGTTGTGTTTCTAATGATTCCACAAAGGGAAGGAGAAGCCACATTTTGCCAGAGTTTGGTCACCAATAACTGCTGAGGAAATACATTTTAGCACTTCAGCTGCTAAATGTTCAACCATGTTCAAAAGCTAGTTGCTGACTGTGTCTGTCTGTGGTCGGACAAGCAGCATACGGCAGGTCAGCCTTGTATACTGCAGTTTAACAAAGCATACAAAGCAGTGAAGTTGAAGGCCAGAAAATCAAAACAATGAGTTGAAAGATGCTCAAACATAGAGTGCTGGTAGAGGTGGTCCTTTTCATGTTGCAATGAATTCTTTGTCATTAATTGTCAATCAGATCTATTGTTAATATAGTTTTTAGTGATTTCATTGTTAGCTAAAATTGTATTTGCATGATACAAATACTTCTCCACAGTTTTTTGGACCATAATGGAACTGACCTGAAACTGAAAATCAGATTTCAGATGGTTCAAGTTGAGATGTTGTTAAAGCAGCTTTAGCTCAGCTCTGACAGACAGACCTGAGCAGCAGAGAAAAAATCACCTCCTTCATAGCTGCCCTGGGAAATATCTACAGGCTGATGTTTGATTAGAAATGTCGGTCCAACATCGCCAAACCAATATATCTGCCTCAGTGAGGATCCTAGATCAACAAATTAGAGGCGGTCGATTGCAGGTGGTGCAAAGGTCAAAACCTCACCGACAATGCAAACAATGCACAAACAACCCCCCAACTCCTCCTCACACATGACCCGACAACATCTCACCACAATTAGATTACGTTCTTGAAGTACGTGTTCCTACTCTTGCATCATCAATAGTTTCTCTCTTTTTTTCTGAATGAGATCAAGGATGTCTGTCAATATAGTCCTCACACTCACTTAATTAATCCTCCAACAGTCTTAAAGGAAACATCTCACTCCTTCTTCTAAATGGCTGATCAAGACTATAGGATTCTGCTCTTGTTCCCTTAAAACTGTACAAATCTCATTGTTACAACTGGTCCTTGTGTACGGACACTGTAGTTTTAGATACCTGCTCATGAACCTGCCATATTTTAAGCATTCTACTACTCTGGCTACATCTGAAAGATATATATTCCAATGTTTCTCTGCCCTGCTCATTTCCAACTTGCCTTTATTGGTCAAAATGTATTAAAGTACTGGCAAAAAGATCCTTTTGTACTCTAAATGCATATTTTTGGTAAGTTTCCCCTTTGGCTTCTGTAGATTACACTCCACTTAAACAGCTCTCCTCAGAGTCTCGTATGACAAACTAATGCATGGTGATGCAGGAGGAGGCTGTGTTACTGGATCTTAGTACAACTCCTGATACTGTGACCACAGTGTCCTGATTGTCAGACTCGGCCTGTATGACAGTACAGTCTGTTGCTGTCGGTAACTACCCCTTTTCATCTGCACCTCAGTTGTGTGGTGTGCCATAGGGTTCTGTTCTGATATTGTTGCCTTGTCTTTCCCTTTGCATACATAATAAAATGTTTCGAGCATACATTTTTATCACTGCTATGCAGATATATCTCTAACCATAATTAAAATATGACTTTTTGACATGATTGCTCAAATACCTTAAAAACTGAGCTGACTAATGAGTTTCTACAGTTTACTTTGGTCTTTTGTTAATTTTCTTCATCTGTTTAATCCTCAGTAAGAAATCTTGGTGTCATGTTTGACCAGCCAGTGACTCTGGATCAGCATGAAAAGTGTTACGTTCATACCTGGCTTCCAGCAGAGGGATACTGCTAAACTCAGGCCTATTGTGTCACAGAGACAGAGATGATTATTCATGCTTTTATTTCATCCTGTCTAGACTACTGTTAACTCCCAAATCACCTTTTGTAGATGTTGAGCACAGCTGCTAAGATCTGGACCAGGTTTTCTAAGATTTCTCATGATCCTTTTACACAGGCTCGCCATCAAATTCTTGAATTCAACTCCTGTGATTAATTTTAGGACTGTTCACGGTAGGACACCTGCATACATTACAGTTTTACAATGTATAACTACAACCTTATGTCACTAGTGGGTCCTTAAGGTCTTCTGTCTGTTGTTCCTTGAACCAGACTCAAAACCAAATGGGCTGTGCCTTTAAAGTCACGGCTCCTAAACTCTCTCCTGTTAGACTTCATGTCTGTAGACGCTGTAAAGTAGAGATGCATCCTTTCAGACAGTCTGTTTAACTTATCATTTTAGTGCTTTACCTTTTTTTAATCAACTCTATCTTTCTTTATCTTCCATTTTGAAGCAACATGTGGCCCCCGATCTAGAAAGGTGAAAGCATTCCGTGACTTTACTTGCAAACACACGAAAGTCAGAAATTGAAACCTTAAATCCTGAACAATCTGTCAGACACATGCAGCCACGATGCAAAAACAAAAATGCGCACATACCAGGCAATCAAAAACTGAAGCAAAAACAGAGTTTCCATGCTACGAAGCAGTCACGAAAAGCTGACAGTCAGCACAAACAAGCCAGCTGACCTCAACTAGACTTTCCACTGCTGAACCATCGACAGCTCAGGCTTCAGCTGGACGTCTGGTTTGTCCAGATGTAAAACATGTAACTGGCAGTTTATTTTGTTTCACCCTTTTTTCCCCTCACGTTTAATGAACTAAGAACCAAAGAAAACTCATCCAAGAGCCACTGCGTGTTTTCAAACCTTCATGGGTATCAACATCTAAATAAACTGCTTCTCTTGACTTCCAGAAAAAGCTCTTATTGGAGATACACAAGACAAAACTCTTATCACACGGCAGTGATTTACGCCTTTATTGTGAAGCTTTCTATTGAAAACAGTGCCAGATGCTGATGCTCCTCTTTTAATGGGAAAAGCCTCTTCATCAGCTGCTGTGGTTGAGAATATTTCAGTCACTGATAATAAATTTGAATATATATCTTCTGACAGTTCTGTGTTTATAAATGCTTACACAGCGTCGCAGAGGATGCACAGTGAATGCCCTTAGATATCAAATCAGTGGAGCTGTCACGCCGGAGGCAGCCACACACACACATAGACAAAGAGATCATCTCTAACTTGCTCTTTATCTGTCTCTCATTTCCACACTCAAAACAAAAAATCCTATTTGTGCTGCACATGGCTCACCAACAGTAGGCAAATTGACTAATGAAAGAAGCCAAACGACTGAATTGTATTAAAATAAATTGCAAACACAGATGGAACACATACATGCACTCAGCTGACAAACATCTCCATGAACCAGCACTCTTCTGCTCTATCTAGGCCTCAGGTTACAGTCTGAAAGAAGGCTGGAGAGTCATTGCGCTGGGAGGTTAACCAAGTTTCTGTGCCTTCATTTGTTTGTGTGCATTCTTTTTACTATATTAAGGCTTTTCGCTTGAAGAAATACCAGAAACGCTGCATGTGTGTCTCTGCCGATGTGAAAGGAAAGGTGTGAAACTGAGAGAAAAAGAAGGAATGAGAGAATCAGATGATGGTGCTTTGAGACACACAGCATAATGTCTTCCACATATGTGCAGTATTTTTATGCTGCATGTAGCTATGCACGTGTGAAGGACTGAGAGAATTAAGTCTGAGGTTAGAGGTAGACTGAGACAAAGAGACAGAAAAGAAGGGGAGAAACCGACTCGGTGTGTTTTGTCTTAGGTGAATCTGGTCTTGGCCGCACATTAGAGGCCGTCTGAAACATCTGGGAGTCAGATGTCTGCTCCCGTTGCCAGGACTCAACTGTACCAGTCAGAGGCCACAATAACCCTCCTTCCCGTGTGCTACTACAGGAGGAGCACAGGCTCGACCTCGCCCCAGAAAATCAAGGCGTGACTTGGACATTTAAAAGTATTACTCGCCAGATGCTTTTACCATTTTCTTAGCTCATTTGTCGCCTCTTAACTCAGTGAAGCTACATTTTGTAAAGAAACCACACCAGTATTCTGTGGAGCTGGAGCTTCTCTGTTTAAGAGAGCTCTGTTAAGCAATACTTTGGTTTCTGAGCAAAAGAGGAATGCATTCGGTTTGGTCTCTTTGTATATATGCCTCCGTATTTAATTCTTTCTGGGACAAGCGTGTCCTTGTTTCCTCCTTCTGCTGAAGCCAAAGCCACAATGGTCGGGTCCTCGCAATCTCGCAGCTCATTCTGCCCACATTTCCATTCACTCTGCTTCTGGACTGCGGTTCTGTTGCGCAATTTCAGAAAGATTTCCATTTGTTCCTAAGTGACATCAGGCGTCATCAGACTGTGATATTTATGCAGTCCAGACACTGGACAGCAGTTCATACTGTGTTAAATGACTTCCATATCAGACCACTGTGGGAAGAATAGTCTCAACTGAATGCAGACAGATCGAAAACAGATATCATAACATGAACCAAAACATGTTGCTGTGTTTCTTCTCCAAACAAGGTGATTGATCTGCCAAGAATACTGCATGCAGTCAGTGGACAAATCCAGATGTCGTTTTAAACCATTAGGCAAGAGCTTTTCTCCAAAACCCCTCATTGTATTTTACCATGAGGGCATGAATTCACAGTATGGATAATTTCTCAGAGAATAACACCTGAAAGAGTGCCAGCCAATGAAAACCATTTTGTTTTACGGACACCTAACGTGAACAATACATTTCCCGACCAAAAGTTTGAGTGTTCACCAGTTGGATAGAATTTGGCAAGTAATGTGAGTTTGTTGAAGGTCTTACAAGAATGAATGTGGACTAAAATGAAGGCTATAGTGTGGTATGAAGTCAGGCAGGGATTTTTGTTGACCTTGAAATGACCTTGAACTTGAAGTAAGCTGAAGGACAACAACAGAACTGCAGTTTTTTAGGCTCTGGGGTGAGTTGAAGTCTGAATGGTCTCATATGTAGATGCAAAGACTGACTCCACTAACAGAGGCTGGGCGTTTGGTTTAGCTGCTAGGTAATGGACTGTCAAATAATGAGTTGCTAGTTAGTTCACTGCTACAGATTTCTATCTGCCTCTAGCTAATATGTTTGTATTAGCAGGGCATCTGTAACATCCACACATGAAGCCAGTCCATTTAAAAAATTTATATAAGCTGCTTTCCATTTATAGATTTAACTGGATTACAGCCTGGAATATGTACCAAAGCTTTCCGTTATGGATCATTTTAGTTTACTGTCAAGTAGCTAAACAACAGTGGAGAGTTCAGTGGCAAGGGCTTGTTTGGCATTTTCACTTGAAAAATGACTAAATATTAATGGAGTACCAAAATATTTGCATATAATGTTTCTCTCAGTTCTTTATTCTTCTTCCCATTTAAACCTACCACCATACCCTTCTCTGCTAACATAAAACTTCTTCCTGTTCCCAGTGTTTATTCACAAACGTCCATATACAGACTCTTTGAACACATTGTATAGCAACTTTCTTTGTTGTCTGTATTTTAAGACATGTTAATTTCATACCGTGCCATTCAATTTGCCACAAGGGGCCACACTGTGCGTGTAGCCTTTAATTCAAAACATCCGTGGGATCCTTTTGCAGCTGACTGCTGGGTGGACTAATGTTGTAAGGAGACCATTCATCAAGCCGCCAACCAAAGAGAAGCAGACGTTACTCAACCTACGGTCACGATCTGTGAATTGTTGTACATGGAGCATGACTCTACTGAAGCCCCCAGCGATGTGTAGTACAAGCCTTGTAATGGGCTCACAGCAGCGAAGAACAAATTAGCTCCTGGTGTCCAATAACTGCCACACTTGAGTGACAACAGGCCTCCGCTGCGAGCTTTCACACCTGCATGTCTGCTGCTGGCTAACTAGCACTACATCACCCTGTGTGCTGATACAGTGTGGAGGGAGAGAGATGAGACTGGCGGTGTTTGAAGCACATTTATATTGTCATTTACTGTCACTACCCTCATCATGCAATTAGCGGATGATCCACGGGCTGCTCATGCTAAGAAATGAATGCCTGCAGCGTGTTTTCATGTGGACATGTCTGTTTATAGCCTCAAACAATCTGACTCACGCCCTGTAATGTGAGTCAGATGATGCTGTGTAAGTGATGCTTTGTGTTTTCTTCCCCTGTGCTTAGTAGTGCTTTCCCACAGCATAGCCTGTCTATCAACAGATGAGTCTCTTTTTAAAACTGCCAGATGTCACACAAGTGAAATAATGATGATAATAATAATAATCCATCAAAATATAAATAAAGAATAGAATAGATAGAATATAATTAAAGTGGAATTAAACTGACACATATAAAAGTAAAATTGATTGAAAAAAAGACCAGTGACGTAAATGAAGCACATATAAAACATAATAGGAGCAAAAACAATACATACAACTCTAGTTGTGGGAAAACACATGTTTAAGAAATGATTTTAAGATGTGTCTCCAACCCTGAGGCTGGCAGCTCCACAGCTGAGGGGTCTGGACAGCAAAAGCCTGGAAACCTGGTCTTGAGTTGATATGCTGAACACAAAATACTTCTTACATAGTGAAAAGTTTTACTAAATGTTTACTCAGTGAACTCATTGCAGTTAGTGAGGGCTCAAATACTTGATTACAATTCTGAGGTACTTTCTTGTCTGCTTTAATTCTATGCTACTTCATACTCCTGGCTAATATAACAAGCCTCTAAAATACAAAACACTGTTGAAGATTAAATCAGTGCTTTCAACCTCTTTGGCTCCTGAAGTCCTAATAAAAGCAGTGTGTAGTCAGGCTCACATTTCAGGTGTCTATGAGTTGTTAACAGCTCCACCAAATGGTGATTTTTGTCCCCCCCCTTTAAACATCTCACATGGTTTCATTTCAGGAAATATTCAAATGATCCAATATTTCACCAAAGATCCATTAAAGATCAGAGAAAAAGTCCAAAAGAAAAAAAAAACCAAGCCCACAAAAAAACCTTATTACAGATTTTTGGATCAGAGCTTTTTTCTTCTTTCCTCTTCCATTAATTATGTATCACTCCTCAGATTTATCTGCTGTTGCTGTATAGGATATAAAGTAGTCTGAACCAGATCCACCTGCAGCAGCTTCAACAGTAACATGCTGCTAAAACACTGATGTTCTATTAGCAAAATAAACAATGTATACATATATTATACCAATCAGACAGACCAAACCTGGAATATTACTTTAAAACTTTAAATGCATTTTACTGCTAATACTTCTGGACATTTACTTCAATTGAATTTTTCATGAGGGATATGGAGTACTTTTACATTGCTGTATTGGCACTTTTACTGAAGTAAATAATCAAAATATTTCCTCCATCACCGGACTATTCCCAAATATGGCCTCTCTCATAATAAGTATTAGTTATCATATTTATGTTTACATATGTGTTCATTTTTCTGAACAGTTTGTGTCTGATAAGATGTTTCATGGTATAAAAAAGGATGTACGTCATCATGATTGACAGCTGCTCTGAATAGAGTAGTCACAGAGGTCTTTTAGGAACTGTACATCAGAACGTGGAAAGACCGTTTCTTATTTTAGCTTCGAGACTCATTGTTATCTGTTGCAAACCAAAGAATGAGTTGTTCTGCAATAAACTGTAATAAATTGTAAAAAGCCGATGCTAATGGGAACAAGAGCGCAACCGATCTGTTGGAAAAAGTGATTTATATCTTGCTAGACTGACAACTAGCTGTTAGCAAAAAAAATGTGTATCTAGAAAATATGGTATTTTTGGTTGGGTAGGAGGCAAGACCTTGATGCCATGTCCCCCCCTCTGGTGAATCGGTTGCAAACATGCAACATGGCAGACTGATAGTTGACTTTACTGCTGTACAATAAGAAGAAGTGGTTATTCATCGTCCATCTTCATAGATACAGAGTCTATGATACAAAAACTTGACAGCTGTCATCTAAAGGCATTTTTTTTATCCCAACTCTGCCCAACTTTCCCAAACCAACAATCCAACATTCACATTGTCATTGATCAGCTGTGCAGGGTCTGACTTTTTATGTGAACACCTATGCACAATGACAGCTGGTTTTGTACTCGACCTTTGAACACGGCAGCTCTGAGCGGCTAGAAACACTTTAGATTTCCAAAGTGGTCACACATCATCCAACTGACTACTTCTGATCGGGCACACACCCAACTCTCACCCCGTTCTTAACCTGAAGCCAACTCTTGACCGTTCAAATAAGAGACTCTCACAGGCTGACTCTGTGGTCCCAAACCCCAGGGGTTGATCATTACGGGGCTCAGCGGGCAGAGCAGCAGCCTCTCAGTGACTCATCCAGCAGAACTCCATGTGCCTCAAGTACATGAAAAGTTAAAAAGTGAATCATCTAAAAGCTCAACTTATCATTTTCACCTGAGGTGTTACAGGAAAAGTGAGCTCACTGTGGTTTTAAGTCAGCACATCAACCCGATTTCCTTCACAAATCTGGAGCGGATTCATCCTTTTTGGATGTCAGTTCTCCTGACAGTCTGAGCTTTACTGTCTGTGGTTTATGGTAATCATGTACCATAGTTACCATCTGTGCTTCAGCATTCATTTTATATATCTATTTGTTTGCACGTTTGATGGTTAAGCAGTTAATATTCTATATTTTTCCTCCATATTAAAAAATCCTATGAAAACCAAACTACGACAGAAAGTTGTCGACCATAAAATCATACTGACAGGTGCATCGGATCTAAAACTACTTGACTGTGAAAGAACAGCAGATTCCTCCACAAGTGATCGTTTAAAAGTGGGCCTAAATAATGTATGCATTACCAGCTCTTATCAATATCTCCCTCTAAGCTCATCCTAATACAGAGAAAACACAAAATTGTAGCACTTTTTCAAACAAAGCCCAGCATATCTCCTATTAATCAGCTCCTGTTCTCCCTCCACCATCCCTCAGTTTGCTGATAGATGAAAGGCACCGATGCTTCATCTCCACAGGATCCCTGTCTGGGATAATAGAGCCGCTGTCGCCTGGCCCTCTCTTGGCCCCGCATGTAAATATTTGTCATTCCCTGCGAGCTGAAGTGCACCGCTTCCCCTCCTTTGGAAAACAAACCTGTTATTATCATCTTTTTCTCTCTCTCTTCGCGGTGAGGGGGACGTTTTGTGGCTTGTTGGGCGTGTAAATCAAGACGAGCTCATCCTTATGTGATGCTGTTATATAACCGAGAAAAGTGGTTTGAAATGGTCACATTTGGACTGATATGAGCAAGAAGAGTCCGTCCACGGCTGCACATTTTCACATTTTAAAGATTGATATGTCTGTTTATGAGTTCCCAGCATCACAGTGTCACAGTACAGTATATCATAGTGGATAATGGAAATTTATGAAGACAAAATTTTCTCTGTTTCTGTTTCATCCAGTAAATCGCCAATAAATAAGAACTTGATGCAAATAAATCACTTTGCATCTCCTCTTCAGTTGTGGCAGCGACGGGTGATGGAGCTCTTCGTGGCTGATTTGAAGTCACTTAGTTGAGTCACTGTGTTATTCATCACTGTGTGATTAATCACCAACAAGGCACATTTTCAGAACTAGAGTGGTTTTTAAGAGGTTTTGGAATATGTGAAAAAAAGCAGAAGCAGGGTTCAGTTGTATTTTATTTGCAAGGCACATTTAGGAGAAATTAATTTCTTTAATCGCAGAGATAGACATAAACTAAAAGTCATATCTCTTCCATTTTCGGAAGCCTCAATGATCACTATGAAGCCATTTACCCCACTCAGCAGAACAAGCTCCATATTAATGATTACTACTCTGTGTAACACGGCGCCGTTATTTATTCAGGTCTACATTTGCAGCTAATTACATCTTCATCCTGTTTCCAAATAGAGGGAGATTTATTTGCAAGAGAGAGAGTTTTAAACCGGTGAGCTTCCCCACTGTGCAGCCTGCAGACAGGACCTCTTTTGCATTGCTATTCCTCCTCCTCAGCTGACAGATGATTGACTGAATGTAGATGTATATGCATATACAGCATGTGCACTTGAGTGTGTTATGGTGTGTGAGTAAAGCACACTACATTTCTGAGAAAGATTTCAAGTGAGAGCTCAGTGTTTCAGGAAAAATGCTGAAGATTTTAACTGAAACTAAACATTAAACTACTCCTAAAGTAATAAAAAGGGTTCCATCTTTAGCATGCAGCTGCCCAACTTATATAGTAGGTTTAATTGTAGATTAGACGTAATTGGAGTCGCAACTTTCTTATGGTTCTTGAAGATGTTATGTAATGATGATGGCTGCTGCTGGTCAATGACAAAATATTTGTTTTTAGATGCACACAATGCCTCTTTCTGACCGGAGCAGCCAATATTCAATACCAGTGCAATATCCAGATGTCTCCAGTGAGCTGCCTTTTCGTACCAACTATAGACAGCGCACGGAGAAAAATATATCTTCATTAGCGACTTTTCCCCATGTGTTGACTCAAAGCAGAGGTGGCTGTTGTAGCCATCGACCTGTCCTCTTTCAGGGGGGCTTTGGCTCGCTGGGTGCAGGACTGAGGATTGCCCTCCTAAGCCTCACTTCATTAGGGTCAGCGCCGGGAGAGATTGAAGTGCAGAGGGATGTTTGCTCTGTGCAGCCTGTTGTTAGAGCCTCCGCTTTACTGAGGGGAAAAGACGCGTTAAACTAACAAGTGCAGAAGCCGGCAATTATCAGTGGATAATCGACCTCGAGCGCACGTTATTGATTTTTGGAATGCTGTGGTGTTTTAGGATTGAATGCTGCAGATTCCAGTGGCTGTTTATTGGGCTGCCTCAGTGGAGTTCAAGGGGTTTCATTCAGGGCCTCATATGATGCAGCTTGCATGCCGGCCCTCACCAAAAACGCCTTTTTATCTAATTTTTTTTATTGTTCATTTATTTGTTTCCCTACATGAACTAATCCACTCGAATTATGGATGTTTATTTTCTTAGACCTTAAAGAGCCGTTGCTAAAGATTAACCCCTTACTTACTGCTGCCAAAATCTTGACATCTACATACTATTAGACAAACAATGTGAAAGCAAACCAGGAAGCTAGAAACATTCTTCCCTCATGTGGCAGGTGAGCAATATTCATTTAAGTGAGCGGGTGCCATCTTCATGTCTGCTATCCTGTTCTCTGCAGACAGACCTGCTGTGCCTGGTTACTGCTGCTAAGCTTTAACTGCACAAGGGAAATTTAGAGGTGAGGTTAAGAACACAGGCATTTGCAGCAATGGCACTGTTAGCTACATAAAATATGACTTTTTTTTTTCATTAAAAAGTCAATGGTATGACATATATTTATTAATAAGTGCGAAAGAGACCTCAGTAAAAAGGAGAAAAGGATGACATAAAGAGAGTCCAAGGGCGGCTGAGCCAAGTTAAATTACCTGTTATTGTATTCACAACCACATTGAATTTATGGTACAGACTTCCTTAATTTTCTACTGATTAAGCATGTTATTTGTTGTGGAGGAGGCAAAGATGATTTTCTCATGTAAATCAGCTTAACCTTTAGGGAGCAGGCTGGTCAGCACAAATGACTTCCCAGATGTCAGACCATGCATGTGGTACTGTTTGTGCAGCAATTTGCACTTTGTTATTTAATATTGAGAAACTACTTGGAAGACCAAATAGACAGTTCTTTATGATTTTCGTTCAGCAAATCAATTCAGAAGCAGAAAACTGAATTTTCTTTCTGTGCACCAGTCAATAGAGGCAAATGAAATCTAATCTGTCTTCTCACTTGATTTTGTGAGCCATTGATCCACACTCAGTACCGTCTACACAACAGATTGAACATGGAGTATAATGTGCTGTATTATAAATTTCCAAAAATTCCATTCCAGTACCTGTCAGTTCAAGCAATCTAGGTCTGAGACTCACTTTGGGGTGAAACTGGACTAAAACATGCAAACACATGAGAAACCACAAGCTATTCCTCATGGAAGTCACTGCTCATTTGTTGGCTCTTCCTGTGCAATTATAAGAAGTGAATATTCATCTTTAGTTTTAATCTACTTCTCTGCTTTGGTTACTTTTATCTATGGGCTTGGATGTGCACTGAAAAGGCCTGTACTGAGGTCCCAGCTGCACTCCATCATCTCCAAACTAAATGAATTAGCTCTGGTTGTAATGTTGCCTTATAATCAGTTTCTCTGTGTTCATTTCTCCCACAGTACCCGCATGCAGTCTCTGCAGGTGGACTCGGTCCAGCGCTGGATGGAAGACCTTCGCCACATGACGGAGGTAGAGTGTATGTGTGTCCTCCAGGCCAAACCCATCGGGGTGGAGGAGGACTCCCAGCAGGGAGAGCTGATTGTGGCCTCTGGGGTAGGTGCAGGGGACCATGTGGCCAGGAACAACCTGCAGACGCTCCTCCGCCGAGCGCTGGTGGTCAGCACGGAGCTGGGCAAGATGTTCCAGAGGCTGGAGAAGGGGCGCTGGCAGAGGGTCCACAGCACGGCCGTACGGGCAAACTGCCACGTGCGTTCACTGGTGCATGAGTACAGCGCTGCCCGAAGTACACCGCCTGAGATGCAGAAGGTGATGGTTGATTCTGAAAGTGGATTGAAACTGAATTTACATTACTCTGCATCTCTTATGTGCTTATCTGTTGCCCATAAATCCTTGGGCAGAACAACAGGAATTGTTGTTCAATGGTTGAAGTCAGTACATGTTCTCTCTGGGTCACCTACTAATGGGTTTGATTCCTTTTGTTGCAGTATGAGAAGTCATTGCTGGAAAAGTGTATGGAGCTGACAAATATTACAGAGAGGTAAAAATTCTACAAAGCTAATACACCGTCATTAGAAACATGTGGACAATTTTATGTACAACATGTGTTTTGACCTCTCACCCACAGGTGCCTTCACACTGATGATGAATTCTTCCTGAAATCCATGAGGGAGGCCATCCACGAGATCCTCACAGATGTCAGTGATTCATTCAGCAACATGATCGACATGGCTTTAGCCAACGAGATCAGGGTAAGTAGTGACGAATAATTACTATCCCAATATATTTACCATCTGTATTTGTGTATATTCCAGTCCTTCATCTGTGTTTTGTCATGTAGGTAGTTATTAATCAGTGAAGGATAATCCTGATCTGAATCATTCTCTTCTCCACTGGGCTGTCTGAGGGTTTGTGGTTGCCTTGTGTCTGCATGTGTGTGACTCAACTGGGATATCACGTTACCTAATTTATTCAATAATAGCTGTAAGCACATCAATGGAAATATAAACATGGGTTTACTATTATGTTTGCCTACACTAATGGGGAGTTACGTCATCTTTGTATGACTTAGAGAATTAAGACAAACTGACAGACTTTTATCTTAGTTCAATGAATCCACAGCTACAGTCCTGCAGATGTACAGACGGGTATTAACATTTCAAGGATGCATTTTCAGGATGCAAAAAAAATATCATATTTATATTTATGTTAGGACTGATCAATCCACCAGTCATTTAATGCTGCAAATGCACTGTATTCATGTCTGTGTCACTTTCATCCTAAACTGACAGTCAGAACAGGTAAAATTAACTTACTGATGTCTGATCATGTTTCAGGTTGCACTATGTATGAGTTAGCTTCTGTGAATTGCTTGGCCAAATCTAAAACACTGCTATAGTTTAGGCTCAGTCAAGTGGCAGATAGGTTTGCAAGATAAAAATATTACTCGTGCTGTGCGCAAATGTGCACGAATAATGCAAACGGTCCATGCTAGAAAAATATCGTGTGGATCAGTCCAAGCTTTTTTTCCCCATTGCACACTTAAAATGAACAGCTCAACGACCGTGAAGATATATAAGCTGAGGCTTTAAAAAAGTGTATTAGATTAGAACCTCTTATTCCACCCTAAAATTTTCAGTGAAGGACTCTAAAATGGATGTCCTTGGCACCATCACCCACACATGTCTGACCATGGAAAAGGAGATGAATGGGCAACTAGCAACAGAGTTTTATCTTTACAAAAAGAGTCAGTGTGAAAGATTGCATGATGTCAGGAAAACTATAAATCAAAATTCAGCTAAAGAAAAACACTTTAAGATTACTATACTATTGTTAAAGCACAGTGGTATTGACTATGTAGTTTACAGTTATATGTCCATGAACCAAGTATTTGAAGTTTCATCTTCCTTGCAGGTCCTGATCAGACAGATTGAATCATCTGACAGCGTTCACACCATTGGCAGTGCCATCAGCAACCTGCTGTCCCTCACCCAGGACGGACCTCAGCTCTGCAGCATCATCGCCAAGGTACTGTGGACATACCTGTAATCTGGGACCTAGAAACACTCCTGTTATGATCAGCTCCACCTTTTCCCAGTGTTCACTATCTGGGCAAGTAGAGCTGCATGTGGCAGCTATCTCTTTATACATGCCTCTGAAAAGCTATTTCACTGTGAGATAAGACGAGACAGACCAGACAGCAGGCCGCTATCGGCCATTAGTCGACCGTTTCCAGGACACTCTTGATAAGACTCTTCCTGATGGCCCACACACACATACATTCATCTCGTCCGCAGCCAGATTGTGAGATCAATACTGTCAGCTTCCATTAGCAGTAAGCATTGATCACAAATACAGGTTGCTCAGGTGTTCTTACCTCCTAACTCTTGTCTCAGTGCCGCTGGCTGAACCCTCACAGAGGTGTCTGAGGGGAACCTGCCTGCCAATGGCTGCTAATGAATACCCAATACAGAGCTTCTCCACCTGCCATCTGAATTAATTAGCTTCCAGCTGTGTGTCTGTCTGTCACAGTCCCACATACACAGCCTTCACAGTAGTGTGCATCATCTGGCTCATATCTGAGCTCTTTTCTCATTATAATTTTCCACAGCCTGCTGACTTTACTCACGCCCTTATTTTGAATAACTGCAATTAGCTGTTTAAATGCTTGGGTGGGGACCTGATATTTCCGCCTTCTCCATCTCTACACCAGTGTTGCTTCTGACAGACAGTGTTTGGAGAGCGATGTGCTGTATGGAGAGGTTAAAGCAGCAGATGGGTGGAGCTTAATAATGTTAAACATCCTAATGGATACCAGGCAGTTTAAGGCAGGGACAACTTTCCTGAGAAAATGAGAGAATTGTGTGATAATTAGGTATTATCTTGTTATTTACATCCATTTATATCAAATGATGACAATACCAGATCCCTTTTTCTCATTTTGCTCATTTGTTGTTTTTACATCAACTTGAATGGGATGGTTGTTACTTGG
This sequence comes from Dascyllus trimaculatus, assembly GCA_024666655.1. Taxonomy (NCBI): domain Eukaryota; kingdom Metazoa; phylum Chordata; class Actinopteri; family Pomacentridae; genus Dascyllus; species Dascyllus trimaculatus. The sequence goes on from CM045448.1 coordinate 28,661,443, forward strand.
TCATAAGTCATGCACTGAATTTTGTAAGAATCAAAAGTAATCAACATATCCATACTCTCAAACTAAAGATTTGGCCTCTTGAATATGATTTAATTTATTTCTCGACATTGTGTTTGATGCTAAGCAAATACTGCACAGAGGGTTTATCAGGGCTTTTTTTAAAAACTGAAACCATCTGTCTTCTGCTGGAAACTAATGAGAGCTGTGAGACTAAACCAAAACAGTAAAGTTGTGGGCCACAAAACCAAAACAATGAACTGAAAGATGCTCAAAAAAAAAAAAAACCCTTTGAGTTGAGAAGCAGCTGTACAGTTGAGCAATAATTCTCTGTTCGTCACCATGAGAGGCTCCTTTACATACAAGCAGTTATTTGATCAGTTGTTCATATTGTTAATGTTGATTAAATCAGCTTTAAAGAAACTGCACTGCATACAGTAAGTAAAAAACATGCATTGAAAACATCTTTTTAATGTTGCCTATAATAATAAAATGTATGCGTGACGGTAATGAAGGGAGCTGCATGAATGATGCAGATGTGTGAAAATAGGGTCGTGAGATCTACCATTTCAAATCTCATGCTCCAGTTGTAATAACACATTATTTCAAAACATATTCACTGTTTCATTCTCATGTGCCTGTTCTGCATGATTTATACTATTATAGGATATGGTCCTCAAAGCCCCTCTCTGTCATAGATAACTCATCAGACTGTGAGCAATGATACGATCGTGACTGATTTGTGATGACTGAGTGAACTGCACCAATCTGTTGCACTGAACAGATCAGAAGAAATCTCACAAATTATTGTGGAAGACCATTTATGTTTGCCTTTAGATCCACTCATAATGACAAAACTAATTAAGAACATGCTGCACATTATTCTAAAAAGCCTCTTATGTTCCTTATGGGACCAAAACAAGTTGAGTAACATTGTCTTTTCTTGGGTGTTGCAGGCATAAACCATTTGGATTTTTAGTATAGTTTACATTTTTATTTTTTTAAACTCACAAACACAGTGACAGCATGCAAACGCCACAAGAAACATGTTACATGAGCTGACAGCCTTTAATGCTGAGCCTTGTGCCACACCATTAATCAAACAGCAGCTGGGATGTTACAGTGACTGTAGAAGTGAGTTTGCTGTCTCAGTGTTTACCTACTGTCATGATAGATATGGATCTAAATGTGTCCATGTTGGCAGACTCCTCATATGTGTGTCCTTGATCTGAAAGCTGTAGACTGCAGGGTGTGGGAGAGCATGACGTGGCAGTAAGTCAGGCCTGCTGAGAGTCAGTGTGTCATCAAAACTGTGTGGGTAAAAGAAGTAAGAAATACGACATGAAGATGTTCAAGTCATGTCCCTATTACGATTATACCACGCGTTTGTCTCTTTGTCTATTTTATTCCTTGTCTAAATGAAAATGTCTTCAAGCATTTAGCTTCTTTCACCCAACTTTTTTTTTTAAACACAGTGAGGTCTCAGGCAAATTAGTTCAGTTTTTACTGGCAGTCAAGTTCCTGGTATAAACTGCCTTCAACCTCTTGCAGCTCAAGAAACTGCAGACTTTGTGTGAGCAAGTACAACAGACCAGACAGCTCAATTCAGAGAACCATGAGATGGAAAGAAATTACACGCTGTGTAGGCCCGTAAATGCAAACACACGGATAGAGAAGCATTTTTAGATGAGTAGTCAAGTTTCACATGATGATGATGTTAGTGCGGCAATGAGTGTGAGAATAAATGTGTTCTGTGGGCTCCGTTTAAGGAATGAGGATGAAGTCAGTGGAAGCAACAACCGCAAGTCGTTTGACACGGGAAAGGAAAGAAACGACCGGCAAGCCTAACAATCTGTGAAAATAAGAGCAGGAGAAAGTCTGTGAGGATGAAATAAATAGAAAGTTGCTTCTACTTCACTGACGATTGTCTGAATAAAGCTGTGTGGTAGTCTGGCTGCAGATTCAGGTTTTTTCTCTGATCTATTTCAGACTTGAGGGCATATTAGGAAAGATCACAGCAGCTATATGTAGTTAAATTCCATATATACAGTAGACATAGAAGGTACAGGAAACACCATGATGAAACAGAAATCTCATCCAGCTAAAGAGGCTGAAACGGGATTTTTGTAAAGCCTGAAGCAACTCTCCCAAATGCACTTATGACCAAAAAAACAAAAAACATATAACATTACACTGTTAAGGGTTTGAGACAAAACTGTGCAGCAGTTTGTCTTCTTAATTTAGGACCTGCTGCCCTCCATTGCACCTCTTCCATTCATAGGTAGAGGTTAATTTTAAGCATTTTAACAGTAAATAAAAGATCAGGCCAGATGTAAAAGAAATGGATAAAGGTGTTGAAAAGGATAAATGGAAAGGTGTCATGGATGCTATTTATCACCTTCTGTTATTTCAGTAAATGACTGATTTCCAAGAGAAACAGTCAAATAAACTTTAAAACTTTTTGCCCTTTAAAATTTGACAGCAAAATAATAATACCACCTTTTTAACAAACAAAAAAACCCAAACACGCTAATACCAAAGTACTAAAGCTCAAAAGTGCGTTGGATCCTTGAGTTTCTCCACAGATGCCTCCTGAACACCATTTTTGAAATAACATTTGCGTCACAGTAAAACAACAGGATCAACAGGCTCTCCATCACTACTCTTGGACTTTCAAAAGGCTGACAGCACTGACACTGTCTGTCAGTGCTGGCAGTTCTTCCAGGTATGGCGGACCAATATTGCGTAGGCAGCGAACAGGGAAGAGCGGTCAGGCTGGAGGGCAGGATGATTAGCCACTCCAAGCCCCGGCAGCAAGGCCTGAGCAGCGTATGAGACATGCCAGCCCAGTATAATGGCCTTATTAGGATAATGGTGGTAGTTACAGGCTTCATCTTCCTCCAGGTAATTCTAGCTATCTGCACGGTGAATAGAATTCAATACCTGCAAGTGTTTTTATCAGAGGGCTGCTTTAGCGTAGACATGCAGCCAATACAGGAGCTATTTTTGTTTGTTTACACAAAACACAATCCAACAGAAAATGCTGGGCTATTACAGCTAGCAGATCTTTTTTTTCGGCTCCGTGTTTTCCATTCATGAAATATGTATATTTTGGCTGTTTATGCCTGACATGATAAATTGTATTTGCCATTCGATAGGTTCTATGGTTGGCAGGCTCGCTGAGTGAAGCCGGCCAAATCCACCGGTCATCTCGGGTCTCTTGGACTCTTTAAAACCGGCATGCTGCTATTGGCTTTCATCTGCAGGGCTTTTTGGCTCTCACGGCACAGTCTAGCATGGAGCAATTCGATCCATCGTTTTGCACGATAATGTGTGCTTCAAGACAAGAGCTGACAATCACATATGGCATATAATTTGGTGGTATGAAGTCTAATGTCAGGCCTAAGAAAGTCTCAGAAGAGTCCTACTCTGAGTGAAAGTTGGTTTCCCGGACTAACCAACTTTTTGCCCCATGTTCTCTTCTTCTGGGAAAAACATACAGAAAACTAAGTGCAGCCAACACAGCATCCAATAAACACATAAAAAACTAAAATGCTCTTAAAAGAACTCAACTCAGGGGACATCATTATGTGGTATTGCTGTTATTGCCCTATGGACCTTAAGCATTTTATTAGCATCATGTGAACATACAGCGGTGTCTGCTATTACTCACGTTTATATATTACTTAAGTCTTTTCCCCATTATATTGTACTATGGAATGCAATAGCAACCATGATTATGTTCACCAGTAACAGTTGTTTGAATGAATTTTAACTTATGTATCATGCTGGAGTCAGAGGGAGGTGGTCGAGATGGATGGTGGGCGTACAAAGCACAGAACAACAAAAGATTAAGGTTCAGGTTAGAGAAATATAGTGATTTTGTTTAAATGTTGATGATCATGTTGTGTCCCCAGACCTTTATTCTATTAAAACTAAACCACGATCTTTCCCTAACCTGAACCAATCCTTGCCATTGTTTTGGTCCTGCAAACAGTAGGTGTGGCAGCTACAAAGTAAAGCCATACAAACATTAAGCGTAGTGGAAAACAGAGTAACAAAAGCCAGTGACTGAGTGGCTTATGACCTCAGCCTCAAGCTAAATGCTATTTAATAGTCACAGTGTAGCTGTTAAACAGCAGGACAGGATTAGCACACACTTAGACACACACCATTCTGTGAAAAATACAGGTGTGTTTTCAACGTTGCTATAGCTATGAAACATGCAAATAGAGACTGCAAAACAAATGTAGTGGATAGAGAGTCACATGAGGGGATTTTCAATATGTTAAAGGTCGCTTTGTGAATTTTCAATGGAAGAAATAAACTTCTAGAGTAAATAAATTAGGTTTGAAGGCCTGCCTTTAACATGCTGCATACTTTCCTGAAAACAAAAACAAAGTACAACATGTTTGTTAGTAATTAAATGGGAAATAATGAAACAAATTGCTTTTAGAGAAATCTAGTTCATCATGTTTATTATGTATACAGGTAATGTGTTTACTTTAGGAGGAAAGAAATCAAGTTAGGATAATACAAAGGATAATAAGCATACGGTATCATAAGGCTAGGAACAACCTTATTGAACTATGTTCACATGAAAAAAGTATTTGCATGTGAATATAGTACAATAGCAAGTACAACAACACAGAGTATCAAAAATAAATGTTGTAACCTTTTTCTTAAAGACATGATTTTGCAGCAGATGACTGACCAGGATTTAACAGATCTTACCTGAGGCTTAAACAGAATTGGTTTTCCTGTTCCACAGGAAGGAGCTGTGGTGGCCCTGTTTAAGATCTGCAGGCAGGACCGCTTCAGAGACCTCTACGCTCACGCTCTGAGAACAGTTGCCTCCATCTGCTGTGTGGAAGAGGGCATTAACCAGCTGGACAAGGTAAGTGTCTTATTTTCAGAGACACACATTGTCTATGTACAGGAGAACCTTTACTGACATATTGTGATGCATTCCTTTGGTCCTAATCCGAACCTTAAAACAGCTAACTCCAGCATTTACCCTTTGCAAAAGTGTCTCTCTCCCAAGATTTAAATTTCCAGTGTATGCTCACAAAGACCTGTTATATTCCATGTAATGACCCTAGCATGGCATCATTAAATGGGATCTTATATGATCACATGAGTAAACATTTCTGCCCCCACAGCGTGTAGAACAAACACTCATGCATGAAAATGCATTACGCATCTCTCAAATGACAAAATATTCAAGGAAAAGAGAATCACTAAAGTCAAGGCCACAATAGTAACAGATGATTGGATAATGCCTTTATTACAATTAATTATTTATCAGGGTCAATGTCCACTGATTTACAGATAAACTGAATAAATGAAGTTGACCCTTAAAGCAATTTTTCATCTATACTTTGGGAGTAGAAGCAAGAAAAATCAATTAAATTTGAGAAGAAAATGGTACATGAGGCACCAATCCAGATTTCCCTGTAATGGAAAAGGGCTATGTGGCTGTGGCTACAGAAAGTAAGATGACATTAATCTCAAGTCAGCGAGTACAGTTCTTCCAGTAAAAACCGTGGCTGCCCCCAGTCCAGCCGGATGACGTTCACAGTCATCAGCTGAAGCTGTAGCTCAGACGTGAGACTGTTGCTCTTCCCAGCAGCACAGTATATTTTGTCCAGTCCACATTCAGCCCCCATCCTCTCACTTTCCCCATGTTATGACTGGGAGGCCGCAGTTTATTTTCTCAGGTGAATATGTGCCAACAATGGCAGCAGGACGAGGCTCAGCTGCACAGAAACAAAGTGTGTAATCACCAAGGATCAACAGTTAAAGGAAAGATTTGGCACAAAAAGAAACATACTTTACCTCAGTGAAAAAATAATCACTGGAAGTTTCTTTTAAATGGATTTGATATATCTATGAATTGGTTTCAGTTTTCAGTACCTCTGTGTAATTAATATTTCACACAGGACACATGATCTTGTACCTTTGCTGCTGGTGTCAGTTTTTACCATAATTAAGATCATGTTTCCTAAAAACCCTGATTGCTGTCAGGACTTGTCATTTGTCTTTAACTGAAAAGGAGAAACAAGCTGCAGGTGATTTCACCATCTATTACTGTCAGTGAAGAGTAGGAAGAGCCAAATTTAACAGCAGCAGTATTTCTGTTTATGTCTAATAACAAATAATTAATGTGGCATCTTTACATTGTTCAGGAGGGGGAAAGTGAGTTTATTTTGGGGGGAACTTTGCAATAGTTGACTTTTCCAGCTTTCTATTTACTTGATTAAATTTTCATGAATGACTTCTCTGAGTACAGTTACCTCATAGCTGCCATTAAATCTCTGCTGTCTTATTTAAAGGCTTGGAGACAGTGAAAAAGTGTCGTTTCAGTTGTTTTTTTCTTCTGGTGACGGAGTTATACAGTAAATACACCAAAACGTAACTCATGACTTACAGTGAGTCCAACAGCACTGAGATCATTATAAGGGACCTTCTGACCGTTGAGCTGAAAGGTCAAATATTCAGACTCAGTTTGTGTGTGTTTACTCGAAAGGAGGTGAGACAGGGAGAGCGAGCGCTAATGAGACACCCATTTTTGTTAGTCCTTATCTGTTCTCTATCGAGAATTCAGACAGAATAAACAACAGATGCACCTGTGCCGAGCAAGCATTTACAGAAAGACAAATATAACTTGTTTCCAGTGAATAATGATGCCGCAACGGTGTCTGTTCACATGTAGAAGCAGCTGGGACGGCATGAATCATCCGAGTGTGAAAACCCTTTAACGGGAACCAAAGTCCGCCCCACATTAGCTGCCTCATCCTGGGGGACAAGCTGTCAGCCAAGTCTACGCTACCAAGCGCTCACCGGCGATCGCTCAGGCTTGAGAAACACAACTGTCATTGTTGAAGGGTGATCAGGAAAAGGGGCCAGTACGCACCTGGACTGCTCATTGGTGGATATACTTCTTAGTTATATCCCCAACTGGAATATTATGTAACCGTAACATGGTGTATTGCGGAAAGTTGCTCACTGAGCTGGGATGCTCAGTGAACAAAGGAGAACAACAGCTTTCATGTAGTATGGAGGGATGAATGTGATATTTAACTGCCTCACACTTCTAGAGTATAAAATAGAACTGAGCTGTAAAGAAGACGAGCCTGCTAAGGTTGAACACACACTGGCTGTGTTGTCTAGAGTTGCATCATGTGATGGACGACACACCACAAGTGTCACAAAGACAGGAGCAGTCACGGTATGGAAGCCTGGATGTGCAGAAGTATTCACATATTGTTAAAAGACAGGAATAACTCAGTGTCTAAACTTAACACTCTGCTCTTTTTTTCCTGCATCAGAAGACCACTATTCAATTTCTTCTACCTGGTCACAAACAGAAACACTCAAAAACGACAGAGTGTCATCAAGCAAAAACTTGAACCTGTGAGCATCAAACTTTACGACTCTTAAAAATAAGGGAAAGTTATTTAACATCGGCCCTGAGAATAAACTGAATGACTCTCATCCTGTGTCCGGTAGATGAGGAGTTGGGGAACATCCTACTTTAGGGAGGAGGAGATGCAGGTAGGGGAGAGGGGGGAGCGGTTGATGAACGGGGGTGTGGAGAGCGGATTGTTCCACGTCAGTGGGTCGCGTTGGCACAGGGCTGCTGACGTCCACAGAGACAAAAATAGGGAATTGCCCTGCTCGGCTCAGCGCGCTGATGCTCGTCAGCAGATAAGACTGACAGGTGTGGCTGGCTGAGAGCTCAGGATGTCTGTAAACTTTAGTTTTCTGGAGTGATGAGTGGCTGAGCATCAGAAGTTCCTGTTTCCTCTTTTCCTAAATGACAGCTATCATAGCTGTGACTGAAACTAATTAATAAAGAAAAGAAAACGTGTATCTGATGTATTATCTAATAAACGCATTTCTTCCATGACTTAGTTTAGGTGTTCTCCTACAAGTCCCCAAATTGTAAACCACAACATTTCAGTTGATTATTATGATTTGCAATAGGTAGTAGTAGTAGGGATGATTTTTAATGTTTGCTAAGTTTCAACACTTAATCATATGCACGACTTGACAACTAGTGCAGACAGATGCAGAGCACCAGTCAGCAGCTGTAGTAAAGTTTGTATAACCGGAGCAACACTGCCCCCAAGTGGATGAAGACCTGCTCTGCATCTCCTTTATTTCCCAAAGCCTCTACACTCTAATACCACATGACGTACACACACCAGCAAGCACAAGGATGAGATCAGTATATTATGACCTCATGCCCCCGAGCAAAACTTTACTTTACACTGAAGAGGATTTCCTGCTCCTCTATAACTCTGAGCTCCTCCCTAAAGCCGATGATGCACACACTCTGGGTCGATGCCAGTCAGATATACAAGAGTTTCTCACTCACTCTGGTGGCCATTAAATCGGAGTGGTGTGTTTTAATTGTGATGGCTTTATGGGCAGAGCTGTAAGTTTTGGCCAAGTTGACACCCAGGATGAGCAGAGTGTCTGTCTGCTTGGCCAGTGGTGCTGCAAATGCAGAATATAAAGGAACACGTCCGTACTTTGGTGATAAATTGATGCGAGCACAATACGCCCACATTCCTGAACTGATTTCTAACCTGTCTGGCAGCCAGTGGCTTCTGTTTAACTTTCTACAATATAAAAATCAACAAGCAGATTTCAGACTTCAGGTGTGGATACATTCAGTAGTGAGCCATAGTGAACATTAATTAGTCTTTTTTGTCATGTTGTCAGAGGGAGTGCGAAAACTCCCCATAGTGTATTATGTATGACACACTTAGAATACTCTCTGCTCTTTAAAATATATAAAGAAGCGCAATCCATTACTTTGTGTCTACAAGTAGTCAGTGCACATTGATGTGACTTATTGTTCAGATTAAAATGATCATTTATCTTACAGCAAACATGCTACGGTCTCAATCTAGAGTGTAATGCAGTGCTGGACATGCAAGAAACTCCAGTTACCCAAGTACTGTACTTAAGTGGACTTTTGGCGTACTTGCACTTTGTTTGAGTGTTTGCATTTTATGCTACTTTATACTTCGGCTCTGGTACATTAGTCTGACAGCTTTAGTTACATTTAAGATGAAGATTTTACACAATCAGTAATTCAACGGGCATTTGAAAAAAAACACTTAAAGATTCAAACTGTGTGTTTTAACCATTTTGGCCTGTTACAAAAATCACTGTGTTGTAAGCTTTACATTTCAGATGGCTACGAGTTAACAGGTCCAACAAAAAGTGATTTTCCCCTCTAAACATCTCACATTATTTTATTTTAATAAATATTTGAATGATCAGTTAACTCATCAAAAAAAACTTAAGATTAGAGAAAAAGTCCAAAAACTAGAAACAGGTTTGTGTCTTCGAACTTTTTTTCCTCTGCTGTTAATTATGTGACGATCCTTCAGATTTATCTGCTGGTATAGACCCGGTATATGAAACTTTATATAAAGTACCTTAACTGGCTCCACCTGCAGCAGCTACAACAGTAACATGCTGCTGACTCACTGAGGCTTCACTATTATCAAATATTGATATATTTATGATAATATATCAGTCAGGGGGACCACACTACTTTTACTTTAACACTTAAACTACATTTTAGTGGTAATAACTACACACTCTTACTTAAGTAAGTTTTCATGCAGGACTTTTATTGCAATGGAGTATTTGTGCTTTGCTCTGTTGGTACTTTTAATTAGTTAAAGGTTCTGAATATCACCCCATTGGTATATTATAGGCATTGTACATATTTCCCATGAAGAACACAGTACTTGTTCAACATCAAATATTGCCCCCATATAAACAGACTTTCACAATCCATTCCACTGATAAGGAGTCGTCATACAAAAGAAGTCTAATAAATTAAGTAATCTTTTATAAACAAATACAATAACAACAGTACATCTATAAATAACATAGAGTACATTTGCATAGTTGAACACATTTTTGACATGCTGTGAATTGCTGTAAATCTGTGTCCAAACATTTCATTTACTGTATATAAATATCAAAAATTGAAAGAAATAAATGAATTAAAAAAAAAGAAACCTGTGTGTCCTATGTGGCTTTAAAGCTTTGCTTCTTTCTGTCTGATGTGCAGGTGGATGGGATCCTGTGTCTGGCAGACATCTTGACTGATGAAGGCAGCGTGGAAGCAGCGAGGGCCGAGGCAGCGGCGGTCGTGGCTCAGATCACCTCACCTCATCACACATCCACACAGCACCTCGCCAGCTTCCTGGAGAGCATGCACGACATCGTCACCGCACTCATCAGTGAGTTAACGTGACCTCTGACTCACAGCAGGGATGATTTGTTACATGACTATCACAGGATTGCTTCAGATTAAAATTTGCATTCAAACCCAGCCTTAAGATGAGGATCACTACAGTGTCTTCTAAAAGTTTATTAAACTCAGAACTCTGCTGGTTCACTTTCCTGACATTATGTGCATTGTTGTATTTTGTTGGAACCTCAGTGAGTAATGTTTTATTCTCTCAGAGTTGTGCGAGAGCGCCTCCTGTGGTGAAGTGTTCCTACTGGCATCTGCAGCCTTGGCCAACATCACCTTCTTTGACAGCATGGCCTGTGAGATCCTCCTGCAGCTTAACGCCATCCAAATCCTGCTGCAGGCCTGCAAAGACCGCCAGAGAGTCGACACGCCTTACTCCAAAGACCAGGTACACACCTGCAAAATATGTAAAATAGAATAAATACCAAAAATAAGTAAACACGGAAAGCTTAAAGTCCATTAGAGGAAGCAGTGAACATATTGAAATGGCGCTCAAGTGAGTGTCAAAGCTTTAACCATGCTTTTGTTGTGTTAATCTCAGGTGGTGACAATCTTGGCAAACCTTTCAGTCTTAGAGCAGTGTGCTTCTGAAGTCCTGCAGGAACAAGGTAATCTATTTTCTAACTATAACTCTCATTTAAATATTGCACTTTTTTTCAGTAGAACTACAGTAAACTACTGAGCTACTACTGCTGCTACAGTATTAGTGAAGGTAAAGGCCATGAGGCCCTGTGTAGTTCTCCTGAAGTCCTCAGGAGGGCAGCATCAGGTAATTTCTGTGAAGTAGCTCAGAGGAGCTGAATTAAGACGTCCACCGCTGGGCATAGTAAATATTTTTGAAAATAACTGAGAAGCATTTGAATATTTATATTTAATCATGTTTTTCATTCTTTCGTCATTCAATATTTAAATTTTCGCCTCTCACATGCAATGTTATTGTGGTTTGTTCAGTTCTGTCTCCCTTGCTCCTGCATTTCATCATACAGAACATATTTTATTGGCTCCATGCTTTTAATATCATATTATAAAAGAAATCGAAAGGCTGTGGCAGTATCAGTTCTTTTTTTTAGACACTTTGGATTATCTTTTGCATTCGGACACCTCTGAAAAAAAAGAATAGAAAAAGGTCTCAAAATATATTTAATGTTTTTTCTCTTGTGTCTACTTTGGTAAAGTACAGCTTATATTTAAAGAATGTAATCACAGAACAAATGGCTAATGGATTTATTGTTTGACATCTGCTCAGTGTATTTCAATGTCAGTTTGTTACAGTCTTTGTTCCTGCAATTATAAACTGAATTGTCCTGATGCAGCGAGCCCGAGCCTCTGAAGAACAATAACCAGCTGAAGGCCTGACTGACTGTGCTGCTTTATCTCTGTCTTTTATTGAGTGTTTTTTTATGCTATTGACTTTTCTTTCAAACTGCATTTTTGTCCCAATCCTCCTCACAATGACATGTGTAACGTCTGGCGTCTTTCTAATTCACCTGAACCCTTTGTTGTGACAGAGCCTGTCTGTAACTTTCTGTCTGCGAAGTTTCAGACTGTTCTCTTTGTGTGTCTGTGTTTGGTTTCTATACCACTGGCTTTATTGTGTGGTTTTTATCCTGTTCTCATGTATTTTGCTGCCTGTCTGGTTCCTTTTTTTCATGTTTTTTTATTGCGTGTCTTGCTGTAGGTGCGGTGCTGTGTGATGCCTCTGTCTGACCTGTCCTGTAAATTATGTTTTCAAGGAGTCGAGCGACTGCTACTGCTGCTGGGAGAGAAGCCGTCCTCCTCCAGTCCATCAGAGGGCGCCGCCTGTGAGCGAGTCCAGCAGAAAGCTGCGGTCACACTGGCCCGTCTGAGCAGAGACCCTGATGTAGCCCAAACAGCCATCCAGCTCAAAGGTGCTTTTCTATTTTCTGCAGTCACTGTAAAATTCTATTGCTGAAATACAGCTATTACAATAAAATACGGAGGAAAGTCAGAGAAAAATTAGTTGTAAAAAAAAAAAACCCAATACAACAACTAAACAGAGACACAGAAAAAAAATGGTGAATAAAAATCTGCCTCAAAACAAAAATGCACTGAGCGCTGTGGCTGCTCCGGCCACTAGAGGGCTCCCTAACAAGCGAATTAAAAATTTTAATTTGTTACAACTTGCTAGCATTTATAATATTTAAGTCACCCTGTCTTAATGAATGTCATCTGTTGTTTTTCTTTGCATAAAGTAGCTGCTTTAGGTAAATTAAACTATGCTTTGGGCTCCATAAAGACGTGTCAGTTATAAGTGAGGACATCATGGACGAGAAAAGAGAAATTAAGTATAAAATTTGTAAGTGATTTTTTTTTTAAATAAAAAAAATTATTGTACTTAATTTGACTGAAAAAATGTAAGGCTTATTTTAAATAGACACATAAACCCTGAACTTAGCTTGGCGGAGACTAATTTGTAATTAAAGAGCCAAAACCATCAGCTGGACTTGATGCTCTGAATATGCATCCTCTTAAAGGTATTTTATTTAAGCGGGAAAAAAAAATCATTGTCCCTCACAGGTCAGAAGTCTTCCTCACCAGGCAGAGAAATCTCTGATTTAATGTACAAATGTACATTTATTCTCCTGCACAACTCTTTCTCTCGTGGGAAGCAGCCCTCTGTGGAGGCTTCATGCAAAATGTGACCGTTGGAAAATTTACACGACATTACAAAAAGGCAGGAAAGAGTTTATTTTTCCTGAAGGTGATGCCACTTTTGTCTTTTATTGAAGCCTCGCTACAAAACAGACCTTGACCCAGAAGCCTACTGTACACAGCCGCTTCACACCTCAGTCTGACATCAATATCTAAGAATGGGACAAGCTGGTAACTGAATTTTTCCTCCGCTGTCTTTAGCTGTTCCTCGTCTTATTGAACTGTGTCGCTCCCCTACTGAGAGAAATAACAGTGACTCGGTGCTGGTCGCTTGCCTGGTAGGTGTAAGGCGTGTGTTCATGTGTGTGTGTGAGTGTATGTGCACGCAGACCTTCAGATATGTGAAAATGACTCTGTGTCCTGAATACAAATATATCATTCAAACATTCAAATTGCCTATTTCAGTCGTTCCCCTAAAATACTATACATTTTCAGCTGCACCAGCTATATAGTACCTCTGTAGCACAAGGGCATTATACCACAGGCCTGCATGTATAACATCAGTGCACCAAATCACTGTCTGATTTAATTACATCCACAGGGCAACATTTGAAAATTGAAACTATATCACACCCTTAGTATCTTTAAGTCATCTTGAGATAGCTGACCTGTTCACATCATCTCCAGCGTGTTTAAATATGCACATATCATGAATAATATAACTACTTGTACTTTATCATTCTCTCATTCTGATCATAATTATCAGGACCAGATCTTAGGGGCTGACGAGGGGTTTTGAGGCACATAATGGTCAGAAGCCTAATTGGGCTGCATCGCTGAAATGCCTTCTTCTTCTTCACTGTAACCGCACTTGTCAGTCTATTCAAATTAATGTGATTCCATTTTATCCTTTTAGCCAAGGGTTAAGTAGTGTGTTTGTAGATGTTGAATTTTTACCTTCAAAGTGCGCCGAGCTTTCACAGATCATTTGTAATCGTAAATGTAAATGTCGGAGCCTCTCCTGGCTGAATGGCTTTAACACGTCACACACATTACTCATACGCTCTTCAAATCATGTGAGAAGTTGAAAAAAAAAAAACTCTTGACGTGTGACTGAAACAGCTCCTGGACTGATTAGTTAGTTTCTTTACAGTCTCTTGTTGTTTGCTGATAATCTGCAGTCACAGTTCACCATGTTAAACTTGTACAGTTAAAATTCTACGTCCTCTGTTGTGTGTGTGTGTGTGTGCGATTGCATATTTATGTACATGAATAGTGTGATCCTGTGATAACACTTGTGTCTGTGTGCCTTTTGTGTTTGTGCACATGCGTGTCCGTGTCTCCAGGCTGCTTTGAGGAGGCTGGCAGCGGGCTGTCCAGACAGCATTGAGGCAGCCGACCACCAGCAGCTGATCAAACCGCGGCTAGTCGACTCTTTCCTGCTGTGCTCCAACATGGAGGAGAGCTTTGTATGACGGCCTGCGCACCACAACGCTGACAGGGGAGAGCTGAACTCATGTACATACGAGATCATGTACTCCAGAACACTGCATCTATTTCATGACTTTCTGTCCTGAGAACATTTCCCAAATTTTCATTCCGGACACTCTTAATTTGTGTGAATGAAGCAGCTTCAAAGGATGCAGAGGACATATAAATATAAATGTGACACCGAGTGCAAACTCAGTGATCACATTAAATGCAATGAATGTGTACCGTGTTCGAAAATAAAAGGCTCATTAGTTCATTTTATTCCATGGAGAACATCATGTCAGTAATTATGTCAGTAATGATTTTGTAGGAGTGGGTGCTACTTTTTAAAAATGAAAGTAGAACCTGTTCTGAAATGAAACACTTTATATTCTACCACTGTGCAATTTTTTTTCGGTATGCTTTAGATCCATATTGTTTCCAAAGCATTCTGGCAATCTGAAAACAGATGAGAATCTTTCACACATGGTAAAATGGATCTGACAGAAATGCTTATCTGAACTGAACAACCGAGTACCAAGATGTTTGTCTAGTTAAATTCTTTTTAACTATTAAAAAAAGTCAGCAGCCACTTTATTTTGATAACCGTTCACAACTAAATTATTATTATTACATTAGATGTTCTCAGTATTTTTGGATCGAGGCATATGGCAACATGGTGTGCTTTTCCTGGCTGTACAATATGTATATTGCTTGTTAAAGTGCATTTTATGGCACGTTGAGTTATTCTCTTGAATTTATTTGCCATTAATCCCAAATTTATATTTGCTACTGGAGAATGAATTTTTAAAAATTGCCTTGAATTTGAAAATGCTTTTTATTTAAAGAGAGTTACCATTATTGTATGCAATGCATGGAATAAAGGCAGTCAGCTATGTCATGTTGAGTGTGTTTCATTGCATCAATAATTATGCATCACTGTCATATAGATTGTTTAAGGCCTGTTAGTGTTCTCAAAGCTATATCCTGGTTTTCCATTTTTTAAAAAAAAGCCAGTCCAAGAGAAGAGCACTGTGAATCCATTAGAACACACTAATAACATTGTGAAGAAAGCTGACCAAACAGATGAGCAGTTAAAGGAGATAGTACAGCACATATATTAGGAGAGAAAAAATAGGTGTGTAAGAAACTTTCAGGCCCTCCCTCCCTGCTATAATTTTCACTTATTCCTAAAAGAGCAATGAAGAAGGTCCAAACGGGATTTTTTCTTCAGAAACAAACATGATTGGTGTTTAGTATTGTGGGATCTGTTGGCCATAATGTGTACCACTTTAAAGGGACATATTTTCTCCCAACACTTATCTAAAGCTTAAAGCTGAGTGTTGCAGCAGCTGTGATAGACTTACTGGAATCATTTTATGTTCACATCTAAGCCAAGAGTCTGTGAATGTTACTTCTGGACTGGTATAATCTGTGCAACGGTGAAATTTACAGTATATTCACTATAGTAAAGCCATGAAATGCACAATGAGGAGACTGTTTTCATACATTTATATTTTACATCACCTGCAGCATGGTCAAGCACCTGCAAAAGCTATAAGCAGTGATTTGCTAGGATGCTGTGTGAAGTTGCACCATTGACATCAAGACTTGTGCTACATGGGTTTTTGTTATCAACCGCAGGTACCCATTTACAGTTTAACCATGAACCTATTCTGACTGACCAGATGTAGACTGTGGGTATCAGTCTGCCACTGACTGCGCATTTTAGTCAGTTTACTGCTCTCCTTCTGCTATTTTGAAATCTCCTTTACTATGGAAAACAACAGCAACCTCCAAGTAGCAACCTACTACACTGAAGATTTTAGATTTTGCAGAGGATTTGGAATTGGAAGGCAGCCCTGCTATTTTTTTTTAGGCGGATTATCCATTTTGATCACAGTGCTCGTCTCCCAGCATGCAAACATTCCATCACAACAATCCCATCACTATATTAAGGGAACAGCCAAACAGCATCACTTGGCTTCACTCACAACCGGTGTGATTGGTTTAAAGAAATTCAAGCAAGCCAGATCGGTTTTTTTTTCTTACTGCAGAATGATGATGAGGCAAGACCGTTATGTGGTCTTGAATGAAGGGGCTGACAAAGTAAGACTACCATGGACTCGTAGAAGCAGCACAATGTCAAAGTCAACATGCCCGAGATAATTCAACCTTCGTGCAAAGGACCATCACTGGTGACGAGAGCTGAGAGTATGGCAGTGACCCAGAGACCAAACAACAGTTTTCACAGTAGAATAGCGTGCAACTTCCAAGGCTGAAGAAGGCATGTAAGGAACGTACAGAGAATGTGCTTGTTGTTTTCTCTGACATTCACAGGTGTGTGCATCATCAGTTTGTCTCTCCTGTGGTTAGAAACATTCCAACCAATTCTAAGGCTACTACAATTAGTCATTTAAAGGAAACCATCAGGTGACAATAAAAGTGTCACTGCTATAGGAGTCACCTGTAGTTATAAACCTTGGGAAAACGATCACCAAAACCTGCAGCTGGATTCTGGGTGCTTCACGGTGAGTTTCAGCTCATTGTTTATCTGTCCACCCCACAGTTCTTTTTGTCCGCAGCAGGCAGTTCTTTCCATTCAAAAAGCTTTGGGAACACACTGTGCTACCTTCTCAGCACCAAACAGCAGACAGACTGAGACAGCAGCTAGCTGGCGAACTTAGTGGTGCATTTATAGCAGCTACAGAGCAATTCCCTCAGGAGTTGGTGGAGACCAAAAACAGAGCAAAAACAGAGTGAATAGTTCATCAGGTGGTCAGAAACATGAATCCAAAAGTAACCCAACCCTGGATGTGTGAGTGTTTACTAGCCAGTTAGCTTTCACATTCAAAGTGAAAGTCAGTATTGTATTCATATATTTGATTATGCTGCCCCCGAGTGGCCCATAAAGTCATTCAATGCAGTTTTAAGGCATGGACTGTAAATAAAGACGAGTACATGCACACCTGCTTGCATCCCTTTGACCAGTGTTAAGACTTGCTTGAAAGGATGAAACTTAGAGTTACCTATTTTCCAATTCCCACAGAAATTGGAAGCATCTTTGAATAGAGACAGTTTGGTGAAACCGGCAGCACTCAGCCTCTGTTCATAGGCGTGTGCATTCAAGGTCCATGCAGCTGAAGTTTTTCTGAAGGGCCCCCCTTGACCTCCAGCTATCTCTGAGGAACTACACTCACTCACATACCTGTCTTGTCACACAGAGATGAGGAAAGCTTTTGAATGATGCTCACAGAGAAACAGATAGGCAAAGAGACTAAGAGATGGTCTTACCTGTTGGTCCTTCATGAACCACCGAGTCCTCCTAAAGAACTAGAGGGGGATTGCTGGGTGAAATACCAGAGCAGGGTTGGAAAAAGTTGTCCTCAAAATGCCAGCTTTTCACACACTGAAAATTAATTCATTTATTCATTCATTCATTCACAATAGCAATGAAAAATGATTAAAAAGCATGAGCGCTGCAAAGTTTTAATACAAAACTTTGAGCTCACAAGTGATCATGACATGATGCAATATGTAATAGCAAAGAAATATGCGAGGGCTTATCTGCAAAATGTGTCCTTTGTATTGTCATCTCTTTGATAAAAACACTCTGTTTTTTTCTCCATAAGCCTTCCTCTCCTTGGAGAGACAATTGAGGGTCTTCTTGCTTTCACTGTAGCTTCTTTTCACCTAAGGGCACTAATGCTGAGCCTGGACTTGTTACACTCCAACCCAGTATTGAGACAATTGAGCTGCTTTGTGTGTGTGGGTTTGTGTTGTCCAGCATACACGTGGGACTGTGTTCAGAGGCCTTTGTGATAGAATATGCTCCTGCCTCGCTTTGTTGAGACCCAATGAAATATGTATCGACGCAGAGGAGGACTAAACAGACGGCCTAAAAACACAGGTTCCTTTGATATTGTTTTGGATCGACCATGACCATGAGACCAAGCATTGTAGCTGGGAGTTTTTTTTCAGTTTTTCTCAGTTTCTGAGCTCTTGAACTTCCACTTTCCTTTCTCACCATTATCTTCTGTGCAACAATGCATCATTGTGGTGACTAAATGATGAAAAAACAACCAAGTTTTATTATCTTTACCAAAAAGGCCTCTCATGAACAGGTTTGAGAACGTCAGAATTACCACGTTTATTATGGGAGATGCAGATCATAAATAAAATTCATTACTCCTACATAAAGGGTAAGCTTCATCTTCACTGTCCCAAACCATAAATCACAGGCATTTTGGGTAAGAAAAGGATCTGAGGACTTCCAATGCAAGAAGACACTTCTCTCTGACTCTCTTGAGATTTGAATATTTTATGTGTCACATCTTTTGCTTTCGACTTGAAAAAGTTTCTTCTCTGTCTTGCTCATTTTATTCCAGAAAGCTAAAAATGATTGAAATTTCTTCCCCCTTTGAAATTGCTTTCAGAAGTTGATGCTTCCTTTGCAAAACTCTCAAATTAGTATGAAATAATTTGGCCAAATTTAGAAGGAAAAATCTTTTGCCTGAAAGTTTGAAAGTGGTGTGAGCCTCCGTATATTTTTCAAGATGCACGTAAAAATTGTGAACCCTTGTTTCCGCTGTGAGACTACTGATGAACTGCACTTGAGATGCAGATCTGAAGGGGAACAAGGAGAGGAGAGATATTTTCAAGGAGCCCATTAGGAGGCACATTTGGACCGATTTTTTTGTTAGTTGGCACATTTTGCTCAGTATGAATGCAGCCTATTAGCACCCACTCATAGACTGTCCGAAGTGTTTGTTGACCATTACTGACTTCAAACTTGTGAGGTTGTATTTTTTTGACATGGGAAGTCAGGAATGCAACATGCTTGATATTCAGTTAAGTAATTTCATGCTGCATTCATGCAATCTTGGCCGCATGGAAAGCATTGAACAAACAGGAAAATGACCCATAATTTGGGACTCAGGCGCAGCTACTGATGATAGCTTCTATTGCAGCCTTGTGGTCACAGCTGATAAACAGCTCAAATGAATAGTTTTCCCATATTTTTTTATTTTAAAGATAAAACAGTATGATGTGAACATCTTATTTGTTGCAGTTCACAAAGTAGATAGTCACCTTATTTTTTTTTACCATGGAAAAAACAACTCTTTAAAGTCACTTTCACAGAAAACACATCTCTTTATATCATAGGTGTCAAACTCAGGCCCGCGGGCCAAATTTGGCCCGCAGTGTAATTATATTTGGCCCGCGAGGTAATACCAGATGACTACTAAAGCTGGCCCGCCGGTATTATACAGCGCATCTATCGCTAATACTACAAATCCCAGAATGCTCTGCTCTGTATCAACGCGTCAATCATAGACATATGGCGTCAATCAGGACAGGACCCATAAACACCCTCTCCTCTGTTGACAGTCGTCATAGCAACCGCACGCTACTACTGACCCAACCACCTCCACCCCTCCGCCGCCGCCACCTGACTTAGCATCTGCACCAACGGCACGCCAGGACGCTGCTACTGTACCACCACCAGCAGGACATATCCGCGCTAATGCCGTCGGATTCCGACGAACACTTCCCCCTTCCCCCGCCCTCGCCGCCACCCCCGGTCCCGGCCACCGCGGCCGCACGACCCAAATATTCGGTTATTTGTCAGTAACTGGACCAGAATATCCGAAGCTCACCTATTGCTATTCAGACCAACCCCGTCTAGTATGTGGAGCCAACGTGGCGATAAACACGGACAACAACATTAGACGACACTATGAAACACCAGGACAAGTACAAGGACCTGGACATGAGTCAAAGGCGCCAGAAAGTAGAGGAGATGAAAAGAAGTTTGGTTTCACAACAGACTATGTTCAAAAAAGCCACATCACAAAGTGAGGCTGCTGTAAAGGCTAGTTTTATTTATATATAATATCAATATATCAATATAATAATGTTGATAATTATAATTATAATATATATTATATTATAATATAATATAATATATTATATATATATATATGTATATATATATACATATTATAATAATATAATGTTGGCCTGCGACTATGTCCAGGTTTTCAGATTTGGCCCGCTGTGTATTTGAGTTTGACACCCCTGCTTTATATCAAACTTGCAACTATTCATAAGATTTTTCCATTAATAAAATCTCTTCCTGCCTTAAAATGGCCTACATGTAACTCTAAACTGTTGCTTTCTCTAGAATATGCAGATCTATTAAGTCACATCTCTTTCTAGACCTGCCTCGCCCCACTTTACTGCTGCTCGAGCACACCAGCTCACCCACGACTCGGCTCAAACACCATAGAACTACTCTATGCTACGCAATGGCAAGCTGAAGTACTGGAATAATTCTGCCAGACATGTTCAAAGCCAAAAAACGATTCTGAACAAGATGAAAGATACAGTGAGTCCCACCCTGTAAGCTGACAGGATTGGTTTCTTAGGTTTGTTACATGTGAAACCTTAAGTCTTAACACTCTCATTGGCACACTTAAGTTTAATGTGGAAATGCTCAGCCATGGTGATGACTGCTTATTTCACCGATGATGGGTCTTCTGGTATATATCTACATGTCAACAAAGCAAAAAAGAAAACACAAAACTATTTGATTTCCACTGGAGGGGGTCTTTAAAAACATTTAAATCACCGGTAATTTTCTTACAGCAACAGTGTTTTACTTTTAATTATACATTCTTTTCATGGATTTTCAGGAGCAAAAAAAAAAAATGCTCTGAACCATTTATATTTTCTGTGATTGGTTATTCACTGTTCCTTTGGTTGAATGAGCTCATTAGAAAAACTAAATCAACAAAGTCAGATAGTCTCTGTTTATTCATCCTAAACCATAAAGTCTCTATAGTTGGCAGCATACTGTGGATGTCAGCAGTGTGTCTGCATCTATCTATGTGATGCACGTCCCCCCCCCCCCCCCCCCCCCCCCCCCCCCCCCACCACACACACACACACACACACACACACACACACACACTGAACCCACATCACTATCCCCCTGCAGCACATATAGACCTCAAAGTATAAAGACTAATTATGACTTAAGTGCCCCCACTGCTGGACGGCCAATTAAGAGAGCAATATTCCTGATGTGTGTAGTCCCCAGCCGGCTCCTTTTTGAGGACCCAGTGGGATTTTAATTGCTGAAACACAACCACAACACTGAGTGTAAATTAATATCAGCACTTGTAGTCACAACTTACAACTTTTGGCCAAAGTCAGTGGAGTGTAAAAGCTTAATGCCAAAGGAATGGCCAAGGGTTGGTGCAGAAGCCTCCTTTCATGATTTTATTCTACGTGTCTTGACACTGCCAAATGAATGCAGAAATATATGTTATGCAATAACGACAAACCACTACGGGCTGAATAGCTTTTTCTCTTCTGGTGGTTGTACTCTAGCTGCAGTTAATTCAACATCAACTAAAAATGATTTTGAATGCCTGTTTAGTTTTAAACTGAGTTTTATGAAGTAATATACTGAAATGGTTTACATTATTGCTACTGACTGAAAACGCTACCTGAAGTGCATAAAAACCCCATAGGACACCCTGAGAGGTCATCTTGTCCATGCCCAATGGTTCAGAGTGTTTTTGGCCACATAAGGGGGACCAACAGAATATTAGGCAGGTGGTCATAATCCAGCTCAGCAGGAAGAATATCTGATGGTCTACATGTAGATGTATTTGGATGTATTCCGCATACATACACACCGCTCAGCCACATCATGACCACTGACAGGTGAAGTGAATGACAGTGGTCATATTGGTACTATGTGGTGTTCTGCTGGAAAACC
Organism: Dascyllus trimaculatus; assembly: GCA_024666655.1. Lineage (NCBI taxonomy): Eukaryota > Metazoa > Chordata > Actinopteri > Pomacentridae > Dascyllus > Dascyllus trimaculatus. The sequence goes on from CM045448.1 coordinate 28,683,609, forward strand.
TTGGATTTTAACATCCGTGTTGATGAGACTTAGACACCCAAATAAACATTGCCCTACAACAAGCACACTCCCTCATGCTAATGGAAATCCCAAATGCCACTGGCCTACCCCCACAGGAAAATGCACCACATCACATGGAAAAAACATCAAACAATCAGGAACATGTTGAGGAACATGGCAATGGCCCAACATGTTGATTTGACCTCCAAACTTCCTACACCCCATTGTGATCAAGCATCAACAGGATGCAGTGGAACAAGTTTGATGGACAGGGGCTCCACTGCACAAGCCAGAGTACCCAAAGGATCCAGTGCCAACGTCCTGGTTCCAGACCCCATAGGACACCCTGAGAGGTCCTATTGTCCATGCCCGATGGTTCAGATCATTTTTGACCTCATAAGAGGGATCAGCACAATATTAGGAAGGTGGTCATAATGTTATGTCTGATCGGTGTATAATTGTTATTATTTTCTGTTATTATCAAAAAATGCTGTCTTTGTTCACTGGTTTTAATAACACCAATTCAAATTGTCATTTATTGGCAATGTCATTTAGTTCCTGGTTTTGTGTCTGCATCTTATACTCGGTAATGACCAATTCCATATTTGTTGCTTATCTTCAGTTGACCAGTTCATCCAACTATCAGTCACCTTACACAAGTTTTATTCCCAGATTCCTAGCTGACCAAAATACTACCAGCGTTGAAAAATGGCTCACTTCTCTGTCTGGGAAAAACAAATAGTTATGTGAATACATTTTTGCTTTGACCTGTGTTGTTTTGCATTCAGAGGACAACTTGGAGTGTACATTAATGCAAAAGAATTATGGATAGTCACCCCCATTATCGTTAGCATTCTGACAGTGTCCATTTAATCGTACCAAGACCAAAGTTTTATTTTCTGCCATTTTGGTGAAACAAACTACCCTTTGCATGATTCAAAATTCTGCACAATGAAGCAGTTTATTGAGACGAAGTGATGGCACACAGTTCAGAAGAGGAGTGTTATTTAAGTGCAAAAAATCCCACTACAGCCTGTCATGCAGGATATACAGTAAACTTTACTTCCACGGGCCCTTGAAATAAAACAAAACCTTTGTGTTTAATGGAATTCCTGGTGGTTCGCCATGAATTTGTTCAATTGTTGCCTCAGTGCACCTGAATGTGTTCGTGCCGGCAGGACAGTGGGAGGTCGCTCTGTGTGGGTCAGGACTGACTCTCAAATAAATGCACCGTGTCCAGACTCAAAGAGCTCCTTTTTTACCTTGGCCTTGATCACATTTGCTGTATATTCAGGGCAGTACTTTATTTTTCAAGCTGGAAAGTAAAAGATAAGCACAGGTAATTAGTTTTAGTCGAAGAAAATGAACACTTTGAATCTAATACCTCTTGAGCGTGGTGTACAGTAGCTCATTGAAGGGAGACCAGCATGCTTGTGCAAAAAGGAATGAATTAATGAAATGTGGTGATTAAAATTTGAGCAGCCACAGTCTTGGTATAGTTTCAAAGGGTGTTTTTATTAAGTCTGTATTTTTGCATTTTAGTGTATGCATATGTGTGTACGTGCATTTGAGTGTGTGTGCATTTCAGTGTGTGTGTGTGTGTGCGTGCTAGACAGAAAGAGAGAGAGACACCACTGGTCTTTGGAGACTGGAAGAACTCCAGCAGAGAGAAACTGCCTGAACATCTGGTGTACAAACACATACTAACACATGTTTGTACCTCCAAACTTCCGAGGATGTTCAGTGATATAAATGACTCTTGGCCATAAATCTTTAGACGACATAACCACATCTATTAACTTCAGCTATGAAAATCCTTTCCTTTTCACTGATGTTGTTTGGATGTTTTCACTTTAAGCATTTTCTCACTTTCCTCTAGTGCTATAACCATCTGTCTGTCCCGTTAGTTTTCAATTTACTTGTCCAGGATTTAAAATGTCTGTCAGATACTTTTACTGCCACTCAAATGCAGTGGAGTTAAATAGAACTGGGTGAACAGTTCTTACTGATAGGACTGGAGAAATAGAGCTAAAATAAACTGTTGAGAGCAGGCCTGAATGGATTATACAAAAGTACTATTTTAATGTGGGCGGGTTGAACCCTTAAGAGGAGGTTTTATTCACTACTGTTGTTTAATCTCTGCTGACACAGACATCCATCTGTCTCAAAATGAAACAGTAATTTTATGAAATAATCTGAATAAATGTCTTAAATGTCTGAGAAGTAAATTCTCTCATGAAGTAAAGCTTTCATAACAGTATAATGTTGCTGTCATTTGGCCTTTAAATGTTATGTGAGTCCCAAGCAACAAGGTCTGGACAATGGACAGTTTCCACGTAAAATGTACATCACTGGTTAAAATTTTCCCACTCGATAGCAATGATAGTATGCCAGCCACCATAAAACATTAAAATTAAAAAATCAAAAATGAACTCCCCCCAAAATTATCTTCCCTCTTTTCATTTCTCAGTTTGTACATCCACAAGTCCTGTCATTGCCTCCTTTTCTGGCCTCTCAGTCCCTCACACCTGAGATGCAAGCAGAGGAGGTAAGGAAGAGGCCCAAGGTAAAAGAGGTCAGGTAAGAGGCATTCAACCAAATGAACCTTCATTTTAAAGCAGCGTCAGTTAAATTGTGGCATAGCTGCATCATCTGTTCAGCATTTCGTTACAGCCTACCACTGCTTTTTATGATCTCTGTCACATGAACATAGAAGTCTTCGTAACAACTCACATATTCACTTTTAATTCAGCCTGGCATACTTTGGACCAGAACATTAGGATAACATTTAGTTGGGTAATTCACTAACTGCCTGTTGCCATGGCTTGAGTTTTCTGTTGTTCATCACTCACTCAATGCTAAGCGAGCTCAAACCATCCATTTATTTTCCCTGGTTTGTCCAGAGTGAAGTCATAGTGGTAGTGTAACCGTGCTCAGTCACACTCTGTCACTGGCTGGTTCAAAACCCCTCAACTCTGTGTTGAGTTTATTTATAAAGAAGTCGGAAGGCCGAAATGTCTTCTCTGTGCCGTCTATTGTGCCATCTGGTAAATTTAAAGATAACATTCTGGTCAGTGGGCTCATCTACACTATGCATTATAAAAAGAGCAGCACATTGATTTAGGCTAATGCTTGCTAGATAACCAGTTTATAGAGGGTCTCAAACTCCCCATACACACATTTAAATGAATAAAAACATAAAATACACTCCAGTGAACATCCAAGTAGTTCATAGTGCACATATACTCATAAAATAAACAAAGGAACATCAGGGTGAGCCCACAATAATAAATTAAATGAAAACCAAATTACAGCAAGTGGAATTATTTGCCATATATACACGGTTACAGCAGCAGGCCAAGCACATCATTCCATACCTTTCCAGCAATGTTTTTCTAATGTGTTCCCAGGCCAGATGAGATACACAAGGTGTGGGTCTTTCACTGGGTCCTCTCCCAGGTGGATGTGTCAGAAAACTTTCAAAGGAAGTTGTACAGGAAGCGTCCTAAATCTGATGCCTGAACCATCTTAGCTGGCTCTTTGACGCAAAGGAGCCGCTACTTTAATTCAAGTGCCTCCACATGACAAAGCTCCTCACCCTCTTAGAGGCTTGGCAGCAGAGAACCATGGCCTCGGTATTGAAGGTGTAAACTCTTGTCCCGGCCTTTCCACACTTGGCTGCAAACAGCCCCAGTGCATGTTGACCACATCTGTACCATCAGTTTTAAATCCAAGATGTGTTTCACAGGTGGAGCCATGAACTGGACTCGACTTGGTTGTCTCAGTTTGAACGTTTTCTTAAGCTTTAACTTTTGATTCATTTACTTCACCTGGACTTTTGTTTTTCTTGGATTTCAAAGAAATTTAGGATCAACCGTGTTGCTTTAAAGGTGCTGTATGATAAAGCTGGACTGATGTGAGTTGCAATTTACATAAAGTGCCATATTAAATTAGCTGAGTGTTATTCACTCGTTTGAGACATAACAAATGTGCTGAGTGCATTTTTTATCCTCATAAAGCATTTGCAACGTGGGGTCTTTTTTTAAAGCCACGTTCAGTAGTTTCTCAACACAGAGGTGTGCTGATTCAGGTGCATGTGGAGCTTTATAGGCAACACTATGCAGAGTATGAGAAACAAGCAAAACAGTGACCTGCTGATCTGTGTATCACTGCTGGTGGTCAGAAACTCTGAGGGTACCTGTAAACTAAAACTAATCCTAAATCCTAAAGCTAATCTTGAATTATAAATTCAACCTTAATCTCCAAAAGCAGGCCTTTATAAAAGTGATGCCAGGCCCAAACCTCCTCAGTCCTGTGCACTTAATGCTCAAACCAGTTGTCACAAAAGTACACATGTGTATATACAGTAGTGAATATAAAAACAAACATAAAGACTAATAGTGACATAGCCGCTTATTCTCCCTTGGTTTCTTCTACACACACTAAGCACACATGCACACATACTCACGGTACACACACTAAATCTGTTAAGACAATTTAGATGTTTTTTTCATTATCTCTTTTAAAAACTATCAAGCATAATGTGTACTCAAGAGCTTTACTTAACTCCTCCGTCTGTGTACACACTCATCTGTTCTTCAGCAAGTCATTACCTCCCATCGCATTCAATTTCCTCGAGGCCTACCCCATACCCAACTAACCCTTAGACTAACCATAACCTAAACGTAACCTTGCTCAAACCTAGAACCAGGTTTTTACGTCACAGTGACTGAGAATGAAGCTGAATCCCAACAATGGTAATCTGTAGATAGACACGTGTCCCCACAACATTAGTAATACAACATGCAACACACACTTTCCTCTCTCTGGTCCTCTGAGCCCCTCTCACCATTAACCGTCCACCGCAGCACGCCTTCTCCATTTAGCTCCCCCAAACCTCCCCAGCACGTACGCACGCACACGCACACGCACACACACACACTCACACACACACACACACACACACACACACACACACACACACACACACCTCGTTCCTCTCTCTCCATCCAGCCTCTCAGAGGATTTGTGGAGAGATTGTTTCTCCTGCAGACGACCAGGCAGCAGAATTGTATTTGTTTTTTCTGAAGCTCTGCCCGTAACTGCAGACAGTAGCAAACCGCCGGGCTGCGTGTGTTAACTGTCCGTGTCAACAGTTATGACGGAGTATATCATGTAACAGCCCCAGCATCCATTGCCTTTAGGTTTTATATGTCTAACAAGGCTGAGTATGTTTGACATTGCTCTGGACTGGCAGCAGCAGTCTTTGGTCTTCAGGGTATTTCTGTTTTGAGTGACATGTTATATGATTTTTTTTTTTTTTCGCCAAAACTGTGCTGGATGTGAGGAAATGCCAATTGCCCCAAATTTCTTCTTATGCAAATGAATGTTTAATTATTAATACATATATTTAGTGGATTGAATACTATATTCAGTAGTGTTTAAATTGTTTTTGGTTTTGAATTTAACGGTAAAGTCATGCACAGATTGTTAAAAACAATACATTTGCACTTCTATATTTTGAAATGACGCTTGTATTTAGATGCTAAAAAAGCCAAATAAAAGTAACAGTTGATTCCTGCAAATTTTTTTCACATGCAGAAAGGTGACCCTTGTGTCGTGTTTGTAACCTCCGGTGTCCTAAAGTGACTCCTGGTTAAACATTAGGGAGGGAGGCTGACTGAGTTTGTCCTCTTGGAGCAGATGTTGGGACACGTGCCGCTCTGTGTGTGTGTGTGTGTGCTGATTTTCATACCCACAGAAGAACTAGAACTGCTGTGTAAGTGAAGTCATAATGATTATCGGACATGTGTCTGTATATTAATCTGTTATTATATAATATGTAGTAGGCAGGAAAGTGATTGTTTGACAGATAATGAAAACCTGTTGTCAAACATGTGCTTTAACCAGCAGTCTGAATTATTTTTTAAAATCAGTAAAACTTTGTCCAGACATTTGTGCTCATGCAAAGCATATTCTTAACATTCATTTTTACTCATTTGTTTTGCCAAATACATTTTAAGGAAAATACATTTTTTTGTAATTGCATAACTATAATTGTTGTTGCAGCATTTTTAATGGTCAAATCACTTTTTTTCTTTTTAACCACAAACTACAATGTTTCTCTAACCTAAACCTACAACCTGAAACCCTAAAAATGTTAAATAGGCTTTCACTATTATGAGCGGGCAATGTAGAAACAGTCACTGAACATTTTGTAGATACATTTAATTTCTCTGAGACATGCTTGCAGACGGAGTAGAGCTGGACCATAACAGGACTAAATAGCCCTTTAAACATTGTGGCTGAAAGTTTAAATAATAAATGTGGTTCAAAGGAGAAAATGTACATGCAAGGTGTTTAGCCTCCTTTTACTGCTGTAATGTGCAGCACAGTTTAAATAATAAAGTCTAATATCCGGGACAGAAAGTAGAACTGTAAGCCTGGATGTCATATCTAAAAAAAAAAAAAAGAATTAGGCATAATGTACGTAAATTTGTAAGTTTTTGTTTCATTACGAAAAACTGTAAGTGTGTTCTACTGATCAGCAGACAACTTGTGTGAATAACTTTAAGTTTAATGGAGTCAAATAATTATGTTTTAGCTCTAACCACGACAGAGCTCATGAAATTTACTGAAACTTTAAACCTGTGTTCTGTGGTTCTATGTTAATTTATCTTTTATCATCTGTCAAAGTTAAAAAAAAATACTAATTATCAAGTTTTTTTGTTTTTTTTTTACATTAAAATCAGTTGCTTCTCTTCTAGTTCCATATGCTTTAGGGCTCATCTTGCACTCAGGAGCGTTTACTAGTTTTGCACCCCGTAAAAATGCTTACTTGGATTTTTATATCACACCTATGACTCTAAAATTCACAGCCCCTGTAAGCTAGCAGGCCTGGGCCGTTAATGTGTTGCTGCTGCTCTTATCTTTGCGCCAAATAAGACCGACCACATTCAACATCCTGTTTCAAACCCATGTATATAGCATAACGAGCCTTTATTTTGAAAACAACCAGAAGCGTGTTCTATCTTGAAGTGGCAACTTGAGCATTGTTACGGCGTCTCTGAAACGTCGGAACTAAATCTGTGTACCATTTTTTAACAAAGCATTGCATTAAAGTCACTAAAGTTATCACTAACTTGTATGAAGTTAAAGCCCTCACCTATTTTACCAGAATAAAGGTCAGGGATAATGACTGCACACTTGAACTTAATATCGCCCGTCCGCCATGACGGTTAGCGGGGTTAGGGTTAGCAATTGTGGACATTTTCGTCTGCTGGCTCGCGGACATTTTTGGCTGTTGTTGGCTGAGGACATTTTTTCATGTGTCAATCGCCACTTCTCCACTGGAGAGGCTGTTTTTAAGCGGTGGAGACCTGTTTCAACCAGTTCAACAGACATTTTTCTTGTTGTCCCTTCCTTTGGCGGACACCGCTCCACTTTGAACCAACACCCCAGCAAAGAAGGGAGGAGGGTGGACGGGACGAACGCTGCACTATGGTCCTCTGAATTTGCTGAGTTAATTAAGTGTTAGCAACACATTAAGTTTATTACATACCAAAATAAATTAATGTATGCCACTCGCATTCCTCGTTTTTGTAGCAGACGTTACTGTTGTAAGATTTTCTCTCTAAATTGTTTTGTTCAACTGTTGAGGGTCACCAGGAGAATTAACAACAGTGAAAGAGGAGAGCTATTCAAACATTACAGGCTTAAACGCAGAACTTACGTCAGGACTGAACCATTTCCCTGTTTGTTGTATCCCGCCTTCATCCTAAAACTCTGGACCAGCAGCCAAGTTTAGGGGTACCAGTTACTCCACTTTCACAGCTCACAAGAGCAAACGAGGAATATATATATATATATATTCCTCCTTTGCTACTTTAGTATTTGGATTTTATAGTACTGCTTGGCTAATCAAATAAAAACAATCAGTCTCCTCTCATTGTACCTCTCAGTTGTAACTTAACAACCCTAAATGGCAAACCTCTGTTAAATGGATTAAGATTGTATTTATAATTATTCACTTTATCTCAATTTATAAATTGTGTTTAAATTCTTTGAGAAACTTGTGGACATAAAGGGCAATTTGTTTTTCCAAGTACAGTTTTAAGAACATAAATGTTATTGGGTAGGGGCTTCTCATCTCTTTATTGTTCTCCTTTCCTGTCTCTTTTCCTGTGCATTCTTAAGTGTCCTCCTTTTTCTTGAATCTCGTGTCTCAATCTGTGCTTTGCTTGTCTCCTTTTTTGCTTCACCTCTTTTCCTCTGTCCTTCTCATCTGTCTATCCTCTCCCACCCTCATTTTCTTTCATGCTGTGTCTTCTTGTTGTCTGCCTAGCCAGGAAATTTCAAATGATGTCATAAAAATTGTGGTGAAAGTTCGAGCATTTAATTGACAAATATATGTGAATATTTTCAGCTAACTTGTGTTCTTTCGACTTCGTTTTAGACTGCTGAGCCCACTGAGATCAGATGCATATGTGTTCAAGGCTTGCCAGTTATCTTGGGGGATTGATCCCTCAGACTTCTTCAGGACCAACACAGTAAGTACATTTTAAGTTGTATATGTAAGGGATAATGCCCGACGAGGTGTCCATTATCAGAAATGAATGGACGACGCGGAGGCATGAACCGTCCTCCGCTCGCTTTGTGTCCCAATCTGCAGGAGCTTGTGCCGTCCATACACAATGATTTTTGCCCAGCAGAAAGGTGTTGTGTTGAGCCACAATTGACATAGACTCAACCACACAGACAATCACACAATCTCACAGAACACAGAAAGAGAGACCACTGAACCGCAGCATCTGAACACGCCGCCATGTTAAGTTGAAATTAACTTTGCTAGTGAACTTAGAACACTTAAAAAAAAAAACAAAGGAAAACAAAAGGGTTTTCCCTCGGGTGAGCAAAAATTCCCAACTGGAAAGAACTGTTGTAAGAGCCTGATCTTTTGCTGATAGTCTGGTCCCATCAAGCTCTAGGATTATTTTCTGCCGAGCTTCAAACGTACATTTTCTGGGGGGTAACTCAGGTTCAGAGAATACACAAAGACAAGCAAGTTGGCCAATGCGAAAGGTAGATTCTGCAACTCACTCAGTCCTGTCACCCCCTCCAGAATGATTCCAACATCCTCTGGGGCCTCACTGTGCTCTGCACCGTTGTGTCGAAAGACACAGATGCCATAGATGGCTGCCTTACTGTTTAATCATCAAATATAATATTTATTATACTATAATAATATTATACTATAATATATTTATAACCTCAGTATGTAACGAAACTTACTAGTAACGACGTTGCTGTCTGCAACATCACAGCCATGCAAATAGTGGACAATCACCATTTTTAACCAAAGTAAACATTACATTAGGCCGAACAACAAAACTATCACAGACAAGAGTCGCTTAATGATGGCACTTGTGCATAGTATTTGTTTGCATTTTGATCCATTTTAAAGGCAGATGATAAAGGATTCTTACCTGTCCATGAGCACGGTGACTGCATTACTTCCCGCAGGTATTCTCTTCTCGCGTTATCCACTACTTGATGATCCCATGACATGTTCTCACGATATCGGCCATCATTTTCCCGGAAGCGTGTGAGAACTTGATAGTCTCATGTTATTTCGACATGGTTGAATCAAATAAAAGCTGAGCAGTTCAATTTTATTCACGTTTATTCAGGATTTATTCACGTTTATTTTGTAAACATGAAATTGTATTGTACTAAATTAACGTTACACTTAAGTAAATGTACCAGCCAGCCAAATTCTGTTTTTTGAGCGTAAACAAACTTCTGTGTAAAAACCTTCTCAACATAGCTGGGAATAAAACTAGACAGTTTGGTGGACGCAAGTGAAGAGATTTTTGTATGTGAGCGTGGTTGTTGGTACCCAACAATGTGTCTACACACATTTCAAAATTAACTGTGGCATGAAAACACACACAGTCAAATACTCTACTACAAGAAAATGCTAATTGTAATCATGTAAAACTACACTTAACAACTTAACAAGCACCTGGCTCAGTTGGCCTCACAGGAAACTTTTACAGACATTTCAGGGAAATTTATAAAAGAACTGCTACAAGTTTTTCTGGAAATATTTGAAACTTGTATACTTCCACCCACAATGAGACATGGGCTCATCATCTCAATTTCTAAACCTGGCATTTATTAATTTACACAAAGCATGTATGGGTTAATCAAATTTACTTTAATAGCCGATGGATTCATGGCCGAGGTATAGTTTTTTTTCCTCCTGTTAGAGTAAGACGGACTGTCACATCATTAAAGCTCAACTGACAAGTCAGTTGTCAGAATCGTTCTCCACTGGAGACAGTAGAGTGTTAGAATTTTTGTGTTTATAATTTAAAAACATTTTAAATCCTCTTCTACCTTTTTTTAAATATGCACGTGAAAAATTTCTATTATAAGTGAAATTGCCTTCCATCCATATTTGTCAAAACTCCTCCACCCCCACCTTCACGCACCCTGACAGGGGAAATTACAAGAGCCAGGGCCCGGCCTCCTCTGAGTGGGTCGGAGTGTGTCTTTTCCAAGTGTTACATTTATGTTTAAAATCAGGTGACAATTGACGTTCTTCAGCCTGTTAATTCCTTCATCACTCTCTTTGAGTGTGTCGTATATTTTACAGCCTCCGTCTCGAAAGAGCAGCACTTGTAACCAAAACAGGTAGAACAAGCAGATATTAACTGGGCAGGACACATGACAGATGTTTTTCAAATACAGTACAGCGCTTTTTCCCCCCCATCAAAAGAGACCCAACAGCAGCACTGAGGGCAGATCTGTGTGATTTTCTCACAGATGAAACTGAATATGTAATTAACATGCTATAATTGCTGGCAGTCGCTCTTTTTATTTCAAGATGAAATGATGCGAGCTCTCTCCCAAGCCAAGGTCAGAGGCCCAGGCCCATGCAATACATATTTAATGGGGGAAGACAGAACGTGAACATGCGTGGCTGGATACTGGAGTCCTGCTGTATCTTAAATATCATCCACAGCTGCTGTTGCTCATTTTGGGCCGTTAAACAAATTAGGTTTAATAAATCATTGCATATCATTCTTACACTGCATTATTTATTATTTTCTGTGTGTCATTAATATGTTTTTTTTTTTTCTCGGTTTGCTCGGATCTAAATCCAGAGAATGATTGTTCATTTCCTCCACTTCCAACATCATTCAGTAGCCAGACCACAACTAGAACGCTCTCTACTTAACATTAAAGTAAATGGGCTACCTCTACCTCATGTGCTGACGTGGTTCCGCAGCTCATTCCTCATTTCTAGTTCGCTTCAGCGTTACGCCATGCCGCCACGCTCTATAAACCCACCGCCATGCTGCCCCTTGCAAATGGCATCACGAGCACAAGCTCCCAATAGGGTTCTAACGTATAAACTGAGAACGATTTAGCTTTACGAGACGCTTTAAGAATCCACCAAGGCTGAGACAAGACAGCATTGTTGGATGGTGAACACCCCCAAAAATAGTGCGGTGAGAAATGGAGCTGGTTAAGCATCTCCCTGCCAATGATATCAGATTAAGCAGAGCTTTCAGGGCCCGTCCGGTGCTGGCTACATGCATGACCTCATCAGCTGCGGCTCGGGTGGTTTGGCAGCGAGCGAACGTGTATAAGCTGTGGCACAAGATGACAGAAAACGCAGCAGAGACGCTTTCTGTTTCTTTTTTTTTTTTTTTTTAAAGAGTGTGTTGGTGCCGACACTGGCAACGGTTTGATCCTTAGATGCTTTATTTGATAGAAATAATTCAAAAGTATTACTTTGGAAGTGGTTGGTTGTCTAAATCCTTTATAGAAAAAAAGTCCTGTCAGCTATTTATTCACTTGTTTAACACTGAAGTTTCACAAAAAAGCTGTGCAGCCTGGATGAAACAACCAAACCAGAGAACAAGTTTTACACAACACAGGCACAAAGCAACCTACCAACAAGACAACTGTGAGTGAAGACTTGATAAAACATCCTCAATTAATCATGAACTTGTTGGAAAAACACCAACTTTATTGTGCACAAGCCTCACAATGGCACACATGGAAGTTACTCCTCTTGTGCTGTCTGAGGTACAGTCCCGACATGTGTCTCTTTTGAAAGTTAATATTTTATAGTTCACTGTTTAAAAAAGAAAAGTTAGAATTAGTTAAAGTTTTGCTGAATCTTGTCTGACTTTCTCTTGCTAGTTTTATGTCATATTGCATGCAAACAGGGATAAAGATGAATTTTAGTCTAGCACTTTATTGTTTCTGACAAAGTCTGACATACAGTTGGCGATGTGCATGTTGTGCTTTATAAATATTTTAGGATATATTCTGCAAACCAAACTAAAAAACAAAACTTCATTTTAAATATTAGAACTGTGTAGCATGAGTGATTTTAAGCATACAGTATTGTACAGCAGACTTGACAGCAGTTGGTGATTTTTAACCTTATAAAACTGCGGCACAATTTAGAACAGACCCAAAGTGCGGCAGTAAACTAAATGATGTATGGTAACTGCATGCACAACACTCCTGCAGCTACTCCAAGACGTGACACACACGTTACTGCCAAAGAACATCTGACAGAGAAAGTGTCCCATCCACATCTCTGATCTGTCAGCGAGGGAACAATTAATTGCAGTTGCACAGTATTTTCTTTGCCCATGCAGATCAACAATGTCTCAGGCAATTAGCCCTCCACCGCCTCCCCCTGAGGGCTGAGGCCTGAATCCTGCATGTCACCCTCTTCACATAATGAAGAGACAGCGGGTGTCATGTCTGGACTTGGCAATCTGCTACTGACATGAGAGTTAGAGTATTAAATGGACTAACTGCCGGCTTTACCACCGAGGAACACCGGTGTCTGAGCCCAATGATTACCGCGGCCCCAAACAAAAATGACATTTGTCTGACAATAAAATTGGATACTAACCTGTCTGAAAGCTGTCTCCATTTGCCTAGAACAAATGTTGGCGTCGGAAAACAGTTTGACACACTTTTCCCCTTGAATGCCTAGAGAAGGCGAAGCCATCCTTTGGCTCACGGTAATGGCCCCTCATTGTTGGCCACAGAGGATGTGGCGCTATTCATACTGGTGGATGATTGAAAAGAAAATTGAATCTCTTTTGATGTGATAAATGTGTCTATTACTGCATTTGCACACAAAATGTCGGTGGAAATTATAGTGGGGAGGCAGGGCTCAGAGGGGAAAATACATAGGGATGGCATATTGGCTAGCTTTGATTGGAGCTGAAATATAAATATACTGTACCGGTAGTGAAATGAGTCCAAGCTCCCTGATTTTTCCACAGGAACTTCACAAATGAAAGGCCTTGAGAGCCCCAATTGTAAGACTATATAAAAAGGTTAAATGTCTGCATAGCTCTCTCTCTCCATTCCTCTCCAAAGAGCTGTTTGATAAAGGACACCAACAACTGTTTGCCTTGTAATAAAAGAGAATTTTCTCTTTTCAAAAACTTCTGAAAGACAGGAAGAAGCCCGGGGAAGAAAGGAGATGCTGTGTTTTGTGTTGCATGAAGTGTTGCGCTGTGAAGGACAAATTCATTTGAAATTGTTAAGATAGTCAGTGAAGTGGTTTTGATGTACACATGTATCAAAATGTTCTCTTGATGACAGAAAACACCCCCCACCCCACCCTTCTTGTTTTTGCCATTTTGGAGACATCTGGAATGCAGGTATAGTAATAGGTATTTGCATTTTTTTGATTATTTCTATTTACCCAACATTTCTTTTTTTTTTTTGCAGTAGACCTTGTGTATAGTTTTTGAGCACGCTGGAATCTCAATCCACATAATGCAGTAGTATTAGTATTATATTTGTGTTTGGGAGGATTTTTAAACAGGAAAACATGTTTTGAAAAGAGAAAAATGCAAATAGAAACGAAATAAATAAACAACACTTCAAGGGGATAAAGAGGATTCATGGGACTTGTGCTAACTGTTATGTTAAAAATATAACAATTACAAGATCTTGATTTTGGAAGGAATATTTGCATCAGTTTATCAAACCAACTGTCTGAAGACTGCTTGTGTGACATAAACACAACCACATTTCCACACATTAAATGCCTTACATCTCTCTACGGGTTTTAAGCATATTTAGTGTAATAATAATTTACAGGATATATTAAATAACGTTTCATTACTGCTCTCAGAAACACTAAATCCACTTGTAATTCCGTTTCTTCCTAAACTATTTTAACCCTGCTCTGCCTCTGTAGCCTCATAAGCATTATTCCGTCAGAAAGAGGCTTTCCTGAGTCTAACAAATGCACCCTTTCCTTGGGTGAGAGTACAGAGTCCTCAAAAGCCCTTCACTAATTGTAAGTCTGATCTGTTCAGCTTCACTGTTCATCCAAAAAAAAACAAAAAACCATGCTCACTGTTTGAGTTCTTGGTATTGTAAGATCAAGGTCATCCTCTCAGCACTGTGGAGTCATGATGTCCCAGAATGACTCTGATAGGACAAACCCACGGCACACCTCCACCACTCTCAGCTCCACTGGACCGGCTGGTAGCGGAACAGGCATGTAAGTTATTAGCAGGTTTTTTTTCTCTTTCCCTGATTTTCTTCTCCTACTTCTTTTACATTGGAGCAGTAAATGACTTATTTCCTTCTCTTCTGCACCACAGTTTTCAATTTTCAACTGTGTCTTGTTTATTTGCGATTTATATAAAGAAAATCTCTTCACATTTGTCTGTAGCTCAGGCGGTAGAGCAGGTTGTCCACTGATCGTAGGGTTGGTGGTTCGAGTCCCTCCACATGCTGAAGTCTCCTTGGGCAAGACGCTGAATCCCAGATTGGTCCGGATGGCAGGCAGACACCTTGCATGGAAGTTCTGTCGCCATTGGTGTGTGAATGTGTGTGTGAACGGGTGAATGGGAAGCATTGTAAAGCGCTTTGAGTACCACTAAGGTACAAAGGTGTTATGTAAGTGCAAACTGTTTACCATTTGTCCTACTCCGTGTACTACTTTAGTTGCATCTAAAGCATCTCTGAGATTCAATTAACATTCCATACACTTTGATTTATCGGTTCACTTTGTGAAGATCTTGCAAAGTGTGCACACCTTGACACACATAAATGCCTTTTAGCCACCTCTCAAATCCTGAAATAGTGTTTATGCATGATGCAACAGCGTAAACAACAATGCTGAGAAAGTAAAGAAGGCACAAGTGAGTCAAGATTTAAATAAAAAGATGAGATGGGAAAAACATGACAGGGTGGAAAAACTGTGATATAATAACTGAGAGATCAGATACTTACACAACAGGAATAACTGTTTTCTTGTGCAGTATAAATGATCATCATCGGGGCTGATTCTCCCTTCAGAGTATATTCTGGTGCAGATTTGATTTTAAATGCTCTTTTTTATTATATACACTCAGACTGTGCAGGGGGCGTATTCTGCATTTTCTGCCAGTACAGTGATGCAGCAGAACATCACTATTTGTTGAGTTTTCAAATCAAATTTGATTATCTCTATTAAATTTGATGCCATTAATAGATTCTATGGAGTTTTTGTGGATTTTTCAGATTGTTTCATTGGGTGACACACATGGGCTTTAACAGGGGTCGACATGTTTATTGACAATTGTGTTTCCAGTTTCAAGGATTGCTTCAGCTGTTTTTTTTTTTGCATTGAGTGTTAATTAGCAAATGGTATCATGCTAAGCAAAGATGGTGAACATGGCAAACACTGATTTTAGCATTTAGCTCAAAACACTGCTGTGCCAGCCTCACCATGGCTAAAGGCTCTCAGGTCCTCTTTTCTTCTCTTTTACTCGCCATTTCTGGTAAATGGGCCTCTGTTCTCCACAGTCCTCTGGATTAAACTGTCCTGAGGTGTACTCCTGCTTGCTGACGGTTTCCTTCATCATTCAGATGCCAGACTTTAATGTCATGATTAATACCCGGAACAACAATAAGAGCTGTCCGTTTCTTTAACATTGCCAACTATTTTTTTTACCAACTTGGAAATCCAATATTTTTTACGGTTCAGTGATCTAAACATAGAGACCATCATTCTTTTGGAGCACAACTCTTTCTCTTCAAACATACGGAGTTGGCAGCAGAGTGCCAAGGCGCTGCCAGTATCTACCCAGATGCAGGAGTTTCGTGAGCAAAGCAGCAGTAACTGCTCCATGGTGCTGGCATGTGACGGGGGCAAATATACAGAGAGCCATTAAAGGACTATCAAAGGAGGCAGACACAGCCAGCTACTCCCTGTGGCTTTGCCCCCCTATAAAGGCAGCTGCAGGGGGTGATGGGAAGACGTCCCCTTTGTGCCGCACACACCAAGGAATGTTCTGGTGAAGGAGGTAAAAATGTCAGTTTGCATTCGTGAGCTTGAACCAGGAGTAACACCTCACCTGTGCAGTGTACAGTTTTACAGTTCTTTGGTCTTTGTCATTGTGCTGTACATACATATCAAGCTCAGTGGAAGAATCTCCATGCAGATGCACATTTCAGTTAAGAATATTGTTACAAAAACACTATAAAAACTATGTAACTCATTATAGCAAGACATCTTTGTTATTAAAACAGTCCCATACAAGTGCACAATTTTTCCTACCATGTCTAGTTGTTGTAGAAAATGATTTACTCAATTAAAAAAAAGAAAGTCTTCATTTGAAGCTGTTTTCATTAGTAATCAATGAGATTCTTTAAAAAATTTCAGAAAAAAGTTTTGCAGCACTTTCAATGGGAAAGAAAAGTGAGACCCCTTCTTCTGCAGCAAAATTAATCTGCCTGTAAAGACGGCGTCTCAGCTGTTCTCTCAGCTGCGCTCCTCTCATTTTATTAGCACATTTTGCTGAATAGATATCGCTTGTAGCTCTATTGCTTTTAATGACTTTGGTGAAGAAGACCCGTAATGTCAAGAAGTCAAGAGAAACTTCAGCAGCATTAACTCAGTTTAGTTACTCTTTCATGTTGTCTTCAACACAACTAGTGCTTTGTTGATCCTTTCATAAATGATTAATTTTCAAGGCTCAGAGGCCCAGATGTTAATGACTGCATTCTCCATATTAACAATAATGAGGAACAGAGAGAAAGAAAAGCCAGACATACAGTAAATGAATCTGTCTGAAAAGTGTCATAATAGTACATGCATGCGTGGCTTATTGTGTGTGTCATCCCTTTTTTTCAAGCAGCGCTGTATTTGAGAGGTATACAGGCACTAACACAAACACTGACTGCACTACTCTATTCTACCGCCTGACCCTTACATTTTTAATCAAGACACTCATCTCTCTTTCAATACACAACATCTTTGATGATGAGACGCTCTTTGATGGCAAGTGAATTTCATTTGCGTCTAAAAGCTTGCAAAGTATTCGGTTCAAGACGATCACCACATTCGTGACTTCTAGGCAATTACTGTAATGATGCAAAATGGTAAACATTGGCCCAACATCTAAATAATTTAACAGACTGAAAACATGCTGCTCCAATGTTTATGAAATCCGTTTTGTGTTTACAGAGTGATCATGTTGAAATGTTCCATGGCATTGAGCTAGCATGAGAGGTCATGTTTGAATGAACTAATTGTATGATATTTAAATGGCTCCTCCAGATTACACGCTGACTCGGGTTAGACAATAGACTCCACCTTTTTAAATGAGCCAAACGCAATGCATCTGAAAAATGTTTAGAGGATCAAACGTCCTCTTATTGGCCTGATTTTTTTTGGCATATGCGCATTTCTTTGCTTGAATGACGCTCAATAAAGTAAACTGTCTCCTAAATTGTGCATATGGCCTGGGGACTCGCTGCAGTAATGTTATGCTCAGTTTTAATGTTAAAACAGCAGTCGGGCATCAAGTATCAGAGCTGTGCTGAAACTGACTGCAAGCAGAGCTCAGTTTGCTGTATGCTGAGTCCAGTTTGAATATAAGTGTCTCACAAAATATGTTTGTGGAGGATTTTTTAAAATGAAATTAACAATTTTAGGTGTGTAGTTATTTTTGCATTTGCAGTGGCTTATTTACATCTTACAGTAAGAATATACATTTCAGTCTTTATTATTCTATTTACGGGCATAATCAGTGTTTGTTTCGTCCAGTGGCTTTCCTCATTGACAGACAGTTTATCATGACACGTGCCTGCTGCAGAACTTGAGCCACCAGTGGTTAATGTGTAAACTGCAGCAGAGGGGATGAAGATGCCCAAAGGAACATTGGCCCCTGATAAGTTAGCTGGACTGCTGCTGACTCACTGGACACACAAGTGGACGATTTCAGTGCCTTGCAAAGACCACTGGTGGCTCTTGAAACGTTCTGACAAAGTGGACTTTGGAGATCTTTGGGGCTTATATCGTCATCAATTTTCTGTCGACTTGATTTAATTTATTTTTGTTTTGTTTTTTTTCAACTTAACCTACATTGAACCAGACAGAATTTTGATCCATCCAGCTCCAAACTTGGGTGATGTTTTGATCTGTTGGGTCTGGACATAATCCAAAGAGTTTCCAGATCCTTTTTGAAGGTGTTGGTTGAAAATGGACAATGGGTTTGCTGGTGCTGGGAATCAGCTACTCCATGTGGACATTCATATTGATGAGAGCGAGCCTCGTAGAGGAATCCTGGAGCTTCTGAACAGACTCCGTCCTCACTGGGAGACACAGGACATTCAGATGAAGGCAAGTGAACTTTGTGTCTCCAGATGTATGGATTATCTGGGACTGATTAGTTATGAAAACATCAAAATCCTCGATTTGAATCTGCATTTTTAGTAAAACCCTTGTTGGTTGGTAGGTTAGTTGTTTGAAGTTTGATATATTTTTATATTTAAAATTATATGGAAGCTTTAATGCATAAACTGTTGGCCAAAATTGACCATCTTAATAACCTTCAAACTCCACTAAAACCAGTATACACCAGCCACTTCAATTTGTGTGAATGCATACTTAACAGCAAGGCAGTGTTTGTACTGACAGCATCTATTAAAAGGAAAGTGGTATACACATTTTTTTGGGAGATTGGAGGGAAAAAAAGAAAATAGATGATAAGGAAAAAATTTACCCATCCAGAAGTGTGCTGACAGGTAACATGGTAGGATCCATCACAATACCCGATAAGTCCAGTTACATTAGAATGCAGCAAATTCATCCTCAAATGTCACTTTCATTTGGTGCCTCTACACAGCGTTTTACAACTTAACATTAAAAGTCATCAGACTGACAGATCAGCCATGAATCAGCTCGGTGGCATGACATTAATGCTATTGCATCATGAGTGTCACTTTGACATTTAAAGTCATTTGATTGGAACAAGTACAAGCTTTTGCTCATTCAAATGAAATGTGAATGAAACATTAGTAGGTTTAGTCTATATGTAAACATATTTACTGTGTGATAGGTGTGTGGCCATGATAAAATATCAATCTGGACTTGATTTTAGTAAATTTTCAAAAATAAAAATATAAAAAGATAACAGTGATAGATTCACATGATAAATCAGATTTATGTGAATAATAATTTAGCCGCAGGTCTCATACAATAGGATCGCCACACATTCCAAGTCATCACAAACACATACTGCTGCATTTCTCTTCTATTGATTCATGTAAAAACTCTGAAAAGGAACTTATGGCAGTAAATTCAGGTGCTGCCGTAGTGACTCACCATAGGTCTTTACAGTTACAGACTGAGTGTACTTCTCTAGTGGGCTGTGTGGGCTTACCTGACATCTTCCAAATTTTCTTTGGTTATTATTTTGCATCTGCTAATGGGATGAGATAATCCTCCATGCACGAGTATCTGCTTCCATTTAGACCAGTGTCATGTTTATATGTGAGTGTGATTCACTAGTCTATGAGACACAGAAGCTTGGTGACACAGTGACCACCCACAAGGCTAATGGAGAACTGTTTTTAGGTGGTGAGATAACTAAACTGACCCCTTGGAGGTTTAGTTGTTTTGTTTAGCACATCATCTCATTCAAGAAATCTTTACTTTAGAGGGAAAATAAAGTTCTCTTAGTCATCCTTTGCTCATCAAAAGTACGTTCCTCAAACCAACAACCAAACTGCATTGTTAGTCCATTTTAACAGAGACATATTGTCTAATTATGTATCACAAATACATTTCTAATTATCATATCTTTGCCAGTTATTTTATTATTTTACCTTTTCAACCAACCAATCATATGTTGGATTGGGTGGGATTCATTACCATGGTAACCCAGAAAATAGAAAAGCTTTAAAAATGTTGACACTTTATCAAATAATTATATTTTTCTGAAATAATTACATAATTTTAGTGCCAAAACCTAACCAAAAGGTGAGTAAAACAGAAATGGAGAAAAAAAGGGTAGTGGTCACACACAACATAAACCCTGGTCTGGATAAAAACCCTGTTGCAGACTTATTCCTACACCTCCAAGTAAGTTTCCTTTAAAATGTAAAACAGGAATGGAATTTTTTGAGATAAGGTTGCTTTAACAACCTTATCTCAAAAACCTTATGACATCCCTACCCCAACCTCTCCTGCTATCCCTTCCTCCCTCCTCCTCCCCACTCCCAACCCAACCGGTCGAGGCAGATGGCCGCCCTCCCTGAGCCTGGTTCTGTCTGAGGTTATTTTTCCCCCTTCCCTACCATAGGGGGTTTTTGGTTCCTTCCCACCGTCGCTGACTGCTTGCTCATAGGCAATCCAAAAGCAACTTTGGATTGTTGGGTTTTCTGTTTCCTGTTCTTTCTTACAGTGTTTAGCGCTATGTGATGACTTATGTTGTAAATATGCGCAATATAAATAAAATTGAATTGAATTGAATTGAATTAAGCTTGTTAATGATCAATTAGGAAAACTGTCTTGTTAGCGTAGCTCTGTTGGCTAATAGGACAGTAACTTTTACTCCCTGAAGACGTTGTTAATACTCAGTGGGGCACTTTATCTGTAACTAAACAGTTTGCTGCTTTGTCTGTCTTAAATTGCTTTGTTGGGCGAATGGTTCACTCGTAGGCTGCCTGCTCCTAGATTTCAAACCGGACCAACATGGCGGCTCGTGGAAAGCTTTCTTTTATATTGCGAAAACAGTTCACCAAAATTTGTTTCTGGAAACATCTGAGGCGAGGAATAAGCCGAGCAGCTGCTCTGTCTTCATGTTTGATCAACAGTGGTTAATTTAAAAGGGTTCTGGGAGCTTCCACAGGCGGTGAGTGGCGCCTGGACATCCATTATTGGCATGAAGTAACCTAGACCTCAACTTCATGCAAATGAGGAGCGGCCAACGTGGCGCCCAGTCACTAAAAACACAACGTGCTGCTAACAGAATGCATTGCACAGCTGCTTACATAGGCAATGAATGAGAGGCATTGGAATGATGAATCTTGTGGACACGCTCTATAAAAAATGGTTATTTTTAGCTTTTCTGCGAACTCGTTGTCAATAACAAAACTGTAGTGCATCACTAGCTTTATGCTCAAATATAAAGTTGTTGCATGAAATACAAAGACCACCCATCCATCATCTATATACCGCTTATTCCTCTGTAGGGTCGTGGGGAGGCTAGAGCCATATCCCAGTCGACTTGACAAAGACAGGGGACACCTTGAACAGGTCGCCAGCCTATCATAGGGCCACAGATAGAGACAGACAACCAAGCACACTCTCATTCACACCTATGGACAACTTTGAATAATCAGTTAACCTCAGCATGTTTTTGGACTGTGGGAGGAAGCCGGTGAAAACCCAGGCAGCACAGGGAGAACATATAAACTCAACACAGAAAGATACCAGGGGTCCGAACCGGGACGCGAACCGGGGATCTTCTAGCTGTGAGGTAACAGAACTGTCTTTCAGAGAGCAAAACACCAAATTTGTGCAGATAATTGCAAACATAATTAGAATAATTTTTTTGGTAAAAAACACCTTCTCATATATAATCTAAAAGTACACGTGGTAATACAAGTCTATCTCATCTTGTGTACAGCACATATTGCACTATACACTGTAGAAAGGGACTTTTCATTTATAAAACCAGGAGAAAAACCAAGGTAACTGGACAACAAAAGTAGACTTTTGCGAAGACTCTGTTAGTGCTGTTGTCAGAGCATCTATTCAGAACAGGATAATCCCATTCTGGTCCCATGTGCAAACACAAGGTCCAATCTTTCAGAGAAATGGGGTTTATGTTTGTTAGGTGACCGCGCATTGGGTGGGTGACCTCTCAATCTACACCAGGTCCAGTAATGTACACAAAAGGAGTAGATGTTTCCCCTCAGCACTCGGATCCCAGCAGTCCCTTTAACGATGTGTTGTGTTCATCAGTGGAAGGACAGACAGTCCCTGCTGTTACACCTGTGCCTTTAAGTGAGATAGGCAGAATGCGAGAGCTATTCTTTCAAATATGCCTTTCTGTTATGTCTTTAGTCATCGTTTTTTAATTTACTATTCTTGCTTTTATTCATTTTTGTGACACACTTTGTAATCTCTATTTTATAACAAATGAAAAGAAGAAATTCAAGGCGAGGCGACAAATCCAATTCAATCTCAGTCATTTTCATACACTTTAAGTTTAAAGGGAATTAAAAGCAAAAGAAATTATTAAAATGCATTAAAAAGATAGACAAAGTACACATATATACACTGACATTTGGAGGCATTTCTGGAATTAAAGTAGTATTTTGCAAAGTATTTTGCTTGCCTTTATCACTTCCTGCTGTATGTGTTTAGAATTAAGTTTCAGAAGTGCCCTTAGTAATGTTTTGTTTTCAAATGACAGTCAATTAAAAAACATGAAACAAAAATGCAGCACAAAAAAGGCAATAAATGTAAATCAGAGACAGAAGAAATGTAATAACTATGTCAAAACCAACCCTCCAGCCGCTGTATAAATACTTGATCAGATGTCAAGGTGGGCATGTTTGTTCTCTTTCCATCTAGATGAAAGACTGGGTTGTGTGCAGGTCCCATCTGAGGCCCACATAATACCTTGGGGACTGTGGCAGAGAATGTGAGACTTTGAAAAACCACTGAATGACAACAAATGTCCATGGAAGCCTTTACAGGCAAACAGAGGTGACTGTGGTGTTGTTGTGTACACATAGAGGACCACCGTCTCTTCTGGAAGTGTGGTCTTCAATATCAACCAGTTTTACTGCCTCCACTAACATACACTTATTTAGCTGCCGTTGCATTCACTGTATAGAACACACGTGTGCATATTTGTCAGTTTTTTTAAATTTTACTTTCATTTATTTTTTTCATTTATTACTCAACAAACTCTCTGTGCTTTAGTTCGTCCTTCAGGTTCACACATTCAAATGTAATTTCTTAGAAAACAACAATTCCCATATCAGTCTTGTTAAGTGTAAACAGTGTTTCTTGTCTTATTCACATCTGATTAAATCATGACAATTATTCTAAATTGATTTGGCTTTATTACAGTTACAGGTTTACTTTCATATTTCCTCATGGTTGGATGAAGCTGTTAGGAGGCTGCCACCCCACTGAACCCCCACTTCACGCCTCCTGTGCATTGAGCATGTACCCTGTAGTCTCCAACGTTCCCGTACAGTTCAGACTACATGCTGCAGCTTCACTGTATACTAAGAACTTACTGATGATGGCAACCCACCTGTCATTAAAAGTGGCCTCACCTTATTATAATGCACAATTTTAAGTCTTAATACTCCGTAAAGGCTTTAGGTTTCTAAAAATTCACCCCCTGTACAGTTGTTAGGATCTGGGAAATTAACTGTAGAGAACAAAACTGTTTTTCTACCAGGCTATAAACATGTTTATTTCCCCTGTAAAGTTGGGCATTTTAACCTGGGGGTGTATGGGGACTGGCTCACTCTTGCACCCAGTGTCAAGTGGACATTGGAGGAACTGCAGTTTTTGGCACTTATGCGCTGGCTTAATTTTTTAGCCCCACACGATGGAAAAAAAGCAATCCCTTAAACACAAGCTGTCAAAAGTACATTTTGACACAGGGTCTGTCTAAGGTCATGGACAAAATCTTAATGCAGGAGCTATATTGGTTGATGTCATGATGTACAATTAATATACGATTAATCAAATGACCAAGGACAGTGAACCTGCGACTTTTGTGGGCCCCTAAACAGTCGGCAACTTTAGCAATTATACTCTGTACATTATTTTACACCACAATTTAAATCATATTATTTTAATAGAAAGTCACACACCTCTTAT
The DNA here is from genome assembly GCA_024666655.1 of Dascyllus trimaculatus. Classification (NCBI taxonomy): domain Eukaryota; kingdom Metazoa; phylum Chordata; class Actinopteri; family Pomacentridae; genus Dascyllus; species Dascyllus trimaculatus. The sequence continues at coordinate 28,707,805 of CM045448.1, forward strand.
TTTGCTATATATATCCGCACCAATAATGTTTGGCTAACCTATTTATTTATGACTGTAGGTAACTGATCCATCATTCCCTTCTCACTGTGTTGTCATAACATCTGAGAGGATCTTTTCATACAGTACTTGAGAAACTGCAGCTTAAATATGTTCTGTTAGAAAGTACACAGATATTTTCTCAAGTTTCTTTTCAAGTATACAAATCAGCAGTTGCTGGTAAATCCTCTCTCTGTTTCTGTAGTTTCTTTTTTCCTTTTTCTAAGTAAATGAGCCTGAACGGTGGTAAATTAGTGGTCTGTAAATTGATATGGCACCGAAAGTCCTGAAACCAAAAATATGGCAGCTGTCGGCTGCTGTTATTTATCTTCAAAAGGCCCATAGTGTGATTTGTCCAAGAGTGTATTTATGAAGGGTAAGTCAGACTGAGGTTTCAGGAGAGCAACCCATTCAACTTCGCAAACACAGTTACAGAATAATGATATGACTGCTGCACAAACCAGAATGTTTGAGACATGCTACGATTTTGTACCCTGCTTATTAAAAAACTTTTCTTCTTTCTTTTATTTCTTTTTTTTTTTACAAAAGGTTGGTTTGTCAGTGTTCTCATTATTATCTGTAAAATTCTTGCAACAAATCAGCATTAATTTATGTCATGGACTCTTTAGAGACTACAGTATGCAGAAACATGGTATACTTAAGTGTTTCATTTGCTTTGTTCTGTCTGTCAACACTCTATGTATTTACATCTCTTTGGCTTTCCATTCCTTCCAGGCATTCACAGAGGGCATCACCAACCAGTTGATTGGATGCTACGTGGGCTCTCTCCAGGATCCTGGCTGTGTTCTCGTGCGACTCTACGGCAGAATGACGGAGCTGTATGTGAACCGTGACCGGGAGGTGGAGATGTTCCAGGTCTTCCACGCCCACGGCTGTGGTCCCCAGATCTACTGCAGCTTCCAGAATGGCATCTGTTACGAGTTTGTCAGAGGAACAGTGCTGGATGATGAGCTTCTCCGTCAGCCGTCCATCTACAGGTCTCTGACAAGCAACCAGCTTTTCACATTTTCACTGAGCAGTCTTAACTAGCACATTTATGCAGCATTATGATGATTCTTATGTTATCCTTTTATGACCAAATATCCTTTACAGGAAATCCATAAAGATTTTTTTTTAATGTATTTAATTTATTTATGTATTTATTTTGATAGTGCTGCTTATTTGAAATTTCAGTTTTATTATCAGCTCAGTGGTGTTGCGCTCTTATTGTGAAACATGTTCTGGCTTTATCATGGCATCAGTGTCATAACAAAAATACAAAAATATTCAAATAAGGTTGAAGATGATAATTGTCAGATATATTCAGTCCACAAACTTTACAAATGCAAATGTGTAAGTTCATATGGAGATAGTTTGAGTCCCTAAACATTTCCTTCTGTTGTTTGCTTCCATTGTTGGATGTCATGTGTCTGTGTTAGCCGAGCTTTTCATTTGTGCTGACGTAGGTGTTTCTTTTCATTATTTCAGTCGAGTCATGTTTCATGTTGAGCAATGTTGTTTATTCATGCCCCCTGTTTCATTCATCATTCTCATGATAACAGGCCCGCATCATTATTCACACTACAGGACAGTAGGACACAACACAGCCAGCCAAGGCTGAACAGCCAGGGCCACGATAGACATCAATCAGCCCGCTCTGCCTGATAGCCTCTGTGGGGAATACCCAGAAAACTTTTTGTCACTGCTAAGATGCCTCGAGAACGAACACTCAAGTGGTCAGGAGGTCACAGATGCAACGAGGCCCATTTTTTGTAAAGGAGACCAAGATAAGAGCGCTAAATGGAAAGGGAGTTGTGTTTCTGCTCTGATAATGGTTGTTTGTGCAATAACAGCATCAGCCAGGCTCATCTGAGAAAACGTTTTCTCTCTGCAGATTGATTGCAGCAGAGATGGGGAGAATCCACTCGATCCAGTCAAAATGTGGTCGGCCTGTTGAACCGCTACTCTGGACAAAAATGTCCCACTTTCTCACACTGGTGCAGAGCAGCTTCAACAGCAGCCCAGCTGAGCAGCCGTGCACCACAAGGTACAGATCCTGAAGAAATTAGTCCCTGAACACAGCGCGCCCATTAATATTTACAATACGTCCACACAGTTGGCCACTGAACAGTTATGCTTGAATGAATGTGGACTGCTTAATTCTTAAAGAGCACAAGAGAGATAGCTTTGCAAAGCCACACAACCTCATTTTATGTTTATTCACCAAAAAAATTGTCCAGAGAGCTGATAAGTTGCTAGTGGCTTGTTGTTGAACCTCCATCTTAAATTTTTCATCTATCATTAGTGTTAAAGCTTAGGTAAAAAATGGCACATCACTGCACCTGTATGGCCTATTTATCACGAATATTCCGGTGGAGAGTGGCACTTTATTTCTAAATGGCAATGATGGAAAGGTATTAGAGCTAATGTACTTCATACATTCTGAGAGTTTTCCTCATTAGTCAACCAGAGGGGCAATCCTCAGTTTTTGTCAGTTTGATAATCTGAAGCGAAACACCAGATCTGTCCAGTTACGTTACTGTTTACTAAACACCGCACCTGGATACTAACTGTCCAATCGGAACATATAGCAACTGTGTCCAGATGCATGTGTGAAGTGAACTTGAGTAAGAGCATAACAGCAAACTGTTGATTCCAAGTGGAAAATATGAGCACACCTGGCTATTTAGCTTGATACCAGCAGCACTAGCCTGCAGTGTTACCTCAAACACCAGGGGACACATCAGTAAACATATTAATTTGTGTGGACAGGGTTGTTTGTAGGAACAAGAGAGCTATCTGGTTGCCTCTAGTGTCATAGAAGAGTAAACAACTATTTTCAGATGGTCCTCAATCCACTTTTCTGTCATTGTCGTCCAATGAGAGCATTAAATTGTTCCAATAGAAAAGTCCAATCCAGGCATCAGTCATCAGGCTATAAATCTAAAAGTTTCCCCATGGAGTGACAGCTGTCAAAAAGAGCCGACCTTGTAATGTTAGAACACTGATGAACAGTAGTTTTAGTTTCAGTTAAATGTAAGACAGCACACCTCTGAAGTGCTGCTGGATGAAAACCTCAGTATTTATAAAATGCCCTTGGTCTGTCCCTGTGTGGAGGTTTGTCCTGCGAAAGGCAGCTTCAAACTTAATCTTTTAGTGTTGCATCATGCATGCAGCCGTCACGAGTCTATTTAAGATAATTGTACAAGATTCTTGTTTCTATAAAGAGCCGGCTGGAAAAAATCAGCAGGAGAAATCTCGGACAAAGTATAAAGACTTCTGATGGTCAGTCTACTGCTGTGATTACAAGCTGTATAAAGTGCAACAGTGGAGGGTTTGACAGGTAAAGGAACAGTGACTAAGGGAGGCGGGGCTTTGTGTCAGGTGTAGAAAGGTTTCAGATCCATGTGTGAGTGAGAAAAAAGAGCTGTCAGTTATATGCTATGCTGAAAAATGTACGTTTTAAACAAATACCTGTTGAGCTGGAGGTGGGAGGTTACCTCAGTGGCAGATTTTTGCAGTCATCCCTTTGATAGAAACCAGGAACATTTTCCACATTTTTATCTCCCAGGCAGCGCCACAGATGCCTTATCATTTTCTCACATTTCTCAAACGTGCCCACAGTGCTTCTGTCCTCCCATATGTTTCCTTTTAAGTAAGTGAACAGCCAGTTTCACGTTCACCTGTGGATGGAGGCTGCGGCTGTGAGCTGTCATTGGTCAGAGGGGCGAGGCGGGGGAGTGGCCTGCGTGGCAATGACACTGCCTTATCTCTGACAGGGGTCATGGGGTGAGAGGTGAGAGGGGCCTTCCAGACACTACAAAGAAACAGACGCTTGGCCATGAGCTTCCTGCAGGGCTCTCCCTTATCGGTCAAACGTTCAACCTTGTTTGTGTTTGCAGAAAAAGGGGTCGGAAGTCCACGAAAACTGAAGCTGGGAGCGCCTCAGTCTCCGAGTCCACAAGGCGGTTAGTAATGGAGTGAGTCATCCATGTAGGGGGAAGGATTGTGAAGGAGACGAAGTCACATTTTAGCTTCCAAGATTCAGAGAGACAAAACTCCCCAAACTATCTGGTTCATCCAGCATCACTATAAATCCATGTGCAAGCTGTTCCACTATCTACAGGATCTTTTGTTGTTTTCTGCTGCGATTCAGGAGGAATTTGTTTGCAACAAGTGAAAAATGTTTCTGCTTGTTATGAGACCGTATACCATCAAGGTGGAATTACTGTGTTTATAGCACATATGACCTCCTACAGTATAAAGCATTAAAGCAACATTTAATTACCTCCAGCATGCTGAAAGTAATCAAAACTTTTTTTTAATTGAACCTCTGCGAGTGAACATGCAGTGTGTTAGAAACTCAGCCGATCACGATGCATAAATGGCTGCTCTGTCACTGACATGTAAGGCTATGGAGAGGTAACGGTTTATTATTTGAGATTCACTGCACCAGGAGATAAGGAAAAATTCTCTATTATTATCCAAGGACTTTGAGTTAACCTTTATTCTCACAGGTGACTCCTTTAAAGCTTTGGTTTTACACAGAACTTTCAACATGGTGTGAGGCTATTGCAATTTTTTTTAAATACATTTTTTTTAACTTCTTCTGTTTAACACTCAGTGGGACACCAGAAGCATTCGTGGTCTAGTTAAATCAGGATGTAAAACTTGAGAGAAATACTGTAATGCAGGGGTTCTCAACTGGTGGGTCGGGACCCAAAAGTGGGTCGCGAAGCCATTTTTAGAGGGTCGCAGAAGCAAAAAAGTTATGGTATAAAGTCTTTTATTTTAAAGGACGCATTTCTTATGACACAGTTTGCTTTCAATAGCAGGATATTTAGGGGTGGTGACACCAGTAGTTGCCCACTATTAACCTCTAGATTTGGCTCTGCCAGCTTACTGGAGAAATTTATGCTAAAACATACAAAAAATAAACCAAGGTGTGCTGAGAATCTGTCCAAATGGGCCAAAATATGCCCCAAACTTGGCAAAAGCGTCCAAATATACCAAAATGAGCACAAAATAAGCCACAATTTTCCCAAGCTGTATCAAAATGTGTTGAGACTACACCCAAATAAACTTTAATTTGTTAACACTAACGGCAAACTTCAACAGTTTGGGTCACGACCATTATTAATAGAGACATAGTGGGTCCTGAGGCTGGACCAGTTGAGAACCACTGCTGTAATGTATATGCACAGGAGCCGCCTGCACCACTTTTCGAGGCCCAATAGATGGTGCTATATTGTGAGACATTTGTGTGACTTGACGGAGTCCAGTGCTGCTCGCACACAGATAGACATACACAGCAACTCCAAACGATCTGGCAATGATCAATAATTAGGAAATACATTATAGGAGTGTAAAAAAGCTGTGTTGAAATGATGGAAGGTACACTACAGCTAAATTGGAAGTCAGAAATGTAAGAAATTAGTTTTTTCCAAGGTTAATTTCCGTTTAAAGCTCATATCTGTGGTGCGTGTGTCTGTTTGCATATTCACCAGTCTCATGAGTGTGCAACTGCATGTGTGATAAGACATAGAGGCAGAAACACAGAAGACCAGGAATGGAAAAAAAGGGGGAATTTAAACAAGCATCAGAGAAACTTTTGTACTTGAGAATGTATGAGTGCTGATATGAATGTGATCTTCAGAGGAAATGGTAAAAGAAAGGAGAGCAGGAAGAGGCTGCACCTGCAGAGGAGGTCTTCAGCTCTCAAGCCACCCGCTGTGCAGAGAGAGAGAGAGACAGATAGACAGAAGGAGAGAGAGGGAGAGAGGGGTGGGGGAGAGCGAAAGAGGCTGCAGCAGCTGCAAGGTTCGCAGAGAGAGTGCACAGTAGAAGTCAGAGATGGGAGAGAAAAGAAAGAAAAGCAATGGAAAGCAAGAGTGCAACCTCTTCTTCTCCCAAAGGCCCCCTGCTACGTCTCCCCGTTTGCACTCCCACGAATCGCATAAAACTGCAAAAAGAAAAAAAATAAAGAAGAAAAAAATCAGCAGTGCTCGGCTGGTGTTTGAAATCATATGTAAATAAGGCACATTGATAATGAAGCGCCAGAGGAGGAAATTCCACTAATTACCTTACAGAGACTTGACAGGGAGCAGGAGGCGAATGTACTTGACGCACTGTTTTTCATGAAAAGGACAGAAAAGAGAGAGGAAAAGATCTGATGGCAAGACGACAGGTTTCCATTTAAAGTCAATGGAAGTCTTTCATTTAGCTTTTGACTCAGAGTAATCGTGGCTTTCTATGATAAAGTCAGTTTGTTAGGTTAAAGGAAAGGATGGGTTGAAAAGGAATCAGGGTGATTCACCATTCAACAGCGTGTTTTAATTCATATTAGAGAGGAGACAGATAAATTATGCATGTCAGGGGGGCTCGATTTTAAATAACAAAGATTACATCGACAAGTAGATGTGAATCAAGCAATCCATTCTGGGCCTATAGCTCCAGAAAATGCGATTTGGAAATAAAATTTACAGCATTTGTACAATTTCAGAAAAGTAAAACAACTCTTCTCAGATTGAAACTTAGGCAGGAAACAGCTATTTTTGAAATACTGTATATAGTGTCTACCTGCTTTTATTCAGTCTGACCTCGATCTACCTTCCACAGATAATACACAAAACTGACGAGCTGCCTTGTGGAGGATGTGGAGGTGGAGTTGTATAAGGCAGCCGATCCTCTGTGTCGCAACTATAAACAAGGCTCGTCTGCTTTTGCTTTTATTGTGCGTTCCTCGCAGGCCTCACTAAATTATGTCTCCAAGTGTGTATAATACCGTAGCATCTGTTTGTTCCCTTTCGAATAAATAGGTAGTGTTTAAATTACTGTTTAAAGTACCCTCTTGTTGTGGCAGTCGGGACTGAAAAGGAAACACGAAAATTAATTAGGAGACGGGTGCTTGCACAGCATTTCTTCCAGGTGCATTTTGCACTGACGTCCAAGGACATTAGTGCCTTCTTTGATAGATTGAGTAATCAACAGAGTGAAAACAAGGCATGTAACCTCTCAATGAGGCGCGCTGAGCTGTGTCAGTTTACAAACATGTTCCTGGAAGAAGAAGTGTGGAGTTCATGACAAAGTTGATCTTCCATATCTGCACGCTCTCTGCAAACTTTCTTTTCTCCCTATGCCATCTGTGCCATAAGGAGCTTGTTTTTTCTTTATTTACACACATTCACATGTCCCCCTTTAGCTGCTGCGTACAGACACTTTCTGCCAAAAGCTCAAAAAAACACCAACAGCCCAAGGGGATTTGGGAAGACAGAATTTTTAATGCTCATATCCAGACTCACTGTGTATTAACAATCCTCTGAAACACTGAGACTACAGTGGACGACAGGACAGTAACGCTGCAGAAATCCAGACGAATCAAATTCTTTCAGGGTGAAAAATTCTCAAAGGCAGCTGAGTCAACCTGTGTAAGGGGAAATCGTGGGTTTATTGAGCCTTTAAGTGAACGTTTAAAGAGGTGGTTAGCAAAGAGCATAACAGGACCACTTTATAATCAGACATACTTAGAAAATGTTTAGTCTGCTTTAATTATTAAACATCTGATTTCTTTGTCTTGTCTATTATTAGCTTGCTATTAATTAGAAAGGGGGCCTTGCCATGCCGGCGTTTACTTCTAAAGATGATTCAACTGAATTTGCTGAATGCATTTAAATAGAAATATTTAAGGATTTATATCTGTTTTTGTCTAAATGTAACATTATTTTCAACAAATTAGACACTGAGTGAAGAGTGACCCTGTCCTCGGAGTCTAAATCATTAATATGATATGAAATCTTCCAATTACACTGGCTTTGTTTTCCCTTAATGAAACACACTGAATTTGCCAGCTTCGGGGATTCGATCCAAACGAACTAAGTTCACACGGCTAAGTTGGTATCCGTGAAAGCGATGTACAGTTTGCACCACCTTAAGTAACTCCTGGGTGTTGAACTTAGGCCTCTTACTTTCCCAAATGCTTTGTACAGCTATGAATCAAAGGCAGCCCTCTTTCATGAAACATTCCTCAAAATGTTCGACTGACCATCTTGCGTTCTGCATCATAAAAAAAAAGTAATTTCAGTGGTTTCACCTCTTGCAGTCCTGCGGCTGTACGAGAGGTGCCCAGCTTTGAGAAACTGTCAGCGGAAATGGAGTCACTGAAGAGACACCTCTCGCAGATCGACTCGCCAACTGTCCTCTGCCACAACGACCTCCTGACAAAAAACATCATCTACAACCACAAAGAGGGTGAGGACAGCATGCTGGTTTTAACACTCAATTCGGCTGAACCAGTTATTTTATGTGGACATGCAGCAGATTTCCATCAACCAGAAGCAATTAAACAAACTGAGCACGGTTAAAAATAAAAAGGTGCCCTATGCTAAACTTAACTGTGGCCCTGTGACTGAACAGCCTCAATCTGTGACTGGAGCTAATGTGAAAAGAGATGAATGTGTTTCTTTTTATCAGTCTTCACACCTCTTCTATTGATTTTCCAGAAGCAAACCTTCACATTGCTGAAAATACAGTTCCACTTATTAAATATCTCCTTTGTGGCGTCCTTTTGTTGTGATTTTTAATTTTTCTCACATATTCTACATGGGTCTCAGTCAAAGGAGACTCATTGTTCCCTGTTCCAAGGTTCTGGACTCTCAATAACAGAGCGAATGTCCGTATCTAAGCTGCGTTTGTCCGTGTGCGATGTCCTGGTGAGCACTGCTGCTTTTCTTTTCCTTCTCCGTCAGGAATGGTGAAATTCATCGACTACGAATACGCTGATTACAACTACCAGGCTTTCGATATCGGCAATCACTTCAACGAATTTGCTGGTAGGTCTGTGTTGTGGTGAAAAGAAGTTCCATTTGCATCCAAATCTCCTTCACAGCCAGAACACATAAGATTGCCTAATGTTGAATATTGACTGCAGGAGATGCCGTAGTCAGCTATGTGCAGAATCACTGTCCACCGATTCTGTCACTTTGAGCTTATCATTTTATCTTCCTGCCATTACGGACCATGAAACTGTGTCCTTCTTGTGATGCTGCCAAGACAAATTTCTGTATTCGGCCTGTATTCTTCATGGTGATAGAAGTGGAGCAGCTGTGTCACAGCGAAGCTTCACAGGGTCAGTCTGAACATTTGCGGAACAATCTTCAATGTAACACTTTAAGATTCTTCAGTCATAACTTACAAAAATTCCACAACAAGTCCAGATGACAGTGACTGAAGTCATGTCTGAGAGCGCTGTGCAAACTTGGTCCAGTGTCAGAAAAATGATCATTATGATGTCAGTTTTTTACAGCAACGAGCCTAAATCATGGACAAAAATGTTTATCTGTGGTGTCAACAAGTCGGGTGCCTGTTGATTGGGGAAAATCACTGGAACTGCTTTGTTTCTTTTTAGTCCAAGAAACTAAGATGAATGATTTCTGATGTGTGTTTAGCACTCTGTGGGATTTCTTACATTTTAACCTCAACAATATCAAGAATGATTATTACTCGAGCGGTGTCTGAAAATTAGCTGCATTGTGCAAACCTGGTCCAACCACTAAAAATGTTGTCTTGAATGAAACCAAAGTCTTGCATGGAGTTGTACAAAATTGCTCATATGTGGAAGCTCTTGCAGAAATGCAGTGAATGCTCTATTTTCTCTTACATTTTCTTTTATATGCAGCATAGCATTGCTGTTTCACTAAGCTATAGAATTTAAATTCAGCTGAAGGTGCCGTCATCCAGGTTCTCTGCCTTTTACTTTTATGCAATTTAACATAAAGTAAATATTCAGAGCATGCATTTAAATAAAGGTGGCATCACCACACAGTAAAAATATTTTTTCACTGTAAGTCCCACATTGAAAAATCTTATAGAAGCAAACATTATGTGAATATTAGCTGCAAAATCAACCTAATCCTTTGAATTCTAATAAGTTGCTGGTCATTTTGTAGCTCCTGTCACATTTTTACCCACTGTGGGCTCATTTTTCACTGCAATAAAACTCCTGCAGCTCTATGGAAACAGCACAACTAGAGAAGGATTCAAACATGTCTTCTGTGCAGTGTAACAAAGCTATATTGCCATAAATCATTAGCAAAGAAAATTTGGAAGTTCTTTGAATATTTATTTCACAAAAATGTTAAAAACCTGGAACTAACATGAACAACATTTTTTAAGTGCCCACAAGTGTCGCCAATACTGGAAAAAATGGAGGCTTAATTTTACCAAACCTCTAGAAACAATTTTTCACTCTGTTCTGCACATCAGCTCTACAAAGATATATCACCGGGCTGAATGTGTCTTCTGATAACTTGCTCTTCTATATATCGTTTTGAGCTTGCTGCATTCATTTAATTGATAAAGGACGTTTGATTTTCTGCTTCTGCTTGCTGCTTCTTGCTCTGTACAAACACATCCTGCAGTTCAGCCGAATCATCTCTGCATTATTGTCACCTGACTGTTGGTCACTAATAGCTTCTTGGTAGTTTTGTGTTTTTCACATGATGTGGTGGACATCGCTCATTTTGACAGACTTTTTAACTAGACATGACTTTGATGAGTATCACAATATTTCAGGCTTAGATTTGGTTACTTTTCCTGACAGAACAGCATGCCACGCGTGTTTAGTTCAAGGGCCATTGGAAAGTTGAAAATCTGATGATTCTTTCTGTTCTTATGGTTTCTTTTAATAAATGGTGCAATTTTGGCAATATTTTTTAAAAAGATAATAATACGCCTGGGCAAGTTTTGGGGTTCAGAGAGTTAAAATATCAAAATTAAAGCTACCTCTTGCAGAAAACATTGCCCCTGTCAGTGTTATACTATTTTTGATAGATTGGTATAGCTAATATAGTAGTTTTATCTATAACAAGGCATCACATTATATAAGCATAGAATGCTGTTTTCCATGTAAGCTGGAGCTGCAAAGTAAATGTAGCAAGTGAAAAGAACAATGTTTTCCTTTGAAATGTAGTGAAGTAAACGTATATTAGGACATAAAATGGAAATACTCAAGTAAATCAGTGTTCACCTAAAGGGACTGTAATTCTGCTATTATGTTTCTTTCTTTTCACTTGTCCAGTTTAATAGATGTGGTTGTAACTTACTGTTCACTGATGAGGGATAACCAGTTTAAGTGGAATTGACAAGTGTTGACTGAAGATCTGTGTCTCAACTCAGAGTTGATGTAGTTCATTGGCAAGACTTCCAAAGTAACACTTATTCTAGGCATTGTGTTAAATATTCTCCCTGGCATTAGCTCCACTAACGTATGCACGTGTGTGTGTGTGTGTGTGTGTGTGTGCGTGTGTGTGTTGTGTTCGAGGCGTGAACGATGTGGACTACAGCCTCTATCCGAGCTGGGAGCTGCAGAGGGACTGGCTGACGGCCTATCTGGAGAGCTACAAGCACAGCACAGGACGTGAGGTCACTGTTACGGAGGCAGAAGTTACGCGGCTCTACATTCAGGTCTGCAAATTCTCACTCGTAAGTGTCTGCTCCCGCCGACTTTGTTGAAATGTTGAAATATGTCATTATGTAGTGCCTCGGCGCTTTGGAAAGACTTTGGAAAGTGACAAATCTCTCAACAGTTATTTCCTTTTTTAAAGTTCTGCTCTTGGAGGGACTCAAATATCTCAATATTATGAGATTAGTGTGTGCATTTCAACAATATCCATATGTGTGCAGACCTCTGAAATGGCAGGGTGGCAACATCTCACCATCACATTTTAACAATTTACTTTTCCAGCACCTCCCCCCAAAAGAAAACCAAACCATCCACAGCTGACCCACCACTGTTCAAAGTTTGATGGACTCCATCTGAGTTGATTAGAAACTACCGCAGGGAAAAATGAAAGACAGCAGCCAAAATTATTTTTCTTATGACCACAATTTTCATTCTTTGGTGGCTCAAGTGGTGCTGGGCTATCTGTCTCAAAGTGCTTTCATAGCTCAACACAATATGCAGAATTGTCCAACCAATTTTGGGGTGGTGTGAATGTCTCTTGAAATAGCCCAGAAATGATGAGGAAGCATATTACTTTTTAAAATAACTTGTGCCTCGGCCAAAAAACAGAGAGGGGGGAGAAATATGGCCTGGAATGGAGTGAGAGAAGCGATAACATCATGTTGATTGAAATCAGATTTTCTGTGACAAACCGAGGAGGACTCTTGACTCGAGGGAAGTGGGAGAAATTGATCACTGACGCTTAACAAGCCAAGTTTCCAGCTCAACTCAGTTTGACAAGCTGTGTGTCAAAATGAAGGATCCTGGGCCTGTTAACTGAGGAAATCACATGGCCTATTTTTCATTATTTCAAGCTGAAACGTCTCTGCCTAAAAGTATTCACAAATAGCTGCATTTTGCCCATTAAATGCTGTGTTTAATTAAATAACTTTAATCCTCAATGCAGTTCATTGTTTCTCATCTCTGCTTATGCCACAAAATATTAGAATTCCTTCTTGAGCTGCAATTAGACGACGAATAAATCGACTGAAAACATATTTTACAATAACTGTGATAATTAATTAATTGTTTAAGTGAATTCGGAAATGTGACATTTGCTGGCGTACTGTGATAGCACATGAAAATGCCCTTGGGCTTTAGACAGTTTTTTGAAAGACACTTCAAGACATCACCTTCATATCTGCTGAACTCTGATGATTATTTTTTTATTCAGTTTTTTTTATTTTTCACTAGTTTCTAACATTTCAGAGATCAAACTGTTAATTAACATTATATTAAACCCTTATCTTGGTTATGAGAAGTAGCTAAATGAAAGTAGTGTCCACCAAATTTGAATCCTTCATTTGCAGCACACATAGACTCTAGAATTGTCTCCCATCACATCTGGTGAAACCAGATGATATAGTTAATTATGAGTGAACAGGATTTGGAAAATTTCCAAAAATTCATTTCACTCTGCCTATTCTGCAGTTTAATACTTCTGTATTTTTTTCTTTTGTCTTCCCTTATGTATGAACTGGATTAAATGCCATTTTATCCATTTGTATCACTTGGTAATTGCCTGGAATAATCAAACTGCATTGAATTTATACTATAGTTAAGTGTCGCTAGTTATAATACGGGTGAATAGTGAGAATGTAAGAACCGAGGAAACCAGCCTGCACTGAAGGAAGTTGTGTAGCATCGACAAAGCCTGGCTCGTTGCCAAAGCTCTGCAGCGAGAAGCTGCCTCTTTCCAATCTTAATCCCTGGCAAACTGTGCCAAGACGCAGTGGGGTCTTTACAAGTCGTCCTCTCCTCCGCAGGGATCCCCCATGAAGTTGAAGCTAAAGCCTGCGGCTCTGTGATGTCACTCCTCCCACCCATCTTTCATATCCGTTTTTCTCAATGGCTCCCTGTCACTGACGGCCTCTGCTTAGTGTTAGATTAATGCTCTCTTAATGGAGAGCAGTTATTAATCATAATGGAAACACGCTCAATCTCTCTCTCCAACTAAGGACAGAGATTAGAGATGAAAATCTGCCAGGGAGAGGGATAAAGCCAAGGGAAACCGCACATTGCTCTTCAAGTATTTCATTCCACCCTTTATTTGATTATCAAATAAAAATGTGATTATATCACTGGGCCGCAGAACAGAGGCCTGTCTGGATCTTATTAGGACTTGCTATTAGTGGCCTTACCATGAAGATTTACAATAAGGGTGGAGAACAACAGAAATTTATGGAGGCATGGAAGTCCGCAAGCCTAAGTGAGCAAAGCCATTAAGGAGGGAACCATTCAATACAGAGGTTTGTCATTCTGACTGAGCGGCATGCAGCTGGCATGCAGCAGCAGTTAGAGGAGCAGTTACAACACGACAACTGGAGGTCACTGGAGTGTGTTTTTACAGTGCTGCACTATGGCACGGGGAAATGTAGCAAAACATAGAAATGCCATAAACATAATCCACATTTTTACACTTTTAAAACATTCCAGTCTCCTGGGAGTGGAACGCTTACTGGCTGAACATAGCTAATAAGCCTGTCATTCAGTTAGATGCCTCCAGTTCTGTGTCAGCACGCATTCGTCCTCTTGAAGTGTTCTTGAGCAAGACTCTGACATTTGACCTGGCTGTGGCCTCCCTGCAGGGCGGAGGGGTCAACAAGACGTGTGCTTTTAAAATTTAATTAGATCAAAAGGGCATGTGAGAATTTCTCTGTGGTCCCACAGTTTGGCTCTCATTCCTTTGAAGACGACATCAAGTACTAAACTGGTCATTCATGCGGTTTAACAAATTAATTCTGAATAAACTTGCACACACAGGGTTTTTTTAGTTTTGCTTTTGTTTGTAATTTTCCTCCCGATAATAATCTAACAAGATGAGATAATCCAGTTCAGCAAATGTTCAGGCAGCTTTTGTTCCTGTCTTGTTGTCCTGTATAGCGCTTTAATTTAATGGTATTATTTATGTTCCTACTTTGTAACAGTGCTGTTCTTTATATTTTATATGTTTTCATATAAAAGAATGACCGCCTGGAAAGTTGCAATAGAAAAATCTGAAACAATGTGACATGCTTTGGAAACTAGTCAGGAGTTCATATGGCTGAACGTGAACCGCTCATATTTGTTTTTCTCTTCTACCAGGCGTCCAACTTCTTCTGGGGTCTCTGGGCCATCCTGCAATCACGCTACTCCTCCATTGACTTTGACTTCCAAAGGTTTGTGCTCCTGACGAAGCCATCTTGAAAGTCCCACATTTGGATGTGTCACTTTGCATAAACATTGTTGCAGTTTCCTAAAGCGTTGTGGTTGAGACGTTCCATCCGTCAGAAAGTAGTTGGAAATGTGAATAGTCAGACCGATGTCCTCCTGACATCAAGCGCCACCTTCACATTCACACAAACTCAGTAACTGTTTAATGAAGAAGGATGTAAAACTAGCAAGAAAGTCATGACTTCGGTGCAATTTCTTGGGACCACCTTATTACAGCACTTAACATCCTCATCCATCACTGAAATACTCACAAATGGAAAAAATATATCCTGCCCAGTGAATTGAGGTGCTCAGTATTTTAGTGTAATGTTTAGACAAACAGGATCTTCATTAGGATTGCATGACAAAGAATTTGTTGGCAGAGAAACTGCAATAAACGATCGGGAACTTGAGCCCAGAGTGTGGAAATATTTCATTTTTTCCGCCGGTGCTTCAAGACTTTGTGTATCTCTAATCGGGCTACAGCAGGCAGGACGAGCACACGTCTCCCACTGTGCTTGTCACTTCTAAACACAGACAAAATATTTACACATGAAATCCTCTGCTTTTCTTCACCATTAAACCACACATCACGATAAGATGAAAGCTCCGACTCTCACAAAGACTTTCAAAGGAAATCAGAACTAATTTCTTTTATTTTTAAATTTATAACGACACACATAAGGTCTAGTTATCTTAAACAAGGCCAGGAGGCGTTCCTCACCACCAGCAACCCGACAGTAAAGTTCAGGAGGGCAAAATGTTTCCCTCCTCCCCCACTCTTTCTTCCTTTCTCCTTTTTCTGCATGCCCCACACCCGCAACAGTTGTGATCGTGATCCTAATCACTATTGACATACGGCAACCTCCCCTCTGTGTGGCTTTCTCTGCCCGCTTGCTAGATCAGGGACAGGGCCCCCGCCTCATTTCGATCTGGACCTCGGAGGAAATGTGATCCAGAGGGGTGCCGAGGCACAGAGGCGCTATTGTTCCTGTGCCGTCGCTCCTGCCTTACATATACGTCTCTCATCCCTGGCTGGGCCACATGCGCCTGCTAGACGTCTGCTCCTCTAAGCCGGCGGCTGAGGTTGTCCTAAAGTGCACGCTGAGGGTTGGGTTACCTTTCTTTAAACTGGAGGGTTAAACTGAAATGAGCTCCGAGAGCAACAGTAACTATGGAGAATCAAGTCTAATGTTTGAAAGCAGCCTCCTAACCTCTACCCCACAGAATACGCTTACACACACACACACACACACACACACACACACACATAAAATCTGTCTTTCACAACTGTCTTTATTCACGCCGTACAGAAACAGACAATGGGGATGGCAATGGTCAAGTTCGCAGGTTCGCTTTCATGTTTTCATTCAAATATGCTGACAGTAAGCACACACCACGGTTTAGCACATAACCTCACAAGACTGTCCTTGTCATTTGTTTAAATAGTGTAAAAAATTTACAGTCCATGGCGGAGCAGTAAGTACTGTAGCTTTCTTGTTTTGTTCTGAGCGGTTAGACTGGATGGATAAAAGCAAGTTCACACCAAGAGCTAGTGATAGTTACGTCCCTTGCTAGCTTCAGAGAGACCTTTTCTTTTATTTTATAATACTGAATGGCATGGTAATAATGATTAATTGCATACATTTATGGCATATAATAAGTGGCAGTACAGAGAACACAGAAAGAAGCTTTAGAAGCTATTGTGACAGACTATTGCCAAAGCTGATTAGCCTGTTAGCGGTTAGCTCACAGGCTGCTTAAGCTCACCAACAACTTCTAGAAATAGGTGTGTGCAGCAGGGCGTAAGTGTGCAAAACATCCTAAATAAATGATTTTAGGTAGTTTATCAAGAACGGTTTTGGCCACTAAGATGAATATTTATCCAAACCAGACCCAAGCAACAAATAACTATGCCCCTGTCAGAGCGGTAATATTAAACCACACAGTAAGTTTGCTGTAAAACTAAACGAAAAGAGGCTGAAATGATCCTGTACAGCAGCGGAGTGAGGTGATAATATTCGTGGGCTAATCATTCATTTTATTTCATTTAAGAAATAATGCACTTTAACCATAATTTAGTTGTCCTGACCACAATGTTTTTCCTCAGCCAACCGAATCTCCTCTTAACTTGACAGAGAATGCTCAATGCATGCTTGAGAAAAACAAGTTCTTTTGAGGAACGAGATAAGAAGCTATGGTTAAACCCGGACCGTGTGTGTGTGTGTGTGTGTGTGTGTGTGTTTCCTCCCACTGTTATCCCCCCTGAGCCAAATCTCCGCCGACTTCCCAACGAGTGACAGGCGTCGCCCAGGCCTTGTGCTTTAACCAGGGCCAGATGTAGATGTGACAATAGGGAGCCACAAGGGGAATGCAAGCCCGCCCTCCTTCTACCGTCCTTATTTACTTTCCTTATATGATTTTATTCATGTGTTGAAAGTGTCTGCGAGTCAGCGGTTTAGATTTGTGGATGTGCTGGCAGGGCGAGCCGTTATTTGACAAAGACATTATTATGAGGAAATGAACGAGGAGGAGGCCCACTGTTTGGAAAAGCCTGACTGCAAAATTGAGGGGAATTGTGCACAAAAGCACATTGTGAAACGGAATACCTGCTTTGGCGGCAGTTCATTTTCCCCTGCTTCTGCTAAATAGAAAAACGTCTCAGTTTCATCTCTGATGATGATAAACGTTAAGCACGCTAGTTTTAGGTGTCGGCCTTAATAAAAATAGGGATGAATGGGATCGTCTGTGAAGCCGGCTGTTCTTTTAAATGGCTATACTCAAATATAATTATACTTATGAAGGGTGTGGGTGTGATGGGTAATTAGATTAACAGAACAAAATGCTGTGACAAGTGATTTTTTTGTTTTTTTGCAGAAGCCAACAGTGATGCCATTTTCACTTCTTATTTTGTCTAACTGAATATCTATTTAATATGATTTATCAAGTGCCGCTTTGAATTGTATGTGATTGGGGTTTGGGTTAAATATCTACTAAACTGAAATAACAGCTGTAGCCATCCACTTAACAAGGCACTTGATCCAAATACTGAACTTAAGAATGTTCGGTTCATGAGGTTGGATTTTAGTTTTGATATAAAACTAAGTGTAGTGAGAATGCGACTCCTGATGTGACACACAGAGAGAGAAAACGCCTTTACTTCTACAAAAACACTCTCGCTGGTGTAGGAGAGAAGAGTGGAGCTTCTTCCTTTACAAATGATCTTGAGTCAAGTACGTACACACAAACCCAGCAACAGCCACGTTTAATTTTGACCTGTCAAAAGTCAAGTTACTAACAGAATTAGCTCAAACAGCTGATGTAATCTGCAGCCATCAACACCATTTCAAACGGTGAAAGCCTTTGTGTGGACAAAAATAAGAAGCTGCTGCCTGCAAAGATTTGTACAGGAGTGATATACGATTCCATGAGAGATTCATTAGAGTCTAAGGACTTTGTCGACCTGGTTGTCGGAACTGAAAGAGTTTTTTTTTACATTCATACATTCAAATTTTCATTCACATAAGTAGCGAAATGTTTGCACTGTGAAGCCCAGATGTCTTAAAGGTTCAGTGGTGAAACACAAGCAGGCAAAGGTAAATAATGCAGAATATGCTTTTTAAAAAAAGGAAAGTTGAGGGTATTTTCTTGTTTTTTAACATTTTTTTTTAGCTTGAATCAGCCCTGATACTGATCTTTAGGATTTTAGGACTGGTGTGGAACATCTCTAACTTAAACTACACGTTAGATATAAAATAAAATTTGATTCAAGAAGTGCTCGGTGTATCTTTTCAGCAACAGTCAGCAGAAACTGATTTTGGATCATCACGAAAAAAAAATTGCAGCTGAACATCTGCTTTATTTTTCCTTTATGGAAATTAGGAGTAAAGATTTAATTCATTGACAAGCAGTTTTTGTGTTTGTCCAATCAGGATAAGGGAGGCTTCACTCCACTGTCCGAGTGAATGAGAGAACAGTCCATCAACCGCTGCAGCACACAGCTTACTCAAAATTAAGTCTGTGCAGAGAAAACGCCTGTCGAGCCTCGCCAAACCACAATGCATGAAGTGAAAATTGTCTGCTGGCCTCTGCCAGCGTAGCACCAAGTATTTCTATTTCCCCCAAATTTTTATTATTAACCATTTTCCAGTGGCAAAGGTTAGACACATACTGTACCACCTATCTCTATCAACACGCTGCAGGTTGGGATTTTAGCTCTAAAGGTCACCCTTCAGTGAAGCAACAGCTACAAGAAAGAAACAATTCTAAGAAAAGCAGACAACAGAAGCCAGACTCTGACACAATAATTAGAGCGCTGTTTTACCCAAAGATGCAGGTGGGGAACAGAGTGATGGAATACAAGTAACTAAAAGGCATGTGTCTGAATTATCTTTTTGTCTCACCCAGCAATAAGAGCGAGAAAACTGATTCGGCATTGAGGACTTCAGTGAAAGCACTGATTAAAGGACAAACTCCTCTCTGTGCCTCCATTTTCTGTGCTTTTGAAACTTCACTTAATTTCAAAGGGTATAGTATAATGGCCAAGGGCAACAGCGTACTCAGACATCAGATTTATTGAGGCGTTCGATAATATGGTTTGAACAAACACAAAACCACTTTTCTCGCAGTTAAGTTCTGAAATGCGCTGAAGCTTTGGCACAGCTTTCAGACTCAGTGCTTCACTGAATAGAGACTTGATGCTATATTGTCATGCAAGTTTTGCAAACAAAAACACAGTGCCCACCTTGAACTATAAGCAGGGCATGAAGTGTGACCTGTAGTGAACACTAAAAAACACAGTATTGTATATTAACTTCCAACTGATGATTATACATCTTGAACGGTGTTTTATGGCACTTTACATCTTTTATATTATGCAGACTGAGACCCCTATCTTGAGTTCCAGCTGAGTGAATGGTCTGAAAGCTGTTAATATTTCAAAGGCCAGATAAGTCAAAGAAGACCGCAACCAACGTTAAATACAGGCTGAATATTTAATTAAAATGATTAATAATATTACATTAATAATTTTACATGTCTATTGAGACATCTGTGATTATCTACCTGAAAGCAGGTCGTTTTCAAGCAATTTTACTCATGAAAATCAATTCATACATAATAATCAGTACTGCTTGGCCTATAGAGAATGTTTCTGTAGAAAACTGCAGTTATTTCTTGAGAAAATAACCCTGATGACGGGTTATCTGGATTGGGCTTTAAACTTTGAATCTCAGTCTGCATATTGTGTTAACTGCAGTTGCACACAGGTGAGTTTGAAAAGCGTTTGCATTTTTCTATACAACTCAAATAGGGTCGAGTAAAAGAGCGTTGTAGCTGCATTGTGTGTAGGATCTTCAGAGTTTGACCTGAAGTAGGGACCACAAGTCAATGTAAAATACACTAACCAACTTTTTCTCTTTATGCTCAGTGTAACCTTTACAAAACAGAAAAAAATTAAAGTGTGGTGATTAACTGTAAATATACAAAAGTTGGACACAGAAGATCCTAATTATCTATTTACAGGCTCAGATAAGAGACTTGGTTTTGTTGCTTAATTGCCTTTTTTAACATAAGATGTAGAGGAAAACAATGCAGAGGGCAGATCAATACAAATATTTGATTATATGAAAATACATCGTGTAAATGTTACAAAGACAGAAAATGACACTTTAAAACATGTGTATGTATTAGTTTATATGTTTAAACCCCTTAGGAAACAGACTGGCAACACAGAAGGAAATATTTTATACAACAAAACTAACCATGTATTATTGACACATTCTTTCAAATGAATCTTGTGGGTGGTGTTTCGATTTTGCATTTGCACTACTAACCAAGTGCTTCATGTTCTCTGACCAGCAGTTTTTATGTCTTCTGCTTTTATATCTCCCAGATATGCCCTGGCACGAATCAACTACTACTTTGAGAAGAAAGAGGAATATTTTGGCCTGACAATGAGCTAATAACCGGATGGAGGACCAGTGTTTTTCAAGAGTTTTCAGTGGAGTAACTGATGTGTTTCTTCATCGCCTCAGACAGTACCAGGTGATCTGCTGTGGAAGCTGAGAGGCAGAGAATGGGATTATAAAAGTGCTCCCCATTGTTTGTTATTTCAGGCTGTAGTGTGAGTTAATATGTTTTGCTATCACAGTGATTTTTAAAATATTTGTTTTACCACAGTCAGTATGCCGATAAGCCCTTTTGGCAAATTGAGATGGATCTCATGCCAGAAATGCATTAATTGTTCCCACATTCAGCCGAGTCGCATGAAGCCACAAAAACTGAGCCTGATCATAAAACCCATAAGAGGGTTATTTGCAGGCTTATTCAGTGTGTACCACAGTTCTGATGGAAAACAAGTTTTCATGTCGACTTATTTACTATACCAAGGAGGGCATCTTAAATCTTTCCCTTTGCTTGGAACTTGCTGTAAAGCTGCTGTGAATATGCCTTGCAAGATGCTGTTTAATTTTATAGTAAATTACAAACATTTTGAAACATTATTTCAAACTCATCAACATCGTTTAAGTGCTTTGACAATGTGTTAAGAGTGTGTATAAAAGTATTTGATCTTAAAAGGTAGTTAGATGCTCACATTTGACTTCATCTCAAATACAGTTGCACATTATACAGTTAACGATGAGCAGGTTTGATGCACACATGCTTCTTGATGGTAGTAGTGTTTTCACTACTAACTTATACTTCATCATTATTAACTTCGTAAGCTGAAAAACATGCTTTTCTTCAAGTAAACTCTGTCTGTATAATAGTCTGTTTACATGATTTATTGATATTTATGACTTTTTACACTGTGCTCTACAGCTATGAGGACATAGTGCATTCTGTTGATGTGATCTCATCGCTATCTGCCCCTTGGGTGTGTGTTGCAGGTCATTAACTTGTCAGGGTCCCAGAAGTTCACTGAATCAGTATTTAATGAGAGCGTTAAAATTGTAATCAATGTATAAAGCAGAAAAACTAAGCTAAACAATGTATATGTGTAAGATGCGTAAAGTTTTAATAAAGTAAAACAGTAGAGGCGGATGCATGTTCTATGATCTGTTGGGGAAATATCTATTCAACATGGAACATAGTTTGTATGTTTGTTTTTTATTTTCCCACAGCAATCATTGAAACTTGCCATAACTGCAAATGTACACTTGTACTTCTTGTTAATTTCAAAAAACAAAAGCAATCTGTTCCATTTAGGTTCTCTTAAGATTGCTAGGAAACCAGTATTCATACCTGGGCCCTAACCACAATTTATATTATATTCAACATATTATACAATGCATATTATTATAACCTGTGCTCTTCCTGCTATAACATGTCAAAACTCACCAACCCTAGTGCCACTCTGCTACACAAAATACTATCTGACCAAACCTCTGCCTTCTAGGAGGAAGATCGTAGAGTTGAAAACATACTATTCAATGCATTTACAGGATTCAGCCTCAACAGACATAAATCAGGTGGAGGTGTCATGGCTGTAGAAAAAATCCCTGATAATTTAAAGCCACTTGGTGAGGATCCACACGGTCAGCTGGATGATGATCAGCTGATGCCGTACAGTAAATGTCATATGACTTGTAGCTAAACGTGTCCCATGCTCCATTTGTTACTGAAATGCAGTTAGTAATGATCAAGTCATTCATCTTTTAAATAAAACGCCTGCAAGGGAAGTATGTTGTGATTTATGGCTCAAGATGCCAGACTCTGTGTCCCTGAAGCAGTTTTGTTGTCTGCCTCTAACCTGGTGCTCACTTATCACAGCTTTGTTACACCCGTTCATCTATTTACATTTCTGCTACCAGTGTAGTGCGTTAATGTGCAATGTAAAAGGAAAAAAATGTCAGCTCGTCCAGGCAGTATAGCTGATAGTCATTTTTAAAAGTGACAGTTGGAACATTTTGCTTTGAAGACATCAGACATGTTGTTGACCAACACGAACAATGACTGAGTGAGAAAACTTTACTGAGGAAAAAATGACTTTAAACAAATAATCTGCAGTTTCTTTCTTGGGGACATTATAATGTAAAAGTACAATCTGTCGTTCATCCAAGTGCACTTAAACTGCAATTATCAGACAGAGGCCATTCACATTTTTATACTCCCAAACTATATAAGGGTCAGACGACTATAAATGATAAACATAACGATATAAAGAGACAGAAATGAGCAAAGGATTAATAGGTTTGACACACGCCAGATTCAACTTTTTACTGTGTGATGTGTGGCTGTAAGAGCTTTTGAAATTAAAAGCTTTCTTTATTTCTCTGTTTGAAAGAGGCTTGCAGTGATCAAAGGTGCTACAGTCATTTCTCATGTGGTTAATGTGGTTAATCCAACCTTGAATCAATAGATGCATACTATCATATGAAACAGAACTGAAGAACATTCCATAGCAGTAGAAAAATGACATTACAGTAATTAATCACAATTACGCACAATTTGGATAGTTTTAATTAAAAGTTTCAGGAGGAAATGCAGCAGCACGTGGGTTAGGTTTTGTTGCAGTGGACACATAGTGTTACTCTGTCATGAACATTAGTAGAGAGGAAGGAGGATGGATGGCAAAGTCTCCAAATCTCATTAGTTCAGCTGTCCAATCCTTCAAATCATTGCCGACTTTTTCAATATTTAACCCAGACCACAATTTTTCTCAAACTATAACCAAGTGCTTTGGTTGCCTATAGCCTTGTGGTGTATTTGCCACTACCACATTATTTCCAGAACCTTAACCAAGTGCGCTGAGTTGCCTAGTGCAATCATAAAGCCCTTAATTATGCCGTTGTTGCCAGGGGTGGATACTAAAAGAAAGAACCTTTGAGACTGAAGTTGAAATTCATTCAGTGAAGTTCATTCTTGACCTTTGCAGCAGCAATTGTCAAAACAGTTTCAACACAAGCTCACTTTAATGGCTGTTGTGAAGTTTTTGATCCATGGCATGATCTTCAGCAGATGGAGCTGCTCGGTTGTCATGGAATTATCATTGTTTAAATTTCCATTTTTGTGAATATGTAAAGATAGTTCTATCAGTAGACGGGAATGTTGGCATCTTGATGATTCAGTAAAACCCTTGGTTCAAAGGGAACCTTGAAATTGTCCCTGGAAATGGAACCTTCTATTTTATATCATGCAAATGATTAGATCCTGCGATACCTGCACATTCCAGCTACTGCATGCTTAAGGGCATAGGGAAGATTTAAATTATGGCAAATGAAATACAGTTAAGGTATGGTTAGGGTTAGACAAGTAAAGATGTGTTTTATGCCTTGAGTCTATTGTCTTTCATTTTATAGGCATAACTACAGTGATTGTGTATAATGGGCTCTGAGTGGTATAAAACGTGGATGACCTACAATCAGTGCAGAGACAGATGAAGCACTGAAGCTGCTGTGATGCTAACATTCCGCTCACGCCATGTCTCCTGTGTAGACATGACGTATAACACTTGGTAAAGGTTGGGGCAAGAGAGAGGTTATGATTCTGAAAAGGTGAAGCTGAATTGTAGGTAAGTGATGATATGCAAACTGCACTCTCCTGCATGAAGGTTGATCTATACACCAGCTTACGCACCCTTACTATATAATGTGCACTGCTATATAAAGAGGACAATACTTCCTGCAGTGACACTGAATGTTGGCATTGGACATAGGTTTTGAGATGGAAAATAAATTGGTCAATATGTAGATAAATCCAGGAGAGGTTGAGGGGTTAAAACCCTTGACTAGAAGTGAAAGGAGGAGGTGAATGTCATGCAATCTACATCAACATGCTACAAGAGATTAAAACATGAAATAAGCTATAAAAGTTGAAACTGCGTAGAAATGTTGCATTATGTTAACTTGTTTATCAGTGAGCTCATTTAACTGTATACACGTTCTGTTGTTTACACCCACAGTGTGTCTTCTAGCCCAAGTTGTCGCCTGTAATTCTTCACACCGTCTTGAAAAGCAAACAATACCACTGTGTCTCGTCAAGGAAACAAACACATCACAATGTTAAAATGGATGCACAGAAAACGTCAATGAGTTCCCAACACTGCATAACTGTTTTTATCTGTGAGCGAAGCACAAAAGAGAATGTGATTGTAAAATGAGTAGAAAGGACGACGGCCGGTCAAATGTGGGGAGGACTGGCAACAATGGCATTCTTTACCACCTCATGGTCGTGCAAAGTTCCACTCATCAAGGCTGCAGCCGTGTCTTTGAGTCAAACAATCCAGCTGCTTCCATGCTGGCATTTTTTCGTTAAACATATAATATTTAATTAGCGGACTAATGCACTTAAAAGACCCAAGGACTTTGCCTCAAAAAAGAAAAATTGGCCTTTTGTCCATTCCTGAAAAAGTGCTGTAGATTTTTTCTTTCACTTCTAATTGCATTAAAAAAGAGAAGTATATGCTTTTATGTAGTGTTTCAAAGACATGGAAACCCAGAAACTGCTAAAGTAATTTCTTTCAAAGTTTTTTTTTGTTTGCATGATTTGCTTTTGTCGAGGTATTCCATTTAGCTTTTTAGTCATTGTTAAAGGCCTCCCAAGGCCGCTGACCCTTGGAAATCTAATAAGTCCCCCTCCCAGTTTACAATTGTTCTCAACTTTCATTAGAAACTGTCTAATGATGTATTCAAGGGAAGGATTTGTCATACATTTTGCTTCTGTATTACATATTTTGCCCAACACGTGTTTGGCTTCAACTGCACTTTGCATTTATTGCTACTTAGTAAATATTAGCATGCTAACAGGCTAAGTCGTGCTTCATATTCCTGCATTGCACCACTCTGAACCATGTGGCCAAAGCTAACAATTTGTACCTATCTAGTGAAAACAAACATTAAAATATCTGGGGATGAATAGTAACCACTCTGATCAACATTTTAATTTGTGTATTTCTTTGGGTGATGAGAAAATACCTGCAAAACTGACATTCCCATTATTTTCAGGGGTAATCTGCACTTATTGCCAGTTAGCAAATATTAGCATGCGACAGGCTATGTTACGAACATGGCTCAAGGGTTTTTGTCTTATTTCCCAGGAAAGACTTACCAGGAAACAGATATTTGGTAAAGTATGAATTGCGTGTCAGTAAACAAAGATAACCAAACCTTTTTTTAAAAAAATATTTGATGCAAAGTACACATCCTGTTCTAATGGACAGACAGGAGAGACAGCCGATTCTCAAATCTGCCCTTGAATGACAGGTACTAATGTTTACATCAACTTCTCAGATGATGTGAAGCAGTCCAATAGTGTTAATGTGGATGATACATGGACGCAAATGCTCTGAGCAGTGAGTCTCCACCTGGCCAGACCATCTGCTGTATGTCATTCCCCTCCTCTCTTTTCCTAAATATTCTGTACTGCTCCACTGTGTCTATCATATGAAGGCACAATGCAAAAAAGTAATCTTTTAAAAACACAATTAAAAACAGAGAAAAATGTTACTATAGACGAGGGCCTCTAAAAATCAGTCCCTCCAGGATTTCGCAGGCGTTTTTCAAGATTGTTGAGGCCTAAAATGCCTAAATTCGCGGCAGCTTTTCTAAAAAATTGCGATGAAAGTTGCGATGTTTTAAGCATATTTCAGGGTTTCCCCCAGTGCTTTATAAGCCTGGTGGGCCGCCAGGCTTTCCTTGCCCCCCCGCCAGGCTAAGCGTCACTTGTTTATTTATTTTAAATAGTTTTTTTAATGCATCAAAACAGTGATAGCAAAGACGGTATACAGAGTTTTTAACAGCATCTTGCGATACAGTTGAAACCGCAATGGTGACATTTTATGGTCGATACGTGAACTTTTTCTGAAGTCGGAGGAGCACTGGAGGAGACCATGAGCCGCTCGTTCACCTCCAGGCCAAGGGGAGTTCATCCCCGGCGAGCCGACCGAGCCGCGGCTCCATGATGAGGCAGAGCCAGTGGAGTTAGCACGGATGTTAGCACGTCATTGGAGCAGCCTTCTACGAGTCGCGATGGTAAACATCCAACTAGTGGATTTAATCCAAAATGGTTAGCTTACCCTAAATTTAGCGGATGGCTCTACCGAGACCGAGTATGGTAAACCCAGATGGATTGATGCACTGATCCAACATGTACCATGCAGCAAAAGTAGTAGAGGTCACACAGCACAGCAGACCTGTTCAGCCTCTGAGTTCCCTGTTTTTACCCCTTGGCCATGTTTGCACTTTTTTATTTATGTTAATTTATTTTACATTTAAATGTGACCAGCAACGGCTTGTTTTAAGATTCACTAGGATGCAACTTAAGTGAAAACAATTGATATTATTTATTTTAATTGTAATTTTTGTGTTTGTTAAAACCGTTTTTCAAGATTGTGCCTTTTAGTAAGACTCTACATTTAAGTATTGATAATAAATTGCTTATAATGACACATAATAGTCATAATTTCAAAATTCCTGTCAACTTTTAACTTTTTTTTTATTACAAAAATACGGTGGGCGGCCGGTGGGCTTCTCTACCACCAGGCTTAGCAAGTTTTCTGGGGGAAACCCTGTATTTGTTGCGATAAAATTGCAGGAGACAGTAAAAAATTGTCCAAAAGTTGCATTTTTTCTTTGTTTTGTATAATTCATTAAAAATTTTAAAAGTTTAAAAAATTAATTTCACATCCTGGCACACACCCATTCACACACACACACGCTCACAGCTTGTCACGTCAATTAATTAATTAATTTAACTTACCGTCATTCTTTCAGTGCTTGCGACAGATCTGGACGCAACAGCTTCTGTCACGGTGAGTTGTCTAGTCTGTGGTCTGCTCGTTTCACCCATTCTCCTAATATGTCTCACGGTAGAAAAATGTTTGTCAGTCGATGAAGTTCGTTTGTGTTCCACCTCAATATTTCACGGGGTGCAAAACAGTTTACCTCCGCTCTCGTGAAGAACATCAGGGAATTGTTTTGCAGTAGTTTTTGTTGCATACGTATCTGTATTTCAAACCATGAACAAGGAAGTGAATTCGGTGACGTACGTGCATTACGTTTGCGCTCGAGACTGCTGTGATTGGTGGCACTCACGGGAGGCGGGACAAAATTGCGGAAAAGTCGCGGTGATTGGACAAAATTGCAAGGTCGCGCAGAATTCACGGAGATTGGTTGAATTTGCGTTAATTGTTGCGATCGCAACATCGAGAATTCCTGGAGGGACTGAAAAATAGATTTGACATGTCGTGTCCTGAAATATGACACCGATAGGCTTATCAGCTCATCAGTTTGTTGGTATTGTTTTTATAGCTTGCTCTATACTCTTACCTGGATTTTTTAGGCAAAGTTTTCTCTTCAGTTCATGTGAATGCCTGCAGCCTCAGACAAAAGGTTCAGGAAATTCACTCACTACTAACAACACGTCATTTGAACATGCTGGCTCTTCTCGAGATACATTTTGATGTGACTTTGGATAGTTATGAAAGTAGTATTTGTGGATATAATCTGCATAGGAAGGCCATAGGCAGATTCAAAAATAGGCTAGCTTTATATATCAACTATAATTTTGTAAATATTCAGGCTGATTTATTGTCAGATGATGTGGAAAATAACTGGTTCAGCTACGTCCACCTCATGTTGAGCCAGTATTGGTGAGCAGCTGCTACAGACCTCCAAATGCCAATGTAGTGTATATTAGAGAAATAAGTGACGTATTATACAGAGTGTCTGATGAAAACAAAGACGTGTTTTTACAGAGAGACTTCTCTGCCACAATCAGTTGGTTCTCTAGCTATTGTCCTGTTAGGAAAAAATCACTTTAATATCCTCTGCATGTTGTCTGACTCAGGTAATAACTATTCCCATGAGAGTTGTGCTCAATGCTACGGCTCACAGGTCTTCATCATGTATTGATCATATTCATATAAACATTCCCAAGTTATACTGTAATATTGTCCCCATTCCAGCTGGTTACAGTCATCTTAATCCTGTAGGTTTAACCAGAAAAATGGAGCCGCCTAAGGCTGTGCAAAAGATAATTTTTCATAGGTCATACAAAAAGTTCAGTGAATTTAATTATATTAGTGACATAAAGAAGGCTCAGTGGGCTGACATATGCCTTGAACCTGAACCTGATACAGCTTTAGCTATGTTCACTCAAACTGACATTACAGTAACACAACCCCATCGACTATTAATAACGCTTCAACACAATTTGGAATTTGTTTTATGCCATACTTTTCAGAGGAAAGGCAATACCACCTGTATTATTTTCACTGGCAATGTTTCGTTGCAGTGCAGGACATGGTGATGTCAGTCTGTAGTGAACATTTGTAAGGAGGAAGGAACAGTGTGTGGCAAAGTCTACAAACTTTATTAGTTCAACTGTCTAATCCTTTAAAACATCGCTGACTTTTTCACTTTTCTATCAAAACTATAATTGTGTCCTTCTCGTGCCACCAAAAAAGATCTTAACGGTCAAGGCATTGACTCCACAAGACCTCTGAATGTGATATCAGGCACCAAGACTAGCAGCAGATGCTTTAAATCGTGAAAGTTTTAAAGTGAGGTCCCAATGGTTTAGACTTGTTTTTCAAGCACATCCCACAGATGCTCAATCAGATTGAGATCTGGGGAATCTGGAGGCCAAGTCAACATCTTGAAGTCTTATCCTGCTAAAAGAGGTCACAGCAGTCAGGGCATACTGCTGCCATGAAGGGCTGTATGTGGTCTGCAGTAATGTTTAGGTTGGTGCTATGTGTCAGTGAACATCCTCATGAATGTCATGTCCCAACGTTTCCCAGCAGAACAGTGTCCAGAGCATCACATGGCTTCTGCTAGTTTGCCTTCTTCCCATCATTCGTCTTGCTGCCATCTCCTCTACAGGTAAATGAAACACACACATATGGCTGTTCACATAATACGATGAGACCAGGTCACCTTCTACTGCTGCTTTTTGGTCCAGTTCAGATAATCACATGTTTATTGTAGGAGATCTAAATGGTGCACAGGGGTCAGTATGGACACTTCAAGTGGTCTGCCACATGTCCTCACATGCGTTCTGATATCTTTATATCATAGCAGCATTAAGGTTTTCAGCAATTTGTGCTACAGTAGTGCTGCTATGGGATTGGACCACACAGACCAGCTTTAGCTCAAACACAAGTATCAGTGAGCTGTGGATGATTATGAGCCAGTTGCCGATTAAGCGATTGTCCTTCCTTGGACCACTTTTGGTAGCTACTCACCACTGCATACTGAGAAAACCCCACAAGACCTTTCATAAATGCTTTGACCCATCAGGTCCAGGTTGGTTTTTACTTTTACAAGTCTATAGCCTTTCATTTTATGATCATAACTACAGTGATTGTGCTCAGCTATAAAACATGGATGACCAGTGTAGAAACAGTTGACTCACACATCACCCCAACGTGGGAAAGTCCATAAAGATTATGTGACATCCCTCATTCTTTCTGAATGTTGACACTGATCACAAACTGTGAGATACAGAATAAATTGGGTTATAGTTACATAAATTCTGAATGGACTGATTGGAGTACTGGAACCCACAGCTGTTAAAAGTTGAAAACTTGAAACTGCGTAGAAATGTTGCATTATGTTAACTTGTTTATCAGTGAGCTCATTTAACTGTATACACGTTCTGTTGTTTACACCCACAGTGTGTCTTCTAGCCCAAGTTGTCGCCTGTAATTCTTCACACCGTCTTGAAAAGCAAACAATACCAGCGTGTCTCGTCAAGGAAAAAAACACATCACAATGTTAAAATGGATGCACAGAAAACGTCAATGAGTTCCCAACACTGCATAACTGTTTTTATCTGTGAGCGAAGCACAAAAGAGAATGTGATTGTAAAATGAGTAGAAAGGACGACGGCCGGTCAAATGTGGGGAGGACTGGCAACAATGGCATTCTTTACCACCTCATGGTCGTGCAAAGTTCCACTCATCAAGGCTGCAGCCGTGTCTTTGAGTCAAACAATCCAGCTGCTTCCATGCTGGCATTTTTTCGTTAAACATATAATATTTAATTAGCGGACTAATGCACTTAAAAGACCCAAGGACTTTGCCTCAAAAAGGAAAAACTGGCCTTTTGTCCATTCCTGAAAAAGTGCTGTAGATTTTTTCTTTCACTTCTAATTGCATTAAAAAAGAGAAGTATATGCTTTTATGTAGTGTTTCAAAGACATGGAAACCCAGAAACTGCTAAAGTAATTTCTTTTAAAGGTTTTTTTTTTGTTGCTTGATTTGCTTTTGTCGAGGTATTCCATTTAGCTTTTTAGTCATTGTTAAAGGCCTCCCAAGGCTGCTGACCCTTGGAATTCTAATGTCCCCCTCCCAGTTTACAATTGTTCTCAACTTTCATTAGGTAGAAACTGTCTAATGATATATTCAAGGAAGGATTTGTTATACATTTTACTTACATATAATGTCAAACACGTGTTTAGATTCAGCTGTACTGTATCCAAAAGCTGAAGAAAAAATGAAGAAAAGAAAGAAAAAATATCACTCTCAATTAAATGCAGACTTGCAGACGACTTTACCTGTAACATAACACAAACTGTGCTCATCATGAAACACTGTCAGCTCAACGGAAGTGCAAGGGTCAATTAGACCCCTTTTGAATCAAAAGCATTTGAATGATTAAGCATCATAAGCTCAAAGAGGATGGGAGCGTGTTGCAGCACCATGACCATTCTGTGTGCTTTAATGAGTAGTGGAGCCTCCATGATCATAAACAGGGTGGCTTTGATGCCTCATTGAAAGAGCCTCTCCAACACGTCTGAAGGGGGCTCCTCCTTTGTAATAACAATTTTTAATTCTCTTGATCTAAATGCCCGATTGGTGCAGAGGGGGAAAAAAAGAAAGGATGTGGTTCTCTCTACTCTCCAAGATGGTTTTTAAAAATCAAAAAGTGAATTTGCCTAGAGGGCCCATCCAAGACAGGCTTTCATGAAGAAAACATGTCATTATACCTCATCATCCCCACACACAGCACACCTACAAGAACAGAAAGGTAAATTCAAAGTCTGTGTAATCCCTCCTTAGTTTATCACAATGTCAGTTCCTCCCTCCTTTGAAAGGAGCCATTGCCATGGTAACCAGCCAAGCCGTCAAGTTTTACAGTGAATTATGTGGTTACTGTTTTCTTTTTAACTTGTGCTTCCATCTTAGTGATGACCTAATGTGTTTCTTGGTTAATACACAATACAAGGAATCCAGGGTTGCTGCAAAAGTCAACTAGAAGAGGTGGATAAGGCTTCTTCTAAAGAAAGAGTGCATTAAGTGCAAAATTAAGCGCATATTCTGTCTTTCTACACTCAAAATATGTTTTCCTTGATGAGTGTTTGAGAATGATGTACATTATGTGCACAGTCTGATGTGGTTCCTCTGTGCTCACCTTAAACCGCAGTTGAAGTGCAATGAGGAAACATGAACCTTTCAGTGTACATCCATTAAGAATGGACAATACAGTGAAGTAGAAGACATCTTGTATCCAGTATTTGGGTTTCACTCTGCATGCACATAAATTCTGAATATTATTCACAAATCTGACATCATGTCAGCTGGATTATTCTGTTATTATAAATGTAAACTCTCTTTAAATTTAGCCACCAGTAGCTGTAACAACTGGGAAAACTGAATGGAAAATCAGCATTGCGTCACTTTCCTTCAGGGATAAATAAAGTTTGTATATATGAGTGTAGGTATATAGTTCTTAAACTGAGACTAATGAGCTACACTATCCTTTGTTGAGGTGATGAAAGCTTTGCATACGCTCACACCAACTTTGCACACACACAAGCAATCTGTCAACTTGCAAACAGCTAAATGTTCATCCTGCAGAAAGGAAAAAGGAAATGTAAATTATGATGACTTATTTAACGAGATTAGCATGGCAACTGCACAAGTATGATTTCAAACACCCCTCCCTACTAAAAGCTATAGCACAGCACACACACATACACACACACACACACATACACACACACACACACACACACACGGTTGCTCACAAAGGAGTGTGTGACAAACTTGTCGGCGCCCCTCGCAGGGTGACGCTGCAGTTGATTTGGGAATTACAATTAGATTTATGATGTGGCTGCATATGGCTGAGCTCTCTGTTTCTCTCTCTGAAATGCTGGGATTGGCTGCAGCGAGCTCCGGCGCCGTGGCGTATACACCACAGCACAGTCAGAATGTGTGGCGTTACCTCACACACACACACACACACACGTACACACACAGACACAGGCGCACACACACTCACAATGGAACAATAGGCCACATTTACTGTAATGGGCCACCAAAATATAAAGACTAAGTGGAATAGCTCGACTTTGGAAACAGAAAGCCTTGTGTTGGAAATCATTAGATCCCTGGAAAGTAAGAGCACTGTTTAGAGTAATGGAAATAAAAATTCATGCAGCACTACCTGTAAGCTGGGCACAGTGCTTTCACACACACACAGAACACAATACGGTGGCATGAGTACTTCTTGGGCAAGTGCATAGTTTTACAAAGTATTCCACGCATCTTTCTGCAAAAGTCAACAAACACTTGAAAAGCAATGATGAAGTGACAGATTTGTAAGGAAAATCTCAAGTCTTTACTTTTTTTTATTTATATATATTTTTTTGATTGTCTTTCTCACCAAGTTGTACTGACACTTTTTAGAGCCAAAGCTGGCTAATAAATACAATGAAATGTTAAAACGCACAATTGAATTTCAAATACAATACTCATCACAAAAAAAAAATGTGTGCGACCAGGAAACTTGTGTTCTGCCTCTGCAGGTCACAACTGACAAGAGCATGAGGTTAGAGGTGATGTGACCCCTTTAGGCGGCACTAGAGCTGCGGCATCAAAATCTGCTTAAATAAATGAAATGTTTCTAAAGAAATGGCAATTCACTGGTGCCTGGCATGAAGAAGGCTCCAAAAAGGTGACTTTTGACTGTTCTAATTTATCATGTTTAAATCAAACAACAACTTCACATTAGTCAAATACTAAAAAAAACAAACATAGAATTTATATCCAGTGCTTAGAATGTGTATGACACTAACAGAAATGTCTATGCATGACGTTTTTTTCCTGTATTGCAAGCAAAAATCAATGTTTAGTCCCAGCTTGTGAAGCTTTTCCAAGTAAAAACTGCCAGATATGGTCATGAAGAGAAATTCTGGAGTCAGAAGATGCATGAAGGAGCTAGACAGAGCACCCAGAAACTACCCAAAAGATTTCGAAAATGGAAACATAAAAGAATTACCGAGAATGCAGTGAAAAGAGATGAAGTAAAACTATGGTGTGTCTTCAGAGAAAGCACATGACATTTGGGTAAAACCGAGGAAAAAGCTCGCGTGCTCAGCGTGGTGCTGACCGCCGGGCTGCATCAAGACGAAAGAGGAGCATCTCGCTTCAGACTGTGGAAAAACTTGTGTGCTCTGACTGGGGCGGTTGCGGCTGAGAGGATGATTGAGAATTATGCACCTTTTCCTCTCCATTCTTCTCCTAATAATTCACTCCTCTTCAAAATACACACGCAAGCGTAGCAAAAGGTTCTCTTCTGAAATGACCGAGCTATTAAACCCATTTTTTTGCAACTGTATAAATTCAGTTTTAAAACAAGTTTGGTGTATCTTTCCCACTTGATGCTAAGAAGACAATTAAAAATGAACAAGCTAATAAAAATAGTAACATTTTGTACAATTTTGTACTGATTCAAAACATAATACAGTGAAGGGATCCATGATATTAGAATCTCTTGTCCTACAGTAGGGTTCATCATGGGGCTGCTCCTTCCCCTTTCTTATGATGCTGAATGAGCAGAGCTTAAGATACACATTTAAGACTCGGGAATTCTTAAAGTGAAATTAAGCTAAAAAAAAATTTCCTTTAGCCTTATTTAAAGGGACAGACTCATGCTGGTACTGCACTGCACCGCACTTACTGCAAAAGTGTTTGGCCTCAAGGAACTATGGGCAATGTGGTTCATGAAAGCACCAATGAAGTGGAATACAGGAACAGGCGCCTTCGATGCTGCTCTTCTAACTACGTCTCAAGGCCGGTGGAGCTGCCCGAGAGCGACACAAAGTGTGTGTGACTGAGCGAGTGTGATGAAAACATATCCTCCCTGAGCTCTGCCTGTGACTGGGCCAGGAGGGGAGCCAGCAATTACTGAGAAGGAACCCATCTCATCAGATAGAAAAAGCTGATTGTATAAGACTTTTTTGCAGCATTGGAAATTAAGACTACAACATCCCGAGTGAATGTGAATGTTTGGCACATTTGAAGAAAAATCTGTACAATGTCTGGGTACTCACTTACTAAATAATAATAATAATGATAATAATAATAATAATAATAATAATAATGTAATAGAAGGGATTTTCTCCCTTTATTTCATTGACAGTCTGAAAAGTCCTACCACTCTATTTGTATGAAAACAAACAAAACAAAAAACACATTCACAAGCTGGCACATCATACCTGAGCTGGGATAGTTAAAAAAAAATCCAACAGTAATGTAATGTAAGCAGTTTGTCAGAAAAAAAAAGATGTAGCACTGAATTCGTAAGAAACAGAAGTAAGACTATAAGATTACAAGAGCTAGTATTTATATTAAAAACTTTCCAAATTTCAAGTTCTGACAGTCCAGAGTTTGTACAGGCAGTGACCTGTCAGAAAAAAGTCTATAGAACAAAAAAACAAAAGAAAAAACACAAAAAGTAAATACATAATGATAAAAACTAATTCACTCCTTAAACATTTAAGACCAAATAGCTGCTGAAGACCAATTCCTAATGCTTCAAAATCCATGCATGCTCTTTACAAACCACACAGCAATGTGTTCGTCACTCTTTGTCCCATTCTCTCTCACTCTCTCCCTTGTCTAACTCTTATTCGCTCCTGTTAAGATTGTCAGAGTGTAGGAAACTGAAGTTCATTGTCAGTTGGATGTCTGAATGATTGTTCAGGTTCTTTTCTTGGGTCACATTTCCCCCAACGGCCCTCATCTTCAAACGGACGTCCATCAAAATACTGTCCGAGAACTTTCTGAGCATGTCTGCTGATTTGAAATCCGATCGGGGCGTGCTCAGTGCATGATGCAACATGTCCTGAAAGTCAGCCTGAAGGTCTCTGTAATAAACTGTGTTTTTAAGAAGTGTCTCTGAGTATAACGGGAGTTGTTTTCTTCTTTTCTTTTTACATCTGACACCCTGAGCACACTCAGTTGGCACTGACAGCCTCCCGTGTCTCGTGGTCGCTGCTATAGTCTGACTTGGGCTCATCTTCAAAGTCCTCATACATGTCCATGTCGTCGTCTCCATTGGTGGGGTCGCTGGGCAGATCCAAGGCTGCAACCCCACCACCATTGCTGCCTCCGCCACCGCCAGGCTCGGACTTCACTCCATACGTGCTCTGAATGACAGGGATGGTGGGTTCAGGGCTGGCTGAGTTGCTGGAGCAGTCTGAGGTCAGGTGTGGGGATGGGGTGGCTGTTGTTGCCATAGTTATGGCGCCCGGGTAAACTCCTACACCTCCTGGGCTGTTGCCCAAAGACATCGGTGGCTGAGGCCTAGGAACCAAGGAAAGGAGAAAAGGGAAAGCAAAAACAATTATTTAATGCAGGAAAACAATAAACAGCATTGATGTGCATGATTCACTCGACAAATGTTTAGGCTTAATAAAAGTAATTGAACAGTTTGTGTTAGTCTTTCTGAGTTATGACAACTAATGAAATCGTGTTCATCCAAGTTTAAGGGTTTAGCTTTTCTTTGACAATTAGTTGTGTTTTAAATTACCAGTTACTAACTGTTGGTAGCATAAACACATCTTAATAAATTATTGAGGACTTGAAGGTGTAGAAAAATTAAGTCCACAAGCCAATTAAATGAATTTACCACAACTTGAATTTTGTTTTCAAAGAATTACCGCTGGAATTTCAGTTTAAATTACACATAATATTAGGTTGGTGTAATTACCAGCATTCTTATGTCAACGCAACTGATCAAAAATGCTTGCAACTTAGAAAGTCTGTCAAAATCAGTAAATTTGAATTTTTATCTTGCTACCATGGATTTAAAGAAGAGGCGGTAGGAGGTTTCCAAATGACTTTTTTGAGTGTACAACATTAAATCAACAAGATATAATGAATAAAAAAGTAAGCTAATGAGCACAAATAAAACAAAACAAGACTAAACATGTACTAACACGTTGCTGTTTAATATGTATGATGTTTACCATGCTTTTAGTGCGAATAAACTAACATGCAAACATTTGCTCATTAAGGCCAAACGCAACGTGTCGTTGATGCTAACACAAATGTCATTCTGTAAATAACTGCAATAAACCAACAAGCGAATTTTGACTTGATGATGGTGCTACAATGGTGGTGCCAAAGTTGTTACAATTCATCCTCAGTGGGACATGAATACCAATACCAAATTTCAACTAAAAACAACCCATCAAATTTTTCATTCAGAATCACAAAAGCCAAAGTGCTGGTGGAAAAGTCACAACCAAAAGCCAGCCGGACTCATCCTCTGGAGAATATGAATGTCTGTATAAAATTTCATGCCAATCCTGTCAGCATGGCTAAAAGGACAGAGTAGGACAGAAATCTTCTTTTCATTATGAGATTGTGAAAAGAATTGAATAACTTGGTTGTAACAACACTTCATATCCCAAGTGGTTACTGTACAAGCTGGACAGATTGCCTTTTGATCTGTGATTCATTATCCTTGCCTCAAACAAAACATTACTTCTGAAGCCACTTTAGTTAAACGGCAATGCTTCTCATCTAGTCGAGCATGTCCTAACATGGAGCTCTACCTGCCAGCTCACAGCAGCACGGGCTAAATAACCTGTTAAGATATAGATGGAATGAGGCTAAGCGCACATCATTCAAACAGGCCCTCTGGCTCCACAAATGAACCACATAAAGCAGGAAAATTGCTGTCACCTTTCTAACCTAACAGTTTTCCCTGCTCTGTCTCCTGAAACAATTACTGCTGTGCGCTCTGACAGACTCATTTTCACGTTAAACGCTTTAAAACAACACTGGTCTAGTTATATGGAATGTGCCAGAAGCTGCTTGTGTACTGGCTCCCGGTAGCTGTATGATTTAGCTTTAATTGAAAGTCCAGACCTGAAGAATCTAAGCTTTTTTGCATTTGCTTGACCACACACAGTAAATGTGGCATTCAGCCTGTGACGTCTGCCTCGTGCTCGTTCCCTCTTAAACATCTGCTTACATTTCATATTCCACTATGTCTGTCTGTGTCCAATTTCACTGGCCGCAAGCGCCCAGCATTGTCCTAATTTAATAAATGACAAGCTATTAAAAATCGCTCCTATTCAAAGCTGTGGCCTCTGGTAAATCCATTTCAAACACAGGCCGCTGTGATGGCTTTAAACACATCCATGACTGGTTCCTATTAAGACAATGCCACTGTTTTTCCCCTTGCTGCACTGACTGCGCTCGAAAAAATATAATGCTCCTCAGCAAATGTTTAAAGGATTTTGCAGATAGAACCACAGGAGGTTCCAAACCTTTCATAAAAAGTCCATAAACCCTGATGGTCACTCCACAAACCTTTAGAGAATGGATGCAGTTAAGAATGTTTCTTTTCTATTCATACTGTGACACATTAAGAAAAAAGACCTCCCATAAAGTGAAAAATTGCAGAATATCTGAATGAGCTGCTCCCAAAAATCCTCCATGAAACTAAAGAAAAATACTTTTGGTGATTACATATCGATGTTTTGTCTTTTATTTTGCAAGTTCTTTTGTGTTTCCCATATTCGGGTCAAGGTGGCTGACAGGATGGCACATTTATTTAGAAGATAATTGAACGAAAAGGTCCCAGTCTTCTTGAGCAAGACAATCTGATCGAGGCTCAGGACTTCCAAAAGCGGTCACAGACCATGGTATGTGTAATGTCTCGATCCGTTACTCGATGTTCGGACTGGTATGAAATTTCCTCATTTCAGTACGACCTGTGAGCCAAACAATTAATGGAAGAACTGATCTATTTACCTACATCCTCACACCGATATTCCAGAACATGAGTTCTACCCAGAACATTTTGCAGGGGTCAGCCACAACAAACTTGACAGCAGGATTATTTACGTTAGTTAAGATCATAAAGTGTGGCTATTGCTGCTGGCTTAATTTCAAATGTAAGTGAGAGCTAAAGAGTTCACCCATTACATTTAGATCCATTGTGTGGGAGCATTACAGTTTCCCAGTTAGCTATAGTGAAAATGGGCAAAGAGAACTGGATGGGACAAAAGCTGTACACAGTATTGTCCAGGTGAAGTCAGATATGTATGTGGAAACACTTCAAACATACCAGAGTGTTGATTAGCTAAGAGAGTTTTCAGTCCCCGACCCCCAAAATAAAGGCGTCAGACTCACAACCTCCACATTCTAAGAGATATTTACCTACTCTCTCTATCTTTTTTAACAATTATGACTGAAATGTGCTATTTCTAGTTGTCGGCATCTTGATCCCAGCCCTCACTTTGAAATCTGTTGGATAATTCAAATAAGACAGAAACAGACTAGAATTCATCTCCCTTCAGTGTTGAGGCAGCCTCTCCCTGCTGATCTGACCGAAGTAAGAACTAACGCTTTAGGGATGTTTACCGCTGTGGATATGCAACCATACTTAGTCGTAAAAACAACAGATGTAAATACTTGGTCAAAGTGCAATAACTCCACTACAGTATGCATTTTAGTCAGTTTGTTGTGCCTGCCTTGTACAAGCAAGCACAATCAGCATTTGTACAGAAATTATCAACTTCAACGCTGGTGCCTTACTGACAACTGTATAATCTTGAATATATATGTTCTTATTGACAACATGCATTGCAAGCATTTGCATGCCTTAACTGTGACAGGAGTCATAATGACCAATGACAAAAAATTAGAATATAATAAATTAATCCAAAGTATATGTATTTCTACAGTTTTCTGCATTTCATTAGTTGAGTGTGCTGTATTGAAAATTTTGCGAACAATGACCCAAAAACTGAGGCACATACCAAACACTGAATTTTATATACTGCTGCACCTCTGCATTAACCAATGAGCCTTTTAAAATGTACACAATTCTCTCGAAGATACAGGGCATTAACTCTTTCTTTCAAAATAAGCCTCATTGCAACATGCTGCACAGACTGTCAGGTTGGTTTAAATATGGCAACACATCTTCTTTAAGACCCCAACACACAATTGTCTACTAAACAGCACCAAGACGAGCTGTGAGGAAGAAAACAATGGCAGAACCTTTCCTTCATCTCCACCCCTTACAATCAGCAAGAAGCTAAAATAGACCCAATGAGTGTGGAATTAAGCCCATTACATGCTGAAGTATTTCTGGGATTTGCATAACAATCAAACCTCACTGCCATTTCAAGGTCTTGAATTGTAAACAGACCTTTAGAGACATCTCTAATCCATCTTTAAACCATTTAAGCCCATCTAGAAAGCCAACTGTGATGTTCAGGGACAACTGTACTCACCCTACAAAGAACTGCCTCATCTCCTGACGCCGTGAACGCATCATCTGCTTGTACTCTCCGATGCGCAGCTTCTTGCCGTCGATGATGCAGGTTCTCTTGGGCCGCGGCTTGTACTTGTAGTTGGGATATTTCTCCAAGTGGATCTTGCTTAAGCGGGCCTGCTCCTCGTAGTACGGCTGCTTCTCCTGGTTGGTCATGGCTTTCCAGCGAGAGCCTGGAAAAAATGATTTAAGTGTTTGTATTTTAGTTTTTGGTTCTGTTTTAGTGTTACTAGGTTTGTCATGAAACACAGTATCTTAAGAAGTCAATGTTGCAGACTTCAGGAAATGACAAAACATTTTTAGGAGGTGACTAAATTTAAACTTCTGTCCTGTGTGTTGCTTGTAAGTGCTTTAACCAAGCAGTTTGGAGGAAAGTGGTTCAGCACCACAGAATTTCTCAAAAAATGGATGTAATGAGGACTGAATCAGAGACAATGCAAGCATGCTCTTATTTCTAAAGTACACAATTCAATCATACATAAGAATGACAGCTTTGGCATTTGTGGTGCTTTCTAAAGGTTGGACGTCTTCATGTGAAGAGACACTGTTGAGTCTACAACCATGGAGGCTGTTTAAAATCAGGAGTGGATTACACTCTGCTCCCTCTTGGCTCAGGAAGAATGATACAGTACATTGTGTACTTCTTATTTTCCTCAGTAAGAGGACCTTCTGAACAAGTGCAGGAACGCAGCACATCTGTGAAGCACTTTGACAACTGATTATACACACACTGCCTCGCTCCTCTGTTTATCAAGGTTTATCACAAACTCTTCTTGTACTTTTGTGACACAGGAAACACAGAGGAGTTTTCAAAGCCTGTCGCCCACCCACGCCCTAAAGTCCAGCTGTGTTATTTTGTTGGAGAGGCATGCATTGTACACATACAGTCATATACATGTACACAATCCTGCTTTTTGTTCTGGTCTTGTCACAGAAGTCGAATAAAAATCCAGAAAAACATTCATATTTAGCATTAAGTATTTTGTTTAATCAAATTATATCTATACTGACATAATTGGATTTTCGAAAGCAAAAAGGAATAATACGATAAATTTAGGTTTCATTTCGCAGAATGCAAAAATGCCACTTTATAGGAGCTCATTCAAAGGTCCAAGTCAATAACGCACAACCGCAGAAGAAAAAGCAATTTGTTCACGTTGCTCAGGAGGAGCATTTACATTCGGCAACCCTCAAGCTCGAGCGCTGCATCGGACAGTGGAGGTCTTAAGAACGTTTCACGAGCAACCGTTATGCTCAGCACCGTGTGAATGGATATCTGTGTTGAGGAGGTAGGAATCTACACGGATTTTAACTGAATGCATCCATCACACTGGTCAGGCTGACACAGTGGAGCTCTGTGTGTGGAGTGTTCTAGGCTGAAAAACACACTAGTCCTTCTCATAGTCCGTCGCTTGTCGGTAAGAAACCCTGTGAACTGTCGAATATGGTGGCAGGGGCACCTAATGAGCAGAGAGGCTAGCCTTAAAAATCTGCCATGTGCACCCTATCTTTGAATGATGTGGAAGAGGCGACACTGATGAGTTTGTGTGTCTGTGAGGTGTCAATACCTAGAATATAAGGCTTACTGTATTGTATTTATCGACTTCCCAATTCAATGTTTTCAACTGTGATTTTATATGAGATTTAAAATGAGTTCATGCTGGGAAAAGAAGCTGATCGTCGCAGTTCATATCAAATTAAAAGCTCTTGTGCCAAGAACAGCTCAGACAATGCTTCCAGTAACAGACTGTTGTAATTATCATAATTATCATTTAATAACCAAGACAAATACTCATATGTTCTGTTGTGTATTTTACTCCAACTACCTCTGAACCACAAGGAAATAAAGATGATACCCTCTAAATGTTCAATTCAAACTTTCCACTGATCAGAGATAAAATCTCACCAAGAATCTTGCTGATGTTGGAGTTGTGCATGTCGGGGAAAGTCTGCAGGATCTTCCTCCTCTCGTCTTTGGCCCACACCATGAAGGCGTTCATGGGCCTCTTGATGTGGGGCTCGCTGCTGTTCCTGCCCCGTGCCTCCCTGAACACTCGCGCCTCTGTGATGCTACTCCCTGTGCGACACAAAGGAAAGACATGCCCATCACTGACACATTCATCGTTCATACTTTCATGCTTGAAATGCAGTGTACAGCACTGACGGGGATGAGCCCTTCCTGTTAGTGTCTTCATGAGGCCCCTTCTCGGAAGAGGATGTATAACAAAAGTATAACAAAAGTCCAGTGGGGTCTTGTTGGGATGCCCTCCACGTTAACAAACACACATGCACACTATAGTCAATTTGCGTCCGCCTGATATTATCTCAGTGCCTGGGCTCCTGTGTTTACTCCTCTAACTCTAAACTAAACCACGATGAGCACCCCTCGACTGCTCATCGCCTGTAAACAGTAGTGCTTTATGAGAAACAGGTGGGTTGGAGAGAAAAAGAGCTTAACACAGAGGCAGAGTGGCGAGACTCCGCTCAGAGAATGTGATCCTGGCAGCATTTTACTCGGCTGTATCTGCTAAGTGCACTGAATGTATAGTACATAAAACTCAGTTAATAAAAAGCCCTTATTTAAACTATTTGAGAACACTTATTTCCAATAATCATCTTTGATCAATGACTACAACAAACTTGCTGCCTGTCATCACCTGCTTTCGTTTGCATACTTGAAGTGGGTGGGATTTAGTGTCACAAGTACTAGCTGCGGTAAAAAGGGGGATATTTCAATCCCTTGTCATGTACTTGCACGAATAATGACTTTTTCAAGAGTGTAAAATGTTGACACTATGCACTCTGTTTAATTTTTGAGGGTGTCCTTCACTGTGGCTTCCTGAGGAGCACATTAAATATTTGTATTTGGTGAACACAACATGAATACCTGCACGCTGAGGCTTTCTGGCAGACGCCTTCCTGGTCATGGTAGAGTTGCGAGGCCCCCAGAGGAAGTGCCTCAGTTTTGTCTGAACAGGATGTGACTGACTCAGCCCCTAACTCTGACTCTTTTGCATTCTTCTTGTGTTACAGTTTCATGCATCTAAATACATTTTGGATTTACCAAGAATATGAGCAACCTTAAAATGAGAAGTACAAGACTCAGCACATGGACAGACGGCAGAGGTACATACCATCCAGATCTTCTGGTCTCGTCAGGTCGATGACGCGGTGGACCATCTTCCCAGCATCCTCCCCGAGCTTCCCCAGGTGCTGGCTCAGTGTCTCATAGTGCAGACGCTCCTACGACAGGACAAAATGCAACAAAGGGTGTTTTGAAGCAAGCTGCAAATATGATGCGGTTGAAGTTTGACGAATGTGATGGAAGCTGCCTTAAAATAAATTCCTTTAAGTTTTCAATTCCTGTTGAGTTTTTATTATTTAATGGCTGGCTCAAGTTACCTGGCATCTTTTAAATTGGGTCACGAGGGATGACTTTGATGGTAATGACAATAAAACAAATTGCTGGGTTGAGCTGGCACAGAGAAAAGTCCAGCACCGCCCTCTAAAATAGGCTGCTTATTTAGCCGTAGCTTCTTTTTTTTTTTTTTTACAGTACCTGAAGGAAATAACTGATGATGCTGGTTAATGCAGTAAACTAACAGACAAGGCATGGCCCCCTTAAGGCATCAGGGTAGTCCTTTAGCCTCCCATCATCATTTGCTCTCTCTGATTCGGACCTCTCGCCTGCCACTCCACTTCTAAGACAAATAACTTCTACGAGCAGCTTGCCTTGGGGCCTTCCAGCTAAAATTACCCCACCACGCTCCCAAACTGCAGTGGAAAACATTGAACCCTCCGCACAGCTACCGCACATCTACACTCCCCCCTCCACCTTCCACCTCCCCTTTCCTCCCTCTCGGCTCTCCTCCTTTTTCTGGTGACAGAGGCATTTTGTTTGACGCAAGGAATGGTTGCCGGGTGAAGTCATGCCGCGGTAGCCGCTGGCAGAGTTGGTGGAACTTAGGGGCCGACGTGTATGTGTGTGTGTGTGCATGTGTGCATGTGTGTATGTGTGTGTGCATGTGTGTGTGTGTTTATAGACGACGAGCCGATGCGGGCCAATGTCAGCACTACAGCAGGGCTGTAATCAGGCCTACCACAGAACATGTGCCTGGGCAGTGCCATGCTCACCGCAGGAAGCAACCGCCTAACAAAGGACTAAAGAAAAGAGAGAAGCAGGGACGGACAGATAGAGATAGAGAAAGCAAAAGAGGAAGGAGGAGGTGGAATGGAAAACTAGTCTAGAGACAAGAATAAGTCCTTAAGTCCACTGCACCTCCCTTTAAGCTCACAGTGCTAAACGATTGCCTGGGGAGAGCGTTCATTGCTCATGATGATGCTGTCAGACTTCTGGAAGCGAGTCGAAGTTTGGCATTCTGTCACTGGATGTTGGACGTCCTGCATGTCAGATGTCCTATAGTGCCTAATTTCTAAACAACCTAAGTAGTTAGAGATGTACAAATGTTCCTGTTGACTGGGAGGAGACCAGTGGAAAAGTAATGTAGAGTAGAGTTAGGGTTTTGGAAAATGGACGAGGACAGCATCAATAGAGGTAGAATGATCCAAACTACAGATTAACAGCAGACCTGAGTTAAAATGTGCAAATATTCCCTGCGGTTGGTCTACTTTTGGTCTTCTTGAAAGTTCTTGT
Organism: Dascyllus trimaculatus; assembly: GCA_024666655.1. Classification (NCBI taxonomy): domain Eukaryota; kingdom Metazoa; phylum Chordata; class Actinopteri; family Pomacentridae; genus Dascyllus; species Dascyllus trimaculatus. The sequence continues at coordinate 28,752,713 of CM045448.1, forward strand.
GGCAAATGCAATAAGGAGCTGTCTTTCCTTTGTTTAGTCAAGATTGAAATAGGTTTGGCCGGTGCGCCTGCTGGTTTGAAGCTGGACTGCTGCCTTTTGGAGCCGCATTATAGATTTTTTTCTCTCATTCATTGGACTCCATTTGTATTTTGTACACTAAAATAAAAAAAAACACGCACAGTAGAGAGGAGGAGTGCAACATTCACTTTTAAACATTTACTCTGTACAAACAAGTACCCCCAGAAACAAATGACAACTCTGCAGCTGAAATATTTTTAGCACACTATTGCTTTCACTGGTCTCTGAATGTGTTGCTGCTGAATGTATATTTCTAAATTTAAGAGACACCCGACTCTTTTTGTTCTGCTTGGTCTCTCCTCTTCTTGGCGTTTGCGTCGCTCCACTGTTGCTAGGGTAACGCTCCAAACATTGCTGTTTTTTTTAAATCCATACAGTATTGAGCTCATTACCACAGTTACAACTCGCACACTGCCAGCACAGCCTGCCTCCAGCTGACCCGCAACCGTTTACTGTCTCCTCCCGGACCAATCAAGTTTGGCAGCCTCCTCAGTCCCCCTGCCTGGCGTTTTCTCTCTCCTCCTATTTTCTTCATGTTTCTTTCTCCCTTTCCTCCTCCAGACTTCGCTGTGTGCCGATAGAGCTGTCACTCAGCCCCGTTCTGTTTTTTTTCCTCCTCCCCTCTTTCCCCCTTTCACCATTTCTCCTATTCATAGCCCTGAACACCCCACCGCCAGCCCTCCACCCCTCCAGTCTCCAACCAAGAAGTAGACACTCAACAGTCTATTTGCAGGTGCCAGACTCGGCTTTGTAGCGTACATTATTATAATGTATATCATTCAGGCTTCAAATGCAGCAGCATTACGTCGACCTTTAATCAAGACTTGGAGCCGTCTGAGCTGTTGGTTTCACAGGCTCGCTTCCTACAAAGACCAAGCTCACCATCGGAGCCAATATAAACTTCTATACAACCATTTCCTCCCTGCTCTCCTTCTTCCAGACTTGCTCTGCCTCACCAACAGAAAGCACGCTGACTGACTTTAACCGGGTACAGACAAAAGACATTTCTCTATAATGGGCTGCATGAAATTAAAGGAAATGTACAGACCTGGTGAATTTCAAAACTGTATAAGCTACTGAGAATTAAGTATGTGAGGAATGTGCATTTTAGGAAATGTTGCTAAATAAAGCATTTTTATAAACAATTTAATGAACTACAAATACATATACAAATATATATGGCTAATAAATAGCATTTATATAATTTATGCTAACACCGACTTTTAATAACAAATAGATCTACTGCTTTTGGTCAACAGAATTTTAGGTTGTATTGTGTGCATTAGTTTGAATCAATTCTTTGTTGTTTGCATTGCGGTGTCATTTGCAGACTTTGAATAATTTTCTTTTAATTTCAGATTTCTACTTAAGTCTTTCATCTCCTGCATAGCTGTTAATGGATCTGTTTACAGCTTTCTAGAAGTACAGCAGGTTTCGGCACATCAGCCCTTCAGTCGACTTCACAGTTAACTTATGCAAGCAGCAGAGATGCCAAAAAATTCATGTGTCCCCATCATTCAGTGCTCGCAGTGCAGAGCTGTCTGCTGAGTGATTGTGTGCACAACCAACATTATCCAAAGTGAGAAAACAGATCTTGGGGCAATAAAAACTATTTGTGTTCCTTCTTGTGTGACCTGTAGATTAACCTGCACTCAGTCTGCCATCACCCACCATATTCATCTCCTATGGAAACAGGAAAAAGTATTCCCTCGTGGTTCAAAGCAGTGTGTTTTCTTTTTTTACTGAAGGCTATATCATGTAAATGTTAACAATGTCTTCTGCGAGGCCACCAGGCAAATCTAAATGTGTGCATCTAGAGCTTGCACAATTTTTTTTATTGTGATTTGGGTGTTTCATCACATAATATGTACGCTGAGTAATGTGCCAATCTCTCCGAAACTTGGTGTTTTCCTTTAAGTAGGCTTAGGGAGTGTTTTGTGGCTGTTTAGATGAAAAAAACGCACACAGTCTTTTATGCACACACACACACTGACACACACAGACACACACACACAAAGTCATACACAGTGGCTATTTCAGTGAGCTTTGGCAGCCTTAGACCAGCTGGAAGCAACGTAAGCGTAAGGTGATACTCAACAATGCCACTAACTGGCCAGGCCTCTCGTCTGTACACCAGCTATAATGACATTAACATGGCCAAGGCCAGCGCAGAGCCAGGACACACACACATGCACACACACACACACACACACACACACACACACACAAGGAGCCCGGGATCACTTTCAGCTCTATGTCTATGTCGTCTATGCTTGAAATGAATGCTGTGGGACAGAAATACACAAACAGAAAGCCTAACAAACACAAACGCACACACTCAGACGTCACCGCGACTCCCTTTGAGTCGAATCAGCGTCGGCAATAAATAGCTCAACGTTCAACATTACACTGAGATACCATTTACAACAGTTGCCTCATTCCCTCCAAAGAAGCCGAATCTGCTGCGTTAGTACAATGTCATAAAACAAAAAGACTTGGGCACAGCCTCAAAGTTTCAGAGGGGAGGATTTGAGTAACAAATTTATTCGGCGAACAGAAAACAACATACAAATCCAAGGTAAAGAAAAAGAGTTGGTCTTGCTGCCTCCCGAGGTGGAACGGGTGAGTCACACTCTCAGTATCCAGCAAGTTCCATCCATGAATTGTTTAAGACAGAGTGAAGCCTTTGAGCACTTTAGAAAAAAAACACAAAAAACCTTCTCCATCCCAATGAAAAAATTCTGTATTTAAAGCTAAGAGAAAGAGTCTTTGAGCTGCTGTTGTTAGGTAACGAATAACAAACTGACAACAAACACCAAGGCCTGCTGTCGTCCTCGCACCGGAAACAATTACTTTGAGACTTTCCAAATGAGCTTTTTATTAGGAGGCATGCAGCTATAAACCAAATTACTGCATTGCTTTGGTTTTGTTCCTATAAAGTTGGGAAATATAGAGCTTGAGAAGCACGTAGGGTTCTCACTGCAACACACTCACCTTAATGTGTGATTATTTCAAAGTTAACTTTGGCCAAAGAAGCTTTCTTAAGCACAAACTTTGAGAAATTTTGAGAACATTGGTGGGATTTTTTGCTGGACCTGCAGCAGACAACTCGCATTAAATCTTAATAAACAATTTATCAGTATGGGCTGTTGTATAATTTATATTTATGAGTTTTCTCAGTGTTTACTAGTATAATGACTTATAAAAAACAACTTGGGACTGAGGGTAAGTACAGCAGAGATATATTTTGCCAGATTTTGGATGTTTTCTTCCTGAAGATGCAAGGCAAACAAGTCCAAAAAATTCAAAACAGCCTATCCTTGGAGTGTACCAATCATGACCTACTTGGGGTTGGTGGGTTCAAAGTCTCCACCCCTAAAATATTCATGAGTTCCTCTCCTCCTCCTTCTCCTCATCCTTGCAAGCAACATGGGATCAATTGCGCAGGAGAGCCGGTCTAATCATGTTCCTTATTTTACTGAGTGTCTGATCCCGAGAATCTATGATTGGCTGATCAGACTGATTGAAGATGTTTTGGAATATGGATTTCCCTCTGGATATGAGATCTTGGTACAAAGGCCCTGTCTCCTTCTGCCCAAGGGGGAGAGATGAGCGGGGATAGAGGTGAGTGTGGAGGGGGGAGGCGCATTCCCTGAGAAAGGCCCTTTAATTGGGCTAAAACCCTGAGGCCGGGATCCCCCCTCCAGGGCAAGTGGAGAGCTGGACTCCATTATACACACACACACACACACACACACTAATGTTAACATCATCTCTTCTCCAAAAAAACACCCACTCAGTCAAGGCAGGCACACAAACACACACACACACACACACACACACACACACTAACACGCCAAAACCATCACTTGTCATTGGCCCAGCTGCTCCCTCTTCAAAGCTGTTGGCTTCTGGGTGGCCGTGGAGATGAGAGGAGAAAAGAGAAGTTCTCAAGAGCTGCAGCCGGAGCCAAATGACACCAAATATCATCCATGAATATTTTTTAAACTCATGCACAAGCTGAGCAGAAACCTTGAACACTCGGCCAATGAAATGCTGGAGAAAATTTGACACAGGAGCGAGGAGTTTGCAGAACCACAGAGGTGTGTCTGTGTGTTTGTGTGTGTGTGTGTGTGTGTGTGTGTGTGTGTGTGTGTGTATGTGTGTGTTAAGGAGTGAGAGAGAATATTACACAAATCTTAACGCATTAAAGAGAGAAATGCAAGAAGGATCCTCTCTCCTCTCTCAGTACTACACTGGTCCTCATGCTATTATTAACATTGGCGGGTTAAGAAAATGTGCTTGTATCTTTAATTGAAAGAAAAGTGGTGCTTTTGTGCAGTAAAAATACTCCTTTACAGGTAAAAACCCTGCCATCAAAAGTTTGCGAACAAAGAAAAATGTAAAGAGTCTAAAGTCATTTAGAACAAGAGCAGGAGATATTCTTTAGGAAAAGTAAGAACACTTTCAATTTAAATCCCAGAAGAATAGATCTAAATTGTAACTACAGAAAGGGTTTTATGGTTTGGGTATAAGAGAGCTGAGCAGTTGTGGTACTTGTAGCAGGTTTTTTAATGTCATCTATGTGACTGTATTCTGTAACTAGATCAGAATTCCTTCTTTACATGAAAGAAAATGCCTTTGAAAACTGCATTTAGACCATGTGATTCTCATAAGCCTCATCAGTGAAAAGTTTCTGTGTGTCTGTGCGTCCTCTTATGCTTATCCACATGTGACCCGTCTGTCGCTCTAACCTTGTTGCCGTTGTTGAGGCTCATGCTGCTCAGGGCAGACAGTTTGGCCTCCAGACTCTGGTGTCCCGGCTGCTGCTGCTGTTGGTGGAGCTGCTCCCTCTGAATCTGCTCCCTCATGCTCCGGGCCTCCTGGATGGCCTTCATCACCGCGTCCTGGTCCCCGAACAGCGCCGTGGAGTTGAGGCTGGACAGGATGTCTGCAGGGGAAGGACAGAACAGGAGAAAGGGACAATTAGATGTTAATTTGACTGGAGAGGCAGGACAGCAGAAGTCTTAAAAAGTGGTTTGATGAGATTTAACTTTAAGAACTTCACACACGTCATTGTATTCTTATTCAAATATTCCTAAATTTTGAGTGGTGGAGTAAACTGTGTGCATCATATGTGAAAGAACAGCTTTGGCAGAAGATTGAATGCTTCTATCAAAGCTGGGAATATCCCATAGCTTGTTTGGCATTTTTCTTATCCTAATCTTAACCAGGCAGTTAAAGCCCAATTTTTTTTTTATTGATTTGCGGATTAAAGTCCCATTTTTTATGCCAATGCAGTCTTTACAAAACAAGTACCACAGAATGGATCTTGGGACGTGTGTCCTTACAGATAACCTGTCATAAAAGTTCTGTATGGTTCCATTATGAAATAATTCAAGATGAACTACGCTGTTAAACTCCGGCATCACAGTTTTCAAAGAGCTCATTTGCGTAGCTTTATAAATTCTGATTTGCAGGTCCTTTTCATTTATTCAGTTTAGTTTGAACAAACCAGACACATTTTCAGTCAGATGAACCACAACTAAACCTTGAAGAACCCATTTTTGTGCTTGTGAGTGACTTTCATGCTTATTCATAGACAAGACCGGGCTCAGAAAACAAAGCATAAGTGCTGAAAACCAAAAAATCCAAATGGCTGTGCACAAATGCCCGTTGAATAACATTTACACAACTGTATAAAAATAGAGTTTCCAATCGCATATCAAGTCCAAATGTTGTTTGAGTTGTTTTCCAGTCCACTTGTGTCTAAACACGACACAGCCTCCTCCCCCTTGTTTACGTGCTTCACACTTTTGAAGCCGATGCACATTTGAAGAATAAGAAAAAAAAATAAATAAAAGGATGCAAAGTTTCCGTCGCCCTCCTCGTTTAATTAGCAGACAAGTAGGAAGCACTGTATGCTTGGGTGGCCGTTAAAAAGGGCAAAAAATAACTTTGCAGGGAACACAAGCGTTACGTCCTCAAAGCCACTCCAGATGAGCTGGTGAAATTGTTTTCTGGGGGGATATAATGAGAGGGTTTAGATTGGCCTTAATAACAGATAGCAGAGGTAGGGGCATAAAAGGTCTAGCGCGGGCAGACAATGATGTGAGGAAGCTCTTAAAAACCAAATAACGTGTGCTGGGTTTCACTGCTTCCGCTGCCGGGGTTTTCATTGGGGCTAAATACAGGGCTTTGGACTCCTGTAAAACACAAACACACACACACCAAATACACACACACACAGGTCTCCTCGTGGGGTTGAGGTGTCTGCAGTCTATCGGGCGCATGCGACGCTGCTCGGTTTGTCTGTGGGTGGCGGGGGGGAGGAGGGAGGTGTTTGGGTGGGTGATGTTTTTGTTTTTCCGGTCGAGGGGAAAGCAAAGTTTTGGGCTGGAGCGCAGACGTGTTTGCTCTGGGTGGATGTACAGTACAGATGTGAAGAATACGCTGGTGTATGAAAGTATATGAGTGTTTGTTTGTGTGCCGCAGAGCATGTATGTGTAGAGCTTGTCAGAGTTTCCCCTCGCAGTCTTTTTTTCTTGGCAGCATTTAGGCTGCGTGATTCTCATTGAACATGTCAGTAAAGCCAATGCTAATGTACTTCTTAAAGCAAAGTCGCAGCGCTGCTACACTGGGTGGCCCATCCTGCACATGTGCAGAGGCGTGTTAAAGTGCACGTATGTGTTTGTCACCTACCCAGAGAGGTGTTCCTGCCCATGTTGGAGATGGGGCTGGGGATGCGGCCTTTGCCCATGCCTGTAGGGCTGGTCTTGTTCCCGGAGAACAGACTCTGTGTCGGGGACGTCGGGGAGCGAAGAGGCTCAGCTGTCTTGGGTCTGGCTGAGAGGTTCAATGGCTGTGTGGATCCCTCCTCCTGTTAGAAGGACAAACGCAACAGAGTTTAACGGAAGTGCTGCTTATAATACTGCAGCTTCTGAAAGAAGCCATGTTAACAAGTGATGAGTCGCTAAAAAGATTTCAAAAAAAGAGGAAGCATTAGCATGTGGTTCTACTTATCGTTCAATGTCAATAAGCAATGAATTCAAACTAACCACGTCTGCTGATTTTCTACTCGGTTCAATATAACATTTGAAGTGCTTTCAGTACTTTCAGTGATGCTCCTGCTGACTGATCAGTCAGAGCTATCAGGTTTTTCCCCTTCAGTAAATGAATTCCACTGATAACCTCTGTGAACCTGACTGGAGAACAGTCGCGGTGCACCCTCTTCTCTAAACAATGGCATATTTGTTTGTGTGATTCTTCTTCTTGTGATCACACGTTCATGGCCATGCTGACCCACATGAAGAATCCTTGGGAAAGAAAAAGCGGTGACAAAAAGTAAACTACTGCATGTCAACACAGTTTGACTGCGGTTCTTGTGATGGCAGCAAACACTTAATGAACGTGGATGTAATTTGGAGCTGAGCTTCGGCTGAGGAAGTGTTGAGAAAGGAAGAAGTTCGGGAAGGCCTTTAGCGTGGGGAGGGGGGGTTAGACTGCGGGTGGCATGTCAAAGTGGGGGGTGGGTTGGATATGTGTGGAGGGTTAGCGGAGGGTGGGGACTTTGGAGGGCACAGCACTACTGTTTGAGTGCGGTGAGCTCTGACGCCAGTCTATTGTGATGCCGGTTGCAGCTGTGCCCCACACACACACATGGCTTGCATTACTGCCTCGTCGCTGAGTAAAGATGAGGCGTAAGCTCTCTCCAGTGAAGGGGTCTGGGCTCATGCCAAACAGCAGCCAGCGCCAGTGTCAGTTTGTGAGTGTGTACGTGTTCCTCTGTGTGTATCAGTGTATGACTTTTAAATAAGCTGTTTCTAATTGACGGTGAAGTGCACAGGGCCATGCGTAGATTGTTGTTTCAACAACTTCCAAATTTCCAGCCTCTCACTTTTACTTGCACTGATCATCTGATTATTATTATGCTTGTGTGTTTTCCTACTGCACATTTTCTGAACTCACACTTTCCTTTGTATTATTATATTGTCTGTTACTTTATACAGCACAAGACACTGTTTTTCCTCTTACATATTGCTTACAGAGAAAGTTCCTTGTTATTTGAAGATAGTTAAATTCTCTGCATGGTGCTGTTGTTTTTGTCTGTTGCTTGTTGGTACATCAACTCATCTTCTTATTGGAGTTTTATCAGTCTCTCCTGTGTCTTTCTCCTGTTTCCACCTGGTTCTTACATGTCTTGTTGAAACATTTGACAACATTTGCAACGATGAACTTACCTTAATCTGAGAAACAGGACTGCATGCTCGCTTCTCGCTCTTCAGGGTGGACGGGGAAAGGGGACCGGAGGAGTTGGGAGCTTGCGGGAGGGGAGCCATCTTGGCTCCCGGTGAGATCTGCATGCTTGCCAGCTGGGCGGCATACAGCTGCTGCAAAAAGGGAAGAAACCAGCAAAACCGACAGGCTATTAACATCGCTCGCCAGCAGCTAGTCAGTGGCTTTCCTCTTTCATTCTCTCTTCTCTCTTCTTCTTCACACACACACATACATCCTTGATCCTGTTGAGTCTTTTTTTGCTGTATCCTCTCCCTGGTACTCCCTGCATCTTCTGAGGTTTGGTGGGTGTGTGTCTGAGCCAAAGACACACAGGAGCTACTATGGAAACAGATGTGCGTTTACACACACACACCTACATGTGAAACTGACAGGAGCGTCCCACACAAATGGAAGATTTGTTTAAGGTAGTATTTATAAGGGAGGCGTTCCAGCAAAACATTTTTATGTTAGATTATCGACCATCCATCTTTGACAGTTATTTTTTGAACAGATGCTGGGAGCAGACTGTACATCGATTAGCATCTAGAAAATAAATCCAGACAATAGCTAAAGAAACTTTTGATTGCTTCTCTTCAATCCTAATTGACAACACTGGAGATCTGTTACTTGTGTGCACGAATGTTGAAGTAGAAGTAAGGAAATAAGCTTTTTAGACAACGCCTGGCTCAATATTGCTTACAATAAAAAGTTGGTTTTCTTTGTTTTTCAAAAAACAATGTGAAGCGGAATCAAGCCACATGGTTGCTTTTGTTATCCTGACTATTTAACCTTAAACTCCATCTTTCTCAGCAGAGCGGTAATTTTAAATAGTGTGGGTCAAATAAACTAAAATGAAACAAGGATAAAAAACACAGTTTTATTGGTTCTAAAAAAGACTTGAGACTAATCTTGTCACATATGGTTAGTACTTGTATTAATGGTTCAGACAGTTGAGTGTCTTCACTAAATATAATCCTAAGCAAAGACAATAGTGGGCAATCATGTATAAGTAGGTGTAGTCATACTGCAATTACATCTTCAGCATGTGATCCAATTGGAAACCACTCGAAAATAACAGAAATAATAGACGAAAAAAAAAAGCTGGGAAAGTATAAAAGTACAAGGGTTGGACGAAAACATTAAATGACAGAAAAAAACGGTACTGACTTTCCATCCAAGGTACTTAACAAAAATCAAAGAGTCAAATACTCGGCCCACAGTCCAGGGTCTTCTAAATCAAAGCTAGCTGGCCAGACAAACCGCTGCCTGAAACCACTGTCAACCCCTGTCTAAATGTATTGGAGTGTGAGTGCTGGAGTATCAAAGAGCCTGTCCTCAGGAAAACCACCCAGACGTGGCTGGCCTTCAGTAGATTCCCTCCTCTCTTTCTTTTCTGCTTTCCTCCTTTCCTCTCATTTTTCGTTATTCTCTCACCTCATCTATACTCTCCCCCTCCTTCTACATCTCTGTCTTTATTTTGTCCTCCTCTCTTTTGATCTCCCTTTGACTCTCTCCACTTGTCTTCTGTCTCTTAGTTTTGTTCCAGAAATTATCCCCCATATCTAGTCCTCCATCTCCATCTCGTTCTGTTTTTACTCCCAGCCCCCTCTGCCTAAATGGCCCCCAGTGTTGTGAGATCTGATTTCCCTGTAGTCAAAACTGCAAGGCCTCCTGGGATCGGAGATCCAAAAGCAAAGAAAGCGCCATGGAGAAAGAGAATGAGAGAGGGATAGAGAGTTTTGCACTGCAGACACACGAGACCACCGTCGCTTCACCACCAAAGCGCCAGGCTCAGCAGTCGGGGCCAGAGAAATTGGCTGGCCCTCTTTCCACTTCTCTCCAAGCGATATTAAACACAAACAGAAGGGGCCTCGCCGTTGAAACAAAGCCCTGATGTCACGCCGCTTATTTTCCTTGGAAGGTACCAGGAGCGCTCGGGCCAACCCCTGGCGATATGAGATCCCTGTAAGAATGTGCCTTGAATGGCTGGTGGTGAGGCCTCTCGCGTCAATCAAGCCGACCGCAGAGTTACTCCTGGTGATGCCTGATATTCTTACAGCTCTGAGGGGAGCAGAGGGTTGGGGCAGACACATGAGTCTTTGAGGTAAAACACACAGTTAGGGTCTCGCACCCACGCCTGCACAAACGCACACACTCAGGGAGTTTTCTGCAAACACACCAGCGGCTATCGCGCCGTTAGCAGCAATCCTGTCAACAGTTACAATATGAGGAGGTAACTGTTAAACAAACAACAGGCGGACAATAAGAGCGTTCACCTTATTTTTTCTGTTTTTTTCAGGACACTCAGAGATTGATTGTGGACTGGGGAGGCCAATGTGCAGCGTAAACAACCCCAACTGGAGCTCTTGCCATTCAGTCAAACCCCCAGGGAAGACAATGCAATTTCCTAAATTACAAATTGACAAAGAGGGCCTCAAACTGCACTCAGCTGTCCAGACAATCTGACTAGCTTTTCAATGTTAGTGCTAATTTGACTAAAATCCAAATGATTAGTCCGTCATTTTTGACCCTCCTGATCATCAGCAGGTTTTTTTTGGCCTACTTTGGTGTAATCCTTAAGAAAGCAGACAGAAGGTTATGTCTGTCTGAACTGTATTGTACTGTAGTCCACGAGCTGCTCAGACCACTCTGTCCCATTAGGGCTGAGTGGAGAATCCCTTTAGCCGGCCTCTTTTAGTGTCGAACTGCTATCGATCTCAGGAGTACACAAAACAAATGAGGTTTTGTCTTTTTCAGCAGGTTTCCGGGGGGAGGAAGAGGAGGAGGAGGAGGTTGAAATGGATCGACTGTCACTGAGCTGGCCCACACAGAGCACAGACGCTAAATATTGCACTGGGAAGGTTAGCTCTATCCAAGACAGTGAGAGAGATACATAGAGAGACAGGCCGCATAAAGACAACCATTATCACACCTTCAGTTCTCTTTTATGCGATGCTTTTTTATGTCAGCATCAAACATTGTTCTCACTGTACAACAAAGAAAAGCATTCATGCCATATATGCTGCCAGTGGGACAGACATCACGAGTCTGGGGCACAAAAGTTTGTTCCTCACCTTTGTCTTCATGCCTCAGACACAGCAATGGGCTGAACTCAGAGACAGACAGTAAGAGATGTCTTATGATTTCAACAAGAATGTCTGCCAAGCAACTGTATTTCCCTTGCATTAGCTGTGCACAAAGAGGGCCTTTCTTCTGCAGAAATCCACTGTTTGTGAGGGGGTCTACTCCGAGGCTCTGGAAACAATTGGCCAGATCAAGTTCCCACGCCGATAGCACAACATTTGTGCTATCAAACTTATTAGGTCAGGTCATGATAAGTCGAGCACAGCATTGCAGCTTGTGCCAGATATCTCTGTTATGCTGTTTCTGATTTGATTTGGTTTTGATGGAGCTGAAACACTTCATAGAAATAAGGGGGAAAACTGAACATTTACTGTCACTTCCGGTGATACAGAGAAATGCTAAACGTTATGTAGCTTCGGCTTCATTTTCATGGCCTATGAATCTTCTTATTCTGAATGCCAGTTCATGACCTTCGGTGCCAGCCAGCTGTCTAAAAGAGAGCTACAGGGCTCAACTTTGAAACATCTGGAGCAGTCTGGCAACAACATCTGTCCATCCTGTACAGATCTGGCATTAGAAAAGGTTTGATGCCAGCTGGTGTGTACTTGACTGCAGTATGTAGGAGAGGAGATTGCTCACGTAGAACTAACATGGTGTAATCGTCTATTTACAATGCTTTTGTAATCAGCTAATGCTCAGTTTCACACACTGGAGTTAAGGCCATTGTGCACTTAAGTGTAACTGAGACTAACAATTAAAAATAGTTAAACAGACAAGATCTCAGTTTGTGCACTGAACTGCCATGTCAAGACATTACCTTTACAGTCGTGCCTTGTTTAGATCCCAACCAACTGGCTCAGCAAAAGGCACTGAAGCAGCAATTCTAATGATTACAAATGAAGATGATCTCAATAATATATGCATATGTTTACCTCAACCTATAATGCACAGTCAGTGTTGTATACTGCAGCAGTGCAATTGGACCCACAAGAAGTGCAGAGTGAGCAGCAGGTTAGCAGAGCATTGTCTTCCTTCTGTGTCTACACTGGATATATTCAGCAACAGAATTAAGCGTGGATCATTCAAATTTTGGGAGCACTTAGAACTTAATACACCATCACTGTGGACAGTGTTGGATGTTGCAAAATAACACATCCCTGCTCCAATTAGTCTTTTAGTTGTAAACCTGTTCGATCAGAGTTGTGTTACTTCAGGATTTTCAGGACAATAGTTTATGACCGAGGTGGAACGCCTAAGCACTCCAAAAAGATGCTTTCTATATGATGCATGCGTCCTGCAAACGCACCCACGCGGTGTACAAACAAATATGTATATCACTACACCGAGGTGTTGTTATTTTGTCCATCCCATCCACATTCTACTCTAACCTGAAATAAAAACTTCTGTGGTTTTCAGAAGTGCAAGTAAGTAAACAAGCAAAGGGGCTGTATCACACAGTGAAGGCAGTGTATTAATAAGATATGCTATTGTCTAGACAGCTACAGGGAACTAAACTGATCATGAGATGCATCAGGATCTATCAGACCCAACTCAGCTGTCACTGATGGATCACATCGTATTTTCACTTCATGAATCAGTCAAACCTTATATACTGCAATGTTGTAAAAACAGAAAAGTTTTCCAGTTGGGAAAAGTACGGACAAATGGCGCATTTCGTTTCCTGAGGAAAACCCTGTAATTCTCTCCCTGACAAACAAGCAGCTCACGCATGCCACAAAAATGCTCCAAAAAGATGCAGGATGTGTATCAGTGCACATGTACTGCAAACACGCCCACCCTGTGTAACAACAAGTCTCACTACAATACACACAGGTGTTTCTATTGTGTGCATTCCATCTACATTTTACAGTATTTATTAGCAGAAGAGCTGCAAGCATTACTGCTCCGTGGTACAAATGGTGCTACAGGCAAATTTTTGTGATGCTGATAAATAACTAAACCAGTTCAACTCATAAATTTCATCATGATTGCTTTTGGCGTAGGCATTATTGTCAAAACAATGTCCAAACATGTGCTGGAAGCCAGCGCCTCCATCTCACAAAAATCCCTCAAAAAAATACCCCCTTTTTTCTATCGTTAAACACTTCCCCGCGTTCTCTGTCTTCCTCTTATTCCCAGTCTCCTGCTCGATTTCAGCCGGTGCCTTGATGAGAAACTTCCTCTTTCATTCAGGTTCGTCTCTGCCTCTCATTCTCCATGTCTCAGGCAGTGTTTAAATGTGAATGAGTTTGCGTCTCTGACATCATTCATCCTCTTACCTCTCACTCACCGTACAGCTCTTTTGATCATTTCAAAGCCAGGAGTGGAGCCAGGAGGCTCCAATCCCCTCAGCACAGCACGGCGCTTTGCTAAGTCAATAGCGGCTAATGAGGGCCTCGATAAGAGAAAACCACAATGCAAATTGAATAAACTGAGATAAGGATTCTTGTAACATCCAAAAGCCATGCTATGGTAATGACTGACATGATGAAGCAATATTGTTTGCCAGTGAAAAAGCTTTTGAGAGCTTTTGTTCTTTCAGCTGATTGTAGGTATAGCAGGAAGGGTGTCGGGGTTGTGTTGTGAAATTCCAAACTGTCTTTAGGGAGTACAGATTTCATTTTCCTTTTCTTTTCTTCTATTACACAGTTTTTTTTTCTTTGCAAATATGTTCTGTGATAACCATTATGGATAAGTGCTATTCTCAAACCACAGGTGTCAAGCAGCAATAAAATACTTGATGAATTGCCTGGGCCAGGTGTTGTGCTGGTGGGGCGGAATTCCTCTGTGATTCATCATAACAGCTTTTGTCTGACACAGCTGACAGGCAGTAGATAAGCGGGCTAGCATGTTAGCTTCGACCTATCGAGCTTGATCTTTAACCAATGCGTTATGTTGTTTGGGTGAAAAATGTTACAGTAACTCCATTAAAATTCAGAAGAAGTAAAAAGGAAGCCTATGATCTGAGCTAATTAATGCATGCTGAGCCTTCTCCAGCTTCCATGTGTGTTCTCTACTCCTTTTAATCACATCATTTTGCCCCTATGGATTTTTTTGAGGTATTTATGAACATATTGTATAGTAGAAAATAGAGCAGCTGAAGATGCTGGTTAGTTATATAAAGAAGTAAAACCAGGATAATGGCAGCGGGGAAATTACCATCATAGTGTGAACATTATTTATAATTTTGTGATATTTTTGCGGCCAAGACCTGCACCTCCACCCTCACCTTTCAGAGGTCACCTGTAATTGTGGAATTCAATGCTTTTCTTTTTTTTTTTAAAAGCTAGACCTTGTGCCTGTAGCACCAACTTTTTTTTAACAGTGCAGCCATTGACAGTTATCATTTCACATGCAAACGACCAAGTTTTTCCTTTTGATTGCAATTGTTGCCTGTCACTTGAACTCAGGGTGAGGTTAGAAGCAGTAGGAGTTTCACTTAGTTTGCCAGTGTTGTTTATCTTGTCATCTTTTTTAATTATCTGCTCCCTTCTGCACAAGGGCAGTGCAGTGGTCAGCATGGTCACCCCTCACCATTGTTCCAACACCCTGCCTGGTCAGCCAGACTTCCTCCCACAGTCCAGAGACATGCATGGTATGGTAATTTGTGAAATTCTAAATTGGCCATAGGTGTGAATGTGAGTATGTGTGGTTGTCTGTCTCACTGTATTGGCCCTGTGATAGACTGGCCATGTGTCCCGGGGTACTGCCTCTCACCCAGTGTCAACTGTGATTGGCTGCAACCCTCTGTAGGATATAGCAGGTATGGCTAACTGTTAAATGTCTTAATTTCTGACCTGCAGGTTACATCAGCAGGCTTAGAGCTATATGTACTCTCTCAATATACAGACAAACTGTACAGTGACAGAGTCACAATAAATTAATTGAATTCTTTTAAAACAGTGTCAAAAAATAGCTGATACATTACATAACCACTAGGTTAGATTATAGCGTTTTGGGTTGGGTGGTAGTCATGCCTCAGGCAATTTGTATTTCTAGTCATTTTTAAAGGTGATAAAGTTTCGAAAAATAAATTTAAAAATGACTTGCTAATTGAATCCCGGTGAAACTGAAGCATACCCCACAAACAAACAGTCCCACTTCACTGTCATATAATCTGTTCCTGGTCTTGAACCAGCATGTGGTTCTTTTGCAGTGGGAAAACATTTCTAACTCCTTTAATGCATGTCTATTTCAAAGGTAGGTTCATCCAGAAAAAACATTTTGTGATTTATCTCTAGTTTTATCTAACAATGCACACTGCAAAGTGTTTAAATCTTACCTGTAGTTGTAATGGGCTGAGTCCTGATGCTGCTGCAGCTGCCATTGTAGATGGAATGAACTGCATTGGGTAATTCTCACCTGTTGAATGACAAAAACAACACATATTGTAGAGAGGTGTGGAGTGAGTACAAGAACCAGTCCAGTTCACTGGCTGTAGATTTCAAGAAGTTTCATACAGCTTTCTCCTTCAAATCCTCTCTGGGTGTCTGTGTGTTACAATTTTCAAACTCCCCTCAGCTACTAGAAACAACAACACCAACCTCCCGCAGCAAGCATACATGCTGACAAGATTTAGATAGTGCAGTAAGGCAGACCTGGTTGGCCTTTTCAATTTATTACTCATATTAATGACAGAGCTCACCTCCCTGCATGTAAATGTTCCACCAAAACAATTCTCCTATCACTATTTTGCAGGGGCACCATCACTGCATCCTGGGCTTAGCTCTGCTCAAGACAGCTGTGCCAGAGCATTTTTTGCCCACTATAGCAGACCGATAATGAGGTTCAGCCAGTCCATTCTCCACTGTGAGAAGATTGATCTGGCAATGCAAGACTACACAAGAACCTGCTCTTTACCTTCAGCCGGCCTCTCTGTCTCTTTTTCTCCGTCTCGCTCTTTGTCTCCTTCCTTGTTCCTCTCATGTTTTTATTCATGCCAAATGAAACATGAAGGGTCACGAACGTTTTATTCAAAGGTTAATAACACTCACTGGCGGTACACACAAGTGCTTGAGATCAGGGTGAGCAGAGTTCAAGTCCAGAGCTCGCTCATTGGGATGCACTCATAAATTCATATACGAGTACCGTGTATAACCCCTACTGTTTCTCCTTAAAAGGCTTTCCATGTCCGAGCCTTTGTTGAAAACAGACCAAAGTCAAAGTAGAGCGAACAATAATGGCTTTTTAATCCCTTTCTTCATTTCTGCCTCTCTTTGCAGCCTCGTGGGAGTGCATGCTCATGCAGCAGGAATAAACATGGATTATTCTGTATGAAGTATGGAGGGTTGGTGCTGCACTGTGTCAGGCGAGCACCTGGAGGAATGTATGGAAGAAAGGAATGTGTGAAGGACGAGGAGACGTGAAGAAAGCAGGTGGTGCAGAGAGTCCTGCAATAAGAAGCCTGTGTATTGTGTGTTTCTGTCTGTAGGTGTGGCTTCAAGAGGTTTGTTGAGACTGTTTGTGAAAAATCTTTGTGGAATGCTGAGACATGCATGCCTGCTTTTAAGTACACTTTTGGGAATGCATGTGATTTGTCTGTCTGCATCATCCTCATGTGTACATTGTTGGGTCGGTGTGTAGCAGAAGAAAATGCTTAAGAGTGTCAGTGTGTGTGAAAAAGTGTGACATTCCATGTTGCAGATGTAGTGTGCAACTGACATGCTTTGAGCATGCCATGAAAGAGACATTCCAGTCCTCACTGTGTCAAATGTATTGATCCTGAAGTGAACAAGCAGGGCTTGTAAATCTCCTCGCTCATTTCCAGAACATTCCTCACCTGACACACCTCATTAACATAGACTGGGATCCCAGTGTTTGTGTTTGTGTGTGAGACAGAGTGTGTGTACGCTGTACCTGGCTTGTAGGACATGCCTGGTGGGAAGAGGAAGCCTTGCTGTGCAGCGGCGGCAGCAGCCAGAGAGCGCTGGTCGTGGGGAAACACTGGGATCATCAGAGGAGGCATGTGACCCTGGACCTGAGAGAGACAGATGGAGAGGAAGGAACACAGAGAGAGGAGAGGGGAATATGTTAAGGTATCTAAAAACACCTTGATGATCACACAGCTACACCTGTTTCCACAAATGCTGCATGTATACAGAACATACTCACAGACATACACAGTGAAAAAACACCAACAACCACAAAGGTCAGAGACTTGAAAAAAACTTGAACATAAATGGAAAATGCCAGTGAGAAAAACCTGAAGAAAGAAGACCGAATGTCACAAATAATGGAGGTGGAAAAGATTCTAAAATGACAGTTTGAAAAGAAGAAGAAGAGAAAATAAAGAATGAATGAAAAAGAAAAATTAGTTTTAAAAAAAAAAGAGAAGAAAGAAAACAGAAAGATGATAAAAAATCTGGAAAAAGGAAGAGGAAAGAAAGGATGAGGGACAGAGAGGAACAAAAAAAATGGAACGTAAAAGGATGGAAAGAATATACACGAAACATAAAACAACACCGGAGGTTGATCTGTCCAAATCTGCTGATTCACAAATTCTGCAGATTAAAATCAAACATAACAATTAGTAATGTGGCAACTCGTAAGAAGACATTCCAAGAAAAATAAATGATTAACAAGTTTTTAGAGTTTAAGAGCAGAAACCAAACAACAAATAAAGACATGCGTTCTGGAGAGACAAGTGTAAAAATGTAAAACAAAATGCCTGTAAAACAACAGAGAGCTGCCTTTCATGTTGTCTTGAAAGACTTAAAACTGTGGGTTTGACTGAGTTAAGACGCTGAGGGCTCAAACTGAAGAGAGCATATCAAAGATGACCCTGCGGGAATCTATTAGGGTTGTCTGTGCTAAACTAGCAGACTGCACTCTCTTCCCTTCCATCTCTCCCTTTATCTCACCCTTTTCTCTCTTTTCATTAGTGCTGTTCTGTCTTGTAAAATTGTTTGTCTCTTTCCCCTTCATGCCTGCTTTTCTTGTTTTTTTATTTTTGTCTGGTTGCTTTCTTTGCTTCTTTTCCCTGTTTTTTCTCACTTGTGAAGTTCTTGTCTGAAAGTTAAGGAGATTTTGCACATTTTCAAACATGCTAGAAAGCAATGCCTTAAAGTAACGAAATGCAGACTGGGAGATCTTCAGTTCTTTAGGTTGAAGATACATTGTCAGCATCTACATGTATAAGAAAGATAGGTTGATCAATATTTGAATTGTCTTATAGACCTTAGCCGCCATCCCTCGTGCATCTTTTCATCTCTTGTAGGAAAAAAAGAAATGGCATTTTGGGGATGTTTTGGTTCAGAATGCATGTTAAAATTCGATATTTTATTATATTTTATTGTTTCATTTTTATTGTTCAGTGGTCATATGAGGCATGAAGTGGCAGCTCCTTTAATGAGAGCAAAGGAGAAAGTTGGGTGATGTTGTTACAGAGCCAGACAATCCACATATGAGGAGGTTGGGGTGGATGGATTGGTCAGCAAAACACTCGACTTCTGTTTATTTCAAAGGTTCTCAAATCCAACCAAGGTGTTATTGTGGCTAACTGTAACTCATAGCATTTGCACATTATAACAGGGCTATTTTTTTCAATGGCTTTTAAAAGCTTATCTGTGGCATGTCTCCTGCTACTGGTTCTCTCCTGTGGGTTGCATCAGAGGACGGTGTTGTTAAATTAAAGCACAGCTCAATTTCTTAATCGCCAAAACCTTTAAAAAATACTGCTTTATTTTTTTAAATTACTAATAACAACTGCAATCATTGCTCCCAGTTTTTCCCATTCTGTATTCATCTGTTTTGATTTACCTTCAGTTTTCATATGTTTCCCACGATCTTGTGTTTCAACATTTAAAAAATAAATTCTGGTCGGTTGAGAGGAAAGTTTGTTTTCTTCTGTCATCACTTCTGAATGCTTATTGTGTTCCTCCCTCTTGTTTTTCCACTATGCTTCCTGTTTTATCCATTTATTTTTTGTAACTAGTTACTATTAAGCATTGATTCATGTTTAGTTCATACACATTAGTCCTTTTCAAACCTTCTTTCTGCCTTTACCCATTTCCTATTTTTGTTTCTCCTCCTCCTCTAACCTTTTTTGTCATTTCACACCATCTCTTTGACCTTTTTTCCAGTTCTGTCCGTCTCTGTTTGCTTCTTCTCTTTCGTGTTACTCTTTGCGATAAACGCCTGTAGACACCTCCCTCCTTCTCCTTCCATTTCCCTCCTCCGTTCAATGCCATCCACCTCCATACATCTCCTTTACTACCAATTCATTAACCACCCCGGCCCCCCCACCCGCCCCCCTCCCCCTGACCTCCTGGGACAGTTCATCATTCGAGCTCAAACTTACGCAATCAGCATGTTGTGTGATTACAGTATTTCTCTGCGTTTGTACGGCCGGGTTACGTCGCTGAATTAGTTGAATAAGATGACGTCCCTCTGAGATGCTTATGGTGTGTGTGAGGGAGGGTTTGAAGGGTTTGTGGTGTGGAGGTTCAAAGAGCATGACTAAATACACAGAGAGAGAGAGAACGAGATGAAGACGACCATCCTTGACTCATTTGTGTTTGCTGAATGGCTGAAATTATAAATCCATCAATAGAAAGATCAGCTGAGAGTAAATAGACCACAGTTTTGATAATCAGTCAATCAGGTTTGCTGGTTTGAGCTTCTCAAATGTGAGAATGTGATGGTTTCAAATCATGCTAAATCATGGCTAATTAAATATCTTTTCTTTTAGTGATTTTCAAAATGTCATTTCGGCCTCTGGGGATTTTTATCAGCCTATCAAAAATCACAATGTCTAAGATATAAAAACAGTGCCAACCCCGATGGGTCACATTTTCTAGAAAATTATGCTCAGTGACAACATATTTAAATTATACTGCCATCACGGTTACAAGCTTTAAAATGTCAACTATACGTGCCCATGCACTGCACTTTCCTAAACGCTCTTACCTCTTCTCACTTTTTCAGCCATAAAGCATCACAAAGTGGTAAACTGCAGTGTTTAACAGTTAATTGGCGTTAAAATATTGAGCAGACTGGTCCTAAATTAACACTGAGTTCTTGGCAGAACAGATTTGCTGTTTACTTATTTCGAACGGAAATATTTGATAAAATCTTTAATTAATATTATTTGTATTTAATTCTATTAAACAGATTTGAAAATGAAAATGAAAGCTGTCAACATAAAGTCCTCAAAAGAAAAGAGGTGTGTGTGTGTATGTGCGGTCTTGTCTTGTACTTCTAGTTTTCGAAAACCTCACAGTTTTTGACTTCAAAATTAAAGAGTCGGGACACATTTTCATAACATTTTGGTTGCACTTCATTTCAACAGCTGGGTCAAGGTTAAAATTAGGTTTGTTTGTGTCTATGTGTGTGTGTGTGTGTGTGTGCGCGTGTGTGTATGTGCACATCCCTGCCACATCAGGGCATCAGACATCTGTATTATCCAGCCTTGGCTTTGTTTGGTAGGCGTGGAGTTACATGTGTTCATCACCTGACCAGCTCTTCAGACAACATTGTTTAGGTCACACTCCTTAAAAGCCAGATATCTTGGGAGGCACTCATCACACGCACGCACACGAACACACGCTACAAGTTCTGAGGCATTCCCATAGACGCACAGAGAAGACGTCCGACGTCTTGTGACACAGAGAAAAGAGAATGAAGAGAGAAGAAAAACGAGTCTGTGTGTCCGAATGGCTAAAAAAAAAAAGAAGAGAGAAAGAAGAAGAAGAGAGAAGTGGGGGGGTGGTGGAGGTTATAGAGTGGGACAAAATGCTCCCATTCATTGTATTCCTCTGGGAACACTGGGACTGACTGGGGCTGCTTCACTAGCGCAAACACACAAAGATCTCCTTTTACCGAGGGGAGGGGGGGGGGGCGCTGGATGAATGGACTTGGGAAGGTGGTGCTGCAGGGGCCCCCTCTGCACAGCCCCTAAGAAAACACAAGGTCCCCTTCCTCTAACTGCCCACCAGACACATCGACATACACACCTAGTCAACAAGGAACATGTGTACACGCGTAGACACACACTCAGAATTAATGGTGCTCTTGTATGAGGGCAGCAGGGTTAGGGGGCAATGAGTACGTATGTGGTGCGTCTGTATATTGATGTGTTTGAGACGGAGAAAAGAGAAAGAAAGAAATGCAGTCATCTGGTTGTGCAGTTGGCAGGTACTTGCTCTTTGATTTTAATCTAAAAAAAAAATTTAAAATGGGAAAGAAATTAAGTTACAAGGACAAAAACAGGTATGGTGCCAGCTATACTTTATGACTGACAGGTGATCTCTGGAGGCAGCAGCACAGAGCATCACGGTGAGGATGACTTGGCACGAAACTTTAAAAATGTTGACAGAATTTTCGATATTCTGATTAGTTCTCCACATCATTACAGGAACTTTAATTGTATTGTTACTGTCACCTGAACCTTACATCACATAGGTTTCCTTGATACACAGTACATTACAATGTAGGGTTCTAATCGGATGTCAACTCCGGATGACGGTGGCCAGATCAGAAAACAGATCAGCATCAGGCATCAGAGTCCTGCGAGACAGTCTGGGATTTTCAGAATTGCATTCACAAATTTTTTTAGTCCTACAACTGAACTAAAAAATCAATTTGATAGAGAGGCTAAATGCAAGCCTCACAAAGATGGTTAAACAAAGGTTTGTAACTCGCTATACAGAAGCTATCTGTAGTCCTCATAAATGTGAGGGTTTAATGTCACCAGCAACTTTATATTTTCAATCTGTTGTTGGTTTGTTTCTGTTATATAAACAGATGGTATTCTCTCTCCAAATATTGCAACCTTCAAGCTTCTTTATGGATCTTTCCACCTATTCACAGAAACAACCAAGCAGGCCTGCCTTATTGCACAATCCAATTATTCTGCAGGTTGCTACTGGGAGGCTGTTGTTCTTTCCTGTAGTGAGGGGAATTTGGAAAATGAAACACGTAGAAAGCAGAAGGGAAGGAGAAAATCACATGAAATGAGCAGCCAATGGCAGACTCATACCCATAGTCTACATCTGATGAGTCAGACTAGAGAATATCAGCTCCGAATTTCCTTCAGTTAGTTTTCGTGTCTTGCTTTCCCCTAGTGGCCAGAATTAGCTTAATGCAGTAACAACACAACATATTAACAAAGAATTATGGCTCAGTGTTGTTCTTTCACCATCTTGCTACACCAATGTGAGCAAAAGAACCCAACACATTTTAATTGAAGGACACACACTTAGTGTATACTGTGCATAGCATCTTTCTTTAGGCTTACTAACACAGGTTAATAGAGAGCCAATTTAAAGTCAAGACTTAGCCATTTTCCATAGCTGGTGGGTCCAATCGACGTTATGGGCTTTCCGTGGCTTTCCGAGTCATTGTGTCTGAAGCTGTATGTGCTGACGTAGGAGCTGCCTGTCTATCTAACGGCCATTTGCTTGCTCCATTAGTTCTTATGCATGTGTGTGAGTGTGTGGATTATTGTGTTTGTGCCTGATTGTGTTAAGACAGGTTTTGTACTCCGACAATACAGAACCTCACCAAACACCCTCGCTTTACTGACAAGAGAAAAGCTTCCAGCTCTGATTCAGATTAACGGTGATAAAAGGAGGAATTTAAAGACAGGAAGATAAAAACTGCATTTGAAACTCATTTAGTTGTTACAAATCGCCAATTCTGAGTCAAATTAATTATGAATGTTGGTCAAAACCATATCTTCACTTTAATTAATCACAACATATAGGACAGAAACAGAAGGCTGTTTTTCAACAGGGGGCAGCACACTGAAATTATGGAAAAGGATACAACATGAGGAAAATAAAAAGCAAAAACAATAAAAAAGCAACACTTGGGTAAAAAAGAACTCAAAGAGGAGAAGGAGGGCAGGCGAAGGAGGAGACAGAAGAGTTATAAATGAAGAACAGAGAGAGGGAGGAGGAGGAGGAGGAGTGCGGCTTTGCAGTCATTAATTAGCCCGTTAGCTAGGGCCCGGGCGGTGCGGTTAGGGCCTGTGCCTTTGTGGGCCCGAAGGAAATGGGCCACATATGAGAGCCATTATAGGAACTGACTTAACAAAGACACATGCCTGTCAGCCACCAGGCTGGGCTGGGCCGCTCTGCCTACGGCACACAAAGGGCCGCCACCACTGTGTGTGTGAGCTGTTTTTGCACGTGTGTGTGTGCATGTATGCTTTTTGAGCAAGTGTGGTTTTTGTGCATGTGTGTGTGTGTGTGTGTGTTTTTCTGTGTATGTATGTGCATTAATGTTAACCATCTCCTCTTTAAGTTAAATCAGATGCCTAAACTATTATTTACTATTATGTAACTAAAATACATACGTGTGTGCATGCATGGATATACAATTTATACATTTTATCTATTAAAAATGAGTAGTTTAGTGCTTTTATTTACACTTTTGTCTATGTGTGCATGCATGTTTGTGTGTGTAACCATATCTTTCAGAATGGGGCCTTCGGAAGCATTGCTTTAACCCATGGACATCCCCCGCTGGCTCTCCACACCATTTAAAACCACATGACAGGAAACCTGGGTCACTTTGAACTATGCCCCCCCACCACACTGGCTGACAAACACACTGACACCATCCAGGGACAGAAGCCAAAGAAGGTACAACAAGATGCAGAAATGGAAAAATGGGCTGAAAATAGCTCTCACTCTGCCTTTAATTGTATCCACATGTTTTTTGAACATGTCAGTGCTGATTTATAAAATTTGACAAAAATTGTCACAAGGCAAAAATTAAAAGCTAATTAATCACTGAAGTTTGGTGAAGTATTTTTTACATGATAATGCAACAGACAGCATGACTATGTTGAAAACTGCACATTAGGGAGTTACAACTATTTCACTTCACAAGGAGAAACTTTGTTTTGGTTTCTCATTTTTTCCATCTGGACAACATTTGGTGTTTCAAATTAAGATATGAACAACAACTGGCACTTCTAAAAAGTGGTTTTACCACACTAAGGCCTATTCTTTTCAGCTGAAACAGTAGCATTTGGTCAGCTCCTCAGAGTATTGGCCTGAGAGGAGCTCAGGTCTGGATTTGATAAGTGGAAACAGACCGGTGCAGTGCTGCCTGTGTGTTTAAAGCCAACACACATCCGACACAGCGTAAACAGCCCGTACCCCAGTGACTAAACCCTGGAGCTTAGCCATTATAATTCTAAACCTCTGTACAGTAGATAGACCATATGCTGCATATAAGCTGGGTTTGTTTGCCAAGTAATGCTATTGTTTCAAAAATAGCTTCAATAACATGAAGTTGCCGCACACCCAGCTGTGTGCAGGCAATATTTAGCAACTTTCCAGCGAAAACAAAATCTTTGTTTTGGTCCTTTTTGCATCAATTTCTGTACATTTACTAAACAGCAGATTGCAGTCATTCTGGCCATTTTAAATTTCATTCAGCATTGAAACTAAGTGTGAAACTAGAGTTGGAGTGTACCAAGTGTCACCTGAATTTGCAGCAGATGCTTGTGGAGCTCTACATGATAACACGCTGCTTAAGAACTGTTTTCTGCATATCCCTTCATCTTAGAAACCAAGCAAGACACAGTATCCATGCTTCACAGCGTGGAAGAGGATCCGAGTAGAAGCTGGTTTTTATGGTCTCGCTCTCCCCTGGGGCTAAGAGCTCTAATGAAGTCCGATCCGAGCTTTATTAAGATCCAAGGGTGGGGCCTCGTAATAAAAAAAAGAAGAAGAAGAAGAAGTGAGGGAAAAAAACAAGCCCTCATTAACTACATCACACCTCCGGCACACAGGGAGATCCAAAGCCCGGGACCGATGGGGGGTAAACGGGGCATGGGATGAGGCTGAACCGAACACAGCAGCAAGTGGATTCAGACAGTCTCACAAGTTGGTGTAATTCAGCAGCAGTTCAACCACTTAAAAAAAATAAACCGTTCACTTTCAGACTGGCTAAATTCCCACATGGCTATCAGCCACAGTGAGCAAATTTACCAACATTTGGCTCACAGCTGGTGGTAATTTTTTGGGGAGTATGTACGCGTATACAGTGCACGGATCATGAATTTCAGTGCATCAGGTGATTCAATGAAACAGATGTATGAATGACAGAGGAATTAAAAGAAAATTAAAAGAAAAAAGAAACAGAAGCAGGGAAAAAGAAATGAAACACCAATTAACTGCATCTGTCTATGGGTAAAAGATCATACGTTCATATGTGTCTACTTGTTCTTGTCAAGTGTTTATTGTTTGATTTTGAGTTCATTATTAAATCTAAAAACTAAGTACATAAAAAAACATTTTAGAACAAGCATGAAAACATTACACTCTTAAAATATATCCAAGTGTATGTGTAAAGGTGAAATAAATCATTTGGCTGAAGCCAAGAGGGATACAAGCTTGAGTGAAGAGAGGGAAACACATGTTGATACACAGACAGCCGGAGTGAGAGAAAGAGTAGGAGGAGGAGGCCCAGGGGATGCTGGGATATCGATTTCTGAGTGATCAATGCAACAGTGAATGATCCGGCTATAACCAGGGCAATTACTGGGTCACCACTGTGTGTTAGTGTGTGTGTGTATCTGCAGGCCTCGGCTGTCGAACCTCTCAATAGCGAGGCAGAGCACAAAAGCAAAGGTCACGACCTCCTGTGTTATTGCTGTTTTCCAATCACACACGGCACATTGATAATGGAGCTGGAGTTTCTCCTCAACAATTAGATCATCCAGGAGGAGGACAAAAGACAAGAAATTAACAGCATCCTCACAGAGATGGAAAAAGCAGAAGAAGAAGAGACTCTGGGGAAGAACTGAGAGGAGTCTGCAGAGGGCAGGAGGAGTCAGCTCAGAAATGTGAGGAATGAACAGAAGACGTGCGTGTGTGTGAGTGGTTAGCTGAGAAGGTGTATCTGCCGACTAACCTGGATCTGTTGCTGGAGAATGTTTATCTTGTGCTGCTGCTGCAGGAGCTGCTGCTGTTGTCTGGCAATCTGCACACACACAAAGTGACAGAGTGAAAACGATGATTAATCAAACACAAATGTGCATTTTTGTACGATATCGGCTCCATAATTCTGAAATAATAAAGTATGAACAGCTTGTCTAAATGGCAATTTATTGTGTTTTTTAAATTTTAGATTTACTAAAAAACTAGGAAAAATCTCGTTTGCGCTGTGATTCCTTTTTCATTCTCTTTCCT
Organism: Dascyllus trimaculatus; assembly: GCA_024666655.1. Taxonomy (NCBI): domain Eukaryota; kingdom Metazoa; phylum Chordata; class Actinopteri; family Pomacentridae; genus Dascyllus; species Dascyllus trimaculatus. Next base: position 28,779,301 of record CM045448.1, read on the forward strand.
GCTCTGATATTTGGTGAGTGGCATGTCATTGCTCCAAGACACGAGTTTTGGATTCATGGTGACACAAACTCAGACTAAAAATCAGTTTGAGTCTGTTTTAACACTGAGAGACACAGTGAGAAAGAAAAAGAGATTATGACAACACTACATCAACAAAGGGAAAAATGTTCAAGACCACTGAATAGAAAAACAGACGAGTGGAGAAACAAGATAGTCTTCCGGTGCTTAATATCAGGATGAGGACGTATCTGTCCTCCAGAGGCAGCAGGCAGCCTGTGGCAGCCAGAGCTTGAGCTGTGCTGTTGAAAACTGCAAGTGAGGTCAAAAATGCCTCAAATGCACTACAGTAAATCAGAAAAGGAGGTACAGTGGCACTGAGTTGTGTGTCTGTTTGACCTCGGATTATTATCTCTGAAGAGCCTCAGTTTGATGGATGGTACATTCAATTCACGCAATCAGCAGCACGGTTCAAGTTCATGAACAAATCTCTTAACTGACACTGAATATTGTGAGATTGACATGTTTACTACACCAACCAACAACACCCAGCCTGGAACGCCCTCACACATATACGTGGGGGGAGGCGATCATTTCTTCCTTTGTTGTTTTGATGTTCTAATGAAAACCACTTGAAGTCAAAAGTTAAAGGTTTGAGTCTCATCTAGTGACGGGCAGCTGGAGCCGGCCAGTTGCGTGAGGTTAAAATCCTTAAAGTGGCTGCACGTCATCTATTTGATACCGCCCATTCTGATCCAGAAAAGTAAAGCAGCTGCCGCACTTTTTTCTTGAGGAGTCGTTTAGTATATTTATTCCGAAATGTAATTACAGGCTGCTGAATGGGAGGCGGCGCCCCATTTGCACACATGTCATATTTCATTAAAGGCAGATTTCTTAGGGTTTGTCTGTAGGGCATTATCCTATCAAGTCTCAACAGCCAAATGACTGGCTGATATTGGAATCTGTCTTTCTCTTCACTCTCTCCATCTTGCCTGTTCCTTTGTAAAGCTGTGAAAGGTGGAATGTGTTGTGATGGGAGGTGTGGACTTGTCCAAACAGAGCCTGTCGTATGCCGACCTACAGTAACGTGTTGGCAAACAGGGAAAACAAAGAGCGGCTCACCTAAACACCCCTCTGCTTAGGCTTCCTCTCTCTCTTTCTCTGTCACACAGTGTTTTTTTTTCCCTGATCTCATTCTGACACTTGAAGATACACATCTGCAACTTCTGAAGCAACGCTAAGACATACAGATACAAACATGCACATATTTGTAGCAGAGCTGTATGGAATAGGAGTGTTTTGGACTCTGGACAGCAAATTAACATTGAATATTCAAAGCTTCGAGAGAAGAAAAAACTTGGTCTCACAGATCGCTGTACTTCAGAGGCAGGATGTGGGTAATACAAGGGAACTGTGGCATCTTATATCTCTGCCTTTCTAGTCTCTGTTATCAGTTTTCGGAACTGTAGTTTTGTGTGTTGGAGGATGTTAACGGCTGTGATGCGTGAAGATGCACCTATTGATAAGTTATCATTAGATTGAGCTACTCTGTGCTTTTTTCATTCCAGTAATTGTCCCCGATGTTTCCACTTTACCCCTCATGTTTTATTTTAAATATTCACATCAGTTGCAACTATTTTCCAGGTGCATGTTTTAACTGTGTGTCATGGTATTGTTCGAAGGGCCAATAACACACTAAGTGTGCCACCTAGAACTTGTTCTTTACCCTGGTAGGCCACTTTCCCGTTGCATAATTGGCACGCTGCCTTTGTCTTGTCATCGCTCAGTTCAAAGTGTTCCCAGGTTGTTATTTCCATTTCCAAACATTGTTTCTTTTTTCTTACCAAATTCTGCACAGTATAGCTCTGTGTCTCAAAGTTCAGCCAATAGAAAAAACTGTAAGAAGAAGGCATCACTTTTCAAATGAATTTCTTTCACCTTAAGACAGTAATGTGCAGGATGCTGCTTTCTACTCAGCGGTCACAGGTTGTAGGTTGTGAACGACGGATCAAACCACTTGTTTTGAAGGTGAAGCCAACAGTGAGTAAAGCTTAGTGGTCCTTTTGCATCCAGCTTGAGTGAATATGCTTTTTGCCTCGTTGGACACATTTTTAGTTATGTCATTGTACCTTCAAATTTCAGCAATCAACTTAGTGAGTAAAACACTGTAACACCTGCACGAAATAATGGAAATGAAAAGTGAGCTATTAAGTCTTCTTAATCCCTTCAACTTTTAAGAAACTGACAACTTAAACGCCTCTGTCAATCACACACTCCTCTTATTTTCTTTGTCAGGTCACTTCCCACTACTGATTTGCCTATCTTGTACACACACACACACACACACTAACATGCACAAACATGCAAGCATAAACCATATGTGATTCATATCGTACACAACAACACATCAAAAACACTTTCACCCAGGCCACAAAGAGTTGGTTCCTGCACACGGACTACCTACATTTACCAATCCACCCCATCCAGCACACACTCATCCCTCCCTACCTGCTCCTGCTGTTGCCTGGCCAGCTCCATCTGTTGTCTCTGCTTCTCCAGCTGTGAGGCGGCCATCTTTTTTTGCTCATCGTGGGCAGCAAGAAGCTGCTCCCTCAGGCTGATCAGCTGACCGATCATGGTAGAAAGCTGGCGCTCCTTCTCCTCCAGCGACTCTGGTGTACCTGGACATGAAATTAGAAAGAGTTACAACCAGCAGTGGATGTTAAAACAGAAGAGGACGTCCTGGTCGGGTGAGGCAGAAAGTCAAGACAAAATCACACTTCTTTGGATACAGTAATTGCTAACAGAAAACAAAATCTCTTGTCCATGATAACATCTGATGTGCTGCTGTTCAGAAAGAGACATAACTGAACAAAGCACACCTTCCGCAAATGCCTCTAGAACAAAAAAACAAGTTGTCTGGCCAACACAAGCCCTTTACAAAACTCTCATTCCTCAATTCCCATAAATCATCCAGCTTGTAGTTACATCTTACTACTTATTATCTTCTGTCTTGTCTCTACATGTCATCACTTAGTGTCTGCACCAAACAACAATAAAATTGCTTTGGGTTAACCTTTGAAAATAAGTAGCTGTTACAGGCTTTTGTCAGGTTTATGATTTAGACATTCTTGGGAGGTTTGTTGGCTACAATAGTGAGACTCTTCTTTACCTGGAAAAATGAGTAGATTACATTGAAGCCTTCACAAAACACAGAGACAATTCTGCCAATATTTGATTCTTATTTCAAGACCAGTTGAACTGAGAAACTGAAATAATCTTTAACAACCTTATGTGATTTCACTATCAAAGTCTTGGCATGTTCTGACAAAAGATCACAACAGTGTTTGATCACCAGACTATGCACTTAGAAGTGTGCTGCATTTCATTACCGCAGTAGTTGTCAGATCAGTATCAGCGTCCTATTAATGTCTTTTTTAAAAACCTTCCTCATCTCACTAATAAATCAAGCTGTCTGCTTGGGTGCGAATGTTCTTGCACGTGGTTTTGGTCTTTCTTAATGATCGTCTGATCTACTTGAAACTTATCAGTTTGCAAAGGAAGTGCTTTGTCAAGCAAAAAGTCACTTGGATGAGCGGTTGTGAAGAAACATTAAAAGATTTTATGAGAACATTTAACTGCAGTGAGGCAGGTATTGAGCGACTCATCCACTCGTCACCGATGACGTCCATTGTGTGTTGCAAAAAACAGTTGCGCCTACTCAGGGATGCATGTAGAACAAGTGCAGCAAAAAAAAACCCTCCACAACAATGTTCTGTAAGCACTGCAAACTGCACATCTCAATGATATTGAGAAGCAGCGATATCAGCCTGTTTGGCTTTTATTTTGGCACTAAAGTTCTTGTTGCAGTGACGAGAAGATGATCCTGCACAGACTTCACTATTAAACTTACACTCTTTGGGAGTCCTGTGGCATGCGAATAAATATAATTGAGAATTGCTTTTTAGGTAAATTAACAAACCCTTAACATAGATGCCAGCCATTTTGGCATGGGTGTAACATCAGGAGAACAGCAAAAAGTGAAAGGTTATAGTGACCGAGCAGTAAATTTGCATTATTGTGACTGGATGTGAGCAACCACACAGTCAGTGAAGGAGTCAGTGATAGCAAACAAAACAGCAGACTGACTTCAGACATTCTGAAAAGAAGGTTAAAAGCCTTTAAAGGGTTAGTCACAGTGACTTGTTTTGTTGCCTGTGGCTGGAGAACAGAACTATGTCCTATTGTTTTTGTTTGTGTTACATTTCAGCCATATTACTTGCCAATTACAGGCCATGCTGTTTAAGAAAAACTCAAATTAAGCATGTTTTTTTCCACTGAACGTGAGAAAACTGTCCTTTGGCTGTGAATCCATTTTTGGTTAAGTTTGGGTTTATTTGTTAACTGCCACCAGCACGCACAAAGTTTAATTCATCTCTCTAGCAACTGCCCTTGTAGAACCACCCCACAGTCTGATGATGGAAACTCAGTGGGAAAGAAAAGGAGAATTCACATCATCTACAGCTCTGGCAACGCAACACTGCCAGATCCCGAAGCTACTGTCATTGTTGTTGTGTGTTTGTGTGTGGTTCTTAAGCAGATACACACCACTTATGGTTAGCAACTTGATTTTCTGTCATTGAGTCTTCTTTGTATGTGAATGGGTCCAATCACACATGGAAGTTCATTGGTCTTGCTTGAGTTGGCGGGTCCTTGAATGTGTGGAACATAAACTCATACATATCCACACTGAAGTTTATCTTGTTTAGAAGTCCTTGCTCTTGTGTGTGCATGCGTGTGTGTGTGTGTGTGTGTGTGTGTCGGTCTGTGTGTAAGGTCTTGCCCTGGGGCCATGTAGGGAGATTGCAGGGTGGCCCCAACACTACCTGCATACTAACAGAGTCTCCATTGTAGTCCTGTCAGGCCCCTATTGTACCCCAGACTGCCCCCCCTCCCACACACACACACACACACACACACACACACACACACACACACACACACACACACACACAGAAATTACCCCTCAGCACCCCTGTATCAAAGGCAACATTCTCCTCTTCTTGTCCCTTTTTTTCAAGCTTTCATTCTTTCTTTTTTTCAGTGTTCCCCAGAAGACCTCCCCATCAGTTACTCAACTTCCAAGTCCAGATTCTCCCTGTGGCCTCTCCTCTCCTCTCCTCTCCTCTCCTCTCCTCTCCTCTCCTCTCCTCTCCTCTCCTCTCCTCTCCTCTCCTCTCCTCTCCTCTCCTCTCCTCTCCTCTCCTCTCCTCTCCTGCTTCTGTCTCCTTTTCGCTCTTCTCCTCTCATCCTCTTCTTCTCTTTCATCCCCTCTTTTTCTCACTCCCATCTTGCATCCTTTCCCTTCACTCATCAGTTTCCTTTTTTGCCTCCTTTCTTTTCTGATCAGCTCTCTCGACCTCTCCCCCATCTCCTCCCTTTTCCTCTTTTCATCACCTCCTTTCTCTTCCCCTCTGCTGTTATCACCATTCTTCTCCACCCTTCTATCTTTTCTTCCCTTTTCCCTCACTCCCTAAGTCTCTTTGGCCAATTCAGTCTCGCAACACTGATGGATACTTTATAATCTGCCATGTCTTAGAACACACTCACACACACGCAGACTTCTTCCTATCCCTCTACATTCCTTGCAGTGAAGTAAAGCCTATTGTGTAATAGCAACAACTGCGATTACAGCTCCATGATTCATCTTTGTGGATTACGGGTTGCGCATTCCAAACTCTACGCCTTGCATTCCTTCAACACTTCTGGCACCAATAATCATCTGAGACGTTTCCGTTTTCCATCCATCAGGATTATTCCCAACACCTGCTGAGGGCAGCAGCCAAAACAGAGAGCTATTAAGTGTTTTCTAATTCTGTCAGGATGATGGGGATGATCTGTCTCTGGACCACAACACTTCATTCTGCACGAGAGGTTTGTGGGCTGTTCCTGCTCTCACCTCCTCTGCACGGAGTAAGATTTCATCTCAGTATATTACAATATTAGGTATTAATGTCACAAGTAAGATAAGAGCATGGTTGCAAAAGAACATTTACAAAAAAAGGGCAAAATATAATTAAAAGTTTTTTCTTTCTTGCATTTAACTTTAGTTTTGTAAACTTTTGTTGTTTACTCTTATTAAAAACAGCATATTAAATGTTAATTTATACATATAATTACATACTTATACATATATTACAGTTGCCTTTGCTTGCACATGCACACGTACAGATGCACATTCAAATACTCAAATACATATGAGAAAAAATGCTGACATTTATAACTTTATCTTTAAATGTGGAGGTATGCTGGTCTAGTTGTTAGTAATGAACTGGTGCACTCCACTTCTTGCAGAGCACAGGTACAGCTAAAGGATAGATGGATGTTTAAATGCATGAAAATGTGTATTTTGTTACTGTTATTTTTGTTTATTTACTCGGTGGATTACTGTCTATTAAGTCACACACTGTATGACAAAGTTGTGTCTCAGCCACTTCCCTTTAAATACACACAAGCACACCAACTCCCACATTCAAACTCAAAAACCACACATAAAAATGCACACAAGCCATCACCCACTCACAGTATCACACCTCAGTCTAACATATTGATGCCTCTGACTGCTTTGAGCTTCTGCCAAACCATCGTGTTTCACCACCATGGCGGCGCTGCACCAACCTCCCAGCAGTGCTCCGAATGACTAAACCCTCTCCTCACTGCCGCACCGCAACAAACACACTGACACTTGACCCCAAAACAAACCACGTCACTGCTTTTTGTCAAAACACGCGCCCACGATCCCGTCAGGGCAGCAGGGCACAAAGATATCCCATCTGATCTGCACACATTCGGGTTTATTGTAGACAAACAAGCTCACTTCTCCAGACAGACAGCGACATGTGTATATATAAAAATAAAAGATTCCGATGAGTAAGATGCCTGATTAAAGTGACTCTTGAATGTGAATGTGATTATTGCTGCCAGATGTGCCAGCTCATGCATCTGACAGTATAATCAGACACTTTCCATCTGTCTGTTCTTATGAGCCTTCTGACTTTGCATGAAAAAATATAAATGTGAATGCCAGAAATTAAAAAAAAAAAAAAGCTCAAATGTCAATAAAAAGCATGCTAGGAAAGTTTCAGCAAGAGGTGTGAAGATGAATAAAAGGTAACTATTTCTGATGTAAACACCAAAGTTTGCAGAGGGGAGAGGTGTGCAGATGTTTTCCTCTTTTTTTCCCTTCCAGCACCATCTTGTTTAATTACAGCATGCAGTAGTTTCAGAGAGTTTGATCGTTAGAGTACAGGATGACTTTGTTGCCCACTCATTTTATTTCTATAATTTTAAGGTGTTTTATTCAATATTTATGTTTACTGTAAAGGCATTACTGCTGCATCGCTGCCATCGATCATTAAATATCAAACCCAATTTAATAAAACATTGAACTAAAAATGGTAAAAATGGTACAAAAACATTTGTGACTTTTAGAGTTACGTAAGAGTTACTTGTGCTCAGATTTGGTTAAACTCACAACTGACAAGAAACCACATCTAGATTTTGCAAAAAACCAAAAAAGTGATTCTGAAGAATAATAATGATTCAGAAAGTCCCACCCCACAAGTTGACGGGATTGGTAACTTAGGTTTGTTACATATGAAACCCTGGCTGTGTGAATCTGAGTGATAACAACTTTAAAAAAAACTTGATTTAATTTGGAGGGGTTGCATTTTTTCCCACTGGGCACATTCCCAGATGACTGTATGTGTAACATTGAGGCACAGTGTAGTTAAAAAGTGCATCTACTTACTTATCTTCCTTGTGTGCGTTAAATAAAATAAACATGAACATACAATATATTTCAAGTTGAAGTGTACAGTAATGGATGTTCCAGTGTATAAAAGGAGGCCATCAGTTTTCTTCACCCTAAAAATAACTGCGACTGAACAAATAGGTTCAGGTTGTTGTGTGAGGAGACACAGAGCAACAGTTGTCTTTGTGTATTTAGGTCAGCCAGTCCGGGCTTCATTTCAACCATCGAGAAATAAAACGGCTGAATTCAATCAGAGCGTTTCTTTAGACGGGACACAGCTGGACGAACAGAGGCATCTGTGTGCATGTGTGTGAGTGATCATTTATGTGCATGCATGTACTTGTACATGCTATATTTATGCATGTTTACTGGTGTCTTCAACTAACACACAAGAAACTGATATACTGTATCCAGCCTTACTGTATGTATAGGACAGGTCTGCTGTTGTCATACTGCCACTGTATAACAGACAAAGCATATTTAAATAGATCACAAAGTTTTCTGGTACACAAATGAAAGAAAAAGTCATGTCTAGTAAAGTCAGCTAAATTGAATTACATGTAACACCGATGCATAAAGCTACTGTTTACCACTATGAATATAAAGAGAGAAAGCGTCTAGTAAAACACAAACCTTTAATGTAAGGTATTATGGTTGTCCATTAAATTGTCTTTTTTAAGAGCTTTCTTGCCCAGGCAGGACTTATTTCCAGGTCGTGTTCCCTCCACTACTGAACGTGTAAGTCAGGGCGGACGATAAGAGCACAAAGCTCACGGTAGTAAACTACAGAGACCCTTAGTTTACATCCAGATCCCCATCTGCATCAGGTTTACATAACAAAATACCTTTGGTTAAGATTAGTAAAAGATTTGCTAAATGTTTATTCAAGGTTTACGCCTCAAGTCACTGGGGATTTTTGGCAAATTCTGCCACTAATCATAATTTATCAATAGTAGTGCATTCTTGCTGAAAACAGATGAAACACATTGTCAGTGAACACTTTATCAATATGTTCAATATTAAAGTTTTTGCAAATATCCCTATATATTAATGAACAATATTTACCTATCATGTTTATAGAAAATGTAACCTGGCTGCTACCTTTTCTCTAAAATATATTTCCCATGGAGCTGCCTCCTCGCATGACTTGATACGTTAAGATATAAGATATATGTGACAGAATGACAGAGGCTAAATCTGCACAGCCTGAGAGGCTTATCTCAGGGCAGCAAGTGCCCTGTCAGTATTTTTGTTGTTGTTGTTTTTGCAGTTTCCTTATGATCGTCCTCAGACTTTAGAGAAAACTCAGACCCCCGTTTAAGGTTTGAAAGAAAGAGTCAGATATCAGTCCCACAGTGAAAGTCAGCGTCTGTGCTGTTCTGCTGCAGGAGGCTCTCCATAGTGTCTTTTTTCCACTTTCCACAGAGGAAATACTTGCCATTTGAGCAGGAGACGATCGCAAACGGTTTCTCTCACTGAGAGCAGCTCCACTGCACAGCCGTTAACGACTAATGTTACGGCACACAAACAGAATCCACTGCAGCACCCATGACAAAAAGCATTTCTCTCTGCCAATATATCCGTTTTTCAAAGTCACATGCTTTCCATCACCATCTATTAATTTTCTTTTATTCGACCGGCGTAACCAGACTTTGACGAGACTGACAACATTTCAAAACTGAAGCAAGTGCCCTTCTGTGTTATGGGTTGCAAACTTAGTTACTAATAGTCACGAAAAACTACATTGTATTTCAGTCTAGTAAGTGTGATGTAATAAGATTAAAGTAACATCAGAATGACATTGGGTTTTTTTATGTCCTTTAACCAGAGCAGCTTGACACATTAATTGTTGCAATACATTACAGCAGACAGTAGCAGCTCAGAATATGAAGATTCTATAGAAAGTCAAAAGAAAGTAATTAAACAATGGAAATGAGGTGGTAAACAACTTAAAGATAATTGTAAGAGTAAGCTGAGAAAAATACAAACCAGGTCTATATATTTTTAATACTGAAATCAAACATAGTATTATTTTTCTCACTTAGAAAACAAAACGTATTAATTTTAATGATGTCAGTTATGATGATTTTATACTGTATTTACAGTATTTATTATGTAAATAATCACTGCTTTTGATCCAGTGCTTAACAGGCAAAATATTTCATAAGACATGAAAGAATAAGATAGAAAATATGAAGTTTATTTTTCATATAATTAAAATTGATGATATGCATTTCATTCCCTCCTGCTGCAGCCGCTGTGTGAAATTTGAACACGAGATCCCCTCACAATGCTGCCATTTTCACTTGTGAATACCAGAGCAGGCCGAGAAGACATTTCCCTCGGCGCGATTTATAGCTTCATAGATGCTATTTGCTGATGCGGACAAAAATATTGGAGCATGTGCAGCCTCTCCTCTCATACACACCCTTTAATCAAAGACACAATTACAACCGGTAGTGTTTAAAGCTGCCTTCACTCCTCGACAGGTAGGCCGGCTGACCGTTTACTCTGTCGCTTTCATATGCAGAAACATGCTCAAAGTATACACACTGTGGAGAGAATTACAGCTTATTTGACCGTTTCTTACCCTTGAATTTAGCTTCGCAAAACCGTGTCTTTTTTCTTGTGCACATACCATTTGCTCGTTTTATAACACGGTTCATCTTTGGGTGAACCGAAGGAATGGTTTCACAAATGCTGAGGATCTGTAGATTTCACAAAGCCACCTAACGTAAGAAAAGGCAGCTTTTTTCCTCTTTTTTTATTTTTTTCATGCTTTCTTTCCCTCTCCTTCGTTCTAACAGTCCACATACAGCATGAGTTGTTGTGTAAATCATTGCAAAAGGCCACACTGAAGCAGGAGCAGGGCTCTTCTGCCTCCACTTAACCTTAACATCTGACTGTGTGAATGAGAATGTAGATTTAGTTGTAGTTGCACATGGGGATGCTGGCCTTGATTTGGATGTTTTCTGTCTGACTCCTACCTTTCACCTCCCCCAGCAGTTCGTTGGCGTTCAGGCGGTCAACACGCTCCTTCCAGTCCTTGGAGAGGAGCCTCTCCATGCAAGATGGTTCTGCAAAAAAAAATAACAACACAGAAAAACAGTTACCTTCATAAAATTATCACAGTGTGCATGTACCACCGTTCAGATAATACTGCTGGTGTCTCTAAAGATGCCTGATTGTCTTCAATAACTTTGACACACCAGGAGCAAGTGGGCAGTGAAACAGAAGAGTCAGTGGGGAAAGGACAAGAAAGACAACAACACATTCCTAAGGATTGTTAGATTTCTAATCAGGACAACAAGGAACTATTTCCTCCTGCTTCCCCCTCCAAAAAATAAAAAAATAAATAAAAATGCAGCAGCCATTCAGCTGACCAAATGAGAATGTCTGCATTGTTCAGAGATGGGGTCGTATTTGTGGCTGTCTTCTTTCTCACAATGTGTCTCATAGCCTCAGGATAATAGACATCACAGACATGTGGTCTCATAAGATTCATAAAGTCCCATTTGTTCAATTGGAAGTCCTGCTGTGAACTTTACTTCAACAATGAGAACTTTTCAATTCTTCACCAGACAGAGAGCAGAGAGACAGACAGAGAGACAGACATCTGCACATGTGCTTGTAGAAGTGTGTGTGTGTGACCTGCCTATGAAAGACACGCAAGAAAGTACAGAGTAAAGTATGTTGTCAGGTATCAGCACAGAAATGTAACTACGTACATTTATTCTAGTCTTGAGTTTGTATTTCATGCTACATTCAGTCAGTTTTAACTCCATTTGATATATTTGCCAGGTATAATCATCTTTCATTTTCAGATTATAATTTTACATACAAAACATGTGAGTTTAAAAATATGATATATTGATATACATTTAAGTCCCCAGTTGTTAATGGATTGAGCAAAGTCATCTTCATTTCAATCAGTTACATCATCAAGATGCTGCACAACATTGCACATCAGTAATGTTACACTTCAGCCATTATATAAAATGGGTCCAGTACCTTCTTTATTATGAAGTTACAATTTTTTTGGTGAACAATCGCCCAAACTGAACATTAAGTGTATATGTATGTTGAAAAGTAAAGTAAGTAAAAGTACAAAGTAAAGTTTAAATTGTTCATGATGGTATCTGCCTTTCCTGTATAGGATTTGAGTTGTATGTCCACTCACATGCCTGATTCACTGGAAGTGATTCATGCACATAGTGTTGATGGAGACTGTCCTCACAAAATCAAACAAAAAAAGAACCAAGTAGCTTATTACGCCCCGCCGTTACCTATCATCGTAACAGCTCCCACTCCTAAGTGGCTGCAGTGATTATGATTGCAGCAACGGAGGCGGTGAGGTGTAGCAGGGAGGAGGTCGGGGTGGATGGAGGGTCAACAAAACACTGGACTGTACCGAAGTCTGCTGTTGGTTTCCTGTGGCACACCAGTGGTCATGGTTACTTTTAACCGTCACTGTTGGATAATCTTAACCATGTGTCTGGTATTGTGGCCATGACAACAAGGAACCTCTGCCTCAAATTAAATGTCAGTTTTTCTACGAATCCTTACATCAATATCCCAAAATCGAAGCCCAACCACAGGACCTTCATGCAGGACCCTGAGGTTTGCACCCTGTGTGGGATCTTTATTCTTAATATTCATTTTTACGTTTTTACTTATAGTTTTCATTCGCTGTTTGGTTAGATTTAGGAACGAAAACTACTCTGATTGAATATTTACATTAATAACTATGACTAACCATAACACCTTTGTCAAACAGTCTATGTGGTTGTTTAGGTGACCTATTGGTATGAGATTCGTGCATATAGACATTTTTCATTACGACCATTTTGTCGGATAACACAAGTTCATGAAGACAACACAATGTGACACAATGAATCCCCATTATCTACGGTTTGTTTAGATGTGCTGTAGACAGACTAAATGAGCTGCTCTTCTGTTGCATGTCAGTTACTAATAACCACCGGAGACGCTGAATCAACCAGGGCTGAACCTTAAGGATTAAAGCTTTAAAATCTAACACTCCTGCCACATTCAGGAATACAATACCTGCTTTCCTTTCGCATAGTGTACATGCTCACACACTCTTTCAACCTCCTGAGTTTGCGTGTACACTCTGATTTTCATGCCAGTGGACGCGCCACAGATGGTGTCATGGTCACGCAGGGCCCCATGCCGAAGCCTCAGTCACCAAGGACGTCAAAAAACACACACACACACATACAAAAAGGAGACATTCTTGGGTGCTGTGTGGAAAACATGCCCCTGAGGGCTTGCCTGATTTAGAATGGTTAAGTCAGACAATAGCTCATTTGTGGAGCTTTTATCCTGACAAAAGGCACTGTAGTCATTCATAAGGGCACATGGTCTATTGTGAATGGCTTAATGTTTAGTTTGTGCGTATGGGCCCATTGTGTGGTCATGAGATGCAGTCCGCCGGTCGAGCACAACTTCCTTATTGAGTCCATTAAAGCCCTGCATGTTTACAGTCGGATTATGATTGTTGTAAATAAGCTAATGCAGCCATCCAGATCACATGGGATCAATGTAAACAACGGGAGGGGGGGTGACAATGGCAGTGGGGGAGTGGGGGCAGACAGCTACATAGCAAAAAATTATTTTTTAAAATTAAAGTCATTTCTGATGGAGATTTCCCATATTTGAGTGAAAAAACAGAGGGTATTTCCAGACAGATGGTACATATTTTAGTAAAGTAATGTAGTTAAGACGATTTCCACACCCTCAGGACAATGGAATCCACCTGACTTTTCAAAGATTCACTGGACAAGTGGCTCAGCTGGATTTGTATTTGTGTACATCCCATTCAATAGGTGATATTTACAGTCAGCAATGCAATGAAGCTTTAGCTCCTGGTCAGGATAAGAGCTTTTTTTTCTCATCACAAGACCTAAAGACGCCGATGCGCAGTCGTTCATTGGGCCTTGTATCAAACAACATCACAGAGCGCAATTTATGGGAGCACTTAGAGACGAAAATACAACCTGTAACTCCAAGACACATCTGCGTAAGTCAACCGTGTGTGTACTCTGATGCACAATTTACACCCCTCGTACCGATAAACAGATCAGATGAGGAGACAGTGGGGGGTGGGAGGGGTGTGGTGGGAAGGGGGAGGGGAGGCGGAAGAAGAAAAGAAGAGAGGGTTGAGAGGGAGACGTTTTACCCTAGATGGCTCTCTATCTGTCGCCGCAAACGAGTCAGGGATCAAGTGCTGTTTAGATAGGAGGGTGGATAAAAATTCTTCGCCATCCAAACGCCGGCTCCTTCGTCATGCAAAGGAGAAATGTGGAAGATGGATGGGTGGAGGAGAGGAGGGAGAGAGATCATGAATGGGATGGGGAGGTAAGGAGGGTCGCATGGAAAGAAAAATGGGGCAGAGGCATGGGAAAGGTGGGATGGAGGACAGACAATGACGACGCTGAGGATGCTGAAGATACTTGTTTCATCTCATAAGTAAACGGTGTTGAGGAATGGAGGACGAGAGAGAAAGAGAGAGAAAAAGATGATGGAAAGGAAAGTGAAGAGAAGAGATAGAAAAATTACAAGTGAGAAATCCTTTGCATGACCCTGTGAATAGTAATGAGTACTGATATGTACACTCAAATACTGCTTCATTCCCTTGAATGAAAGAGACATTAGAATTAGTGGACATAATGCTGTTTCTCAACCCCTAACTTCAGTTTCAACACCAGCAGTAACAATGACGAGATAAAGATATACGGGTTTAATGAGTTATAAAATTAAGGTAAGGAGAGACAGAAGGAAGGTGAAGGAGATAATACGTGGATTCAGGGTCAGGGCCCGTCATAGTAAATCAGCGCTGAGGCAGCCAGCGAACTGTTTAGGGTAAACACACTTTTATCACCTGTCCCCACGCCAACCTGCCAAGAGACAGTGTTTTGGGTGTTTTACACAAGCCACAGGCAACTTACTGTGTGTGTATGTGTGTGTATGTGTATGTCTAAGTGTGTGTGTGTGTGTGTGTGTGTTGCAGGCAAGCATCAACAGCCTCAAACAGCCGCTGCCAAGAAATACACAGTGTGCCACAGTCTTCTCCTATGATTGAGTCTCTCTCTGTTACCTCTGTCTGTCTTCTAATCTCTCTGTTTCCTTGTGTGATCTCTCGCAATTTTTTCTCAACATACGATAAAATCACAGGATAATGTGAGAACAATAGGTCATTTCACCTACGTTGCGGCCGCGGCTTTCAATTAATTAATGAATTTCTCAAATTATAGTAATTTCAAAGTTTGTCACCGCAAGTTTTAAAATCAGTGTTTCATCAGTGACATCAGTACCTTTCACTTGTGTATGTGCTCAGTGAGTGACTAGAGGTTTTCTCACAACGATATTTAGAAGTCAGGTTTTTGAAAAGCTTGGTACAGTGTCACTGAGCAGATAAAATGCGGCTGAACATCTGTAAAATGTTTATCATGCCATGGAATATTGATTATAGCAATTATCTATAATGTTCCCTGTTAGACTTCAGATTGTCGTGTGAAAATCAAAGGGACAGTAACGCCTGATTTTAGGTACGTGCAGTATTTAATGCACATTTTATATTTAATAACACTTCATAAGTTACCTTATAAATCAGCTGATATAAAGTGTCTCGTTCACTCTCTGTCTCACACACACACACACACACATACACATACACACACACACACACGAAATTGCACCAGAGCTCAGGAACTCAGAGCTCAGGAGTCTGCAGTCGAACGCCAAAGTAAAGAGGAAAAAAAGATTAATCTGAAAAATTAGCTAAAGTTAAAAATAACAAAGGCCAGTGTTCTAGTGGGTGCCTGATGTTTGTGTAACACACCCGCAGCTGAGAAAACCATTTCGTGTCTTCACTTCGCTACTGAATGTGTGTAAATGGAGGCTGACAGCTACACTTTGCACTTCCAAATTTATGTCAGTGGTGCGACTTCAGCTGCAGACCCCACAGCATCAGAGAGAGAGGGAGGAAAGAAAGGAAGGAAGAAAGAAAGAAAGAAAGAAAGAAAGAAAGAAAGAAAGAAAGAAAGAAAGAAAGAAAGAGAAAATGCACTAAAGACTGATAAGCAGAGGAATAAATAATAAGGATTAGAAAAAAAAACAGACAGGAAAAGGGATAAAAAATACAGTGATATTACAGAAAAAAGAGGAGTGAGAGGTAGATCAACAGAAATAGGCAGATAGGAAGAACGATAGAGAGAGATAGAGCCAGTGGAATGATAGAGAGAAATAGAGCAAGAGAAGCACAGAGCGAGCAGCTGTCCTAACAGCTGGCCAGCAGGATTGATGTCTCAGTGAAATAAAACTCAACATATGTCCAAACATGAGGAGACAGGCCAGCCAAGAGGAGGAAAGAGACACACACACACACACTCATATACAAACGCACACACACTGATATGAGAACGCCGGCACACTCTGAGGCACTTAAACATACAAGCACACCGCACACACTGATTAAAGAATGCCGGTACACTGCAGAGACGTTTAATTGCACAGAAGGGGTATATAACACACACATACGCACACACGTTTTCGACGGCCTAGCACTGCTCGCTCAGTGTTGTAAAACCATTAAACTGCAGAGTGGTTAGCCTGGCTGCGTGTTAGCACGGTGTCCATTTCACACACACTATTTTCATCCGTCAGATGACACCCAGACTCTCTTGTCACAGAACATGGCCTGAGAAAGAAGCCGGCCCTCCTCACTCGGGGGGGAGATGGGCTTCTGAGAGAGTAGCCCTATGTAACCCTGCGTACATACATCACCCCCTTCACACACACACACACACCACACACACGCGCGCTCTTTTGCTTTTGCTGCCCGGTGATATTCCCAGTCTGCTCAGAGAGGGCCACTTGTGGGAGCAGCATCATTTTAATGTTAATCTGTTGCTCTAACCCATGTTGATTTATGATGAATGCAGAGTAGAATAAACCCACAATATGTGATACATGTCACCCCATAGATTAGGAAATTGTTATAAAAAGTCAGAAAAGCTCAGGGAACTGATGGAGGGTGCACCTGTAGCTGCTACTTTTGTAAATTAAACTTTTTTCTCTTTATCATTTAAATCTGCAGATTATTTTCCTCTTCACTGCATTTACTGGCTCGTCTGCGAGATGTCTAAAAAAATAGTGAAAAATGCTCACACCACTGAGAGAGCAACATGAATAAACTCATGTACTTTTTTTTATTGTTAACTACACAAAAGATGAAGAAAACTGACAAACATTGACACAACTAAACCAGAGGTTAATAAAATGAATGCTGACGGATATTCCGTCTGCTAACTTACTGAGAACAGGTCTGTAGATCACCTGGCATTTATGGTCTAATCTAGGAGAACCGATAGAAACTAAAGACGATACTGGACTGAGTTAAAATGCATGTAAGTAATATATATATATATACATATATACACAAATGCACACTGAAGACAGCATTTGGGGGTATACGGTAGGCTTTTTCGATGTTCACTTAGTATGAAATGTAAGCTATGCCTTTAACATATACAAAAATAATTCATTAATTTAATTTACTTCACCTGCAGTTCAGCAAATTTTGTCAGTCCCCCACATTGCATGGGTGGTTCTCTGATTCACACTGGGGCCACCTGCTCTAAAAATACTCATGTGATATAAGGAGGTCTGCCAAAGGCGCCACACCAAAACCCTGCAGCTGAATTAGATAAAGGACAGAGATTCAACCTCAGGCTGTATGTAAAGATGGACACAGCCAGAGAGCCAGAGCCAGAGAATGGCTTTATTGGCTACACCATGTCTTCTAGCTAGGACCTTACAAATATGGGAAGCGTGATGGAGGAATAACACAACATGACTGGAGCACATATCCAACACGTAGAGCATCAACAGGAAAGGCACTCTCTGTGTATAATTTCAAATTGTACGAGAATTTCCATTCCATGTCCACCAGCTGAATGCATACATGTTCTTAATGTTCAATAAAGAGAGAGAAACGTGCATTATGCACATCCCACTCAATGACAAATAATTAGAACGGGCATTAAAACTTGGAACCATTAGGAAAATAAAGAACTTACTAAAACAAAACCTGAATATTAGAATTTCTTGAAGGTCACTTAAAAAAGAGCAAGTCATAATTAAAGTGAACCAAAAACTGTCTGAACCAAGCTAACAAACAGCAAAACTATTGATGGAAAACATCACTGACACGTATCGAGAAGATAACAGTAATTATATCACAGCTGAGTCAAAAAAGAGCATTAAACTTACAAGTTCACTGGTGAATGAGCCTTTCAGTGTGATTGAACCTGTCAGTCACTGCAGATCAAACGTGTCAATCAAATCAGTCACGGTCCTGAAACACACCTCTCTTTGAGGCCTAATATCTACATAATTATAGGATTATTTTCAGAAGGACCTAAAGAACTCCCATCAAAGGGAGTGAACTTAGCTGATGACATCAAAGTGACATGCAGAAAAAATGTATTGACTTGTAATTCTTGAAAGATGTTCTTTTTGAACGGCAGTCTACAGGAGTTTTTTTCTAACCTGGACCTAGTGACCTTCAGTGGTACTGCACTTTAAGATACTTCGGCACTGACTTCAGTTTCAAGGGTTGGTTGTTGAAGCTTGGTTTCTACTGAAAGTGTGAGTTTAATACTACAAAAGCCTGACTGCTGATCCCTATTGTGCATTCAGAGAGGTCAGACCATTACAGCACTGACATCAACAATCAGTGCAGCCTGAACGTCAGGAAACCACAAGGTGAAAAATCTCAGACTTTCAAAGGCCTGTTGAGGGCTCTAACTAACTTGGACAGATGGTGCATCTTATTTCCGACTGATTTCATTTCTCAACTGTCACTTGTTTCAAGATGATTTTTTTTTAAAAGAATCTTTCAGATATTTTCTCTACCTCATTTCTTTATGCGAGAGGTGAAGAACAATCAAGGAAGACTGACTGATGAGCTTTAAAGACTGTACAAGCTTGGGCATATGATGCACCAGAGAAACAACAAGGTCAATTCACTTTGGATTTAATTAATCTTAAATGTAAAGTAAAACATCTATTCACTATTTAGTAACAGAGCTTTCATTTAATTTCTTTTTGTCTCCTCTCATATTTTTCAAGGTTTCGATCTTTTTTTATTAATAGTCTATAAAGAGAAATGGCCTTTTTCTTTATGAACATAGTTTTGTGCATTTTTAAATACATTTGTGCCAGGCTTTTAATTAGACTGTGTGGAGCCAAACTTTGTAAGATGTTGATATTCATGGAAAAATGCAGAAAAAGAATGAAGATTATTAATTATTGAATACAATCACTGAACCTGTACACACTTATTGGGCCTTAAGTTATCAAGAAATTTAAATCTCAGGTTTTTTTTAGATAAAATAAAGGAGCGCCAACCTGAATACACTCACATCCAAGGCACAAAATTGCTTCTTTGTCAAACGCACGCTCCAAAAACACCAGTTCAAGACCCAAGCTTCTGGTTCCACTTTAGGTTTGATATATGAAACCTAACCTACTTAGCACACACACACATATCGACACAGACATACACACACTCCGTACACACCAAGAGATGTGCGGTTCAGACACAATAGAAGGGTTGTTTTGGGTCTGGCCCCCAGGGGAGCTGCCATGGGAGGAGCGTAAGGTTTGGGTGAGGGGTCATGGAGACAAAAATCAGTACGACAGGCCGGCAGTGAGTCTGGGCTGAGTTGACAACAACTCTACAGCTGAACAATGCACTTTTAAGACCATCCGTATAATAGTTTGACAAAAAACACACACACACACACACACACGGCGATCAAAATCAGTGTCATTTGATGAATGACTTCATATCAAAATAATGTGATGCCAAGTCATGTAGTCAGTCCTCAGCCGGAGTGAGATAATGCATCTTGTGGAAATCAAATCAGTGCATGATTGTTGTTTATAAACTTTCTTTGAAAAATACTGAATATGTTGACTGTAGTTTAAAGTTCATATAACAGTTAAAAATATAATTTCACTACAAAAAAAGACAGTTAAAAAAGGCATCAGAGATTCTAATTATGCACGAGAGGACTTCTGATTAATTAATAAAAGAAGAAAGTGCTTGTTTTGCTAATGGTATTTTAATTTTTCAGTTTCACAGATGTTTTTAATTAAAACAGCAAATAATGACCACTAACTAAATATTCCAAAGACTTTGTAGTAAACAAGTGAAATTTTGGCAAAGTTTTGTTTTCGGGGAAAAATAACAGTCTTGTACAAATGCAAAGCTGACTGCAGACACAGTATACTGTTTATCAGCGCCATATGTGTGACGGCTCAGTAGAGACAAACAGTTTTCATCACAGTTTGTAATGCAGTCAATTAAAGTCCACATTTTTGCAGAGCCACGTCAAACATGCTCCACTGGCTTTACACATGATCTGTCTTGGCTGTGACACAAACAGTACTTTTCTTTCTTCATTATAGTTATATCATGTTGGCCTTCACCACATTATCAGGAACAATTTGGCATTTTACTGAAATCGTTGTAAAAAAAAGGGAAAAAAAGGGAAAAAAAGGACTTGATAAAATCACTATTTAATCTGATTCTTTTGGACGACATTCAAAACTGTTCTGACAAACCACATTGCATGCGCCCATACCATATGCTGGCTGGCCTGCAGCCAAACTGAGCAGGAGAGGGCTACCAGGCATATCCCACTGACTGTATTTGTAGTCAAGACCCACAGGCTGTGGCTGATCATTAGTAAAGAGATCCCTATCAATTACAGAGGAATAGATTGAAACCAACCACAAGAAGTCCGGGGGGAGTCGGCTTGTTGGCAGAGGCAAGGAGAGCTGAACTGACCACCAATCGCAGTTTAAAATGCAGATTAAAAGTCCAAAAGATAAAAAATGAAGTTCATGTTTGGATAAAATACTCCTCTATCTCTCTCTCTCTCTCTCTCGCTCTCTCTCTCTCTACACACACACATGCCATGCTGCTCCATTGGCCGTAATATGGCAAGTTGGGACGAGACTTTGTTCACCAGCATCTAAATGCTAATCTACATGCACATACACAGAGACAAAGCCTCTGCCTGCACACAATCACAGCTCAAGCAGCCAATCCCATAGAGGAAGGCAAACATAGTGCCAGAGCCAGGGCTTTGTTAATTAGCCAATGAGCTTAACTCTCGGAGCGGCCCACCTTGCCTGTTAAGCTGTCATCACAACTACTTCCACCTGAGTGTATGATTCCATAAGCCCTCACACACACAGGTCAGGGGCACACGGGGCACGCCTCACTCAAGTTCGAAGTTCGGTCATGCACTATAGCTTCTTCTCCAGCTTACCTGAAAAAGCCTCACAGATGATTTAACCTTCAAGCAGTAATACTGACAGGCCTGGGCCAGTATCTAAGCTGCTAATTGGACGCAAGATCCATTTGTTGTTCTGTAACAAAAGACGAATCTCACAGCTAATGTTTTATTCCAGGTAGAATGTCACTGAACATTCACAGCGCAGGTGTTGCTTCTGAATACACAGAGGTATGCTAGTCCAGGATACACATGATTGCACATCGCTCCCAACCCGCCAACCAGGCAGACCCCCTCCAGAAGAGAACATACGTTCCACAGCTTGAGTGGCGGTAACAGCAGAGATGTTGAAACAGGCTTTCAGCAGTGAGACAGAACAAAGCGAAGCCTGGCAGAATGTCTCTATTGTCAATGAGAAACAGGGTTAGAGGAAAGCTTGGCCCCGCTCTGACCTCCTCTTCCAGCTGGGGAAGCTATTATATGGGTGATTGGGTGCCCAGCTCTGGCCTGGCCCTAACTCAAGACACAGTGCAGGCTCCTCCAAACTGGACAACAGAGGTTTAAACACACAGAACAAGGCTCATAAAACAGTAGCTGCACGAGGAGCTGCAAGGGGTCACAGGATAGTGAAAATGTGGAAAATACAGCCCTCAACGGCAGAATTGTTTCTTTTTCTGTATATAAATTACACCTGACATGTACCTCACAGTGTAATGTCTCTGTTAGCTAAAGTTAAGACTCTATGGCTCTGATGTTTTGTATCTGTGAGCATACAAGATTTTACAAGGTTTCTGCAAACTTGGTTTCAAAGCCTGGTTAGACAGTCATATTTGAGTTATCAGAAAAAAATCCTTTTCTGCATTTTAAAGTTTGAATCTTCAAGAACTCAGTTGATCTGCTTCATCAGGACTGTGTAGGTTTGTTTCATCCGATTTTGACTAACAGTAGCAATGCCAACAAGCAGTCCCTGAACTTTCCTCCCATTCTGATTCGATCTAAGTTCTCTTTATCACCTTTTTCCAAATAAGCCCCTTCATTTCATACAAGTGATGACAGGATCGAAACTGCATTGCGTTTATCATTCAACAGATTTACAGTAAAGCCGAAACAGGACATGGAGCCAGGAGAAAAAAAAAGTGTGGTGAAGTTCAGCGTAACCATGATAAAAATGGAACGTTTTAAACTTAACACTTAATTATGAGTTATTACGAGTTCATGTTTCCACAAAAATGAGTAAATCAAGACAGTCATGATGACTTATGAAAAGAAAGCTGGGTTTGTTGGGTCCTAGAAATGCATCATCATGTTACCACTAATGCCAGATTGGAAGTTGTGCTTTTGCCCATTTCCATATGATGGGAGGGGCAGCTGCTGGCGCTCACCAATGTGAAACTGTATCATTGGTCTGGGTTTTTATGAATACCTAATGTGTGCCTTGAGGTATCGGCTAAATCTGTTGTTTCTCTTTTTTAAACTAGATGTCTCTATCAGATAAACAATGATAACACAGACTTTCTGTATTATAATCGTGGATAAAATGCATTTGTATGAGGAGTGAAGCCTATTTAGGCCAACGAGTGACTGTCAAACAGCGTCTGAACAGCTTGTGAACACCGTGAATGTTCAGTGATCATGAAAAAAACATGAGTGAGCAAAGTCCCTTCCGATCTATGAAGCTGTGTACTGTCTGACTCGAAGCCTTGTCCTGTTCAGTTCCCCTGCATACTTTAATCTCAGAAGAGAAAAGGCAGATTTGTTACTTTTATATCAGCTTCAGACTAAAGTCTCAGTCCAGATTTGCTGAACTCATAAATTAGTCACACAGGTGTCTGTTTTATAAGCACTCTGCAGCCGTACAGTGTTGCGGTAATTGAGCCTGATCTCATTTGCAAATGAAACACATGAATTGTACAGTAATTCATACAGGCTCGGGTGTAAGCAGGGATTAGAGTGATGTTAAGTGTTTGCCAGGCGCCAGAGCTGCTCTAGGCACATTAGATGGCTGACTAAGTTGGCATGAAGGCACTTTGCCCGTGCCAGGCCGCTTTAACAGCAGGTCGGCCCCCGGGAGGCTTAACAATACAGATAATCATAATTCACTCATCAAAACTGAGGGAGCTTGATTGCACACTTCACTGGGTTTAATGTCCAGTGAAGTCGGGCCGCTTCCCAGAATGGTTCAGATCGGCACTGAGTTAAACGTGTCCACTTCTGACATTTTTTTCCCCTTTTTGCATTGAGGGCTCAAGGAGAAAAGGTGAATTCACATGAATGTTTGCTAATGATGCCCCTATCAGTGTTGAGAGAGTTATTGTTTGGGTTATTTCTCTGTTTATTCCAGGCTTTTTATTTCCTATCCTCTCTATCTCTTATTTTTAGCTACAAAATGGAAGATGGAGGAGCATTTCCATTCAACAGCTTGTCTGGGCCCCACATTTTTTTCTTCTGATGTTCCCTCATCCTGGCCTTGAACATTTTATTCAGCAAAGAGCCTACCAGTCTAAGTGCTAAGTGCTTTAACAGTGTTGAGAAAGCCTTTTGTATGCAGTAAGCCTTTTTATCTAAACCTTCACACAACACTGGCGCAACTCAACATTAATGCAAAATTGTCAAGAAAACGTCAGACCTTCACCCTCTTGGCTCGTGTGTTGTGAAAGTCCAGGTGAAAAGGACGTATTTTCAGCAACCAGCTGTGTGGTAATACAGCTACCTGACACAGTCTTAAAGAGTTCTTCATAAAGCTTTTAAAAGCTGAGGCTGCAGTTGCGTGAAAAAAAAATCTCCCACACTGCAAAGCGAGGCCATGTCTATTCATTAGAACTGTCACAGGCACTTAGGGCTCCTCTGAGTAGCAGACTGCTAACAGCGTGGCGACAGGGGGTGAGCGCAGCGCGAAGGCTAACAACGACATCATCCACACTTTAGCTCCGGGCTACAGTGCACAGAGGGGTCAGCCATGTTAGTCTTAGTGAGCGCTCAGTGGTTAATAGGGTCTGTTCCATTTGATCATACAGCCAATCTAACCTGCGAGAGCTCAGCTGACTGAGCCCTTGCAGCAGGAGGCGGAGGACAAAGTAAGGGACGGCATTGTTCAGGCTTTAATGTGCTTGACATTTGAGTGCCGATGATCAAATATGTCAGACTGCAAGAGGATTCTAAACAAACTACATTTTAAATGTCAGCCTAAGTGAACACATGGCATTGAAGTATCAGAAGAAAAAGACTTGAAACAAATGCAGAATAAACCTGTGCACCTTTAGGATGTACAGCGCCTGAACTACAAAATTATCTGTAGGCCGTGCCACACCAGGACTCATTATACAGACCTATTTACCAGGATGGCCTTGCACTCCTGTGTGTATTACATCCTTTAGAAAATAAAATAAAATTCAGCTTATGACTTTGGAAGTCTTTGCCTTTACCTATGACACACAACAAAGCTTTAACTTAGAACGTGAGCAAGGTTGTCTTTTGGAGAGGGATTCCAAAAAGATTGTGCTATAAGTGATTTGAAAGGTTCCTGAAGGTGAAGGATAGAAACAAGAGGAACAGCCTCCCATCAGGTGAGGTGAAAGAAAAAAAAAATGGAAAAAGACAATAATACAGTGAAGGTGACAAAGACTCAACTAAATGAAGAAGCAAACAAATTGATAAAAGAGAAAAAAGGGAAGGGTGTGGGGCTTTATTGCTCGGGAGGAGGGCTCACTTATCTATTGATCACCTCATTTCGTTTTGAATAAGCTCATTAAGGGAAAAAAAAAAGCAAGAACAAAAACGAAAAAAAAAATACCTGTCAATCTCCATATGTAGAGTTACATTAGGCTCCAAATGAAATACATTACCACAGCACTGCATGAAAGACATTTTTACAATGCGTCTTCAAGGATCGCAGCAATTCACATGAACGTTTACAAGGCCCAGAAACAGAATTACTATTCGTGCCAGCCCTGTATGATTCAGTGTGACTGTTTATATTGCACATGTTTATCTCATTTGTTTCTGTCTAAGTGTTTGCAGTGTGATCAATGCCACTTGTTAGTCCCCAGGGATAGCAGCTCTGCTAATTAGCAAAGGAAGAGCCAAATTCAATACCTGGCTACGTTTTATTTTCTTTTTTTTCCCAAAGGGGGGGTGATAATGTTCAACACTACTGTGTCCAGTAGTGGACACTGGATGAATATTAACGACATTAACGACATATTATGTTGTGTTATGTATTTGTGCCTGTAATATATATGTGTGTATATATATATATAAAGAGAAAGAGAGAGAGAGAGAGAGAGAGAGAGAGAGATAATAATAAATATTAATATTTAGAAAAAAATACATTTACTCATTATTTATTTGGATTTTAAAGCTTGAAACTAGAGACCTCATTAAAAAAATGTTGAAAAAATTCTTGTTTTCCAAATCTGTATCATGCATCTGCAAACTGTAGTAAATCGTCTCTTTACATTCCCTTTATGTGCTAAATCATTTTCTCAATTTCTGCTAAATGTTTTTAATCAGTCCTATGTTTTTCAAAGCAAAAGGAAAGCAACAGCAGTGGAAAAGGCTACAACTGAGTATATGCACACTCTCTAAAGGCAGTCAAGAGTCACTTGATCACACATGATATCAAAAAGGGTAAACATTATGTCTCCAATATAATATGCCTTGCTCATCCAATTAAAGAGTAGGAAATGTTCCTGGTCCAATAAGAGATGTGAAAATATGTATTATTCATGAAAAACATCAATCCTGAGCAACAAAATGAAGTTTTGTTCATGTTTACTGAAATGGAATATTAAGTCTCTTGAGTTTTTATCCTGCACATGGAAAACAGGCAGAAAACAAGAAAAATTTGTTAAGAAAACTCCAGAACTAATTAAAAATGAGCAATTTAGTTATAAGCAAGGTCGGGTCTGGTTGTATTTGGATTATACTGTACATGTGGTGGGGGGAAAAAAGAAAAGAAGACCCACTTAAAGCTGTCCCCGAGCACTTCCTTCCATTCATGTCCCCTTTGATTTGACAGGAAGATGTCACAACACTTTTGGACACACACACACACACACACACACAAACACACACACACACGCTCACACACAAGTGTTTTTCCTTTCAAACCAGTTTCCGTGGTGCAGATAAGAGGCAGAGCTACCTATCTTTCAACTAAAGACACTATGCTCTGTATTACGCCTCTGGCTGTCCCATTCTGGCCCACTTTACTGTATCAATAACAAAGTAAAACCTCTAAATGAGAGAGATCAAGCGCTCCTCTGATATCATCACGATTACTATGTGCACATAATAGTAAAGAGGGGTGTTAGATGGTTTTAGATCTGGCTTGCTTTGGGTGGGAAGGGGCAAGCTGAGGCATGCTGGGAGACTCCAGCGCTTTCCTGTGTTAGTGGTGTAGATCAGAGGAGCACAGGAGAAAGGGAAACCTGTGTTTTCACTGATTGATATTGTGATCTAACGAGCAAGGGATCTGTCAGTTGTAATTTTAGATGTTCAAAGATCCCCTGGAGAGGATGTGTTCAGAAAGAGAAAACAAAATAGCCAGGCAAGGTTGTTCTGGCTTTATGTGTGAGTGAAGAGAAAATGAGCAACAGCATCATGCCTATCAAATGTGAGGGAATAAACTGATCTAATAAAAGCCCTTCACTCCATTTCTGTTCACAGCAATCCTGTCACTGTGTCACAAAATCAGCAATCTGCCACTCTGGAGAGGTGTTCTAAAGCCAACATCCGTAGAAGGATGTATCTTATTTTGCTAAAATACTTGTATTTCTTATTGTCCACATGGACTACTGTAGACGCCAAGACCAGCACATGACTTGCTCTCAAGCTCTGGCTGACAATCCAAAGTTTAAACTAGAGTTGCTGTATAGAGAATGATCATACTGTAAGTTAGACTCATTGAATTATTTTAAATTAGTCATTTCAACTTTAGATGACGGCTGGTTCGGGTTATATTAATTCATCTAATTATCTGCAACAACGTGGGGTTTTTGTTATAGTTCCATCAGCGGTTCAATGATAGAGTTCTGTTGTCTCTCCATCATTTTACCCGTATGATAGGAAACAGTATGCCAACTAACAAGACTGGAAAATCAACAACATTTACATGGCCTCCTGTTATTTTCTCATTGTGCATCAGAATGTCAATGTAGAATATGTATAAACAGCTGTTTGTGATTTCCTGCTCCCATGAGGGAAAGCAATTTTGATGAGTAATTTAACTTCTCCCATCATCATCATGAAGACGTTTAACTGGAGATTGTCGCTATCTAGCGAAAATATTGTTCAATCTTCACAGTTTGCCAGCCTAAAAATAAGTAGATTGATTCTATCCATGGGTTTATACTATTTTTCAAACCAATATAAGCTATAAGCTAATTCCCTCAAAGCCCTTCCAAAAAAGCCAACAATGCATGGCTATTCAACCAAAGTAGACTTGGTTTGCTTAGGCCTTGTCAAGTTGTCTTGTTGTTAAGTGAAATAGGAGCTACACCTTGCGACCTCCAGATCTGAATGTAAGGTTGGGTGAGGCTGAAAAGTAGTGAATGTGCCCCACTTTCCCTGCAGACATTACAGATATTCACACACACACAGACATGCACACGCACACGCACACGCACACACACACAATGATCTGAAGACTTAAGCTTACCGTCTTGTTCTGTCTTGGTCAGCTCCACGAGCTTCTTCTGTTTCAGTGTGTCCACCACGTCTGCCAGGCTTCCTTTGCGGCGCTCTGGTGTCCCAAAGGCGAGGCCCATCACTGGCTCCCCGCGATCCCTGGAGCACTCCTCTGGCTTGGGTGGAGAGGTAGAGTTAGTCCGGTAGGAGTAGAGCGAGCAGCCTTTACTGCTTTCATTGTCCTGGGAAGAAGCAGCAAAGGAGAGTGTGAAGTTACCAACAGACAGAAATATATCTCACAGCTCTTTACTGTGCATCCCCATGGTATTATTTTGGATTTAGCTGATGCTTGCTTAGCTGTACTTAACCTTGACAGGGGCTGGCTGGCATGACACGACAAATGTCAAGTTTAGGATTGCATTTTGCTACTGCCAGAACGTGATCATTGCAGTACTTGATCTATCTGTCATCAGGAGCACTGTGGTGTTGCTTCACTGCATTTCTTTATACTGCTCAGGTCACTGATGCGTGATACTATGACCCAGTGTGAGATAAAAAAAAAAGTCGGACATATGTTGTTTTTTTAGTTGAAGGCATTTAAAAGTGTGTCACAACACTGCCGGGTATTTGTGGTAGTGAAAGTACTGGCTTATGTATTAAGTTAAATGCACATTTTTAACTTTATACCTTACAATGTACAGCTTCAGATGCTTTTTCATTTTGTCTGAAAAAGAAATGCACATAGAGAGAAAATGGCTCTTATCTCAGGTGATGTTAACTGGCATCACCTGAGATAAGAGCCAAATCATATTGAGACTTCAGCCATAAAAAGGCTGGAGTCTCAATATGACCTTATTGAGACTTCAGACTTTTTATCCATACATAAAGCACAAGACATTTCTTTCCTTAGAATGTGGATGAATTCCTGTTTCATTGAAGGTGACACAAAGTGGGAACTTAAGCATTGTTCATGGATGACAGCTATCTAATTGCTCTGTATATTTTGTGCTATGTGAACAGAGAGTGTGTGTGTGTGTGTCCCTCTGCTGTTCGCTCTGCTGTGTTATAAGTTAAGCGAGAGGCACAAGGAGCCTATATTTATCCAGAAGATAAGCCCTTCAAGATGACCACATTGTCCCACACAACAGACACTTTAGCACAGGTGCTCTAACACCAGGGTTATTTCTGGATGCTTTCTCCGCCCCTTACAGAGTGGGGGGATCTCCAAGAACTTTAGGAGGCTTATGTTTCAAAGACAAGGGGCTTTGGCTAACAGCGGGATCTTAAGACGCCCTTGAAATGGCTCCAGGAGGCCCTGTTGTGCACTTTGTCTTTAAGCGGAAGATGCCTCTGTAATGAGGATTAGGAGATAGTGTGTCACTCGTGGATTGTTCAGGTGTGTTTCTCAGGTCCGTACAAGGAGTTACACAAACAGAATGATGCGAGCAGAGGGTCCAACGGTCGGATCAAATTATAAACTGAAAGGTCACAAAGTCACCCTCTGCAGCAGACAATGCATGTCCATCACTGCTGCTGTGAATCTGTAAATTGTCCTTGAGCAAGGCACTGAAATCTGAACAGGTCACCTACTGGATGTCACTCTGGATACAATGACATGATGCTTGAGTGTAGAAGTGATCAGTCCAAATAAGCACAACAAATGCTTGTGTAAATGTATCTATTTAAAAAAAAGTGTTACATTATTTTTGTAAAGGAAAAATCTGAAAATCCATATAATCTTCTATCTTCTCTGTCATTTTAAAATAAAACAATCACCACTATCTAAAAAATGAACTCAAAACTTGTCCCACTGAAATTCTGATTTGATCAAAATGCTTTAGAAAATCTACTGAATCATTTCACAACGAACATTTCAATCAGTTTCAGCACAGGTCAGCCTACATTCACCATCACTAACTACTTTAAGTGAATTACTTCACATCGTATAATGGATAAACTTCATGTCAGGATGTTTTCTGATAAAGTAATTTCAAATAAACCATGGAACACCATGTACCATAACCATAACCCACATCCTGTTGGGGTTTGTCAGAACAGACTGTAAATACTGTCTGTGTAAATTCTGAATAAAATCATGGTTTGTAAAAAAAAAAAAAAAAAAAAAAAAACTTGTCCCACTAAGCTTCATGTTTATTTGTCCCTTACTGGAGGCTGGAGAGGGATGAAATGACATACAGTATTGCTTCACTTTCTTTGTCCACAACATGTGCTGCTGCAGTGTCGTGCTGAATTTAAAGATAATTTTGTGCTGTTGCTGCTTAAGCATGATGTTGACTTAATGGAGCCCAAATTTTCATCTATTTGAACCACTGAACTTAGTTAATTGAAAGAACTTGAAACTTGAGTCCATGAGGGACAACAGTCACATTCAGTGTATACGACATGAGACCAAAACTATAAATATGTGTAGAAAAAAACAGAAAAGAAAACACAGAGTGAAATAGGAATAAGTTCAGGTATTCAGGAACATTTTCGCCTTGAGGCAACTTTGACCCCTGACACTGATGCTAAGTGAAGTCCAGTTCTCAAATATTTTTATGAATGCTTAATTGCATTTAAAATCCTTATTATGTACTGAGAATGGTTCAAAGTAAGTGAGTTTAAAAAAAGACAAATAATTATAATTATGCTTTAGTAATCTCTGGCAATCAAAAATTCAAACTCTTCAAAAATAGTTGTTTTTATGTGGGAATGTTAAGTGTGTTCTGCCACAACAATGATAGCAAAGGAAACTTCCGTCTCAGAACTTTCTCCTTTCCTCGGAGGCTGAAGTCAAACGCCTCGTCCTTTAGGGACCAACACAACCTGAAGCCAAGTAACTAACACACACACACAAACACATGAAAACAGACTGTGGAGATGAGAAGAAGCAAGGGGTATAACTCTCTAGAGGACAACCCTCACTGGGCTGCCTACAGCACTGCCTGTAGCACACAGACCAGAAAGAACTGCTGGGGTGTGCACACTGTGTGTTTGTGTATACATGCATTTAAGAATGTGTGCACTCAAGAGTGCACAATCATCATTATGCATGAGAATTTGCACACCCTGTGTACTCCAGGATGTATTTCATGAGTGTTTTATGAGTCGCATGCTCCGAGTGTGTACACTGTGTACACACACTAACCACATTTGTTTTATAGATTTGAGTTATTGCAACATATCTCAAGATAAGATATGGTCAATTTCACTGCTCTGTGCATAATTCACTTCTCACCATCACAGCAGGGCCGACATTCTCCCACTCAGTATCCGTCGGTTTCTCTCTGATTGGCTGCAGTTCGTCCGGGTGGGGTTGGTCATGCAAAGAGGGTGACGCCGACTCCTTTGGGTCTTCTCGCTCGTCACTGGCCCAGGTTGCGTTGTCCTGACCTATCACTTCCGCTTCCTCAGATGGTGGTTGAAAGGGAGGCGTTGCTCGCATGGAAGACATCATTCTGAGAGGAAAAAAGGAGAAGGTTTTAATTTTGGTGGCCTCAGTGGATTGCAGTTTTGTCAGCCAAGATGGACGCAAACTGAAGTGACACATGAACAGCGAGAAAAACTCATGTTGCATCACATGATGATAAAGAGAAAGATACTGATCATCAGAAACCACGCATGAAACCAAAACCTTCCTGGAAGCCACGGTGCATTTGCTGTGGAGCACTACGCACACTGAAACACAAAACAGACATTTTTTCTATACAGCAAGTTTATTTTGTAGTGTGTAAAATTGTACAGTTGAAATATTTTTCCACAACTTTACAGTTAACACACTGTATCGTCTGGTACTGCCTATGTGCTTCCATGCACTTCATCAAAGTACAGATTTTATTTAATTTTGAATCCCCTTTTAAAGGAAACCTACATATTTAGTCATCTGAAACCATGTTTTAGTACTTATTAATAGATACTGTAATGGTTGGTTAGTTACTATATACACTTTATTTCAAGTGCTATAAGTTCAGCAAAGCACATAAAAAATCATTAAAAATGAAATTCCATCCCATTCTTTGTGAAAGAAATATCTCTTCAAAATCTTGAAGGATTTTTTTAAATTGAAATGTTGGATTTTGAAGGTCAAAGGTCACTGTACTTCACAATGATCACTGTTTTCGATTTTAGTTGAAGAATTCTAACTACTATAAAAATTCACACAAACGTCTAACAGCATCAAATGAAGTGGTGACATTTTAAATCAAAGGCCAAACATTATCTTGTGACATAATGTTCTGCAAAAACAAAAAGAAAAAAAAAAAACACTTCTCTGGCAGCTATTTCAAACCATAACTTAGGAGCAAAAAGACAGATTGTCACCATATTTTACATTGGGACAGATTTTGAATTGGTGACATTAATCTTTTGTGCCCATCATGAAAGTGTACTGATTGTCTAAATATTTTGTGCTGCTGGATTAAAGATGCGTGTGACGTACCCACATTTTAGAATTTGCAGCTTCTTTGCAGCAACACTCATATTGTCTGCTGTCATGAGTACAATTGTGCAGAACAGGCTTTATTGGACAAGCATGAGAACATATACAAGGAATTTTAAGGGTGAAGCAAAAAAACAGAGTGGGAGTCTTCACTACATATGTCCACGACATTATAGGAAACTGGACAGATAGGGATGTAAAGTTTCACAGTTGCAAATGTCTGCAACTGTGAGACTGAGAATTCTGTTTTTACTTCTAATCTATTCAAATCTCATCTACAACATTTGTGCAGGTTATGTGCCCAGTTTCTTGACTGTCTCAATTGTTTGAAACAAGGGTTATTGTAAATCAGCAGTATCACCAAAAAATGTAGGGTGCTTTACTTTTAGTGTGTTAAATAATTTTAGATTTTTGTCCACCACTGACTGCACACTGACACCACAAAAAAAAACTGTTGGAGATTTCAGAACCGTGCTTTTGAATAGATAATTCAAAGCCACAATGTTGTTTAAAATGCTGAAACATGAATGCTGAAGATGTAATTACAGCTCACTCACACATAGCTAAGCAATTTTAAGTACATATCATATTTTTGGCATTTATGGACACTCATTCAGAGCAACTTATACGCTTTCATGCTGAATGCTCCTCACACACATACAGAGAAAACACACACACACACACACGAAACACACACACACGCACAGGCAGAAGCACATGGGGATAATCTATTAATCTATTAAGCAGCATCAAGGCCTCTCATCACCTCAGAGCTGGTAAAGAAGCAGACGCTGTGCTGCTGAGTTTGAGTGGAAAACTCTCTCTTTTCTACTGTGAGCCTCAGGCTGAGAGTGTCATTAGGCAAATACATCATTTCCTGTAATGACTTCCCATTGTTGCACTGTACTTATGAGGACATTCACTGACCACATTTATTCTCTCAGCCCTCCTAGGTACTTGCTGTGTCTCAGTCCATAACCCTAAATTCTTATGTTAACTACACACAAGGTCATTTTTCTGGTCATATACAAGTACGGAGCACGCACAGATACACATTCATAAACACACAGAAATTCAAGCAGTTCCCTGGAGACAACCACAAATCCAAGCCAAATTAGTAGGCGATAACTTGCGATATGTACTGTATTCCAACTGAAAAGACGTCCCTATGAGTGATCCCCTAAAACAGTGCCTTCGCTCTGTCCACACACAGACACACATTAGTAATATCTGGATCGCGACTTATGTGAAGCAAACCAGATTGCTACTTCAGCGTTAGTGCTCAGTAAATCACAGCAGGCTGTCCCTCTCTGAAATATGCAGCCTCCTGGTTGCCCTTAAATGTAAGTCTGACCCTCAGTCAAATGTCTGAAAGAAAAGAGCAGATTTGCAATCTGTGTGTGGGGAGGCAGGAGAAGGTGAGCAATACCTAATTTATAGAGGGAGTTAATAAACGCTACGGTAACAGATTAAAATTA
Organism: Dascyllus trimaculatus; assembly: GCA_024666655.1. NCBI lineage: Eukaryota > Metazoa > Chordata > Actinopteri > Pomacentridae > Dascyllus > Dascyllus trimaculatus. The sequence continues at coordinate 28,812,988 of CM045448.1, forward strand.
AATGTCACGTGAACTAAACTAAGAGAGAAAAGGTGAATTAAGAGAGAAAGCGTGCACAAACAGCGAATGTAAAAGCTGGACGAAGGACGGATTGGACAGAGAAGAAAAAGTGCGTGCCAGCTTAGATAAAAACTATGTATGTGAGAAGTGTGTGGTGTGTAGCTGTGGAGAAAACTTGCCATTTTTGTTCTGTATGTACAGCGTATCCGGGTAATTTGTGATGCATCATGTGGAAAGAGTTGGATTCCCATGTGGTTTCGTCTGTTGTTCAGTGATTCACAACGCCCTGCGCATGTCTTCTTTTACTACCTCTGAAGGAACGCAGCTCCCAGTGACAGAGCAATGCAGGTTGAATTAGAGGAAGGTTGGACAGTGTCATGGCATGGAAAGCGAGACTCAGTCAACTCTGACCTGAAGACGCTGGTCAACCATGAATAGTCCCCCACGGTAACGACATCACCTTCTCATTTAGACTGAAAACAAACTGCTGCTAACTTCACAGAAAACATCCCAGTGTTTTATCTTACTCCCATTCGATTTGTATCTTTTTTTCTTAAATTTTCAAACGTCTTCATTGCAGGGTTCACTGTTCCAAAAGTTGGAAGTGACTGAACTGCACATTATTTTCTCGCCGTAAGTTGGTCCAAAGAAAAGCACCAGCTACGTACTTAAAGCTATAGGAAATATTTATCCCTAAATGCATGCGAAAGAGGTCACTTATAGGGATGAACATAGAAACTCTACATCTCTACTGATATTTTTGGTGTCTTTTAGTAGCTTAACCATTTCAGTTCAGTCTCACCACTCTAATCTCTGTCACTTTCGCCTTAAACCCCCTATTGTATGTCCCCCACCCAGTACAGGAGTCATGGCAGTCAGTCGGCTAAGCAATTAGCTGGTATTGAAAAACCACATTACAATACAGAAGACCACTGAAGGGGTGGTTCAGACTAAAACAGAGTTTAAAAGAGTTTTAAAATTCAATTAAAATCCCAATACCAAAGAATGAAACCTGAAAAAACTCTACAAGTCAAGGCAAGCTTTCTCAGACGGTAGGGCAAATGGAGATACTTTGTGCTCCAATAATTTTCTTGTTGTTTTGAGCAAGCCTGTGTCAAGGTGAAGTCTGGTTGTACACAGGTTACTTAGTTTTTTAGTGTTTTGAAGACTTAGTTGTCATGAACTTTTACATCTTGCCACCAGTGCCATCCTCACTCCACCCGCTGACTGACTGGAATAGCAAAAGGTTTTAGTCTGTGGCTTAAATTTCTCCAGACCTTTGTATTTTAACACAACGGTATGAGTACATGAGATTGTAAGACCCCAGACAACCAACAAACAAGGAATCACTAATCCGCGATCAACTGGTGCAATCCACACTGGAACGATGAGAGAGCGATGGGGAGCCGGGGAGGGAGAAGACAGAGGAGGGCCTATATTTAGCTGACAATATTGCTGGTGCTGTGTTTATGGGGAAGCTTAAGACTTAGTTTCTTGGAACTGGTGTCTCATATGGCCAGGAATGCCCAGCCCCTTAACTCACTGCCACTGATAGGGTTTCATCATGCAACAGGATGGGGGTTTGTTGGTAAGCATGCCACAAGGCCTTTTGTGATTGGCTGGGGCAGGAAAACAATATACTTCATCAGGAAAAGACTCATATTACTAATGTTTAGATGACTCCACTGTTTAACTAACTTTACTAATGTTAAGGTCAACCAGTTCATTGCTAAAAAATTTGTCTAGAAGCTGTCTAAGTGTGTGCATGCATGTGTCTTTTACTTTTGCTGAAACATTGATCATCTTTGCACAGTTTACCTAAATGTAGCTGATTATTAAATTGGTTCTCCAGCGCCTCACTATACCTAAAACACTTGCTCCCTTCAAAAAGTTGTAAAAAAAAGATCGTAGCTAACCCACATTTTTAGGGCAACGCAAATGAAGTCAGAGCAGAAGAGAAGCGACTGAGAAGAAGAATTATATCAAAATGTGTGATAAAATCAACTTAGTGTGCCAGAAAAGTCTGAGAAAAAAAGTGTTTTGGGGTGTTTCATCAGCACTTTTGCAGAAAGACCTTATAACTACACACATTTAAGAACAAGGTTTCCTTTGAGTCGTAAAAAATGATACCACTGCACTAAAAAGAAAGGCACTGTTTGGAAGTAAGCATTAATGTGTCCTAATTTCCAAAAAATGACAAGCATTTTGAAGATGTGGGCTATCTGTCTGACTGCAGCCCTGACGCGTGACAATATCAGCTCTTTTCCTACTGAGACACAAGATAAAATTGAGTGATTATTGCAGGAAAAACAAACGTCTCCTAATGAGACCAACAAAACAATGAGTTTGGCTACACTGAGACAGTCTCAGGAAACAGTCATGTGGCGATAATGTTACACTGATACCTGAAAAGCAAATTAATTTTCACACACATCGCTCTGAGGCTCTCCGAAAGCCTTTCCATATTGTCAGACATCTAGAAAAACATCAGATCTTTCCCCTGAATGCAGTTCTCCTGTTTAAGATATTTCTTGGAAAGTGATACTGGTGAGATTGCCTGCTTGATAACTAAACAGAGCACACACTGTTGAGTTAGGAGTTTTAATTTTTTCATCCTTGTGAGTTTTCTTATGAGCATGAAGTCAGGAAGATCAACCAACAAGTATGGTTAGCAGCCAGAGATTAAATCTAAGTTGAACACACATTTCATATTGTCAGAAATAATCACAATGAAGGTATGCTCAGCAATGTTACTTACTGTTCTCTTTGAGCATTTTGCTTTAAGTTCCCTTCCTTCCTTTGTTGCCTATGGAAATTCTTACGGCTTTTAGCTCAGAGAAATACTCAGCAAACAAAGTGTTGCTGGTGGACAGCTAGCTAAGTCCCCTTCTAAATCGTGGACAGTAACTTAGAATCCCTTTGTGAGTGGAAGAAAAACAAAAACCAGGGTCGGAATTTGGCAGGAAAGCGTTGTTCAGATCTGGCCTGGAACCTGGCGACTTGGCAGAAACAATCAGGCATTGTGGAGCGTGGACGGAGAGGGACCTGTGACAGATGAGAGAGGGAGAGAGAGGGCCCCCTCTTAGAAAAACAGTACACAAAGCGCCATTCACAACCCAGGTCCCTTCTGCCACTTGTGGAGCGAGAGAAGGGCTCCGACAAAGGCCTCCAACTCGACCAATTGGGTGTAAAATCTCCAGCCGGCCCAGCTGGATAGAACTGAGGAAGTGGGAAATACCAAAGAGAAAGAGAGACAGAGAATGAGAGGAGAGGGGAAAAAAACAGGAGGAGAAAGAAAATGAGGACTTGCCTTGGAATTGTTTGTCTTTTGGACAGACCCAACAAGAAAATAAAGTGAAAAAGAGCAAACTGAAGGTTTAAATAGAAACACAGAGGCCCTCTGTGTTGGCAAGAAGAAAATGCTGCAGCACAAGCTAAATCCCTGAGAAAGATGGCATTATTGGCGGCATCCTCTCAGTAGCATCCAGCATTTTGTACTTTGGTCCATCATTCTTTTGTGTAATAATAATGCTAAACTGACCAAAGTAACAGTTGAGATCTGGTGACACTGGGGTATCTCTACGGCAATGTTTACCACTATATATGGAGGTTAAAGCAAAGTAAAACATACTCATTATGTTGCCTTTGTGGATTTTCTCTGGGTTCCTCCCAAGACATGAATAAATGATGGTTCTAAATTGGTTATAGGTGAAAGTAAGCATGAATAGTTGTTGTTTGAGACATGTCCAGGGTGTTTCCCATCTGTCATTCAATGTCAGCTTTACGGGAAAAAGCAGGTATAGCTACTGGATGGATGGATGGATGGATGGATGTGTACAACTGATATTTGGACCATAATTTTACTGGCAGCCCTTATTTTATTTCTCTGCAAGTCTGACTAGGCTGAAGGGGTTTCTTTAAACCTGTATTATCTTCAGACAACTTGACTTTCTTGCCCCATGGACATGCAATCCTGCCTCATTCCCAGATCTCTTTTGTTATAAAGCAACAAAACCAAAAATGATGGTCAAACCTACAAAAACATGGTCAATTGCTACAAGCCAGAATCATCCATCCAAGGCCCATAACAGACAGATTTTAAAAAGGAATGATAAAAATCAAAGCACCAGATGCCACAAAATCCTGACTTTTATTTTCTAGAGTTGGTTGAGCTGAAAAAAACCTTGATCTTACATTCCCCATACTTGATTGGGTTAGTCCACTTATTCAAAAAACTTAATTGTTGCAGTGAAGTTGTTCAGCAGCCATCAAGTCTGTGGTTTCTCCAGGCAAGTCCCAGGTGTGAATAAGCAGTAGGGCGTTGCTCAAAAGAGCGTGTGCTCAGTTACTTTCCTTGGATAAATAAATAGGGGAAAAAAGAGAGGAGAATTGGCCTTGTATGAGAACAACTCTCCCAGCTACTAAATCTTGGGTCTGTCTGGACCCTCATTAGATCATCGCAGAGCGCCGCAAACAGAGGGCACTGTCATGGGTCAGACATGAGGAATGTGAACACACACACTGCCCTGTTTTCTCCCAGAGAATCCCTCGTCCTGGCCCTTTAGCCCAAAATAGTAAAGCTCAATAGCAAAGCCAGTTACCCCCAAACCAGCCCATTTCGTCACTGCCTTAACAGCAAGAAAAGCAGTTTTGTTTTCTGAAAATTCCAACCTATTAACGGGGATTTCAGTGTCAGAGGCGGCTCTGTAGATGTGTAGCCATCAGTGCCAACAAGTAGCCGCTCTATTTCAAAGCTGTAGTTGCTTACGGCATTGAACTGCAGGTATTCTCTGACCTTTTCATGACTTAAGTGAAACAATGAAGGGAGGTGAGTTGAAGGCGGATGCTGCGCACAATTGTTAGGTCACAACAGTACCTTCATCAATCAGCCGTCACAACCAAATCCTTCCATGATTCTCAGGTAAACAGGAGTCATTGTGTCACCATCAGTATGTTACACTGAGCAGCTCTATATATTTAACTCGTTAGACAGTATTTACAACCTTGAGGCACTCAGAGGGGATGGGCAGGGGCCGCTTTGGGGCACCGTACAGAGTATAACTGAATTAACTCTTACTTAACTGAATTATTTGATTCTAGGACAGCAAGAATATATTGCAGATTTAATATTAGTACATTTTCTGTTTAACTCTCAGTGGACTAATAACATTTGTTTTTATGAGGAGAAGAATTCCAGCAATTCTTGAAACCCTGTCAAAGAACCGCTAAATAAGGGAACTTTAGGCTGACCCGTTAACATTAAAACTTTGTCCGAAAAAGCAACAACATGTTGAATGATTCACAAATGATTGCTTGTATACTTTCTATTCAGATTGTATGGAACAAACTAACAAAAATTTGCATTTTACTATACAGTTAATACATTAGACCTTTGCAGCTAATGTTGCAAATTAATTTGAAAGAAGTTTTGGATTTACGAGAATCTTGCATCAATATGTTGAAGTTCTATTATCATTATTATTCACAATATCACAACACACTGTGTGTATTAAAGTTTCATACGCATTTGCATATTTTTAAAGCTAGCATTACTGACCAGACAACCGGTTAAATCAGAGGAAGATGATATCACAGCTGTACCAAGACTGTTTGATTGACACGTCACGTCTGCTAGGTGCAGCACAGACATACCACACCAATGCAAACATGTTAGTAAGTAGGTCAGCAGCACAAGCACATTGCACTACATCCCACTGGGAGGTGGCACTGAAGAATGGCAGCTATAATATGCCTGGTTACAGGACAGTCTTTCAGATTAATTGTTGTCTTACTATCCTAAATATGATGATGTTGACTGGTTCCAAACAACAAGTTCAGAACTTTACAATGTTACATGAGGGGTCAAACTGTCAGTTAAACCACTCAAAATGTGTCAATAAATGAATAAAATTAGTTGTGTTTACTTTAGTATATGAATGATTTATTTAAAATCACATTATTCTTATCCTAAGATAAACTGCCTTCAAAATTAAATAGTATTTTATAAGACAACAACAAAAAAACATAGTTTCAACCATAAAGTGGTCCAAGCAAAGTTAGCTAATAGCACCAGTGATACTCTTTAGTGGATTCCTCTTTAATGTAAGCAAAGAGAAAATATTTTGTTTTAAAATAGATCTCTTCTGTTTAATTTGCCAAAACATATTCCCTAAACCATGGGGGGAAATGTGGAGTGAAATTCACTTTATCCAGCATCCAGAGAATATTTCAATATTACCAACATGGACAAACATTGCAATTTAAGGATTTTGTCCCCCATCAGATGGACACCTGGAGCAAACATGGGGTTTGATGTCTCCATTAGTCCTGCTGATGGAAAATCTCAATCAAAGCCAATGATGGAACACTCAAAAAGTGATGAATGCATCGTTTGTACAGTGGGCGTAAACACGCCACCACTGTGCTCTGGGTCTCTGTGTTCAGGCTCTGTACCTCGGTGATGCCGGACTGAAACCGCAGACCCCCAGAAATCCAGAAGTGGCCTTAGTGACCAACACCCTCCCTTGTGCTTGTTATTTTTCCTGGCATGCGAACACACCCCTAGCTAACACAAATACAGTACACATATACATTTATCTACTTCATGGCAACGATACAGAGTAAACCACTGAAGAGACCATTGAAGACCAAAGTCAACACTCAGTGGCTCAAAAGGACTGTTTGTCTCCTCGCTCCTGCTCACAGTAGTTAGAAGTCCAGGTATGTGCGAACATTTTGTCTCTTAATCATACGTCTCTTAAAAATACCATCACCTAAACAGCAAATTTAATTGTACAATACTTACAATTAAAACAATATGATCCACGGTGGCCCCACCTCACAATCCACAGGACTCAAAGCATCCACTGCCAATGTCCTATTACCAGACACCACAGCAGACCCCCAGAGTCCTGCGTCCTGAGTCACAGCTGTTTTGGTGGAATGTGGGGGACCTACACAATTCTAGGCAAATGGTTTTAATGTGATCATCAGTGCAGTTCAAAGCAGAGTCAAAAACAAACAATGTACTTGTATACTTTTAACGTTCTTTCCCTTTTCTTTAGGTAGGAAGATTATCATTTGGGCATTATTAGCAGCTAAAAGAAAAAAAGCTGCATGATATCCAAGATTTTTGTTGGTAATGTATAACTGTTCGTCATCAGCACAACATTACACAAAGTATTTTTAAAATGACACAATTGAAAATTACTCTGAATATAGATTTAAAAAATATATTATAAAATTGTAGCAGTTGAAAACAATAGAAGACCCACCCTGAGGAATCCCATAAGTAATCTATCTGACACATTACTGATGACACTTAAAAGTGGAATTTCTCTGTCATGTGTAAACAACCATGTCTGAACAGCAGCTGATTATGAATGTAACTTCTGAGGAAACTGAGCACCTTTAAACCAACATATCAGATATAAAGATATTTTAAAATAAAGACATGCAGAGGTGGAAATGTAGTTCTCATTCTAACAATGATAATCTTAAAACCCTTTAAAAAATCAGCATCAATTTGTCTGCATTTTCTTTATTTGTTTAAATCTCTGCACCCACATGCACTTGTCTATCCCTCTCCCTATTATCTCTCTTTCCCCCTCACCTCTTTTCACCCCTGATCTTTATCAGCTTAAAGCACATACAGCTTACCGTTTGACAAACACCTTACAGAGTAAGACGGTGTTTATCAGTCAGAGCTGATACACCACCAAAGCCAGCTGTCCTCTCACTTGAAGCTACCGGCTACCTTTGACCTCTTTGGGGAAGAACATAATTCCAATGTGATGCACAAATAAGCTTGTTACACAAGTTTTAAGCCTTGTTGTGCTTTGCCCTCTCCATATAGTTGACAGAAGCTGTAAACAAAGTGAAATCCTATTATCTCAAGAATTTACAAGAAACTATGCATAAACTATGCAAGGCAGGAAGATACTAACTGCTTTTAAATTCATTCTTCCATATATAAAAATAAATCACTTAATTAAAGTTAAACAAAGTATAGCCAACTGGATATATTAATAAAGCACCCAAAGGAATGTAAATATGTTTACTATATCAGATAAATCAAGCAGTTTACATAATCAAAGCGGGTTATTTTTCCAAAGAGTTCAATTTCAAAAGTGTCATTGGCAGTAAAGTCTTCTTCAGGGTGACATCAGCAGGAGAAAGTTAACATAGAAGCCTGTGGCGATATGACAGCTGCCCTCACACATGAGTGAGCACATTAGCCCTGAGGCTAGAGGCAGGAAAAAGTGAGTTTCAATAAGTCATTACGAGACTCAAGGGCCTCACCGAAGCTGAGAACAATCATCAGACATGTTTACTGTTCTTCAGTGTTAATTTACTGCATTTGTCCACCCTGGTCCACATTTATAATTCAGTAAATGTTGAGTGGAGAGGCCACGATGGCACGGAGGAACTAAACCTCTCTCAAAGACAAAAGTGGAGAACAATTACATCAGTTGTCAGTTCTTAGTTTACTGCACTGATTTGATGTGACAGACAATGGAAAGCGAAGGCATTACAGACCTGCTTATGTTATTTAGAAGAAAAATCACTGCAGACTGCACACTTATTGTTCTTTTGTGTTATTGTTTTTCAATCCTGAAAAACAATAAGTGTTCCAGAAAGTAAGTGCTCATAAGTTCTGGCTCTGCAAAAGACCAGAAAAGTAAATTCATGAATGCACAGCATTTATTTCACCAAATTAAAAGGAATTGCATATTTAAAAAACTACTTCTGTTAGTTTCTGTCATCATAATGGAAAACCAACATCATTTAAAACTTTGATGCAAACAAAAGAATTAGAATCAAACAAGGAGCTCTAGAGTGTAACATCATCTGCAGGAGCGTCCAAACAGGTGGCTTTTAGAGCACCCAGGAGGTGCAGAAGCCTGCTAATCCCAGATTAGGACTGACAAGTCGTTTCACTGCATGCCCCCATTGTAATCCCAGTTGCCTCTCTATCCTCTGACAATGAGCTTTGTTCCCTATCTGAGAAAGAGCTTTGAGGATTTCCTCAGCTTTGTTAGCATGAAATGACTGCATTATTCAGAGGCGAGCTACTTTCAGCCGGTCAATAAACAACATATTTTTATTCAATTATTGACCGTCGTAAATGCATAATGTGTGCAGATGGTCCAAACAAGTCTTGACAGAACACAGGATTTAATTTCAACTCCTTTTAGCAGCGTGTATAACTCTGTCTCATATAGAGACACGTCAGGAGAAAGAGTTGAGATGGTAGGAATGTAATTGCATTTTAACACATCAGGCGGTCGTCACTCTTGCTCAGATGACCATACTGCAAATGCTACAGTATTGAATGCCAGCGGTTTAAGTCAGTGATATGAAATTATGTTTGAATGCACACAAGAATCCAAGTAAAACAACTGATCACATCACACACTTTTTAACTCTTCCTCTAGCTGAGCTCCTTTTTCAGTTTTAGAATCTGTTTTCGCTGCTGTTTTTTGACTATTTAAAACTCTTTTGTGTCTTTCAATTTTTTCAAATAAAATATATTTTACATTGTAGTTTATTCTACATGAAAGAGAAAATTAAAGCATTATTTTTAAACTATTTATACTGCCTAGTTGTCCTCCTCGCCAACAGCTCTGCAAAAAAACCCTGAATATACCAAAAAACCCATGTACGTTGACGCAAAAGAGTCTTCATCTACACAACAGCTTCACAGTGGTGAAACAGTGTTTGACTTTAATGTAAAGGAGACGTGAGAAAGGTAATGCTGAACCAGCAGTTGAGCACCTTTTTCTCCTCTCCAGCAGCAGTTGTCTTGTTTGGCGGTTGGAGGCATGTCAGTGTCCCCCGGCATGTCAAGCTGTCACAATCCAGACTAATCCTTTCTGCAGTGTGTCCCCTGGTCTGGCTGAAGCCACACGATACAGAGCGTACATGGGAGTGTTTAGCTACATGTGTGTATTGTGGGAAACTTGTGGGCTGTGTGATTTGAAACAGTTATGTGTGAGCCGATAAGATATATTTGATACCACGGACGAGCAGCATATATTCAATAAACACATGTAGAGTGGAGAGGGAGATGAAATGCTGAAGAGACAGTTCTGTGGCCGGTTCATACAAGCTGAGAAGAAACAGGCCGGCAAAGTGAATAAGTCATGCTGCATGTGTCTCTGGAACATGAACATAAGCAGGAGTATGTAAAAACACATGTAAGCATACACAAAGCTCCAGCCGTGGGTGTAGAGAGGTGTGAGTGTGTGCTGCGAGGTCAGAGCCTCTCTTTACCGCACAAGCTATCCATTGTGTTTACCAGCCTACAGAGAATATACATTGTTCACAGCGCACAAGGCCTCACTTCGAACTATGTAGGAAGTTAATCTAGCCAATCAGAGCAGCCTTTTTTTCACATGGACTTAAGTCCTTAAATCAGAGCAAATATTTAAGACTCAGGTGGCATTGTTCAGTCCAACAAAACTGATGTCAAGCGTGGAAAGTCTTGCATTTGTGCATCTACGAACAAACTACAGCGATGCTACAGGCTTTTAATAGAAGCGTCTACATTTGTTGTTCTGAAGGGTCTGTGTTGGTAGGAATAATCAGGCACAGGAGCAATATAACACATGCTTTCAATAAGCTGGGGATAAATAGTAAGTCGTGCATATTGTTAGCAGTAAAAAAAAAAAAAAAAGGCTCAAGAGAAATTGAAACATCAACGTCAAAATATCCAGAGAAGACGATGTCATACTACTGCTTCCACTGAAAAAAGCAAAATCACCGCAGGCAGTAAAGTACTTAAAAGAAATAATAATAATAAAGCAGCCCAGTATGGGTAGATCGGGATTGTATAAATATCCTTCTCCCTCTCACTGTGTTCTTGGTTGGACTGTAACAGTTTCTCGTCCAGCTGTTTGATTTTTACTGCGTTAAGTATCATATCTGGACAAAGCCCTCATGAGACTCACGCAACAAATTCACAGTTGCTGGAAGGGAGCAGGGTTTTTAATAAAGCAGCGTTTTGTTTTTGCCTGGTGCCACTGGACGAGGTTACTGTCGTCCTCTGTATGCTCTCTCTCTCTCTCTCTCTCCAGCGCAGCACTGGGCTTGCTGGCTGTAAATCACAATTAGGGGGTTCATTAGATATGGCTGATTTATTAAGACCCGGGGCTTGTCTCTGGGCCTTTCAGCCATATATTAGCTAACTACAAGATCTCATACATAGTTATGAGACATGCTGTTTACTGTATGGCATATAGGGTCACATGCCAATAGACATTAATTATTGAGTAAGACTCCATAGGTTAAATTAATAGCATCCAGATGATAAATCATTTGCATTTGTGTATTTCTTCTTCAGTGATGCCCGCATGCAGCACTTTTTGACTGCGTATCTAAACGTGTATCTTTTTATAACGACAAATTGGCAACAGCATCAAAAATCTGTCTCCATTATCAGCAAGTGATCCAGCATTTGAAAGAGCGCCAAGCATTTTGGAGCCTCATCCAAAGGCTTTAACAAACATACTCCAGAGCTGCTTGCCCTCTTGAACACAAGCACATAAATTTGGCCTCTGTTCATATCACAGTTACTTCACACTTAAGTGTCCCTGGCCTACATAATACAGCATTGTTTTCCCTGTAAATCAAACTGCATTTATCGCACTGCGTATCAGCTTCTGTCAACAATTGTCTGTAAACACAGAACCCTGATAAGTTAGTGTACACGGTGTCTAGCTGTGCCATGCGCTGACTAATTTACAAAATTAAAATTTCCTGACATCCTATGTCGGCTCTGTAAGCACTGAATGACTGAGTTCAATAAAATGCATTAACTTCAGAAATGCACTGCAAAAACATCCTGAAACTGCAATCAACAGCTTTTGATTTCCAAAATGGTCCTTCATGAACTGGGCCTGCATCCAAAATCATTTGTTTCCTTTCTTTTCCCCTCTTCACGTCTTTCTGTCCAACATACCAGCATGCCTGCTTATCCTGTGGCACCTTATGGGCCAAATCATTGAACATCAGGGGAACTATTGAAATAGTTCTGGATTAGTTGCAGCTTGAACAGGTGAGCTCCAACTTGTTCAGACCTATTTATAGTCAAATCCTATTGTTAAGAATAGAGGCGGGTTTACAGACACTGAATAAATGGGGAGAAGAGATAGAGAGAGAGAGAGAGAGAGAAGCAGAGTCTTGACTGAGTCAAAACCCTTCCTGTTCTTAATCTACACACTTATCTCACCAGATCAATTAGACAAAGCCTAATGACATACACTTGCCTGTAAAATGAAATAAAGATAAACATCAGCCACAAATGTCTCTCAGGTGTGTTTCTGTGTGTGTTTGAAATGAGTATTTTAAGAACTAAAGCTTCTCATGAACATTTGTGCAATAATCAATAATGAATATCTTCATTCTCGATTATTTTATTAATTATTTTATGAGCAGAAATGTTGAAAAGAGGCCAATCACAAGTTCCCAGAGTCATTAAATCTGATGAATTATGGGACACATTTGCTTAAAAAAGATTTAAAATATTAATCATCTAAATAACTGCCAGTCAGCCGACTAATCATTACACAACTTATTCACATGGATGCTCAGATTTTGTGACTTAGTAGACAGTCAAAATGCACACATCAAATAATGGTAATTAAAGTATTGAAGCACAAGCATATATTCCCACACACACCAAACACTTTCTTCTGGCTGACTCCTGGTACATGAGTAATTGAGGGTGACAGAGAACAAAGGACAAGATTAGAGGATTTAACGTGTGACACACAGCCACAGGTCAGAAGGAGGTTAAGTCTCTAACTGTGATTACGGATGGGCTGGTGTCACCGAAGGATGCGGCCAGAGCTGACACCTCCATGCCAGGCTGGGCTGCTCGGTCCAGTCTCACTAAGTCAGGATTGTTGAGCGCAGGATGTTAGTTTAACTGTGTGAAAGTCAGAGACAGAGACCAACATGCCTTGAAGCACTGCAGTGAGGGCTTTACAGTAGAAGTGACGGGGAGTATTGGGATATGACAGCTCCAGTCTGAACAGGCCCAAGTCTGCTTCACATGCATTAGGATCTGGTAAAACCGCCAAGCCTCGATTTTATTTTGAAAAACAAGACTAATACCTTACTTCTTCATGTCTTGTTGTTAGTTGAAAGTCTTTTAATTACCTTAAAGTTAAATATGTGAATAAATTCTTCTTTCTAAGCCTATTTTTAAAAAGTTTACAAGTGTGAAGTAAATGTATCTCCCACTTGGGCTTTGAGAAACATCGTGTCATTAGTTTTCGTTGTCCAGCCTCTTTATCAGCATGGCCTCTAATTGCTCGGCAGCATGTTTGATTTTGAAGCTAACCAGGAGCGATGTCATTCCTCTGCTCTTGCTACAATGGGGCTCATTGGATTAAGTTCGAGCAGGCTTTGTTAAAAGCTGGTGCAAATCTAATCAAGGAAGAGACCTCAATTATGCTAGCATGTACTTAAATGATCAGATCACTAAAAATGGAGGAGGGGGTCGGCCAGTGTTGGAATGCAATCAGCAGCCATTAAGGCCAGTTAATTTTAGCTGATGGCAGCTTTAAAATGAGATGCAGGATATTTACTGTAATGAGGATACTGTAATTATGAGGATGTGATGTTGTTGTTAGTGAGCTGCATTCAGGGTCAGTTAAATGGGAAGCTGACACAAGTCTCTTAGAGACAGGTGTTAGCATTCCAGGAGATCTATTGTTGCAGAGTTTGTCCTGTGCATCCAGACCGTCCTTCTTTCCACCTACACAGCCAACACTCCACTCAAACACAAGCTATTTAAAAGCCCCGCTGTTTTTAATGAAGTGTTGAAAGAAGCCAAACAGCTGAAAAAAAAGCCTCCTTCCAGCTACGGCATGTTAAAGAATGTGAAAAGGTGAAGAAGCGTATTGTTTGGAGAGAATAATACGCTGGATCACCGTGATCTAAGGACCAGGTGGCGTCCCCTTTAGCCCAGAGCACAACAGCTGAGATTGACCCTGGCCTCTGACCTCCAGCACCCATGACAGTTAAAACAGGAAGCTATTATCCTGGATGTCAGCGAGTCTGGTGGCATTCCTCAACAGGAGGCCTGAGGTCTGAGCAGATAGCAGTTGTCACCGAAGAAATGAGGAAAAAAAGACAGGGGCGCATATATCACAGCGCACATGAGCGTAGTTGGAAGCACACTCACAGAATACACACAAGCTGGGTTTCTGTCCAACTTTTTTACTGCCAGTTGTGAAAGCTGAGTGGAAACTTGCTCATACAATCACATAAAACCTTTGACACTTGTTTTTTTTTTTTTAATCTGTGAGGACATTCTTAAAACCCACTGAGTGAATAATGAAAGAGTTTCTTCATTTCGCAACAGTTTAAGAAAAGGTTGTTGTTGAAATATTGTTGTTAAATATTGACGCAAAATGTTGTTGTCTCCACGAACAGATGTTGCAACTTCATGAAATATTTCTAGTTGTTTCCGCGAGTGTGATGTCTGGCTTTTAGAAAGGCTTATTTGCTAATGGAAGTGTATAAAATTACAGCGTTTCAATTTATAGTAACATGTTTAGTGCTTTTTTTCTAAGCAAACAGAAAGGCTCTATTGTTTGCAGTTATTCATCGTAGTAGGTTGTAGATCAGAAAAAGCTCCCCTCAAAAAATTAAAAGCGGCTGATTGCAAACAGAGTCCAGTGTCACTGCAAGGCAGAACTCGAGAGGCATTTACTCTCATTTCAGCTCAACATTTTCCCCGTTCTCCTCCAGGTTTAGTCTTGCCAATCTGCCGTGTACTACAGTTCCCTGCACTGCCAACTCTTTCTCTTGGCCTGTGGCGTGTGTTATGTGCTCTCTGCAAATTCCGTCTCTTTGAGCAGCAGACTATCACTCAGGGATCACATTCACTGATTAGTACGTTAAGCAAACGAAACACTGAAACATGCACCATTAAAGATCTTGGAAAGTCGTCAACCCCTTGTTTTTTATATATTGTCGGGACAGGGTTAGGGTTGGGGTTGGGGTAGGGTTGCTTAGGGTTGCAATCACCCACTCAGTGAGTGATTGCAACTGAGTGAGAGCTCAGTGAACTGAGGAAAACAAAGGTAGTGATCCATCTCAACTTTGATCGAATTGTTCGCAAACAACACAACACTGATCTGAAGGTTGCAAAAAAAAGTGTTGCACGAGAAGTTACTCAAAAGTTAAGCTGCACTGACAGAAAACTGGAGATACCAGAATGATTCTCTCGTGTCAGGGTGTTGAGGGAAAATTATGAAGACAAGTGTTGACTAAAGGATGTCCCCTGACCATAATTTATCCATACGTCACTACTGTACCACACTTACATCATGTTGAGTAGATGTTTCAGAGCAACTTTACATCTCCCTTCACACTCTCACTCGGTATGTGCAGTATATCTTACATATATATAAATAAGTCTGTATGTGTTATGTAAGACATTTGGGAGCAGCTGCACACACATAAGAAACACTTGTTGCACAAACTCAAAACTGTCTGCTTTGTATCACATCACATGACATGATACTTCTAGGATGTACTTTAAATGGTACTTTGAAGGATACACAATTAAAGTGTGTTTGACTCCAAAAATGATTTTTATCCACTAACAACTAAGAAGAACACTTATGAGGAGGATTGATCCCATTCTGTCTTCCCCCCCGCCACCACTGTTTCTCCTGTGCATCCTCCTATTCCATCACTTTTTCATCTAAAACGTTACAACCCAGTTTGATTCCCAGTCACAGACCTTTGTGCTTGTCCTCCTCACCTCTCACTCTTTTTATTTCCTCTCTGCCTCTGTATTGTCCAATAAAGGAGAAGACGCTTCTCATTAAAGCCACTGCCAGTTGGAAGGGATCGCAAATACAGATCAAACAAGATCGCAAGAGAAAGTCTGTTGAAGATCTCTCAGCAAGGATCTGAGCCCACAGTGCTGTGGAGGAACTGACCAGCATCCACCAGTTGATAACCGGCCACACTCTAAAGGAGGTGTGAATGTGTGCGATGGCCTCCATGCGGAGCAGAGTGTTGCTGAAAGAAATCACGTATTCCTTTGGCTGGAAAAATCAAAGGTTAAAGTATAGATCCATTGTGGGGCTGCTCTCCTACACCTCCCTTCCATCTCACTCTGCCTGCTCATCTAGCTTGTGCATTACCTCATCAGAGGAGGATCTGCCTAAAGCCGCAGCGGTCACACAACAGACAAAAGCGCTCATCTCCAGGAAGCCGCTGCCGCTGCCTGTGGTTTTGGAGAGAGGAGAAGAGAGGGGAAAAAGTGACTCAGCCCCACGGCTCCTTTCTTCTCGCTGCCGATTTAGGGATAAACGGAGGGATAAAGCACAGGGGGAGATAATATTTAGAGCAGGCCCCATTTCAAGGGCAATAGAAGAGAGAAAGTGGGGTATGAGCTTGGGTGGTTTGGGAAGTAGCCACAAGGGTCGGTCTATACTGTTACTGGCAGAGGGCCTCGCACCATGGACTTATGTGTAAGTGGGGAGGAACTGCTGCTGGCTTGGCCCTGCCTTAAAGCCTCGGTCGCTGCAGCTCCACGAGCCTCTTCAAAGCAAACCAGATGGGCCTCAGACTGGATGTTGATGAGGCATGAGTGTGCAAAACACAAACATGCATGCAAGCACAAACACAAATAAATTGATGCGGACGCAGCCTGACAAACAACTAAATGCATAACATACAAGCATATGTACTTGTCGTGATGCGCTGGTGAGCTGGCACGCATGAATGAATGCGGCGACTTGAAGCCTGGCTGAAGCAGATCCCTGAAGTTCATTTCTCTGTTCCCACCGCTAAATGAGTCCCGCACCGCAAACCTTCAAGGCATGCGGCCCACTCCAGACCTAAGCGGACATTTCATATGTGTGGACAAATCAGATCAATTAACTAAATGTCCAAGCTCAAGGGGACATAATAGCTCACTGTTAACATACGGTTAAGTACTGAGAAACGATACTAAATTTTGTCAGACGCTGCCCATTAACTGTAGCACAGTGAAGTTCTCATACAAAGCTGAAGTAAAAAAGCACCAAGCAGAGAGGGGCATTGTTTTACAGGAGCCAAACCGGTAACCTCAGTGGGTTCATTAGCTCATTAGCTCATTAGCGTACCACAAATCATCCCAGCGGCTGCTTGCTGTCTGGTCACTTTTCTAACTCTTAGCAAATGACTGCTATTACAGCAACCATGTGGAACAACAGAGCTCCACAAATAGCCATGTCGTTTTGCATAAGGAAGCTAAATTCTTTTCCCAAAGTCACAATTTATTGCAGCTTTTGCATTTAGTTTTACATTGCAACATTCAAGACTTGCAGGCTTGGCATTAATGTGTATCTCAGACAAAAAAAAACACTGCATCTATAAATGCCATTACATGCATACACTGTGTGAATTTAGGGTTAAATAATACAATAAAAATGCACAAAAGAAATGCTACCTCTCTACACTATGAAGATAAGCAATAACCACATTTGGCAAGTTGTCTGGTGATGTCAGAGACACACCCTTTCCCCTCTGATGAAAGCCATTAGAAATTTACTGTAAGTTAAGGGCCTTGATTTTGCCAGTCGACCGGTACACAGCCCCCTCTTCCTTCCCAAAGGCCTGTGAAACAAAAATGCCATAAATTCTTGCTGTCACGAGAGGATTGGGACCCTTTAAAGACAGTAATTTTGTTAGGAGGGTCCACTTGTCATCTTACCGCTGTGTTATTAGATTTGAAAAGCAATTGCATGTTAAAAGACACAATAATGTGATTTCAAGTTTCAAGATGAACTGATGAAATTATGGTAGTTTGATGGAATTAAAAACGAGCCAATGTGGTCAGGTTTTCCCTAATCTTGTCGCAGCTACTTTCTTCAAATGCAGTGCAACTTATTGATAAATTATATTCCGTGAAAGAATTTTTAAAAAACATTTATCATCAGATAGCTATTACGTTGCTTCCTAAGTAGCTCGAGATAAGTGTTTACCAACCTTTTTATGATTTCTTGAATCAAAATTATATTTAATTGCAACATCTTGTAAAAGTTTTTTATCAGTGATCAGTTAAATCAGAGTGACTGTTCCTTCTGTGGTTGTGGTAAATACTTCCAGAAGGACGAAAGCGTTAAAAACATCAACAAAATTCTGAAAAACTAAAAGTTTTCCTCTGCAGCTGAAGTATGTTTACTCTGCATTTCCTGTTCATCATCAGAAGCCCTGCTGATTTACCTTGTGACCCTTTAATGTCATCCTGACCTCGAGGTTGGGAAGCAGGACTCTATAGTGCAATAGGAGACAATTTACATGAGCCACAGATCACGTCTTTGAAACTGAGCTCCCTGACCACCAGCAGGACACAGATTATCTCTGACAACACAACACTGGAGCTTCTCTGTCCTCTCAGCGAGCGAGATGCCAGTGAGAATCAAACCGGCCACTTGTTGACCTAGGAGTGACACAGCTCAAGGGCCACTACAGAAGGCCATAATAAGTATTCTTAAACAGGGGGATTAGCCAGATGGTCAGATCACTCTTTTCTCCAACCTCTCCCATCTGTACATTTCATGTCTCCCGTCTGCTGAAACCATCGAGATCGGCCACCGCGACCTCACCAGCTTAATTTGGGCTAGTGTTACCTACAGCACTATTTGACTCCAGATATAATCTTTATTGCTCGCAGAGAGAAAGTCCATTAAAAGGCATACTGTAGGTCCCAGCGCTGAAAGGTTCCTGGAGTGATGCCTGTGAGAGCCTTTAAAAGCCCCCTTTCTTCACCCAAGTGAAAGCAGCTATTGAGGGTCCACAGGGCAGAACACTACCCGGAGTGGAGGTCTGCATTTGCTGTGAAACAAATCAAAAGCGTTCTGTATGTGCCGATGGAGGGGTGAGAGGTAGCGGGCATGCACAGAGTCAGATACAGTTTTGTTAACATGGGCTAACACACACATACTGCACTTTGCACACTCCTCGGCTAACATAACCGCTGGTGCAAAACGTGGCGTGTTCAAACACCAGCAAGAGTTGCTCTGTTCTGCACTGCCGCAACAATGATGTGTTTTCTGTGAGAGCTTATTATCTGCCTTTTCATGGAAGCAATCATCCAAAGTGCCAAACAGCGGCACCAAAAAAATGAAAAAGCGAACTGTGTTGGTGCACAAGGAAAGACTTGTCAGTTCAGTCGGTGAAGAAAACTTACGCAAATAAGAGACTTCAGCTCCAACACCCTCTTCTCACTTGTGGATGAGTTTAAAATTCATGAACGTCACCTGGAAAAGAACAGAGAAGAGAAAGAAAGTGCTTTTTTATGACTGTGATGAAGATATCACAAAAGAAAAGCGTATGTTTTCGGAGTATGTTTGTCATCACTGGATTAATTGCAGGGTTAGGTCACCAAAAAAGGATATTTTACCAGAAAGTAAATATGTCAAGACATAGGCAGGAAAAATTTTATGTGTTGCCGTACAAATCAGGACACATTTTAGTACACACGGGCCAGATTTTTTTCACACCGCACCAGCAAACTGAGGTTTGACAAAGTATGAAAATTTGAATTGGACGCTGTTCTTGGAGCTCAGTGAGCACACTCGGCCCACCTGAGGGCCCTCTGTAGCGGATGTTCGAGACAGAACAGAGGTCCAGTGTGGAGGGCACAGAGGATCAGTGTGTTTCTCTCACAGCACTTTCACTGCACAAACAACGGCACACACTCAGCCACGCAAAGGCTGACAAACGACAAGCAGCGTGATTCTTGTACGCGGCTTTGAAGTTGGAAAATTGGCCACAATCTACCTTAACACAGTTAGTGATGCCTGATCATTTCTTTCAAAAATTGATTACATTTAGAACAGGAAAGAATTTTTTTCTCATCAGACAGACGTCATGCCATTATTGGGCTACCTGGCTTCATCAGACCACTCTGACTTTGAAAGCCAACATAGGGTCAACCTTATTATAGCCTCACACGCATACAAGTGCACACTACAAATAGCCATTTGCTAAACCTGGGGTCACAGAAAACAAATAATAGCATCAAAGAGGTCAAACTGCCGCTGGAGCGCTTTGAAGGTTCCGTGATCAAGATGGGACGTCCCTGACTGGGCCCCAAATTGAGGGAGGATGGGAGATAGTCTTAATTGAGAGTGGGAGGTCGCTAATTCAAGAAAGAAAGACGTGAACTGGGTAAGGAAAGACTTAAAGAAAGAGTCTGTGCTCACCCCGAACAAACAACAAAACCCACCGCAGCAGCATTTCTTTGACACTAACACGGCATCTAAGTTGTACAAAGAGAGCAATACAAACACGCCTTTGATTCCACAATTTGAGGCTAATTGAGAACAATGAAGAAAAAAGCAAACACTGGGTATGTGTGATCTTTTATTCATGTCTTTAATCAAGCAAATGATTTTCTCTTGGATGCATTTTTCTCTCAGGGCACAATTAGGAGCAATTCTGACCAGAGCAGCTCAAAGGCTTGTACACTAAGAAGATCTGATAATAATAATGATAACAAATAATCAGCAAAAACACACTTCAGTGAAACATCCCTGAAAACACTTCGGCAAGATGCGGCTCTCGTTCTCTCCCTGTCTCTCTCCAACTAAACTAAATTTGAAAAGCCAACAATTCAAAACGCCATCTTTTCAATCAAATGACTGCGAGCTGGATTCCCCTGAGCACCGTTCACACTCTGCGGCTCTCGCTGACCCGTCTGAACACGTTCCAGATGTCTGCAGAACCAGTTATTCTGTTTCCTCTCCTTCTTTTTAACCACCTCTCTCTCTCTCTTTCTCTCTCCCTCTCTCTCTCCCCTCCATTCCTCCGCTCCACACGCCCTGCCACTCATCTGCAGATGGCAGATCTGACACCTGGAGGATGCTGGGTAATCAGAGAGACAGCTGGCTGCCCAGTAGAGGAGAGCTGCCCCAACACACACACACAATCACACACACACATTCAGCAAAAGCTTTGCATTCAAGGATACTCTTGTGTCGCACTGGTATGCATGTTTTCTGCACACAACAGCCAGAGAAAGTTCTGCATATATTGGCATGTACATGTATGTAAATACTCATTATACTATATACAATAGTAATTTACTGTGTAAAGAAGTGTGCAGGAGTGGTATCAAATCACTGAGGGTGATTTGATATATTTAAAGGAGATTTTGAAAATACTTGTCAATGCCTGCTCTTGTAGATTTTCAATGATGCTAAGAGGCAATGCAATGTACAGAGTAGTGCTGGAAACATTTTAGTTTTACACAAAAAAGTAGTTTGTTTCTTATACAAAGCACTGATGTGAAGTTCAATGAACTGAGTATGACTGTTATCAATTATATTTCTTTTAAATAAGAACTTCTATTTAAAAAGTGCCTCAATTTACCTAAATGATTGTTCTGTATTTATGCCAATATTTTATCCATGCTTGATCCTATGACAATGAGATTTGATTTGTCTAAAGAGTAAAACAAACAGACTTCTGGACTCCATCACTGAGCTACTGGTCACTGCAACCAGCCAACATTCACACAGACCCATAGAGTATAACTGAGACACAATATCTCAGACATCAGGCCCATATAAACAATTCCTACTTGATTTTGTGTTTCTTTTTTTTTATTCCTCTCTTGTTGTAGCCCTGACATGCCCAACTATTGCTCCTCTCCTCCACCTCTGAGGAGGAGTGGGGGGCTGACATAGGAGAACCAGACTATAAAGTCATTCTAGGCTCCTCCTGACAACTGTGGGAAGTAACAGCTACCTTTTTGGCCCACTGTCCAACAGCTGTAAAATGGCACATGTTACCCTACCGTTGAGCCAGCTGCAAAAAAAAAAAAAAAAAAGCACCTGTCTGCAAAAGAAACTTAGAACAGCAAAATGCCAGAGATTTGCCTTTGGAGAAGAAAAGCTGACACATCCCAGTATGACAGATAGTAAGAAGAGAGGTGAGGGATATCGTGCATGACAACAAGATACACTGTATTATGTTCACAGTGAGGCCTGCACCTGCACAATGAATGCATGCATTCACGCAACAAAATATGCACAGTCCCAAATGTTGTCTTGTTGCAGCTGTCAATGCCACTTGTGCAGACGCGGACACACTGGAGTAAGAACAATGGAACTCTATTAGACAGAAGCTCTCTCAATGAGCTTAGCTCCACATGGGGCTCTGTGCTGCCACTTCCATGTCTGCACCATAGGAAACAGAGTATGGCTCCAACTAATCATATGGGCAATTAAACCAAAATGAGCTTCACTTGACCCATAAATGATGAGCTTATAGCACACGCTGACTCTCAGATGACTGCTGGCCATGTCGCACTAATGTTTCTGTGATTATTTCTCTGTATTCTCACTCTTGGCCTGTAAGCAAGCAAGTTATCTTCCTATTAGCACTGAACTTTTAATTTACTGCATTTCACACTCTGAAACAGTCAGACCTCTTAAGTTTTTGGCTAAGACTTACACCTTGATACCTGCTTCTGGATCTTAGTATTTTTAAAGAAAATATGATTATATGCAAAGCAATTTGCTTTACCAAATACATTTTGTGTAAAATAACTGATATATTACGTTTACTGACACTGATCACTTTCCCAGAAGAGTGGTGGAGGCATGTTTAAAACAAACTAGTTTGCACAACACACTGTCAGAGCATGTCTGAAAGCAAAAGTGGCTATTGTTATTCTGATAAAATCAATCAAATCAGGCCTGCCTCCTAAGCTGAGTACACGCGGTCATTTAAAAACAGGTGTGATTGTCAGGCTGTCAGTTATGGTAAATGTGCACTACAATTTTTAGAATTGTTAGAAACATACTGGCCCCTGCTATACACCATAGATGCAGCAGGTTAGTGGGCTGGGGTTACAAAGGACTTTAACAAAGCTGGAGTTGGAGGTTTACATCTGACATTCCATGTGTGGTTTAGGTTTAGGCTGCTAAAACACTTGGTTAAGGTGAGGGAATGATAATGTTTCATGGTTATGTTGGTTAAAAAAAAAAGGCAGGGTTGAAGACATGCATGTGGGTGGTCAAACTGCTACAGAATACTTTTTAAAAGTGGAACAAGGGAAGGGGATGTTTGCATGAATGAAAAGCCTTTGTGTTCCCTTCACAAAACACCTAGGTGAACATTACAGAAGCTTAAGTGACAACATGTATTCTCTCGCAAGTCGCTGTTAACATGAAATATTGCTAAAGTAAAGGGTGAGAGGGAGGGAGAGGGATGGCAGGGGCAAGCGCCGGCACATACATCTAAACCTCACCCCTCTGCTCGCTACCCTTAGGAGATTACATTATGGTGCTCTCCATTGTCCCAGTTCGTCAAGACAAAGCCTGTTCCACTGTGCAAACAGCGCGCCTTGGAAAGATTGTAAAAACAAGAGGTGAATGTCAAAGGCAAAAGTGAATAGGATCTCTCCCTTCTTTTGTCAAGCTGGTGAGGTATGCACAAACACATCGCTGCGTGACAGAGAAGAAAGGAGGGCCTTGTGAAGGAAGGAGCCGGAAAAAGTTGGAGCGTCTTCGCATGAAAAGGCCAATACCGTGAGAAGTTGCCTGCCTGACTCCTGGGTCTATAGAAAAACCCCTCCACAAGTATTTGGATGAAAGACCCCCAGAACACACAGAAGGCGTTATGCTAAAGACAAAACACAAGGCCTGGAATGATGACCTATGGCTGCCAACTACATAAAGGTTGCAAAACAGTGTCCAAGAGAAGAAAAAAGAAAAGGGGTGAAAAAAAAACAATGGTACTAAATAACATATTCATCAAGGAAATAAATTTTCTTCATTTACTGCAAAGTGATATCAGATGTATGAGGAGCAGCCAACCACTGCTGGGCTTCCACTATCCCAGCCTAAAGTCAACCTTGTCACGACCCAAACAAGGCTTTAACTGTCAGGGGCAATTAATGAGGGCGACCTCAGCTCCCTCTAATTTACAAGGCCAGCGCCAGCCTGTAATTAATTGCTGCGTGCATAAATGTAAATGAGTCCACTGGGGAGGCAGAGAGAGAAGAAAAAAAAACGGCTGTCAGGCCAATATTCCAGCGGGGAGCAATCTGCGAGAGAGGGAAATGATTTAGAGGACAGCGCACAAATCTGCTGCTCCGTAAAACACGAAGAAGCTGAATGTGAGAGGAGACTTGTTGAGATGGAGGAGGTGGTCGTCAGGAACGGTTAAAAAAACCAATTGAAAAAACTGTGGTGGCAATAAATATCAAGTGTTTTATTTCAATCTTCTCCTCCCCCGTATGTCTGCAATTTGTATTCATAAGAGAAATCAAACGTACAGTTTATCTCGTCTGCCTGAACCAGACTCCCCCATCCCACACTGCTCTTACTTGTTACGTTGTGGTGGCATGTTTTTCTAAGGAATAAATGTACATATTTCACATAAGCAAACATTTATTGAGGGTGATGCCTTTTTCGGATACTTTGTTTTTCCACTGTTTGTGCATTTTTGTGAAGCAGATCTTTGGAGGGTCTATTAAGCTTAGTCCAGGAGAGTGATTACTTAACTGACAGTTATTGATCTGATATCCACTAATCTGCATTTCTCGGTGTTTCGTCTTTTTATGATGCTTACTCACATTTTATGTCCCTTTTCTATCTGCAGCTGTTAATCATCAAAACTCTTTTTTTTCGTTTTCTTTACTTGAATAATCCTGGGAAAGTTGATGGATTAACACAAGTACATGCACATTTGCAGCTGTCCCAATACAACCCTGTGGGAAGCAGAAACAATGTTACAGGTTGAACTGAGCACTTCAGCAGATTTTAATTAAATGAATCAAGTCATGACAAGAAAATTTAATAACCATTATATACATGCGGCAAATAATAATTTGATATTTGTCGGATATTTTGTTCTCTTTAAGCTGGTACACTCCCTTTATTACCACCATCATTATCTTGCGCCTTATCCTCCAGCAAGAGTCATGGAGCTGCTCAATTACAAAGACGAGGAAAACTCAAAGAGAGGCAGGCAGCAGAAATATGTAATCATTTATGACGACTACAATAGCAGCTGTCATTCATAAATCTTGTGCTCAAAGGGCCTCCTCTTAAGTCCCTTTGTGTGCACCAAGAACAAACAGGTACAGAGCATTGTCCATAAAAACCTGCACGAATGTGAGGGAAACACACGTGAAGTCCACAAAGTGTGGGTCACAGCAGTGACACTTAAAGACACAGGCATACACGCACACTCGGAGGCCCTGCAGCAGCCACAATAGCGTCTTTATGACATAAGCTCCTTTTCACTACAGTGCTTTACAAAGGCAAATGAGATTTTTCCTATAGCAGGCCTCCAGCAATAACAATTGACATCACAGGCCAGCCTACGTATGTTTCCCATATTTAACAGGGAGACACAGTGTAAGCTCCTTGAGAATGAGACTAAACAGCTTGCTGAGGCAGCAGTTTTGCCTCCTGCAAAGGCAGGAACCATCGGCGTGAGGGACCGTGGCAATAGGCCATTTTATTTGGTTACACACCGGCCCGGAGCCAAGACAAATTAACTACCTCTAACAATAAAGTAGTGCGAATGGCCTGATTGGTTGTTTCCACTGTTGAATCATCTCAGACTGAACAACAAAACAAGGTTTGCTCCAGAAAGGTGCCATTGATGTCGGATGCACAACAAAAAATGCACACAACAGGTGGGCCCCATGGAGTGCTTGTGATTCTCTTCAGACGGCTCACACCACACAGTGCTGCTGCTACCATTAAGCATATCTTGTGTTCTTCTTGTGTGTGAACCCCTCTGGTGTAAATGTCAGCGCGCCACGATACCGCTGTCTGTCCGACCATCTAAAGTGTGTTGGACTACGAGGAGGAAACCTGAGGTCTGAGCCCAGTCAGCTGGATATCTGAGCCAGCACCACTCCTCTGTACACCCCGTCATCACCGAGCACCACGCAGCACACTTCTGCTAATCCAACAGCATGTACAGAACACAGCATGCCATATACAAATGAGCTCGAGCCAGGAGCTTGTCAGGAATATGTCATTTATAAAAACGTTCATGACACGAGGAATGAAGCTGATGTGTGTGTCTCATGAGGACAGGCTGCTGTCAGAGCCCTCCATAAAGAGCTGCTTTTCTATTCTGAGCCTCACAGTCGATATCCAGCCTCATTCTCTCTCTCTTTTTTCTTCACTGTTGTCTCTCTCGCTCCACTGTGAGCCCAAACATTCACCACCATCTCATGATGACAACGGCTCGATTAAAGACTTCTTTACGGCCTGGAAACCATGGCAACGCCCTGCGTAGACAAGCTGGCTGCCGACCAATTGGATCAGGGCCTTGGCTCGGTGGGTGGGACCATGTTATCCTGGCCCTCACTACTTTACCACAGGATCATTTCAGAGGCCTCGCACCCCGAACCCTGCTACCACGCCCCATTACTCCAAACCACTACGAGTGGTAAAGTGAAGGTTACCCAGCCTGCTTTTAGAGCCGGGTGACGCTTCTATAGATGGGAGGAACAGGAAAGAAACAAACTATAAAAGCAATGTAAACATGAGCTCTGACTTGATCTCTGGCTGAGTTCTGTTCAAACCATAAGGAAATTGTGATCTCTTTCCATGTGTTTGGCCAGGTGAGATCAATGCCAGCATGGTTCTGCACCAAACGACCACAGATTCCTAAAAGGGCAAGCTTTGATTTCCCTCCAAGAAGACTTTGGTGTTAAGAGTGAAAACTTTATTGTTACTACTACAATTTAACCGGCATGGACAAAGGCTAAATTATGAGTAGAGTAAAAAAGAATGTATCGTTCTTGGAGATTACTGTACCCACCAAATACGTCATCCAATTTTCAATTTAATAACCCATGACTGTAAACAGGCAATAAAATGGCACCTGGATGGAACTTTTAAAGTATAAAGTAAGGGGCACTACACCATCTTCTCACAATAAGATCACAGGGAAGAAGGAGATTTGTCTAAGAAAATGGTTTGGAAACTGAAAATGGATATGTGAAGACTGAGAGCTGCAAACGTTTACCAGGGTTTCATGAAGACTCACAGCTATAGGTTCCAGCGTTTTTGAAGCTTCAGCCAAACGAGGGACTTAAAGTAAGGATATCTGAGCTTCTTCTATTTCAGTTTGTACAATTTGTTTCATAATGTCTCTGTCACACCTCCCTGTTCTGCGGTGATTCACTAAATTGTTTGAGTAACCCTTTATGTAGCACTGTGGCATGTGTTTTTTCATTATGCTTGCATTTCTAAAGTGAATCAAAGTGTGATACTTGTCTCCTCGACAATTGCCACTGTGAAGGCTAAAAAATCCTCTTTAACCTACCAGGCCTATGTCTTCCAAATACCACCCAAATACTTCCAATTACTGTCTAACCTTGTTTACCCAGTGCACCAATGTCAGGAAGGTTAATAAATTAAATGAGTAACAGTAAATTCCTCTTTTATGGTTTAGACCAAAGAAAGCAGATTAGGTGTGATTCTGCCTGTTTTTTTCTGTGTTTTTAAGTGCTGTGTGCCTTGTGTGTGTGTGTGTGTGTCTGCGTGTGTGTGTGTGTGTGTGTGTGTGTTCGTGTATAAAATGCATGTGTGTCTGCCCCGTCCTCGCCAAAGTACACATGCACAGTAGCGTGTGGTTCTGCTTTGCCAGTCGGAGCAGCATTTGCCACTTTCAGCAGCTCTCTCAAAAATGATCTCAGAAAGGCTCACGGGAGCAGCACGGGAGGCCCTTTCTCCTCGCCACAAACATTTCAGCACGTTTCCTTTTTTCTTTTCCATCCTTGGACAGACAAACTCACAAAAGCCGGTTCAAGAATGAAACCTGCAGTGTTGCACTACCGCAGCTCCGGCAGCGACTCAAAAACCAGCAGATACAGCAGAAAGCAACCATCAGATTCACGGGGACAGCACCTGGGAGCGATCCGTGCAACATCAACAGCAGAGTTTCATCAAAAGCCAGTGCAAATAATTTCTTTTGTTTGTTTTAACCTGCAGGGAGTGCCAGAGGGGTGGGGTTTATGTGTCAGAACAATTCAGAAACAGTCAGCTCGGCTATCAATTACACAAAAGATGAGTAAATGTATCTTCAAACACTTCCAGTCGATTGTCAAAACTTTCCAGCACTTGCGCTGTCTTCTATCCAACCGCACCCATCTGGTTTGTGAGCAGCATAAAACTACATGATGTTTGCTAATAACACCCATTCTCACATATTGACTCTGCATTATACTAAGTACACTGCAGTTAAGAGTATCAGCTATTTAATCTGTGAGTCAGTGTTCAAATAATTCCTGATCAACTCCTCTGCTGAGTGATAAGACTCTTCTGTAGGAATAAAAACAATAAAAATCCCAGGAAATAAATCATCATTTAGGAGTTCTGATAATCCAGAGAGCGTAGCTTCTTAATCCCAAACCACAAAATTAGCAGAGGGTAATCATAGGAGCTTCTTCACAAAGAGCTGATGAATTATACACTTGGATTAAACTGTGGGGAAAATAAAAGACGCTCACCCGACAACCCTTCAACACAAACACTCGAAGCAGAGACAATGGTTCACAGACAGATCACCAACACTATTTCCCCTCCTGTCCCATGAGTCTCATGTCAGGACAAAATAAGCAGTACGCCACTCAGTTGTGTTATTTGATATGACAGTGTTTTCATTTTAGTAAAGGGAAGGCTGTGTTTTTTCCCTCCCTTTTTGACACAAAAATGAAGCTAGCTTTGGCAAATGATAAGGATTTCAGTCTGAGGTGGGAGTCACAGCTGTCCACTGATCCTGACAGACAGTCTCAGATCATCTCTCCTGTCAACCAACATTTGATTTTGGAGTTTTTGTGCCTTCAGTTTGAATGTGTTAAATTTAACCCAAGAGGAAAAGGAGGGGAAAAGACTGAATGAAAAAGCGCGAGAGACCAAAGCGAAGTGGATGGAAGAGGAAGGACTGAAAACCTCCTGGACATGGACACATGCTCATATGTGATTTCCCTTTTCTGTAAAATCATCAGGAGCAGTGTAATTGCCAAAGCATCTGCTGCCACTGCTGCAATCCAAGGCCACGACGGCTGACTGACAGATAAAGACCCACTGGAGCACTTGCGTCAGTCACCTGGTCACCCTCAAGTCTTGTTAGAAATACAAAAACTCTGCAATCTGATTGGCCGGATCAACGAGACTGACCACAACACTTTAATCCTGTAATTTATATCCATGAATTTACTTAATTTTCCAGGACTCCTTTTTAAAAAAAAAACATTTTCCTTTGGCGGATGGGTCTGGATAAGCTTAGGGGGACGGTCAAGTGCGGCAGAGAAGAAGAAAGGTTGAATTATGTCTTTACAATGAGTCGGCCTCCTCAAAGTGAACAATAAAGTTACAGTGATGGGATTTACATAACCAAGCAGCAATGAATAATAACTTGTGAGGCTAATCGCTTTTGCATGCAGCATAAGAGAATATAAAGAGGCTTTTTTAAATGTTATATATTTCTGTGGAGGACATAATTAGACAACGTTCACTGTTCAGATTGAGAAAAATGTGCTGACATTTTGTCAACCATGAGTTAAATCAGCATCTGACTGTGCTGCTTTTGTATGTTTGGAAGATTTCATAAAATGAGTCTTAATGAGGTGAAAATCTTAATGCTTCAAATACAGGAGGATTTTAATGTGACCACGTACAAAATAAAGCATGTTCCACTTTAGTTCATTTTTGTCATTTCAAGTGATTCTCAGTGATAGCTGCTTCCTCTATGGATGCATAAACAAACCCTGGCAGAAGCACTTGAGCATTAAAGGAAAATTCCACCCTGCCAGGCTTGTATGTGAATATACCGTGAGTTGGATTTCTTCACTGCCTTCCAGGAGTTTTTTTTTTTTAAATGTTAGTTCAATTAATAAATTCCAAGAATGACTTTCAACAATGCAGAGAAATGTCAGCTTTTGGTTTTAGAGAGCGTGATGATGAATTTTTCCACTTGAGAAAAGGCAAGAGAGCAGAGAGCCCGATGCTGCAGGTTGTCATGCCAAGTAGTTCAGAAAACAGAAAAAAAGCAACATTACAAATGACTTCCATTGCAGATAATCATAGTATAAGAAAAAAAAATTAAGTGGTTTAGGTTTAATGTGGATTCAGGCCACCCCTTGTTATTTTCTCTCCAGGCAGAACGCCAGGTTTGTGTCTGTGTTAACAGTGAAGCGGTCATTTGTCAAAGGCTCTTGTGTAAACCATACATTTATAAATCTTACTCAATTCTTTGCAGGTATATAATAGCCATTGTTGATGTTGCAGTCATCAGAAGACACACACCCTGACGCACAAAGAAAGAAAAGAGAGAGAAAACAGCCGAAGAAGAGGATGAACTTAATGAACTTGAGCTGCACAGTGCATCAAGACGCCAAAAATGTTTGAGCGGCTGTGAACCTGGGGAGACTCTATGATGCTGAACAAAGACTAAATACCGAATGTAAAGATGTGAAGTGAAGAGGAAGGAGGAGAGAGAGTGTGTGTGTGAGGAGGGGATGCTGTTGTCATTAGGAGCTGGTGTGTCAAGTAAGCTCTCACTCTGAGCTTTGTAATTGGATGGTGGGGAGCAGGTGCTGGAGAATTTTCAGGAGAAAGGAAAGGTTACCTGGAGCACCAACAAAAAAAGAGAGGACAGAGGAGAATGAAGATGGTGCCCCGTTATTTTCTGCTTTGATTGAAAATGGGGAAGCTGTTTCCAAGGTTATGTGGTGGTGGAGAACAGTGGAGGGACCCACAGAGCGGGACGTCCACCCAGCAGGGCGTACACTCCCACAGAAACACATGCATGCAGGCTTCTGCTTGAATGTATGTACTGTATAACGCAGGCCGCCCAGTACAGTCACTCAAGACAAGGGCGCACCTAAAGACACACACAGGAAGGCTTTTACAGTATACACACCTAATGCACAAGGACATGCATGCTTATGCGTGTGGCCCATGCACACACTCATACGGCACATGCAAAGACGCAAAAAGTCAGTGGAAATATACATGAGCACAATTAGTCACACATTAGTCAGATTTCTTTGTCGACATTCACAAAAACACAAAGGATGTCCACAAACACACACATAAATACAAGCACACATACAATACACACTGTAAGTACAAACACACCTAAGCTTGAATTGTGGTCGAGAAACTTGTGGGCATCTGCCAGTGTGCTTCAAGTGCTCATTCTCCAGGGCCCCAACCTTTCTTTTTCAGCAGCAACACTGCAATTTGGGTGTGCCGTTGGGCCAGAGATAAGTATAGGCTGACTAATATGCACTTAGGACCCAGGGAGAAATACTTAGGGCTAAATGTTTAATTTGTGTTTGTACAACACATGTCCAATTTGGGGGCTGGTGTCTTTTTCAAAGAGCCCGACAACAAATAATTAGGACTCTCCGGATTGGCCACAAGCTTAAAATGGTGGAGCGACGGTTTTCCGATGAAGGTGAATGACATCCTCAAAAAGACAACATATGGAAACACTTAAATGCGCAACACCGTGGTCAGATGGAAGATACATGTTTTGCTCAGCATGCAGGGTAAATAAAATAACAGTGCTGCTAAGGGGGTTTGGTGCATCCTAAAAAAAAAACTCCAGTCAAATCAGATTCCTTTTTCACATCAGAGTACAGTGAGTATCTGAGAAATGCTCAACTCAGGCTCAAAATCCAGAACGCTTCTCCTCTTTCTTCTTCTAAATCTCTTTCTCCAGTGCTGTCAGATCTCTTAATATTTACCGTTTGCCTGAAGAGTATCTTTGCATCACTCAGCAGCAAAAAGGCCTCTCAGAGTCCCATGAAATATATGTGGCGTATTAGAATAACATGTGAGCGATGGCTACATTTCTGAGTATTAGAATTAGATCCTGGGGTTAGAACTGCATTGCTCTGCGTTAACACCACTGCTGAAATTTTCAGAGAAAGGCAAACTGAATTTGGCAATTTCAGAGCAGAATTTAGTTTAAAATAAATGTCAATACAATGATTTTTATTAGGAGATAAACTTTGGTTTGATGCTGGAAAAAGAAGCACGAGAAGAATGAGGGAGGGATGTACCCAGAAAATGTAATTGCCTGCATCAAAGGAGACAATCCCAAAATGAAATAAAACCATTATAAGTGAGAGGACAGGCCTTAAAATGAAGATGCAATTTTATTCAGAACTGAGACAATAAATCTGTGTGATTTAAACACACAAAATGAAATTAGATCACACTCACCCTGCAGCTTATTCTAATTTATTTTATATCTCAGGTGGCGATTAATTAAGATTTCTTTTCCAGATGTGGTGGACATTTTTACGCACGGTTCAGAGCAGTGATTCCATGCTGCTGACAGCAGAGTAATGGAGCTCACAGTGACCGGCCGCTGTATTCAGGCTTGTCCGCCTGTTGTCAGCGCTGATTCCCACAGAAGAAGAAGAAGAGGAGTAGGAGGAGGAGGAGAAAAAAAAGAGAAAAGCTGCAGGTCTCCCTCAGACAGCGGGGAGAGCGCAGCCATCCAGCCCGGGACAATGTGCTGAATTGGCAGCCTATATATAAGTCTGCCATTTGGACACTCTAATGCCACTTTACCTTATGAGGGAACTTCAACCCGCAGCACCTGCTCAAAACAAAATGCCATAGGAGATCAACTTCAGCGACCCCCCTGCTCGGATTGTTTTTCAGACAGACACTCTCACTTACAAGACACAGAGGGGGGAGGCAGGGGGGGCGAGGTGGTCTATAAATTGTTCTGCCAGAGTCCAAACAATTAAACAACTTGTTGGAAATTGTGATTTACTGCGCGGGCCGCTGTGGGCATGCCCAAACTGGCAACTGGAGAATCTGTCAAGTCGCGCAATTATAACTCTGAATAGAGGAGTGATTTGATGTGCAAACAAAAACGTGGATGCGTAAAACAATTAAAGCAGATGCTGGGAAATTGCGCGTTCACAAGTAAACCGCCAAAGTGATTAAAATGTAGTGGTTCCAGTTATTTACAAATCAGAGGAACACTTATCCGGACTTTGCGTTTCCTCTTTAGCGGGTTTTCAGACTTTTCTTTCTTTCTTTTGGTCAAGCATGTGTGATCTCTCCCTGAGTGCTTCTCTAAATGCTTCTTATCTGCAACCGAGCAGAGGCTTATCTCCGAGGTGTAGCGTGGCTCTGCACACTGGGAACACCCTGAAGTGACTTTATCGGTGTTATCCAGGCCGCTGTCGTGCGCCTTGTCCTCTGGTACCCCCGGTCTCATCCTCACCGTGAACCCAGGACGAGCTTTCACACAGGAGGTAAAAAACCCACCTCGCTGCTTGTCCGAGCAGCAGGCTCCTCACGGCGGATTAGAAACTGTCCCTGCCCCGCATGGCTCAAGTTCACACACCCGCAATTGACTTCACACATAAGCAGCGCTGTCACTCTATCAGCCCGGCGCTGTCAAGTGAAATGGACACTGGTTTTATCGCCCTGAAACTTCAGACACACGGTGCAAACTTTAAGCCGCACATAAAGAGAAGCATGAAGGAGGAGAGAGAAAAAAGAAACTTACAGACTAATTCCTCAACCCTCTGGCCGTGCTGGGACACGGTCCTGTTTTCTCCCGGTATTGTCTCTCAGTGGATCCGTGTTTAGGGCTCCGGCTCTATTTTAATTTATGACTCACGCATTCTTCTAGGGTCAGTCTCCGTGACCTCCAAGGGGGAAAGTTAACTCGGGCCCTAAAGACGCCGCTCTTTTCTCTCCTCTGCGCTCTATTTCTCTGTATTGTATCCCGGTACATGTGCAGTGGGGAGGACCGGGTTTCTCTGCGGGCTGAAATGTGCGCTGTGGAGGTGCAGCGCAGACGGGGACGCGCATGAGGACCACAAAGGTCCGGCAGAGCGCGACACCATTCAGGACAGAAGGCTACCGCTGTGTGGCCGCACAGGAAACTACTGAGAGTCTGAGCCCACAGACTCCACATGGTTTAAGTGATGGGGTGACTTTAGGAGCCCTTTGAATCCGTGAAACTAAATTCCAAAGTGATGCTTTAAAGTTCAAGTCCAGAGCTGTGGGAAAGTTTTTAATTTGCTTTTAGTGATTTTGCGTAAAGCTGGTTTTACGCACGGTCTTTGTAGATGTTTCTTAATGAATTCTGCATCTATAAAAAAAAACATTTTCTGATGTTTTGAACTCATTTGTGTTATTAGTGTCTGGCAGTGATGGAGTGGAGAGTGAAGTTTAGGCTCTGCTTTTTTTTGCACAATATAAATGCTTCTTATATCTGTGAAATTTCCTTTAATTACCTTTAATTTGGATTAAACGAACTATACAGAAAAGGGAGATGGAAATGCCCTGAACGACACATGTTTGGAAATCTGACTTCTGTCCGTGTTTGTGTGGTTTAGTCAAGGAGGGAACATTTATTGTTATGATTTTTGTGTTTTTGGGGGACGAAAGCGGCGCAAAATCACAACTTTTTGAGAAGTTCCAATAAATACATCACTCAGTTTGAGGCTGCTCTCACAAAAATGAGGCTTTGGTGTGTTTATTACAAACGTAATAACTGTTATTATAAGAGAAAATAACCATTATTTTTTAAATAATTTATAATTTTACAATAAATAAATTAATCACCATAATGGAGAGGAAATTCATACAGGGGTTGTTATAACTAGTTATTGCCTTATTATAAACTTATTCTAATGAAGCTGCAGTGGCTTGGTCTATTTTATGTCGCTTATAACGGCCATGAATGACTCTATTTTTGTTGTTTTTTTTCTATATTACTTTTAACACAAAACTTTCTTAGAACAATGTCCTGTGAGTTAGTTTTTCGGGTCATGTCGGGTCGACTGAGTCTAATCACGGTTCAGCAGCAGGTTGAAAGAGTGATGCAGCCCGAATCTGCTGCTGTCATCGCTGTTTGTTGTGGAGCACAGACAAGCCGAGAGCGCACAGACTTTTCAAAACAAGCAGCCCAGAGGACGCGCCGGTCCCGGAGCTGCTGTCCAAACTGATGCAACAGGACTCCTCTTACCTGCAGTCACTTATTCGACATGCGCTGCGTGCTTCTTGCAAGCTCGAAGACTGTTTGGGGCGATGGTGTGAGAGTTTCGGCGCTGAGACGAAACAGGAGTCAGTTCAAACAGCCTTCAAATCCCGTGCGTAAAGTCACCATTGCTGGAGCGTGTCGGGGACTTTGGTAACTCCTCTGTTTGCGCTCCGCCGACGATCGGAAAGTGAAAGAAAACACTTCGGCGTCGTTGTCAGAAGTGACAGTGAACCCGCGTAGCTGGCATTCGGAGGATTTTCAAAAAGTATTTTAGGTTATTTCCCGTCCGGCACTATGTGGAGGTTAAGTGAGAGTGCTGGGCACTGTCGGGTAAAGAGGCAGAGGCAGGATAACCCCTCCTCTCTCTCCCTCTCTCTCGCTCTCGCCCTCCCTCTCTCTCCCTCTCTCGAGGCTATTTATCTCTCTCTATCCGTCTGTGTCACTTTCTTTGTGTACATTGTTTAATGAAAAATAAAACATCTTAAATTTTCGTGCTTCATTCGAACTTTTCTTCTCATCCGTCTTCCTCTCCATGTGCGCGCGCGTGTGTGTGCAGGCGCGTCCTGGTCACCTGCTGATCAGCTCCAATAAAAGACTGGTTAGTGCTTTAATTACCTTGATTTAGCTGTGGGCTCTTTTTTCTTTTTGGTTTATGTGTCAGAAATCAGTCAGAAGTGGAAAACACACACACACAATGAAGCTGGCAGGTTCTTGTTCCACACTGATTTAAAACAAATAAATACATTTTTAAATGCGTGCTGGTGGACAGATTTAGCCAACTAAAGCCAAACAAAAGTTGTGGTTGATCTGATGGTTCCCACGTGTAATTGGGGCATTTCTAATCAGAGGTCATTTGTTCCTGAAGTAGTACATTTTTACGGTTAATTTGAGGATGGCATTTGAGATCAGGCCTGTGATTATAAATATTTCGTCTTCTCTTCTCGACAGTGTCCTCTGCCTCTGGAGTTAATCTTCATGGGGAAAAAATAAGATTTTATTAAAATTACTACAAGAAAGTGACTGCATGTCTAACAGACAGAGCGCTTTCAGGGCAATAACGGGAACAAGTCCAAGGCAAACGCTTCTCAGGTCTGGATGATTGTGTGCAGAGGTGAAGTTGGAGCGTCCTGTCGGAGCTCTGAGCGCGCCTCAGCTCCGTCTCTATTCCATTTCCTCTGACGCCACCTTTTGGAGGTTTTGGCGCAGATCATGCAGCAGAAGGTAGACTTCACACCGAGCAAGTCTTTACGAAGTGACTGCTTTTAGAAATAGGATACGTCTGATGAAATGAGAGTGTAAAAGTCTACATGTCTCCATCTGTACTGTTAAACCTGGGCCTCAGTTATTAAACACTTTCGGCCACATGCTGTTGCTTTAAATGGGCTATTTCAATAAACTTGACAAGATCTGACTTGACACATATTTCCAGGTTCAAGTTTTAATTTAATTATGCTTCGAATTGAAATGATGATTTTATACTATTGAAGTCACTAAAATATCACTCTTAAATCTCAAAATCAGAAGGCTAATTATATTTATTACCAATCATCATTTTTTTTCTAAATTGAACTTATTCATTGCACATCTTTGTCTTGAGTTGGTGATGCTAGATCTATGTAGCCAATGAGAAAATACATTTCAATCAAAAATTAACCGTATCAAAGATGCTCAGTGTTAAAATGACAAAGGATTAAATTGCTTTACCCCTTTTGAAAAACCTTCAGACAGTGGCAATGATGGTCAAAGTTAAACCAACATTGTATTGTTACAACCATTTTATTTAATACCTCATCCATTCTACACGTGTTCTAGGAAATACTGAAAATCCTCTGGCTGGAATAATATTTTTTGTCTGTAATGGTTGCTCTGCCAATTAGACAGGCTTGTTTTGTCAAACTGCACATAATAGGCCTATAATATGTGGGCCTCATTGTGGAAACTGTCACATTTTTCCGGGCCTATTGGGGGTTCAGGTCAAAACTGTAACCGAAATGTATTTGTCAAAGTATCTATATTAGTTTATATGATAAATGATGGGAGAAATGCTGTTTTCTGCTGATGGGTTTTTCGGTTTTAAAGGCGATGTAACACGACCCTCCGCAGAGTGGCAGCACTGAGTTTACACAACCTATCGCAAAACCAGCGAAGAAGAACGCAGGAAGTGACGACACGGAGGATTGTTGACAACTCCAGCTAGCCTCAGCTAGGTGGCATGATTGTTTATCGACGTTGTACTAAAACTGTGGTTCAGAATGAGTTCTCCAGAGAGCAGTCATGGAACAAAACGGCCTGCATCTCCAAGTCAAGTGAGTAAAATTATAAAAAGTGAAATTAACTCGAGAGCGAAAGATACGAAATACTAAGATATAGTTAGCACCGTGTTAGCCAGTTTGCTAACGGTAATGTACAACTGCTTTAATATGAAACCTGAGCACGTTGCAGTGCCAACAAAGTTTATTCACCCTTTTCAGGTTGACCCAAAACTATATTGCTTAAA
The DNA here is from genome assembly GCA_024666655.1 of Dascyllus trimaculatus. Taxonomy (NCBI): domain Eukaryota; kingdom Metazoa; phylum Chordata; class Actinopteri; family Pomacentridae; genus Dascyllus; species Dascyllus trimaculatus. The sequence goes on from CM045448.1 coordinate 28,850,519, forward strand.
ATATGCCACACATTGAAATGTGGAATATAAAACTGATTTACAATAAACGGGCTCGGGGACAAATTACTGCACGTTTTACGAGATTTTGAGGAAATAGAAGGTAGTTTGAGTGGAGGTCAATGATTAGCTTCCTTCTTATTTACTACTGACTTTGTTTTCTTAATCATAACTACTCTCTCTCTCTCTCTCTCTCTCTCTCTCTCTCTCTATACATACTTACACACACATATATATATATGTGTGTGTGTGTGTGTGTAAACAAAGTCACATGGATATGGTGGATATTTTAAAAGCACAGAGCAGCAATAGCAGCTCCTTTTCTTATTATTGTGAAAGTGTTCTCTGACTTTGTTAGTAGCTTGTAGTTTAATTCTACATCCAAATTCACAGCACAGCCATTGTCTTTAACTTGTGTCTATCGTAAGTTTGTCAGATGATATTATGGTTACAAATTTGGATTTTGTGAGGCATATTTCAATCTCTATTGTATACTTGTTCTATTGTTTGACAACAGAAAATTGTTAAAGAGAGCAGCTTATCGAGAATTCAGCTGTATTAAAATGCAGTTTATGTGAGCACAGAAAGCAGGAGAGAAGCAAACAGATGTACAGTGTCTCTTTCTGTGTGGTTCTCTTCAGGTGCTTATTGTGTTATGCTGCTGTGTAATGCTAGTGAGACGTTTCGTGGTGTATAAACCTCCCTGTTGTTGTGTGATAATTTGAAGTACTCCCATATTTAGTTTCCAAGCCTTGGGTCTTTGAAAACTTTTACACTGAACTTAGTTGAAATGGTGCTAAAATGACTGACGTCATTACATAACAGTTGTGAGGTGATACTGAACAAAAGTATTTGTTATAATGAGTTGAAGTTTTTAAAGAATGGATCGGTTAAAAATATTGATGTTGACACATTTTTAATCATGATAGCTCTTTGTTAGACAAAGAGAAGCAGCTGTTGTTCACATTTGAACACTTAAACCATCAACAATTATGCATTTTCTCTTTAAACATGATTTAAGGCATTATTCAATTAGCTATGGATTAGTTTTCTGTTGATCAACCTATCACTTAATTGACAACTCATTTCTGCTCTAAGCCATCATCAGATGTAAGGATAGCTAGCTCTGTTGGCTAGAAACATTTACTGCTTTGTAAAAAAAAAAATGTAATAATGGGATGACATGAGCTTTATGTTTTTGGTGAAATTTTGAGTTCACATAATGACTGCAATGTTTTATATTGGCAGGATGGTTCTACCCAGTGGGCATCTGCTGATTTGGGAAGTGATGAGAGGAAGCAAAAATTTTTACGGTTGATGGGCGCTGGCAAGGTTAGTTTGATGTATTGTAGATCACCTTATTTTAAGTTCACTTTAATGTCAACCTATAGTTCATAGTAAAAATAAATTGATAAAAAAACAACAACATAAATGCCTGTTTTAGTTTGTTGTTGCCAGAAGTTATGATCATTAAGTTAAAAAGGGATTGTTTGTATTTTTCCAGAAAGAACCCACTGGCCGCCTGGTCATTGGTGATCACAAGTCAACATCCCACCTCCGTAGTGGTAAGCTTTTGTTATTTAGCTTTTGTAAAATGAGTATTTGTTTTGCAAGACATGTCCAAGCCAATGTCCCATGCCACTTACCCATGCTGCATCATCCTTATGCCCAGTGCAATTAACCCGGCTTCCCTACTACACATCTGCCACACAGATCTATCCATGCATGGATAGACCTGTAAGGGCTGGGTGTGCCTGCTGTGACTGATGTCTCCTCTGCAGGTCAGGAAGAGAAGAAGATGAACGAGCAGCTGGAGATACAGTACCAGCAGGGCATGGATGGGAAGCTGTCCGGACGCAACCGGAGACACTGTGGTCTGGGTTTCAGTGAGGTGAGGGCTTTTCTCGGGCCAGAAGAGTATGGTACATCCAGGAACAATTACTTTTACCTAGAAACATATTACTTTCCAGATCTTTTGAATACTGTAAAAATTACAATGGATACATACAATATCGAAGCTACTGGGGGATGCACAGGCTGTTAGCTGTAAATATATATTGTGTCAAGTGAAGCAATGTTGATGCAACTGTCATTGCTAAGTGTTCAAAAGTTCTAACAGCACATTATAAAATCATCCTTCTAGTGAAATGGGCAAAGAACATTTTCCTCAGCATTGAGCAATGCTTACTGCCTGAGTGATAGCTTCTACCTAAATAAAATATACTCACCCATGCTGCAGCAGCTTTTCTCTTCTAGTCTGTCAGATTCCTGATAGATGACCCTTTGAGGCTGTCGTGAGGCAGTGTGGTTGAACACACTGGTGTAGTCCTGGAAAGATTTAATGAGTTATTGCAGTTATCAGCAACAGCTATCAGTCCATCTCTTCTAAAATTTGCGATTTCATGTGCTCAATTGTGTTTTAGAATTGTATTATATTTCTTGCTATAACGTTATGATGTTAGATGGTCGCATTAAATGTGAACAAAGTTTCAAACAATAAAATAGTTGTATGTAAAAGTCTTCCCAAAATCTTCAGAGTCCTCTGAATATTGTCCTGCCAAAGGTATTTTTTTTTCTGTTTTGGTGTTGCGCTGATATCAGTTGTCATGGATTTCTTTACAAGGTCACCTGCTCCAGGCGAAGCATGACCAGGAAGTCAATTTGCAGGTTTCTTAGGTCCCCTTAAGTTACTTTCCTTAAAATGGTTTATGCCCAGTTACTTTTAATGGGAAACGGTATTAGTAATTGTTGCCACATTGCTTTCCTAATAACCAGTTATAAGAATTCCAACAAATGGTTTCTTAGGACTTATGTTACACATTTCAAAGACAGAGAACTAAAACATCAGTAGATAGATCAGAGTGTTAAATACAAAGGGGATAATGAATGTTTGAGGTTCGGTCAAAGGCAGTGGAGAACATATAAAAGTCAAAGCTAGGGGGGATGTTAGGTTATGTGTTGCTTATCCATGTGTGGATTGGAGTTTAGAACTGTTGAGAGGTCAGAAGTGTTTGTACCTGTTAGACGGTAATATGATGAATGTAGCTGAAGGATTGCATCCATGCTTCAGTGCAACTTCTGAGTTTTCTCTGTGACTCATCCATAAATAGTATCAGTTGGAGACACAACGCACTCTTCTCATCTTTTGTGTTATCTTTAATGTGTCAGAACTGTTTGTGCACAGCAGGGTGTAGCTGACACACACAATGTACACAGCCACTGTTTGTTATGTGAGAAATACAGTCAATATTGAACTGTTTTCCAACATGGCACGACGTTTCTCTTTCTTACAATGTCATAGCTGTGCTTTGAGGAAATAACTGTCAAATCAAGATTCCTACAATCTCATAGTTTGTGTCTTGGCTGAAGGCTTCTGTTAACACTCCGGGTTTCTAGAATTTTCTGTTGTCAGACTGACCATCTCATTGTGGCCAAGAGAAAAAATGTGAAGCAAATTATCTTTTTCTCATCTACAGCCTGACCCACAGCCAGAGTCGCTCCCCCCACCACCAGTGGACGGTCAGACAAAAGACGCTGAGCCTGAGAAGTCCGTCAGTGAAAAAGAACCCACAGAAGCTCAGGACAAAGGCTGCGATCCCCACTCGGAGGAAAAAACATCAGAGCAGGCCAAGCCCAGCTCAGACAGTAGGAGCGAGCAACGGAAACACAACTACAAAATGGCCTTTGTGAAATCAGCGTAGTGCTGCGAGGGAGAAATTAGTTTTTGTAATCTTAAATTTGTACATTTGGATGTTTTTGTTCAACAGTAGACCCATTACTTTAGCCCTTTAACTGTGTAGAAATAGGTTCTCTGCACCAGTGCTCATTGTTTAGCTACATCCTGATGTGCATGTCGTCAGAGATTTAGGTCTGCAGGATAAAACATCAGCTTTCGGCGGATAGAATGGCAAATGGTCCACTTTTTATTTTGTTGGAACATTTTAACAATAACTGCACTGGCTCTTAATTATGTTGGGTCAAACTGGATTACTTGCCATTCAGCATGATTGGTGTGTGCATTGTGAACTTTGTGATTTCTTGTTTGAAAACCAATAAAAGGAAGTGTCAGTTGTAATATGTGTTGCTGTTAGTATTGGAAGAGCTGCCCTCCGACAAAGGAGGCTTAAGACTCCTTTTGCTTTGTGTGTCTTTGTGGACTAAACAAAGTCACTGTGTGCTTCTTTGGTGTAGGGATGCCCTCTCAAGCAGAAGGCAAATGGTTAAACAACGGTTTGGCCAGAATTTCTTCACATTTACAGTGTCTGAAGAGAACTTTTCCACAGCTAAGACCACTTATTAAATCCATCCATTATCTAGACCACTTAATCCTCTGTAGGGTTGGAGCCTATCCCAACCAACTCAGGGTGAAGGCAGGGTTGACCCTGGACACGTCATCAGTCTATAACAGGGCCACACATTGAGACAAACAACCAAGCACACTCACATTCACACCTATGGACATTTTTAGATTCAAACTGTGGGAGGAAGCTGGAGAACCTGGTGAGAAACTACGCTGCACAGGAAGAACATGCAAACTCCACACAGAGAGATCCCAGGTCCAGGCCGGGACGCGAACCAGGGATCTTGTCGCTGTGAAGCCAGGATGTTAACAACCGAACCACCGTGCATCCCCACTTACTAAATCAGTCAGGATTTTTGCAGTAAGGCTAAAGGAGTTGTGTCAACCAAGGGAAATGTAAACTTAATCCGAAGCCTAGAAGCTCACATTGGTAATGATCGCTAGGGAGGTTAGTTAGAAGATGGTATTTTACTTTTGCTTATTCCTGCCACACTGGCAGTGCAGCAGTCACAATGACATTGTTGGTTTAAATGAAGAGGAAGTCAGTTATAAAAGCACCCACAGTTTGTTTGTTAACACAACTGAGCAGAAGGATGATCTTCACAGGATGTGCCCTGAACATAACAGCCCGCATGTGCAGGAACCGCAGAAACCGCCCAGACTGTCAGAGCAAGAAGGTGATGCACAAGGTTAATCTGATTGTATGAACACGGAAAAAGAAAAGCCGAGTTCACTGATACGTTATGATGGAGTTGCTTTAATACTAGTCTGACGTCCAGATGTTTTCCTGAAGACGATCCTTCCTCTGGAAACAGACAGATGTTACCTCCTGGCTCCTCAGGTAAGGAGAAGTCTGTCCTGTAGATGTTGGGAATGTTGTGACGGAGTGGATTTGAACTCAAACTAGTTTCTCTTCGTAAAAGTTGCCTCGTTTCGGTTACGAACCTTGATTAAAAGCTTAAACTGAAATAAATAACGAATCAAAACGAAACTTAAGTCAAAAAAGAAAACGAAACAAACGAAGGTAATAAAAAAAGATGGTCCGACATGAAGCACGAACCTGAACGTTGTGTGACTTTACTGCAGAAAACCTCTGATGTCCTCATGTCGAACTTGAAAGCAGAAAATGTGAACATCTGCTCCAGTACTGGAACTACAAATCTGTGTGAGCACAGAGGAGGCAGCAGTCCGAGGACTGTCCTTGTGTAACTGGCCTCCTGTCTCTTGTTGCCACCTGCCAAAATGGATTAATGTTCAAAACAAGACAAAAATTAAAGGTCTATGGGTTGAATTAAAGGTGTATTCTACCAGGTGTAAAATACTCAGTACAAGTATTTGTAGTTTAACAGGTTATTCCGCCAAAATAGTACTTTCTAATAAAATAATTATGGTTTTAAAGGTTTATTTCACCCAAGATGTTACTTTCTGTGCAAGTATTTATAGTTGTAAAGGTTTATCCCACCCAGTTAGTACTTTCTATCAAACGAGCGATGGTTTTAAATGTTTATTTCACCCCAAATATTACTTTCTGTCCAAGTACTTAGAATTTTAAAGGATTATTCTATCCAGTCAAATGCTATAACTGTTTTTTGGAGTAAACAAGTGGTTGCCATGTTGTCAGGCCCAGATAAGAGTTATGAGGGTCCTAGAAATGGGGTTCTGAAAATGCAGCCTGTTCTGCTGCAGACACACACTACTTGGTGGTGTTAACACCAAAGGACACTGAGTGCACGTCTCTGAGACGCCCTGGAATGGAGAACAGATGTTAGGTAGAGATAACTTAAAGCGCTCTGATTGAGAGTGAAGGACATTTTCTTATGAGCATTTGCAAAAGATTACAGTAACTTTATACAAGGTAAAGTAAAGCCTGGATTACATGATGCATTAATGTGAAAACAATGTTTCACTGCTGTAGCTCCTTTAAATGGAACTCATTTTTAACTATACTGGTGTGGATCACAGTGGCTGCTAACATGTTTTTAAATGTTACTTTTCAACTAATTAATTGATTTTGAGGTCATAACATTTCAGAATTACCCAGAATCCAAAGTGACACCTTCACAGTGTCTCTTGATTTGTACATGTTTTCCTTTGATGTAACCTGAACACAGTTGACAGTTCCAAACTCTGCACAAGTCTCACTGTGTAAAGTTCCTCTCTGGTCATTGATTTAACTTCTCGCTGTTAAAATTAAATGTTCTCAATATCTAGTCACTGAAGTCCTTTCTCATACTTCAGGTGTTAGTGCTTTTTCAAAGATGTACAACCTGAGATTCTAATCTTGTGGATGGGTGAGTTGAATTTTAGATTCAGCTATTAGTGACTTTTCTAATGTTCAGACTTGTCAGTAATGCAGTCATGTGCTATGATCATTTTTTGCAGTTGTTATACTAAAAACTAAAATTTCCTCCACACTGAGGAATTTCAAAAAGAGTGACTGGAGTTCAGCCACTGTACAGACTGTAACTTGTCTCTATAAGACATGAAACAGGTATTGCCTTGAGAATGGATGTTACTGAAGAGACAGGAGAGTGTCCTGACAGAGAACTGCCTGCTTCATCCTGCATATCCATGAGAAGTGATGCCTCCATGCAGAATCGTCATGACTTCTCCAAAGACGCAGCTGATAGGTACATGAAGTCTGTTCAGGTTTTTTTTTGCCATGATTGCATTTGTTTTATGAGTTACACTCTTGTAGATGTTTCTTTAATCATATAAATGTGATTTAGATATCAGTTCCTGCACTGTACATTCATTTGATGTGATGGTAACTATGGAGCTGTATGTTGATTAATCACTAATATAGGTAAGAGTAAAGGATTGTCAGCTGTTAGGTGAAAAACATGAAAACTAATACAGATTGTTCCAAGAGAATGGATCTTAAATGGTAAATGGTCTGCACTTATATAGTGCTTTTTTCTACCTTAGTGGTATCCAAAGTGCTTTATAATGTGTTTCACATTTGCACACCAATGGCGACAGAGCTTCCATGCAAGGTGTTAATCTGCCATTGGGAGAAACTTGGGGTTCAGTGTCTTGCCCAAGGACACTTTGGCATGCGGAGGGACCGGGGATCGATCCGCCAACCTTGCGATCAGTGGACAACTCGCTCTGTCACCTGAGCCACAACTGCCACCATCTTATGGAGTTCTGTAACCTGTTCCTTTTTTTCTTAGCAGTTCAGCTCTTTTTGAAAACTCAAACACACCTGCCTTAACCTGTGCGTCTATGAAAAGTGATTCCTCCATGCAGACTCGTCATGACTTCAGCAACGATGGCCCTGACAGGTACAGGCAGCAGTACTATAGTCTGTGTTTCAGTCATGGTTGTGATGTTTTTTCCAACAATTAGATCAGTAAAACTGTGCTTTTTCTGTGCCACTCTTTTAACTTACAAGCCTCAAAGCACAATAGAATTTTAGAGTTGGTCCATATTTTCCATAGATGATAATGTAAACATTTAAAAATGCAGCAAACGTCCAGAGAGTTTACTTGGGGCCCAGATTTTGCTTCCCTACAATTCGTCGCAATATAGATGTGATGCTGTGAAATAAATATCTATACGCCAAATTTATGTATAAAGACATTCAGTTTTTCATAATGACCATACAAAATATAAATAGACTGGATAATTTGGATTTGTTATCGTTTGCCAAGCTACAGGTATATAATTCTAGAGATGGACAATAACGTGGTGATTGTCCATCTGCAGTGTGAGGATCCCCAGGTAGGATTTAATGTTGAAATACTTTTTTGTTTGGCAGCTAGTGTAATGGGAAAATGTTATCATCCGCTCTGATTAGATCTGTTGTGGTCACTATGTAAGGCATTTAGTTGCCAGTCTTGAAACCTTTCAGAATAAAATCAGCCACAGAGTCAGAAATTTCTGTTCTTTTCCATGGAAACACATGGAGAAGGTCTCTAAGTCCCGTCTCATAGTGTATGTCATCCCTATATTGGCATCCTATCGGAATCAGTCAGACTAGACCAGAATAATAGTAAAGTAACATTATTCTTGATTTTTATTTCAAGAGACCAGTATGACTGTCCAGAATCAACTGAAATGGATGGAACTGCGTTATTCAAGGTGGGTTACATCTTTAATGTCTGTATTGGAACCATAATGTCTGAAACAAACTACATTGTATCTTCACATGCACAAAGTAATCATAGCATTGTCATGCAAGTTTTTTTAAGTAACAGTGAAGGTCATTCTACGCTCTCTGTTGCAGCTGGTGGAAACCCAAGGCATGGAAATTTTGATAAGTGAGATGAAAAGGTTTAAAAGGATTCTTTTTCCACACTTATCACAATCCTCTGGGAGTGATGAGCAGAATGAAGCCAGTTTGACTACTGAAACTACACAGCAAGATGAAAGTGCCAGTGAGGGGGTTCTGAAGATTACCCTCCATGTCTTAAATGAAATGGGCCACAGAGAGCTGGCAAACAAACTGGAGAGACGTAAGTAGAAACGGTAGAGAAGTACAGGATGTAATATAAGAGGTTTTGTGATGTGTTTTTGAATAAATATCTGGTAATTATGCTCCTATCTAGTTTTAGGTTTAACCAGTTTCATGGCAAATTTTAGGAAAATGAATGTGTCTCATGAGACGGTGTGCAAACCACATGACAGCTTTTAAGGGGTTCATTTTTTCATGGTCAGAAACAAAAAACACAACATTTATGATGAACAGCATTTAGATGTTACCATTACTCATCCATCCATCTATCATCTATACACTGCTTCATCTGCTGTAGGGTTGTGGCCGACTTAGGATGAAGGCAGGGGGCACCCTGGACAGGTCGCCAGTCATTCACAGGGCTACACAAAGAGACAGACAACCAAGCACACTCTCATTCATACTTAGAATCGCCAGTTAACCTCAGCATGTCTGTGGACTGTGGGAGGAAGCCAGAGAACCCAGTGAAAACCAGGCTGCACAGGGAGAACATGCAAACTCCTTACAGAAAGATCCAGGCTGAGATTTAAACCCAGGATCTCCTAGCTATGAGACAACATCACCATGCTGTCGCCCACCATTATTATTTAAGAATGTGAATAACCAAAAAAAGAAATGGGATGAAAATGATGTGCTGTTGTCTGCTTCCAGCACCACAAATAGTTCGGTTTTTACTTTGCCATCTTGCCATTACATTAAAGCCTGTTAGTGGCATGGCAAGAGCAGCATGCATACTGCTATCTTTATTAATGTAAGTTTGTGCCAAATCCCCTTCGTGCCTGAATCATACAACAATAAAAGCCTAAATATACATATAATTTATGCTGACGAAGACAAATATAACAAAAATAACATACTGTCAATATTTTAGAGACCCCAAAATCTCATCACATTTTCAGGGGAGCTCACATCATATCAAGAGGATCCAAGCTCCCCCTGGCTGCTCTGTAGTTGCACACTGATGAGAGAAGAATTTAAACTAAAATATGTTGCAGGATTTTTGTCAAAGAAACATCTGAAATGTGTTTTGAGTTTTCTGCACTGACGTTAATACATTAATAGTAGATTCTTGTCTTTGTTTCTTCTGCTCAACTAGACATCTATGGCGAGCTTGATGTCTGCCAGCGCAAACTACGACACAAACTGAGAAAGTTTGAGTACATTTATGAGGGAGTAACGCAGCATGGGAACCGGACGCTTCTCAACAAGGTGTACACCGAACTCTACAATGAACATGAGATCAGGCAGATTGAGGCGGCAACCAGGAGAGCAGCAACAGAAGATAAGCCAATCAAATGTGAAGACATCTTTAAGCCCCTTTGTGGGCAAGACTGTTTCATCCGAACTGTGCTGACGAGAGGAATTTCTGGCATTGGGAAAACCATCTCTGTGCAGAAGTTTAATGTGGAATGGGCCGAGGGGAGAGTTAACCAGGATATCCAGCTCCTTATTAACCTCCCATTTCGCGAGCTGAATCTGATGAAGGAGAGACGGTGCACTCTGACACAGCTTCTTCATCATTTTCTTGCAGAGGCAAGAGAATCAGGAATTTCAAATTTTGGCAAATACAAGGTTGTTCTGATATTTGATGGGCTGGATGAGTGCCGCCTGCCCCTGGACTTTGACCACAACGAGCCCTGCTGCTGTCCCTCAGACGAAGCTTCAGTGGACGTTCTGCTGACAAATCTCATCAAGGGGAACCTGCTGCCCTCTGCACACATCTGGATCACCTCCAGGCCGGCAGCTGCAGGGCGCATTCCAGTGGACCTTGTTGACCGCGTGACAGAGATTCGGGGGTTCAACGACCCCCAGAAAGAAGAGTACTTCAGGAAAAAAATCTCAGATCAAAACATGTCTACAAAAGTCATTGATCACGTGAAATCGAGCAGGAGCCTCCATATCATGTGTTACATACCAGTCTTCAGCTGGATATCTGCCACCGTTCTACAGAAGATTTTCGAAGAGACAGAAAGGAGAATAGGAGAGGACGAGGGCAGAGAAGAAATGATGCCCAACACTCAGACACAAATGTACACACATTTTCTGCTGTACAACTCACTGATCAAAAGTCGCAAGTATTCAGCAGGACAAGAGGAACCTGATACAAAATCCCAGGCTAAAATGGATGAAGAGATGATCTTGAAGCTTGGAAAACTGGCCTTTGAGCACCTGATGAAGGGCAACTTGATCTTCTATGAGAGTGAACTGAATGAGTACAGCATCAGTGTCGATGAAGCTGCAATATATTCAGGAATGTTCACACAAATCTCAAAGAATGATTTTGGATTTCATCTGGAGAGGGCCTATTGCTTTGTGCATCTCAGCATACAGGAGTATTTTGCTGCAATGTACATTTTCCACACATTCGTCTGCTTCAATCAGAACCTGCTGGATCCACAAGAAACCTCCACTGTCCAGGAGGCTCCCAGAGAAATCACCAGCCTTCTCAAGAGCGCAGTGGACCAGGCCTTGCAGCGGGACAATGGCCACCTTGATCTTTTTCTCCGCTTCCTTCTTGGCCTCTCGCAGACATCCAATCAGACTTTGTTGAAGAGTGTTCTGACCACATTGGGGAGCAGTTCACCAAGAAATAAGGAACTTGCAGACTACATCAAGGAGAAGATCAGGCAAAATCCCTCCCCAGAGCGATGCATCAACCTCTTCCACTGCCTCAGTGAGCTCAATGACCATTCTCTTGTGGAGGAAATGCAAAAGTACCTGAGCTCCGGTCGCCTGTCAGAGACCACGCTGTCTTCGTCACAGTGGTCTGCTCTGGCCTTTGTGCTGCTCACCTCAAAGGAAGAGTTGGATGAGTTTGACCTGAGGAAATATTCAAGATCAGACGAGGGTTTCCTGAAGCTGTCGTCAGTGATTAAAGAATCCAGAGTAGCCTTGTGAGTTTTATTCTATCATAACCATTAACCAAGCACAATTTTTACACCAGATTTGAGATTATATCATACAGAGATGGCAGATTATTGCACATGTGGCATTGGATCTCAAAATATAAACACATTTTGCCAGATATATTGTAAGACTTGGGTTTTTATGAAGACAATGGTGATGAATGCACGAGCAAGTGTTTTTTTCAAATATAACACCTCAATTCCTAAACAGTGTTTAATTAATCCCTTATTCTATCTTTACTGCTGAGACACTTTGAAACCTTTGGCTGTTTACTATAAGTAATTTTGCTAGTTGCATCATATGTGTGTACCTGTATATATGTTGAGAGGGTGCTGTCAGTCTTAAGTAATTTTGGATGCATAACTTCTACTTGTAACTGAGCTTTTCTACACTGTGGTAAATCATTTGATCAGATTAATCAAAAACTATAGTGAGGGCTTCAGATCTGGTTGGTGAAGACCTTCTATCTCAGTGGTTATTATGTCACAAAACCAATAATTCAACAAACAATCCTATCATATGATTCAATTTTCATCTTGGAAGGCTCAGAGAATGCAACCTCACGGAGAAATGCTGCGATGAGCTTGCAACAGTTCTGAGCAGTTCACGTCTGAAAGAGTTGGACCTGAGTGATAATGACCTGCGAGACCCGGGAGTAGAACGGCTGTCTGCTGGACTGGCGAGTCCAACGTGCCAGCTGGAAACACTGAGGTTGGTGCAGAATATCTGTGGCAATCCATTAAAAACTTGGTTTTAGGGAAAGAAGACTTTGCACTGTCCTCAGACTTACAATAAATTTGCTCACAATTTCAGGCTCCCTTTCTGTGGGATCACAGAGGTTGGCTGTCGCTTTCTGGCTGCAGCTCTGCGGTCCAATCCCTCCAACTTGAAGGAACTGGATCTGAGTTACAATCATCCAGGGCAGCTGGGGATAGAGCTGCTGTCCTCTGTGCAGAAGGACATTGAACACCTCACTGTCAGGTATTACTTTTCGCATTAAATGTCACAAGATGCTATTGGTTTTGTTATGTAACACAAATTAGAACATGTTTGACACGGATCTTTCCCTTCTCTTTGATTTTTTTAGGTTGAACAACAATGAGGAGTGCTACCTAAAATCATCTCTGAAGAAATGTAAGCTTTCTATGTGCAAACATGCAAATCAGTGACTATTAACACAGACAGTCAAGCTGTTGAATATGTGCATACAGTGCTTAAAAAAGTATACAGTTTTCCCTTTTAATTGCCTTTCAACAATGAATCATAGTCAAATGCTGCCACCACCCAAACATGGTGGTGGCAGCATCATGGTGTGGGGATGCTTTTTGACAGCAGGCCCTGAAAGGCTTGTCAAGGTAGAGGGTAAAATGAATGACGGCTTAGATAGAGTGCAATGACTGACTTTACTTTTTAGAAGTCTGTTTTCACTTTTGCGTCTTTTTTGTAAAATCCTCTCTAAAATCCCAAATTAAATGAACCATGGTTCAATGTCAAGAAGAAATAAAATGGAAAAACTTCCAAAGGAGGTGAATACTTTCTATAGGCATTGTATTTGTTAACAAAAGTTTATACACACTTGAGAACCATGTATGCTGTGGCATACTGGAGTTTTAATAACTTTTACAACTCCTATTTTTCTATGATGCAACAGTTGAAACACATGCATCTTTGTCACAAAGGAAGACACAGAGTCCATCATGGAAAATTAAGACCTGTAGGAACCTGTAGGAGCCCCTGGAAACTGGAGACTGCCATGATAGACATGGTCTTTACAAGTGTATATACACTTTTGTTCACAACTGCATATGAGCACAACTGAAAATGTCTTAAAAACAGTATTTTTATGCCTTTAATGTGCTTTAATGTTATTGTTTCCAGATGCATGTAAGCTGACTATGGAGCCCAATACAGCCCATTCACACCTGTGTTTCTCTGAAGACAACAAGAAAATGACAAGAATGAAAACCGCTCAGCCGTACCCCGACAACCCAGACAGATTTACAGACTGGGGACAAGTGCTTTGTGCAGAGGGTCTGTGCGACCGTTGCTACTGGGAAGCAGAATGGACTGGAGAATGGACAGGTATAGGAGTAGCTTACAAAGGAATAAGCAGGAAAGCGGAAGGCAATGAGTGTGTGCTTGGCTACAATGATCAGTCCTGGAGTCTCCGATACTGTAACGGAAGTTACTCTGCCTGTTACAAGAAGAACAATGCACCCATATCTGACCCCTACTTCAACTCCAAGAGGGTTGGAGTGTTCTTAGACTGGCCAGCTGGCACGCTTTCCTTCTACGCTGTATCGCCACACACCATGACTCACCTGTACACTTTCCACACTGAATTCTCTGAGCCACTGTATCCAGGCTTCAGGCTGGGGTTTGCAGATTCTACATTAAGTCTGTGCCAGTCAGAAACACCTTAAATACCCATGTACATAGTATATGTTCATGAAAAATGTACTTAGAAATAAATGAAGGCTGGGAAAACGTGGCAATTATGTGGACATTAAAGGGGGAAATGAAGCGATTTCAGACAGCCTTGTGTTTACTCTTGATCTCTAAATCAATAGCAGAATTCTCTCTGGGGGATAGTGTGTACTGTGTGCGTATTTTGTGCAAAACCTCTTACTCTGAAAGGCCACTGCTCTGTATGCAGGAGGAGACATCACCACCGAGCTTACAGTTTCCACTTAGCTATCACTCCTCCTATGTATTGAACGCTTCTCTGGGATATCTAAGCTTCTCACCCAGTCCCTCTCCTGAGGAAAGCAAATTCAGCCACTTGAATCTGCAATCTCATTGTTTCATCACTGCCTAGAGGCCATTGATTAGAGGTGAACAGAGACGTCATCAGCAGTATCTCCAGTGAACACTTGGTGTTGCACTGGAGATACCGCAAATTAAACCATTCGCCATGAATCTGCGGTGGTGAAGCCTGGTCAGAACGGTAAAGCAGTGTCATGACCTTGATATTTGGAGCTCACCTTGAATATTGTGTCATCTTCCAGGACAGAACAGAAGAATACACAAAGATTGAACAGCACACAGTAGTTATGCAACAATGTTAAGTACAGTCAAATGCAGATATGCCTTTAAATGGATCAGGAAAATCATTGCTAGTTATTCAACGTATAACAAAGGAAATGTGTTTGTTTGTATAACCTGAAAAAGTCATGTATTGTACTTTTAAAATAAAACCGACCAAACAGTTCAAGGAGACTGACACCCAGTACCCATATTTTAGCAATCTTTATGTTTATTTTATGTAATGACTTTACTTTTTGTGTGTTTAAACTATTACATACATATTTTAATGCATTTGAGTTGATTGACAGGAGCGTGATCATTGAGTGACAGTGTTGACAGGAGCATGTCAAGCCAAACAATGTAATAAATAAACAGTTCATGTCAAAACTTTCCCACTGCAATCTGAATATGTTGGCACGGGCTTTCACTTCACTTTTGAAAAACGCAGACCAAACTGCAGAGCAGGTAACTGCAGGTAAAAAGACAAGTCACTCGTGTTATAAATTATTACTTAATTGTGCAATGTAAGTGCAGAAGCAAGAAAACTAGATGCCATTTCCAAACTACGAATTAAAAACTCTTTAAGAACTGTGTCTTCTTGTCAGTCATACAAAAGGGATTTGTTACAAGTGAATCAGTTAGTTGGCAGGAAAATGTTTCGATCCCTCCTTTTTGCTCTCCCTTCACAAAGAATCTCTTCTGTTTTGTGGCGCTGGTTGATCCTGTGGGTCAGTGCTCAGCAGCAGCAGCTTTGGCTGAGGAGAAGAAAACAAAGAGGTGAGATCAGTAGTTCTTACTGCAGTCATGTTTGAACACAGACAGGCGACATATTAAAGGAAAAACTAACACCAAGTGTCTTAATAAGGCGTAGGCCACCACCTGCTATCAGAGCAGCTTCAATGCAGCTCGGCATTGATTGACTAAGTCTCTGGAACTCTACTGGAGGAATGAACGCCATTCTTCCAACACATATTCCCTCATTTGTTGTTTTGATGACGGCGGTGGGGAGCGCTTTCTAACACCTTGATTCTAAGTCCCCTGTAGGTTCACATAATCTTCATCAAATTATTCAGTGGTACTTGTGTCCTCTGGATGTCATCCCTGAAGTGACCACTCCCACCAGGATAGAAATGTTTCATCAGTAAGATAAAGGTCATCACTCAGAACTACTTTCCATGGATTTGCAGGGATGTTTTCCTCTAAAGGGACAAATGGAACCAAACTAGACTAGCACAATGCTCCCATAGCATAACAGAAACACCAGACCCCCTCACTGTAGGAGTCAAGGGCTCAAGTTTTTCCTTTGATTTGTCACCAGTCTGTAAGTACAAATAAGACAAGTTATTAGCATCAGTAGTACTCTGGATCTATAACAAACAGGTGACACAAACCTTTTTACATATCTATTTAACAAAGACAAAACATGTCTCCTGTAACACTTTAAAGTTTGAATAGTTTGGAAAATCTTATATGTGGAACAGATTTTCTGCACTACTTAAATTGAAAGTAAAACAAAGTTATTTGTCACAACTGCTCAACTTCTTCACAACAGTAAAACACTGTCTTTGCAAGTGATGCAGGAGCTGCACAAACCACTGTGCATGTGTAGTATCAATATTTTCAATTCAGCAAAAATTCCATGAAGTGCTCTTTAAATTTTTACCTAGAAAACACACACAACCTGCACCGAAACACCTCCTGCAATCAGAAGACCACCACATTTCACCAGAGCAGCATTTTTGATACATCAACCACTTGGACCACAACAAGAGCTGATAAAGAACCTGGAGCTGGTTTCACAAAGACACTTTACCCACAGCTCAGTTCTCACTAACTTCAGTTACATGTGAGTTCATCTGTTACACAGAGTTGTTTGGCTCTTTACTATGTTAAGGAGGATGAATTTGCTATGAATTTTGGGTTAATTTAAAAAATGCATGGTTGATAAAACAACACTCGCTTGGCTCCCTTCAGTCCAGCGGAAAACTTTTTCTCCTCCTTTGCCTTCTTAAAGAATTTGGCAGTGAGGAAGAATGTTTCCCTGGGAAAATCCAGCAAAGAATGTAACAACAAAAACAGCATCACACTGATCGCTCTAAAAGGCTCTTTCCCTTCTTACTTCTAGCTCCATGATGTTATCAGAAAAACAGACCCTTTTCATTTATTTTTCAAATTTTCCATGTTCTCCATTTCATTCACAGCAGGGGAAGCACAGGTGGAACAACTGAGGGCTCAGTTCCAGTAAGTGTCCCAGTAAGACAGGGTCATGAACCACCTGGAACCATCACCATGAACCTGCGGCCATCATTAATCCACCTGTTCTATTCCTGCTGTGACAAGTCATGATGTCTGCTGTGGAAAATGTTTTTATGAGCTGTGATTTTCACCTTTTTATCAGCAAGTGCTGCTGAGTGTTACAGAGGAAAGACAGAGATCCCAAATGTGCGCACATCCAACCAGATTTTTAAGGGACGGAACACAAGATGTAACTACAGGTCAGCATAGATCTACACACTTTAAGGCTCTAAATAAGTAAACTTGTACAGCATTTTCTTTAAAAGTAATTGGAGAACATGCTTTAGAAGAGGTTTAAATGGCTTATTTGGAGCCTAAAATTGTGCAGACGTTATTGTGATGCTTAGCTCTAAGTTAGCCTGAGTGTCAGGAGGCTAACAAGTTAGGCTTAATTAAGTCATTATCTATTTAGTGTATTTAGTTTTACACTGGTCTAACATTAAAGACTAGTCTAAAATGTCTTTGTGAAACCCGCCCTTAATACTCTTTGAAAAGAACAACACCCAAAACAAAGAAACCAGGACTGTGCACAGATGTTTTACAGATTTGACACGAATAAGGAAGGTCAGAATATGTCAGGTATGTAACTTAGAAGCTTTCAAATTTAAGAAGTAAATTTGTTTTAGGGGTTTGAGATTGTTTCATCACCAGTCTGTGCACATTCCTGACCCAAACACAACATCCACACAATGAATACAGTAAATCCACACAACATAATAGGGAGGTCAGGGCAGGTATACCTGGACCAGGCATGCTCACCGACTCTCCAGCCACTCAGTCCCTGCACACCAGGGACAACCAGAAATACATGTATCCAGTCTGAGAATATTTCTGCTACAATCCACCACTGTACCACAGCACCATGTGAATCATGTTTACAGTAAGAACATATTTCAGCTTCACATGTGTTATAGTTGTAGGCAACAACAGTTTCCTCCCCAACAGACTTGGATAAAGTGGGAAAATGGAATTCTTTGTTTTGTGTTTTATTAGATTCACTGTGCATGTGATTTATGCTTCCTGATGTTTGAGGATCACAGGACAGTTCTGCAAAGCAAAGACTTTCTGATGGGTTTTTACTGTGTTGTGAGGTTGTCTGAGGGCTGACTTGCACTTGGATTAAAAGTCAGGATTACTGAAATTGGAGTTTGTGGGTTTGGACAGGTGGGGTGTGATAGCTGTGATGGTTGATGCTGCTGTGTTATGTAAATGAAGGCCTTAATGAAGTGCAGTGATGTAAAAGGTTCTGTGTTTGTGTGAGTAACTGACCTGCGACCTGTTTGCTCTTGCGTGAGGCCTCTGAAGCCAGTGCTTGGGACACGTTCATGATCCTCTCCTGCTGCTGCAGAGCCGAGTCCAGCTCACTGAAGTCCAGCGGTGCAGATGGCTGTATGTTCTGAACACTGTGGAGAAGACACACGCACACACACGCACATGCACACACACACACAGGACTATAAACCAATGAATTCTTGAATAACACACTTCAACAACTATGTGTCCCTGGTGGACGTGATGACAGGTCTGGGAGTGCTTATTCAGAGCAGAACACTAAGAAAACCGCTGCACACACTTCATATTCCTTTGAAATCAGTGTAGCAGTAGTTCGATCACTGTAAAATGATTACATTTCTGATGTTATTAACCTTCTGAACCCCAAGCAGCCTTTGAGCACTTTTGTTTGCTCCTGTCACATTTTTCCTCAGTGTGTTGATTTTTCACGGTAATATAAAGTCCTGTACCTCTATGGAAACGGCACAACCATGGCTAGAAGTAGAGATAATTAAAGTGTCTATTGTACATTATGACACAATTATAATGTCATAAGTCATGAAAAAAGTAAAACTAGTGTTCAGTTTGATTACTTAATTTGCCCACACTAGGAAGACATGATGAGTCTGTCTGTCTGTCTGTCTGTCTGTCTGTCTGTCATTAACCAGTTTAGATCTGATTAATGACTGCTGATCCCCTGATTCTCTGTTTTTACAGTTTCTGGCTCTGACTAATCATATGCATCTCTTAAAGATACCTTTCAAACCTGCTGGTGGGTTTTGTGGTTCAGAGAGTTAAGGGCTTAATTACCTTAACAGCCATTCTGAACTCATTGTATACCAATATCAGTGTATTGCTCTGAAAGCAAAAACACTGTTTATTTACCTCTAAACATGTTCCGCTTTGTATATTAATGTGGCCCCGGTGATAAAGGAAACACCAAAAACACACATCAACCCATCTCCAGTATATGTTCCGTGCTTCTACCTGGATTTGGTCAGCAAGTTCTTGATGCGCTCGGCCCGACGGGAGCGTTCCTCCAGCTCCTCTGGGCTGACAGGCTCCTCAGGGTCAGACTCTATGTAGCGCTCTGGGATGAGAACCTTCTGCGGTTTGGAGAGCTGCATGTTGGACAGACATGTTGTCAGTCTGATAGAGCAGTTCAATGGTCTCAGAAGCACAATCAGAAATACTTTAGTGATCCCTGAATGGAAAATGCTTATGTTACAGTTGCTTACATTCAAAGTCTGACATATAAATAGTACAAAATAAATAGATCAACATAATAAGTAGAAAAATATGTCCTAAAAATGTAAACATAAGTAGAAACAGTATAAGCATAAATGTAGAATATGCTTCTCCTCAGAAGAAGGACAGTCACTGGATGTCTGTGTTTTGAGTCATTTATGCAGACAGAAGTTTTGAGGGTTAAATTTTACCCCTTAACTCTGACTGTTCTCGCTCATGTACATTTTTTTTTTAGAATAGACACAGAATAGGACAAACTAAGACAAAGATTTAGATTTAACCTGGCGTATGAGAATAGAGGAGCTGTTAGAGGATTCATACCTCGGTGTTCCTCTGATCCTCATTTTGTGACTAACTGCCTCTAGCTGCCCATTTACTCTTTGTGACTGATCAGATGTGTGTCTACCTCTCGGCTGATATCCAAGTCGTAGTCAAGAGGTTCCACGTCCACCTCTCGTATGCGTGTAGCTGTCGCCATCACCCACTCGTCTGAATGGATCCTCCCCCTCTCTTTGGCTGGATTCCACCCTTCATCGCTCTGACCTTCTGCTCTGGGTCGCTCCTCCTGCCAGTCAAACACCTGGAAGGAGCAGCAGTCGGGATTACACAGCCAGCAGGAGGACCGAAGATATTTAGTCTTTTAGTTGAGCTTAATATAAATTAGACAGCATAGGTGTTTCTGGAGATAAGTGTCAATAATTAAGCATGTTTATTCGGGGTTAGGGATAGATTTTTTGTTTACACGTAATGCCACTAGGTCAGGTTTTCTAGAATAACTGCAAGATTAAAGTGCCAACAGAACAGACGATATACTGTCCATGTGAGAAGCTAAAGCCTTTAGTTTTACTGCTATTATTAGTTAATTAATCCGTTATTGATCTGAAAGGTAATTAGTTTGCCACAACTTTGATAACCGAGTTACTGTAAAGTGTTGAATGCGAACAATTTAATGGTTCCAGCTTCTTAAATTTGAATATTTGTTGGTTGTTCTAATCTTGTGTGATACAAAGTTGAATATCGTTGGGTCTTGCGACAGGTATCTGACAAAACAAGCATTTTGCACAATCTTGGGCATGTTTTCCAACAATTTTAACATCAAGAAATAATCAAGAAAATAATATGTGGATTATACTTGGAATAAAAACAGTAGGTAGCTGTATTTTGGATCTGTGAAAAGGGATTTATATCATGTTTACTCTCTTTAGTAAAGAGAAAGAAAACCCACATGGAGCAGGAAGGTCAAATGAGGATAGTGGCACTGTAATTGTATCAGTAAACAGTGGAGTTCATAGGGAAATGTAAAAACTAGCCTTAACATGTAAAATAAACTACAATCTACCCTTTTAATTAAATGTAAATGTCTGTATTTATAGGGTATATCAGGTGTATAAAAATGGCTCCACACAGAAAGGCCATAGGCTCTGTGGGTAAATACGTATCATCACTGCAGTGAGTCGTGCCTCAGGTAGAGGGAGACAAATGTGAATTTAACTACAAAAAGAAGTTCGTCCAAGGATTTGAAAAGATGATGTTTAGTACAAATACCACAGGACAAACCCAGGAGGATGATTAGTGTGTGTTTCTGGAAGCTGTAATTACACAAACACCACATCCTTCTCTTCGATGTACACCACCATATTTGCATTTAGGATATAAAAATACGTTTGTTCCCTGACAAGCACTTTGTGTATTTGTGTGTGTGTGTGTGTGTGTGTGTGTGTGTGTGTGTGTGTGTGTGTGTGTGTGTGTGGTGAGGGGTACTTGTGAGTAATCATCCAAGGAGCATCAAAGCCATGCATGCATCCTTCCCACTCCAGTAGCCTGCAGCAGGGTCTGATCTGTCGGTGTGTTCACATGCTCTGAGAAACACTGCATCCCATGCCTTGTTGCGCTCAGGAGAATCAATCGCACACAGAAGGGCACAAAGAGAAGAGCGAAAACCATGCAGACACAGATTCATCAAACCCCCACCGGATTAGGAAGAACACAGCCAAGAGGAGGTTCAGAAGCAAGAAACTCTTTATTGTCGAGTGCAAATCTCTACATGATAGAAAAGAAAAGGGCAAAGAGTTGTGCGTTGCTTCTCTATTACACAGAATTAGGTGGCGATTAGCAGTTCACTTCTCTAAGTTCTCTACTATATTTCTACTTTTCAACTGAGCAATCTCCTGTTACTATTTCTCTCTTTGATCTGGTATCATGGATGTAGCTGTGGAAAGATAAAAGCAATATGGCGGAAAAGCTTTTGAAAATTAATACTTGTCAGAGAACAAGGAGCAGACAGCAGCGTCATGGAGGATCAAAGCTGAAGAACGAAGCACATGGATTTTCAGAAGTATCCTCTACATATATACATCTGCAAGGGCTATTTGTCAAAGAGTGAAAGTTGAAACCATTCTTGCAGATTTTATTGCTTTTCTCTGTTTTACATCGTTGTAAACTGAATATCTCCGGGTTTTGAACTGTTACTCTGACGGGGCATATTTGGTTTTTCTCTAGTTTTCAAGATGCCACTGACAAAGACGGAGGAAAACTTCAACTGTATTTCACAAAAACCAAACACTGCCACATGACAAATTCTCATCTTTCCACACAGATCTCCCATGGTTAAGCTGTCCGCTCCTTGTTCATACTTATTTCTTCTTTTATTGCATTTCAGCCCAGTTGCTTGAACCTGTTCTGTATATTTATGATGCATAAAACAGCACAGCATAGGCCACTTAAAACTACTCAGATGCGAGTACAGCGTCTTCTTCCAACTTGAAATGTGGCAATGGAATTATCACCCACTGTAAAACAATAAAAATCCCCTTGTCGTCCACACAAGAAAAGGCTGTATTGATGAGGATGTTAATTCAAATGGTGTAAACATGTTTTATGCTGGTGGCATAGAGGAAAATATATGTGTTATAATTCTAAAGAGGTGAAAAGTAGTAGCAGAAGATGACAAACTATGTATTGCTTACTGTTAGAGGGACACTTGATTTCAAGGATTTATGGGAAATGTAGTCTAATTACTGTCAGCTCTCAGCACGGTCTGGTTAATCATGTGTGTGTGTTAGTCTGTAATTATACTACAGGTCTGGTAGTTATTATGTGTCATGCTATCTTAATGGAAGACTTTGACATTTTGAATTTTATTACATTTTTTTCACCCAAGCATGTTAGCATTGCTAGCATTTGTCATTAAAACCAAGGAGCACAGCTAGCTACAAGCTAGATTCAATCTGAACGTCAAATGTCAAAGTTTTCCTTCAGGGATTAAAACCAGCAGTGTCCCCACATCTTCCTGACTAAATTCTGCCGTTACACAGAAAAGCAACCTTACAGGTAGCTTCTTGCATCGTTTGTATGATTTTCAAGCATGGACGTATGCTTTAAAGAAACCACGATGTACTGAAATGTTGGTTAAGGAGGTAAATTTGGGACAAAGGCAAAAAGATCGTCAACAAAACAAGGCACTTGGATTTCATTTGAAGAAAAGAAAGCAGGGAGGTGTGTTCATGATCTGTGCCACTAGCATTGCCTCTTTCTTCATTTCATCAACCTGAAAACCTATTTTTTCTTTTTCCAATATTTCCCCTGCTCCTCTATATGATCTATATACCAAATCTCTACAAAATATAACTGTACAACTGTATACTGAAAATATCACTCAGTAAATAAATAAAAGTGTACAAGTACACGGTATGTAGATGTACATAAATGGGCTTCTCTCTCTACTTTCTGGTGATTAAAACAGAGAGAGGAAGGCAGAGTGATGCCTTCCTCTCGCTTCTCTTTTCAATGGGATTTACATTCAGAATTGTGTCAGTGAGGTCCCACCAGGGGGCAGTGGTAATAAGGTTCACTTAAACCCCTGAACCATTAAAAAAAGGAAATAAAATAAACAGGGATCATCTTTGTCCCAGTCCAAAACTAGCTGAGCATTCCCCACAATCCCCTGTGCTCATTTTATCTCCCACTGTTCTTAAAGCGTTAACCAAGCTAGCTAGCCAGCCAGAGTCAGTCCTGTCATTTAGCTTGTTAGTGCTTGCAGCTACCATCAACAACCACTGGTTACACAAGGCAGAAAGTGCTAGTGTGTTAGCATTCCCCCTAGGTTATTATGTGGCTGGTGGCTGGAGGGTGGCATAGCAGCATTGGTGGTGAAGTTGGTGCTCCCTGTGTCTGCTGCTGCTGCGCTGTGGTGGGGGGTAACGTACGGAGGCTGGAGGGTCGGAGCTGCTGGAGGGCAGCCTGGAGGAGGATGAGGAGCGCTGGGTGGTGGCAGTGGAGGTGGAGAGGCCCGTGTAGGAGCGCTCGCCCTGGCTGAGGTTCCTCTTGCGCTCGCGAACCAACGCTTTCTGGTGACGCTTCATCCGCTCCAGCTGCTCCTCTGCAGTCATTCGTCCTCGAGACTGACTGGGTGGGAGCTGAAGGGCCTCGGTGGGTGATGACAGACGCTCCAGAGCACTCTTAGGTCTCTCCTGGGGAGACAAGGGTGGAGTAAAGACATGGGGAGAATTGGAACAAAATGGGATGGGCACGAGAGAGGGGATGGATGGTTAGTACCTTGTGAGAAGAAAAGGAGGGGTGGAGACATGAAAGGAACAATAAAGACAGTGAAATTGTAAAAAAAACAGCAAATATACAACCCACTGTCTACAGTGCAAGAGGACATCGTCTTTTGAGCATTGAAAACTTTTCAGTGGGGTCAAGCTGTACATCTTAAAACTGAGAATATGCAAGCATACGATTTACACCGAGTTTCCAATAAATCCGGGTGTGTAGAAACACTGGAGGAGCCTGTGTTTCACTGATACCTGCAGGCACCTGTGTCCTTGTTGTCTGAACTCACCTTTGCTGCAGAGCTCCCAGGGCCTCTCCTCAGCGTCACATAGGATGAGATGTAATTGGACTGGTTCAGTTGAGCTGAGGAGCCTGGTAGACCTTATTGGTAACAATGGGACAAAAATCGCGTTAGTTTTATTTTCCAAGTGAAAACACAATGACAGAATGCACAAATGAATACATGTATAGAGTAAGGATGTTAGCCGAAGCAACAAACATGAAGGTTCTGTGTGAGGAGTGTAATGTTACATAAGAGAATGTATCAGCACTTGAAAAATAAATACTTTTACTTAACTGCTAAATGCTAAAACTATTTAACCCTCTAAACCCTAGCCATTTCTGGATGTTTTTTTTTTTTATTTAGCATGTTGCTGTTCAGATACCTTTGCTTGGGTAGTACTGGTAGTCAACATCAGACCCCATGTTGTGGTGGCTAATTCCTGGCAGCTCTGGTTCACTCAGGTATGATCGCAAGTCAGCCTGAAACCAAAGAAGCTTAAACATGATGCTGGACTGATAGTTCAAGTCCTTCCAGATCCCAACAGGCTGTACATTTCATTTCTAAGAGAAAATAACATTCTTCAATACAAGCAAATTTAAGCTTTCCACAGAACAAACATAACAAGACAGCGTACCTTACAGTCTCCATTAGCCACATACTGCCCACTCTCCCTGTCCCTCTTCCTCTCATCTGATTGGCGTTTCAGCCCACGAACTGACGTGTGGCGGATCACTGAAGCCTCTTTGGGGAGTGGCGGCACCACAGGGGGTGTCTCCTCGTAGTCGTAGAGGCGAGGCAGTGGTGGCCTGGGTGGGGCGCTGTCCTCTGCCTGTACAGCAACCAGGACGACAGGTTTTTAATGTTTTGACCCTTACAGGTGAAGGTTTCAGCATCATAAAAGAATCCATCTAATATAAAGTTAGCTTTTACGCACAGAGGGGGGGACACTCACCCACTTTGGCACGGTGCTGTGAGGCAAAGTATGGGACATGATGGTGGGGATGGAGCTGCGAGGAGGAGGCTGGACCTCTGCGCTGTGAGAAGGCACTGCCGGGTCTGAGACCGAAGGCACTAATTTCCTCTCTGGTGGAGGATGTGAACGCAAACAAATCAAGGTTTAATTTTTAGCTGTGAGCAGATTTTGAAGTGGATTTATAGTCAGGGAAGAGAGAATTTCTGATCAATTTACACTGAGAGATTTAAGAAATACATGGAGACAAATTCCAATCAATGCAGAAACAAGGCTGCATAATTTTCATTTTCAAGCCAACTGCAGCTGCACAGTGAAATGTATTCTTCTGTTGCAGCCTTCTAAACTTCGAAAAAATATCACGTGTAACCACAGAGTTACAGCCACTGTTCACAGATAACAAACAGCACAATATACAGAGAATATCAATCATTTTTTAACACTCTTTTGCCTACATTCTTTAAAAGTGTGATGTTCTAATATTTGAAAGAGTAGGTATGATTTAAATCACAGGGCAGCTCTCAGCTCTACAGCACACATGGAGGGAGTGCAGAATTGAGATCAATACATAGACATATGACTCGGCACCTTTATTGGATCCTAATAATTCTTTTTTAACTTTTACACCCTTGTCAATGAGCATTAAATGGCTTGTCTCAGTAACAACTGTCTGGTTGCATCAGTCCGCCTACCTGGGTTCTGGACTGAGTCAATTGTGATCTTGTAGTTGGCTTTGCTGGCACTCAGTCCACCCATCACATCCTCAATCCTCCACAGCTCCCGCTTCATCTCAGCTTTCTCTTGCTGTATAATAACACAAACAAATCTCATTCCCTTGTAGTTTTCACTTTTGTTTTTCAATGTTGCACATTCAACCTTTTAAAATTTTGGCCTGTAAATAGATGCAACCCAAGAGCAAGTGTAAGAACTAAAGAGACAGTTGTTCAACATTGGTTGAAAAATAAAACCTGTTTCAAAGTCACGCATGCTGTATATGAAATCCAGCCTATAAGCAAAGCGAGATAGTTTAACCCTCTGAACCCCAAAACGAACCAGCAGGCTTAAAAGACAAGTTGTCTTTTAAAAATCGTCAAAATGACAGAGATGTAAGAGAATAAATTGTCAATGTTCTGTAAGGAAACATAAATACAAGCATTAAATCATGATATTTCATGAAAAACACTTCATTCTACATGTGTTATTTACAAATTGTACTGGCACAGCATCATTAGCCTGGCCACCAGGTTTCCATAGACACATATCAATGGCCGTTGCATGACCAAACCAAAAAATTCTGCGCTCCTCAGCGCAACTGACATTTCTGTGTTCTATCTATTTCTAGGCATTGCTGTGCTATTTCCATAGAGGTGAGACCATCTTGCAGTAAAATAAATGAGCCCAGAGTGGGCAAAAATGTGACAGGAACGCAATGAAATGCCTTCTTGGGGTTCAGAAGATTAGTCGAAAAGCCAGAGCCACTTTGGAGGTGAACGTGCTGTTAGCTGCAGTACCAGGTCTCACCTGAGGGGTGGCGCTGTGGTTCATATGTGCCTGCAGTGCCATCCTCAACTGCTCTACTGATTTCTCAAGCCTGCTGTACTCCTCCCAGGCATGTGCCATCTCCTGCATTACACAAACACACACACACACATGCACAGTCTTATGATGCATAGAGCCTGAAGCACACAGAGTAGAGAAGGCATTCTTACATACGGGTATGTCCTTCGGTAGACATTTATATGTACGAAAACCCAATTAGTGGCAGCAGTGAAGACACACACACTCAAACTTATGACACATGTCCATACGTAGACATAAGCCACATTCAAAAGCACACATGCACAGAAACATCTACTAAACTAAGCACAGAAAAAACACAAAACAAACATGCTGACACTTTATACAGCCAAACATACTGGGACTGGACAGTAATTCAAAACATAGTTTTTATGTGATGGATAGTTGCAGCCACTCTGTCTCATGCTCACACAGGCATAGATACCGTGGAGACGCGGGATATTTGGGCCCTGATGGTCACAAGGTCTTCTTGCAGCAGCCTCTGCTGGTAGGCGATCTTGTGGGCGTGGGCCGGCTGCTCCTGGTACTGCTCCATCTGCTGGTGGGACACGTCCAGTACGCTCTCCAGCTTGTCCTGAGCGGGCGACGGGTCGAACAGCAAGAGGTCAACCAAAGCAACTGAGATCTGCTCACTTTGTAGACTGCTGCTCTTTAATACACACTTAGAATATCTATGGAGCAGATACCAGTCGTTCCAAAATGCCTCTAGAGGGCAGCATGTTTCCACCGTCAATCCTGAGTCACCATGAGATCTCATCAGACCTCCTCTTACCAAGTTTCTAAGCTGGATGAGTTTGACTTTCATTCCAGACTACATACTGTCATCAAGCGTATGCTGAAAAGGAATCTGTGGATAATTTTGTAGGGTCTAATCCTGAATGTTTCAATTAGTCAAGGAGTTTGTACACAAAATTTTAGGTTCTTAACTTTAGTTTGTGCAATATATAACAATGTAGAGTCTTAGCTAGGGATGAAATTGTTTTTAGGGTCCATACCGATGCCGATGATTGTTAATCAAGAAAGACTGACAACCAATCTTTGGAAACGATATACATTAAAAGTATTCTTTTAACACTATGCGATAGCAGAGAACCTGTCATTCATAACTGGGCTTCTTCATTTCCATTTAATGCAAAACACAAATAGGAGTGATTAAATTAGGAAGCTCTCTTCTGTTTATGTGGGATCGACTGAGATTGATCGGTTTGTCTCCTGCAGTTACGTCTGCTGTTCTTCTCTATTTTCTTAATCGTTCACTGTTCTATCACTTTCATTGCCTTCTAAGGTCCAGATCTTTAAGCATTATTAATTGTCAGACTCTGTGTCAGGGTAATCTGTGGCTGCCTTCTAACGTAGCCGTTATCCGTTAGCATAGCCTTAGCCACCGTGAGAGTAGCTAATTTCGTGGTTTATGGCAACGGCTTGTGTTTCCATTTCAGTTTAGGAAGTCCCTGATTGAAAGACATTTAAGATCACAGAGTGACGACAGACAGAGACAGGAGACTGCATCAGAACTAAAGTAGCAAGTTTTTAAATTTATCAATAATAGGTCAATAAAAATATTGATACTGATAACGGCAAACATCAGCCACGTCAATAATCGGCCTATCCCTAGTGTTAACCTTAATCTGTACAGTTGTTAGGTAAATAATATGATAAATATTGTAGGGTCTTAAGCTTAACATTTAAACAAGTCTTTTATATTTGTAATGTTAATCTTTTTCTTCTTTTAAAAGACTTTGGCTTAATGTCTGTTGTTTTAAATGTGCCTGTGCAAATGGCAACTTGACTTAACTATAAAACATTTAACAATTTACTTTCTGGTCTGTTCAGTATCATTTCAAGACCTCATGTGTGTATGTGCTTCTGGACAGAGATCTAGTAACAGTGAGAGTCAAGTGAAATTTTCTCATTATGACTGAATGTTTAATCTACACAGAAACCCACTTCGAGTCTGTGCGACTGACAGCGAAATCTGATGCGTGCTGCCATTTATTCTTTCACAGCTGAATCACTCTGTTATCAAACTCCATTATAGCTCAATTGATAGCTGAAGAGTAAGCTTTGTCCTTGAAAATGGCACCATCATGGAACATTTCTTATATTTTTTGCACACTTTTGCCTGTTGACTCATCTGACTAACAGAAGTTAGCCAGCAGAATGAGATGATGTGATTAAAAGTCTATATAACCAGCAGTGTGTACCTTGTCGTCCTTCAGGGAGCTGATCCTTGCCTCCAGATCTTTGAGGATCTTGTCCTGTTCACATAACCGACTCAACTTCACCTGCAGGGGGAGACACAGAGACGGTGGGCAGGAAAAGAGTCAAGGGCACTGAAGCAACTGCATGCTGCCACAGATGAAACACCTCTCAAGTGCTCCCCAAAGTGTGTCTGTGTGTTGACCTCTAGTAATTAAGAGGCCCATTTACTTAATTACAACTTCCTCTTGACTGTGCAGCTGCAGATAAATGTGACCGTGTAGAGGAACATGTATGTGGGCGTATGTTTGGATTAGTCTACGCATAGTGATGTGTGATGACATGTGTTTAAGCACATGTATACATGTGTCATTTTTATTGTTTACGTGCATGCATGCAGGTGTGGAACACTTAGTATCAACAGACTCATAGCTCCCCTGGTCTTTTACGGGTGTAATTACAATTACTGCAAGTGAATCCATTAAACAAAGTGGGTGCGACCCACCTGACACTTTTAATTACAGTGTCAGGGACGACCAGAGTCTTGGTAATTAATGTCTGATTAAACTGAACAAACTTGAAGGCAAAGGTGGAAACACTTTATCACTCTGCGGTAAAACTACAACACAACATTTATGTAACAAGTTTGTGACTGAACAGCTTGAAGTGAACAAAGTGCTTCATCCGTATAAAATTTTACAATCGGTACTAGGTTTTATAGTCCATCAAATAAATTATTAATCCACATGTTGCCTCCACGGTGATGTTGTTGTTGAATCCAATCAAATATTCATCGCAGACAATGCGCTCATAAATTGTTTAAACAGCTGTATAAAGGAAATACTGAGAAATACTTTCATAAGAGAAAACACGACTGAAAAGCTGCGGGGAGTTGTGTGGCTCACCAAACTGAAAGAGTGACGCCATTTACCTATTAACGCTGTGCATGCCGTTTCCCCTTAAAGCTAAGAGTAAAAGCTTACAACGTCCTCCCACACTTTTTCCACAGGATTTGCCTTAATTTCCCTGAATTTTCTCCGAGCTCCACTTTGTCAGTAAATGCTGCCAACCAGATTTTCATGTTTCCTTGTCTGGAGGGCAACAGAAAGAACTCAATCCTAGGAATTTTAATTACTGCAAATGTAGACATTTACACTGCAAACCACAATTAAACTGCATGTAAATGTGTATTTGCAACAAACTGTGTTCAGTAACAGCAAATTATTGCATATAAGTGTCTATTTCTTTATTAAAGTAGGTGCAGTATATGGCAAGGACAACAAATCTACCTTGAAACGTTAAATTCTCTGGATCACCATCAAAACTAAAACACTTTCTTGGCCAACACCCGGTAACTCTGTTTTTATCATGTTCTTAAGACATCCAACAAAGTCATAAACAAACAGAGCTACAGCACAACCTCCTTCTCACTGTCAAGTGGAACTGGGTTGTATTTGATGCAGCCAAGATTTTAGGAAGTATTTACTTACATCCACATCACTTTCTGCAACCTTGACAGGTTTCCCTGACTCCTTCAGTGTCTGACTTCCAGCTACCTGAAAAATTTCAAAATACACATTTCCAGATGTTAACTATGTGGTTAACAAAGTGTCTGACTCCATGGTACATGAGTGCAGAAACAAGGGAAATACAGGACAAGGAGACCAGCTACAAACTACCACGAGGCTGAGGCAGACTATCTGTGACACATTCTCTAAGCCTCGCGAACATGACAGTATGAGTGAGTTTTGGCAAAAACAGACAAAATCAGTTCTTGCCATGAACAACACAATGGCTATGGAGACTTTGAAGCCCTGCACAAAATGACTTGTCTATTTAACATCTCTATGCAATGCCCCTACCATTCAAAAGAGTTCAAGTGTTTTTTCTGAACAGGAAGATATGTATTTTAGGACCACACCGTGGACTGCCTGAGTTCAGGTGCTTATTTTCACTTCTACTTTCCAGTTTTAACTCTCAGAACCCCATAACCCGTTGGCAGGTTTGAAAGGTATGTTATCTTTAAATTGCCCAAAATGACACCAGAAAAAGAAAAAATAGAGAGATTTGTTGGATTTTTTTTCTTTCCAACTCTCCTTACCTACTCATCTGTGACATGCTGTTCAGTCAGGAAATAAATCTAAGCTTAAAATTATGGCGTTTAATCAACAACACTATTCTACATGTCTCGTTGAAAAATAAGGCAAAAATACATAGTTTGTACTGATTTCAGCTGAACTGCAGGCTGTGTTTACACAAAGCACAGAGGAGAAAGTAAAATAAAAATTTAAGAAGCAAAATATCGATAACATGTAGTCGCCATTTCTATTCAACAATTTTTTTTGATTTTTGGTGTTATAGTTTTGTTAGGCTCCATAAATTTCCAGCCATGGTTGTGTTGTTTCCACTGCAGGACTTTATATTGTGCTGAAAAATGAGCCCACAGTGATAAAAAAAAATGTGTCAGGAGCAAAGAAAATGCCATATAAGAAACTGCTTGGGGTTCAGAGGGTTAAAAACATGAAAATAAAGTATATGTGAAAAGTTAACGAAAGATAATCAACAAAACTCACTGACAACAGTTTTTTGTGTGCTTGGAATAATTAGTAATCAGAAATACTTTATTGACCCCTAAAGGGAAATTGATTAATAGTATGGGTGCTTGTTTTTTATATATATATATAACCAAAGTAGAAATATGACACAGCAGAGCTCTCCATTATTGTCAAGGAGGTGCAGCGTTTCAGAGACGATGGTAGAAGCAGCTGGCTTTTCAACCACCGGGCCACAGCCACAGCCACAACACATGCACTGCCGAGCCATCCCATGCCCACTATCCAACAGCACCGTCAACATCGCCACATGGTGAGAGGATGGCGTGAAGTCAGGTCGGTCAAAGGTCACTTGGAGAGAACACATTCGATGCCGTTCAAGCCGTGAATGCAGTGCTGTAAGCAATGGGATGGTCCTTCTACAACACTGACTCTCTAAACACACACTCTCACACACACTATGAGCGTGCGTCCTACTCTGAACACTGTACGAACATGCACAAGCATAAATGCACACGCACACAAGCACAGACACACTACAGACAGTTTTAGATCTTTTTATATAGTACACATACTAGAAACAGACACACATACGTACGCACATACACATAGAGCTTACGTTCATTAGAGGCCTGAGAGGCCCAGCAGTGCAGTGCAGTAGTAAACTGTGAACTGCGAGGATCAGGGGCTCTAGAGCTCTGATCTGGGAGTCAAAATCACAAAGACACAGAGCCGCAGTCACAAAATGGCGGCTGCTTTTGTGAGATGCTTCTAAAACCACTCAAGAGTTAGAAGATCACTGCAAGTATTCGGGGATGTTTGGTCCCACACAGACGCCTGAACATCTCCTTCTGTGGCTACGTTTTGGTTGGACAGTTTAACATGGGTCAAAGTGATAGACGTAGTTGTCAGCAAGAAACACCAAGTGTGTTAGTTTGAGCTAAAAACATTTCAAAATGGAAAAGGCACACTAGATGTAAAAGACTTGAACTAAAGCAAAATATAAGACAAAATAACAAACAGTAATCAGAGGATAAACTGTGTCTATCATCATCTCTCTCACCTTTAGGTCCAGATACTCCAAGTCCTTCTTCAGCTGCATGTAGGTGTCATCCGCCTAGAAGGTGACAAACACGTGAGTGTGGATTACTGATCTGGAAGAACAGCAAATGAACAATTCACTATCTAAACCAACTTAATCTACAGAAGCACCAGCATCATCACGTGGGATGTAGTGAGATTTACGTATCGAGTATGACATGTTAAGTGCTGTTATGTGTCTATGCTGACATGCATCACAACACACTTACACATACAGTCAAATTTCATCCGTTTATTTCATGTTCGGAGAAGTTTAGCCACTTCTACTGCGACAAACAAAAAACCAGCACAAACCAGTTCCATTAGAAGCAGCAGATCTCGAAACCTTGCTGAATTCAGCTTTGAATTCATCTCACACCAACAACAGAACAAGCTTCGATACGGCCGAAGAGTCACGCATCAGAGGACCAGACTGACCGACACATCCACAGCTTGCCAGTTAGCTAAAGCATGGGATGGCTTTGTGGACGTCAAAAAAACATAGCAAGACAACATGCTATGGACATTATCAGTAGAAGCACGATATGGATCAGCCAAGAACAGCACATGGAAAAGAGGCGGATGGTTCTCAACAGCCAGGCCAGCGCTCACTGACACTAAAGCAATGGAGCTTTTAGGTAGAGGTCGCCACTAATATACTGAAGCTAGGCTGTTGACGTTGTGGCTGCTTTAACTGTTATGTTTTTGTTTGGCCTTTGTTTATCCTGTTATTTGTTTTTAGCAGTATTTCACATTTGATGTGTAATTATAGTTGGGAACTACTACGTATGAGATTAAGTGGGAGGCACCACTTTGACTGCGTTTAAATGAAAACGGATTGAAGGTGTCAGGGGACATAGATGTCAATTTATGAAACCTGTGTTTGGTAAGTTTGTTTAATAAGAAATATTGATGTATTTAACGCGACCATAACATCCTTGAGATATTGTGTTTGCAGACAAATGAGTGAGTCAGACTGAAAGCTGATGCCGTCTATGCGCTGCTTTCAGCTTATTCATCATCTCTTGCCCCGATCCATAGGCAGTGTTAGTGGTGTCAGGTTGTGATGACGGGGACCAGTGGGAGGCAACAAAGTTGAGTTTTAACAATCTGAGCTACCAAACTTGCCAGTGGGATTGGAAGGCATTGTGATGTTCTTTTTAAATGGCCAAAATGCCACCACTAATCAGAGCAAGAAAAATGTAAAAACAAACAGAATTGTCTGATTTTCAGCTTTCTGATGGTCCATGAACTACTCATCCATGCTTCATCTATGTTTAAATAGTGAAACTACATTAAATCACCTTACTCTACATGTATTTAAAGGTAAACTGTACAAAGCAGATTCAGTAAAAAACAAACAATTCCATGCTTATTGGCACAACCGACTAGCCATGGCTGACTCAGCTGGGAATTACAATCGTGACAAAAATTTGTAGAGTTTTCAGGTGAACTGCAAGCTGTTATTTATGCCACTTTAACTGCTAAGCTGCACAAGAGACATCTCAAAGTTCTCTGTTCTCCCAGCAATGGTTGTGCTGTTTCCATAGAGGTGCAAGACTTTTTATTGCAGGTTAAACATCATTAGAGTGTATCCTCTGAGGACTACAAGAAAATTAAATGTAAATTGTGCCCAACTATACAGTACCATCAAAAGAACCATCAATAATGAGCAAAATAATTAATTATTTTAGAAGGAAAATTACTTGAGCAAAAATTATATGAGTAAGAATAAAGCAAGATGATGTAAGTGTAATGCAGCCCTGCACAATGTTTAGTGGCAACCTCTACTGGCCCCTGGTAAAATGAGGGGCAAATGGGCAGGCGTGCCGCAGGGGCCCCACCTGGGAGTTGCAAGGGCCTAGTGGAGCTGAGAGGCCCACATGTCCAAGGTGGGACACAGGAGAGGGCCCAGCGCTGAGGAGGGGACTGGTGCTAGTGGTGGTAGTCGTGAAGAGGTGGTGTTGGTGGAAGGGCTCTTTGGGACCATTGAGCCGCTGGAGTTGGGCTAACGTTTGCTGACGTGCAGAGGCCATCTTGGCCTGATGCCGGCGCAGCTGAATGAGGAGTAGAGTGAGCTCCTCCGGCTGTCACAGGCACCACAGGACATTCAATCTGCTAAATCTCAATACTGACCACACAAGTTTGAGTAAAACTTCTCCTCTCTTAAATAAGAAGCTCTGCCTTCACAGTGCTAAGAGCCAATTTGTTATGCGACTGGCTGATGGCTAATTTGAACAAGCAGAACTGCAGCTAAAGTAAGGAGGATTAATGGGTTGAAAAATAAGGCAGGCACACAGCAACATAGTGTATGTGACAGGATAAAAAGGCCTCCTTCCTTGTGTTTCAAGTAATATTAAAGTATACATAATGTAAACTGCAATGCACTTGTGTGTTTGTGTATTTATTAGTAAAACATACCGTTTTGCCATGAAGGCTGGGTGCACTGACTGTGTGTGTGATGTAGCCAGATGGAGGCATTGACCGTCTGTCAATAGTAGCAGCCTATAACACAGAGACAACAATATAATAAAATATAATATAATATATTAGGTCAGATGTGTGTTACATAGTTGTTACAGAATGAATATGGCCTCACTTCAGACCTGCTATAACAGCATAACAACAGCAAGTTTGAAATAAGGCTACAAATCGTGTTTCAGAAGATAATTTAACCTTGATAGGAAAATACTGTACTGTTTATTATCTGGGGGCAAAATGACTAGGCCTGCGTATGTGGGAGAGTGGGTGTGAATTTGCATAATTTTTCACTCTACATTAAAAGTGCTGTGTTTATATACAGATGGACAACCGCTAATTTTTCTTTTATCTGTTTCCATTAGTCTGACAAATGCATTTATTCATTTACACAGAGTATAATGTATTTAATGTAGTATGTATACATTTTGAGTGTTCTTCTGACTGATTGTGGATACAGTTGAGGTAATTTAACAGACAGATGTGGCTGCCATTGTACCCCAAAGGCACTAAAACAATTATTCTGTTCACTGAAGCACAGTTCCAACATAAACCCCACACTGTCAGAATGACTGACACTGTTCTGGATGAGAAATTATTCCATTTGATATGTTGCACTTAACAGTGGAAAAAAAGTGTTATTGTTGCAATCTCTGGAGTAGCACAACCAGCACAGAGATTAATTTCACACAATCTATGCAAGTGTCATGACAACTGGGAATCATGTACTATTGGCCTTCGTACTTCAGTTATATCACAGAATTTCGAGACCTCTTTGATGCCACATGCTTGAAATGTAAATATGATGCCAAAAACACAGGCTTTATCTGCTTATATAAAAACATCTTCTCATTCCCTTGATTGAGAACTGCCTAATGAAGTTGAGTATAAACACTTGTCAGTAAGTACAGCAGAAATCAAATCATCTGTTTGCTCAGAGAAAGCTGAACTCCACTGCTAATATTATATTTTTCTCTTCTATACATTGATGAAACATGAAACCTAAAACTATTACAAGACAAAGCTATCAGGACCTCTTTTGATGATCGTAACAGACAGTGACGAAGTAGAGTGTTGTTCTGTCAGACATTATTTTACCTTGAGCAGCTGAGATTTGGTCCTGCGGGGGGACACAGTGAAGGGGATGTCCAACACTGATATGTCACCCACAGGCCTGACTGTCACCCGTTCAGCAGGCGTGTGTGGCCTCCGTGTGGGCGACAGGGTTCGGTTGGTGCCGGGTGGAGGCCCCGGTGGAGGGATGTCTGCGGATGAAGGTGGTACCGACACGCAGCGAGGAGGCCCCTCTGACCTGGTAGCGGATGAGGAGGGAGGCACAGTGGATGGGGGTCTGGGGCCAAATGGGTACTCTGGGGCCGGAGTGTAAAGTGGCGCCGTGGGGCTCCCATGACGGAACTGGTGTCGCTGCTGCCACTCATACAGCTGCCAGACAGTGTTGGACCCTGGGCCCCCCTGATCTGGGGTGAGACGGAAGTGGCTCAGGCGGTCCTGGGCGTACTTGTACTCGCCGAGTCGGCCGGGTGAGGGACTCTGGCGAGGAGTTTTTGGCAGGGTCTGATAGGCGTCAATGGAGGTGAATTTGTGCTGGGTTGGTGGTGTGCGGCGAGGGAGGGTGTTTTCTCTGGATGGGGGGCTGTTGAGCAGGAACAGCAACAGAATAGTTTTTTCACACACAATAAACAGAATATCTAGAAAAGGTCACCTTCTACGACCATATAGTAGAGATAAACCGAGAAAGATAAACCTACAATAACTGATGTTTTTTGGTTATTTTTTGTAGGACAGAATAAACTTTCAAGGCAACATGAAGTAAGAAAAATATCAGGTTGTTCAGTTGGTAAATGCTTCACTATGTTCACCAGCTGGTTTCTTATTGTCCGTCTGCTATTTGATGCTGAGTAGTTTGTGTACACCAAGTTTTTTTTGTTGACAACAGCAGCCTTCTGCAGACGAAAATGATGCTAGAGACCTGTAAAGTTGTAGCTGAACAGCAAAACAATAAGCAAAAACTCATTACAAAGCTCCGTAAAGTCAAGCACAGCTGCAGAATTCAAATAATAATTCTATGTAGTTCAACATCAGGCAAGATCTGAAATTTGGTAAGTTTATATAAAACAATCAAGCAATAATTTGCGTTTTCACAAAATAAGACAATTGCCTCATTAAACAGCTGAAGTCATTCTTAAGAACCTTTTGTCTACTTGCAGTACGTAACATTGACTTACCCTTTGTGCTCAGCCTTCTGCACTTTGACCCACTGCTCCACCTGATCCAGAACACTTCTCCTGTGCACCTGCTTTTGTGGGTCTGCAGCAGTCGGCTCTGGGGCCCTCTGGTACGTCCCGGCTGCGATCCCGTTGGGCTCCAGGATGGGGCTGGGCGTGGA
Source organism: Dascyllus trimaculatus (assembly GCA_024666655.1). NCBI lineage: Eukaryota > Metazoa > Chordata > Actinopteri > Pomacentridae > Dascyllus > Dascyllus trimaculatus. Next base: position 28,888,122 of record CM045448.1, read on the forward strand.
GACGAGGCCGTTCCTCGTGCAAACGCTGGAGGGCAAAGTCGAGGCAGCTCGTGACGGCGCGCGGGATGGCACCCTGGATACGGGTGCTGAGGCCGACACGTGGTCTGACTGCGGAAGGGTGGAGGAGGGAGGATTGGATGGGAGGGAAGTGTGTGTGTCCATTTCCAGACCAGTGCTCCCTAAGGGGTGCTCCAACATGATGGTGCCAGGAGAGTCTTTGTGAAAGCTGCAGCGGCCCTCGGCGTCGCGGTGTATGGGCTCCAGGAGAACCTCATGGATGATGGGTCTGGCAGTCTCAGAGTCTGAAGTCTTGGTCTTGTGGTGGTTTATGTGGTTTGTCTGGGGGACAGCCTGCTGCAACAATTTCTCTAAGTTGTCAGCTGGTCTGTGGAGAGCAGAGATGACAAAAACCTGAATGAACATTATCTTTTTACACTTTTTCTCCTCAACATTGTTAAAATTTTAGATGATAAATAACTGCAGCAGGTCTCCTGATAGCTATTTTCTCCCCAGACTCAAAGGATTTCAGTGCCTTTTATTTGATAAGAGACTATTCAGCTTTATTTGATCACTTCACTGATATCCCATGGACATCATGTTCCAACAATTCAGTCTTTTTACCCTTTGTTCTGTTGGGATGAACTGAATTTGAACTAGATGATGAATGTCACATGAAAGAGAAACTTTTACCCTCATCCCTAACTTTAAGGACAAGGCTGAAAAACCACTAGGGCCATTTTAAAGAAGGAGAGATGACAAGCAAAGCCTTGTAACCACAATTCGATTTTCAACTCATTAAAGAAATCTCATGTGACAAGAAGCACTCAACCAAGAGAAATAGTCAGGTCTCTGACATTCATTGAACCACACACTAAAGTTTGCTTTTAAAAGATAAATTGGACAGCCTCAGGTGCTGACATTGTCCCCTGCCAGCAGCTGGTCTCTCAAAATATTCAATATAAACTACAGTCATTGCTCTGTCCCCATTAGATTGTTTTAAATCTTTTAGTTTAAGAGTAGTGTGTTCAGAGCAATGTATTCCTCCACTGTGCATAAAAAAACTGCATACTGTAAAAGTAAACTCTTGTAAAAGCAGTTCAACATGCCAGCAAATACTATTACTACTGGCACACTTTCTACAAAGATGGCCCAAGAGCCACCTTCCCAACTGGAAGCTGTCTTCAGCTTGGTTTCCTTTCTGTCATTCACTAACAACAATTGTAATCTTGTGGGATTTCCCTTTCCAAAAACAAAATAATGAAAATGAAGGGGTTGCAAGCTGCGGGCGTCTCAGGCTGCCACTGAATGATAGGACGTATTTGATCTGTGCCCCCTCCCCTCGTCAACACATGAATAATACATGGAGGAAGCCGCTGCTTGTTCAAAAACACCATCTCACAACATTCGAATGTACTCTTTGAAACCAACCAAGCACATAAACAAATACACTGCACTCATATGCTGAAGCAGGAGGAAGGCAGAGTGGGATGTTTTTTCCAGGAGATAGAGCCATTTATAGTGATGGAAGAAACACTGAAATAGCAACTCTTAAATGAAGCCATATATTTATAGAACATAACAACTGTAGTTATCACATTTAGCACCATCACTGAGCCTATATGCTGTTTTAGGGATCAGGAGTCCCGTGATTTAAAATACATTGTCAAATATTCATAGCATTTGCTGTAGAAATAACCTGACTGACTGACTACATGAATATTTTACATTGCTTAGATGGTTCTGCTACAATGCATGAACATTTTTATTTATCATAAGAGATTTAATACATCTGGAAAGTATTGTACAAAAGCTCCATAGCTCTAAGTGATGGAAGACAAACATTTGAAGTACGAGGTTAATATTAAGTCTCCGAACCCCAAAACCTGCTGGCAGGTTTGAAAAACATGTTGCGTTTTAAAGAATCATAAAAATTACACCATTTGCATTTATGTCTTTTTAAAGAACCCCCTAAGATAAATCTGTAAAAAAAAAAACACAATTCTGTTAAAAAAAATAAAAACAAATTCTGCACTTCTCACTGCAACTAGGAATCCATTAGTAATATAGCCATGATCTGACAATAATTCAGGGTCTTGTCAACTGAACTGGGTTGAACTGCAGGCTGTGTTTACACAGACAGAAAACAAGTATGTAAACAAAAAAAATGTAAGTACTAAAATATCAATAGTATGCAGAGCCACTATTTTTTCCCCAGTATTAACAAATGTTGGCACTTGGGAAAATGTTGCACCTGTTGACTCCAGATTTTTTTTTAAAAATTAAAAAAAACTTCCATAGATGTGTAGGATTTTATACTGCAGTGAAAAATAACAGTGAGTACAAATGTGACAGAAACAAGATGCCCAGAAACTGCTTGGGGTTCAGACGATTGAGAGTATAATGAAGTGAATGTGAAGTTACGTGTGTTGGTTTCTAGTTATTGTTGATGTTTTTACTGTTGTTGCTGTTTGGAACATCTACCCTTGACTGTGTGAAATGTGTAGTTTATATATGCATGATTTGCAGACTAAATTAAATAAAAATTACGAGACAAAAAAAAATGAAGAAGACGACAAAAATGGTCACTTAAGCAATAAATACTGGCACCAAACACAAGGGGGAGCTCACGGTGTGAAGTGGAGAAATCTATGTTTTATCAATGTAACAAAAACCAATAATATGGAAATGTTTGTTCTGACTTAACTTTACAGTTTTCATCGTTTCTCTTAAACAGTGTTTAGTGACTGAATGTATTCATGTACTCATATAGACCTCGAGTCTGATGCTGGAATTCTACGGCTGTCTGGTTTATGGTAATGAATGCTGGCCAGGTGTGTTTACATGTACACTGTGTGTGTGTGTGTGCCTACCTGATGAGTGTGTCTCCATGATTCTGCATCAGCGCCGCCTGGTTCATGGCCCTCAGCCAGGTGTTCATGTCCTCTTGGGTGTCTGCACTGAAGTAATACGTCCGCATGCCAGTGTGCTCCGCCTGCGAGCCAATCACAGAGCTCTGCTTGTAAATGTACGAGCGCATACCAGTGTGGCTAGCCTATAGGAAGAGAGAGGAGACTCGGTCAGGTGGTGGTCAGAGGGGCACAGAAACCATCTGAGAGACGGTGTGTTAGATGAGCTTCAGCTTTGGCCACAGAGACAGGGCGATATCATGCTGTCCAACAGGAGAAACAACATCAAGCACCAACCAATACAGAGAGAGCCAATGAAGGGAGCCACACAGTAGAAATACAAAGACAATATAACCAGCCAGATACGACCAACATAGAGGAAAGATAGTTTGATATGATGGAAAATAGAGAATGTGTCAGAGAAAAGAATCCCTAACCCAAACTTTCCTCACGACCCTTCTTCTTGCTATTCCCACTTAGAAACCTACTACATACATGTAATATCAGTTTACAAACGTACAACAGTAAAATCATATTTGTCATGAGTACTTAATATGTTATCAAGGTCATGTCTCCAAAAAATAAGTTAGTACCATGAATCACAGGGGTGTGGACAAAAGTAGGTGTCCAAAGAGGCTGATAGGTACTTGTACTCTTAGGGGGTGAGCTTATGATGGACCTACTTAAGATAGATACCGCTTTGCCACAAGCCTAAATTCCAGTACAGACATCACCAGTCTGTATTCTGTACACTGAAACTCTGCTTCAGTACTTTAATAATGTATTCATTATTAGGGTTTTTTTGGATTTATGAATAAAATTGTTATGTTTGATCTGATCGTGTCAACTTTCAATTTTCATTTTAATGTCCTTCAGCTATTTATCATGATTTTCTGACCCACAGACAGATTAATCTCATTTCCAGTTGCAGCAGGCTATTGTTTTCAGGAAAAAAGCTCCTATTAACCCCATGTACATTACATAGCAGGCACTAAACAGCAAAGTTAGCAGCTAGCAGATGAACACAGCGAAGCATTCAGCAGCTAGACAGTAAGATATTTCCCTAGCAGGGACTAGGCGGTCACAATAAGTACGTTTTTTAAATAAGGTTAATGCGTTTTGCATTACCACACAATTATCGTGGCCAAGAGAATTCATGATAACAATATTATTGTGGCATCTATAAACAAACTGGCAAATTAACTACACTTGAAATTGGAGTGTCGATAAGTAGGTAGAGAGAATCTGTCATCATAACTGTACTGTATGTTGTTCCTATGTCTGAGTGTCAACCACATAGTTACATAAATCCATCATTAACCTATTTCTCTTTTTAAACACGGTTATCAGCAAATAATAATACATCGCAGCACCCTTAGGATCATAACAGAGCTAAAAGAGGAGCAATAATTGGATGTTTTTCACGGAGCTGGCCAGAAACTTGTCTCAAAATGAATGCTTGTCGAGGTGTTCAGTAAATAAGCCAGTTTACCAACGCCTTTACTCTAACAACTATGCTTGGTGATATTATATCTGTTCTGTGTTTTCAGCTTGTTCCACCGCACCAAGTGGCCACTAAAGTTCATTTAATGCAGCTGTCTGATCATTTTCATTGCCCACAGATTTTTCCATCCTTTCCCAGAATACCTCCTTGTGCACCTCAGAGAGCAGATGAGGAGTAGTTAAACTCTAAAGGTAATTCTGTTTGTGTAGGTGGAGACAGCAGCAGCACAGTAACTGCAAGGAAGGGGAAGAGTTTTTCCGGCCAAAGTAAAAATGAGAGCTGTTTCTTTTTTGAAACATGTCTCTGGCTGCGCTGCATAGTGAACTACTGAGAATACCGTCAGTATAGAAGCTGACATCTCTGCTTCTCCTACTATAGATTTAGGCCTCAAAGTTTGTTGAATGTTATGAGTCCAGAGAAAAGCCTTGAGAGACTCGTATCAATAAGTTTATTGTTTGATAATTCACATAGTGGGACGATCAAACAACCAAACTAAGCACTAACAATTTATCAGTATCAGCTGCTTTTTAATTAATAGCGTCTAACTGTTTTGTAGCCTTAATAAAGATGCCCTTGTTGAGAATGTGAGGTTATTAGAGCTCCTTTTAAAGTGAGCTGCACTCCATTGAGCACAGCACTATAAATGTCCTACTTTTCCCTTTCCTTCCTTCCTCCCTTCCTTTCTTCAGTGTTTCAGGAGTCGGGACTGGAGGATAAATGAGAGCACCCACTCAACAACAGATGCATGTAAATGAAAAGTAATTAAACACTGAATCTCCCCTACCCTAATTTATTCTCTGAATAATGAATGCGGGATAGTAAGTCTGTACGGAGTGTTGCGGTGAGATCCACTGTGGCTGCAGCTCAATAATTTCTCTGCAATTTCTTTGTTTGGTTTATAATGTGATAAATTAAATGTGATTTCTCAGCAGTTTGGCTTCTTGTCTTCGATGTGACAGTCAGGAACACACAAAGCATCACTCCCACTTAAGCAGTTTAATGTACACACTGAACACGTTCATGAATAAAACAGACTGTCACCCCTGCTGTTCTATCCCTGTAACTATAAACTCGGAATAAACCCTGGCAAACAGATACAGACATGTACACAAACAACATGATAATTCGCCTCCCCTCTCAAAGCACTGCTGTCTGGCTGCCGAAACAACCTCATTTTAGTGTCTGCAGCTGAGCATTAATAAAATGGCTTCAAATAAAATTCCCTTACTCACTATGTTAGTGCTTATTTTAAGATCTGGGAGCTGATTGCATCATTCACTTGATTTGCCCAGAACTCAATAACCTGGCAAGTGCACAAGCTCTTTTATGATGTTCAAGTAGACGTGCAGCAGGGAGGAACATTATCATGAATGCACTAAAAAACTTTTACTTAGACTATCTCGAGGTGAGAAAATGCTGATAATGTCATCAACTTTACATTTAGGGCTGCAGCTATGCTGCTATTCCATTTTCTGTGCAAATTCACTTTATTTAAATGAGCACACAATCATAAACCAGGTTTTCATTCCAACCAAGAAATGCAATGATTGCAATGATTTCACTGATGAGATCATTTCACAGCTGTAATGACTAATAAAACAGTGGATCAAGCGGTTTGGGGCTTTTATTCTGGTTTATATTAATATAATATAGTATTTTTAGAACTGTTCTTATTCCTGGCTCTCAGAGCTCGTGATGGACACACGTCACTAGGTTTTTGACATGTCCGAGACTAAATAATGAATCGGTTAATGCAAAAAATAATGACATTAATCAGTAATGAAATTAACTGTTAATGACCACATTAGTTTATCTACTGTAATCCCACCAACACTGGAACTACTGTAGAACCTTTGAATGTATTTTACAACAGCATATACTTTAGCGAAAAATGCTATATCTATGTATTCTAAAACAGTACCTAAAGTATACTTAAAGAAATTTAACTACCAAAGTATTAATACTTACAGTAAATACTTAAAATGTGTACACTGCAGATAAGGAGGTAGTTTTCCCTCACACTACAATGATAAGTCATCGGTGTCTTTGGTTTTACCTTATTTAAACTGACAGCCTGTTTTAGAAGGTCTGGCTGAAGTTACAAGTCAAGTAAGGTAATGTCACATAGTGACACGTTCTCACAGCCTTTATTTAACAGCAGTCTAAAATCCATTCTATTGGAAAATTTCCAACTGTACGCCATGCATTATGTCTACAGAAATCATAGGCTGTCCGAGCACAGGTTCAGTAGACATTTTCAATTATGATCCTGTCTTTCTGACGACTTTCTCATTAGTAAAAATCATCTGGGGTGTCTGGTTGAAATAAAAACTCTGCAGACACTGTTGCCACAATGTGGCCCAAAGGAAAACCACAGCTATGACCCGTACGCAGGACTCAGTCAGCCTGTCGCTGTCATGAACAGACATGTGTTAAGGTACACCAGAGGGCAGGAAACAGGCTGGGAAACTAGTTAGCAGCTACTCATCTTAAAAAGTGAATACTAGATGTGTCTAGAAAAAAAGCCCTAAATATCTTGACGCAAGCAACACAGCATCCTCAGGAAACAGCTGTCAAAACACGCCTGTTCACTCACCATCAGCACTCTGACAGATGGCCTCTTACAGCTACAATGGGACGAGCTGCTTGATGAGAGACGTGATGAGGACTGTGCCGCTAGTCAGATGTTTGGGCACGTGCCGAGATACTGGCATGCAGTGAGCACACACACAGTCCAGAGGCATAGACACATGTTTGCACTGTAATATGTTGCACAACCAGAATCTGAAAACCCAATCTGAATCACAAAAACTTTTACCAAAGCTGAAACCTACCTCTAATCCCAACCCTAATTCCAAATCCTGCTTCCATTGTGTTTGGTACTGAGGAACAAAAACTACTTTATTGTGTAGACAGTGTTGTCGCCTACACAACTTCTACCAGACTGTACACATATTCAAAAGCCCTGTCGATTTCCATCTCTAAACACCAGCCTCAATGATCCTCATTTAAGCGACATGAGAACACACAGACACACACACAATAAGGACAGCACAACACACACCACCAGTGGTTTAAAATAACACTGGGAGTCTCTGCCTCTCTTTAGCAGGAATGCTGAGTGGGTCATTCAGCTCTGAGAGCACGACCGGCACACCTACACACAGAATGCACTGCACGGCTAAGCCTCTTTTTCTCTCTGTTGTTTGTGTCCGTGTGGGAGTTGGTGGCAGTTTTAAGGGTATTTCTGATTATTTGTTTCCTCTATGTTGCTTTATGGAAAAAAAATCCCTCGTTTCTCACTATTTCCTTCTGCCTTCTATTTCACAGCGACTAGCAGCCATCCCTTCCCGCCTCTCCACCTCCTCTCCTATCGCTTCCTCCGTTTATTTGCCTTGTATTTTCCAGTCTGAATCACTTCCTTCCCTTTCTCTGTTCTGTCTCCTTCGGCCTGAAAATATCACTCACTCCGTGCACTCACAAAAGCTCACAATAGTGCTGGCCCATTCCCGTGGACGGCCCCGAACAAACACGCACTCTGTCTTTGTCCAGCCGCTATTTAAGGAGTCATTGTGCTCATGAAGATAAGCCTCAGCAGCCGGAGCACCACAGAGCCCCTGATAAGGTGTGTTCTCCAGAACTTGCTACTGTAGAAATGGAATTTACACTGAAAAGCATCCAAATGAAAACAACAATAGCTCGTGGGCGTCTTGGTTTTAAATCATGTGTACTTTTAGAAAAACATTCACTGTTTCTCTGTAAAAAATAATCCTGTTGGGGAACCAGAGTAGAACACGCGTCTCTACTTCAAAGTTTCTTTGGGCAGCAGCTGTTGTGGAAAAAATAGCATTTGGGTGACTGTGGGGTTGCATATTCTGCATCTACGGCGAAAGATTTCCTGTAGTTTTTAAACATTACTTTTCTACTTTTCATTCCTGGAACAGCAGAGTGAGGTGACATGAGTTCCAAATAAAGTTTTTCTCCACACCATCAAAAAATGGCATGCTGGTACAGTAGATGCGACAGATGGAGGAGACAGCAAGAGGGCCACATAGATGAGCGATAAGCCCAAAACCAGATAAGGCAAATAGGAAGATTCATATTGCGATAACGAGGAGGGGAAGAAAAAGAGAAAGACAGGGAAAACGACAGAGGGTAAATTAAATAAGACAAGAGAGCACTGACAGAAAAAAAAAACAACACAACCACTTCAGCCAAAAGAACATGTTATTCTCAAGGCATGCATCAAAAATCAGAGGAATATACAAGGCTGCTGTATATTCTGTCATGTTTGAACCAAAAAGCCACACCAACGGCATACAACAAGGATATATAAGGTTTACATCTGGCAAAGAGAGAGCACAGGAGAGCATAGAGTACCTATTTATGGGAGGACTGTCACTGGACGGCGCGACACACTCACAGGGAGGGAGGGAAGTCCCAGTCAGGCAGCCAGCCAATGGGAACAAGAGAGGGAAGAGGATTCGGTGAATAGGGGGAGGAGGGGGAGAAGGGGTGGGAGGCTGTCGTGGGAGCTTGAAGGTTGAATTTGTGGGGTCATGATGTGTACAGGTTCATTTGGTGGTCAGCAGGTGCAGCATTCACAAACTCAAAGCCCAAATCAAATACCCACCATCAGCTTGTTTGAGTAACTAACTGTGGGCTTTCTGGAGTTGGTTACAGGCCTGAACATCATTTTAAATCAAACAGGAGTCTGTTTGAGCCTGCTTTGACTATCGGATTAGAGGGGTTTACTGCAGCGGGGCAATTATCAATCTAAAGAAGAAGTAAATACCTGAAGACTAACCGAACCCTCTGAACCCCAAAACCTGCCAGAAGGTTTGAAAGGCATGTTGTCTTCAAGAGAAGATTAAATCATTTGTCAGAGCCAGAAACGGTGAAAACACAGAGAATTTCTGGAATTTCAACTTTCTGACAGTCCTTGAACTATTCTGTGATAAGTTATTCAGTTAGGAAACTTCACCAAATTCAAACTTTAAATTGCCATCAAAAATAATAAAAAAAATAATAAAAAGATACAATTGTGCGCTTCTTGCTGTAACCATGAACCCACTAGTGACTCAGCTGTATTACCTGGCAAAAATTCAGGGTTTTTGGCTGAACTGGACTGAACTGCAGGCTGTGTTTTATCCACAGAAGATAGCAGAAAAATATGTGAACAAATTAAAAATGTAAAAAGCAAAATATCTAGAGTTTGTAGAGTCACCATTTCTTCCCAGTATTGGTAACTGACACGGAAAAAATGTTTTAAAACAATTTATGGCACTATAACTTTACTATACTGCATAGAGTACATTTTTGATTTCTGTGTACCTCTAGCCATGGTTGGGCTGTTTCCATAGAGGTGCAGGACTTTTATGTTGCAGCAAAAAATGAGCCCATCATGAGATAAAAGGTGACAGGAGCCAGGGTTCAGAGGGTTAACATTAGATTGAGAAGCAGCCTTTCACTGCCTTCAGTGGCTGAAGTCTTTTTGTTTGACAACATCCACCATCACCGATGTGGATGTTGTCAGAGACCTGCTTCATTGTAATCACACCCATCAGTGATGTCCCACTGTACTGACCACACCCTGGAGTTCACCTCTGCATCACTGCAGCAAGGACAGGAAATAAACTAGTGGAGGTCAGCACTGGAGGATTTTAAGCTCATTTTAGCTTGTTCTATACAGTCAAAAATAATTTGTATAAAAGTACAACAGGCATCATTCACAGGCTCATGTAAGGCTCGCTGTAAGTGAATATTTTATCAGTTCATGTAAGATTACTCTGAGCTCTCAGACTGTGGCATATTGAATAGTGTGTTTATTTCTTAATCTGAATTCAAGGTCATTGAAAAATCCGACTTTTAGAATATTAATTATAAACCTAAAGTTTGTCAAATGCACTAGTGGTAAATATGACATTTTGTTAGCATGCAAAGTAGCAGTGTCTCAGTTCCAGTATTCAGGTTGAGAAAATGTCTAATTCTTACATAACTGAAGTCAATATTTCCCAACAAAAAAACATAAAATATTTTTTTGTGCTGTTTTGTGTATAAAAGCTTTGATTTCAGCAAGCAAATAAATTCTCTGTGTAGAAGAAAACATGATTTGTCTTTTCCCATGGAGGATAAACTAAGTATGGTCTATAATATCTGAACAGTGAGGAATTTTTTGTACAGGATACAACCCAGGCTCTAATCATAGATTGTATATAAAAGATGGACGTCGCCTCCAGGTCTGAAAGGTAATGCCTAGGTGGAAGGGACTTAAACCTGCATTCTTTCTAATTGCCTCTTCTTTTGATGTGTTACCTCAGTAAACATTTTTCTAATAACTTGTTGGACTCAGTTGTTAGATTTTTGAATATGTCATGCTGCTTGTTTTGTAAATTGGTTCCAATTAGGCCTTGCGATGGACTGGCAACCTGTCCAGGTGAACCCTGCCTTCACCATAAGTAAGCTGGGATAGACTCCTACTCCCTTTTGACCCTACAGAAGACTAAGTGGTGTACAGATGATGGATGGATGTTCCATTTACAGTAAAATAAACACCAAAGCAGGGCCATTTTTACAGGATGGCTACCTTATAATTGAGAGATTGTTACTGTATAGGTGTGTCCTCAAACTCTCAGTCAGATCCATCCCTCACTCATCATGTCCGGTTTAAAAAAAAACAAGATAGTAAGGGAAAACCAATGGGTGACGTCAAGGTGACTACGCCCATCTTTTATGTACAGCCTACGGTTGTAACTATGATCACTAACTTGTGCCCACTGTGTACCCCTGCTGTCTAACAGACAAAAAAGATAAACACTAAGAATCGTCTGGTCAAAGCTGTGAGTTGTAGGGAACACAAAAAAAGAAAGATAAGGACAGGATGTGACCAGTTCAGTGCTGTCACCCATGGTAACAGACACACACATGCACTTAGAGCTCTGTTTCATTTCTACTTTTCACTTCAGTATCAAAAACAACACAAGAGCTTTGCTGAAATAACTGTCTGGAGTGGAAACAAAATATATCTCCCACAGTATCAGAGAGCAGCATTCATCTTGGGTGAACATCATTCAAATGAAAAAGGTGCATAAAAATGGCAGGAGAAACTGATGGTGACTGGCAAACATTCCGCAGACAGCGTTTGCCCTCAGGCCTGGCTAAAAAGACAAAAAGCAGCCTAAACCCCAGAGACACCAAATGACCAGACATGTTGAATCCTGCTTTTCAAAGTAGAACTCATGCTGTGACCCAGGGGAGAGTATACAGGGAAGGAAGAAGGTAAACCATGACTTTAAGAAGTTTGTAAAGAACAGTACAACCATACCAGGTTTCAGGTTCAGACATTTTTCTTTGCTGGTTTCAGCCTTCAATAAATCGTCTTGCATTTTCCTTAAACTGGGTTTTGCTGAGTTTATCCTTCACTACAGCCCTCGCTCCTCAGCCTGAGGCCATTATATACTGACATGTATATGAATTTACAGTGAGGTGCTATATCTGAGATGTTATCAGCCACTTAACAGGGAAGTGCAAGATGCCATGGTTGCCAATTTGATTTATTGGATCAATAATGAGAATATGGCTGCCATTTTTATGCACCAAGTCGACTTGAAGACACCCACCTAGTCAAGTTTACAGCGTTTGAACTGATCGTTTTTGCTCAAGCATAAATAAAGAAACCTGGATAAACTTCTGCAGATGTCGAAGTTGTGACATTTGGCACCAAATGTCTTTAACAACTTACATGTTATTTTATGGACTAAACCAGATTAAATTAGGTTAAATCGAGCATAAGCCGAATTATCTGTGCATCTTCCACCAAAATGCAGCTAAAACTGGTTTCAATACCACTATGTCTTCTCTGACGAAGACACGGTAATACTGAAAAGTTAGTCTGCACGAGAAAAGACCATGAAACGAGAAGTGTGCCCCAGCCTCCTTTTTTGTACTCTTAAATCAAGTACGTTGACTATCTGACAACTGAAAGCAAATAAAAACCTTGTCAATACACAGGATTTGTGTGCAAATTTGAAACACACTCTTTAAGTTCTCTCCTACGCCGTATAGAGAATGGACATGCTGGACAGTAAGCCTGACACTTAACTTGACACTTGTCGGGCTTAACATAAAAACCTGTGCCTCAGGGAATGGAGAAGCTTGATGCCATTCCAGAGGAGCTTGTCTGTCTCATTAAACACACTGACAGACAGTAAGTGGTAATAGATATCACTCCAACAGGTGGTGATGCTGCACAGCACTGAGTGTTAGCTGGATGGGTTGGGTTGTGATAGTAGGAAGATATTGTCCTACGTGTTGTTTAAGAAAAGCTATAGAAAGATCATTTTGTGTGTGTCTATAATTACTATATTTATTTAGGAGATTGCTGAAAAGGCAATGATTTATAAATTGTTAAATATTTTGTTTGAACAGTAATAAACAAAACTAAATTTGTCTGATCACTTCCGACTTCCAAACATTTTTCTGCTTACAACCCAAAGACCTGTTGCTATTGCAGTGATCTCCAGTTACAAAAAGCTTCCAGATACAAGATGACTGTTCAAAAGAGGTGAAAATACATGGTGTGTGTGTGTGTGTGTGTGCATGTGTGTGTGATCAGTTGAAAAAATCGTTAAGTGCCACCAAACCTGCTAGGTGTCATACAACCGGTTTTACAGGCTTTCTGCGGTAAAGCAGGTTTGAGTTGGAAATGTGCACACATTAGTTCTAATGGACATGTCTGTCAGTAATGACATAAACCACTTGGTGGAAAGTCCAAGAGCTTTAAATAGCGTGAGGTGTATACATTTTTATCTCAAGTGGCTCCAGCAGAATAAAAACGCATTATCTATGTCTCCTCAAGCTGGAATACCTTAAACATGATGTATCCTTTAGTTAATGGCCATATTTAACAGCATCAAAAGAATCTTTCATGCTGAGGTGAAAGAAAACCTAACAATTAAACGTTTTTACTTTAAACATAGCATACATTTTATGTTTAAAGTGGTTTGTTTCATCGAATTAGGTGGCATAAACTTGGAAAATGACTATTAGGCAAAACCCCTTAAATCCATACAGCTGCAACCGACCAGCTGGGAAACCTGTACTGTTTTCCTACATTTCAGAGGGAGATTAATATTTGTTTTGGTGTGTTTTTTAACCTCAAACAAGGACATATAGGTGACTGGACACTCTCAACAAATAAATGATAAGAATAACAAGAAAAAACAAAGAACAAAAACCACATTAGAAAAAGTAACCGTAAAAAAAAATCAAACATAGAAATTGTTTATAGAACAAAGAGAGGCGTACCTTGAAGGCATACTTGCGGCTGATGTGATCCTCGGGTCCCACGGGTGAAATGACATAGCTGGGCAGAGGAATGCTGCCTAGGACCGCTTCCTCTCTGCTGTCTGGAGAGAGAAAGAGAGAGAGAGAGGAATGAAAGAGGGAGGGAGGGAGATAAGGTGGGAAAAGGAGGGAGAGAGATATGGAGGAAAGGAAAGAGCAAGAGAATAAATATCACTCATCACCCACTAATTTCATCACCGGCTGCCACCAGTATCATAACACTGACACACACACACTCACATGCCGTCATTCATACCAAAGCGTTGTGCCAAACAGTAAATGACAGCCAGCCGCCTTTCCTCTGCATCTGCTCCACCTCGCTCACATGCTGAGATCACAGTGAACACACACACACACACGCACACACACACACACACTTGTTCTTCTATATTTGTAAGAACTCTCACTGACATGATGCAGTCCTCAACCTTTTCACCTCAAGCAAAAGCTTCTTCCAACCCTGGAGCAGCCTCTACCAAAGAAGAATATCCTCACTTTCCAAAAACACCCCCACTTCTCAGGGTTCACGTGCCGATAAATAAAGATCTACAGTGTATTTGTTTGTCACTGAACACTGTGACAGCATGCTAGAGTGTATATGCGAAAGAGTGTCAGTGCCCAATGATTACCACATCGTAAAATGTAGTAATGGTATGAAAATATGTGTGCGTGACACCTGCCTGTGTGTGGGTGTTGGCTGAGAGGTGATAAGGCAGCGCTGTGGATTAAAGGGGTAAAATGGTTAAAAATAATTCAAGGACCTTTGGAGGAGACATTCCCTAAATGGTGGGCGAGACGGTGAGGTCTTTTTATCTGCTTCGCTCTCACTCACATACAGTGAGCAGAACCGACTGTAAAAAATGAATTAAAATGCAAACAAACAGCACAAGAACGGCGCTATTCTGTCACTCTGCTTTGTCTTTTTTTCTACAATAAGATATTTGTTTGTTTTTTAAAAAAACAGCTTCCTAAATTAGAGGGCGTTGCATGCTTAGCCTCTTGAGGCAATTTATGATTTCTAATATTGGTCTACAAAAACAAAACAAAGCCCATTTTCATTATCAATGAATCTTTAAGTCTTGGTGTGTTTACTTCATTTCTTCACTGAGGCGTCCTCTAATGCCTGTTTTATCTGACCATCAGACCAACACCAGAAGAAACTTACAGGACCAGATGACAAAGAATAGAAGCTCTTTACATATGAAAGACCCAAATTAACAAATTCCAGTTAGGGGTTATCAGCCTGGTTGATTATCAGATCCAGTATCTGGCATTTTTCTGATTAACAGTATTGCTATTTTTTGATGAATTCCTAACAAAACAAAGTTTTAAAAGCTGCTACCTTGGTTCTGATGCAGCCACTTTACTCCATCTGTAGTCACCACTCTGCAGTCTCCAGCAAACCCCCACCCACTGTGCTATGTAAATGTAAATGTCAGCTTTAAAAGCTGACATTTACATCTTGCTTCTTTAAAAAATGGTCAAATTTAGCCAATTTATCAGAGCCAGAAGCTGTAAAAACAGGCAAAATCCTTCAATTTAGAATTTTCCAGTGGTTCTTCAACTAGTCATCTGTAATGTACGTAACTAAACCAAATTTCAGTTTTAAATCGTGACATCACCAAAATCACTTACTTCTATATGCTTTCCTTAAAATTTGCCAAAAAATAAATAGTGTGTATTAACCAGTTTCTATTAAAAAAAACATAGAATTCTGAGCAACTGAGAAAACTGAGGGATTTAGGTGAACTGGGCTGTGTTTACACAAAGCAGCTAAGGAGTAGAAGAAAAAGTAGTAGTGAAGCGTCTATAGTATGTAGTCACTATTTTTTCCAGTCTTGGAAACACTTGTGGGCACATATAAAAAAAAAGTGGTGTTGATTCCAGGTTTTTTCAGTTTTAAAAATAATAAACAAAGATTTTTTTCAATGAGTGGTGTCAGTATAACTGTCACACTGCACAAAAGACATTTTGGAGTTCTCTCTACTTCTAGCCATGGGTTTGCTGTTTCCATGGAGGTACAGGACTATACAATTTAGTGAATTTAGTGTCAGCACAAATAATGAAGTAAATAATGTTCAGAAACTGCATGTGCTTCAAAGTGTTAAAGATCCCCTGTGATGAAACTCATGTTTCTTACCTTCCATGAAACCATACACTGTACCATGTGCATTCTAAAAGACACATAATGAGTGAAATAAGCAATCAACGCGATGGCTGAGCGTTTTCACCTTAACACTGCTGTGTACCAATGACTGTCTCAAAAGCAGATTAATGACTTTCAGGGTTTCTTATGTTACAAACCTACAAGGAACAAGGAATACAAATTTTGAACAATTTTCTCAAATGACAATCAACAGCCTATAATAATCAGTTAACGAATAACAACAAATGTTCTCACTGGACTTCAGTCTGTGTGCTGATGTGGTTGCTTTGAACTGTCACAAGAAATAAGTTGCTCAAATAGCTTTTATCACGTAACATGGACCATCTGAAAAGCGTAGATAACCAGCCACTGGACCACAGTGTTGCTATTGTAGGGCACTTCAGATCAACTACATAGCAAGAGATCTGACAGAGAAGCATTAAGCGTCACAGGAGACTTTCTCATGGTGACACTTTATTAGCTAACTCACAACAACCGAATATTCAGATATTCGGGTCCAGCCCTAGTTTTTACCACAAGATATATATTGGTTCCAAACACTGGTTGTCAGTATCCTTGATTCCAAATGATGATCTAATTGCAATAGCTGTCGTAAACTCCGCAAATAATTAGCTCTTCATTTCAGCTCAAACTCTATCGAATTATCCATATCAACACAGCCATACTTCCTTCTGCTTTTTTATTCTGCCTACTTGGATTTATGTATTTTTATTACTATATTATATACTATAGTATTGTACAAAGTGGTTCATATGTTAATTATGTTTTGTTAATTATGTTTTCATGTAAATGCAGGGTGGCTACATTAAAAAAAAGACACGATCTCTACAGCCCACAGAGAAACCATCAAAAAAAATGAAGTTGTAACGACAAAATCTAAGACAGAACAGGAAGGTTTGGTTGTTTGTGTAAAAAGAAGAGATGAAGGGAGGAGATAAGTGGTGCTGGAGACAGATCAAGAGTTTTCATGTTGAGAGAAGAAACCTTTGAACTGAGCAAGAAGACAGAGAAGAGGGAGAAAATGAAACAACAGAGAATTGATTTCACCCTCCTGTCGAGGCAAGGAAGCAGAGAAGCGTGTCCCAAAAGCTTCGCTTAAGAATATGGAGATGAAAAAGGAAGGCGTGGAGAGTCAGATAAAGACAGACGGGGGATGGAGACCGGCGGTGGATGGAGGGTGGGATGCAGCTGTGTGTGTGTGTGTGTGTGTGTGTGTGTTTGTGTGTGTCCTTGTGTTTCAGCTGGAACCCACTGAGAAAGATCAGATTAATGCCCGCCCAGACTGAATTACTGGCTCCCTTGTCAGCTGTAGTTCACTTTAAATCTTCCATCATCAGAGTCAAATTTAAACTTCTGAACTTTGTCCCAACCTTTTATGCTGAAAGCTGTCATGCTTCCAGTACACATCTATATCTGCATCTAGAGCTGGGTATCGCCACTGACCTCCCGATACAATACAATTCCGATACTTTGGGTAGCTGCTGTGCCATCACCGGCAGGAAATAACCATGCTAATGCAGTCGGACTCCGACAGCGAACATCTCACCGCGGCCGACACTACAGCCCCCTTAAATCATGACTGCTTTATCACTATTTGCCAGGGACTGTAAGATTTCTTCCCAGTTTTCTTTTTTTTCTGAAGCCAAAGTGCTGCCAGACATCAGCTTTTAAATTTGCCAGGTAGTGAAGTTGTGTATCTTCCACATGATCTTCCAGGATCTCGCGTGATCTGATCATCTGACTTCGATAACGTTGCACAAAGCACTAAACCACGCGAAACTGAAAACGGCAAACCAAACAAAGCAACAAACTGTCAAATCTAATGCATTAAAAAATATCAATACTGGAATTTATGCATTGATAATCTTTCCTACACACATGTATCGATTAAATGTCGATATATTGATTTTTAACCCACCACTATCTGCATCTTCCTCAGACAAACATTTGCCAGTTATGTTTCCTCCAATACAGACCAAGCAAACAAAAAAGGACAAGATTAAAAACATTCATACACCGATCAGCCACGGCATTAAAACCACTGACAGGTGAAGTGAATATCATTGATCATGTTGGTACTATGTGGTGTTTTACTGGAAAACCTTGGATTTTAACATCCGTGTTGATGAGACTTAAGACACCCAAATAAACATTGTCCCACAACAAACACACTCCCTCATGCAAATGGAAATCCAAAATGTCACTGACCTACCCCTGCAGGAAAATGCACCCCACCACATGGAAACAACATCAACCAATCAGGAACATGTTGAGGAACGTGACAACAGCCCAACATGTTGATTTGACCTCCAAACTTCCTACAGCCCATTCTGATCAAACATCAGCAGGATGCAGTGGAACAAGTTTGATTGACAGAGGCCCCACTGCACAAGCCAGAGCACCCAAAGGATCCACTGCCAACATCCTGGTGTCCACCCTGAGAGGTCCTCTTGTCCATCCCCAATGGTTTAGAGCAGGGGTGTCAAACTCCGGTCCTCGAGGGCCACTATCTTGCATGTTTTAGATGTTTCTCTCTTCCAACAGACCTGATTCAAATGATCAGGATCGTTATCAGGCTTCTGCAGAGCTTGATGATTAGCTGGTCATTTGAATCAGGTGTGTTGTAGAGGGAAACATCTAAAACATGCAGGATAGTGGCCCTCAAGGACCGGAGTTTGACACCCCTGGTTTAGAGCATTTTTGACGACATAAGGAGGACCAACACAATATTAGGCAGGTGGTCATGATGTTATGTCTGATTGGTCTGTTTATTTTATACACACACACACACACACCAGACTCGGCGGGTCCGTATACTAGAACCACTGCAGCGATGCTCGACAGTGTTCGGGGATGCCTGGCGGCACCCGGCAGCACACTACAGCCTAGGCAACACTCGGCAGCGCAGCACACGAATATTCCAATATCAAAATTAATATTCAAATACCACAACAACGAATGAATATTCGGATATTCGAATATTCAGGACCAGCCCTAGAATGTAGGGGATAGGAGGCATCATTTAAGGAAGAAAGGAATAGTTACCTGGAAGAAACAAGTTCTACAAATAAGCATACAGCAGGAAGAATTCCACTTTTATAGTAGCAAACTTTTTTAATTTTAGTTTTATTTTTAAACAGTACCAGTGAGACACCTGCAGAACACAATGCAGTCCAGTAGAATAGGCATTCAGCAGATCCTACAATAGATCCTGCATCAAGTTTGTAACAATCAGTTTTTGGTGAGACTTTCTGAGAGCTGCTGATTCATTGCGACGGCAAATTATAAAGGCTGCGGATGTGTCATTGTTATGAATTGTATTATATTGTCAAGTGTTTCTGTTATTTTGTCCTAGCTTGAATGTTTGATAATGGAGAAGCGGGAGAATACAAAGGCAGGAGAACAGACAGCAATTCTCAAATCAAACAATTTCTTCTACATGCTAGGTATGTTCGACATCATACAAAGACTCACCTTTGTAGTAGAACAGACAGAAATCAGCCAAGACAAACCATTTCCTCTTCCAAAGTCGCATCCCAGAGCTGTCCTGCAGACAGAAAGAGAGGTAAAGAGTGTAAGTAAAGAATGTATAAGTAATGAGATGTAATGTAGCACAAACTGGAGCAGATAACAAGAAGGCCGAGACAGAGATCTTAAATAGGAGGAGAGAGGGGAAATGATGAAGATGAAGGGAGAGGCAAGCAATAAAGAAGCAGAGAAGGGTAACGAGGAAGAGCGCATACAGTAAGGAAACTGAAGTAATGAAAGGAAAAGTGAGGTGAAGACGAGCAGAAATAAAGAGAGTGAACAGGAAGGAGAGGGAGGAAGGGAGTGATCATTTGTCCTTGTTCGCTGGCTCGCCGCGCCTGCCACGACCGCTTTACTGCTCGTTTTGTCTTTTATGTTCTCTGGCTGAAAACGGGGCCATTTGAAGAGCAGAGGAGATACAGAAGGGATTAAATCACCTCAAACACAGATCTATACTCGTTCTTTGGCTAAAGATGTGTGAAACCACAACCATGTAACACCCCTTTGTGTGTGGTTGAAAGGAACAAATGGCACTCTGTCCACTTGGTTGTGGATGTAGTTACCTATGGGTATAGTTGTTTGTGGTATTTTTTGTGTATGTGCCTTAAAATGTCTGTGTGTGAGCATTCATGCTCCTGCAGAATTTACATTTTTTTCAAATTGAAATATAATTGCGCTGCACTATCGAGTGTCGTGTACAGAGCACTGTAGTCGTGCTTGTGTTCCTGTGCGTGCATGCATCTTTGTGTGGCCATTAAAATGTAATCACTTTGCAGTAACATCACTCACTGTTTGTCTTGTACGGAGGCCAAGCAGCTTCCAATGGGACGGTGCCAACTACAGATATTTTAAGTATAACTCCAAATAAACATAATGTCTCCAGTAATAGCCTGTCTGTGATCAACAGCAGCTGCTCTATATTGCCTAACCTAAATAAATAAATCAGCAAAAAAATGAAACTGGGCCACTGAAAGAAGAATTACAGGATGATACTGAATAAAGCTGACTGTGCCAGGAAGAAGCTACACTACCTGTACTCTCATTATTCAGGTAACATTATATAGAAATTATGCTTTATTTCAGAATTTATTGCAACAGAACTGTAATGATCTGGCTAAATTTACACATATCAGATTAGATAATAAAAATGCGTATTATCTGAAGCACTAGCCCAATTGCTAAGGGCACATTTTTACATTATAATGTACAGTATTGTTACACTTATACATTCATATAAGACATTCTTTGAAATCTTAAAATCTGATTATGCACATAGCCTATGACCTTCTTTCAGTCATCAGAAAATGCTGTTACGTGGTGAAGTTTGGGAGGTCCTATGTATGTGATTAACACCATCATTAGGCTTGTCACAATTATAACAAAACCGTCTGATTGAAATTAATGGATTTGAATGTAATCATTTTGAAAAAAATAAATAAATAAATAAAAAAAGCAGGATGGCCCTAACATAAATAAAATATTTCAGTGTCCACATTGTTCTCTACTGTTTATGCTTCCTTCTTCTGCTTTGGTTTAACAGCATCAACTGCTGATTTCAAGGCAGTGAACTTCTCATACTCAACCAACTGCATTTGAATAAGAATCTATTGGCATTATTGTCATGGATTATTTGCAAAGCCAAACAGGGCAGCATCACTGTGCGAAAATTTGGCTTTAAGCCAAATGAAAAACGAGAGCACAATAACTTAGAGAAGGCAATTTGTTAGATTTGCAGCAAAATGTGGTGTTCAAAGGTGCCGACATAACTAACCTAAAACTAATAGAGGCATAACATTACCAGAGAGCACAATGAAACCACTAATTACAAGTATGGGGATTAATTATCAATTAAAATGTCATAATTGAGGCAGTCCCTGCATCATAAAAACCCAGTGATATGTTAGCAACAGCAGTCTTGATCTGATCACATGTCTATATGTCAAACTTAGTGTTTGAGTGTCCCTACCTGTTTGTAGAGCCATCCTCTGACCACCACAGGGACGTTGGGATTCCTCTTGATGGCCTGCTCTCTCTTTCCAAAGCTGTGCACCTTACCACTGGACCGGGAGCCCTGCAACACACACACACAAACAACACAAACAAGGGCTTTTAATGTGGTGTGAGAAGACACAATCAAAGTCCTCATCAATGGCAGTGACTTATTAATACTGTCACAAATGACACTATCTCAATGCAATTTCACCCTTTTTGAAAAGTAGGGATTACTCATGTGCTGATATTTACCAAGACAAAGTCATTTCTTTACCCATCTATCAGTTACTATGTTTTACATTATCACTTTGCAAATTAATTAACTTACCAAAACATTTGCTCAGTTAGTTTTTACACATCTCCTTTGCTCACTAGCAATGTTGCGCGGCTGCTTGCTGCAACTCTACATTGGCATTTAGTTGTAGCGCTAGACTGGCTTGGTTGACTACACCAAAGGTAACTGCGTACATGTTAGCTGAGAACATTTATTCTCTGTGAGAAATCTGTGGTTAAAAAGGCTAAGGCAAAAAGTGAGACCGTTTTCTGTGTAATAGTGGCTTATATTTGGAAATAGGCTGCCTGCGTCTGATCAGTCCATTCAATCTCACTTATGAAAGCACCAAAGGGACATTCACCCACACCATGATTATCTTTTTTCAGGTACCTCGCCTTTTCTGCCCCAGTTGTTACATAATTACAGCCATTATTTGAGCACAGACAATTTTCCACTAGATCTCTGTGAAAAGTGACAGACATCATTGCTATGACATTGGTCAGACACTGACAAAGCCTCTGTAGCCTGGCAGGGAAGAGGTTAGAAAAAGGGACTTGTGACCTGCAGGTTAGCGGTTTGACCGGCAGACACGCACCTGCTGGAAAGTCTGGCCATTGAACGTGAATGGCCACTATCAAGGAAGTGAGGCAATAATTCCCAGAGCACTTCACTGTCAGCAGGAACAGACTGTGGTGATGTGTGAAAAGCCCAGTATTACTGATAAAGCAAACATTTCCTTCACTAGAAAGGTAAAACGGCCTGCGACAGACTGGCAACCTGTCCACGGTGTCCCCTGCCTTTGCCCGAGCCGGCTGGGATAGGCTCCAACCCTCCCCATGACCCTATAGAGGATTAAGCGGTGTATAGATAATGGATGGATGGATGGAAAGGTAAAACGCTTAGGCACAAAAGGGCAAACATTCTATCCCAGAAATAGCCAGCTGTATGTTAAAGTAAGGAATAGAATTATAGTCTGCCCTTGAGAATCACCACTAACGTATACAACTGAAACATTTCAGTTCAGATTTCAATGATATTGAAAAGTTCAACAGAAAAGATTATTTAAAATCTTTTTTTTTTACCTGGCTAACATGTCTGTATAGTTATTCTTTATATGTGAGAAGACACACGTTGAAGCAAATAAGCAGTCGACCCGACTTCCTCCTTGAAAATGCTGTGTACCAACAATAGACTTCCACAGGTTCATATGTAGCAAAACTCTGAAATGAATCCTACCAACTTGCAGGTGAAGAGTTTTGTATCAATATTCTTGTTCAGAATGGGTATCTGGCTCTGATCTTTTAGCACTCAAAATCGAGGAAACCAGAGGGCTGTGTGGAAGATAGAGGCGTCGACACTAGATCTGCACATACCAATAAAGACATAGGTGTACAGTTACATCTAAACTGTTTGAATGCATAAAGGGATTATTTTCTTAGAAAGAAAAACTTCGAAATATGCAATTTCGATGAACTAAGATGAGTTTTGGGGGTTTAATCAATGCCAGGAGTGGAATTTTAATCATTAAGCCAAGGTCAGGTTAATAAGTCTTTCAATTGTTTCATATGCATGTATTATCAAAAACAGACTATCCCATGCAAGGTCAAGGAGAGCCTATCTGCACTCACACTGGGCTGGAAAAATAAAGTGTGGTGGCCCTGAGCAAAAATATAATTTGGGCCCAAGTGACCTAACTGTTCTAATGTTTTGTGTGTAAAGCACAAATTTACTTACTGAAATGCAAAATCTGAGTACAATATAAACTGAAATAATAAAAACCTTGTTATAACATATTAACTCATGGCTCCTCTACAAGACAGCATTTGTGGATGTGCAGTAATGAAAGTGTTGTCCTGAAGCCAGACTACGTAACTTTGGCTGAGCCACAAATCGTAATTATAGGACACTGGCACATTCAATTCTGCTGATATTTATAAGCCTTATAGAGTAGTTCTGTGCTCTAAAAGGAGGAAAACAATGTTTATAGGGGCACAGACTTCAAAACAAGACCAGAACAGAGAGGAAAAGAAACATGTCTTCAGCTAACGTGAAAAGTCATCTGTTTTACTGTTGTGACTTCTCTTGCCGCACTGATTACTGTAAACATCTGCACCCAAAGTAGGGGAAATCTGTGCAGTATTCTAATTAAAAAGTAGTGAAAGTTCTGAAAAACAGCTTACTCAGATATGTGCTTCCACTGTAGATGGACTGAAATTAAATCCCTTCTGGAAGTCGTTAAATCTAACAATATGCTTTCAGCTGTTACAGACAGTGACACGGAATATTTCCCAATAAATAAAACAATAAACATTTATTGATCTCTTGTACAACTGAATAATTTCTCAACTCACTAATAGCAACCGAATTCCTGCCACATCTCCTAGAGCGGCAAATTCTGATGTCAATCTGCTGGTTATTTCCATGGAAAAACGAAGTATATTATATATATTTTATAAAATGTAAGATAAGGCCTTGAAAGAATCAATGAATTCATACTATAAGGAATCACCCGACCAGCTGAGGTGTATTCGCAGCATTTTCTAATTTTGTAGTACTAAGTAGTGTTCCACTTCAATGAGCTATAATTATGTCACTTGTATAAATGTACAACATCTGAGGCACTGATGTCAATTTATCTTTCATTTCACACATTAAAGAAATGCATGGCGCTGGTGTCTCTGTCTCAACAAACCATGACATTCTTGGGTTATTGTCATGTTTGTGCCTGCCTGCTGTATAGGCCCCAAAACATGCTTATACACTGTGCACATATTCATGAAATCTCATTACACCATCCTCTATCCTGAAAGCTCCGAAGGAAGACTACTCCCCCTGGCACTGCATGCGCACACATACGCACAAACTCACACGGGCACACACATCAGCCCTGCCACCTCCCTCACTGCTGTAATAAAACATTTGGTGTGACGGCTGCATGAGTGTGTATTTGGACTGGAAGCGGCGCTGGGAGGCTTCCACAGCTGGGAAACAGCAAACACACCAGCTAATTACAGGGAGGCTGGTTGGCCAAGCATGATGCACAGCGGCTCCAATATTGTCACATCTGTAAATACACTGCATGTGTATGTCGGTGCATGTCACACAGTTTGTATCTGCCTGCATGTGTGTGTCCGCAAATGTGTGTGTGTGTGTGTGTGTGTGTGTGTGTGTACGATGCGGTGGTCTATTTTTAGGCCGAGGGTAATTCTGTGGAACAGACTGTGGTCCCTGCTGCACAGTAGCACTCTGTCTTGTAGGTGAGTGACTGAGAGTAAAACCAGCTATTTGTTACGTGAATGCCACACAATTAGACAGCCTAAAAGCCTAGAGGGCCCCGTCGGAGACCTGGAGGCTGCCAGTTCAAACCCCCAGCCAGACAAGAATTATCTCGGAGGGTGAGGTAATTAAACAAGAGTGGTGCTTCCCCCTCCCTTTAGAAGTCAGCCTGAAATGCGCTGAGACCAGACATGCAATCGCAGTCTGTGCAAGTGAATCTGATCAGTGGTTAAGAGCGGCTCCCAAGAGTCAGTCTGGGTTACTTTAACCGCTAAGACGACTGCGACTCGTTGATGATACAAAATGTTACACCAATTTAAATCATTTATCAAACAAAAATGCTTCACATTATTTGTTGCTAGCCTTTAAAACGAAATGTTTTACTGCTTTTCTGTTTTGCATCACTGTAAATTAAAATACCTTGGGTTTTTTAATGAAAATTGCCAGAAGAAAAGACAAATTAAGGCTGCAGCAGACAAAAAAAAATCCAAAACACCACAATGTGAAGATACACAAGCCTCCTGCTCCATCAGATAAGCACATGCTTCAAACCCACAAAGACTGCCAAGCTAAAAGTTTACAATGATTTGCGATTACACCTGAGATTTAAACTCCGACCTCTTAAGTGAAAGTCCTTCATCTAATCAATTGCATCTCCACATCTTACTCTCACTGCAAACTTTGTTGCTATTTATACTCTCCCGTCTGATCAGTTAAAAGCCCTGTAATTGGCTGATATCTACCGTCATGGGTAAGATTTTCTAAAGGTTGAAAACAGAGTCAGGAGGAGGTATAGAAGTCTAATTTGCTGTCAAACCACTTGAATTACAATATGCAAAGAGGTCAGGATAGATTTTTTTAAATAATGATGAAAAAAAAAAACACTGCCTAACCAGCTTTAACGCATCATTATTCCATCTGCTCTTCTTATGCAAACATTAGGAGTGGACTACATCAAGATTGGAGGCACCAGAATTTACTGGAAAAGAAGAGGACACTACAAGACAAAGTAATTTAAAAGCACTACTTATAAACTTAACAAATGGAAAAAACAATGCGAAAAATCACACATTTACATTTGTTTCCTGCATTCATTTTACAGGTGATACAGATCTGAGTTCGTCTTCAGAGAGCATTGAAAGCTCTTGCTTCTTTTATCAACATTTCTTCACCAAGTCTGTTTCCATTGCTCTCTGACACATTTCAATTGTTTAAATACACCAATTTATCCATTCTGCCACAGCAAAGTATAAAACCCTTTTCAGATATTTTGACATTTTTCAAATTTCAAGCGTTTCCACACAGGGCCTTTTAAACACAATTCAAAAATTCTACCAAATTTTAAGGCCTTGGGATTGTGGGAACATTTTCAGTCTCTTCATTACTGTAAAGATTAAGTGGCTGATTGCAAAAAAGCAGAACTACCTACAACCTTGTTACATTTTTCTTCATAAATTACATTTAGTAGGGATCACTGGATCCTGTAAATGAAACATTTGATCAACTGGTGCTGCAGAAGTTCACCAGTCATTTGGATTCATCCCCTCGACACCCAGAATGTCTGAACCAAATTTTACTGCAATTCAAATGATTCTTGCCACACATTGGCCAAACCTACAGAGCCACACCATTTATTTAGCTTTAAAACAACCTAGTTTAAGGATGTTAAGGTTGTAGCTATGAACACAGAGTGAAGAACAGTCATATCTCTTAAGCAATGATTTCAAAGGAGTGTTTCTTGGTACGGCTTCCTTTGGTTGGTTTTTATCAGCTTTCACTTGTCACTGTGTTTAACTGTTTGCATCTAAAGTTTGTCGCTAGGAGAGCCTAAAAACTTAAAAACTAGAATAGCAGAAACAGCAGGATGAATTTTCTAGTTCACACAGAGGCTCATAAAGAAGATATTTAAAGAACCAATCTTTTATCCCTATCACTGCTCCACTCGCTGGTTATAATGCTCAAAGCGGCACTTGAAGAATGGAGTTATTTTTCAAACACTGAGACAGGGAACTGAAGAGGCACATGGAGTGAACTGGGACCCAACAGAAACTTCTAAATGACATTGACTTTGATAAATCCCAAAGAATTTGTGCAGACTAGTTATGAACACAACATTACTAAATATGCATCCAGCGACAGACAACACAAGTGCTTAAAGGAGAATTGTGACACAACTCGTGGGAGAATTGGGATGATTTCTGTCTCGGTGCTCCCTCTGATGTTTTGTCAGAAGCAGAATGAATGTGACTTATTCAAAATGTGGATTCATTTCTTGATGGCGCTGCGCTATGCAAGGGGGGATACCAATGACTCATCTCTCCTATGAGACAAGATTCTTTTGTTAAGAGTTGTTCTTGTCAGAATGAGGCTTCTGCACTATTTTTCTGCTGTTTGATGGCAGGGGTGATGAGCCAGAGCACCTGGGAGGGCCGCAGGCCAGGAAAACACTGGGCGTGGAAACGGCGACGGGGCATCTTGATGGATGCCCTGTCATCTCTGTACCGCACCCGATGACACATGTTCAATCTTGGTCCCGCGGCACCTGTTGATAGGGCAGGATGAGATTTCACGCAACTGTGGAGCTGTGTACGCGCATGTGTGCGAGTGAGTGAAAGGGAGTTTAAGATATAGTCCAAATGGGAAAAAAGTGACAGGGAGAACGAATGAATGAAGGAAAATGGAGGAAAACTGAATAAACAAGATGGAAAGACAGGCCTTCTAGTTGTTATTTGGGTACATTATTGTTACACAAAACCAGATGGTGCAGAATGTAACCTATGAGATCTGCATTTGGGAGCTCAAATTAGAATTCATCAGCGCTGCCTACGCTGAATTGCTTCAACTAACTTTGGAATTTTGGCAGCAAATTGTCTGAGCCAATGACAGCTTGAAGGGCAAACAGAAACAAGGTGAGGCGTGGAGAGAAAAGTGCAAGACTCCAAAACAAAAATAACCAAGTCTACTGAAACTATTCAATGTGAACTGATTGATATGCGCGTGGGACGTATTCTAGAAATTTAACTTGAAGCCCTGGAATGTGAATGCAGCCAAAAATCTTAAATATATGCGGATACAAGGCCAGATATAAGCAAAAGAGTGGGAGAGGAGAAAGTGAAAGCAACCCAAATCTATTTATAGTTGACATAATGGTTGATGATACAATATATTAAGAGATCACACAACTTGCAATCAGCTGTGTACTGTAGATAACTTACAGAAGGAGCACTTCTAAAAACACTGGAGAGTAAAAGTTAACTTTAATGCTTCAGTAGCGAGATGGCAGATCTAGGGTGTAAAAAAAAGAAAAGGGAAGGAAAGAGACTGAACTCACTAAACGAAATGTCTAAACAATGCAGCTCTTTATAGTAAACCTGCCCTGCTGTTCCCCTCCCTGCATGACAGACAGATAGGAGACCACTGTCATCACATCTGCCTGCTGGCTCTGAATCATGCCTTTAATGCTATGAACACCAGGTTATTTTCAGGGTAAGTTCATTACTTCAAAGCTCTTACCTTAGTAAACATAAGGGCTACCATACATATTTTATTTTCTAAGACTGCACCGCCTGCTTACGCACATGTACCCGGGCTTGTCTTGTGACCACAACTTTTTTTTCCAGCAATAGAAACAATAGACAAACAGCTTAGGTAGAAAGGGTAAGCCCTGCTGTTTATTTTAATATGCAGTATGCTGTGAAACAATAGGGATTTCATGAGTTATTCAACCATGATGAGAGTATGAAAGAGGGTGAGGTGAAGAAATTATTAAGTTATTAAGGATGAAGATATTACTGTGCTGAAATTTGATCCGTCTTCACAATGCGATCATGTCAGGGTGTACAAATATGTGATAAAAAGTAATTACAAAGCTCAGGTTCCATCCATTCTTGTGGTGTGTGTTGCGTATCTATGCAGTGACAATATTCATGAATAATTCAAACGAGAGTAATGGGTGTGGAGGTGGACTCAGAGCTGCATGGAAATTGTAACAACGATTAAATTTGATAGAAATTCAAAATTATTTTTTCTCACCAACACTGGGTTGCACAGACAATCAACTGGCATCGTTGGAAAGGTCAACTCAGGCAGTTATACCTGTTATGCACTAAACCTCAATGTGATGAACACTTTGTGAGCAACTCAGCCAAGAAGAAGAGATATGAATTTGTTTGCAAGTGTATCTGCCTAGTTCTAAGGGTTAATCAAAGCACAGCCAGTCGACGACCACGTCCTTCCCACATCTTGACCCTTACATGGTCATAATCAATCACGAGCAACCCTAGAAGACCTCCCATTCCTCGTCATCATCATCCCCCATTCAGTGCTGGTGTAAGTCAGATGAAAGCTGCTGCTAACCAAGCCAGCCAGCGGCCACAAAAAATAGAATTTTTCCACTAGCCCACGGCAGTGTGGTCTGTCGCAGGGCTGACCCCTATGGTGGTCTCTCCCCTGTTCTACATGGTGGTGGAGAATAGAGTGAAATCTCTGTTTGGAAAGGCTGTCTGTGAACAAACTCAACTTCTACTACTATTTTACTCATATATTGTAGATCTCAACCAGAGTAGGAGAAGACAGTTGGCGCATTTAAAAAGAAGAATTAAAGAAAACCTAAATAAAGACTAAATACGAGTGAACAGCATTTTTAAGGTTTTGTAAGGTGAGAATGTTTGCTAGCCTGAGGCATGGCTTTCCACAGCCTCGGGAGTCTGACTGCAAAAAGCACACCTGTCAGCTTAAGAGCAAAGAGACTGCCAGAGGTATCTGAAGATCTCAGGATGTGCTCTGGCTCATAAGGGAGGCTGTTGTGTTTAGCATTTTAACGACAGTTACCACATTAGTCCAACTGGCTTCACTCATCAAAACATTTAATGTTAGCAAACAGAAACCGTGATGAGCTGCACTGCATTTTATGTTTGCGAGCACAGATTTGTTCTATGAGGAATATTACTGAACAGCACAAAACAGGAGGAATAAGCAGATTTCTTGCAAATGTACAGTTAAAGGTTTCATGTCGCTACCCTTTGCACTGCAGCTGAAAGATTGAAGGTCTGAAGTATTTTATGTTACAAAAATGCAAATTCAACAAATAAAAAGCCTGTCTGCCTTTAAACAGCTTAAAACCAGCCTATTTTGTCATTTCAATCACGAGGTAAATCCACGATCATGTGGCTATGGCTGAAAGATGAAACGAAAGAAAGGATTTAATCTCAAAAATGAAAAGCTAAACTAAGAAGCAACCTTCATCTATACATGCTGACACATCCATACAGACTTACCTTGGAGGCAGGAGTGGTGTCCACAGTGGAGGAGGTGATGGCAGTGGAGGCCTCGCTGATGGTGGTGCTGGAGAGCTGCTCAGCCCCAGGTTTGGACATCATGCGAGCACCCTGTGGACTGCACACACACACACACAAAGAATGTCAATACACATTACTGGTCTGAGAAGAAGAGTAGTGGAGCGTAAACACATCCCTGATGCAGCTATTAAATACAGTACATGTCCTGTGGTGTTCATGTAGCGTTTACACGAGTCAGTACATTGTCTCTCGTGTTCTCTTAAGGCCTGGGTTATTGGTTATTATATACTGGTTATTCCTGCTGGAGTTTTGAACTCTTACTCATACTTTTTCACCCTAAATGCACTTTGGATGTAGGGGAAGCTGTGCAAAGAAAAACCTTAATCTGCCCCAATTATACAGCCCCATAGCCCTGACTATGACCACAGAGGTTGTGGCGACTCTGGTTTCTGCATTTATTATAGTTTATTGGACAGTTCATTATGACATGGCACAATAAAAGAGAGCGATATGGAAAGAGGGGATCATTAAACTTTTTATGTGGGGCTCTAAATTTGATCCAATTTGTGTTTCATCTACAGGGTCACTGTTGTAAAAATCTCAGTCTGATGTCTGCCGATTTTTTTTCGGCCATTTTGGTTATTTCAAGGTGTGAATTAAAGCTTCCTACCTTCTGTCATGTTGTTAAAAGGCTCAGTAAGGTTACTAAGTAAGTGCATAAGACATTGAGGAGGTGAGGATGATTGAGGTGTGTTGAGGTGTGAATAGGAAGAGACTGTTTGGGGATAGTTTCTGGATGTCCTAGAGGCCAGTGACAGATTGTGTGTGTGTCTGTAATGCAGATATCCAACATCTGACACTGAGGCAGCTGAATGACCTGGATGTCCTAAATTTCCTCAGTGCCCAACAGCACACACCTTAGAGGCAACAAATAAAATCCTTCCATTGTGTATGTGGGCGCGAACAAAATCTATTTTCCTTTTGTACCTTCAGGTTAGCGAAGGCCTATTACCTTACATCACTGTTTCACAACAGGAAGCTCATAAATAGACTTACAAAACTTGCTTCATAGCAGAAAAATCAAAATGCACTGGACTCTGTTATGTAACATCTTACTTCAAGAAGATAAATTAGGACCACTCTTTAATCCAGCTGCAAACTAGATACTGTAGTTGCCAATATACGACTGAAGACACTATGTCATGTTCAATAAAATGACCAGGCTGATTTTTTTAATTGTTTGATGATTTAAAGAATATTTGTGCCTCTGAATTTTCGAATTGGCTGTGGTCTGTATGATGTTTTGATGATGCGAGAAACTATGAGAAGATAGCAGAAGGCTCAACTCAGGGACACCACAGGGGGATGGACACCCCAGAGTTGCTTTGTTTGTAAGAGCTTTACTATGACCTCAAATTACAGCAGCTACTAAGTTGGTCCACCTGAGCAGCCTAAGTAAGGCGTTTTTCACTGCAGGAACTTACGGGTCTCAACCTTGAAGTATATTCCAACTGCAAGAACCATCACTGTTGGACCTTCTTTAGTTTCGGTACGGAAAACAGTTCCTACTCCTGTGTAGGGACTTGCACGCTCTCCTAAATAAAAAAGCCGCTGTGCATGGCTCCAGCTGTCTATTTGTTGTTGTTTTCGCACAATTTGACTTAACATTAGGTCGATTATGGGGCCGTTTGCACCACCTTGGCCTTCCCTGAGTTCTGAGTTAGTGCAGTGGAAAGCTTGCTACTGACATTTAGCAGTTGGCAACATAAGGACTGTTTCTGTCATGGGTTTCCAGCTGCATGGTGGTACAGAGATAGAGGGAGGAATTTAAATGATTGATTGAGAATTCTACATACTGTCAAAGCTGGGTCAGGTTTTGAACATAACCTTTATTCACGCTTATTGCCTTGCATTTTGAGATTGTTTACTTTCATAAGTCAGAAGTATTATATAAGTATTTCAACCCACTCAGGACCATGCAGCCGTTGTTACCACATGCTAAAATCCACAAAACACCAAAATCAGATCTACAAAGTCGTCCCAAGAAAGAAGCAATATGCAGCATGGAATCCAAGAGGATAGTAACACAGTAAATAAGGTAGTATGATTAACTGATTCAGCGCTGAACCTTTACTTGGCAGCAATAACCCAGATTGGGGCCAGACAAAGCTGTACAAACAGAGCTACAGAGCTGCTATGAGGAAAAGGACTGCGGCTGAATCAGTCTCTCCACAAAACAAACTACTCAGGGATCAGAAAGGACAAAGTGATTTTCACACTGATGTCCAGGTTTTTCCTGAAGCAGAGTACAATGATTTAATGAATACTCCTCGAAAAACGGCAGAAACCAGAAAAGAAAAAAGCATTACAACTAAAGGCACTGAAAAACCTAGTTTGAAAACATCAACATGATACTGACACAGGTCTGAGTTCAGGTTTTAATTCCTTCCATTCAGGGTTTTTATTCGAGTCCAGGATGCTCTGCTTCTCAACAGGTGCTCGCCATTCATACTTTGATTTTTTTCCATAGCTTCCAGTGAAATCAGACTTCACATCAAACAGATTTGCTATTATATTATTATTATATTAACAAATCTTCTTGTCTGCAGTCTTTTTACTGGTTATTAAACTTTTCTTTCACTGCAGTTTTCACACACATCCCTTGCTGGAGATCATGTTCTTATTTATTTTTTAGATTGGCAGCATTTTCGATTTTTCATGCTTTTTTCGTTTCCAAGGATACAGGTACAGCTTGAGGTCTAGAATCATTACACGGCTCCACAGCTCTAACAACTACACAGTATTACTTCTGTTTGTTAGTAAAGAAGAATTTTTACAGCGTTGCAGCCTAAACCAATCTACCATTGGTTCAGTTTGTTCCGACAGCATTAAAAAGATACACTGGTGAATAGTTTTATCACCTTTACACCTAGGGCCCAGACACCTGAAAATGTCTTGTATCAACTACATTAAATGGACATTTGTTCTGAGATATGACCATTTATGCTGTCTGCTTAAGTATTCATTACATCAGAGCTGTCACTGATTCCCATATGTTGCCTCTCACCTGACAATAAGCCTCCATTGTGTTCAAATCAAAGACAGTATATAAGACCCTGAACAGAGAACAGAGTCTATATGTTACTGTAACATATTGTAGACATATTTGCATGGACCCACTCTAATTTAGGACACAAGTGTTTTTCTGGAAGGAGTCACTGTTCTACAATGCTCATGATGCGCCTTGAGTATCACATTTATGTCTGTCTTGACTGACACAAATACTCAGTACAGACAGTATTAATCTTTTTTTGAATTTTCTAATCTAACTTATGATGGACATCATCTGTTTAGGCAACTGAATAAATCATTTATTTTTGTAGCCAATCACAATAGACAGCTCTCTTGATTGTTTTTGTCCATTTGTTGATAGGTCAATGTAATTTTACTCACATCACTAGATGGCGATTAGACCAATGACTGTGTACAAAGATGGACAAATCCTCCTTGACGTCATTCATAGATTTCCTGAAAAGTCATTCTGAAGCTCAGTGTGGTGTGGTCACTCCAGCCGTTGCCATCATGGCTGTGCCCGACTCTGTCTAACTCTTAGTTAATCCAAAACTCAGCAAAGAGGAGGAGAGTGAGTGGAACTGAGGAGGGATGCAAAAAACCTCTGGGAATGGACTGTCCATAACAGCACCCACCTGCCACTCAAAGTGGACACGCTCCTAATTATGCATAACTTCAAATCTTAATACAATTGTAACAGTTGAGTCATATAAAAATTGGAGATAGAGACGAAAACCGTTTATTGTGCCAGACTGTAAACTAGTTTATGTCTGCTGTAAAGTTGAACATTTTAACATGGCCTTCTATGGGGATTGACTTGTTTTTATAGCCAGCCCCAAGTGGCCAATTAAGGGACTGCAGTTTTGGCACTTCTTTATTGGTTTCATTTCTCAGCCCCAGAGGTTGCTGCTTGGTTCAGACTCATATTGCCAGCCCTGCTAATCAACATGGAAATCTAGCTGTGATTCATCATCCTAAAGTCACATTTCCAGTAGATGACCATTTTTCAGTTGAGTGTTCGAAGGTCAATGACGGATAGCCTTTGCAGATCTAGTACTGTCTATGTTTATTATTTTTGCTACGACATGCAATACAACTCAGTGAGCACAGGTCAGTTGGTTGTTGTGTTCCTCATCCAAATGGTATGATGGAAATTGTTCTCTATAGAGTTTATCTGTCTCAGAAAATGGTAGATACCCAAGATAATGCACAAAATAACAAAGCCAAATGTATGTGTACTACTGAAAGACAACTGTATACAACATATAAATATCATATCTGCATATTGACATTTAATTTGTACAGCAGTTTGTTTGTTTTTTAATCTTAAGAAAAGAAAAAAAAAGATGACCCACAAAAAACTCAACCAACAAAACTGACTGACTGCTCTCTTGCTGGCTACACCCAGAATACGTCTTTGCGCGATGACAGCCCCGTTATTGCTGCTGTCTTATTGTGGCGAGACAGATGAGACTTTCTGTGCTGGATTTTTTATTGTCAGCGGGATGAGCGTGTGTGTAAATCTGTCTGATTAGTTTCAAAAGAGAAAACAATGGCAGCATAATGCACTCATTCATCCAAGAATCCCAGATAATTACCTGCTACTATATTTCTCTCTGACACACACTCCTCTGTGTTTCTCAAATAAATCCATACAGCTTTATTTCTCTAAACACATTAGCGTGTCTTGGAGGCTTCCCCTGTTGCCAAAAAAGAGAAAATAAAATGGTGCTCTACGTTTGTCTGATTTTAAAACATCTCTGGAATAAAATCAAATATTCACTTTGTTTCTATTTATCTAAAGAATATTTTGTATTTCAGTTGCTGATGTGCCACCCTTCCTATATTTCTCTCTTTGGTCATTACAAAGATTGAACGCAAACTCAGCTTCGCCCTTCATATAACAGGCTGCACTGTAACCCACAGCCAGCAGCTTCTGTACATTACCGACTTCTATCTACATATGCATAATGTAAATCTCTTCAATGTGGTGTGGGTGGGTTGAGAGAGAGAAGAAGAGAGAGACGTTAGCTCTGTTTTCATTCGGCTGTCAGGAGAATTTCATGCAAACTTTTCAAAGGTCAGCAACTCTAAAATGCAAATGAGTTGCATTTTCATCAAAGTCAAAGTGAAAATAATGTATTCTGTAGAAGGATTTTAAATAACTGATTTTTAAAAATTGACTGCTATCAAGGACGGTTATTGTTCCTTAATTAAGAGCTTATATTAGCATAATTCATGCCCTCCAAAGACAAAAATATAGACACACTGGGCTTTTTGTGCAATAAAACTTAACCACAATATTTGTAAATAGCAAGACAATTTAAATACCAAGAATTTTGTTTTTAATTCAAGATTTTCTCTACAGAGGGTAAATGAAGGCTTACGTATGATTTTTTTTTGTCAAATGTTGCCGTTTTATTCAGCTTTTTCAAACAGAAGAAAGATCAGCAGAGATTAGCAGGACCAGTAAAGCCACAGTACAAGACCGCAACTTTATTTCCTTTTATCTTCCATTAAGCACAGATTCTACTTGGAGTTTCTTTCATTGGGCTAACCTCATGTGCAGCTCTCATCAGCAACACTTTCCAATTCTTCCTGCCAGTAAATCAGAGACCTTCACCTTCACTCAGCTCCTCTTCACTGCAACGGTTCTGTACTGAACCCCAACCATAGAAGCTGCACCAATCCATCTTACACTACATTTTACCATCACTTGTGTAAAAGATCCGACGATTGTAAAAACTTCCTTACTTAATGAGACTTACTAAGTGACTCAAATGCCATAATGAATCATGAATCAAGGAGCCCCGCATCCTCCTCACCCTAGGTAATGAGCATCTGGTTGCCGAGCCTTGACCCATGGTGCCCGGGCAGGTACAGACCCAAAGAAGCTACACTGGGCAATACCCAGTGGGCCCAGCACCTGTAGGGATATGTATTAGGGGTCAGTGCATTGCAAGCTGGATGCCTTGGCATGGGACCCAATACGTGCTGAGCGTAACAAGCAGGCAGCAAAATAACCAGAGCTGGTGCGGGAATGGGTATTAGCCATGGGGAGATTTCTTTATCCTTTCCACTGTTGCCAAGTGCTTGCTCAATAGGAATCCAAAGTGAACTTTGGATTTGTTTTGTTCTCTGGTTAAAATTTGTAAGGTCTTCACCTTACTAAATGAATTGCTATGAAATGACATTTGTTGTGAATTGGCGCTATATAAATAAAGTTAAACTGAATTGAAATTGAACTGAACAAGCTAGAAATAGTTAGGCTCACACACAGCAAAGGTTCTGAAACCACACTCCTGGCGATGCGTAATGAAAAGCACCTTGGGAGTTCAACTGACTGCACAAAAACAAAACAAAAAAAAACAGAGCAGGGTGGAGCTCCTGAAACTCAGTATTGAGTGATGCAGAATGAAAGCGAGCTCACACTCAGGACGGCTGGAGAAAGGTATGACCTCTGTTTTCTTCGAATTAATCTATCAGTAGCACAGGTCCTGCAGGTCAATGGGAACAAAATCCACTTATTTTCCTCAAGTGCTCAAAGAGGACGAGGTCATGGTTGGGAACATATTTACCTCTTCACAGCAAACAGAGAGATAAACAAGACTGAAATGAAGAGGGACTGATGTAAAAATAGAGAGAGCTAGAAAACAGAGGACACAGAGGAAGGAAAATAACCGACAACGCAATGTAACAGAAGTTCCCATGGTGAAGAATAAACTGATTGAAATCCTACAATATTCCTTTATTAGAACCCTGCTCTGTTTACTGATTGTTAAGCTCTTTTAATAAACTATGCATTGTAGTTTTTAGTCAAATAATCCCTTGAATAGAACTGCACTAAATTGAAGTAAGAGGACCAAGACAGAGAAATGGGAATAGATTAAGAGGTTGAGTAGACAATGTGAAAGGGTTCGGTCACACTACACTAAATGTGTTGTGCTGCAGCCCCATCAGTATGGTGTCCGTGTTATCTGATCCATGTAGCCTTTTATTATTAAAGATTACTGACAAGTGTTACATCACTATTGATTCATGATGACGATTTTATAATTCTGAATATATTTTATGTGTAACGAAATACAGAATAAAATTAGAATCTAATGTTTTATATGACTTTGCTGTCTGGTTTGTAGTGAATGTTTGTCACTGGACATCAAATTCTTGACAATCCTTTTACGTACTATCATATGCTTGTTATTTGGTATTTATATATGTGTTATAACTCAAAAATGACTTGTTTTTTAAAAATTGTATCAAGCATCACACCCTAACATGCCTGGAATTTTTGTTTTTAGTCTACCCTACAGATAACACTATCAGTTTCATCTTTTTATCTTTGTTGTATTGTTTATCTACGTATTTTGCACAGAAGAAAAGGATGGACAATATAGCTAATAATATTGATTATCATAAAATGTTTTATTTCAGTCGATATCAATAATTATTGCTAATTCTTAATGCCCTGTATTTGTTAAAAGCCAGCAGATTTTTTATTAATTGAACAATATTTAAATTTTTCCGCTTTAGCTTATTTCTCAAGGTTTGATGTTAAAACAACAATGAAAAACACACAAAAAATAAAAATAAATAAGGATAAAGAAATCATGTTACCATAATGCACATTAAATAAAGGAAGCAAGTCAAATCTAGAGGGCAATCAGGGGGGAGCTGCTACACTGCACTGTAGTTAAGGCTTCCAGTGGCTTGCCTGGAGACGTTATTGCCATATGGGGGCCCTCCACCGGCCTCAATACACACCCCGATGTCAAATTCATCAGCCCTTGGTGGGGGACACAGGGTTATGGTTGTTCAACTGTGTGTTTTCAGAATGTGCGTTCATGTTGGTCTTCATTTAATTCATTTAAGTGAAACTATCGAGCATTCTATCAAACTTACTGCTAGTGATGACGAGTCTGTTGCCGTCGTTTTATTGTCCAACTATAACGGAAGAAACGTCCAATTTACAATAAACAACCAGCCTATGTGCTATACAGTAGTTCCAGTGCAGCAGCTTTGATTGGACTGTTTTGCTCAAGGGCATGCTGATTGTAGCAGTGGAGGGGCAAAAGCTTTATTCACTTTAGTTCTCAGCTTTTTATCATCCAATAATGCTGACCTTTAGGCTGTCAACACAACCACACAAGATAAGCCCAATTTAAATTGATTTGTGCTGTTTTCATGTCTGCTTGTCACACACAGTAACATTTTTCTGGCATGTGGTGTCACTGGTTAGTTAGATTAGAAACTGAGAGCATCTTGAAAATTCAGATATTCAGCAGTCAGCAATCAGAATTAAGGGCATCAACAAAGCCATTCAATAAACTAACTAACCAACTAACCATGCAAATCCGTGATTATGAATTAAATATGGCAATCTTTGAGCTTGGATGCTTCCATTGCAGAGCATACTGTAGAGACAATGGAAGCAATGAAGCAGGTTTCACTGCTTTTCCACGTGGAAGTGTTCCACCTCTGGTTGATGACTGATGGCTGCAGAGGAGCTCACAGCAGAGAGATATTTGCAAACCAGATAAATGACACCACTCTTGTTGCATATTCCTGTTTCACCACTGTCAGTGCCTCATGTCTTTAAAATTTTAAGGGGCACTCCACTGAGTTTACACTCATGACGTTCAGTTTATTCATCACAAGGGACAGGAAGGGGTTGTGATGAAAGGGGCTGATGTGTTGCTGTTGCATTGCATGAGTTTTTGAAGTCTGACCTTTCCTGAAGACTAAAAGTCAGGACATCTCTTCCTCTGCTGTTTCGATTTTGCCCATTGTTATCAATCGGTCTCTTGTGAATTGTCCACCTTTATTGAAGAGCAACACTAAATCACTGGAGAGTTTCTGACAATTAATTTGGACAGCTGAAAGGATGCAGTGCGGAGATGTGACCTAACGGGGCAAGAACTTCAGAGAAATCAACTTATCAGCACAAAATGACCCAACCCAAAGATAAATCTTTGAAGTGACTTCTTTGAAGCTAGAAGCTTAAAAATAAACTGCAAGCTTCTTACTCAAAACCCATCATTAAAAAAAATACATGGAAACGTGGGACCAAATATCACTAATGACGACTCAAACGCAAACAGTGTGAACACAGTGTTCTGCTTCTGAGAAATATTTCAGTGAATGCAAATATGCCATTTTCCTTATGCCCTGTGATTCTCTCGCTGTCTGATATGAATAAATTGTTGTGTGGAGAAGAAAAAGAGGAGGCAATACTGGCTGGTTGGTTTATGACAGGCCAGGAACCCTGATCTAAAGAATATTCCATATTAATCTCACTCTGTAATATAGGCCAAGAGTCAACAATGAAACTACGGTATGTGCTGGAGAGCTTTCACTGTCTGCTCATCAGAAAAGCATTTTGCCTCCACTTGTTATATCTGTGAGAGGAAAAGGTAGCTAAGCGAACAGAGAGGCCACAAAGCTGATTTAATGACACAGAAAAAGCAACTGTTAGAAAGATTCTGACATTTTACCTCAAGACGTTTCCTGTATTTTAATAATACCACTTACAAGAAAACAGGAAAAAGTCACTTGGCAAACTCCCACAGCCACAGCCACACACAAAGCACACGTAGAGAAGAAAAACATGAATAATGTCAAAAAATCAACGGCACTGCAGCCCACACAGACACAGCTGACATTTAAATACAGTCAGATTTCCATCCTTCAGCTTGCATTCGGCAGACCACAACACTCAAACGCTACAATAAATTATCTGAGAGAGAAAAAACACAGGCAGTCCATCATCCACTCCACAAACAAAGAGGGATCATTATTTCAGCATTGCCACATTGTTAAACCCAGCTTCCAACAGAATTGTACATCAGGACAAGAAGTAAAACCTAAAAGTTTCTTCTAAACATGTTGGTAAAGACAGCCCATGTACCAAGTAAAAGAGGAGTATTACTTGCAATTGTGCTCCCAAAAAAAAGTCCACCCACTGCATATCCATTTTCCACTTTTGTTCCCCTGCTGTCCTGACATATCACTCAGTGGATCTTCTCCTGTGATGCTGATGGGGCTAAATTATCTTATGTTGAACACCAAGTTTTGCAGCAGTGACTTTCTTTGTTTGATTGTTTGTTTTGCTTGACAGTTTTTACCGTCTTTTGTGCATTTTTCAATTTGGTGTGTCTTTTCAGTTGGAAAAATGTTTTGTACGTAAAAAAAAAACATTTTATGAAAATATGCTTTTCACCCCCACTCAAGAGTGAGATGAAACAATTGTTCCCATCCTAATAGCTTTAATTCATTTTTTAATAACCAGGTGGGTAACAGAGATGCTCTTTGCCTGACAACACATTCCATCTACAGCTTTGGAAACAATTATCAAGCCACTGTGATGACCACTTTCTGTCTTCTCCTTTGTGGTTCTTGGTGGAGTCATGCTGTGTTTTCTAAAGGTTGTCATGAAAAAGCTACTTTGCCGATTTCAAGCTGGTTTGCGATGGCTCTCTGACTGTATCCCTCCTCACTAAACACCAAGACGGCTGTCCTCTCTTCACTGCAGTTCTTCTCTTGAAGGCATTGTGGAGCAATATTTAAGTCTGGATTATGTGTTGGTTTTACATATGCACAAAATAATAGCATAAAAAATGTTCTTGATCATATAGTGTGAATTTGAATTTTTTACAGTTTCAATGCATCACATTTTTAAATACAATTTACCGCGTGTATGGAATTATAACACTTTAATTCATGTCCTTTAGAAGATGCTGTAGTTATTTAACCACTATGAAAAAATTCAAACCAAATTGTCAATGTTGAAGGCCTGTTGTGTAGAGTTTGTGAAGAAAACAACAGGTGGTCAAACAATTATTTCCAAAGCTGTACAAATGCATCCCCCTGTTTCAATTCCACACTGCTGCTATGGCAACAGTCAACCAAAGCGCTGCCATGCTGCACCCCTGGCGAAGCACCATGTGTGCACTCATCACATTGCTGGCGTAGCTTCGCTTGAATCTCCATGTCCAATATCAATGCACAGGGGAAGGGCCAAAGACAGAAAAATACGTGTACAACTAGAGAGAGAACAGAGAGGATGCTCTGGAGAACGTGGAGAGCGAGGCAGAGGCATGCTGTGATAACATGGAAGGAGAGTTAAGAGAAGCAACTGCGGCAAAGAAAAAGGCATGCCAAGTGAGAGCCAGGATGTTCATCACCATTTG
Organism: Dascyllus trimaculatus; assembly: GCA_024666655.1. Lineage (NCBI taxonomy): Eukaryota > Metazoa > Chordata > Actinopteri > Pomacentridae > Dascyllus > Dascyllus trimaculatus. Next base: position 28,929,672 of record CM045448.1, read on the forward strand.
TAGACTGAAAAGTTTTGCCTGGCAAACATCCTCTTCTTAGTTTTTCTAACCTTCTGGACCTTGAAACCCGCCAACGGGATTGAAAGACAAAACTACACGACTTAGCATAGACAGAAACTGGAAATAAACTTACTGAACTACTCATCTGTGACGTGGCATTCAGTCGGAAAACTTAACCGCAGGCCAATACATTGCAGTGTGCTCCTGATCATTAAAAATGACATTTTAAAAAAGGCATATTAAATCAGTTCTAAAGTTCAAAAATTAAAATGTGAGATCTAAAAGGAATCCAACATGGATAAACTAAGCAACACAAAAATTGAAGACAAAATAGGATTTTACTCTTTTTACAATTGAACCTAAAACCTAGAGTAGTGGACAACAAACAGCTGATCAGAGAGTTCTATCATGCCTTGCAGCAGGCTGGGCAAGTCTTGGGGGTTTACAATCCATCCATGGATAACACTGAACAAATATTGGAAACTAAAATTAGCATTTCTCCAAGGTTACATGATAAAAAATTCCAGTCAATGACAAGAAGAAAGACAGGCAGATGTGGTGCAAACAGACTTAGACACACTTCAGATACTGAGACGTAGACAGCAGCAGCCAAGGAAGTTATTCCATCTCTCCTGCTGCCAAAATAAGAGCTGATAAGGTACTCCTAGAAGCTGTAAAGTCCTGACACTTTAGCTACTTTAATCCATGATAACCCCCGGTGAGCAGGCCCACTGACGCTGGCCTCCAAACACACACGCACACATACATACACACACACACACACACACACACACACACACACACACCGCACCCTGCTGTTAATAACACTCTCAGATTGAGCTTCAACTCTGCTTTGATGGTCTGTGAGCTGATGCCGTCCATCAAAGCTGATGTTGACAGCAAACTAAAAAAAACAGCGCCTGGGCGGTGCAGGTGGCGCTGGAGCTGGAGGTGACAGACATATACCGGAATATGAGCTCTAGTGAATTCCACAACTAGTGTGCCAGCGTGAAGCGCCAACAGGGAGGCAGTAATCTAAAGGCAAGCTCTGCTCCAGCAGAGAGGCTCACTAGCCAACAGTAAAAGGTATGAATGTGTGTGCAAGTGTGTGAATGTCAACTGGGGTCATGCTGAAAAAGATCATCTCAGTTCAGCAAAAACTCCATCCTTGGATAAATATAAAAGTTCACAAAAAAAGACAAAAGAAAACCATGAATGCTTCACGCTGGCTCACGAAAGCCTTAAATAGCAGCACAGTGGATGTTGTGGATGGTGCCCTGAGCAACAGCAGAAATCGCTTTTCTTCTATTGCTTGCAGTGGTGCAAAGATAAGTGGATAATTAAGGTTCACAGCAAACAGAAGGCAGGTATATAATCTCAGCCACCTACATGTATTAACAGTAATTGCATTGTCTTTATTTCAAACAGCATGTTGTAATTAGATGAGAGGAACTTGGTGAGCATTTGCAGCCAAACATGTAACTCATAATACTAACATCATCACGCAACGTTAGAAATGAAACTGCACAGTGATGATAACTCACCAGGGAGGGGCAGTTAAAAGTACTAAATTAAAATGTAATAGCCATAACAGAAACAAGGTCATTGAATTTAATGACTTTTAGAACCAGTGTGTTTTGATTCCTGGAAGTAATCACTCCACTGGCAATCCCAATCTTATTTAACAAACTAAACAGTCCAATTATGCTGGACCCTGGCTTAAAGTACTAGCTCCACTGACTCACATTTTCAGTAATTCCATCATGTGGGGAGCCTATCATGACCACAGCTTTATTTACAGAACAGTTTAAAGGTTTAGTACGACTTCTTGGAAATGCCCCTGAATGTAGAAAACTATAAGGCAATTTGCTTAACCTCTAGGCTGGAAGCAAATGATCTGCAAACTTGGGAAACACAAGAGGTAAAAAAAATTCTCTGTTTCCTACACACTGACTTGTGTGTGGCAGCCAGCAATAATGCCAGTATTAAGCACCACATTTAGACCTTTTTCTTTTTGTTAACATTTAAAATTGGTAAAATAACAAACACACTTTTTTGGTGTTATCCATGCGCACCAGTAACCTGGTAGTGAGGGTTATTCTGGTGTTGATCAAATTTGAGAAATTTGCTAAGTCTCATCTCTGTATACACCAATTAGTCACAACATTAAAATCACTGACAGAATGACATTGATTATTTTGTTACAATGCAATGTTCTCCTGGACCCTGATTTGGGTCGGGAGTTCATGTGGATGCTGCAGCACTCCCAAAGTCTCCCCAAGCTGGACAATGCGCCCCACCACACCGCAATAACAGCTCAAGGAACACGACCGATTGCCAAGAAATCCACCCTGCCAGCAAACTATCCAGATCTCAAACCCTTGGACGTGTGGGAACAAATCCTATCCATCCTACCCGACCCTCCAACTCACAGGACCCAAACCATCTGCTGCCAACATCCACATTCCAGACAACACAGGACAGCTTCAGAGGTTGTGCGTCTATGGCCTGGTGGCTTAGGGCTGTTTTACCAACACAAGGAGGGACTACACAATATTAAGCAGATGGTTTTAATGTAACCTGGTTACTGACTGTAGAAATAAGTTTCTGTGTGCAAAACCCTATAATGTTTATAACACAAAGCAGTAAGTCAATCTGACATTCTTGTAACTGTTAGCGTAATGTAAATTAATTCGATTGCTGCCATCACATAGCACAAGGGAATAGTAGATCATAATATGGAGCTTCGTCTGATCAACTGTTCATAAGTCCAGGGAAAACAATGAGATGAGACCAAAGAGAGTGACTTAAATGACTGTGCAGGTAGTCGATAGCAGTCAGAAAGTGGGATAAGAAGTATAAATGCAACAGTTTCTTGGTTTCATTAGTACTTTGCAGAAGATAGCTGGCTGAATTTCTGAACAGAATCAATCCATTCAGGAGAGGTTATTATCATAAACACCTCTGCACTGAATCATCCAAAACTGATGCATTCAAGTTAACTCTAAAAAAATATGTCTATGTCTTAAACACAATGTTGACAATCTCAGAGAGTCAGCTCTTCATAAAGGTTACTGGTAAGCATTTAAGGAGCCGTACTCTTAAGGATAAATATAAGTGTACATTAGAATACAGCTGGGTTGTTGAGGTTAGCACAGTGTACACAGCTGCAAATCAAAATTGGCAGCTCATGTAAGTGAAAAATGTTATTTTTTAACTCTGACATTGAACACTGGCTCCCTCAATCCACATGAATACTGAAAAAAGAGTAAAACTCAAAAGGGTTAGTCCACAGGAGATGCAATGACAGTCTGCACCAGAGGTGTAAACAAAACAGAAGACTTGGGGAAGCGGAACAGTCTGACTAGCGTGATTACCTGTCAAATTAATTTATTATGAATATTTCCAAGCTTCAATGAGAGCTGCTGTGGCAGTGAGAGGAGGTCAGGAGGAGAAAGCTGTAGGTATTGAAAAGAGATGAAGAAGAGGAGGAGGAGGACAGCAGCCAACATGATGCTGTAGAAGAGCCAGCGAGGCCAGAAGCAACAGGTGAGAATAACAGCAACCGCAGAGAGATGCTGTTTGACACAACCTGAACCAATGGAGCTGCATTTATTGTTCAGTTATTTGTGGTAAGGTTGGCAGAGCATCACTGTGTATACAGCATCATTTATTAATTAATTTAAGAAAACACATACTTGCCTCTGTATTTAGTATTTTCAGTCAGTGAGATTGGTAAATATATGATTTATGAGTTGCTTTACCAGTGATCAGGGAATTAGTAAACAATCTTTATTTTTTCTGGAACAGTAAACATTCCTATATTGATTTTACTGATTTTCCAAAGCTGTAATGCATTACCCTCAAGGACTTTCTTTACGGCAATTCTCCTTGGATTGATGTGCTCAGCTGTGCCGCACATAAAAACAGCTAATACGTCCTTCTATGTATTAATACAATATTCCACTCAGGTACAAAAAATATCACTATTCTCCTCCTCCAAGGACATATACCCTGATCAGGCATAACATTATGACCACTTGCCTAATATTTTGTTGGTCCCCTTATGTGCTCCAAAATGCTCTGAACCATTGGGCATGGACAAGAGGACCTCTCAGGGTGTCCTATGGGGTCTGGAACCAGGACCAGGGCAGTGGATCCTTTGGGTGCTCTGGCTTGTCCAGAAGGGCCTCTGTCAATCAAACTTGTTCCACTGCATCCTGTTGATGCTTGATCACAATGGGGTGTAGGAAGTTTGGAGGTCAAATCAACATGTTGGGTCATTGTCATGTTCCTCAACATGTTCCTGATTGTTTGATGTTGTTTCCATGTGGTGGGGTACATTTTCCTGCATGGGTAGGCCAGTGACATTTGGGATTTCCATTTGCATGAGGGAGTGTGTTTGTTGTGGGACAATGTTTATTTGGGTGTCTAAGTCTGATCAACACGGATGTCAAAATCCAAGGTTTTCCATCAGAACTCCACATAGTACCAATATGATAAATGTTATTTACTTCACCTGTCAGTGGTTTTAATGCCGTGGCTGATCGGTGTTCAGAATTCACTATCTGTCTTCAGCCACTCACATACACACACTGGTTGAAGTGTGAGAGTATGTGTGCGAGTTGCACTGACACATTATCGTAGTGGTTTGGACAGGCCTGCTTCACACCTACACAGCTGCTAATAAGGCGGATCCATCAGAACATAGCAAGGGAAAATATAACCTGGTCTTTCGTCACGTAGGATGGAGAGATGGAAGAAACATGGAGGAAAAGAAAGAGTGATGATGAGTACGAGCGGGGAAAAAGAGGGGAAGCGGGATAGAAAAAGACAAGTGAGCTAGACAGATAGGGGGAGTGATGCAGAGAGAAAGCAGAGAAGTAGAGGAAAAACAAAGGATAAAAAAAGAGTCACACTGGTGAGTGGAGTGATGAGGAAATCGAGTGACCAACTACTGCAGACACAGGAGGCTGTGAAGGACCTGGTGACACAGGAAGGTGTGGATCTGAGGTCAGAGCCAGACAAGTGAGGCTGATAGAAATGGCTGCCCACATAAGAGAAATCTTCTTCCCTTCGCTTTCAATGCTAAAAATAAATGAAAAGAGAAACTCATGCCAGTATTACTTCTCTAGCAGCCAGCTACTTAAGAATCTGCCACAAAATTCCCAACACAGTTCTAACTTACTGTGTTTTATAATTAGCTCTTGTGTTCACATTTACTACCTCTCAAGTACCATTCACATCTCAATGAAAACACTGACTTTAAATGTGTAATGTGTAGGACTTTAAACATAGATATAGCCTTAAAATAGCAGCAAACAACTATTATATAAAGATATAGTGGTGTAAAGGCGTCTTCAGCAGAGAATGAACTCACGCTGCCTCTGTGTGTTGTAATCTGAGCATCTCAGTTCTATGTTTTAGCAGAAGGTCCAGTGTGCATGTCAGTGCATGTGAGCCCCTCCCTTTGAAACCACACTTAAGAGCAGACCGAGACTGACCTCCCATACCGTGTTGTAAAAGCAGACATACAGTCCATCGTTTAGCTGGCGCATTCAAAAAAACAAAGAATTTGAAAAACAAAGTATATAATTTCTTATTTACATGACTTATGTGCACTTGTTTCATTTCAGCTTAGAACTTAACACTTTCAGCTTAACTCAGAGTCTCTGCTGGTGTGCCGATGCTGTCCTCTGCCACTCCACATTCACTCGTGTCTATTCAGCTCCATTCTTTGTGTCTGTTTCCACACCCAACATGCTCCAGAAACGGACACACACAGAGTGGAACACACACGAGCGCAGAGAAGCAGAGACAGGTGAAGTGAAGATCATGTTACTCAAGTTGACAACAACTTGCAATGACCACTTAATGAATTTTACAATGCTAGCGTGGGCTAATGGTTGGGGACTGGAATATTTTGATGGTTCTCATGTACACAACCTCTCTTGTTGTTAATGAAAGTAAAGGGAGAGAGGAGGTGAGGTGTGGCCAACATGTCCACTTGTTGTTACACAGGCTCTAAAAGATTGCCCACAAAACCATCTGGCTAGAGTTAACTGATATTATGTGTATGACATGTGTAAGTGTAAAGCAAGGGAGAGGAAAGGAAGTAAAAGCAGAGCAAATATTAAATAAAGGCTAAAAAGGAACTGAGAGAAAGAAAGACAACATTAAACTAGGAGAGGGAAGGTAAGGAAAGCAAAATGGCAGAAAAAGTGATTGGGCGGGACGGATAGAAATAGAGAGAGCAGGAAATGGAAACCAATGAGATGGTGACAGAAAGGGAAAATAGGTTGCTCGAAATTGTGCCTGTGCAGTGAAACTTCATTACATTTTAATGTGTTCCCTCATTAGATTAGCAGCCTCAAAAGCTCTACTCATTGTTCTTCACTGAATTAGTGACTGAATTTGGCTCGGATGTGTTGAGGAAAAATTAAACCGTGACAGCTGACGGTACTTTTCAGTGCACCTGAATACATCTGAAAAAAAAAACAGTACAACAAAATGCAACCACTTAGCAAAAACATGACAGATTTTTCCTTTGAAATGTTCACCAAATGTTACAAACCTTCATTTCAGTGAGGTCTGAGTGGGAGAGACCTTGAAGATTTGTCTTAGAATAAATTGTGCTACATGTACATTTTAGAAGCTATAAAGCTATATTAATAATGAATTAATAATTAAGTCTCAAAACACCAAGAAGACTTTTCTAGTTGCATTATGTCGCTGTTTGCCACAGGTGTTGTCACTGCGCCACCTAATTGCTGTGCTTTCAGAAAATTTATTAGACTGCACCCTTTCATTGAAACACTTTCTGAGCATGGTTATTGTGTATTTTAATTCAAAGTAATAAAAGCAACAAGAGGACAGCCTTTGACTGCAACAAGTAAAAAAAACATGCAGCAGTCAGACCACAGCTAATTTAGACATGAAACAACTAAATTCCAACAGTCATGAACGCATCTCGATGGGTATTAGATAGTAGGAAACTGTAACATTAGGTGGGGTGTTGTCCATTCAACTGCAGAAATTCTTTCTGTTATTAATAAAATACTGACACATCAGCAGTATTTTAAAAATGTGTCTGTGTTTGCAGTAGTTTAAAATAGCTACATTTCACTTGAGCAAAAGGTGTAGTGCAAAATCATAAATAACAATAATGATAACCTGACACCATATAGTGGTTATGTAATGTGATTTGTCAAGACTCATTTATCAAATTTGTTTATTTATCAAGCCTTTAGTGTGAAACCAAACAGTTGACAGCACTGATCTCAGGTCTCTTAGCTCCAGTTGAAGGCCTGAGTGTCCTGGTCTCCACCTCTGGAGATGTGCTGCTTTAAATCCAGAATGAGGAGAAAGCTGAAGTTGAAGGACAGAGTCACTGTGGCCCTTTACTTACAACTATTTTGTCATCTGATATTCTTACAGCACATAAAGGTGGTGAAGAATTGCACATGTTTTTATTCTGGCTGATGAAGCTTGTTTTCAGGTTTGAGTTCACCGACCTCCAACCACGTACAAACCATGGAGTCGCAAGTTGCGCCCTCACAGGTCTAATTAGAAAAAATATATGTTTGTTCAGTCTCACTGGCATCAATATCCATAGTGCCTGGGAGCAAATTAAAATACCACAGCAACTACACAAAGCATTCATCACACACCCAGAGACACTAATTAAAACAATTACACATTTTACTTAAGCAGACAAGACGCAAAACTTGGCATTGTGGTGAATAGCATCTTTGAATTCTTACTGGCTGACCTTGTGAATGTGTGTTACCAGTAATTAGATCAAAGTAATCCATATATATAATACTGATCTGTGTCAACGACATTCCCCACTCTGAGGACATGCATTCATGTACCAATGTTTGAGCACTTGTGACACACATATACTGTCTCTGTTTGGAAGTTGATTAATTTAGGAGGTCTGGAGGTCTACTAATTTCGAATATTATCAGCTCATTAAATGACCATTATAATCACATATCATTCCAATACACATGGGCCAGCAGGGACCTCCTCCACCTTCTAGTAGGCTCAATAGGCCGTTATCATCTCATTTAATGGAGCTCCATTATCACCTTCATTTAACAACGGACGAGCCGAGATTTTCCACTTCCAAAAAAGAACAATAGTCAGCATTTAGAGGTTGGGGTTCTTGGTTGTGTAAGTCATCAGACTTTCACCCGGGAGACATGAGGCGGGGTTCTGTTTCAGACCATTATCATGGTAATGTTTTTTGATTTTAATCACTTTTCACCCTGATTTTCAGTCACTGTTTTACACTTGGTGTTTACTTACATTTTCAGACTGTGATTTGTTAAGTATAGGCACCAACGCATTTTTGTTAAGTTTAAATAAGCATCATGGTTTGGGTTAATATACATCCATACCGCACGTTACAAAGCTCAATTTTTGACGCTTCCAGGATAACGAGCTCACTGGAGATTTTCTTGCACTTAATCAAGGGCCAGAGAGGTTGCCTATTAATTTTATTTTATTCTTTTTTATCAATTATTAGAATGGTTGATAATGCACCTTCTGGCTTACTAGAAGGGGCAGGAGTCCCTGCTGGTCCATATGTATGTGAATGATGTAAGATAACAACGGGCATTTAGCAGGCTGATGACATTTGAATCGGGCTAATAGTAACCTTGGAATGGCCTGCATTGTGGCAGAGCACTGTACTGTACTGGCAAACCACATTGTATAAAATGGACAATGCACTGCTGAGCTAGAAACTAAACAGTATTTATGCATAGAATAAAAAAACTGAGGTCCTGATATTGATCTTTGTGGAACACCTTTTTCAACTAGGCATGCACCGATGAAATTTCTGTCACGTCCCAGTACTACCATTTGCTAACACCAAATACCGAAATGTGCCTATATTAATAACATTAAAATTCTAACAAACACATTTTATATAATCAGACAAACTCTATTGTTTGGCTCGTCTGAAACTGCTTTGCATGGACCCTCTGCAGAATAAAGTCCTCCTCTGTCCACGTCGCAGTTACACTGATGAGAGACATTGGAGAGACACTGCTACACCAAATACCAGTGTTGAAGTTGAACATCAAAATGTCCTGCAACAGGCTGCTCATGTGTTTTTTCAGTTGTACAACTTTGGTACTGAGTAAGACCTTCTGTGTTATTTACAAGTACTGTGTTGTCTCTGGAGATTTTTTTTCGTGCTTCAAAAACATGAGTTTTCAAAGGTGTAAGCAAATAATAAAAGCAACTTACATAACAAAATGGCGTGACTGGTGGTATTAAGGGTTTTAGACAGATCCACAGAGGCAACACTGCCAGTGCTCACTAGTGTAATATAATCAAATGTGGTATATGATTTCTGCAAAGCAATGATTTCAGTATTTAATTTTTTTAGTTTTATACTTTTACCAAATGTGTTCTGCAAGCTGACATTCAAATTTGACTTCATTTCCCGAGTGTGAAAAATGGAGAATGGACAGAAGCACACAGAGCCGGTTTGAGACAGCAAACTACAGCAGTGAAACAAACACCTGCAGACATGGAAACACTGTCAAACATACCTCCACATTTTGAGTTATATTCCAGCCAAACCAAACTGGTCTACAGAAAAGTGCCAGGAGCAAGACACACAGTTATTTTTCTCACAGGGCTGAGATGCTGTTGTTGCTAAAAAAGTGCACCAAGTAAAGCACAACATGCACATAACACATTACTTGAGTATTCATCTTTATAATTGCAGTACAGGTGAATTTGTCTTCAAACTAGAGCGTGTGTTTATCCTCAATTACAAACTGGGGCACATAAAAGAAAAGAGCTGTCCAATCCCCTGTAACTGACACCTCAGAGATTTCCTCCTCTGTGGTGAAAGTCTGGTGTCAGGTTGAGTCACTGGCCAGGAAATCTTTGCTCAAACAAAGCCCTGAGGGTGCAATACAAACTGTCTCCTAAAGAGCTGTGAGTTAGCACTCTGGCTTGTTTATTCCAGGGAGACCTGCTTTCACCAGGTCTTTTAAATTGATCGAGCATCAATGATAGTCAAATAAAGGTAAACATTAGCACCCTGAGAGCTGTTAACTGATACTTTTTTGTTGCACTGTGATATCTGGGTATCTAAAGGCTGATATTTTAGATGAAACACTTTTGAAACTGCAATATAATAACTGAATTTATTTGAAAGACACAAAATACAAGCTGTACTTTGCACTCGTTTCAGGGAAGCAGACTGAACTCTAGCATCTAAAGAAGCTGCGACAGAAACGTCCAAACTTGGGGAAATGCGCCCCAATCCCTTTCTTATCATGGGATGGATGGGAGATCAATACTACTCTCATATGGATGCAAAATGAGATGCTACAGCCAGCAGTTGATGAGCTCAGCTTTGCATGACAAGTGGGAACCACCACCTTCTATCCTCAGTGTTCATGTTTTTCATTCACTTTTCAGAAAGAGACTTAAAAGAAATCCAGATGCAACTAAATGTACATTCAGCCGTTTTTGCCAATTCTACTGATCCAAACAGGAAGAGACTGCAATATTTCGCTCATTTCAGCCACAGCATCACCAGACAGACAGATCAATCCAACAGCATTGCATGTCCTTGACAAATCCACCACTATTTTCTTTCATTTCGTTATTTAAGAGGCAACTCTGGTGAAATGAAAGGAGCATATCTTGCCTTAAAACAATACTGAATTTTTCATTAAAACCCACCATCTACCCACATGAAAAAGTATATCATGCAAAATTGAAGAAAAAAATATCTAAAGGCCTGGCTGAGATGTTATAAAAGTCAAGAAGGTCAGCCAAGTATGAAAAATAGAGGATAACAAACTATAAGACAGTCGCAAACAGAAGATCAGAGAGGAATTTTCTTTAAATCCTTTTAGATTTTTACTATCTTCAGGATCATTTCATCATTCTAAACGAAGTGACACTTGACAGCATCGCATTCACCCCATGGACAAAAATACTAAAACATTTAGCCAATTTTAGTGTTGACATGTAGTATCTACAAACAGCTGGGGAAAGTAAACATAGCCTGAGGTATCTGACATCAAATAAATTCTTTATTTCAACAGCTAAGATTTTCTTTTTGTAGTTGATGCTGCAGAAAATAACGGGCTCAGTCACTCACTGTTCTTGCAGAATGAAGTCCACGTTCTCTGGAGAAATCTGTCCGGTCACAGGATGGCGGAATGCCGTGGTCCTCTGGTTATGACTGAAGTGACAGAGGGAGGAGAAAGAGGAGACAAAATTAGCCACCTTGGTTGCAGTGTAAACACTGTGAAGGCATCGCCGTGGATTGTCACCCCCACTGTGTTCACAAGTACAACACACACGAGCCGATCATTCCCCAGAGGAGTAGCGAGCACAGCAGCTCTGTCCAACCTCTCCACCCTGATGGGCCTTGGTCCCTGACTTTCCCAGCCCAGTGTAGAATGTGAGGGGGTGACTGCAGGACCCCTACCCACCCACTCACCCCACCCAGCCCATCCTGCACAGCCTGTGTGGGCCAAAGTGTTGGGCTCAGCACAAATGCAGGACAGCGCAGGCCTGGGCCTCCATTATAGACTCAGTCAGTCAGTCACTCTAAGCCTCAACCACAGTGTAAAAGCATTTGACTGGGTAAACAACACAGGGTGGCATGGAGGGTCACAGTGTATGTGTGTGTTGTGGGCGGTGGGGGTGAAGAGAGCTGCTTTCCAATTAATCACGACCTGAAATCTTTCACAGCACAAAGATGATCATGATTGCTGTAGTAAATTCAAGTTATTGCTAGTCTTCGGAAGCGAATGAAGTTAGTGAGCGTTTGTCTCTAACAATTCCTACAAAATGACTGAAAGCACACATGTATATCAAAAGAGTTAGTTTACTAGTTGATTACTTGATTAGTTAATTGATCAAAACGTAATCTGCAGCTATTTTTTGACGACAGTATAATAATTGTATGCATTTTTATGTGCCTGCTATAGCTGATTCCTGCCTCACAAAGCAGTCCAGTAAGCGTCAGATTCATCAACGAAATCACAGTTAGTTGCAGCTCTATTCTTCAAAATTCTTTTCAGAAATGCCAGTGTTTTGGGAACCTTAGTCTTAGCCACTTTATGGAAAGACTACTGCTGAACCAAGTTGTCACCCCCTTGGATTGGTTTCTTAAACAAGTGTGTCAATCGTTTATTTATTGCCCATCATACAACAGGCCTTACATCAAATGTTTCGGTGTTGCTTCTACATCAATGTTAAAGACGTGCTTTAGGCTTTGGACAATTGTTTGGATCAAAGAGACCATCTGAAGTTTGGGCCCTTACAAATTGTAATCAAGCAACAACCTCTGATTCCTGAATGGCCACTTGAGGCTGGCTCCAGGAGTCTGTCATTCCCCACAGATCATTAAATGGCCAACTTTAAAGCAGAAATAAACATGTTCAGAGCCTGCTACAAGAAAAGGTTTTCTCTCAACCCATTTCCCCGTTTTTGACAACCGTATAGATAATATGTTTTTATATAACTTAGATGTTTAAATTGCATTAAGACTGAAAGTTGTGCAGAATTAAGGGCGTGGCTGCTTGGAGTGATAAGGTATGTGCCATCAAAGGATGCCTGCATGGCCCACCCCAGCTCCACTCACGGGCCACCTCGCTTTTGTATTGCCCAGGAATTAGAAGGAGGTGGGCACTGCCAAAATGAGGATGGCCACAGTCACCACATTAAGCTTTAAAACCAGTTTTCAGAAAACTTTTTGGTGACATCATCAGTTCATCAATTTTTACAGACATAGTACATGTAAGAATAGCTTCAGTGCAGAATGCAGTCTGCCACAACCAACAATGGCACAAAACAACAAACACAGAGAAGAGTTCTTGCCCCTTAAAGTGCTCCAGTACAGCTGCTTAGTAGTCACCAGCAGAAGCACCAACGTGATGAGAAACGGCACGCACACTCAGCAAACCAAGCCCAAGTGTGTAAAGGGCCTTTCAGCACTCTAAATACAATACGTAGTAACACAGTTTTCCATTCACTAGCAGCTCACATTACTCGCGCTGAAGAGAATCCTGCTTGATGTAGCAGAGGATCAAATCCTACAGGAGTACATGGTTTCCCAGGAGACCTGGTGACATGGCAGCAGCAGGCTCAAAAACAGGGACTCAATGCCATTATTAGCTCACAGCACGAGACCTAAACACAACTTGTCACATGAAACTAGTCACATCTGAATGCACTGCAGATGCCTTCTCTTCAGCTCATACTGACATATGTTTGAGTATTCTTTCATGCTGGGCGAGTTGCTTCCACCACTGCTGCCAGTATTACTATTATTAAGAGGAGAAACACTAATGGAAGATGTAGTAAAACATGGAAATCCACTATCAACTGTAATCACTGCTCAGCTCTATTTAGCTTTTTTCTACGGCTACATTTTAGTCTCAAGTAAACGATAGTAAAGCCCAGGTGGAGCTGACACAAACGTGGATTTAGGTCCTATTAATTTTTAGATCACCATTAAACAAGATATATTTTTGGAAGGGAAATTAAAGTTGCTTCAATTTAAAAACTCTACAAAATGACTTCAGTTGCAGGTAGAGTCAATAAGCTTATTTACAGGCTGCATCTAGAGGCCAAAGGAGAAGCTGAAACTCAGAGCATCTAGTCTTTATGTTGTTCTGCAGAATCTTAATAGTGAAGACAAAAAGAACACCAATCAGAAAAATAGCAGTAATATCGGCCTTATTTTGTCATCACACAAAATAAATTGGACCTTGCTGGGGAAACATGGTGGCTTACTTTACTATCATGACTCCAGAGAACTAGTTCTCTCTGTTAGTGCTGGTGTTATTTCAGAGATAGCAGAGAAATACTTTATTTGTTTGAGCAATGTAGGCATTTTTAGCAAAACTAAAATCTATTTAAATACTTCCAATATTTTTCCCAGCCCTAACTGGTTGTATTAAGCCTCATTTCGGTTATATTTTGAAGGAGTTTTGCCTTTTCTCCTACTGCCGGCTGCATAACTCTCAGCATTCTCAATTGCTACAGGCTATGTGTTCCACTGGTAGCTGCTAAGCAAAAAAGAACGTCGGAAACGTAATGCAATGAATCTGTAGGTTTCAAAAGCCCCAGTGAAGCACCTACAGTGGCCGACAGGGAACCGTCGTCACATTTACTCATGCTCGCTTGAAAGCTGGCCATAAAAAATCTCCAGTGTGAAATGCAAAATAGGGTGTTGAAGAGCCTTTGCTCCTAATCCTCAGAGGAGGAAAGCAACACACTACTGGTGATGGCGTTAGTCATGCTGCCAGAGGAGTGTATCTTAGAGGACAAAAACACCCAGTACTCTAGATACCACCATCTCTCAAGGGGATGTGTCCATTGTTTCACTATAACACGGAGCCCTGCAACCCAGTCAGAGGGGCAATAAGAATTAACAACTGTCTGTACAGGACGGAATTATAATCGATCATTTGTGGCATGAAAAGAGAAACAGATTGTCCTGACAGGCCTCTGAGCCATGAGTTATGACTGAGACACTCTCTTGGCAGAGCTGCAACAAATTCGACGGCAGATACTAAGTGGCAGCCACAGAGTGTCAGCGCTGTTTTTACTGATCGACTGGTGGTCGATGCAATGTGTGCTGCATTGTGATTTAGGATCTGCAGGAAGTTGCAACCTGTTCAAGGTAAAAACATACTGTTAATATTGTATGGCCCACCATTTTTACTAAAAGGTTGTATTTTACAATGACAAAACTCAGATACATTGGCAAATTGGTGAAGTTGCGTAAATAGGAACTTAGTTAATATTATATTGACAAGATAAACCCATCAGCCACAGCATTAAAACCACTGATAGGTGAAGTGAATAACATTGGTCATATTGGTACTATGTGCTGTTCTGCTGGAAAACCTTGGCTTTTAACATCCATGTTGATCAGACTTAGACACCCAAATAAACATTTTCTCACAACAAGCACACTCCCTCATGCAAATGAAAATCCCAAATGTCACTGGCCTACCCATGCAGGAAAATGCACCCCACCACATGGCAACAACATCAAACAATCAGGAACATGTTGAGGAACATGACAATGGTCCAACATGTTGATTTACCCACCAAACTTCCTACACCCCATTCTGATCAAGCATCAACAGGATGCAGTGGAACAAGTTTGATTGACAGAGGCCCAACTGCACAAGCCAGAGTACCCAAAAGATCCACTTCCAATGTCCTGGTTCCAGAACCCACAGGACACCCTGAGAGGTCCTCTGTTCCATGCCCAATGGTTCAGAGCATTTTGGAGCACATAAGGGGGGCCAACACAATATTAGGCAGGTGGTCATGATGCCTGATTGGTGTAAATAATTAATTTGTATCATTACATTCATGCTTTTCAGTATTCTGTAAGAGGAGTGTACTTCAGCAACACATTTAGTAGACCGCAACTATTTAACTTACATGCATGAAGCAAGGCATGCTCAAACACGTATGTCTCAATACATATCATCCACCAATACACCACATCATTTGAAAGAATAATGTCATTTTGCAGTGATGACAGCCGTAAAAACATGTCTCATTCACAGAGAAGTGTGAGAACTAATAGATGCATGCAGAATTCATAATGATCTTATGAAATGAAATGTGTTAAACCTATTAGCTCTCTCCCTCTTTGCCAAACCATTAAAGGATAAAGAGGTATTCATGAATGCTGAGGCCACTGTCACCTCAAATCCTCTCAGTGAGCCCAGCAGTAAATTCGGATATCGATCGCGCACATTCAAACAAAGCCCTGTTTATTTCTGAACTGATACGTGAAGCACTTCTCCCTGGAAACTGATAAATCCATGTCAGATTGCTCGCGGAATATGAATGGGAATAGCGTGTAAGTGTCCTGAGAGGTTGTTTATCAGCGGCTGTGATTTCATTCTGCAGCGAGGTTCAAAATAGTACAAGACATAATAGATGTGATAGTGTCATTTCAGAAGAATGTAGGCGACGATGACCTAGGCTGCAAAAGAAGAATGTTGAAACCGGTACTAAAAGCTTTATACGGCAGCCTTTTAACAAAGGCCATTAACACTGGAAAATAAAGACCTGCACACAATGTACCTTACATCACTGGGTCCTTTTGATGCTTAGTGTGTTTTTACGATTCACTCGTCGAACAGTTCAGTTTCAGTAGAACTGGATTACTTCAAAATACAATAAATGGTAACATAAACTAAAGTACCTCTCGCTCAGAATCAAATAACTTTCATCTGAATTCACCAGATTTAAGTTAACTGTTAGATGTAAGTGTTCAATAATCATAACACCATCTATTAACCAAAATCAAGAGCAACAATGACGAACAAATAAAACCACCCTTTAGAGATGTTCAGTGGCCGTCTTTGGGAGCTGATGATGAAAAACAGACGGGTTTAACCCCAAAAGGTTAAAGCTGAACGAATGGATATTCTCCTGCATGGGTCAAATGAGCACATATAACATAAAAGGGGTGGCTTGAACCCAAAGAGAATCATCACGTGACTCTGCAGTCTCCTGCAGATATACATTTCATTTTAGTGTCTTTCAGCTTATTGTTTTGGTTTAATGACCTGTGAATGTGCTATTTTGATTCAGCACTCTCACCAGCCTCATTTCCAGCCGCAGCAGACAGCTGTTGCTGGAAATAAAACTCCAAACAAATGCTCAAGTATGCTGAATGTCAAAACGGGGCTACAGTGTGTTTGGCATATCAATTTCACACGGCCTTAACATGTCAAACGTAGGTGATTAGCAGGCTGTGAATTCTCCCTTCAAGTGGTCAAAAGACTGACTATTGCAGCTTTAACATTAGCATTTTATCACATAAAACATGGATGGCAGTGATGGTATGTGTAAGGGATTAAACATGCGACACAGGAACACTTTTATTATGGCCACCTATTAACAAACACATTGTAAAGAAAAACAAAACAGAATTTCTCTTTTATTAACTTTTTCATTGAATTTTGATTCTTGACATTTACGCTTTAAGCAATACATAGTGGGTGAATGCAGTGTGAGAGTGAGTGGATGGTGGTGGTTGGAGGGGCTGATGACACAGACTGACAGTCTCGCCTCCGTCAGTCTACCCCAGGGCAGCTGTGGCTACATACGTAGCTTACCACCATCGAGTATGGAGTGAAAGAATAATGCAATGTAAAGCGCCTTTGAGTGTCTAGAAAAGCGCTATATAAAACCAATGCATTACACCAAACAGCGGAAAGTAAGACGGAACAGATTTCATTCGTTTAAGCTATTACTTTTATAATCCTGACCAATTCTCAAAGCAGGTTTCATCACACATGTAAGGATTGTCAGCTGGCTGACTGATTTGCCCTTTAACTGGTTTAATTATACACCAAACTGTGTTTTTATTTGTCTTGTTAAGCACTTTGAAAGGCTATTATGAACTATTGCATACAATTCATAAATTTAGATAGCTCCTACGTAAACACTGACTCATATAAAGTTATCAGAAATAATGTTTTTTCTGTTTATCGTTTGTTTTGAAGTCTGCTCCTCTGCAGTTTTGTGGGTGTGAGCACCTAAGTACCTGATAATATGCTACATTGCCTCATTTCACGCAGTAGGAGCTATGATGAAAGGTGGGGATGAGGTTTAGATGAACTCACTGCACTTGAACACAAACTTGCGGCTCAGATGACAATGACTACTTGAGGGCTTTGAATTCAAAGCTTCCGCTCAGTCTTTCATCGTGCTTCTTGTGTTTAATGGCTCACATTATTTTTCTATACTGTGGCTGGGACGCGAGTTCCCCTGAAACAGCATCAGCTAAAGGCAGTAATAATAATAATAATAGTAAGGGATTCAGCTCACCCAGACACTCTGTTGTCCCATTAACTTTAATCTCCAAAAACAAATGAGGCACTATCTTCTGCTGCTATAGTAGCTCTCCAGCCATGAGAGACTTGCATAACAACCATATTATTAAAAGAGCTGCCTCTCAAAAAAGCCCAGCACCCACTGATTAAAATAGCCTACTTGATGCTGACACTATGCACGCAGCATTCCATGCAAGGCATGCTGTTTACCTGCAGGGTCACAGCAGGTATGTCGACTATATAACACAGAGTAGATTGGTCTTGACATAGAAGGCATATTATGTTAATATTAAAAAGGGTGTTACATTTACAGCCACATTTTCATCAGGACTACTGTGCATACAACTCTTATGCTCTGTGCTAGTATAAAACCAATACTTCTGTTCATAGTTTAGTTTGACAAATAGCATTTTTCTAAAAAAGCTATTTTTCTTTTAACAAATGAGTTAAAATAGTTCCGAATTTTATTAAATTAAGCTTGTATTTGATTAAGTTTTTAATATCAACTGCCATTTAATATATTGCTACTGAGGAAATGCCTCTCTATATAATAGGCTGGTGTTTATTGTTGGTGCTTGTCCGGCAACCGCTTCCGTGCTGGACAACAGCAAGACAACGATGCAGCACTTAGTCCAATATTACCGTCTTCCTTGTATCAAACAAGACACTGTAATTTTGGCCATTTTTTTGACCGTTTAATATACTGCCAGGAGTAATATCTCACAAAATAACCACCTAGAAATGAACATGTCAGTATGAAATCAGACTGATGCTCAAGGCATGATGAAAACACAGATTAACTGTCACCTTTACTGGAACAAAGTGCATTCGTTTGACAGACAGATTCACCTGGTGCTCCTCTGGTGTAATTCTGACAAAGCAACTGCCCAAGGGACCCAGGACTTGTACTATTAAACCACACTTGATGTTACAATCAATAACCACATATGAAGCAAAATCAAGTAAAAGTGGCATCTTAAAGATTCCCTACAGACATGATTTTGTATCCTATTGTTGAATAATGATATAGTCTGATACTGTTAGGTGCTCCCTCATTTAAAAACTGAGAATCTGGAAACATTCAAACTCATACGTTTCCCATTTTACATGTCAGCATCATGTTTATTGTGCAAATTGTTGATTGGATTAGGATTAACATTCAAACCAGATGTGTTAAGGATTATAATATTATGTTATCTAAACACAAGTACCCATAAAACAACGTAAAATAGTCACCTAAATTGCAATTGACATCTAATCACAGAGTAAAGAAGATGAAAGACCTGACTGGACATTCACTGCCAGCTCTAGGTTCTGGACAGATTTTGATAGCCGCTGCTACAGAGACATTTCAGTCAGGCTCAGAAAAGCACTGACGTTTGATACCAGCTCTGAGTGAGCCACTTTGTGTGCTGATAGCCATAAGAAAAATCCATTGTTTACATTCTGAACTTAGAAGGTTTTGTTTATTGTATGCTATTTTTTCACCAAATGTATGGCATTATAACAACAAAGTGGCTACTTATTTGGGAGCCACACAGGTATTTAATTTTAACATAAGTTGGTCAATGAACTGCTACATAACATCTATGGAAAATATTGCACTTGGCCAAATGAGAGCCATCATCACATACCAGCTACAGCTACTCATGAGCAACACACAATTCAAAACCAACACATGAACCCAAATGTGATTTACATGCAAGCACTTCTTTCTGATCTGTCTTTCCAATGCAGTCCATGCAGGGAAAGGGCAGCAACTCTAGAATTTAAAACGATCTGTCAGCTTTAAACTGCTTATTCATCATTCAAAAAAGATGTTAAGCTTGACGCACAAAAAGCTGATTAGCATTAATCATTTCCTCAGTCAGCCTGCAACATACAGATGACAACATTTTAAATCCAACAAATTCATCAAACTTGGTGAGCCCTCCCTTACACCATTAGTGTCAATTTCAATTCTCAAATCTGAAGCCAAATTTGTAAGGACAGATTCAGCTCCATTTGCTTCTGCACAGTTTCTCAGATGCAGCCATTGGAAGACTGAGATGACACAAGTCAGCTGAGCTCAGAATTACTGTATGTAGTACATAGATCTTCCTTATCTTTCAGCACCTGTTTCAGCACTGATCCCAGCAGGGAGCATACATACTTCTATCAAAACCACCATATTCATTACAGTGTTTTCACTGTGTACCTTCTGGGATGTGTACTCAAATTCAAGAAATACATCTGCAAAGGCCTGTGTGGTAAAGAACCAGCCTGATGTAGAATCCAGACACAGTTTGGACAAAGTGGTTCATCAGTGTGCCACCAGAGAGAAGCCAAAACAACATCTCTTCCTTTCAATCTCAGACATTAATTTAGGGTTTTGTAACAAGAGACTAAAATATCTATGAGATATACCACTGGCAGGGCCATGCCATGTCATTTTTGCATGTTGTTCAGACAAAACGGCTCATTACTTTGTCTCCTGAAAAAATAACATGTCCAAAGAACAATTTGCTTTTTGTGCCAGTTTACAACTTTAATTTCATGATTGTGTCATCTTCTATCAATTTCATTCATCAGAAGAACTCCCCTGCAGCTGAAGCACGCTTTGTTTCTCACTAAAAGGCAGTCTTGACTTTAGGGATTTAAACTGAACCTCACTCTTACACAACAATCTTGACTGCTGAACCGCTGTCAGATGGTGTGCTCAGTGCCTCTGCACTTGACTTTTTGGCCCCTGTTGATGTCCACATGACATTTATGAAGGACGGGTGGTAAACCTCTGAGGTTAGGGAAACACTAAGCTGTCCATGACAGCACTTGCACAACACAACCCACCTCTCATGCAAACACACATGATCGCACATACCACACATGACCTCCCTCTCTGGCAACGCTGCACCTGCTGTGTCATGTGATTTGCATGTCACCCTGGTCCTCAGTAACTACACTTACTTTGCTCCTGCTCTGCCATGAAGCCAACTTGCATTACAACCAAGTAGTGTTGAAATGATCAAGCGATCGGTCATGATTTTAGTCATTTATCAAGAAAAACTGCTGATTCAAGGTCATTAAATAAAGCCTTTAACATCAAACAGTACAACTGCTAAGGCAAGAAAGGTTCTGGAAAATTGTGATGGGCATTTTCACTGTTTTCTGACCTTTCATTGATTTAAAAATGACAGAAAAATCAACAAATGAATCAATAATAATCATTTGACCAAATTAAAGTCTATTTTGGCCGTTTCATCTCTTTCCTGCTGCCAGAAAGACTTGGCACATCCTGATAATCAATGTCCCTGAGTGAAACTGTGCCAATACGTTTCTAGTCAGCCATCCAACCGTCACTGCTTTTTGTTTACTATGGTAGTTTACACTATAATTCACTGACTGGTTGACCAATAATCTCTGCAATTAAAAATTGATTGTCAATGATCTAATTGAGCAACAGAATGGCTTTAAGGGGAGGAAAGAACAAACAGTTTATTTGGAGTGATGTTTTCTTGTTATCCACTTCTGCAGTACCTTTAGCCTGTCTCTTGTGTTGGAAGGTTACTGCATGACTGTGCACCTACACCCATAATGAGGCCAGAAGGCCGAAATTGAGAAGGGAGACAAAAGGTCTCGCATTACCTGCCGCATTCTAAAATTAATTAACATAGACAGTCCACGATGCTTTAGACAAGGGTTTTGTAAAAAATTATTGGCACAGAGTAAAACTACACATTACCAAATTTAATAACAGGCTGCAAAACATAGTAATTATTAATTTTAGGTTCAGGGAGGTTTCAGAAAACTGGTCAGATTTACAGGAAAACTTGTTGCTTTTTCCACAATTAGGATGCTGCTACTGTCCTCTTCAAGGTGGATTTGGATGTATTCAGTGATAAGAGTCTGAGGAGCTGTGATAAAGTTAATGTGGGGATGATTTGCACATACGCCACTCCAACTTTTCTTTTTGTTGGCAATGGACTGATCAATGTGTCATCATCACCAAGAAGCCACACCTCCATCTGACTATGACTGATGTCTCAAAAAGCAGAGCTGTTGGCCGTGACTCCTATCTCTCGTGAATAACAGGAATTTGTCTTTATATCGTTTGTCACTGTGCACCCTGCCTGTGGTTTAACAGATGTGTAGCAGACAGTGAGCTTCGAAAATGATGTGGCGAGTGGGTGTTCTCGCAGTCAAAGGTCATGTCTATTTAAAGGGATTTTCCAGATGAAATGCGTTTGAAGTGCAGCAAGGGAGGTGCTGGGAGGAGTGCTGCTAGTGCAGCACAGGGAAACACAGCAAGGTCATTTCCATTCACAGCACACTGTGCATTAACAATGTATGTGAGTGCGTGCATGAGGTGTGAAGGTACGAAGACTGAGGAATTATACAAGCCTTTACAGTCTTGTGTGGGTGAGAGTGTGTGTTCAAACTACTGCCTAACATCTGTGTGTTTGTTGTCAGGTAGTCAAGCGCAATTACAGTATTAATACTTATATGTACAATGCTGCAGTGGTTCAGTAAACATCACTGTGATGTTCTGGGTTAAAACAGTTCATGTAAAATACACTCACAGTAGAAGTTTAGTTTTCTTTAATGAGAGCAAGGCTATGTGACCTTTTCTACTCACAGTCTAAAAGTCAGAGGACATGGTTCAAGTTAAGTTGGAAAAACTATAATAAGCTGTAAAGCCCAATTACTCCTCACTTCCTGACTAATTGCCCAAACTCCAAAGTCCTAATTTCTCTGGCTTTGGATTGGCTGATGTGCTGGAGAGCCAACAAAATGTGATCTCTGGGAAGAAAGTGATTTGAAATCTATTGGAGGGCTCACAGACTAACACCGCTCACTTCCCTTCACTAATTTGAAAACACATTCACACACAGGAATGTACTCTCACGCTCACACGGCGCTGCCAAGAACTAAATGACACTCTGGTGCATGGCCTAATGTTTAAATAAACATCACCTAATTGAGTTGCACGATGCCACAGCTGCAAGAGGGGTCCAACCTTGGCTGCAGCACAGAAGTGGGTTAAAACATTATCACTGTTGATTTCCAGCCGGCTGCAGAACAGGCCGCTGGCACCACAGCTCAGGTTATTTAACGGCCAAAGTCCACAGAGCTCCCTGACAATGCTTTGGGTCTCCAACTCTCAGCAGCTATATTAAACCGGAAATAAGGTTCTCAAAGGTTGAAGGGAACAGTGTTGTTCCTTCATCCTTCGCTTAGCACAGCCCAAGTTGAGTGTGATGGGTTTAAAGAAATACAAACAAGCCAGAGCATATTTTCACACTAAAGCAGAATGATAATGTGGAGCAACTACACCAGTCTATGCTGTAAAGTGGATTTGCTTCATTTTAGCTTTTCAGTGTTGTACACACATTAGGCAACTGTATGGCAAAAATAAGCTTAAATAATATTGGGAAAATATAGTTATTTCAGTTAAGTTTCAATGAGAGTCACATTTCTTCAGTTACTGTATTTTAAGGAGCAATTTACATTAATAAAATATGACTGGTTTTCACTTGAACACCACACTGCTGAGCCAAGAAGTAAAAAGCTCACTACCATGTCCACTAACATGTCAGCCCACAGCTGGACAGTTGAAATTTACACCAACAGAGCTACTAAGCATGCTTCCTACAAACAGTCAAGGAAACATCTGTGAGACACTTTGTGTTGCTCTGCTGGTGACTGCCAGCAGAGACGAGGAGCCCTGCCAGCAGCTCAGTGCTGCTGGTGTAACATTAGAGCCCACTTCCACCTTGTTCTACCGCTGGCACTGCAAAAATAAAACCATGAAAAGATGCAGGAAGCTTCCTCAGCATAATGAAAAAGCAGCAAACAGAAAAGCTCAGGCTGCTCTTTTTTTTTGTTATTACCTGCGTCCACAAGGTGACTTCAACACTTTTGTTCCCCTCCAAGCTTGTGAATGTGAGCGAAGGCTGCATCTCCTGCACACTCTTTCTGTCTGTAACAAGGAGGAGGGAGTGCCAGCATGCTAGCATGGTCTTATAACTGGCCAGGGGGTAAGAGATGGAATATAATCTGACCACTGCAAACACAGTCGTATGCACGCACGCACGCACACAAGCACACACACACACGCACACGCACACACACACACACACACACACACACACACACACACTCACACACTCACACACGCACACTCACCCTGCTGGATTCTTAGCAGGCTGCTGCTGCCAGTAAATTCCTTCCTTGGCCTGGTGAGCATGAGGCAGTGACACATTTGGTTGAGCTTCACGCTGCTGCCACCCTCCCTTGTTCAGGTTTCACAGCCATCCACTACCACCTACCCACCCACACATCCAGCACACATCACAAACACAAACAGCCTCTTTCATTTGATTTTCTCACAGTCCATCTCTCCATTCTCCATTCCTCTCTCCCACTCAGGCTCAAAAGCATTCAGAATTGCCTCCTTGTTTGATTAATGAAGGTGTATCAAGAATCTGCAGAGATTTGTTAGGTTAAGTGGTGAAACCAGACATACCTGTAGTGTAGCAGTGTGAGCTGAATAATGCCAGTGTGCCCACTGGCATGAAAGTCACTGTAATGAGGGTTATAACACATCTCTCATTTCACATGTCAGCCTATACGGATGATAAACAAGACCTATTACAACACCTGTAGTGCAAGGCTTTTGTGCTTTGAATGGGTTGGACACATCTACTTTCCAGTGGTGACAGCTGAGCTTTTAAGTTATGTAAAACTGCTGCTTTATCACAAATGAACAAGGCTTTTAGAGTTTGGCTGGAAAAACCACAGTGCATCAAACTGAACACAAAGAGGTCCAGCCAGACATGCATCTGCAGCTTGCATAATCTAGTTTCCCCTTTAGGTCATTACTGACTCAACCCCTGCCTCATTTCCCATCCATTCAGGCCTCTGTGTCACAACCATTGATTATTTCTCACAGAGAAATCATAGGATAACGGCTAGAACCAGGCATATGACCTCAAGGCCCCAGCAGCTGGTGCCCAAGGCTTCATTTTGCTCATTACATCATAGCGCATTCATGTTGCCAGGCAGCTTCCACATCTCTGGTTTCAGTGTGACCCAGTAAAATAAAGAGCATCTCCAGCAGCACAGACAGAATAAGGTGGGCCTGGCAGACCCAGTGCTGTCGCTCAGCAGCGCTGGCAGACTAAAAACACCATGGTGCCAGTAATAACTGAGGCAGGCACGAGCATCGCTGACATTACTGGCATGGGCAACCTGCTGCCAACGGCCCAGACAGACGTATGCACGTGCCCATCAATTCCTTTACAGCGCAGCTACACTGGTATTCAATGGGATATACAGCCACATGATACATGCTGACAAGCCACACGAATGAAGCACTGTGCTTGTAATTTTTTTCGTTGAGTGATCGATAAAGTTTATCTTAATGAATGACGAGAAAAAAATTAGAAAAAATTGCCACATTTTTAGTCATTTAAACTGGGAAAAAGGTAAACTGGCTACAGATTCAGATGCTTATAATTGCAAAGTATATTCTGTTCAAACTAGCATCTGTAGGTTTGAAGCATTTATGTGTATTATATGATACATAGTCTTGAGGTTACAAAATGCAGACAGCACAACATATTAGGTGAGTAGCTCTTAGGCTTTCCCATTACAATTACATTTTTAACACAGTCATTCAGTATTTGGCAATATTTCTATACTTCAATACTAATGTGTCTCCTCTTATAATAACTATAATGAATTAGATCAATATGCAGTATCAAGCAAAAATGTTCCTTTTCTCTTCCTCAATTAAAAAAAAGATTAACTATTAACATTTATAAGGTGACTGACTCAACATGCTGTTTGGGTTAATGACTGTTTATACTTATAAGTGTGCACATTATAAGTGTAAAGTACATCTTTTTAAAAAGCGTTTATTAGAAAGGTGATTCATCAAACATTTCTGAACATTCTATACGGCCTTCATTATGCGCATTTGTGAAATGCAATCACATCAGCCATTTGTTTAATTACATCTTTTGTCTCGTAGGTGTATTGCTA
This sequence comes from Dascyllus trimaculatus, assembly GCA_024666655.1. Lineage (NCBI taxonomy): Eukaryota > Metazoa > Chordata > Actinopteri > Pomacentridae > Dascyllus > Dascyllus trimaculatus. The sequence goes on from CM045448.1 coordinate 28,955,570, forward strand.
CACAGTTACTATACAAGATATTATCTAAAATAGGCCTTGGAGTGTAAAGAAAATAAGCAGCTGTTGATTTATAAATAAAAGGCCTTCAAACTTCTCCTATTATCCATCTGCACTGACATGGAAACATATGATTCATGAGACATCTTTACACCATCAAACACTTTCAGTCATCGTTCATAAAACAACACCTATTCTTCCAGTTACTGTGATAACACATCAGTGCATGCCTTCAGAGAATAATCCATGATTCAAAACTGAATACAGTTAGTAAAAATAATACTGTCAGAAAACATTATCCTCACCTGAAATCTCTCGACTTGACAATATCCAAAGTTAAAGTGGCAGAAAAACACTCCACTGAACAGTTCTCACTCACGTTGTAGTTGTAGCACTTGTGTCACAACATAAACACTTCACTGATGCATTATTTTCTACCCGCAAAAAGTAAATACTTCACAGTCCTGCTGTAAGGGAAGCTCAGCAGACCTTTCAGCAACACTGCAAATCCAACTCCAATCCATCATATGGTGACAAAATGAGTCTTGGCACTCTATGAAGTCTTGGCACGCAAACATTTGTTACGTGCTGAAATGATATGGGTATTTGTTTGACTGATTTACTGCACACTAAACAGCTTGCATATTCGAAACAGCAAAAGAATAACACTCAATGGAAGTCTACATTTTCTGATAAATACATCAAAAAAGTTTCAACTTGCTTCAAAGCATCCTCCAAAATTATCAGCATTGATTTTTTAAAAATCTTTCAACCTGCAATGCTGTGAACAAGCTTGAAGGGAGCACTGCTCATTACTTTCAATGAAAAATGCTAACAAGCTAGTTTAATTTTCAACACATGGCTGCAGATGGCTGGTGCAGAAAAAATGGGTCTACTATCCTAAATATCAGCGCATCAAGGCTGCACTGGTTGTCATTATGTTTATTTATCGCTGCTCTCTGGTGTTTCGTTCCAAACATCTGTTTATGTTTCAGGCAGATTCACTTTCACTTAAATTTGACTTTTTCACAAACTGCATTCAATGATCAGTGTTTTCACGTTAAACAGATGTGGTCTCTGTTGTCCTCTGCACAGAATAAGCACCCCTGTTTTTGTCCCTTCATAAAGATGGCTGCAGTAAACAGGGATGGCAGTGCCAGCCGGTCAATATACCACTGTGCTCCAGACTGAAATATTTCAGCAACTGTTGTATGGATTGACATTTTAGACAGACATTTGTGCTTCCCAAGAGACGAATCATATCGACTCTGGTAATACCTTAAATTTTCCTCTAGCATCATCATCAGGGAAATATCTGGACAAGTATTTGATGGACTGTGATGACATTTGGTGCAGACATTAATCTTTCCCCTTCAGTATTAATGAATAATAACATTTTTTTTGATTCCTTTGACTTTTCATGCAATGAAAACTAATGACATTCTCATACAGCTTAACCTGTAAACTGTAAATGTACTTGGTGCTAACTATTAAATGTCAGCATGTTAATAATCCATTGGTTTCTGCTCAGGTAAATCTTACATTAGAGCACCTTATTTAACCCTTTTCTCTTTGGTGACACAGCTGCTGCGTTGCAGTAACTGAGTGGGCACTAGAGGCTTCTCTGCGCACAGTTGCCTTGTAGTGTCTACCCATGACACATTTATGGAACACTGGTAAATCATACTGTCTGCATGGAAGTTGCTTAGGGAACATCGGTAAACTGTAAGTTCAGCAAACAACCTGGGTTACACACTCTGCCTCTACACTGCATGATTCTCTGCATGCACATCAGTCACACCATCCACCACCACAAGTTACCTCTCAACCAGTGGGAAACACTGAGACATGATGAAGCATTATACATATACTACAAGGAGTCCAGCCAAAGCATGGCGAGGAACGTTGCTTTCGCTGTTGTAGCATTAAGACTCTTAATTTAAAAAGAGCCGGTTAAATGTACAAAACATGCATCTACACTTTTATTCCTGTTTACAATCATTTAAATAATGTGTTACAGAAAACTGACAAAAAGGTGACGCTTACAACGTATTATTCTGTTTAAAAAGAATCATTACATATACGACGTGTCTATTTGTCAAGTAATTTTGCATGACTAAAGGCCAGGTATGACTTCAGGTCTCAAACTCGAACTATGGTCTTACATCAAAACACACTAATTTAATATTTAGAGACGTGGCTGCAATGCAAAAGCTGAATAAATTCCAGCAAGCTGACGTCTATAAAGACCACAATGATCCAGCTCTTGGTACACTTCCACCACAGTGACGAGGGCTCAATCTTCAGCAGTCATTATACTTTGAGAATAAACCCACAGTAATGACTCAGACCACTTGCAGAAGCATTTCCTGATAGCTCTACGTAAATCAGATCACTGCTTGTTCGACACTTGTCCACATTCAAATCAGCTGTGACGTTTTGGCCCCTTGCCTCAGTGCCTGACTGACTCTAATTATAGCCACTTTTCACCGGGCTGAGAAGCAGAGTGCCTATTAAACGTCTTATTGCGGAGATAATGAAAATATTTTGCATTAGCATAAACAGGAATGGCAGTGGAATGGAGCCCTGTGATTGGGGAGGGCATGTAGAAGAGTGAACAATGCTTAGGCTCATTACGAAAGTGCCTGCGCTGACTAAAAATTAGCCTTCACACCGCAGTTTGTTGATTTGATTCATTGTGAGGACACTAAAAAGCTGCTTGAGAGGGGCAGGATTTTGGAAGGCTATTTAGGAGGCTCAAAATATGTTGCAAAAGAAGTGATTTTATGGATATTAGAATTACAAATGATCTAATTCTGTGAGTCAAACATTCTCTCAGCTTTTTAGAAGGTCCATAGACAATAGAGCCATCAGTTACTGTTTGAGAAAAAGGACTGTAAAGCAATAGAGGAAAAGAATGTAGGACACACATTAAGAGCCAAGTTAACATAAACAGCATAGTAACAGCATCCATCTACTGGCTGCTCTTCAGCTGTGGCTGGGCTGCGTGGGCGCGGGTCAACATCAAGAGGTAAAGCGGAGGAAAAATGTGTCACTGGTGCCGTATCCGTAACTGAAGCGGTTGTTCCAAGCCTCAAAGCGCCAGAAAGGCTGCCTACAGCAGGCAGGGTTAATAACATAATGCAGTACTTTATTGAACCCTGTTGGCAAATTCTCTTTTTGTTTGGGCTCCTACAGAACAGCTCTGCTGCAGTGGGTCGGATTCAGTGGTTTGTTGAAGGGTGCTTTGAGATTTTAAAGCTTGCAATAAAATCTAAAACAAATAAAACTTAGAATTAAGGATCGACCAATATGTTCTTAATGTTTTTGGGGGGGTTTTTTATGCCAAGGTTGATACTGATTATATTTGGAAACCGACATATTTTGACAGTTATTTAGTAACAGCATGTAGGTTACTAGGTCCGTTCTTCAATAAGGATCATTGTTACTGAATTTATACATATATACATTAAATATATTTACAATGTGTGAGAGGAGGCAGCATGTCATTTATAACCAGGCCTCTTGACTAATAATGATTACTGTACCTGAATATGTAGTCCTGTTTGTTAGATCAATTGATTGAGATTAATAACAGTTTGTCTCCTGCAGTTGTCTGCTGTGCTTCTCTGTTTTTGCCTCGCGTAGCCTTAAGCACCGTGACAGCAGCTAATGTCCCAATATGTGGCGACGGCTGTGCTTCTTGTTCAGTTTTTGAAGGTTGTGTCTGTCAGTCAGAACAGAGTGTTAAAGTAAATCTAACTTTAGAAAGATGTTACGGTGCTCCGGATAGCAGGCTAAAAGGCAAAGGAAACCTCTTAGCAGTAGCCGTAGCCTAGCTCCATCAGCAAAGTATGTTCCGGCTGCACCACTTGTTAACGCCTACAAATGAATTATTGAAGCATTTTCTGAGTCAAACTAGTAACGCTTGTGGAAGACTGAGGTGTTTATTAAAACATTCACCAGTGTCTGCTAACTCACCTCCCAAACCAAACTTCCATTAACTCACCAGAGGCACTTCACTCTGCAAATGCACGTCTCTCTGTGTGAAGAACAGCGCTCAGTCAGTGATTGGCTGTTACTCTTGACATGCAATCAATTAGATGGAGCTGTGGGCAGGACATTGCTTGAGACCACAGAGTGAGAGAGCCGGCTGCATCAGAGTCAAAGAAGCGTGTTTAATCTATTGTGGTATAATTGGTCAATAAAAAACAAACGATACCAGGCCGATATTGGGCCCTCTTAAAAAGGGCCAAATATTGGCTTCAGTAACTAGTTGGGCCAATAATCAATCGATCTCTACTTAGAATTGAGACACAACAATGTGCTATCTCACAACAGACAAGTGTCTCTCCTATATAACAATAGTGATCAAGACCAAAGTAAAAGGAAGTGAAGTCAGTGGATCACCAAAGACATTACAACTATGGGAACCATCTGCTGGATGACGCCAATCTCTTATAAAATAGGTTTTATGCAACCGTCAAAATTAAGATCGATGTACACCAATCAGCCACAACATTAATGACACTAGTGTCGTTGCTACACTGAACACAAAATGTATGCGGACCATTTGCGGAGCAATGCAGTGGAATTTGTTCTTTACTGGATACAGCTGCAGCGAGTAAAAGTGGGATAAAATAAGACTGTGAGCTTTTGGAATTGTTGTGTCTTCAGTATTGGGGCCCACCACAGCGTTGTGAAACTTCAAGCTTTTCAACGAGTTTGTTTAATATGGGTAAGTTAACATCTAAAGACTACAGTAGTGTCTGTGAAGGATAAAATTACTGAGCAGGCACGTAAATAAATACATACAGGGTGATCCAAACTCTGAAGTAGAAGCCCTGTTGGACACAACACATCATTTCCTTTAAAATCTGTGGCTTATTTAAAAATAATAATTTAGATCCGTCTTCACCTGATGTTAAAAATATAAACAGAAGACTGATCTATTTTTATGTTGCAGAGTGGATCTCTGCTCTCATGCCTGGTATAGTCACTTTAACTGATTACAGTAAAAGAATAGAGATGCAGCAGCCGCTCCGTGGCCCTCATATGTTAAATGTTCAGTGTAGTCGCAGGACAACAAGTGAAGGGAATGACACTGATAATCTCGTTAGAATCCAATGTTCTGCTGGTACACTCTCAGTCCTAGAGGTTGTATGGATGTCGCCACCAATCTAAACATTGCTGCAGACCAAATGAGTCCAACCATGGCGATGGCACTCTCCAATGGCAACAGCCTCCCACAGCAGGACAATGTACAATGTGCAGAGGAGAGGAGAGAAGAATAAGAGATACAGCTAAGTAAATGTAAAACATCATCATCGTCAAAACTGAAGCGCATTACTTCATTCACTCTGAAAGTGCTAAAGCATGACTAACAGCTTGTTAAGGACAGAATCAGCTGACCAAAGAGCCATTAGTGTCTTTAACAATGCAGCAGAGTGACAGGTAGCACTTGTTCTGATGTTGGTTGACAGTATCTGTTTCCACATCTCTTATCCTGTCTGCTTTGACAACGTGCCGACACGGGAGACTTCTACAGATATGAGGGCTCAGAATAAACAGAGCGGGACTGGTGGAGCCAGTGAATGCAAATATTAAAAAAAATAAAAATATTTTAAAAAAAGAAAAAGTGGCCTGCATCTGCATAACAGGGTGACAACTCACAGATGATCGTCCCAAAGAGCCAGCGCCACTAAGTTTGACAAACTTAGATTAAATAGTAATTGAATCAATTATTCAACATGGAGAATGTAATATTTATAATAGGATTCTGAAAAAGGAGGACTGTCATTGAGACATAAAAGTAAATCTGTAAAACATTAATATTTACATTTTTCTTCTTCAATAGATGAGGGTGTCTCCATGAAAAATGTCTCAGGAATAGTTTTTAGAAATTTGCTGATGATGGAGAAAGTGAGTTTGATATAGAAAGTTTCAGTTTAAGAGGTAGCAAGTACATGACTTACAATAAAAGTATTTGTTTCTTTATTTATTAACAGTAAATGACTGAGACGTACAAATGCTTCACGACAGTAGAGGAGGGCTGATTTTCACAGCAGCATCCGTTAGGATGTAGTAACTTTATTTGGGTGGCTCAATAATGGAAAAAACTGACACTGCGATATTTTGTTTTACTGCAACGTATAGTGCAATAAAGAAAACAGAGGAATTTTCACCACATTTCATTATTTTTGAAAATAATAATTAATTATTCTGCTATTATTGGGGTGATTTTTGTTGGGGAGTACATCTGAATAGAAAATAAAAGGCAGTCTGGACCCTCTCTCATATAGCGTAACACTGGCTGATTTCAATGGACTAACAAATTCAGTTTTTTCCCTGTGTGCAATGACAGCTACTGCACATAACGGCCAAGACAGTCTCTGTTTTAGTCAACGTCATCCTTACTGTAGCTGACATATTTCCATACAAGTGATGCTGCGTTTCATTTTTCAGTGTTTCTCTCCTGTACCTCCCTCATTTTGCTGTGCTCTCCGTCTTCCAAAGACATTCACAGAACACTTGGTGTATCCAAAAACCTTTCATTCCAATTAATAAGAACTCTTTTGTATCAAGAAGCTAATAAATGTTGTAACATGAAGTTTTAGAGTTAACTTGTGATGTCAGTGCTGAAATAATATATATCGTGCAGTCCTAAATTGTACTTTTTTAAATTTCCATTTCCATTTCATTATTTGTTTTTACTTTGTTGTAATATACACATATTATTCCAAATTCCAAAGAGTCACAAAAAATACAGCACTGCAGCAGCGTCTACCAGGTCTAGTAGTAAGGATATAAGATGACTTTTGTTGCATGTCATCTCACTAAATCGAAAACGAACTCAAAAAAATGAATACTAAAGAAAAAAGTATTTAAAAGGTTCTTTGGTTCTCAGCTTTAGTCGAGAGGTCCACGACACAAGGACAAGTATCCTCTTAAAACACATTAAGTAACGTCATGTCTTGAGTCACATGAGTCACTGTTGGCGCCCTTCACTTTGAGGTGATCAGATTTTCATTGATTCCATGAAAATCAACCTTTGTGCCCCTCAACAGTACATGTACAGGACTATATATAGAGCGCCTGGCAGGTCGAGCTATACACAACTTCACAGCCATGAGTCCTGCTCATGACCTTTCCTGTCCTCCCATAGGTCTGGTGGCCTTTCTATCAATAGAAGCTCTCCTAATCAGTTTGCTGAAGAGACTCAACAGACTGTTTAGGAGAGCGAGCTCTGTCCTGGACTGTCCACTGGGCTCCATGGAGGAGGTGGGTGAGAGGAGGACGTTAGCCAAGCTGACATCCATCTTGGACAACACCTCTCACACTGTGGGGTCTCTGGGCAGCTCCTTCAGCAGCAGACTGATACACCCAAGGAGCACTACCGCAAGTCTTTCATTCCAACTGCCATCCCGACAGTAGCACAACCTGAACGTGTTGTAGGTTTTCTGTCTCTCCACTTGCACTGTTCACAGTATTTTTTTTTATTTTTTACATACAGAAACTGCTCTTATCATGTGCAATATTATCTACTTTTTCAAGCAAAACCTCCACTTACCACATATTATTTATGTGTATATTTACTAGTATGGCTTTCACACTTGTCTCCAACTGTTGTGCAACACTGCTTATTAATTTCTCCTGTTAGATATTACTTGACTGTTAAATACCTCAAGTGCCTTTTTTTTCTCCATACCTGCTGCTGTATAAATCTTTTTGCATCATAGGGTTGTTATATATTGTTAGAATGTTTCTTATAGTAGATTGTTTGTCTTTTCTGTTTCAGGTATACTGTGTATTTCTGCTTCTCTTTGTCTTTTTGCTGCTGTAACAAGAGAATTTGCCCATTGTGGGATAAATAAAGTATAATCTAATTTAATGTAATCTAACAGAATTCTACAACTCTCCAAACCTTTTTGATTCGGGTCTCCTCTCTATTTAGTCCCCCTTTCTAAAATCTTTGTTCCTCCTTCTCATAGCCTTGATCTGAATACAGTTACATTTCCTACACATCCTGCTTTTACAAAACACGATTAATCCAAATTTAAGCATGTATTATTGACAACCTTCTGCCGTTCGTTTCATCTTCATTATCTTTCCAGATTTTTGCACCATCTCAGCTCATGTTACACTGCAGCTGCTGCCTCCCCAGACTGACACACAGGTTATAAGACGACCCTGACAGTTAATTGCAGCTCCATCAAGTCTCGGGATTGGGATTCTTCAGCTCTGATGAGCCGTTCTATCTTGATTGTGGCTGTATTTTGGGAGAGTATTGAGTGGAGGGATGGTGAAGGGTGGTGTAATAGAGATGTCCATCACAACCAATCAGAAACAGCCGACGGGGCGACATTCACCTCTGTTGCTACTGGTGATGCCACAAGGCAGAGACAACCCTCCACCCCCAAGTCCTCAAGAGACTGCTTCGGGACATTTTGTTGCTATGGTAACATCGAGATGAGGCCATCTTTGGCTTTAAATAAGCCCCTACTCTTGTCCATTGCAATAAATAATGCCAAATAGCAGTGGGATTTTGCAAAAGAAGAAGATTAGAGTGTTTACTGCAAGAAACCACCTCCTGTGAACGTGTGTGTGGACGACAGGAGAGCAGCTTTTAGCCGGACAGCGAGGGAGCCTGCATGGAGACTGACAGCCTGGCATGCTAATGGATGAAAAGTCTGCACTGCATTCACATTCAAAACACTTCACAGCGTCCTGACAGGCTCGCCTCAGAGAGAGGAAGAGATTTTGTGTGTGTGTGTGCAAGTGTAAGAATGCATGTGAGTGTGTGTGCGTGCAAGTATCAATGGGAGCTGAGTCAAAACTAGTGAGTAAGAACAAAGGAAAATAGCAAACTTTTTAAATAATTAACTAACCAAAGAATAAATTAAATACTGCAAAAGCACTGCCATAATGTTCAAGGTATTAGATCTGCACAGGAATGAAGGTCAGATAGAAAAGGCCTATAACGTTTATGAAAAACACAGTTATGTAGAAACTGTATCCCAGATTCCCATTACATCCCATTACAGGGTTCCAGAACAACTTTTTCACTGACAGTACTTCTGCAGCCAAATGTGGCAGTTGGTAGCGCCTCCTCACTGCTGTGTTTGGTACAACATGGTATTATTCAACCTTGCATGATGATAAATAGTTGTCTTAATTTGCATACCAGAGTTTTCACTGAAGTAAAGAATGGCAATGAATTGACATCTGCAAAATATTTTAATCTGAAATATATTCAGTCTTTTCCCTGAGGTTGTCTGATATCACTCCTATAGACTTACTAATCATCTATGTGTCACGAGAAACTACAATTTACTGATGTTCCCTAAATGCCTCGCATGCATGCGGCAGTAAATGTTAGCTCTGTGGCTGTAGTGCACTCAGACAGGTGTATGACTATAAATTACTTGGGTGAGAGTGAAACAAGGCATTCTAAAGTCATATTTACCCAAAATTAAACCGCGTGATTTGATCTAGGTGGGCTGCTTTCAAAGTGTGCGCTTTTCTACACTGCAGTCGATCTTGTTAATTTCTTTGTGAGAACCCAAAAACATGATTGTGATTATTATCTGCTTAAGTTTACAGCCTCAGCACTGCATTAGCCATTATGATTGAATGTAGTACTTTTTTTCTTTACTTATTCATCCTGAGTCCTTTTGCCTGCACCTGCACTTTTATCATGAAGTGTATCTAAATTGGGACTCCTCCTTCTCCACCAGCCTCCTCATGTTTTTTTTAAAAATAGTCAGACACACTGCACCGGTGAGGAAGAAAATATACTACTTTTCACCACTATGGCTACTGCAGTAGCTGCCTGTGTAAACCAGAGGTTCACCAAAACAGACTAATGATCATCATCAACTTGCACAAATGCAACCCCGTACAAAAAAAACCCCACTGTCACGTTGTAGTCATGGTCTGGAGCCCTGTCATGATTTTTAAAAAATTAAATGCTGATAAAATGTAGTAATACACATTTTAGAAGCCCATAATCATCATCATTATAAAATACCCATCACCAGTAAGAATCTGCTTGTAACATCAACATAGTGTCATGAAGATGTGGTCTTGCACCTTGATCTGGGGCTGTGTTAGGATGCAACACCTACACACTACTATGTACCAGTATTGTACTTCAACACTGCTTGTCACCAGCCATGAAAAGTTAAAAGAAGAAGAAGAAGAAGAAGAAGAAGAAGAAGAAGAAGAAGAAGAAGGTGATGCAGAAAATAGCTAGTCTGTTACTTCCACAGTAAGCAGCTACAACTGTCGCGTACAACTCTGTAATAGGAGGTGACTGAGAAACACTACTTGCAAGCAAAAAAAGCTTTTTCACATTTTCTATACAATCTGTGATTTTTTTTTTAAAATATGAATTATTTTAAGTACAATAATTATGCTGTGAAGGTGTGACATTGTGACGGGCCTGGTATTAAGTCAAACTAAATACATTTTGGGATATTCTGGTGGCCTTGAGCATGAAGATGCTGACTAATATAAGTGCAATAAAGCCAGTTCAGCTCTTGAGCAGAGATGTTTGCTGTGTGTTATCTCTCTTCCCTCGACCTTCATTTCCCTTGCATAAGTCTGTCTGTTGTCCCCATAAGAATTATAGTGTGAGCTTGGTCTGGGCAATAATTTGATTTCATTTATCATCTTTCAGTGAAGTTAGGCACCAAATTGCAGTGCCTTTAAAAATATTTCTGCTGTACAAAATAATAAGTTCACCAAAATTATAATTTAGAAAACAACTAAATGAGCAAACTACATTTTTTGTTCTCTTTCAAAAGTTTTGTAACATACAAAAACAAAACACCACTTTCCTGCTAGGGAGCAAGTAGATGTGGTATAGAGGAAAAGCACAATGCCGAATGCCAATGCCTAAAGCACCAATTCTAAGTTTCCAGTGTAGGAGAGCCACGCAGATTTCCTCATTCACATTCACTATTCAAGACAGACAGATGGCTTCAGAGGCAGTGTTTGATTCACATGTTCTACAAGATTCCCTATAAACCATGAGACAATGACTGTGAAAGAGAGATGCACTGACTACACAGCTTACACACACAAAGTGCTGGAGAAGAACAATGAAAAGACAAGGATAAAAACAGCACAGTCACATAGAGACAGACAGAACCACGCCCACACAAATGTTTTCCACTTGAGGCCAACCGACGTGCATTTTATTGATTCGGGTAAAAAAGCTGCCCTGAATACGATGCAGCAACACCACGCTGCTCCCTGATCTGACACTGCAGAGCCCTGTGACATTTATTATGACTAAATCAAGCCACTGGCTCCCACTTTTAATTTAGGTATCAGGTAATTAAAAGCTGTAAACCCACATCTCTGAGCAAAAACAAATCAAATATCCATTGACAGAGTCTCTGGAGCTAATCCTCAGTCCTTGAACATGAGGCACTTCACTCCAGCTCACTGGGAACAGTTATGTGGTTACATGAATGCAGAGGAGAGAGGTAATGTGTGGTGTTTCAGCTCTGTTTTGGCCACTACACACAGCATAGGGTCGAAGCTGGAGTGTAGGACTTTTGAAAGTTTGTTATGTTCAAGCCCTTACTAATTAAATTCACAAGTTGCTGATTAGGTGAATCTCTCTGTATTTCACAGCACACTGGAGTTTAGAATCTGGTGGCTGTGGCTTCCCACACTGGCGCACACTCGTAGCGATGCGCTTTATGTTAACTGGCAGTGACTGTTTTGCCAAAGCTAAACAGGAGAGTAACACCTCCTGGTGACAGAGATGGAGCAGGTTGCAGCAGCAAAAAGTATAGTTCAGCCTGTGGCGGAAAAATCTAACTGAGTTTCAATTTTGCAATCAGAAGAGGGATTACAATCTAAAAAACACAAGGCATTCAACAGTGAGGAATTCTCCAAGAGTACGCCTTGACAGTGTTTGTGTAAATACTCTTGCTGCACAAAAGTAACACAGTGCAGGTTTAAACTAGGGCTGAACAATATGCAACAAAAATGCTGCTGTTATTTTGACAGATATTCACAATTTTAGTAGTAATTTTTGCATTTTTTTTTTTTCCACTGAAACAAACATAAAAACGATGTTGTGACTCCAGCTGCTGTCTGTATCAAACAAGCATGTTTCCTATTGTGTGGAGAATAGAATTTGTCGGCGAGGCATTTCTGTAGCGCCACAGTGCTTCATTTATAATAGTATGTTGTTACTCATTTTACCATTATTAAAAAAAATTGAAGCTCCCGCAATTTTGATTCTGCACTTGGCCATACAGCAATTTCTATATTATTTCAATTACTTGTTCCGCCTTAGTTTAAACCTACATAGAGTGATAATAATAAATCCCAACCACTTCAGGACAAACTACAATCAGAGCCTGGATGATTGGGTGCTTGCAGTGATGGCAGCCAGATAATACACAAATTCAGCATCATATTTAATGTGACTTGAGCCCAGTTTCAACCATATCAGCTGCTGTTTGACATGCAGGTTGAGTAAAACCCCAAAGGAAAGTCAGATATGTGTTTTAAAGAAAGACAAACTCCAAACTGTATACTTTCATCAGTGCTGAATTTCCATTGCTGGAGCTAGCCGCTACGGCAACAATCATTCGTTGAAACTTGGCTTCAAAGACGTGAAACACTTCCTCCCCCACAAGGGATGCACTGATCTGCAGCAACTTTTATTAATACCCATGGAGCAAAAGTTTCAGAGCACAGTGGAAAAATTCAAGCACTAAAAATAATGTCCATGCTTGCTTCGAATCTCAAGTTGCACATGTGCATCTTTTTAATTTACTGGATACATTAGCCTGAATCTATTATTAGGAGCTGCTGGAAAATTAAATGTATGGACCTCTGTGGCAAAGCACAGGTATACAATGGCACTTTATGCCTCATTAGGAGGTGGAGAGAGGAATCCGGTCTACCCACTGACACTGAGGAGAATCACTCCAGTTCTGCTCCAGCCTACGCTTCCCTCGTCGAGTCCACTGAGACCAGAGCGAGACAGAGTTTCTTCTTGTTTGGAGTTGCCAATATGGGAAGTGGAATACATGCAATGGAAATGTGTTGGGGTTGTCCCATTTGTCCTACTTAACTGTTTTCCTTCACAACAGACTGCACTTAGCGCCTCGATGGCATGCCAAACATGCAATACTGTGCTTCATAAAAATCACACTTGTAAAGGTGTTATTGTAAGTAATCATCCTGTAAGACATATGCACCAAACAATCTTTCAGCGTTTCAAATTCAAACATCTAAATTAAATTAACACTAAGTTGAATTACTCTGTAATGTGAAGGAGTCACTTATGGTGTTTATGTCATTTACTGTATGATTAGTGGTGAGTTACCATCATCAACCCAAATATACAGAAGTTTCCTTCCATAAAGCTTTGATTGACCCAATGTTTACTACCTGCCCAGCACCAAACACCAGACAGACATGAAGTTACCAAGATGCAGTGGAGTGTTAAGCCCAGACCCATCATTTTTCTATTTTTTTATGCTAACTAGACTAAACACATCTTAACTCCAACTCCGTGCTCTACACAGGGACATGAGATCAATATTAATATTTCATCTAACTCTCAGAAAGACAGGAAAATTACCATATTACTCAAAAACCTCATCTATTCCCTTAAGGGCAGGTGTGACACAGAAGACATTTATTGAATAGCACTCCATTCAGCAATGTTCAGAGCTAGGGAGGGAATAAATAAAGTCAGCCAGGGAACAGTGGGGTTTATCTGAGTGATCCTCACGTACTTAGAGTGATGTGAACAGCTGAGCATAACATAATTCAATAATCTAAAAGATTGAACATATTTCAAGGATACCACCTTTCTGTCTTTGGGTCCTGATGGGAACCATAGTACATAGCGTGCAACCTGTAAATATTTTTTTCCCATACACAGTTCCACCTCTTCATGCATGTACAGTGGCTTCTTTGATTGCACACAAAGCTGTCTCAGATTAGGCGACAGGGATTAGAGCTGTGCTGCCCACATGGACTGAGCCAGCTGAGGCGTAATGTGAGACCTGAGAGACTGGCAAGCTCAAAGGGCTTCAGTGACAAACAGATGGAAAAAGGGGAGCAGCCTGGTATCAGAATCCTACACATCCAGCTCTGGAATGGAAGTATGGGGTTGTTTCGTACCCCAGGCCCACACTGCTGATAAAACTGCGACATGAGATCTGGAAAGACAACAAACCCTGCAGACTCCATTTACATTACCAGGACACACCATTCAATATTTATTAGGATGATCACAACAGAAAAAACAACACAATTTAGTCTAATTTACCTGAGAGCACTGACACATTGTTATTCTAAAATCACGAACCTGTGTTTTACAATATAATGAAGCATCTAAATAGATTAAAAAAAACCTATGCTCCAACCTAATGGCCTTTTGTACTTGAGTTTAAAAAGTAGACAGACAAACAAGATAAATGTGAATCTACAATCAGCACAGACTGCATGCACTTTGCCACTACTGGTGCTTTTAATTACCTTATTAAAAGTTCCAGCTGTCGCCTTGAAAAAATTAATTCTGTCACTGTAGAAACAAAGTTTCATAAAACCTCTTGACCAAAATAAATACAATTTTCACGTCTTGAGACACTACTCATGTATTAATGTCACTATGCAAACCCTATGAGTAGTTATAACTTTGTGTTATCTAGCATAGGGTTGAACAATTGATCCAATATTATTCTCAATCACGATTTTGGTTTCCCACTATTAAGTAAACACGTTCAGCTGCAACACTTACATTTAAAATGCTCTGCTCATGAAAAACTGTCCATGTTGATAAAACTGGTTTCAACATGGGTATATCTGACATTAGAAAGACTTGTCTCACTCTTTTAAAAGTAATTTTTGGATAACACACCTGCCTGATTTGCTGCGCTACAGTACCTGAGGGGAGACTAGAGGCTTCTCTGTGCACAGCTGCCAAGCTGGCATCTACCGTCGTCTACATGTGAGGCGTTTAGAAGACCAGTAAATTGTTGTATCTATGAATGAGCAGATGTTCAGTAAGTGAGGCATTTAGATTAGGTTTCATTTCTATTTTGCCACAGTACTCCAGTAAGAAAACTCTTATTTTAATGCAGATGTGTAAATTAGCAGAAATGTAGCACAACATTAAAGTAAATGTAGTGCTCAGTTTCTTTAAACTTGTAAGTTAATATATATATTTTCCTAAAATCAATGATTATTAATAATCTCAACATTGATTAAAATAATCATGATTAGCATTTGGGCTTATAGCATATTTTTTAAAAAAAACTTCCCAACTGGTTCAACTAGATTTGAAATTTAAAAACTAATATTTTTGATAAAGTAAAAATGCAATATATAAATAGTAATATAAGATAATATAAGTTTGCATAAACATAAACCTGACATGCACTGAACAAGTCACTTTACTGTTGTACTTGTCAGTGCTGTATGGTGGACAAACTACGCTGTGAGGCACAGTTTCTACATGAAATGAAATAGAATTTTATGCTGTCCATTAACACAGCAGAACAGACCAAGATGGGTAGCTACATGTTGGAGAGCAGCAGATTTATTCATCAAAAAGTTCTCAAATATTGTGTGAAGATTTTCACACTTAAGCTGCTCATATTACATCAAAAGTGATGTAATATCGGGGTTCACATGACTTATCTCCCACAGAACACCCATTTATAGAGAGCTGAATGGATAAAATGGTTAAAAATTAATGTGTCTGTGTCTGACACAAAATGCATCTGCTTTTAACTACATTTAAGGCTCAGTTTTCTCCTATAGCCTGCAGCATATTCAGTTTCTTATCATTTATCATTACTGTCTATCTTTTTATTTATATAATATGTACAATAAAGGCAAACCAGACAAAATGCATTCACTTCTGGAAGAATGTTTTCTATCCAGTTTTCAGACTACTCTTATTGTACAACCAATATAACCCACTTTGCACATCTACATCAATAAAAAGACAAGCTCCTGATGCAATACTGTTACTCAACAACGTAAGTTACCATTCTCTCCTACCTCCAGAGGCCAAAGCCCATACAGCAGCCCACACTTCTCCAGCAAGTGCTAGGCATCTCTGCTCCTCTCCAGTACAGCCAAAATCAACAGAGAGGAAGGCTTTGAAGTGAGCGGCCTTTGAGAGGGGCTTTAGGCTACGGTCCATCCATCTGTACAGTACCATTTGACTCTAATGAACCCATATCCAGCAAGATGTTAGATGCATTTTTATAGGATGGTGGAGAAATCGCCCAAACTAACCAACTCATGATGTTCATGTTCACAGCTGCTTCCTATCCTCTCAGCCCTGACCCTTTCACTCCTTTCACAGCATGCACTACATATCAATAGATCCGCTGTCCAAAAAACACTGATTACACTCACCACCAGCTGCTTTTTGTGTTGGATTTAGCCACCAAACCTTCACTGAACTCTCTGTGTCCCTGCGACATAATGAAAACAACCTTGCGTGTTTTCAGTTGCACCCACATCTCACGAATCAGGCAGGTTGAAGTGAGGACAAGTCAAGAATTGTAAGGAGGGTGACATTTGGACAGAGTAACATCTAAGAATGTGAAATTAGCTTGTAGTTTTGAATATCATCCCAGTTTACTATTCTGACCCATGCAGAATACACTGCAGGTAAACTGAGGTAATGTGGTTAATGAGAACAGACAAATTGCTGACATAAAAAATGTGAGAGCAATGTCTTATGTTGAAACCTTTTAAAATATGCTACACTGAGAAACCAGAGTACACTAAATGGTAAATGGTCTGCACTTATATAGCGCTTTTCTCGACCTTAGTAGTATCCAAAGCGCTTTACAATGTGTTTTACATTCACCCATTCACACACACATTCACACACCAATGGCGACAGAGCTGCCATGCAAGGCACTAATCTACCATTGGGAGCAACTTGGGGTTCAGTGTCTTGCCCAAGGACACTTCGGCATGCGGAGGGGCCGGGGATCGAACCGCCAACCTTGCGATCAGTGGACAACCGCTCTACCACCTGAGCCACAGCCGCCCCAAATACATACTAAGTCGTCTCAAATGTATGCAGATTTCACACTGATAAATTTAACTGTGACTGTTAGTGTTGCATTACAGAACACTAAAGATATATATGTTTAAAAAAACTCTACAGTATATACAGTAAATAGCAGCTGAGTGGACGTGGTGGCCCAGTGGGTGGTGCCTTCCAAGGTAAAGCCACAAATGAATGGTGACTTAGACAAATGCATCGCTTTCTCTGCGAGGCACAAAGCAGAGACAAGCAGCAAATCTTCCCATTTGTTTTTCAGTAATTAGCAACTGTTTTGCTTGAAAAATGACTTAAATAATTGAAGTTGCTCTGTGTAACAATGTCAAAACCTTTAATGAGATTATTGGCCATTGAGTGAACAGGAGTCTGCTCATACACATGCATGTGCTTGTAACTCACTATTCTGGGCATCGGCCAAAACAGTGACGTGACATTAATGAGACTTGCACTATTATCATACTACGTATTATATTTAACTCTGCAGCGTTGTATCAGCACTAAAAAAAAGGTGTTGGAATCTGGCAACGGGAGATTATAGTTTGTCTAATGTTAGATTTTTTCCGGTTATGTCCCACCATGAATCAAATGTCCTGCCCGTGTTGACCCGAGTTCTTCACTGACATTGCTCACATTCAACCAGACAGGATTCACTTGATAAAACTTTAGTCATTGGGGACTCCTTTTCTAACATTAGCTAGCGTTGCATGTATGTATGCAGCACCGAGCGGAAGAGAGGTATTAAAGCAAGGCACTCAGGAGCGAGCATTAAAGTCCCATTGTTGAGCTGAGATTTCCCCAGAAAATGCGTTTCGAGTACGCTACATAAAAATCCATCTGCAGGCTTCTACGAGTAACTGAGAAAGTCAAAAAAGGTCTCCTTTTTTAAGTTATATTACAATCTGTTCACACATTGGCAATAAAGAGCAATTAATACGTGTAAATTACTTCATTATCGCACATAGGACCTTTTATCACGTTTATTAAAGTTGGTGTTGATAATTTTCTGGTGATGAACTAGTCTTTTCTCACTGTAAAATAATACCATCAGATCCTCCTGATATGACTTCTACAAAAGACAATTATTTGCTACCTTTTGACAGGTGGTGACACACCGCTCTGATCTTTCTGTCTTGTCTGCACAACATGTAAGATACTGTTATATATTTTGACAGCTGGATTGTCACTTTTGTTTTCCGACTCACATTTGAAATCAGAATTACTGCTTTCCTGCGGTGTCTGCCTTTGTTGAGAGAAATAGCTGGCATCACCAGTTAACCCACAATCCTTTCACCACATCACCTCTGCTGCAAACAAACCACAATGTCAAAAAAACCCACAGCCATGACAGCTCTCTCTCTTTAGTGCAGTCCCATCCAAGTCCGCTGCTGTGACAGCCCAGCACTTTGTGACATAAGGGTGCTCTCCCTGAGAGAGACTAGCAGGGAATTCATTTTGTCAAAGTGTCAGTTGCATCAAACGTCCAGCAGCAGTGTGTCAACACTCCAGAGGAGAGGACAGCCAGAGACTGAATGACAGATCCTCCTGGAGATTCACAGATGAGATGCTCAGTCAGATGCTTACAGTACTGAGCCCTTTTCTTTGCACATTGCCTGAGCAGGTCTCTGTTTTAAGAATACAAGAATATACAAAAGGCATTCAAGTCTGTGTGTCTACCAGGGGGATACAAGGCAACTTTTGTGCACATTTAATCAGATTTTTATTTTATTTAAGCATCTAAGATTTCTTTTCTTTCCTGGTATAGGAAGCTAGAGGCAAGGTCACTCCCTCGTAGTTGTCTTATTCTCAGTTTAAGCTGGTTGAAAATACGAAGTCGGCCTATTCCAATGCCTGGATGCATTGAGCCAATATTTGCATCACTTCAGGCTGTGTGCTCAGTTGTTTTCTTATTAATAAATGTGCCGTCTTACTTGCACAGAACTGACAGAGCATTGCTATTTCAGTCAACTACTGGATGACACAAAGGCCCGTCAGAAGAGCAGTTGGAATCATGAG
The DNA here is from genome assembly GCA_024666655.1 of Dascyllus trimaculatus. Classification (NCBI taxonomy): domain Eukaryota; kingdom Metazoa; phylum Chordata; class Actinopteri; family Pomacentridae; genus Dascyllus; species Dascyllus trimaculatus. The sequence continues at coordinate 28,974,660 of CM045448.1, forward strand.
TTAATATCCGGCATTTTACAAAGTAAAAATGGGAAGAGGGGAATCATCAGATGCATAAGTTTCATCACAAGATATTTTATGAACTGTCAGGGGCATTTTTTCAGTCTGTCAGTAAAGTATTTCGCCTGTGGCCTGGCCTATACAGTAGCCTCTTTGCTACACACTCACCTCACAGCTTCTTACACCATTACAGTGTCCTGTCCTTCAGCTGTAGTATCACAAATGGCTTAAGTTATTGCTGCTCTGCTTTTAGATGAAGTTTAACACTAAAAGCTCATCTTCATTCCTTTACCGACGAGGAATCCTTTTATGTAAATTTGTTTCATGAACTAAACTAAAGATGACAGAGGGTAGCACCGCTGTAACAGATTATCTTCTTGCTGAGTTTCATTTATAAAACATTATTCATTCCACGTTTTGAGATTAGAGGATGATCACACACACTGCCATTTAAATATTTGAGAGGGGTTAAGGGTCGCTCTGAAGCTAAACTGGAGTCAATTATGACTTGTTGGAGGTTGTGTTATGAAATGACTATGCATGTATGTACAGGTGTAAGAACAAGCACTTTAGAGTTTGTATGTATGTGTGTAAGTGTGCAGGGCTGAGGCAAAGGCTTTCAGACAATCTGCTCCACTCACCCCCTGCTGGGCCACCAGCCCAAATCCATTTACATCTCTGAGCCGTTGTGAGCCTGACAGCCGCATGGACACACACACAGACACACACAAACACACACACACACACAGCAGTACACACAAAGTAAAGTCCTCAGATGCAGGTTAAGTGCACACAAGTATATACCTCTTGTGTCTGGGTAACTCTACACATGCAGCGTCGTGAGTGAGAGTCAGTGCCATGACCTTTGTCACCTGTCACACCCAATCTCTCTCTTGTAGGGTTTCTGGCTCTACCCAACAAATACTCTGCAAACTCAAAATGTGACGCAACCTAAACAAGCGTTCTCTAGCTCATGCATCTCTCATATGACCTCACACTGTACAATTTCTCACACTCATCAAAATGTCCCGGCTAACAACACCTTGCAGCAGTAGGTCAAACACCGCAGATACACCCACTCAGAAAACACAACACACGAATCAATTACAAGCCCTCCACGCAACACACACACATGTACACACAAATGCAATCAATACTCTAACAAACACACGCAGGTCCTCATTAAGCTTTCACGCTCACCTCAAGCCTCCATGGTCGACTGACGCTGATGGCTTATGCTGGATTAGTGGACCAAACAGCGGCTAAAGACTTCCTCAGACAGCGAATGAGCACCTTGTCATTTGAATGTTAACACAGTGGATTAAGCAAGGGAATGTGGGAGGAGGCTAGCAGTGTCAATGACTCGCCTGTTGACAGGTGAGGGAATCATTAACTACAGAGGAGCCACAGCAAGCGATCACTGAACTTATACTAAGTTTATGAAACCAACTTCACTACACTGGCAACACTTCGGTTTCACCCACGCAATATTATTGTCTTATGTAAGGTAAATATTATTAAAAAGCCAGTTGAAATGCAATAGCAGAGGCTTGACAGTTTGGAGAGAGGCTCATAAAAAGAACTCTCATTTTACTAGAGTGGCAAATTCAACACTGAAGCCTCATCATGTCTTCCTCCAAGAAAAACAGACATCTAATTTCCGTACTCTTCCTTGTCGCCTATAAAACACCCTCTTTGCATATTTTCTGTTAACTTAAAAAAACTTCAAAAGATCAACACAATTACAAAAAATTAAAAAAATGCATCTCTTTTGTAAAAAAAAACATTAAAGATCTGTAAACTTGAAAAGCCAAGGACAGACTGATTTCTAATTGTGGAAAATGAAGCAATTATTTCCCTTTATTTTTCAGTATTTTTGGCATCCAAGCTGTGAGAACATTGTCTTTTTTTTACAGTTTTAATACTGTGAGATACCCTGCGGTCAATCTTCCGATATAGAGGCATTTGCAGGTGAACAAAAAATCCCTCAGAGGACTGGATATCCAAAAAGAGGACTAAAAATAGGAATGAGAAGATGGGAAGCAGGATCCAAATGGTGTTGTACAGCAACAAGGAGGCTGATGTTTGAAGAAAGACAGGCAATGAAAAAGAAGAGAAATAAAACTGTGAGTAAGCAGTTTATCGCCTGCAGCTGTCCAGCTTGTCTGTGCTGCATTTTAAGCATGTCAGGCATTGCATTTATGCACCAAGATGTCACATGTAACTCTCATCCACGAGGTGATCAGGCTACAGGTGAAACATTCAAAGTGAGAGTAAGTACCTCACCATAAGAGAGCAGAGTGGGAGTGAATAACCATGGTTAGTTTGTTTTGGAGCTCAGGGCTATTTCCTGGATTCCGTGTACTCTCCCCCTCTCTCTCTCTTTGCCATGAGCTGGATGATCTGACAGGTCATTGACCTGCCCAGTGGTCTGAGGTATGACTCACTCATCAGCTAAATCCCTCTGCCCTCCGGTGCAGACCACCCCAACCACTCCTGCAGCTGCTGAACCAACACTGACAATTTCACATAAACTATGAGCTCAACATGTATAAAGACAAGAAATATATATGTACAAGTACATCGCTTTCATAACGCATTTACACTTGCCTACATTCGCACTAGCACAGAAACACAGCTAATGTATGCATCATTTATCATTTTATTCATTTCTAAAATATCTTCTCCTTATGCTCAACTGCACAGAGATTTTTACAGATAACAAGTTGTGGTGAATCAGTATTCTGGTGGTTAAGCTCCAGCAGCCTTTGGAGGTTACAGACTATTACAGTATCGGACAGAAAAAGAGGTGTAGGCAGGGGTCTGTTCTCCCCTCGGGGAATGAGGATTGATGGTGTTCATTTGAGAGTCGGTCACAACTGAAACCTAGTGATAAATGTAATGATGTCATTCCAGCTGTGGGAAGGGCAGGGGGGCATAATGGAAGAGGACCAGTAAAATCTTATGTAATCACTGTGTGAATCCTGTGTTTTTAGGAGAGAGAACACTGGTCATAGTGATTCAGTCACACTATGGCTAAAAAGCTCAACATGCTTGGTTCCAGAGTGATCTTAAGCAAAATAATAAGCTCAGAGCTTCAAAATAGCACCACCATCATCCACTACTGTCACACTGACCAACCAATCTAAAACTTCTATTATTCTGTAACAGGCAAAACCAGTTTCCTTGTTCAGTTAAAACAACATTCCAGAGAAACCAGTTTGGCTACACACTGATTGAGAAGATAACAAAGCTCCTGGACAACACCGTGGACTAATCTACAACCATTAAACTCACTACATCAACAAATGTTCCTATTGATGAAAACAATATTCCAAAATGCACACCAGCAATCCAATGTCCCCTGGTGGACAACAAACATGGGAATCCAAAGAATATGATATAATGAATGAGACAATAGTCCTCAGATCAGGAGACAAGCAACTTTAACAAGTTACTGAACGGTATAAGTGCAAAAGAAAGCAGAAGCAGAGTTGAGATACATGTTGGGTGGTGATACCGTACCTGCAGGGAGCATGGTAGAAGGGATACCCAGGGTGAGGGATGTGATTGCAGTATCCGGACTGATTCCACATGGTGCTTCTCTTGTTCCACGTGATGACAGTTCACAAGTGCCACGGCAGTGTCTTTCTGCTTTCTTGTTTCTGAAACTGTGGGATGAGAGTCTGGCTGCTGGGAGTCACATTAATCAGCGTCGCTTCTCTCGTCTTTTGAGTGGCTCCATGGGGAAAGAACGAGGGGCGGCGATTGAGAGCTGGGATTACTCAGAAGATGAGGTGAGAAAATGAGCTGAGCAGCTGAGCCCGAACAGAGATGGGCTGATGTCAGGTGAGTCAAGTCTGGCGCGGCTTACACACCTGGAAATGAAGTCTGCTCCCGCCGCTCCCCCCCTCCCCCCTCGACAACGCAACTACTCGGCAGAGTCTGAGACGATTGCCCCAGGTGAAGTCTGACATCACAGGTTACTCCTTTAATCCTGCCTCGAGCCAGGCATTTTCCCTCGCGTCTCAGGTGTAATCAGGTATAACAGATGTTTTTGTGGTTAACCTTGCTCAGCTGTATCTTTTCCCCGTTAAATCATGCGAGAAATCATGTGTCACCATTTACATCTCAACGATTTGGCACGTACCACCAGAGTTTCCGACCTCTCAGGCGCAGATTTAAATCAGACAGTGCTCAAGATAAGCAGCCGATTTCAGAGACCTCCATTTCTCCAGCAGTCCCTGATGCCAAATAGGAGCAGTTTATGTCGTTTACACGTGCTGTGCATTCTCTCCAAAGTTCACAGGTGCAACAAATCCATCTCTTCTTGTTATGAGCAGGTTAAAATCCACAGCCCCAGCGTCCCTCCACTGTATCTAGTTTGTCTCTGGCGCAGACACAAGTGCTTATTCCCCCAATCACAGGCTCCCCACTGGCTCTCCAGCCTCACGAAACAACAGCGGTGCACGGAGCTGAATGACTGAGCATACTGAGAGAGAAAGAGAGAGAGGGAGAGAGGGAGAGAGAGAGAGAGAGAAAGAGGGAGAGAGAGACAGGATGTGGCTGTGAGAGAGAGTGTGAATCTGTCAGGAGTAAGAGAGCGAGAGAACAAGGAAGAGGTAAACAGAGTGGAGCTGCATTCCTTTTCCTGCCTCATGCTCATCTGGCAGGATACACACCGCTGAGAGAGAGAGTGTGAGAGAGAGTGTGAGAGAGAGAGGATGTGTGTGAGTGAGAGAGAGAGACAGAGAGAGAGGACGGGAGGTAATGTTAAAGAGAGGGAACAGGAGCAGACCGTGAAACTGTTTACATGCACACAAAAAATGACATGTACAGTGTAACTTAAGACCTGAAAGCAATCTGTGCACACCCATCTAAACACCTGTGCTAACCTTTGCCAGGATATTGTGTTTATATTCAACTGTGGTTGTGTTACTACAGTATGTAGAAAACACTACTTTTGTAAAGTGAGGCTCAGCGTAGCTAAATATTCGTCATGTACTATATGGACAGGTTGTGGCAGCTGCAGGTACTGACTTAAAATTAAGAAAGCCTGACCTGAAACTGGGGTTGGTGTACTACTGTTCAGGTATCATACCAGTGGCAAAACTCTGAATCTACCTGCTGAGTGTTGTGCCGATCCCCCCTGTGCTGCTAAAACAGCTCTGACCCATTGAGGCACAGACTCACAGACCTCCTGTGGTGTCAGGCACCTTCTTTATGTCCTGGACATTGTGAGGTGAAGTGTCAATGGATCTGACTTTTTTTCCAGCAGATCCTACAAATACATTGGAGTTTGGAGAGCAAGTCAACACCTTGAACTTATGGCCATGTTCCTCAAAACATTCCTGAACAATGTCTGCATTGTGGCAGGAAGCATTATCCTGCTGAAAGAGGCCACAGTCACAGGGGAATATTGCTGCCATGAAGTGGTGGTCTAGGGGTCCACCGATATGGTGCTTTCAAGCCTAAGACTGATTATTAATAATCACGGAGCAAAACAAATGATATTTGGAACCACTACAATACCAAGAAAATCTTGGTCTGAAATTTTAGAATAACACAAACTGTAGCATTTAACTTGATTGCAATGCCTTTGTTTATTTATGTTTTCCATATGTTTTATTGAAAAGAGAGCTTTTCAACATTAACCTTTCAATATTGATAGGCCATTACTGAAAACGTATATTTACTTCATATGACAGTGGTTTTAATGGTGTGGCTCATCAGTGTATCTATATGCATACAAATACTCGTTATACTGCCATGACATTCATATTCACCCCTGAAAGTAAGTGGCTCAGTTCATTTACATATTTGCACTAGTAACGTCATTGGATGGATTTAATCAACTGGTGCAAATATGTTATAGAAGGTAAAAACTGGAGAAGCCAGATAGACAAATAGAAATGAGAGATAAAAGTGGACACATTCAGTTTGTTTTAGTCTACAGCAGGTTATTCACAGCTGCCCACAACCTGACTCAAACCTCCCAATCAGCACATGAAGCCTGCAGGTGAGAGGTCACCCCTGTGGAGCTAAACAGAGATGTGCTGTCTCCCCGGAGAGGTGGACTACTCCAGTGCCCTACAAAGCAGAGCACTGCCATGACCCTGCTGCAAGGACGACTCCACTGCACCTGAGGAAAAGCTGGTGACACAGCCGCTAGACCGGCAAAATGACAGTTTCACTCACTGCAGGTCAAAGTGCCAGACATGTAATCTGATATAGAAAGGGAGTTTGCAAAAGGAGGCAACAGCTTGAAAAGCTAAAAGCGTGTAGCCCCTGGATTCCCTCAGGAATATTTGTTTTCTCTCAATTCACCAGAGGGATTCTCACTTCCAAACCCTGATAATTTGATGATGAAAGTTGTTAACTGATGCAGAAGCATGACTTGAGCTCTTGTATCAGATGATACATGGAAAAGGCTGTGTTTTTGCCTTCAGAGCATGCACACGCGTTCATTTATGAAATCTTACAGCCACGCTTTGACGCTCTTACTATCATCTTGCATCACTGTCCTGTGTGAAGTGAAAATCTCTAAGCCTAATGGCTCATGTTAGAAGCCTGTGGCATTCACACTTGCAAGAAACAGTTTCCAGTCATGGAAAAACACCAGCACCAGCATTCGGTCATGTTTGGTAATAGCATTCATGACACACTGAACAAACTACAAGTGTCCGGGCAGAATTTAGCATAATTCTGCAACAGAAACAGACTGACTTGCAATGAACTGTTAATTTTGAAGCCTTTACTTGAGATATTTTACAAAACTTTGAATCCAAAAGAAGTAACAGTGGCATGAACAACATGCTGATCAATTTTTCAGTGTCAAAAGCTATACACACATCTAATTTTAAAATGCTTTGACCAGTCACACTGGTAGCAGTAAGAGGGTCAAAGCCTGGAAACTACACTGTATCAGACACATTTTGACAAACAGTGTAGTGAGGAGTAGGGGGTCTACTGATATGAGGTTTTAGGCCTGATAACGATCCCTATTAATCAAGGAGACCTGAGCGGATATTAACGACTAACACACATTTGCAGTAAAAATAAAAATATTGCTATCAAGATTTAGAATAACGCAAACTCCAACAGAGACTCTCACACTAAAATGTTTTTGTTTATTGGTGTTTTACATATGAAAAGAGTCTTTTCAACATTTATCCTTCAGTGTTATTAGGCCATTACTTGTGACGTCTCAGACAGCGCTGTGGGCCAGATGTTGCTCGAGACCACAGAGTGGTGACGACAGATAGAAAGGAGGCTACATCAGAGCTAAAGAAGAGCACTTTAACATTAATATAATTTATCTGGAGTCGGCAAAAAAAATATAATACAAATAATGCTATCTGAAAAATGCTGGATATTGGATCCAATAATCCGCCAGACCAATAACTGGCTGACCCCTGGTGACGAGCCAAACATTATGACCTGGTGACCTCTGATATCATTCAGGCATGGATTTATTCACACAGCCTGAAGAAACATCGTCATGTGTGTGTAATTGGCTGGTTACATCATGTCTCTATGCTGTGAGAAAAGAAGGAAAAAAAGGTAGGAAAGGCGGGACACTAGTGGGAGGGAGGGACGGTAGAGAAAAAAGGAGGAGGGAGGGAAGGTGGAAGGAAGAAAGGGGATGGGAGGTGGACCTGCTCATCTCCTGCTGTCTGTTTTTGTTGTAAAATTTAATTCCAGCACTATCTAATCAGGGTAGGGAAACACAGGGGACCCTGTTTCTTCCTTTTCTCCGTCCTGCTCTGTCTCCTGTCTTTGCTCTCCATGTTTGAAGAGGCAGGTGGACTGACTTCACCTCCTTCCGTCTATCCTCCCACACAAACACGAGAGGTGACGCTCATGTTCTGCACAGCCTCACTGATGCACGGATGTAACGGCAACAAAAAAAGGCATTGAGTTTACACATTCATGCATATATGCACAAGTACATAAACACAAACCGATGCCTCACTAGAGCAGACAAACACAGAAATCTATAGGATGCACGAATACAGTGGATGCCGTCTTGCAGGCATTTGACAGCTGTGTTGAATCATTATGTCAGTGGGTGAGATAGCAGGAGTGTGATTGGCCCTGTGGTTCGGCTTATCTGGCTTTTACAGCCTAAACCCCGCCAATTGCTTTAAAATGCCCACAAACACACACACACACACACAATCTCCTAACAAACCGCCCCCTCCTGTTGTCAAGGTCACAGCTGAGTCCATATTTTTGATAATCCTTAAAAACAACACTCACCTGCACTCTTTACATCCTTTTTTTCTGAGTGCAAACTGCCAAAAGCGCAAACATAATAAACTTAGGCATTGGTCAAAAGCAATGATTAGTGATAACCTGTGTTTTCTATCATTGAAATCTAACTCTACAGCTCATTCTGTGTGGTGGAAGTAAACCCTCAAGGACCTGACATTTTCATCTAAAAGATGGTGCTGTATATGAATCACAGAGAACCGTGGCTGAGCGACAAATTCAAGCAACAAACCCAAAGACAAAATTGCAGTGAGCACTCCACCTTTAAGATATGCTCTCACTAAATCTCCTCGCTATCCATCCACTCACAAGCAGCTCAGAAGGCTCAGAATATGAAATTTTACTTAGGCTCTGCAAAATTTACACAATTACTCCCACTGCCATCTTAAAAAGTTGACAATTGCAAGTTTAATTTAGGCCTTTTTTGACATTTTCTCCCACGCACACTTTCTCTTATTCTGAAATGAGGAACAAACTCTTACAGAATCGGCTAACAGCAGGAGCTACACGTCTCTGAATGAAAAATGAGCAGTTTTTAGGAGTCCATACAAACAGGAGATTTGTATGTCCATATATCTGTGCATGAGGGGGCTGGGCTGGATAAACTGCTTGTGGATATACTATTATCTGCTTCATATAATTCAAGAACGTGTAAACCGTCTTGGGAAAAGCTTTGTGAGCTTGAATGACGCAATAACCTATGTGTGTGTGTGTGTGTGTGTAGCTGAAGATTGAAGAATCTGGATCAAAAGATCCCCAGGGATACTGATGCACACGCACACACGCACACACACACGCGCACACACACACACACACGCACACACACACACACACGCACACACACACACACACACACACACACACACACACACACACACACACACACACACACACACACACACACACACACACACACACACACACACACAGCGCTGTACTACTATTAATACACTTCCTCTGAGTTCTTCCCTTTCATCCTGCCTTGAGGCCTTGCATCTCTCCATCTCACAAGCTAAAATCTGACACCACAATTAGCAGAAATCTTTTATACACTGGATTCCATCCAGAGTCAAGAAAAAAAGCAAAGACACTTTCTTCAAAAGATATGGATTTAATTTTCGTCTTCTTGTATCTGATTAGAACGCCATGCTTTAGTGCTGAACAACAGGAGTCTAACAGAGATTGAGGCAGCCTAAGGCCCATCTGTTTGCATTATCAAATCACACAGTGGAACAGTATTAGGAAGAAATGAGAAATCTTGCCTGTTAGGGATATTCTAACTACTGCCATTATTGCCACATTTCATTTATGGGATGTGAGCAAAAAAGAATCTGTATTGTTTTTAAACCAATACAATTGTAGCTATTCTGTTTAATCTGAAGCTCCATAACTATTGTCGGTCTAAATAGTATTATTTAAGACAAATGTATACACGCTATAATCACACACCTATCTTTTTTTTAAAATCGAATAAATTCACAGTCAAGTTTGCTAATTTTCAGAAAGACTTCACCTAATTAGTTGTGCGTTGTATATATTAACTTTCATACTTTTAATAAAAACTACAATAACATTTGAACGTGGCTACATAGTCCACATATGAGTCACATGTCACTGATAAGTTAATACAAGCTTCACACACTGATGGGGCAAACAACATCTAGACATTTATAAAGGTAACATAATGTACATAAAAAGGTTAAATTGTTCTGCATCTGTCACTCATCAGTCACGAAGTCAAACTTAACTATACCACTAGCGAGGGTTCTTAAAAGGAAGATTTATTTTTAGCAATTTTTGCTAATACACATCACTGATTATGTCTCTACAATGCAACGCTCGTTCAACCTACAGAGTGACCTCATGTGAATTAACATTAATTAACAGTACAGCTGACTACATTTGAAGAGTAGCAGGTAAAATTAAAGGCTTCCATTGAAAACCTACACACCCTAAAAGTCTGATCCTTTGTTAATTTAAAAATGTTCTGTCCGATGTTAGATTGAAACACAGCTTAGCATGTTTATCCTGTCCAGTGACCTACTGTTTCGGTTTCTGTTACTACATTATTTCCAAACGGCAGAGCTAACTACAAGCTCTTGACTCAAATACACACATCAAAAAGCCCTATTGGTATTCAAGGCATGCATAATCCTCAAACACAGAATGAAACTGTAATGATCCTGTTGAGAACATTGAGCTATTGCAGCAATAAATAGTAATGAGATCCATGAGAGAAAGAGAATATAAACAGCAGCATATCAGCCTGAACAGATACAGGGTAATTGCATCAGTGACATTGTAATTGCAGGAACATATGTGCCAACACTTCAAAAGGTTTCATTTATTAGGTATGGACTATGCTAAGTTACAATGCCAGGCTAATGCCCATCTTATTTATTCAGTATAACATGTAGCATAATACTTCACTTCATAAAAGACTGCTCTTTTTGTCAGTGAGAACTTAATGCAAAAAGGAAAAAAGCAGCATGACTCGACTCTTTGTAAATCAAAGCGCCTAAACTCATTCTCTGACTTCCAAGAGGCTCAGGTCAAGCATTTTTTATAGCCTCACACACAGACAGGCTGGTAGAATTTATTTTTCCCCAATCAAAAAAATATTTTGCTTCAGATTTCTCATTACACAGAGACACTTGAGTAGCACAGCTAAAAAAAAAAAAAAAAAGCTGAACCGAGTTGACCTGCTCTCAGTCAAGACCAATTTTTTCTTCTCTGAAAACCTGCTGTTTGACTGATTGCATGTGAAGTGACAAGTGGGCAACACTACATCCTGATCAGATCTCCAGGGGCCAAACACCTCAGCTCTTCAGGCTATTCCTGGAGCTAAAATACTAAACTTACTGTCAAATTAACCACGAAAAAACAAAGAATTTTGTTTAAAAAATGAGAATGCTGTAACATAACATGACTCTGATCCTTGGACTCAAACTCTAGAGCTTGTAGGCACCTGATTATGACTTTTAGCATGTGTGTTAAATACACAGCGAAACCCAATCGCACCACCTCGCCAGCTTTGTTAACAGACACATGAAATATGGCACACCTTTTTTAATTATATGCCACATGCATGAATAAAACTAGAGAGGCAAATCCTTACTTGCATTGTTTGCTTGTGGAAACTTTTTTTAAACTACCGTCAGCACGTGCCAAAGTCATGTCATCCTTAAATCTAGTCATCCATATATATATCCGTCCATCCATCCACTTTCCTTCACTTTCTTCCACATATTCGGATCATGTTGCAGAGGCAGCAGGCTATGCAGGGTATTCTTATCGTCCCTCTTCAACAACCCTTTCCAGTTCCTCCTGGGGGATCCCAAGGTGTTCCCAGGCCAGAAGAGAGATGAAATCAGTCCAGCAAGTCCAGTCTACCCCGGGATCTTCTCCCAGTTGGATGTAAACCGAAAACCTGCAAAGGAAGTCACCCAGGAGGCATCCTAATCAGATGCCCGAACCACCTCAGCTTGCTCCTTTGGATGCGACGGAGCAGCGACTCCAAGCTCCCCAGGGATGTTTGAGCTCCTCACCCCATCTCTAAAGCTGAGCTACCAAGAGTTCATGGCCATAAGGGAGGGTGTGAATGTAGGTTGACTGGTAAATTGAGGGTTTTGGCTTGTGCTGAGTTTCATCTTCACCACAACAGTCGGGTATGACGTCCGTAATATACCCTCTATCCATCTCTCACTCCATTTTGACTAAGATCAGATACTTTAACTCTTTCACTTGATGCAGCAACCCAGAGGAAGTAATCCACCAGTTTCCAATAGGAACCACGGCTTTTTCAAATCCAACATAAATTGACTAAAAATAAAAAGTTTATCTGAATTGTTTTGCTGGAACAGACCCTCTAAAATGTTAGTGCATTTTGTCTAAATTGTTGATGCATTTTGTGCGACTGTAATGACTACTTACTTAAATAAATTCATCATTAGCACGGCCAAATACCAATTAAGTTGTGCAGATGTTGATCAAATTGCTTATTTTGTAAAAGCAGCAACTGACATTTCCATTTGAGGTCTTGCTGCTTGCAGTATGACAGCGAAGTTGAGAATCTGAAATGCAGATTTGCTGAGTTTATGTGCCTTGGATGACAACAAGGGCGGAATCAGTTCAGCACGGCTTTCAATAACACCACTGTCAGGGTCGTACATCTCTATCAGACATTTGCTGGTTTGGACTCATACATATCTGCACCCCTGTAGTTCTGTTGAAGACGGAGCAGCAGAGTCAATTTCTATCTTCCACCTCTCTTCAATCACCTCTTCAAGCACCTCACATCACCCCGCGCCTCCTAAATCATTTTATTCCCCTCATTTCACCGCTCTATTACCTCCAATTTGATCATATCGTGGAGGAAAAAAATCCCTTCTACTAAGCATAGCGCCTGTTCCTAAAAAATACTTTTGCCAACACCTGGCTTGCATAATAATTCCATTCATGCTGACAGGGCAATTTAACTCTACGTTTTGTCATTCTGGAGATATTACTTAAATTAAACTGAATTGAATCATATTCCATGGCACTAGCCTATGTTGAGTTGAAGATGAGCAGAAGCTAAAAAGGGAGATTTAAAAAAAAAAATCGCCCTTAATTGGAAGACATTCAAATCAGGCTTTCCAAATTAGGAACCCTGCCGCAGCTTCTCTAAATACTACAAATGATTGCATACTGAATATTGTCTCTGTAGGCCAACAGAAACAAACAAAAAATGAAGATTCATTAGCTCTCACAATGCTTATTGACTCTGCAGTCATAACTGAAAATCATGCCCTACAGTGTATTTGATCTGCTTTAGATAAGAGCATTTCAAAGTGACATAAACTGCAATCCATTAGCTTCGCCTGTGAACACACACTATCAGGATTTATATCGTACGTGTCTCCTTCATCCTGGCTTCTGAACTGGATTCACTTGGACCCCTGATTGAAATGGTAATGACCTGTCTCCTGCTGCTTCTCTGTCACTGAGCAATGAGGCGGCTCAAACTCCACACCCAAAAGTGACCCTTTGAGTAAGCCTTCAAAGGGCCTTGACAGTGAAAGCCCCGACAGTTACTGCCAAGAGGAGAAGAAGAGCTCACTGTCAGCCCATCGGTGGCGGTGGCGACACGAAAGGAAATTCAAGGTGAAGCTGTACTGTTTCCGCTTAAGTGTGAAAACGTGTCACTGAAGAGGTCAGAGACAGACCAGACAGATATATAGGGGTGCCATCAGTAGACTAACAGAACAGGAGAGTGGAGGTTAAAAAAAAACACACATAGCAGGACACAATCAATGTATAACAAAAACGGAAGTATTCCAAAACAACTCTAAAAGTAAAAAATGCATACTTGACTGCTGGCAATTAAGAGGAATCTCATACGAATGCTTTGGTTTCTGCTGATTAAAAAGCACCTAGCGTCTGTTAAGTGGTGTTATTTTTTAACCACCACTCAGTGTGCGCTATAATGAGACTGTTTTGGGTGGCGGCTGTTGTAATGAGGCATTCAAAATTGCAATGCAGTCAGAGAAGGCAGGGAGAATTACACCTGAACAATGGCTGGGGCTGTGTTCAGTAGCATTTAGGCTAAGCTAGGGCTTTTGCTTTGAGGGAAAAATGGGGAAATTCTCCACACGCTCATCTTTTTGCCATCGCCATCCCATTGTTTGGAAATGTCATATGGTCATACTGTGAAGGTCAATAATTGACTTTTAATCGTGGGGAAAAATGAAGAAGCAAAACTGGAGAAGTGGAGAGGTCTTAGTTCATCACTTTAAATGTCCCCAAGAGCACATAAAAAAAAGATATCTGTACTTTCTATTTAAAATGCCAAGGATTGGACTCAATGCATCACAGTGCTGGTAAAATGTATGGACCCCCTCCTGACTTCTTCTGTGTTTGTGTGCCTCCTAGACTAAACTATGGCAGACTGTCAAATGATAATTGCATTTATTAAAACAAAAAGTTTATCCAATTCCTTAAATCACCCACGAAGACAAGCATTTGCCTCCCTAGACTCAATATATCGTCGAACCACGTTTGCCAGTTGTGGGACTTTGCCCACCTCCTCTCTGCAGAGCTGCTTTAGTGCAGCCACATTATAGGGTTTATGAGCATGACCTGCTCTTCTCCGGTCCTACCTCAGTATCTCAACAGAGTTCAGGTTCTAGTATTGACACTCTGAAACTTATTGAATTTCCTTTCAACCATTCATAGGTGAATTGCTTGGGATCGCTGTCCTGCTGCATTACCCAGCTCATCCCCTGACTTTGCTGATCGATGCACAACATTTGGTTTTGACTGACTGAAGTGGACATGACTTATAACAACAAATCTAAATGTCGAGACAGTATACAATAACTTTAAAAAAGCATCTGTTCTTCCTACAGAGCTAAATTTTTTCCCGCACATCCATTAATGTGTGACATAAGTTTGCCTGAGTGCAACATATGGTCAGTTCAAGTGTCACTTAAAATATGAAAAACTGCTTAACATCGAGATCTCCACAAATCATATACCAAAATTTTTCAGTTCAGTGTCTTACTGCAATTAGCGCTATATGCACAGCATTTTCTAATGCGCCAAATGTTTGATCAAACTTCACACAAGTAAAAGACGGTACATGCAAAGCCAGCTAAGCAATGCATACTTTTTCACAACTTTATTTTGACTATTGTGGGGTGTGTAGAAAGTGTGTGGAAAACCATGTCTCCTCAGTCGTGCAGAGGGTGAGTCACCTTCTCTGAGAACACAAAGGTCCAAGGTTGGAACCCAGGTGGCCGAGTCCTGCTTTCCAGCAAGGAGGCAATTAATGCATGTGGTATGTTTCAGGTGCTCACTGAGGTCAGCAAATGCTAATAGTTCAAATGTGACTCTGCCTGGACATAATCACTGCTGCTTTCAGCTATATTTTAAAGGTCATATCTTGTATTTTATGTTGTATCTCAAAAGAAATTTCTCTAAAATTCAGCTATAAAATCAATTCAGACAAAAGCATTCAACATGTTTACAGCTGAACAGCTATATGTCAGTGCTAAAATACAGTGGAAGCATATTAAATTTTGCTAATTCTCTGTTTCTCCTCACAGGTTTTCATACTGCCTCCTTAAGAGGTTGTGGGAGAGTAGGGGGGAGGGTGGGGAGACATGAGGCAAAGACACTGCATGAGGAGAAAATGGCCCACAATTAGAGCTGCAGTGGTTGTGACACACTGCTCATGAGGGCTATTAGGCACTCAAAAGTTGTACTCCTCTGCGTCACAACTCACTGAAATGTGACATATTTTTAGATTCACTGAGGCACACTTCCTAGCGATACTGCTGTGTCCAGTGTCCTTCATCTTCATCATGTCCAAAACTTGATTTGGAAATCATGAAAAAATATGCTCCTTGTATCAGGGCACTTGCCTGGCAATCACTGTGTTTTTAATTTTTTTTTAGTATTAAAGAAATCCACTGTCTGTCCAGGAGCTGATAATAGCTTTTTCAGCATAATTTTAATGTTGCCAACTTGACAAAATGTAAAACATATATATACAGTTGTGTGCGAAAGTCAGGGCACCCCTTTAAAAACAGCATATTTTATATATTAAAAAATTAATATCCATATTTATAGTCTTTCTGGGATATGGGAAAAAAAGACAATATTATCAGGAAACATTAATGCATAGTTACATTTTATTTTATAACTTGAACAAAATTACAAAAATAAAAAACATCATTTTGGCCTGTGCAAAAGTCGGGGCACCCTGAGAGTTTCAATGTGTCAGATTCTTTTAACAAATTCAGACCTTTACCAGTTCATTAGTCCTGAAGCATGTGTCAACAATTGTCATTAGGGAGCGCCAGCTGGTGTGTATTTCAGGGTTTCTTAAATATGGCGACTCCACAAACCTGTGCAAACAACAGCAATCATGGGTTCCTCTAAGAAGCTAAGACAGAAAAAATGAAAGTTATTGATGCCCACAATGCCGGGGAGGGCTACAAGAAGATAGCAAAACGTTTTCAGCTTGCAGTTTCCACAGTGCGAGGTATAATTAAGAGATGGCAGGTGAGGGGAACTGTGGAGGTCAAGATGAGATCTGGAAGACCAAGGAAACTCTCGGACAGAACAGCTCGTAGGCTGGTCAGAAAGGTAAATCAAAACCCACATTTGACGTCAAAAGACCTGCAGGAAGATTTAGCAGACTCAGGAGTGGTAGTGCACCCGTCCACTGTGCGGCGATACTTGCACAAACAAGACCTTCATGGAAGAGTCTGCAGAAGAAAACCTTACCTCCGTCCTCATCATAAAATACAACGTCAAAAATATGCAACAGAACATGTACAGAAGCCTGATGACTTTTGGAAACAAGTGCTGTGGACTGATGAAGTTAAAATAGAACTCTTTGGCCACAATAAGCAAAGGTATGTTTGGAGAAAAAAAGGAGCAGCATTTCATGAAAAGAACACCTTGCCAACTGTTAAATATGGGGGTGGATCCATCATGCTTTGGGGTTGTGTTGCAGCCAGTGGGACAGGAAGCATTGCTCGGGTGGAGGGAAGAATGGATTCCATTAAATACCAGCAAATTCTGGAGGCAAATATCACAGCATCTGTAAAAAAGCTTAAGCTGAAAAGAGGATGGCTTCTACAACAGGATAATGATCCAAAACATACTTCAAAATCCACCATGGACTACCTCAAGAAACGCAAGCTGAAGGTTTTGGAATGGCCTTCACAGTCTCCAGACTTAAACATAATTGAAAATCTGTGGGTAGATCTTAAAAGAGCTGTGCATGCAAGACGACCCAAGAATATTGCAGAACTGGAAGCCTTTTGCAAGGAAGAATGGGGGAAAATCCCAAATGATAGAATCCAGAGACTTTTCGTTGGCTATAAAAAGCGTTTAGAAGCTGTGACATCTGCCAGAGGGGGTCTTACTAAGTACTGAAGGTACTGACGCTGTAGGGTGCCCCGACTTTTGCACAGGCCAAAATGATGTTTTTTGTTTTTGTAATTTTGTTCAAGTTATAAAATAAAATGTAACTATGCATTAATGTTTCCTGATAATATTGTCTTTTTTTCCCATATCCCAGAGAGACTATAAATATGGATATTAATTTTTTAATGTATAAAATATGCTGTTTTTAAAGGGGTGCCCTGACTTTCGCACACAACTGTAGATATAGGTTGCAGCTATGGCCCACTGCTAATAGAGTGATTCAATGGCAACATTAAATTTTCCATCCCCCAAAGCATTACTGGAAACATCCAAACCCAAATGCATCAATATCAGCTTTTTTATATTGCATTGTCCATAGTTTTCAACATTACTGAGGATCAGAATATTCCCTCGATGTGGACAGGGGGCATAATGATTCAGTTCTGTTGATGATTCTGACAAAATTGTAAAAAAGGAGACTTTCCTATCTAACTGGCTCCTGCCACAGTGTATAGTGTCTCATTACAATACCTCAGGGGACAGGACAAAGCAGTCCTTTTCCTAATGGACTGATTTTTACTGGGAACCTGATTCAGTCAAACACACAGAGCTTGGCCGCAACCAAAGAGACGAATCACTATCTGAATACCAAACAGGCAGGGCAATGAGTAGACAGCCTGTCAGGCAAAGACACTGACAGAAACATGTGACTGAACGTATCCCGGTAGCTTGGCAGACTACTTTGCACTACATACAGTACATGGGCAGCTTGTTGGGGGTCATTCTATACCAATACTGCACTAAGAGTGAAACTGAGAAAACAGCATCAAACTGCCAGTTGTAGCCTTAAATCGCTGACAGGTAATTCATATATCCTACAACTTTCAGGACAAGAGCAACAGGCCTGTCCTGGTAAATAAGTCTGACAAGTTGTAACTTTAAAAGACACGTCAGGACATAATGTTTGCCTTCTATGACCAAGTACAGGATAAGTTAACTTCATAAAGTAAAGTTGCTCTACTACTGTGGCAACAGCGTATGAGCTAAGGCCACAGCCCACCAGACAAACAAAAAATTAGAATGCAGCTGCCTTGGTGTTTGTTTTTCCTTCTTAGCAAGAAGTTAAGAGTGTTCAAAGCCATTGCTGGCAGCTCTGTGCATCTGTACCTCGACACAGCGGTACATTGACCTAAATACTAACATCAGCATGTCAGCATGCTCTCAGTGACGATGAAGAAAATGCAGATGCTAAACAGGGATAATAATCTTTAACAAGATCAGCATGCTAACATTTGCCAAGTAGCAAAAAAGAAAAAGGACAACTGGGGCTGATGGGGATGTCATTCATTGGACAGTTAAAATCATGGACAAATTTAAGTTCTGACCTGATGGTGGTGCCAAAGGAAAAACTTGAAGAGAACTCAATGATTACTAATCATAGTGCAAGGGACCATTTGATTTGGCAAGTCATTGGTTCAGTACATCATGTAATCCAAACAATTACCTGAGAATAGTTACAGGGTGAACTTGTACAGCTGACTTTTAATTTATCTTTAAATGTGAAGATGTTGCACTTGTCTGAAGGGATGATTTTTGTACTTTATACTAAAAGTACACAAATTCGAGTCTTATGATGGAGCAATAATTACATCCGACTCATTTATTGTTGTTATGTTTTCTTAATGATAAAATGCCGGCATTTGAGGCATGAACTGCCACTGTTAGAGCTTGACATTTTTCAAAATAACTGACAAAATAAATACTGTTTGAAACATTTCTGTTGTTTTCTCTGCTGTACTGAAAACATACTGAGCCATGACTGAGGTTTGTGCCAAACAGCATATCATTACACCTTTACTAAATCCAGAGACATTAATCTTGAGAGGAGCTGTGTCAGAGGGTCACCAAAGACTTAAAGGCAACTGTACAAATCAGACAAATTGCCAGGACTCGACACTGGTATCAGAAAAAGTTCTATTTAATACTACAGCTTACACTGTTTCACTGTAACCAGCTGCTATTCGCTCTCAGAACAACACAAAACATCAAGAAGCAGCATTTATTTATTAGACACAGAGCAGGAACAAATATGTGAAAGAATAAATACCTAATCACTGTTAAAAAAAGGTCAAAAAAATACATGTTCATCATTACTTCTGAGTCTGAAGCATGCAAAACTGTTACCCACCCTGTACAAGCACCCATTTATTTTTCTTAATCTGTTTTCTGTTACTTTAATCTGTCCAGTCTTCATCTTCTGCAGGATTTTACGAGCACCCACACATGAGACGGATCACAGTAGGGACTTTGTTCAGACACTGCACAAACAAATCTGACATCAAACCAGGTTAAACCCTTCAGGGAGACTTGGTGACAACTGTTTCCTATTACTGCTGTGATTAGATCAATACTATTACTGTGGCTGAATCAGAAAGCTTTACAGAAGGGCACCAAAGGTGGAGGAATGAGAGAAATCAAAAAGCAAGTTCTTCCCATTTTGCCATTTTGATTCTGCAGTAATAATCCAAAGCGCTACATAAAGAGGATAAATTTGTCTCCTGAATATTTGACTACATCTCCAGACACAAAAGCAACAGCCCTCTGCCCATAACAGACATTTAAACTGACAGCGTTAGATGCCTTCAGAGAGCTCCGGTGCAGGAAGAACCACACAGAGAACAAAGTGTTGCCAGTGTCAAACATGAAACCATCTTGTTCTGTGGTGTCAGAGGCAGCAGTCTGATAATACACTCAGTGCTGCTGATGTACTGTATACCCTAATGTATGTGCATTCATGCAATATCACAACAGAATGTGAAATAAAGAGCACTGCCTGGCAGATTACCGAAGTTGAGCACATTTTTTTAGTGCAAAAAGAAAAATGCATAAAATGTTGTTCACTCTGTGCTGTTCAGATGTGCTGAATGCTGCTCATGTTGTGAGTGTGTATAGTGTGTATAGGTTTATCATCTGCATGGCTACAGCATACCATGAGAATTCTTGAAAAGACCTGGGAAATGTCTCTTTTCTGCACAGGAAGTCTGCTTTGTATTTCATAGTACCAGAGCTTCACTGGTTGAAAACATGCAGTGGCTGAATGACTTTAGCACTTTACAAACAGCCAATAATAACATTTATTTAAAGCTTACAATGTTCCATTTAATTCCCCAAACTTGACCAGTCAATTATTATTGTAACCATGACAACAATGCTCCCCTAACCTTGACAAAGTAGTCATTTTACCCCAAAAATCATGTGACTTGGGAGGAAGTTGTTCAACTACCTTTTCTAAACAACAGTCAGTAGCCATGTCTTCTTATAATTGTTAAGCAAATTTGAAGTAAACTTTTGAAATGATGCAAAAAAAGAAAAAAAATGCAAATTAGTGTGGTGTCCGTGACCTACTTTGGAATAAATAAACTGGCCTTCATAGTGCTGTCAGAAGGTACAGGTTAAGTTACACCTGGCTTGAATAAACAGGGTAGAAGAAGCCATAAGAAGAACAAGAAACAAACTAAACTTTACAAGAAAAGTTTTCAAATTGAGAAAGTTGCTAATATTTTTAAATGTCAGCTGGTAATTGGACATGTTTCACGCTGTCTGGAGGCAACGACAACAAAAGATGCAGAAACAGCTGTTCAGTTGTGTGAGTTAAATGTTTGCAATGTCAGAGAACTTATTTGGAAAAGATGTTTCAATCTCCCAGTAACAGTTTTTCAAAAAGGTCAAAAACTTTAATAATTTTGTGAAACTGGGGGAGTTGTTTTCTTTAATTTTGCCATTTCCACTAACTTTTTCACATACATCAAAATGTGAATAGAAAATTGCCTCATGGAAACACAGCTGATACTATTTTTTTGTTCCAGTCATTGTCCAACGTTAACAAGGCTGTCATTACTGTATGGTTGCAATTATGAACGCTTAGTTAACTTTAAAGAATGACAACAAAGGTACCCTTATCTTAATATAGTTGTCATTTTAATCCAAGCATTCCCTTCATCTTAACTTCATGCCTGAATTCAATTAAAGCCACAAATTTTCCCTCAACTTGGACAGGTTTCCAGTCCATCACAGGGCCAACACTCACATCTACGGCCACTTTAGAATCATCAGTTAATCTAAGCATGTCTTTGGACTGTGGGAGGAAGCAGCAGCATCTGGAGAAAACCCACACAGGCACAGAAAGAACATACAAATTCCACACTGAAAGGCCCCAGTGGAGATTTAAAACAAGGACCAGAATCTTACCAAACCGTATCTACTGCATTTTAACATCATAAAGAATGTCAACAGTGATTTGATCCGGAGCATAATGAGCCACATTACCCGCGTTTGAATGAAAAATCCACAATCAAATGATTGAAGTATGTTTAATACAATATTTTTATTTGGCAATAAGTTTTTGTTTTTGAATAATGAACCACCATCAACGCTGCAGCATGTTTTACTTAGAGAGAATTTCCATTAATCTACCTTTCATACGTAGATGAAAGAAAACACTTCTTGCTGCTGTGTGCCACACAGCATGAGCACTCTGCCACACTTTCATTTCCAACCACTGCATTTGATTAAGAATAAATAACGCTTCCACTCAACCTGGGTCATCAAGCCAGCTGACATATTTACAATCTGAGGATAGCGGGCATGTTTACCATGTTCAGCTTTCTAAATGTAAAATAGTGGTACTTTTGAGGCAAAACAGAGGTGTTTTGAAATTCAAATAGTTTCTGGGGGTGCATGTGGATTCCATTCAGTCAAGATATTTTTCTTAATCTTAAGTTTATATTTGAGCATCTATGCGCTGAAAACAGTGAAGCGCAATAGAGTACATAAAATGCTTGGGTTTGTACCAAAGTGATGACAGGTTTGGTCTGGTTTGTGGAATAAAGTCAAAAGTGCGCAAGACAATGAGAGAATAATAATGTCATCGTCAATAATTTCTAGGACAATGCATCCTCCTTTGTCATCCCTGTTTCCTCAGCCTTGTCCTTGTCCCACAGCAGGCAGCAATCCACCTTCTTTATGGCCTGACCAGCTGAGTGAGGCTAAGGAAAGTGCTGAACAGGCCACTAAAGCTGTCATACACCTCTTGTCAAGCTGAATGAATCGTATGCTTGTGTTCAGGCAGGGATCACTGTGAGAGTGTGTGTGTGTTTACAGTAAAATCCCATTGTGTCAGACAAAGCCACAACTTAGTGTGTGTATGTTTCTGGATGTGTGTACGTGTCTTCAGTTGCTTACTCACAGACACACTCATAACTTGCTTGTGTGTGCATCTGCTTTTATGTCTCTTATATCGCATTACAATCCCATAAAACTGACAGACTACACCACACACAACTTGTTTTATCGTGTGCCAGCAGGGCAATGTACTATACCAGGGGGAACTGTGCTTTTCCCGGAAACAAAGATGCTAATGAGCCATAATTTACTTCATGCTCCTCAGGTACAGCACAGAAAACACCATAAAGAATATCAATAGGCCATCAAACACCTCCACAGAGGTCAGTGTTTAGCTGTGTTGTGTTAGGAAATGATATCTAATGACAGCCTTACCTTGTGTCACATGTGAGATCCCATGTGGAGAACTCATGGTCGTCAAGGTTACCAACTACCTTAGCTGCCCTTGACCAGACGGCGTGACGTTTTATGGGAACCAGCTCATGACCGGCCTCCCGTGTGGGGTCACGGCTGCAGCAGGTACCCATCCTTGCACAGCAGGACGCTTCTTAGCTGAATGGTTAAGAATTGATCTTTTACTGGTAGTTACAAGGGAATCTTGATTTTTCTTCCATCCTCCCTCAATTTTCACACGAATGTCGCCTTATGTCCTGCTTCATTATCTATCACAACATTTACTGATTACCTCGTAAAAACACAGATCACTGAAGACATGTGAAGGCTCCTTATCACCAATCACACAAATTTTCTCTGCCAGCTCTTTTCTCTCGGTCCACTGCTCGCCACTGCTCCGTCCTATCCAGTGTCACAACTACATCTCCTGTCCTCTCGCTGTCTCTGACCTCCCCAGCGCTTCTCACATGATTTCTCTCCCTCCAAACTGCATCGCTAATGTTTTGGTGGCCAGGCCCTGGCAGCTTCGCCCTCCTCCTTACTCTGACAGAAGTGTTACTGTCTCCCACGGCCTGCCAGACTTTAAGGGCCACAACATTGTATCAACCATCTTGTTGTTTCTCTCGCTCGCTATTTACATCTGTACCCTTCAATCCCTCCTTTGTGTCCGTCCTCCTTTGCTCAGTGTGGAACACAGATGGACGTCCAACACTTTCCAATCCCAAGCTTTTCTTTTGGTCCTCAGACAACAGTCATGTAGAGAAGAGCGAGACAAGTCAGTCCTACGCTGTCGCAATGAGTGGGGTTGTCATGTGGAGTAATCTTTGCCTCCATGTTTTCACTTGGAGGCTCCACATTTCATGCATTTTTCCTCATTGGAAGTTTGCTATTTCAATAGCATCTCATGTGCTTTTACTTTATACTGGGTGCACTGACTTTTGATGAATCTTGATGAATATTCTGATTTGCTACAGCACCATATACACGCAAAATAAAAACTGCCTTTTTGCAGAATTAACTTTTAAAAGTTTTCTGACTCTGTGTTGTAAATAAAATATAAGAATGCTGTGCTTTTTTTAGCCTGCAAATACTTTAAGGTAGGAATGTTCATGGTTAATTGTCGACTACATAATTGCTAGTAATACTTTGATCAAATAAAAACATAATAACTGATTAAGCGGAGGACAATGTACGCCAAGTTTAACTATTAGATGTATTGTAATGTATTGTAGATATGCTGTTGTATCTGGTTGAGCCACCAAGTGCAGCTTTGTGCCATTTAATCAAATGGAGTTACAGGTGTTTTTGCTGACCGCCCATGAGAGTTGCTTAAAATTAGGGCACATATGAACACAGTATGCTGTTGCTTAAATACTGAAGTTTGATTCAGCAATGTTTTGACACAGCTGAATTTAAAAACACATGTTATATTGTTGTTCCTGAGTCCCCACACTCCGTGTCAGCTTCCTGACACAGATCATGCTGATTTGTTTGCCTGTCTCATGCTAACCTGTGACTTGTATTCACAAGCATTGCACAACCACTATTTCAAAATTGAAGAGGAAAATTGAGGAAAAATTGAAGCCAGGCAAAAAAAAATCAAAGGACAGAGGAAAAACAGAGAACAGAGGGAGACAGACAATTTTGTGCAAAGCAGAGGTGACTTCAAACCTTCAACACGCTGAGAGCGTAAAAGATTGCAACACTTTTTCAAGGCCACAGGAAATAAGGCTGAATAGGCAAAGGACAGTGGTGGGAACAAAAAACTTCACATCACAGGTACTGTAACTCAAAGAATTCATTTTATATGCTCCACTTTGCCAAATGTTCTCCATACGTAACAGGAACACCAAAAAAACAAATAGTATGTTTTGAGGCTGATGATAACAGATTAAGATCACATGAAAACCAAGAGGGCCATCCCAATGTAGACCATCTGTAAACCACATTGATGTTCTACATATACTGTAGATCAATACAAGCTTGAGGAACACAACAAAGAGCCAGAGGTGCTGACCCAGTCAGATACCAACCTGATTGAGCATCTGACAGACCCAGTCCACGGAGGCTCAACCCCACAACACACCAGACCTAAAGGACTCACAGCAAAGTGCCTGGTGTCAGACACCACAGCAGACCAAGACAAGCTTTTTGGCAGAGAGAGGAAGACCGACACAATATTAGGCAGGGGGTTTTAATGCTGATCTGGGTATGCTCAGTTTTAAACTACTTTCTTTCATGTTCTGTTACATATATGATTATTTTCTGGAAAAAAACACCACATCAATTATTATGTGAATGGAATGAACCTTTTTTGTATTAGTTATATCTGATTTGCATTCACGCCTCATGCCCTGTATGGAAACAGCTGCATTGATTAGGTTTCTCCATCCATTTATTCTGGATTTTTATTTAATCTGTTACCTGTCTGCATGTCTCAATTAGAGTTCTGCATGGCCCTAAAATCAAACCTGAGCCTTATTCTTATCTCTGTGACACAGCCTTTACTATTGACTTGAGCTCTTCTTCAAAGAAAAAGTTATATTATTGCATTGGGACAGTTATAATTCACAATAGAACAATCAGTCACAATGTCGCAGTGCTGTCTTTAAAAGCCAAGTTTCCATAATATGATGGATTAAAATCATAGAGGAAATCCATTTTGCTTTTTATCATCAATTGCTGAGTGTTAGCCTGCCAGTCTAATGCAATGCATTGGCTGGGCTGTTGCTCTTTCTACAGTCCACCAGGTATCTACTTGCAATACATGAAACGTAGCGATGACCAGTGAAGTTAGGGAGACAAGGCAGAGAAACAGCACTGTCTTATTAATTTGCATTTGAAAAGAATCTAGACTGATGCAAACCCAAAGTCTGACATGAAACATGACCCACTGTCAGAACCCATGAGGTTGGTTGAGCAGGGTGCTGTACTCATAAAGGTGATTAATGATGAGTGGCTGTTTAAAGGCCTTCTGTTTTTGACCGTCTTTTAGACTCGTGTTGAACTTCCTGTTCCTGCCATGACGATCATCATCAAAAGAAAATTAGGAAAATGTTAATGACTTGCTAAAGTGCATCGCAAATACACCTGGAATTGATGAAACATGGCAGAAATGGTTTTGAAGTGAGTCAGAATTTAAAGAAAAAAAAACAGAGACTATGCCAATGATGTGGAGGCAGATGTAACCATAGCGACCAAACACGCACTAAGGGTCGGTATATAGATGAGAGGGGATGTTTACCTGTAAAACAACACTCCATCTTTTCCTCTCTCTAGCTATCTGTGCTTCATGAACGGTCAAACGCAGACTTAGTATGGAGACACAATAAGTCTGCTGCTACTATTGTGAACTGTGTCACTGTCAGGACACTAAAATAATAAAATAAGACAGTGAGAGTGACGGTGCAAACAGGAAGCAGACAGGTTGGAGTTCTCTGAAATGAATAGTGAAGGCAAATAACACGCATAACTCAATCAGATGCAGCTGTTTCCACTCTATCAGGAGACACAAGACACACACAAATGTGCTGTTTTTATGATGTGGTTGACATTTCAGTAAATGGTATGTGTGTATGCATGTCCAGGAGTGGCATTTATTTGAAGAATAATTTGCCACAGAAATTCCACAATTTAAATTGGTGTTCTTCTTTCCATTATTTCGTGATAAAAAGAAGCCACTAAACTTTTGAACTTGGTAAAATTACATACTGATTATGACGAAAGAAGAATAGACGCTGGTCAGAAGTGCAAATGTGTTCAGAACAAGAAAATATTATTTTAAGATGTTCACAACAGGACTACCATTTGCTAAGGATCGAGCTCGACATTTTGCCATTTTGTCATCAAGGGTTCACAAAAGATGTGCAATTATCAAAAGTACAAAGTATTAGATTGTGTTGTCATGTTGTGGAAAATAATCCTTTTAAAGGCCTTGATGTTTCTCTTCAGAGCGGTCATATTAAAACTATCCACAGGCGCATAAATCACTTTGTTGTGCTTCTTTTTAATAATGCCTCCATGAGCACTGAGATGAGGCTGTAAGGCTCTTAATCATTTCCTGATTAACTTTTTGGATTCAAGTGGCTATTTGTCTGCTACCAAACCACTTCCTCTGCATTTGCTTATGAAAAAAAGCAATCAGATAGCTGCACACAAATGTTATGTGATGTCCTGCTTTGTTGTTGCTTCCAATCCCTCATATTCCCACTGAGCGTCATGAAAAACCACATATCGGCCTGACAGATCTGTGTTGTACTCAGATCCTCAGTGAGAGTCTGTGGATTAATACTACAGCCTTGGGGCAAGGTTAAATATTCAAGACATCTATTTTCAGACAAACTTCAAAGATGTTATTGAACACACACACACACACACACACATGTAGGGTACTGCAATGACCCCAAAAAGTAATCTTTGTATCTATAATAGTGAGGAGATGAAGAGGAAGGAGAAGAGGGAGACAAGAGGGAGAGAAATCTCTAAAAAAAAAAGCATAATCTGAAGAGGATTAGGAGAATCCAGCAATAGAAGTGTTGCTACACAGAGGTGTACTGTGGAGACAAACATTCCTTAATGCAAATGGCAGTGCAGTGTGTACAGACGATCACCTAATTATATTAAGTCTCTTGGCGTCTAAAGTGTATATAAAACTAGCATACCAAAGGCCTGTTTGTAGCAGTAATTCCCTCCTCAAATCCCTTAATATGTTTCCAAAAATTAAACTGCAAACATTAAACAGAAGCATCTGCAGCCTACATTGACCACAACTGAGCTGAGACACAGAAGAGACGGAGTGGACAAGACGGCTTTTACAGCACTGATCTGAAAAGTAAAAGCTACTTAATGACGAAATGCCTTATGGTTGAGAGGAGAAGTCAGTGACACAACCTTCCACAATAAGACCAAGATTACCCAACAAAGCAACAGCTCAATAATTACCCCTCCTACACACGACAAATGGATCGCATCCAAATGGACTTTTTGGCTTTGACATTAGAGAACCTGAGAGGGATAGAAGAGACAATAATAAATAGACAGAGATTGCAATTATTTCCACTTAAAGGAACACTTCAGCATTTTGGGGAAATATGCTTATTTGTTTTTCTCCTGAGTGTTTCATGAGAGGGGTTGGTACTACTACTAGCACCGCATCTAAAGCTCAGTAATTAACATGTTGTATTTCATTAGTTTAATCCACGCCAAAAACCAAAGTGTAAAGACGACAAGTTGCGGTTTTGCAAAAGCTGCATGCAGTAATTATTTTTCGCTTCCAGTCAAGCTAATCTCTTTGTAGTTCAAGCTCTAAAATGACAGTACAGACATTCCAAGTATTGATCTGCCTCTCTGTCTAAATGTTCCCCTGATTCTGAACTGACTACCCAATGCAAAAGGAATCATCAGGTTTTAGCAATTATATGCAAGCTAACAACATTTTTTTGATATAATGTTATTATGTTTTGCCTCATGTCAAAGTGAGTCAAAGAAATTAATTTTTAATGTACAGATGTATTTCCTAATTTTTTTTTAAAAAGTACCAGGATAAGTACAACTGAGAAACAATGTGAGGTGACAGTCAGAAATGTTCTGAAAGGTTTCATTCTGTGTTATTCAGTATTATGTGTCTATCTAACCTTTATAGGTCATGTAAACTTAATAGTCTGTCCCATACGCATTTGTTAGTAAAATTGTTTTATAAACGCACTAAATACTGCTTTTTCAAGGATAGGCGAAAAGCACAAGAATTATACAATGAATCTGTGTGATTTTCAATGTCAGTTCTGAAGTTAAAGTGAGTTTAAAGAGAGCAAAGAAGCCTCTCAAGTCAGTCAGCTTCTCTTTTATATGAATATGTCCAGTATTGTAAACCAGTCAAAGAAGAAAGTGATCAAGCACACACATACTTACACACATACATATGCACATACACTCACAAGCAAACATAAACACACAAACACACACAAATACACACACACATCTGTTGATAAATCATTAGCCAGTGGAGATGCTGACGGAGTCCCTGTGGGGCTTCAGTATGAATATAGTGAGTCAGGCATAAACACTGACTCACTGCTCTCAGCTTGTCTTACCTACATTGAACGTCCTTCCTTAATACCGGTAGCTGCACCTCACACACAGCGTTGAATTCAAAATTGTGGTCCTATCTAAGATTTTTTGGGGTCAGAATTTTCACTTGTACTGGTAAAACAATAATGGCAGATGTATGCCCTGAAAATGTGATTTTGGTTGATCTAAAAACAATACTGTTTGACTGCACTTTTAGCCTTTTTATCAAAACTCTGACTGGTTTTGGCTCCAGTGTAAGGATGCTAATAGATTAATTTCCATTAAATGTAATTGATTAAAAATATAATAACCAATAAGGCAGAAGGCAAGAAGAAGACAACATGCATGCCAGATTTGCTGTAGTGCCTGGTTGCACCATCAAGTGGAGCTTTGTACTATTTCATGAGATGGAGTTACATGTGTGTTTGCTGACCACCCACAAGGGTCACATAAAACAAGCACACTACCCTGCTGTCTTATGAATTGTTGCAGATGTGTAGATGAACTTCCTTCTCAATAGCAGTGAACGTTACACTAGAATTAATCTTGGCAAATAAATGGAAGATAAAATGTCGAAGAGCTCTTATGTGTGGGAACGAATTGAGGGATGACAAGACAAAGGCCGTGGCACAACAATGAACACTCACCTGATGCTGTAAGTAGTAGGCCATACTATGAAGCCATAGTAGCTAATTAACTTAGCTTAGCTAATGTCAGTTGTCCAGTTGCTATAATGAAGCTTCTTTAATTAGGGATTCAAACATCAATGTTACACATAATAAAAAGCTGCACTTACTTTGCTCATAAAATAGTTACAAGTGATCTGAATATTTAAAATGAAACACAGGGAGTAAAGTGGGAACATCTGAGGCTAAGGCAATTACTGCCATAAAAAACACAGAATAGCCCAGCCTTATAATAGCCTAACCTGTCCATAGGTGCATCCCCAAGCATTGTAATCATTAACATCCTCAACCACACTCTAAACTGCACAGCCCATTCTGCAGTTCCAAAAACTGGTAATGGAGAGATATGAGGATATGAGATCCATTAACGTAGCTGAAGGCAAAGGTTTCAAAAAATTAATGAAGAAGCTGGAGCCTGACTACATTGTCCCAAAAGACTCCAGGGTTTCATGTAGCCCATCTCTGAAATACTGATCTCTAAGACCAAATTGAGCTCTAATTCAGCGTACTCTGGACTCATTAAACGACAAACCCCATCCTCGTGTGCAAGCTTAGAATATCTGCTGTTGGTTACCACTAAAGCTCAGGAGTCCAAAAAAAGGTATTTGGGACAGCCCAGCTGCATGTAGTGCTTTATTAAAACATACTAGTAGGTAAACTGGCACAGAGGGCGGACAAACCGCTGACACCGCCTCCCAACACATGCATCGCTAATGGTCTTGCTTGTGAAGTGACAAAAACAAGATCCAGTCACCAGCTTCCTACATGAGATGCACCAATCCAAACTCTTCGCTTTCGAGACTGATTCAGGCAACTGTACACAGAATATCTGTCAACACAGATTCCTGATCCGATACCAGTGCTCTTATTTGTACTCTATTTAAAAGCTGTTTATCTCACTGCATAGCATTTTTGGCAAACTTTTCATGTAAAAAAAACTAAATTAATTAGGCCAGAAACATGTTTTCCTTACTATGGAAAAGCTGAAACTGACATTTAACAGTTTAACAACCAAGTACTTAATTATCAAAATCGCTGGTTCATAATTTTCTGCTACTTGACTGTAATATGTAATCATCACACAGAGCTGCTTATTAAAGCCCCAGTCGTGATTTTCAGAACTGAGTGAAGGACTCTCCACCTGTCTCACATTCTGTTGACCTCTCAGAGAGAAACAGAAACATAAATAAGAGAGTGGAGGGTTGTGAGGTGAAGGTGCAGCAATAGGTACAGCATAAACCAGGAGAAGAAGAGTCGAGGAACATAACCAACCAATATCAGCCATCACAACATCGAGAGAGAGAGTTTGTGTGAAAAGCAGAGCATGGAGGAGGGAGCCAGAGTGTGAAAAGGAAGGAAAGAGTAACAGAAAAGATGCCTCAGCAGATGCCATCTCATGGGAAGGTTGCTACATTTGATGAAAATGCACTCATCTTATTTCCAAAGTCATTCACTTCGGAAAAAAGCCCTCGTGTTCCAAAAACTTTCTCTCACCTTCTGAGGCGAGCAAGCATCAGATATTCACTCCACTGAAGAGCCAACATTCCTGCAGTGGGTGTTTTTGGCTTTTTGCAGACCAAAGTGTGGTGAAACTATTTTGCAAAGCCATAACTGCGTCTGTTCATTAAACATGGCCCAACATGGCAACTATCAGCAGGTGAAACTCAAGACACATTCGATCAGTCTGAAAAAAGAATTCTGGTATTGTTTTGTGAAGGATCGAAGCGCACTGTGAACTCTACAGCTTATTTGGAGGAAAAACAGTTGAAAACAGAAGAGAGTGAGGAAATAATTTACCTGCGACACCTCTAGGAGTTACTCATTTACCCTCATAATATTGGTCTACTGAATGGCAGTCAAAGAGGCAAAAGCATGTTAAAAACAAATATAATCCTCATGGCATGTGTTGCCAAAGAAAGCCTTTTGTAGAGCAGCAGGTGCTGGAAGCCAATATCTGTAGGGAACACCATTAAGTATGGAATGAAGCCAGACGAGAAATTATCGGACACATATGCCGTCCTTGGGCTGACATTGACAAGAAATAATCTTTAACTTTCCTGCTGTTCCGAAAGCAAACACAGAAACTTGTGAGCACCTTCAACCAATGAAAACGACAGAAAGGCTTTCTCCTGCAGCCTTTATTTGTCTGTCAGGGAACTGTTGGTTCTTTGGTTTAGTCATGGCTCCACAGCAAAACAAAGCCTCTTTTTTAGGTAAGAACAAAGAGTGCTAGACGGCGAGCACAAACCAACCCTATGTTCATCAGACTTGAGAATGATTCATCACTTTTATTAGCAAGTTGACAAAGATTTTCTATCACGATGGGAGAAAAATGCTTTTTCCATTAAGTTGTCCTTCCTGTAAGAGCAAAAAACGTCAAAGCAGCTATTCAGGTGAACTCCCTCTCACTGCAGCTTGGTTTTCTCTACATAACAACTATATTTAGGTCCATTCAGTGCTGTGTTCACCGGTGACGAAGCACATATCTCATCAAAAATCAAGACTGAAGAAATGACAAAACAGTTTTTAATACGTCACCCAGCTCAAATCTATTATACACAAACCATCCGGGGAAACTGGAATATTTTCTTCAATGACTCAACAGTGACCTTCTAATTCTTCCTGTTGCTTGTTTGCAAGGTTTGTGATATGATAATTCAAGGCTTTCTACAGTGCAGAGAGAAAGAGTGGGAATTAGTTACTGCATTCTCTTAATGGATACTTTTTTGTCCTTTCCACCCAGGTCGTGCTGGGTGGTTTGAAAGACTGAATGTGTGTCACGAATGTGAGCCCACACATAGCTGACAGAAAGCATACCTTTTCAGCAAGTCTTTTGAAGGTTTCACAAAGTCAACATCACAGGACAAAAACTACTCCAGTAGTCTTGATGGTATCTACAGACAGTACAACACAGAACCTTAAAGCGTTTAAGTCTTGCAAGGCCATAGTCCTGACATTATTGTAAGCTGCTTTGAGATAAGCCTCTTTGTCACGGCTTCGTGATACTATCATTGTGCTTACGCTGCCAATCATGCAGTGCTCAAATCAGTCCGCAACCAGTTTCAGTTTTCTGCAGCATCACCTGTGCAAAACTGCAAAGCTCTGAGTCGTTCAGTGTCAGTCATTCAGTTATGTTCTGGAAGAATAGTCCTTAAATTTCAATAAAGGCATGTCAGTTTACAGAGTTCCACCTTTGAATCATGAGCCCACAGGATGTTATCCCAAAAGTCTCGGGGCTCATCTAGATATTTTTTTTGCAAATACCAGATGAGCCTTTATGTTCTTTTTGGTCAGGAGTGGTTTGTACCTTGCAACTCTCCCACGATGCCACTCTCACATAGTGTCTTCCTTATTGTAGAATCACGTAGAGTGATCTTAACTGAGGCCAGTGAGGCCCAGAACCTTAGCAATGGCTTTGTAACCCTTTCCACACTAATAAATGTCAATGACTTAGTTTCACATCTGTTCTCTGAATCTGAATCTCTTTAGAATGTGGCGTCATGTGCTGCTATCTGAGACCCTTTAGCTACTTCTCAATACCAGACAGGTTCTATTTAGTGATGTTTACATTCAACAAGCCTGGCGGTAATCATATGTGAGTGTGGCTGGTGAAACTGAACCCAATTGCTTAATGAATCTGGTCATTTGGTAGACTGGTAGCGAAGGGGGCAAACTAAACTAAACTGTCCTTTAAAACCTGCATTTTGTGTTTTCTTGGGTTACCTTTGTATTACATTAAAATTAGCTTGATGACATGAAACATTTAAGTGTGACAAATATGCAAAAATAGAAGAAATTTGTGGGGGGCAAATACTTTATCACATAACTGTATGCTGCTGTAAAGCAGTTTATTCATATTCAATAAGCCAGAGCTATAACCTTTCAACATTAAAGGATAAATGTTTTTTAAAATTATCTTTTAATAAAACACATGTCAAACAAAAATAAACAAAAGCATTTCAACAAAGTTTTGTGTTGGAGTTTGTGTTATTCTGAATTTTGACAACAAGATGGGCCCTAAAAAAGCATATTAGTCGACCCTTATTCTGTCATGTCCCTGTAGAGCTTTACAGCATATAATGTGCAGATAAAACAGCTTACCTCTAATCAATATTAAGGAATTATTGTGACTGCCATCTTATCTTGGAGAATAATGACGTCTGCAGTAAGATGTAGCAGAATTATTTTCTTCGATGACTAAGGTCACATGGATTGTGCAGTTTTTCCATTCTTTAATCCAGTATTTTACCCCGATATGGAATTAGTGCCTTTGCTTTTTTAAGGATGAACGTTCATTTTTTACCTTTGAATTTTCTGGAGAGTCACATCAGGAGACGGACTTTGCTCAGTTGTCACATAACTTAAGTTTGGTTTAGTCTTTCATCTTGTAATGACAGTTGGTTGGGAGTGAAGACAGTTGCCTCTGTTCAAAGACAGTCTCTGGAAATCAGATGTCAGTCGTCCACTTGATCTAATAAAGACAGTGACATGTTGTTGAAAGCTCCAGCTTTTTCTCCTCTTCAGATTAAAGTGAGATCATCCAGGCTGGCTGCATATACTAGAAGAATATTGTTGTCAGCTGGCAGCATGTTCCATCTGAGAATGTCATATATTGTAGTTATAAAGTTTGTGGACCTTGTTTATCCCTTAATCTGTCACAGGTGTAATAATCAGGAAATGTTATCGTTGAGGTTAACTATTCAGGGACTGTAATATAATACAATATGCATGACAGACACTAAACACACCCGAGGCACATCCCACACACTGCTTTAGGAGTCTGGCAATAAAGCATATCTGAAAGTCCTAAATACTTTTTAATTACTTTAATTATTAATTACTAAGTCATTCACATAGTTTATATAGTTTTGGAAAGTAAAAAAAAATATCCATCTCAGTTTCTCAGAGTCTAAATCTAAGTTTTATCACATTTCTGGTTTTGTCCCAGTCAAATATTCAAATATCTGTAAAAACAGAGAAAAACAGCAATTCTGCACATCTGACAAACTGGAAACCCTTGTTGCTAAACCCTCTGAGCCCCAAAATCTGTCAGCAGATGTGAAAGGCATTTCATCTTTAAAACCCTACAAAATGACACCATTTATCAGCGAGAACTTATACAATCACAAACACGAGTGAGTTTTAAACTCGACAGCGGCCTTGAACTACTCATCTGTGATGCCTGAAGTCGTGATATTTCATAAAAATCACTTTATTCTACATGTCTCATTTAGAACTTAGTCTAAAATAAATCGTTTGCAATAACCAAGTTCTGCAAAAATGAAGAAATTCTCTACTCCTTGGTGCAACTGTGAAGGCATTTGTAATTCAGTCGCAACCAACAGTCATGTGACCAAAAATTGTAAAATGTAAAATATCTATACTTCATACAACCACTCTTTTTCAGTATTGGCACTTGGAAAAATGTAGTAAAGGTTGATGTCAATTTTTTCAATTTTCATAAAATAAATTATCAAAGAAATTCAACTTTCATTTAGTCATTTTTATGATTTGTGGTATTGTAACTGTGTCATACTGCCCAGAAGACTGACTTCTCTCTACCTCTAGTCATGGTTGTTCCTTTTCCTTAGAGGTGCAGGGCTTTATATTGCAGTGAAAAATGAACCCACAGTGAGGGAAAACATGAAAATGTCCAGAAACTACTTGGAGTTCAGAGGGTTAGTAAATGTCCTAAACTATTCCTGTTTCAGTAAATCACTGATTAATTGCCAAAGCTCTAGCTTGCTAACGTGAGAAAGAAAGTCCTTCCAGACAGACGGGCCACAGTGACCGTGCTTTACTCCTTTCTAGATTAGTAGAAGTCCAGGATAATGACTAAGTACTGAGTCCTATAGTACTGGGCCAGCTGTCCTCTGCTGCCAACAGGCATCTCTGACATCTCTCAGATCTCACTCACTGTTTTGTTTCAGTGTGTGTGTGTGTGTGTGTGTGTGTGTGTGTGTCTCTTTCTCCCTCCTGCCTGTCTTCAATCCCCTAGAGTCATGCAGACGTTCCTGCAGGAGGTTTATCCCTCCTTGGACCTGATCGGCTCTGCTCCCACCTCCCTGCACCAGGACCCCCTGCTGGGAGTGGCTGCCGAATAGAGAGGAGGAAGGCCCATCAGGGGGCCCCTCAGAGGGAAGAGAGAACCGCACACATAAATGTGTGCATAGCTACAAGTGCAAGCAAACACAAGACAGAGGCGCAAATAGTGCAAAAGTTAGGACATACCTAAACAAATGTGTAGCTGTGTTCTGAAGAGAGGTATGTGAGTTTTGTCCACAGGGGAGGAAGTCGTCAAACAAACCAAACTCATACTTACATCTCACTTGTCCATAAGAGGGGATTATAAAAGCAAGTCCAGGCAAAGAACAACTGACTTAGAGTGCACTGACGGACATAAATGCAGCAAACAGCCAGAGGCAGACAAACAATGTGGCTGCTGATGCTGCTTTTACGTCTACAGTGAGCTCATCAACAGTTCTGGGAATTCAAGATCACGAAGATGATCGCTTTTCTCAGTCTCAGTACCAACAGTAAACATTTTCATACCGTGACTCAGAAATTATAATTGCATGGCAAAGTGGGCAACCAGTCATCAAGGTGGACGCAGGTTTGAGACACTGAATCTGAGCAAAGGTTGGCGTACATCTACAGTCTCTCCTGGCAGGCATTCATAGTGCTGCACTTGGATGTACATGCAAATACCCTGACTAAATAATGCACTTTCAAACTGTCTGGCTTGTCACCTCCACACACCTAAAAGTAGTCTGTCGATCAAGATCCTTCAAGTGCTCAGCATATCATCACTTGAACAGAAAAAGTGTTTATCTTACAAAAGAGATGGTCTGGATCTGATAGGTTGGTTCAGATACTAAAGCGACAGAGTATTTTTCTCTTAACAACTATAAAAAATACTAAAAGTCTCTGTAAGAGTTAAGAGCATATCCAGTCCACTTTAAAACAGGACATCAATAACAGATAATGTTCTGCATTGGCAATAGGAATGAAATTGGGCTTTCTTTCTCACGAATGAGCTGATACCAAGAACTCTGTGAGTGTCCGAGCAATGAAAAACACACAAAGACACTGAGAAGGCTGTGTTTTTCTTTTTGTGAGTAATAAAAACATGAAAAACATTTTTTTGGATAGAAGAGGCTCCAGTGGTGGAGCCCCGTGGGGCTGTTACATAAACATGGCCTCTGGATAAATAGCCTGCCTTTGACATGGAAAGGATATTGAATGTCAAGGTTGTTATTACTTCACCTTGTTATTTCTGTTCAAGGAATACCATGCATGAAGCAATTAAAAGTTTAGAGAAGGGAGACAGGAAATAAATAAATGTCCCACTCAGGCAAAGGAAAACAGAGTGTTTGTCTCTGATCCACGGAGAACAGGTTTCCCTGCACACCTGAAGTCAAGTGGATATAAAAGAATCCTTGAAATACCTGAAGCTCAATGTCATGCTGCTACGTAGAGGCCCCTTCGACTCAGAGATGTTTTGTGCTTACAGTTAGATCACCTGGATGTTTGGGATTCACTGTGCAGAACGACGTGCATGCAGATCAAACAGCTTTCACAGTCAGCTGCTGAATTCGACTTAAATGTGAGCTGAAGACGTGCACATGCAGGCACGGTTTAGTGACATTACAGCGAGTGTGGAAGCCAATCACGGTCCAAAATGCAGCTTGCACAAGTGGAAGCTTGGTAACCAACTATCCAATGAAGCAAGAAAAATCATGTGTCCATAAACAAAGCTTTGGAACTGAAAATTATTTTCAGATTTTTACATTTTTCAATGAAGCAAAAGGAGACGATTTAATTTCAAGAATAACACTGTAATTAAACTTTTTTATATGTCCTAAATTGTATAAAGGGCTGGTCTTGATCTGCATGTGTTACAGAGGGAGAAGATCTGACGAAAACATGATATGAAAATCTTTTCAGGCAGAATAACGATCCATGATCTGGATTCTACAACAGATTAAGTTGAACTTGTGTGATTACATGATTAGTCCTGCATATGGCTGTCCGGATACAAAGTCTTTCACTTTAACCCAAAGCTAAAGACCCGACTCACAGATCTCTGCATCCTATTTTCATTCGGCCAGAAATAGAGTTTCATACCTCTGCCACTTTGATGATTCTATAAGGATGTTTTCCTGCTTCCTTCTATTCTTCATCCACCATGCTGTCTTACCTTTGCAAAATAAGGTACATCTCCAAGCGGAGTAAAAAAGTTTACACAGTGCTGTTAATTTTTCATCTATACAATTCCTTTGAAAGTTAGATTATATCTGAAATTAAAATAATCCATGACAAAAAATTGTATCATCGCCCACCCCACTGTGCTGCAGAAAACAAGCCTAACTTACATCAGTTTATCCGTTTTCACACTTAATACTAAAAACAGTCAAACATTTATGATGTTAAAGTTTAAACCTGTAGTGTGCAAACACTGGAAATCTATGAGTTGTATGATTGTAGAGCAGCAGCTATCATAACATGTCTGATTTCATGTTTTCCACCAGAAAAGTTGTTACACCCGGCGGTCAGCACCAGTATGGGGGAGATCCGACTGCTGGCACACCACTGCAGCAAGGTGAGAGTTAGGATGGGGAGCCAGCGACAGACTGGTTTTAAAGTTTCTTTGATAACTTACAGAGGACTGGTACTGCTACGTTTCCTCAACTCAAGAATGGCTTATGATCCTGACATTGTAAAGCCATGAATGTTTTCATTACTGCCATCACCTCCAGCATTTGGCTAAAAAAAAACTTACACTGACTGTTTGGCAGAGGAGCTAATGTCGCTAGGTAACTTTCGCTTGTGACAGTTGGAAGCATCAACGCACAATGAGGGTAAAGGACACTGGTCTGTTAACAGTTAACAGCTGGTGAGCTTTCCAACGAGTATATCTGTTTCCAACCACAGTGCAACTTTAGCTTAAGAAACATCTCATAAATACATTTGAAAAGATACACTCAGGCCTGATGGAGGGTCAGCTGAGGTCAAGTAGGCCAGAAGGTTCACAATATAAAGGAGGAAACTGCGAATTTACCTGTTGACACAATAAATCAATAAATCTGGAGAGAAATAAGAGATATGAGAAATGTTCATATGGTAACTGGCGACATCTCCACTGGTAACACCTTCATTAAGCTTGTAGGTAGAATTGTTCCAATAAGGTCAGCTATAAATAACATTCCTTGATGAGTACATGCAGTGCATTCCGAAGTTGTATCACAATCTAGTCTACCTAAAGCACTCAAAGATTAAACTATTTTGGGGGAAATTTAGAGATGCCCCACAGTGTTCTTCAAACCAAGCACATTATTACATCTCAACCTCCTGCTAACAGCTTAACGGCAAATTAAACTCCTGAATTTGGTTCAGGTCCATGTTGAGGCTAAATGAGAGCGTGGCGTAAATAGAAGGTTCCAGGGTGACTCGATTGCCGAGTGGTTGGGGTGCAAACCGCCCTGAGCAGCGAGTCATTCTGATCATTTGCTGTGTGTCATTCCTCCGCTCTCCTCCTCTACATTTCCTGTGTCTATACACTCCCTCTCTGTCAACAAAGGGCACAAAAACACCCAAAAACAAACATTTTTCAAAAAATGAAAGGTACACATTCAATAGAAAAATCCTAAGACAAAAATTCATCCAACCAGTTTTCCATCTTCATCCGTTTATCCAGAGTCAGGTCTCGGTGGCTGGAAATTCAAAAACACACTAATTGCTAGTTGCAAGTATTTTTAATGTCTCTGTTCAGGATTAATTTTAGAAAGTGCCGGCAAAAAGACACATACTGAGTCACACATCACTGAAAAACACGACAGCACATGACAAATGATTCAGAAGGATTTTAATTAATGTCTGCCACTTCACAATGTTCTGCAATGAGACCGAATTCTGACAGCATTTGCTCAAAAGCTAAAACCGCTTCCACCTAAAGAACACCATCAACAGCAAACAGAGCCGACCCTTGCTCTCCGCTATCTGCAACAACACTTAAATCTCTGTCAGCGAAACAGCTCAGCAAGGAGAAATCATAAAACACTAAATCCCACTGCAGCTGTTTTAGGGACACTGCACGACTTCCAAACAGCTAATTACAGAGCAATTGAGGGAACAATGACCAATCTAACCGTTAAAATGCTAATTTTCCAGTGTACAGAGGCTTTAGATGAAGCATTTATATAAATATACAGTGTAGCAGCCAGAGAGATCAATTATCCACAAACAAACCCACACACTGAATGAACATGGATGCCATCTGGGTATGCAGAGACATAGCCTATTCATTATTATTCATGATTGCAAATATTAGCAAAATGTTGAGCAAACAGCTCCTTTTCGGCTTTTGTTTTCAGTTGGTAGAAGAAACGTTTCATTATTGCAGATGACTGGACACGAGGAGAGAAAAATGCAACCAAACACTTAATTTAATTTTGTTCCTTTAATATCTTGTGTCCATACAAGGATTGAACAATTAATCGGTTTGAAATCCCAATTTAAAAGACAATGCAATTAGGAAATTACAGTCGCAAATGAGACTAATGCTGTAATTCAATTAGAATTAATTTAAGCAGATTGAAATTTTCAAAGGTTGTTTGTGCCCATTGATTAACGTTATACTACGTGTTGCAGACATGGACGCTGTGGTGCAACTAATATAAACAAAATAAAGTGACACACTGTACATTTTTTAAAAGTTGCATCAAGGGTTTTACATATTCATGCCGTCCTCCTTGTGTAACCATCACGTTTCTGATGCCGTCTCATGTGGTAATGATTTAAAGCTGTTACACGGTGAATACTGAATTGAAGAGAACAAAAAATCATTTCGCAAATCAAATCGCAATATCTGTAATCTGCAATTAGGTCTTATCCCCAAATCGTCCAGCCTGAGTTCATACTGGGATGCACATTAAATTTCAATAAATTATTCTGACAGTAAAGTGAAATCAAACTAAAATCAAATTACAGCAGTCGAGCTGACTGTGAATATCATTTGGGGAAAGTTGGACCAGTTCTGATCCGGTCTGGGTCAGCTGGAGTGTCAGCAAATAAAATTATGTGTGTGTGATATCTAGAGATTCTGTTCTGAAGTCTTGCAATCAATACCAGTCGTCCTTTTTACAAAGATATTCTGAAGATATTTGTGATATTTGGGAAATGACTTTGGTAACAAGTTAAACCACTTGTGTCTTCTTGGTCGAAACACATCAATAAACTCAGAAAAAGACGAAGAATGGCAAACAATTCCTTCTGTAGCGTCCACAGATCACTCTCCAGCCAAGATCACACCACAGCTCTGCTCTGTTTTCCTCTTCTTTTTTTTAGCCTTTCAGTGCAAATCTCACTGCACAGAAACAGTTCAAGCTGCACAGGCAACAATGTCATCTACCTCTAGAACTGTTCCTGTCCAACCTGCTAGAATATTGTCTGAACTCCTTTCAGACTGTCAAACACTGAAAGATTTGTACAAGATGGTAGAAAATATCTTAAAGTGTGATTTGTCCATTCTTCATAGGTCTTCTTAGCTAATGCTGAAGTTTGTTCCAAGCTTAAGACGCATGTTTTGGCTGAAGCCCGGCATCAAATCCTAAGTCTAGACAACCAACCCAAAGTCCTAAAGTTTGCTGGTCAGGTATTAAACCAGTGCTGTATTTCCCACGGTCAAAGAGCAACGGCTTCTTTGTCCACTGAGCATTTTTCTTACATTTCATGAGCCACTGAAGAAGCAGAGGAATTAACTGTAGTGCAACAGACAACAGCCTTAATAGTACAGAACACAATGCAGCCACAAGACATTCATCATTTTCACTTATATCAGATTAAATGTAAAGCCTAGATCAGGCAGCTCATCTGGGGTTGGTGAAACAGTTTCAACCGCACTCAAAACTGTCAACATGAATCTGGATAGAATATTTACTGAAGTGATAAAATTGTACAGCACTTGTTCCACCGCGTGGACAAAAGCGATGCAACACAGCTGATCAATATTTCTCGACAGCAGAGTACATAAACCATGTTCAGCAGCTCATGCACGGACTTCAGATCTTCACCACATCATAATATGCACTAGTGTTCATTATGATCCTTCTACGTTTATATCCAGGTTTAAAATATAGGAAACTCCTCTGAGTATGGCAGCACGATTTAACAGCGTCATAAACTACAGTCTCCTGCATTTTAATAATGTTCTGTCTGGAACAGTTTCAGCAGAAACTGAAAATCGCCAGTGAGAAGATCAGCATTTGGGCTGTTAAAGGTAAAAAAAAACAATATTTCTGCACTTGTAGACCTGAAATGTGGCTATAATAGAGCAACATATTTGCATAAATGTAGAAATGAACACAACACTGAAGCAGACTGCAGCCTTGGCAGGACAGAAAAGAAGCTTTCACACTTAAATGCAAGGCTGCCACAGACAATAGTTTTAATACAAAAGACTTTTAAAAATGGGTGGATTAAGCATTAATACACAAAATCTAACTAAAAGAAGATTTCACAGAATAGTCAGTTCTCTCAGATCAAAAAAATATATAGTGGAAAGACTGCTTTGATTTGATTAGAGCCCTAGTATATGCCTTCCAGGTCTATCCACTTGCCAATAACAAATACTAAATTAACATAAAGAAATGGCAACTGTGTTTTTAGGTCATCTGCAATCAGACTGCATGACATTAAAAAGCTTGTCTATCAGAATTTATTTGTCATGTGGTAATATACAACGTGGGCACATGCTGAGAGGGGGTCTGGGGGCTCTTCTCCAGGAAATCTACAGAATTAAACACTTCATTTTTGATTCTGGTGCATTTTTAAGCACCATCTTGTGCTTTATCTGCAACAGTTTGTAGCGAAAATGTCTTTATTCATGTAGAAGGAAACACTACATTTTGGTAGCAGGTGACAATTCAAAATATGATGGAATGCAGTACAGCTGTAGTACTCTTAAGTATTTATTGTTCTGTAGAGCAACTTTTGCTGATCCCTTGTCTTTCATGCTTATATTGAGGGGGACAAGTGCACTGGTCTAAATACTGATGAGGATGTTTCCCCCAAATCTACCCATATGTTGATCAATACATCAATATCAGCCTCAAGAAGGTTGTTGGCCTCTAGTACCTCATACAGTACATCCACATTCCATTTTTCAATCTATCTTGATTATCAGGAAAACAACCACATAACATCACTTATTATTAGCCTGAGTAGAAGCCCACAAGTAGACACGAGTTTGGATCTGCACCAGTGAAAGAAAATAATACTAGAACTGGTAGAAAAACACCCTGGCCCTGATGCACAGCCTCAATGCTGACAGAAACTGATATTTGCATGTGATGCAGAGCAGTAAATGAAAGCAGCGGGGTCATGAGAGGGTCAGCAGGTTAGTCCCAGGCACACCCGCTTTAAATCCACACTGTCCCTGCGGTAATGAGCTGCTCGTAGCCGGGAATTAGCGCCAGGAGCCATATTGAGCTGCACGTAACTTCAGTAACGCGCAGGTGACCGTCGCAGTAACGGAGCGGCGGCGGCGGTATTTCAGGTACTTACTTTATGAAGTAACTCGCTCCTTCGTCCGTAAAACCTTCCTCCCATCCCCGGGGTAGGTCTGCAATAAAACCACAGCACACACTTGTTCGTGACACCTGAAAGTTTGCCGAGCCCCAGCCG
Organism: Dascyllus trimaculatus; assembly: GCA_024666655.1. Classification (NCBI taxonomy): domain Eukaryota; kingdom Metazoa; phylum Chordata; class Actinopteri; family Pomacentridae; genus Dascyllus; species Dascyllus trimaculatus. The sequence continues at coordinate 29,017,865 of CM045448.1, forward strand.
CCCTCTGAAGTTAGCGGCGGAGACAAACACAGTAAAGTAAACATGAAACGAGCGCAGGTGAAGCTATTAGCCTAGCTAGCTACCTGAGCGGATCATGTGCCCGGAGTTCACGGGTTCACCGGAGCGGGGATGCAGCCAGGTGGTGGTCCGAGTCTCGTCGCTGCCGCACAGACACACAGAGCACAAAAACACCTGTTACACCGCCGGGGAGAAAACACCGGCAGACACCGCCAACTCCCGTCAAACCGGGAGAGACGGCGCCACAAAGCGCTCATTATCCCACTCACTTGATGAAGAAGACCCTGCCGTCCCCGCACACACCGTAGGACCAGTGTTCAGGTAAGGCGTCCCGCCCGAGAGGCGCCGCCATGATCCGGTCTGAAGTCCTATTTCATGTCAGTCTCTCTCCATGGAGTCTCCCGGGAGCTCAGCGATCACTGCCAGGGCCAGCGCCGCCTTCAGGGACTCCTCTGAAGCCCGTAAACCTCAGCACCGAGCGCTGGACGTGTTCTGACAACACAGAGCTGTGGGCTCAAGTAGGAGCTCTGAAGGGAGACTGGAGGCTCAAGGTTCATGCTTTCTTTTTTGGATTGAAAACAGTATTTGTCACACAAAATATCAATAAAACCGAATGACACAACCTCCACTGCTATTGTTGCATGCATCATAATCTGAATCAGCTTTATTGGCCAGTATGTGTTCAAGTTCGAGGAATTGGAGTCTTTCTTTGTTCTCACTGGACCTACGCAAAACCACACAAGAGCAACAGGTGAAAGAAAGAAAGAAGAGTTCCTATGTGTAAAGGAACATGTTTAAAGTGAACTAAAATTCAGGGCCGTGAGTCTCGTCATGTCCCTGTGTCCATTTAGTGGTTTATAATGACATAAATATTACTTTATGTTCAGAATTACACATACAAATTTTACCCCAAAAAACACGCATATAACCTTAAAAGAAGGTCATTTTCCACCACAGTTTAGCTGGTGACCGACACTGGTGTGGTTCCACAGAGGGACTTTGGACTTGACCTCAGTGTTTCTAAAATCCTGCCTATTGTTCTGCTTACGTGCTGCAAACTTGAGTAAGTGGCAGCCAGACTTGAAAACCTGCTGATGTCCTGGTGCCAGTGTCAACATGTAGTCACAATAGTCTCAGCTCAAGCACAATCAGGGACCTTTATGTGGGATACTGATGTAAATGTATTTATAACAGCTACATAATATATTGGCCGTTGTTTTAAGTGCAATGTATTTTTCACGGGCAACATTAGGCAAAGGATAATGACTGCTATGATGGTTTCTTTGAATCCATATATTGAACAGTAGTAGGGACAACACTGGTATATGTGCATGTTAAAATTAAAAATCTGATCAGTCATTATTTAAGTTGGATGTATGGGGCGGATATTCAGGTGTGAGAATGTGCATATGAAGCAGAGATCCGTTGCTCTGTTCACGTTTGTAACCAAACCTTTGAAAATCAGAGAGCATTCATTTTCGGTTTGGTGGTCCATATGTAGGCAAAATACTGAACTCTAAATTGCTCCTGATATGCATGTGAGTCAGAGAAATGTAAGGCGCTTCAGGCAAAGCATCTTCCATGCTCATGAAATGCAATGCAAAAAGAAACATTTCTACGGGGATCAAGCATTTACAAGTGGCATGATGAGCTAACGCGACATCATTGTCATATGATAAATGTTTAAACCACAAACAGTGAAGAGAAAATGTTGGTTCTTGTCATTTTTGTCCTGGCTAAAGTGGTAGAACAAAGTTTTTACTCTGAAATCCCACCTGCCACACCCAACTGTGACTGTTTTGTACTTGCATTAGTTATTTTTTCCTATGGATTTAATGTGTTTAATATAAAATTATTAATGCATGTATTGGTTGTATGTATCCAAACACATGTATTTTAGCTAACATTAAAATGTACCCTCTTACTGTAACATCTCAGGATATCAGTGGATCCTCCCACCTGTCGCATGGATCACTTCCATGGTAACAAATGTGACTGCCTTCATTGCTACGACATTTCAGTCAGTACTTAAAGGCATCGCAGCAGTGGGCTTCCACAGAGAAAAAACAGAGCAGGAGAGAAGTGCTGCTTTGCCAGTGTTGCTCCTGGCAGTAACTGGAGAGATCGAATGAAAAATGTGCTGATTTGAGGCTCCTTAGAGTAGGTTATTTGCCACCTTTAGTATTTAGGTGATTTACCAGGACTGATTGTGAGATTAAAGAGGGATTAAATACAATTAGGAGCCTCGATAAGAAACGCTTTGATTTTGAATGATCTACACTCAAGTTATCTCTCAGCAAAGTCAGCCTGCTGTTGGACGCTTCATTAACACTTCAGTAACACTAATTAATAGTAGAGTTGTTTTGTTGTAGTAAAAACAATTTAAAATATATAAATATAAATAATAATTTGATCAACATCTCTGTTGCAGATTGTACAATACTAGACATTCCTTAACATAGACAGTGTTTGCTGATGGCAGCTTTGCCCTTTATTGGCAGTCTCTTAACCAGCTTAATGGGTTTGAGAACATCAGCTGTGTTCTGCCAAGGCAGAGTTAGTTTACAGCAAATAATAAAATCTATATTGTGGGGAGAATTAAGCAAACGGAAATCATTATTTTCAGATGTGAAGGTTAGTCAAGCCCTAAAAATGTCAAGAAGTTTGAAAGTTTCTTTGATTGCACAGGCAGAAATCATCAAACTGATAAAACTGGCTCTGAGGGCGCTTTAAAGGAATACCAAGAGTTCATTAGAAGCACCAGCCTCAGAAATCACCAATTAACAGCACCTCAGATTAGAGTCCACATCAAAGGTTCCCGGAGTTCAAGCAGCAGACGCATCTCAACATCAGCTGTTGGGAGGAGACTGAGTCCATCAGGCTTTCATGGAGGAACTGCTGCAAAGAAACCACTGCTGAGGGAAACCAAAAGGAGGACGAAGAGCTGTTCGGGCCACGAGACAGAGGGAATGGACATTAGACCAGAGGAAATATGGACTCTGGCCTGAGGAGTCCAGATGTGAGATTTCTGGTTCCAGCTACAGTGTATTTATGAGATACAGAGAGGATGAGCAGATGGTATTTGCATGTGTGGTCCCCACTGTAAAACATTTAAACAGAAAACACATTTAGCTTGCATTCTGTGATTCCATACATATTATTTAGTAGTTTTGATGTATTCAATTTTTCTACAATGTAAAAAACAGACAAAGGAATATCATAGAGTGACTGTTTCTGTCCAAACCTTTTACTGGTTTGCCTTTTATAACCCCATTGAAATAAACACCTGTTGGCTTCCATTCTGTCATAATTAGTGTCATTTTTCCCAGACACAAGATTTGATTTCAATAATTTTGCAGCACTTAACTACTATTAGGTTTCAGTGGTGTGTGCAAGATACGTTTGGGAATATTTTCAAGACATTTTTCTGACAGTAATATATAAACTAGTACTAATTATAGGGGAAATGAAGACACAGTTCTTTTACTCAGGATTTAGTCACTTAAGTTGATAAGCTGTTGATTTCCACAGGAATTTCCTTGAGTTAATTGTGCTCCATTGAAGCTCAAGTAAATACTCATTCACCTTTCATTTATCATCGGAAACTTGTTTCAAATGGAAATTACGGACCTCTAAAATAAAGCATTCAGGTACTGCAGTTCCTTCCTCTCAACATTTACACCAGTGCTGATGAGGTCGTGATAAGGAAATGCTGCACTGTAATATCGGCCCGCTGGTATGTCAGTTGAGCTCTAATGTTTACTTGCAGCAAACATGTTATTGTTGGTTTTCCTCAGTGGCTCATTAAGACAAATAAGAGCCTCCGTCAGCTGTCACACACAGTTTGTTTTGAGTCACTCGTCAGGAACTCTGAGCTCATTGGAATTTCATTTTCCAAAGTGGCTCCACTTCCCCGAGACATGTCGTGGCGTGCTTACGACAACATCCTGACACGCTTTCCATGAAACCCTATTATTTTGAGATCTATTCATGGAACAAATACAGTTCACCTGAGCTGTTGTTAAGTTCACGGTCGGCAGGAATCCTCACCAAAAACAGTAATTTCCTAAAGCAGTAGAGCACAGAGTGAAAAAACAGAAGGGTGCGCTGATATTTGTCACAGTGGTCTTCATTTATCACTATCAAGACACAAAATCACACATTGATGCCATTTATTAACTAACACTAAAGCATGCTGAACTGACTTTCCTCTTTTTGTCTTTTTCTTGTCATGTAATCATTTGTAATTTATCAGTTTCAGCTTACCTCCTTTGTCCAGCAGGCCAGACTCTCTTCAACAGCCCATTGGTGTAATTTGGCCATTTATCCAAAACACTCGCACTTCTAAAGGGGTGAAGCATATTTTTCACATGCGGTGATTTTCGTGTGCATGTTTTTGGTTTCTTCTCGCCCTTGTTTGGCTTCAGTTGGCAGCGCTTACTTTGGAAACACCTCAACATCAATGGGAGAAACCTCTGACAAGGCAAAGTGAGCTGAAGGGTGGCTAGAGGTCGGCACGCACACACACAACCTCACCGCTGACAGCCCAGGGATTTCTTTTCACACTTTGGAGTGTATTTGTGTGAAAACATAAAGTGCTCACATCGTAAAAAAGAACAATGAGAGACTTACAGCCAAGTTACTGTCTTATATCACAGGATAACACGTCAGTAAACCAAAGCCAGTAGTACTACTGTGAGTCTGAATGTTCATATGCTGAACTTACACAGAAAACATCATGAAAATGCATTTATAACATTATTACTTAAAGACACAGCTGAACAGAAGAAACCACAACAACACCAGCACTTTAAAGACAGGTCTTGGACTATGAGACAATGGTAAAATGTAATTTATGAAGGTTTTCAGTTGTTTTTTGTTTATATGAGTAATGTTTGAATTAGTTCCATATGGGAAAATTACAGTGAGTTCAATCATTGCAGCTGATGAACTGGCAAACATACATCATACAGCTGTGAAGCCTTTAAGAATACTACAAACTACTAGACAGAAAAGACACTTAAAGCAGCATTCACTCATATTTTTGGCCACTTGGGGCAGCATAACAAGCTGTAAATACACTGACAAATTATCATTTCCCAGAGTTTTCATGGTGAACTTGTACTTATTTATACATCTAGCAAACACAGAGAAACACTCATCCCGTTGGAGCTGCACTCTCCTGCAGCTGGACACACCAAAACCATTAAAGCTGCACCATAAAACCAAAACAATGAGCTAAAAGATGCTGAAACACAGCTTGGAGGAGAGCTGCAGGCTCAGATGAAAATTCTCTCGGCCCATCACTGCAAGTGGCACCTCTGACTTTCCACATAGTCCTTTGATTTATTGCAAATATAAAATATTACTGGTGCAGCTTTAAATATGTGCATATATATGCAGGAACATGGCTATGAACACTGTTAATGAATGTATACCCATCTCTCAATACTGTCTATTTATATAGGTACTGTCTGATGAATGGCACAGATAGAGATCATGGATTCTGTCTAATCTTTCTCCCTTTCTCTCGCTCTCTAAGCCTCTTTCCTTTCTTAAACACAACTTAGCACAACCCCAAATGTACAAAAACCTACACATTTTTAAAAAAATGTATTCACTCACTGATTGCTCCACTCACTCTCCCAGTGATTTCATTTCCTGGATTAAGGCTGTCTTGATTATTTTGACTTCCCCTTGTAATTTTATGCATTTCATATTACCATTCTCCATCATGCTGGCATTTTTATTTTACTCAGCTGCTTTGTCCTTGTCGTTTTGTGTACAGTCAGTGTAATTTGTTCCTACTTTGCTCCAAAGCACGGCACGAATCAGCAGTTTGATTCCTCCCAGTTCTGGCTGAGGCAAACGTTATGCTCTCATTTGGATGAAAATGTCTGATACATGAAAAAAAAAATAGTCTCATCATACACTGTTTAAGTACAGAACAATACAAAGCAGACAGCAGCCAGCTGATGTGTTTATCAGCTTGCGCCTGTTGCTGCTCCGTTTCACTTATGCTGCAAAACAAACAAGAGGCACCAGGACATCCAGTATCTCCAGTTGTGTGTGTGGAGCTGCCATAAGACACGAGGGAAAACAAAGAAAGCAAACACACTGAAACAAGAGACACGGAACTGAATTCAGGACCGGTATTTTAGCCCCCAGCCACCCACTGCAAACACTGGGGGCCTCTTGACACAGAGCTGCCAATTAAGGTACAAAATGCAGGTGTAAGACGAGGATATTTCCCACAATGGTAGCGGATTATTGTCTTGACAATAGTGATGAGACAGAAACTATGCCCATATGGAGGCAAATTAGCATCTGTGATAAGGATTATATCTGCCATTTGAGCAGGATTAGAATCAACTTTGACTCAGTTTTAGGCCCTCTGAAACCTAACTTAAAGAGTCAGTCCCAAACACATATTTTATGTTTTGAATGCATCTGTCATATCAAAAGTTGTCTCATTTAGTTATTTAACCTTACAATTAGAAAAGAGAAGGTTAATATAATGAGTCAGGAAGGTAAAGAATGGTTTCATTTTATAAGCAGAACTGAAATTTGAAAGCCGACTGCAGAGACAAATGAAAGTGGGATTTATGAGATGCCAGTGCCAAAGGAAAGTTTACCAACCCAGCTTGTATTTTGTGCTTAATAATAACAAGGACACATAGATGCACCTGACGCCAGGCTCAACCATTGTGCCGAAGTCGACCTTGCATTACGGACCTGCAGTTCCAGTCCAGCCTGTCCCACTTAGACAGAAAGTGTAATAATGGCAGCAGATGCAGTGGTGAGTTACAGATGTAAACATGCTGATTTGTGCCATCTACAGGCAAGGAGGGGAACTGCTTCTGCATTTTTGATTGCTACGCCACCTGCAGGCAGCAGATATTATTGCTGAAGTCTTTTTTTTCTCAAACCAGGATTATACTCCCTTGTATAAGCACAAACGAACGGCTGCAGACACCACGGCCCTGTAGTTGTTCTAATCAAGCCAGTGTCCGATAGGGTCCACATGATGTAAAGTTCATCATCTGCCCAAGCCTGCAAGAGGCTGCATGGACCCCTCTGCAAGAGTTCACCTGCAGCCGAAAAATTTGTCAGTGCAGCGCTTAAAGTATGAGGCCAACAGCGTGCATGCTCAGCAGTAAGGTGCATGCCTGAAATACATAGACACTGATCGACTGCCAACATATGGAACACATCTTCTGAGCAAAGTAGAATGTAATACAATAACAGCAACTATGCTCTCATGGTGTCTGCAGCTGTCTATGTGTGTCCACAAGGCAGTATAATCAAGGCCCTAAACTACTTTGTAGTCTGACTGGAGTCCACTTCGAGGAGTCTGTTCAATTCATGTGCAGGAGATCGGCACCTATGTATTCCGTACATGCACACTACCGCCCTGAAGCGAAGAGCCCAAGTGGGCATGAAGTTTGGGCTGCACACAGACATCCACGATGGATCCACATGGACTCTCATAGACACTTAGGCAGCTGATGGAATTTGTGTCATTTGGAACCTGGTGGACCTTTGCATACTGACAGATGGAGAAAGTATAATACAAGGCTTAGAAGCTGAATAGCTGAACTTTATACATGGGTAATAATAATAATTGGCACACATGAACTAGTAGAATAGCTCGATCTGAACAGGTAATCATTTCTCCAGAAAAATGCCTTCAAAAGCTTAATGTGAGTCCCATTCTTTTCTTTCCATAAAGGGAGATGAATAACCCACTTATTTAAAACAGCTTGGTGTTTTACAGCCACACACTCAGTGATGCTAGGTTTAGCTGACGGGTTGAACAAATGTGTTAGACATGACTAAGGACTGGTCCACACAGACACAGGTATTTTTAAAAGCAGGATTTTTATCTCCTTTGTTACTAGCAAAAATACAATTATCATTAACTTGACTAATAAAGAGGAAGCCTGGGAAAAGCTATTACTAGATTACCAACAGTGGTGCATTGAGAAAAGAGGGAATCAGATGCTCAGACTGATTCTGACGCCTCTGTTCTCCAGTGTAGTGGGAGAGAAACTAGACATTTATGTGTATATATTAAAAAAGTCCAATACAAAAACAACTCATGTAAACAAAGAAGATAACAGCACAGACTCAGAAGCCAAAAACTATGTTCTACATGTCACCACTGCAAATGGAATTTCTGTACAGCTTCACAAAAACCTTGTTTTCAGTGACCTTAACTGTGTGTGTAGATGAAGAGCCAAAACGCACAGAAAAGTCGATGTATTAAATAATACTTGTGTACATGTGGATAGGGCTTAATGTATCCGTCACTGTCTGCAGGTCACACAAGAGTTCAAATTGTTTCAACAGCAGCAGCAAAATCATCTTGAATGCAGGAGGCAGCGTTTGCAGGTCTAAACTGTAGCTGCTGTTCTGCAGGTTCTGCAGGTTTACATCTGGTCTCAAAGTGACTGAACTGCTTCTTTCAGTGGTGGCTCTGTCTCCTAATGAAAGTCCTCTCCCTGAAGAGAGCGTTTACCCTGCTGCTGGAGAGCCTGCCTGCATTTTGTTGATGTATTTTAACATTCTGGTGAAACAACTAAAATGAGCTCATCTGGTCAAGCAAATATCACTTTACCCAAATTATTGTCAGCTTATCACAATGTAAACAATGACTGCAAGGTAAATATTCTAATGGTTATTTGTCGGAACCACTTCATCATGATGAAGGAATTCAGGCTTAATTCATGCCTAATCCAACCTGAGTTTATTTAGCAGCACCACAAAGCCTGGTTTGGCTTCTAGCCCTCAGTAAACAGAGCCTTCAGATAGAAAGATGAATGTGCACAGAAACAATATCAGGCTTTATCTGCTCTCCCCGTCTCCCTCTCTTTCTTGTTGTAATGGCTAACTGAGGCTTTCAGGGATTCAGGGATGAGCTAGAGGGTCTTTGCCCTCCTCTATATTGCATCAGCATCCACTGGCAGAGCAGCAAAACCTCAGGTGGCAGAGAAATTCAGAGAAACACTCAGAAATACCCACTGTTCACTCTCTCACACACTCACACACACACACAGAGAGAGATCAGCCACACACATTTCTGGCACTGTTCTCACTATTGTGTCTTATGTAAATGTGGGGTGAATAATGCATGGCTCCGCTCCACACAAGAGCTTGTAACTTGTGTAACAGCCTGCAGGCCTGATGGAGCCTCACCCTTCCTGCCCAGGCTTCCTAAATTTGAAAACTAAATTTATCACCTGGAGGTAACTTGTGGTTCAGAGCCTGACCTTTAAACTCCAAACAGCAATCAGGGAAACAAAGACGCTTCTGAATTAGCGAAGACGTTCACTGTATTGTTGATTTGCTTATTTTAAAATGCTCCATCCCAATCAGCATTCCCAGTCACTGAAAATGTGGAAATTGTTGCTGAAGGGATTAAATCATTTTAACGAACTTTCCTGAAAATACTGAATAATAAGCTGGCAGTCCGTGTATTAGTCTTGTGATAAACATGCAAAAAGAAATATACAAGCATCAAAGTAGGCTGCTCATTCTAGGCTGTAATTTTGTAAATTATCATATAAAAACTCAAGTTTCAGACGCTTTTTTCGTGGACCTTTCTGTAATATTTATTATAACACCATATTCCTATACTCAGATTTCATGATCTTACATGAGACTTGTTCCTCTCATTAAAAAAGAATGTGGAATATGTTCAAAAAGCTCCAGGAAAAGCTTCTAAATGGGTGCTTTTATATGGAATATTCTGTTTTCCAGCCCATTGCAGTGAACAGAAATGTCTTGATTTATGTCATTTCAAGTCAGTAGTTTCTTGACTTGTGTTCACATTTCTATCTTTGAGTGAGACAGAATCCTTTGGAGCCTCTGAAGTAGACTTTTCAAAAACCTGCAAATCCATATGGGACATTTTCTGTGTTACTCTGTCTCCCTCTAGTGGAGTTATCATCAGACTAGATGGGCAGCACACAAGAAAACAAAGCTGTTATAATTGTCTATTTGACTTATTCTAATACATACTTGGCTTTAACATAAGACAAAATCCATTTTAAAGTTGAAGATATGGTATAAATATAGGGATTTCTACATGATTCAAAAATACTGTACGCAGTTTAAGAATTACCATATCTTTTGTTTTCTTTAATAATAACCTGACCTTTATTGATCCCCTTCCTCCTCTGCATTTGACCCATCCTATTCATAGTTAACCTTAACCATACATGCAAGGAGCAGTCAGGGGTTAAGGGCCTTGTTCAAGGGCCCACAGTGGCAGTGACTGGGACAAGCGTCACTCCCACCTCAGCCTTTTGCCAGTCCAGGGACTCAAACCGGCAACCCACCGGATAGAAGTTTGCTTCACAAACCACCAGGCCACCACTGTCCCCACTAGACATTTTTATACTTACATTTTCACTGACTTGTTTAGGCTGAAAAATGCAGATCAAAACAAAACAAAACAAAAAAGTTTCTCTATAACGGTTACATCTAAATGGAACAAGTTATTAAACTAGGCGTCAGCTATCAATTATCCTTCTGTGAATGTTCCAGCTTTAATTGTCTAGAGAGAAAAAACAACAAATCAAATGCAGAAACTGACTTCTTAGCTTTTGTATCTTTGATGGTTTAAGGTCTTGGTTTAGTAATGTTGCACTTATTTTGTGATTTGAGGTAATTTGATTCTGTTTTCAGTTGCTTTGTGTCTTTTTGATTGTATTTTCTTTTAAAGAAAATGTTAATAGTGAATTAAAACTAGTGCAGGTTTGATCTGTTCAGTGATCCAACTACTGTTGAGGAAGAGCTTTAAATAAAGTGCAGTAACACTGGTATCTACACAGTCACAGAACACAGAAGTTATTCAAGGTTCAGTCATGAATTTTCTTTTTATTTCCTCAGTGATTGTGAATGAATGCATAGTAATTTTTTGAAATGCATTTTGTTCAAAACGACAGCAGGTTTAATTCCCTGCCGTCCTTCCCCAGAAACCTAAGCGTGAGGCTTTGCAGTCATCCTCCCTTCAACGCTGCTGGTCAATCAGAAGCTGCCGGATGAGGGCAGGGAATCCCCCAAAAGCAGATTAGTGGATCGGATTACAGAGGAATTAATCAATCAGCTGAACTGGCTCGACTTTCCTGTTTACATGATTTTAGAGGACCTTATTTAAACACATTTTTTCCCCTTTTCACTTCAGTAATCAGTGACAGGAACAAGCAGAGGGAGGCAGCTGGATGCTCTGACAGGGACAGAAGCAGCAGGAAGTGACACACACAGTCTTATTATCTCAGATTGAATCTTACTGTCATATTTGATCCAACATGGTCTCACTTTCTCTAACTGTCTCCACATCACTGGATCTGTGGGTGCTGAGGCAGCTGCAAGTAGGAAAAGCAATTTTGCAGTTCATGTTTTGGAGAAAATTTGAACTGTATTTCTATGTTGATAGGATGACACCTTAGTGAGGAGCCTTATGGCCCAGAGGCTGAATGGTTGACTTGTTCCTCGTTTTTTTTCTCTCATTTCTCTATTTTAGACAAAAATAAAGGCACAAATTTCATCCTGAGTCATTCTTTTAAAGACCCTCTCCAATTAAAGTTTTTTACTTAGTTAACATGTCAGTGGTGCATCTTTATATGCTAGAAGACACAGTATAAGTAAAATGAGTAGTAGGCTACTTCAACTATGAAGCTACAGTGTCCTGATGACTCAAAAACACAGATCCAGACTTCTGGGGGTCCATATGTAAGAGACCGAAGGAACCAGCCCTTTGAGTCTCACTTCTAAAACGACAGATTAGGAACAAACTAGCATAAAGGGCCTCAGCACTGTGTCAGACCTCAGCTTCAGTGCTCCTTGGCACTGATTCTCCATGTCTCTGGAACTCTACTGGAAGAATAAATACCATTCTTTAAAAAAATCAGAGTTAACTTATTTATAATGTTGGATCCAAAACTAAGTTTTGTAGAATTTTTTTTGTGAAATTTTGAGAATTTCATATGTTTTAAGACCTGGGATTTTTTGTATTTTTGTTAGGGTAAACTACTTTTAACCTTTCACTTTTCACTTTTAACTTTTAACACATACTCTCAGGGGACACTGACACTAAGAAGAACACCAAGCAGCCTCCACATTCACATGTTTTAAGTATTGAATGTTTGTTTGCTCCTAGTTTGGATACCAACCTGCTCGTACCCAAAACATGAGCACCAAATCTCTGGGGACTCATTCTCCTACGTCACGGTGTACCTGATAGCTCTGGAACAGATGACTACAACTAGGACTTGAGGTGCCAGAGCCGTCTTCTAAGAGTCACCCTTACATGACATCACAGGGATTAAGAAACACACAGGGTGGGGGGACAACTTCCATCCACAGGTGTGTCGTTTGGTGATTGGCTGGGAGAAGACTCCGAAGATGTGGACGAATTGGATGGGCTGTTTCAGGAAGGGCGGATGCCTTAAGCAACCTCCTTTTCCATCTTAATATAAAATTATAATCACGTTTCTATCATTGTCTTTACTGCGTGGGTCGTGCCACACAGTAAAGAACCTTACAAGCTTTTGAGACTCCGATATTCAGATTAAATCAATTAAAAAAGAGGAGTTGTTTGCCTTCTATCCCAAATAAACCAACACGCATCTCGACATTTTCAACCCTCGGGCTGGAGAAGTCAATTAGGAGTTCAGTATCTCCAGAAAATATAACCACCAAAGCCTTTTAATTATGTGAGGACACAGACAAAACTATTTCCACAAGATCTAAACAGTTGAATGAGTCCAGTAGAGGTAAAATGTTTAACTACTGGCGCGAGAAAATGGAAAAAAAGTGCAACATTTTCAAATAAGAGTGTTACTGGGGTCCTAGAAAGTTCCTGTGAGTGTGTATATATATGGATGTGTTCATATTTACTAGTAAAAATGCAGCCTTTAGTTGACGATCCAGCAACGTTTGAGGTGTTTAACATCAGAAGCATATGTAAGCGTTGCCATACATATACTCAAACAAAGAAACTAGTAACACACATCACAGTAAATCTCATGTTTATTGAAAACATCGTGGCAACAAGACAAATGAAACAGGAGATCAGTGCTGGACTAGAAGGAACTAAAGAAAACAAGAAAGACACCACTCACATAAGGACAGAAATGTTCAGTTATATAAAGAATGTGATCACTTAGATTCTACAACGTTGTGCTCATTTGCACTGACCCTTCCCTCTGAAAGGACAACTTAACCTGATTCATGCCTCTGACAGCAGTCTCCAAGATCCCTGACTGAATAACAGTACGTCAGTGTATCTGTTTCACCACATGAGGGCAGCACAGTTACATTGTGGCTTGGCAGCTGGATGGTGTTTTTACTGGCTGTGAAACAAATAACCATGGATGTTCAAATATGGTCCTCTGGGTGTGGAAGGAAGCTCCAAGTATACAGCATGAGGCAGAGGCTATTTTTATTTAAAAATCACACATAACATCTGCTCTCAGAGACCAAAACAGCCCATCTGCTTTTATTGTAAAGTGTCACAACAAAGATGGCACATCTCTTCATACAATGTATAACACTGCTGAGCTACAGGTTGATATTACAGTGAAGCACTGAACACTTTCATGTTTAAGAATTCATTTTCAGTATGAATTTTAGTATTGACTTTTAGCTCCACTGTAGTCACGATGATATTAATAGAATCACTCGTAGTTAGAAGGAAAACAGATAACAGGCAGTTGCGGCTTCTTCTGTGGCCTTTTCTTCCTGTCATCAGTGAGTAAACATGGTGTATGTGTGTTCTGTCACGTACCAGAGGAGAGCTGAGTCCCCCAGTGGCTCTATTGAAACACTGCACCCTTTTCACCTCTCTACTGGAACCACTGGACGTGCAGTCTGGGTGTTGGTCAGACACACTAATCCACATGACTGTATGTTAGCCTGGATGAGCACATGTTGATGTCTGACTGTGTTGCAATAGTGTTTGGAATGATAATGACAGTGTGCATTTCTTTAACTATTGTTTTTATGCAGTCTCTTAAGATGAAGGAGAACCCTTCTGTATTTTGCTGAATGTTTGTGGATCTGCCTGAAGGACCCAGAGAGGTTCACTGTGATGATCACTGAGCCGCTGAAGGCAATAACCTCCTGTGGATGTTGAATGTAAATGTTAAGCAAACACAGAATGTAATTCATAAGGAGCAAGTTTAAATACGTGACGCATTGCAAAGATAAGTGTAAAAATGAACAGAAAAACATTGTGTGGATTTTGCAAAAACAATGTGAAGCCCAGCATCGGTCTAATATTCCTGGTTTACATCAATTGTTTTGCACACTGGGAAAATTAGATCTGCTGCCGTTTTCATTTCATGCGGTCTGCCTGTATGAGTTGGTGTCAGACACAATAGCTGCTGGTAGGTTGCATCATCAGCTAATTGTGACCCCAGAGATGCCCTCCTCTGGCAGGCGAGTTAAAGGGGCAACCGTGTGTGTGTGTGTGTGTGTGTGTGTGTGTGTGCGACTGAGAGCCCACTGCCTCTACTGCTGCTGCGCTGCTGATTCTACCGCTGCTGCAATCACCTGCAATCCTTTCAACGCCTGCCGGTTGCCTAGAGACGGGGTCGCCTAGGCCACAGAGCTAATGATGCTGGGAGAGGATGAGGAGGAGAAAGATGGTGGTACGAAGAGAGAGGAGTGGGTTCGGGAAGAAGAAGGGAAGGGAAAGTGGAAGCAGTAATGGAGGAGAAGCTGAGCCCTGCTGCAGTGCTGAGCACAACACTGAACCTTTGGCTGTTCGCTCACTGTCAGCCGCCTCTGGATGAAAGTGTGTTGTGGTTTTAACTGACAGGAAAATTAGATGTGTGGATGACGGGCTGAGGGAGATCAGATGAACAAACACTAAAAAAAACAGACATGAGAGTTTGTTTCTGAGCTCAAAGCTCATGTCAGCAGGTCAGACAGACAGAGCATCTCAAAAATGTACACTCCTAATAAAAAAATGATTCCACAGGCTTGCATCATGGAGAAAATGTTTTGATGGCTGTGAAAAACATATTGATGATGCAAGAAAACATCGGCGGTGAAACATCTTCACATTTCTTAACAATCAAAAAGGTTCAAGAAAAAAAAAAACATAACCGAAGGCCTATTTGGAAGCTCATAGTCTTGAAAATACAAGGGTATTTGTCAAAATTATAACCTAACATAAGGAATCACATAGTTTACATCAAATGTCTGACTATCAGTAGATTCTTGGTTCAGGTTTTATTGTGTGCGTGTCTCTTTTAAATAAATTGCATTTTCTTCTCTGTGTTGCCTTAATTTTTTGAATATTTTTACAGATGAAGTCTGCTCCAAACCTTCCTCTCTCTGATTAAACAGGATAAAAGCCTTTAAACGACTACACAGCTCCTTGAAAATGAATTCCTTTTTTTAAAAACCAGGGCAGACTTTTTTCTGGTGCTGTTTAAATACATCAGATGCTTCAAGTCATAAATATTAAAATACAACCAAATTGAACCGTGATAAAATATTCAAGGGATTTTTGAATATTTTGGCTCTATTTCAAACCCCTAACCTCAAAGAACCTTATGTTTTTCTGTGTGTGTGTGAGCAGCAGGTGATGAATTACATACACAACATGTGGGAGGTGGGATGGCATCAGCAGACGACCCACCGCTGGGTTGACACAGCAACAGTGTCAGTGATTGCTTACCTTTGCACCACGCTGTGTGTGTGTGTGTGTGTGTGTGTGTGTGTGTGTGTGTGTGTGTGAGAAAGAGAGAGAGAGAGAGAGAGAGAGAGAGGAGATGCTAATTGATTTCATCCCTCAGGTAAGTCATTTCATCATACTTGGTGTTTTTAACCCTTGTCTTACGACAGCCTTACAGCAGTCAGTCTGCACAGAGACTCACAGCCCACTGGGAAATTATGAGCTGCTGAGTGTGTGTCTGTGTGTGTGTAGTAGTAGAATGATAATGCACATGAGAAGGAAGTGATGAAGGAGCCGTAAGATGTTACACAGTGATGAGTTAGGATGGAAAAGCAAAAAACATAAAATATATATGCTCAGACAGTATTTAGAACAATTTCAATTCAACTAAGTGTGAACATAAGAGGGAGCAAAAACACGACATCATGCGAGACGACATGCACAATGTGAAAGTAACTAAGCAAAGATTTGCTCAAAAGATGTCTGTTTGGGATAAAAGTGGGCAAAATGTGGTTGAAAGTTAAATCTATTGTGAATGTTTAGGTTACATAACTATCGTTTCAGCAGCTAATATAAACACAGTCCTCACGTTAGGCTGTTTAGACATCAGTTAAGTAACATTGATATGAAACAAAGACGCCTCTCAGACTCACTGGAGTTTTAAAGCATACATCTAAATGTTGCTTAACCTGTAAATCAGTGCTTATTGTGCAAAGCACTAATAAAGCAAACCACTTAATGGTGTTACCTGCATAGGCGGAAGTCACACACAGGTGAATACTCTTACAAATGTGTGGGGAAGGTCACACCCAGGCTAAACCCACTGGGTGTGACCCAGCTGGGTGAAAGGTTAAACTGGTTTGTTTGGCTGTGAAACTGAAGATGCCCAACACGGTCATGTTTCTTTCACACACTGTGGCTGTGTTATGCAGCACTTCAACCTACATAAACACACTAAGAAATTTGACCTTTTTGTGTTGTTTACCTATTTCTGGGACCTTGTGTACCCTCTTCACTTCTACGCAAGCCTCAATACAGTCAGTCATTTCACGTGGAATAAACCCTTAATGTTCAGTCTTTAGTGGGTTGTGGCAACTTCAAAACACAAAACAGTGACATACAGTGTACCAAATTTTTATTGATTCAACAAAGCACCTAAAGATCATTTTGCTACAGACACATTTTTGATGTGCATGATGTTACCATGAGAAGCTGAGTGAGTCACATAGGACAAAGTGTTGTGAATGTTTCCGGCCATATAATCATAAAGACACACGTCGTCACACTTAGCACTAAAGGCTGCGGTTATGTGCCGTAATATAAGAAAATACAAGACAAAAACAGAGATACCAAGGCGTGAAATATTTTAACAGCCAGACAAAAATTGCACCAGAACTTGATATGTATTCATCATGCTCACGTAAAACTTTTCAAAACACTTTGCACTGTAAAGCTCTGCTTTCTTATGACATCATCATTTTCTACTCTGAACTTCTACACTCACCACTGTGGTTTTTTCACACATATAAAAACACGTACAAACCAATGGTAAAAAATAAACAACAAGCTCCATAGGGCATAAATAAGTTACATTACTAGGTCAGGATATAAGGCATACAAAAACAACATTCCACACATTAATGCTGAGGTTAATATGAGAAAGTGTCAGTCAGTGCAACAGGTACACAATGTATAAAACCTTTTGAGGTACAAAGTTGTTCAACTGGACACCAAACATTTAGATTGGCCTAACATCAAATATCTAATTGGCCTAAATCAAAATCACTGTTGCATTGCAACCAATCACAAGTTGTCATCCAAAAAGGAAATAAAACATTCAGTGTTCAGGACCTTTTATTTATTTCAAGGCACGGTCCAGATACGCCTGGATCTTCTCTCGGTGTGACTGGGTGAAACAGTGGCCAATGGCCTGCTCCGTCTCAATAATCCTCCTCCGGAAGCGGTCACGATCTCGTGCCATTTCTTCCCAGTGACCTTTACGAGACGCCTGTCGAGCGAATGGCCAGGTCCGCATGACGTGGACTTGGACAAGAGGAGAAAACTGCACCTGAGATTCAAAAGAAAAAAAAAGACAGAAAGTCAGTATATACTGTTCAACAACAGGATGGTTGTATGATGTCTACACACTCTTCTTTAGGGATTATAACCTGCTTAGAGATATAAAAATAGTCCCTAAAATAAGAGTCACTAGAAGGATGGCTTTCATTCAGAGCTTATGTAAACCAACACCTTTGTGAAAATACCCTACAAATTAAATATCTACACAACTGACTCTCTGGACTTTCCAACACTAACCGTTATTAGACAGACATGTCAAGAAAACAAACTTGCTGATCATCTCTCTTCCTCGGGGTGTACTTTCAACATCTGATGTAACACTGTTTCTATTGAAAAGCTTTTCTAACAGACGCTGCAATACTGCTGCAACTTCATTTAGTCCATGTGGAAGTCAAACTCTCTGCTGACTCGTTGGAGTCACATGACTGCCTTAGTCATGACGACCAAGCAGTGTTGCTAACCGACAACAAACAACAACTCAGCTTAACACACTGCATTGCAGCGTGCCTAATGAGGCAGGAATTATCTCTTATCTGTTACTTTGACTCACAAGAGGTTGCAGCAGTCAGCAGAGGACACTCCCATGTGATATTAATGGACCATCTTAAAATATGTGATCACATGGTCGCTGTATCTGCGTGGGCCAAAGAAGCTGAGGAGTGTTATCTGTCCAAAGGCAAAGCTGTCCGTCTTAGATCTGAAAACTCTGACAATTTGGAGAATTTGTTTTCACTTGATATGTGAAAACATGTTTATACTGCTCTCAGTATAAGCTATTTATTCCACAGCTGATAATGTAGAGGAGTTACATTTTAACCTTTTTCTCCATGTATTAAAAGCCTATTTCAATGCTCTGTGGTCTGTTTAAAAGATGATTTATTTCAGGCTCCATGTGACTTCCGTTAATACTTTATCTAATTCTATCTTGCAGTTTAACTATAAATTGTTAATAGATAATGACCTTTTTCTGAGCGCTGCTGGTCTTGTTGTCCTTTTTCTCCACTGGAGGTGTTTGTCTGAGTCTTTTCCATGGAACCAGGGTTTTGTCTGGATGGGAGTGATGCTTAAGCTGCCTCTCTGGCAGGCTGGGCTTGGTAGCTCTCGATTTTCGGGATGCTTTTGCCCGTTTCCTGCCTTTTGTAGGGGATTTCTTCTTCAAGTTGACATCAAGGAAATCTGGATCTTCTCCGCGGTCGAATGTTGCTGCGGAGGAGCTCTGGAGACAGGCCTGGAAGTTCAGAGGGTGGTACGGGTCATCCTTTAGGCTGAGAGACTTCCACAGCTGCTCTTCTTCATCGTCCTCAGATGAAGGAGGAAAGCTGCTCTCCTTCTCCT
Source organism: Dascyllus trimaculatus (assembly GCA_024666655.1). NCBI lineage: Eukaryota > Metazoa > Chordata > Actinopteri > Pomacentridae > Dascyllus > Dascyllus trimaculatus. The sequence goes on from CM045448.1 coordinate 29,036,991, forward strand.
CGGTATCTGTCTCAGACTTGGAGGGAGGTGCAGGAAGTGAGGCTTGTTGTTCAGAGACTTTGCTGGTGGGTTGAGGAGTGGTTTTGCTGACTGTACATGCAGTGAAGCACATGGGATTGTAAGGGTCTTCAGGACCACTGAAGAACTCCCAGAGCCTCTCACTTTCCTCCTTGTCGATGTCAGGGGTCGAACCATCTGAGCTGGCCCAACTGCTCCAACTGCTCTCACTGTCAGAGCGGCTGACCCAGATATTCAGGCCTCGAGACCCCAACATCTCCTCGCTGGCCTTGCTCACTGACATGAAGTCAGAATCACTGCTGTCTCTCACTTCACTCTTACTTTTCCCCATGTTTGGGCTAGTTGAAATGCAGGCCGAGAAAAAGAAGGGGTTGTAAGGATCACTAGATTTTGACAGCGACTCCCAAAGCGCCTTACTTTCCTCATTCTCAAATTCTACTACATTTTGGTCTTCCTCACTACTCCAGTGAGAGCTCCTCTCCTCCTCTGAAGTGTCCTGTTTGAAAACTTTCTCCTTCATTGTATCCTGTTTGAAGACCTTCTCACTCTTCTTATGGCAGGTGTCGTTTGAACTTGAGCTGTCACTGCTCGATACGAAGATGTTCCAGTCACTGGATAAGCCCATTTTCCAGCTGGACTGGTGTCCGAGAAAGATGCCCTCTTCTTTACCAGCTGTTCTGGACACAAAGTCGTCCACTAGTCCGCAGCACAGATCGTCAGCACGCAGAGTGGACAGCAGGGCCTCAGCGGTGGACTTCCCAGCAAAGGGGTCGCCAACGTCAGCACAGAAGTTAGAGAGAGGATTTGAACCACCGACCATGACTCCGTTATCAGCATCAAACAATGAGGAGAACAGGAAGGATTCAGTTGGGTTTGCTGCTGTGGTCATGTGCTGGATGTGTTGACCCGTCTCGTCTGTGATTCGAACGTGAACCTCGAACCTGAACATCTGGAAAACTGTGGGGAAAAAAGGAGAAGAAGAAGGAGTGGATTAAAATTCAACAGAGAGGCATTCAAAAGTAAAATATTAGAGGCAGTATTTAAGATGTTCAGCTCTTTTACTTTTAAGTTGAGTAATATTGTACTATATTTGTTATATTAATCCTGGTGAAAAGCGACATTGCATTGACTTTGCACGTTCAAATTTGACAGCAGAATTGTACTTTCCGATTCGTAACCTGTTATATCTAACAATAACTCCGTGTGTGGTGCTTCATGGACTTTATTATTATTAAGTCCAGGAAATACAGGAGTGCAAGCTGGAAGAAAGAACGTCTACACGACCGAAGTTAATCACTGTCGCCTTAAAAATCAATAAGTGGGCACTACAAACTACTCAGACTATCAGGGTGTTCAATCACAGTTGATTATATCGTTAACAATAGCCCCGATGTGGCAGCAGATAGTAGATGTCCTACACCGGTCAGTGACTGTAAACACATCACAAAGATCAAACTTTGCCACTACAATGGAGGCGTTCAAAGCAATTGAACAAAGCGGAAGAGACACGGTAACGTTTCAATGCTGTCTCATGCTTACCTGACACAAAAGAGTAGTAAATGACTTGAACCAGCAGCCGAAGCTGTTCCCACAACACGGTCAGCATCTGTTTAGTCCAAGGCAGAAGCGCCATCCCTCCGCTGCCGAACCTCTCCATCGCCGTACGCTCGGAGCCTCTCACGGAACCAACGGTCGTAGCCATTTTTACTTCTGTCTTCCCGCCTCCTCTTCTTCTTCGGATTACTACGGCGTCTGTTCGGAGAAAAATCCTCACGTATTCTGGTATTCTTCGTCGAAAACCAACAGATTTCGCGTATTTGTCGGTGACAGATAAGCGTCGATGTGGTGTCGCTTCATTTTTCGGCAAGTCCGTGCCATTTTTCGATCTCCTTCGTCAAATATTCTCGTGTAGTTTCTCCATGTTTCTTATCTGTTTTGTTGTCGTAGTTGAAGTGAATGTCTGGCAATTGCAACATCTCCTCTTAAATAAACAAGGTGACGTCGGGCAGCGCTGTGATTAGCCAGAGCAGCTGTCACTCACTAAACATTCAGCCACTTAAGGCGGAGCAGCGTGCGGTGAAGGCAGCAAGCCCCGCCCTCACCGCACGCAACGTATGACGCATGGAAAGTGCCCGTAATTTCCCGGTCATCGGGAAAGCCCTTCCCAGGTCCCTGATCAAATGTACCCTTCACCTAGGTGAATTTAGCCTTTGAAAAGTGAAATCAGCCTTTGACAAGCGAAATCAGGGGATGGTAATGTTTGTAGGAGTTCCCAAAGACACAAAACAAAGAAACTTTCATTTTCACTATGTCACCCAGGAGTCTTCAGATTTTAACCCTATAATTTCTCCATTTCCAGGTAAAATTTATACAAAATGTGAGACACTGCCGCCAGTCAAAGTAAGATCATTCTACATTCTTTCTATATTTAGCCCATGTTCAACATAAATATCACAGTGAGGGCAGACTCAGAGATCAGCAGTTTTCAAACTCAGTTTCTTCTAAATACTTTTCATAAAATCTATTTAGTAGTAATTTTAATCACGATATAAATAGCCCAGAATCAACTATATCATGTCTTTTTCCAAGGACGGATGAATAGATGCAGGATTACTTTTCCCCCTAAATATTCATGTAAGAGACAAACATCCAAGGCTATTTAAAAATATTCAAAGCTACTCTGACACACCCAGACCGAACGCCGCCACTGGTATCACAGGAGTTTTGAGGTTCATAGTTCACATTCCCATATATAGGAAATATCTAAGCTATGACTAATTCAAGACCAACTGCTTATCATCACAGCAAAAATGCTTCACCATACTTAAAATTGTATTTTAAGTATATGCATTTTTTTAACTTAGCGATAGCCAATAAAAAGGACAACCAAACAATTCCCAATTTAAACTGTTTTATTAATCCAAAAAGTGTAGAGTTTATGCCACCAGAGCAGAAGCTGTAGAGGACTCACTGTAAACAGAAAGAAAAACACCATTAGAGTCAGCACTCCTTAAAATTACCAACAGTAAACAAGATCCTGCACTTTACCCCCCCTACTGATCATTTTTAGGAAGCACAGAACCTTTAATAAACTAACTCATTGTAGTTGTAATCAGATATGAGATTTTAAAGTATAAATGTGCAACATTTTCACCCTTACTATGCATACAAAACTTTGTATTATTTCAGCTGTTCTGTTATATTGCAATTCATTATCCGTTTATATACCATGTAACACTTAAAAAGGTTTAAAGAAGTTCTAGTATCTATTACATTAACACTTATCTGTAAGCAACAACAGTACTGTGTTATGCTTAATTTGTTCGATTTAATATTCTGCTTATAAATGATACATAGGGGCGCGACAAACCCAAGATCATCTACAATGGATTTCTTTTTTTGAGGTAAACTGAAACGCACATCTCTAATTTATATTGTTAGTTAAAATAAATCTGTTCATGCTCTCTTTGCCAGCCTGTACCATTTCTGCCATTATTAATAAAAAGGCACCAACAATAATCTGTGTATCTGGTTCCAAGAATGACTACAAAAATACATTAACTTGAATGACGGTAAATTGTGTGAAGGGGACTGGCAGAGATGGCACCAAGGAGCCATTCTGCTAATTTACCTCCAGCTTTTTTCTGGCACAACAGAAATATCGCTACTCTTAAGAAGGTGAAGAGCAGGACAATGAATTGTGCATTTTTACAAACATGCAACCTATTAGATATGGTTAGTGGTGTCACAGAACTAAAACAGAGTTTAACTTTTTCATAATCCAATTCAATCTAACTTTATTTGTTGAACACTTTAAAACAACCACAATGGACCAAAATGCTGTACACAATAAACTTTGCATAGTTACATTTTACAACCTTAATCAAATTTTGGAAGGAAATGCTCCGGACCAAATACAACAAGCAACAGCAAAACAAATACTTACTACTTCCAGTTGGGGGCCAGTACTCTCTTGGTCTTGTAGTAACGGGCCAGCCTGTGGATCCTGCTCTCAATGAGAATCAGGCGGAACTTGGCATCCTTGTCCTGGAAGCAAATTAACAACATTACGGGTATGAAGTGTAACATTTTCAATTACCAAACGTGTGCATCCATGTAAACTTCAATAACATTTTATGCCATGAGCAATAAATTAAATTTAGGATATCAAGCACTATCACATTTTAATTTCTATCTCTTTATTTTGAGACTGCCTTCTCCTTATGTTATAGTAACACCTGTAAATTACAGTAACCACTTCAATGGATCTTGTGGGTGGAACTATAGATCCTCACATAACTGCAGAAAACTACTCTTAATGCCACTCTGAAACTGGCAAAGAAAACTTTGCTATTAACATCTGAGCTAATTGGTCTAGCTTTGCTGTACCTTTCTGTTTCTCTCCAGATGCTTCCTGACCGCCACAGCCTTCTTGATGAGGTGGTAGAGATCCTCAGGCAGGTCAGGGGCCAGACCCTTGGACTTAAGGATCCTCAGGATTTTGTTGCCGGTGACAAAGCGTACCTGGGCAACACCATGGGAGTCCCTCAGAATCACACCTGGACAAAAGGATAAACAGGCTTAAAACTTTGTATGCTGCTCACAGATCAGCACTTTGTTTTATGCATTTGCCATGTCAGCCTCTGGATCTATGATAATAATGGATTGCATAAAAAGGAAAAAGAAAGAACAAATAACGCATATCGTTTCAAAAACATAAGGAGACATTTTAAGGTTAGAAGCAAATGGTGGTATAACCACATTTAGATACAACAGTAATATCACAATGGTCCCTGGCTAGAAAAAAAGATTCCTTCCATAGTCAATACAGACCCATCAAATGTTGGGCAAAATCTATAGTGCAAAGGAAGAAAAAGACATATTTCAAAAAGTTTTTTCTGACAACAGAAACTTTTGTAGTTTTTGACTCAACAACTTGTTTCCTTTGTAGCTTTGCACATGACAAATTTGCAATGACAGAACATTAAAAAAATGGTGTGCTGTATGTCCACCCTAGTATTCAGTTGCCAGGGAAAATTCTACACCGTTATTCTGACCCTTTATTCGAGATACCTATTGTCTTCCCCACACCTGGTGTAAGGACTGCTGACTCCCATGTCTGAGCTGCACTGTGGTTTAGGTTTGACAGTTTACATTCCAGCAAAGCTCACTTGGTACCTAATATAACGTACAGTCATAAAGACACTACCAAGTGCCTTGTTATGTCAATAAAAAGATAAGCATGCAATCACATCTGAAATCCACTGCATAAGTTGTGAATTGTCAGAATTATATGTTGAGATACTGGTAATTGTTTTGCCATGCCAAGCTGTGTCTGTTCTGCTGAATGTAGTGAACTGCATGGTTATTTCCACAAGTGTGTTACACTTGTAGCTCTACAAGCTATACTGTACACCTGACCTATGAAATATGTGCATATGGGAATTATTTTGACAAGAGAATAAAAAATTGTTGACTGCAAGATTTGGATGTCATTCTAGGGGATAATGGAAAGTTCTACAAACTCCAATGTTAGTAATACTGTCCAATCTCTCATAAATATATCCGTTAGCATTGATGCTCATGGAAATGACATCCATTAGCATCAATGTCTTTATCTCATGGGTGAGCATGCATTCAGCTGAAAAATACAAGCGATTTCTGAGATTTCTAACAAACAACTAAATACAATTTCAATGTGGAAAACCAACACTACAGAAATGGAAGTTAAATTTAAACTCTATCATAAATTAACACTTACCGATCTGAGAGGGAGTCAGACCCTTTTTGGCCAGCTTGAAGATCTGCTCTTTGACATCATCAGATGTGAGTTTCAGCCACTATGGAAAAAATACGTTCGTATCATTAGCTATCACACTGGCTCCCGAATAGTTTGCTGGTTATTATACAAAGCTAAAACATCTCATGTATACTCACAGTGGGAACACTGCGCCTGTAAGGCAGAGCTGACTGGGACAAGCCCTTTCTGTAGAGGGAAAAAAACAAGTTAGGTAAGCAAAAGCAAATATTATAATCCTGTCAACAGGAAATGAAGAAAATAGTTCATAAAATCTTTGATGGGCCGGATAAGGCTAGCTTCATACTCGTGCTACGGCTACATAATGTGAAATTTACCGTAGTGCTTGGGTAACAATTTTTTAACCCGAAAAGAAAAGACGTTTGGGTCGTGCCTGTGTGATGTATCTACATCTAATGTGGAAGTAAAAGAGAAGGAGTTAAACCGTAATGAGCCGCAAGTGTGCTAACTTTGCTAATGCAAGCTAGCTGGAGGTGGTTGTCGATTTGACGTTGCGGGTATCTAAGTCTATTTCTCGCTCCGAAGGTGAATAAAAGAGCTCATTTTGGTCCTCAATCAGAAAGAACATGTTTACAAGCGATATTTGGCACATAATACCGACCTAAGATTTAAAATTCTATCTTTTATTAACAAAAAGAGAGCTCACCCGGGAGCGTGCATGCGACCCATGATGGCGGTAGAGGAAGAGAGGCCGCACACGCGACACAAAATGGTATTTTGCGCCTGCGTCGGAAGTGACGCAATGACGCAAACAGGAGTTTTATTGACGTCGTTTATAAGTTGAGGACGTTTCCTCTCAGCGTTTTGAAAAACTATATAAAAAAAAGAGAATTACACAAATTAATAATCACATCTTTATGTCGGGTCCGTTTATATTAAATACGTAAAATTTCTGAAACAGATATTCACAAATGTAACAGTTCAGTTACCCTATCCAACACCGAAAGAATCATCCTGCAACAGATTCATGAAAACAAGTACAGAAAGGAGTGTGTGGTGTGTAAGGAGGAGATGGAAGGTTTGGAACGTCTGCCTGTTTGCCACACAAGTGGCAGACCTGCCGAAATTTTGACATGGTTCAAGCAACAACATTTTTTTGTCCAAAAAAATGAAGGAATAAAAGTGTAACATAATAATTATTGTACTCACACTAGCCAGAGATACAACTTCCCTGGCTGGAAAGTTTGCCCCATGTGAAAGTGAAATGGTTAATCAGTAAGGGTACGTAAAACACACATAAGGACACATTAGAAATAAACGATTTTCAGAAAATATTTATTGAGAAAGCTAATTTGCTTAGTACTGATTCCACTAATAACACGAATATTTCATTCATAGATTATATTTATTTTTCTTCCTGAAGTGTTGCCCTTCCTCCCAGTTAAACTGGAAAATCCTTCATTGAACAGAGGGGGAGGCCTGAGACATCGCCTCTCACCTGTTTACTATGCAGTCTTACATTCTCCACCCAGGAAGAACAGAACCCATTCGCACCTGGCCACAAAGGGCCCTAACGAACCCCATTGTGAGAGAGAAGGACCTAATGACTTTCATAATGAAGGGAGGGGCATCACACATCCAGCAGACTGAAGTTTCAATAGTGTTAATGGCTCCTGAAGAGAACAGAAATCTGGAACTCCCAACCAGTCAGTTTGGAACTGATGAAACCTTTTGGATGAGAGGTGAAACTTCTTTGAGAAACTCAAGCTAAGTCCAGATGCTACGATTGAAACTACAAGGATGAAGGTGGCTTGTGACTGCAGTGTCTTTGAGCTAAATTGTTGCAGCAACGAGCTCAATGCACATGAAAAATCTTAATAAAATACAGCGAAGTAGTCCTGAACCAGCAAAACTCACACACTGTATTAATGGAGGTATTCTTCATCAAGCTGTGCTCCTGGTTTACCTGCAGACAAACTTCATGTTTTTCACACACTGTGACTTTTAGGGACAAAAATAACCTGACCCAAAATATAAAAGCAGCATGTAAATAGTATTATTTTCTGACAGAGAAAAAAAAATGTTGATCTCAGCAAAGACTTGAATTTAGCCAACTGTGCACAAAAAGTTTTTCAGCTTTTCCTCTGGAGGCAAACTCACATCCACTGACTTAAACTACACCCTGATCAGGTGCGGCGGTTTTAGAGGACAATGATCAGAAAGCATAACCAGTACAGACCCTCACTGGAGAATAACTATAAAAGTCCCTATTAGTCAAAGCTGTGATCAAAGAACAATGTGGCACATATAATGAAAGAACGACAGGAATGAGCTGTTCTGCTGGATGCTGACATTAGTTCAGGCCATGACGGGCACTTGATTGTCATCATCTCCACCATTTATTGTCTAAGAAATCGTTTCAGACATCTCTGGATGGATTTGTCCAACAACATGATCCCAGAAATTTCTGCCAACTCAACCATTCCATTCTGCTGTAGAGATGCCGTGTGCTGGATCAACAAATACGTATTCCCCTGTGTTAAAAAGAATGGATAGAAATTAATAGACTATTACATGTTGTGTTCATATTTTTGTTCAGTATACCTTTAACACAATGTAAGATGGCTGAAGCAGGGTCTGAAATTCATTAAATTCACCTTCATCCAACAAATTTCATACATAACCACAAAAGGACACTTCACATTTGTTCCAAAAACATTTAATTTGCTTTAGGAAAGAGGGATTACAGTACACACTGATCCATTCGGGCTAGAGGTCACCAATTAAGAATAAATAACTGGCCATGTTAATACAAACTCTGCTTGCTTGCTTTGTACAGTTACTAAAAGAGCGGATCAAGCCACTAATATTCATAGTGTGACATCATAACTGTCTTGTAGATCTTTAAAACCTTTTCAGATAAATTCATCTTAATTTCTTTATTAAACATTAACAACAACTTTAGATTTATAGTTAGCAAGTGGAGAGGAAAGCAGCTAATCTTGTTCCCTTTTTGTGAAGATAGTTCCGGTTAAAGTTGCCTTTTCAGCGCTGATCTGCATCATCTCAGAACATTCAGAACCTACTCTCACTCATAAAACCTGACTGGTTCTGGACTTCACTGGCAGTTAATGCTAACTTTGAACCCAGTCACTCATCACGGCGTCATTACACCACTGTTAGGCACTGGGAGTGAGTGTGGTATTGCTGCCTGAGCTGAAACAGCCTCACGTCCAGACTCCAGGAGCAACTCGGTTCCTGAATTGTGGTTTTGAACCACCCGAAGGAAGCACTTAACTGATTTCTGATCAGCGTTATTGGTCAACCATAATCTCCATCCAGAGCAGGGACAGAATGTGTTCCAAAGCTTATGATACAAATTCCCCTTTAAGGTGTGCTGTGTGAAAATAGTCAAGTAATACCACGAGCGAAAGACCTACTAGTGTGCATTTAGTGGCATTCCACTGTTAGAAAAAACCTCTCTGGATCTGGTCTGGCACCAGACCTGCTCTGGAAGAACTACTGATATAGTCTCATAGAATATAGATTTTTTCTTTAATAAGGACATATCACATTGTTAATAAAATATAGATAGCAATAAGGCCAAGTTGAGCATTAAAAAGAGATTGTGAGCACAAACAAAGGCACCCTGATCAGCTCCCTACTTGGGAGAGTGGTTTGATTTACCGTCCTTTTCATTACGTTTGGCACATTTTTGGGGAATCGTAAGGTCACTGTTGATTTCCTGGAATCTGGTGTGTTGGACTACTCTACCCAGAAGTGTCTGCTGCAAAGCAGGAAACCCTGATGCCTTCTATTTGTCAATGTAGAAAATAAACAAGGAAAATGTAAAAATGAGCCCCCTTTCTATTCCTTAAAAAATAAATGTGTCAATCTATATATACTCTTCTGAAAGTAAGCCGTTTTGGTCCTCTAATATCAAAATGTACAAAACATTACAGCTCTTCGTTATACTTAGGAAAAAGAGAGACGAAATAAGGAGATTGTTTGTCACAAAAACAATCTTGATTAGTTAGAAAGGGAGAAAGAAAAACAGTGAAGAATGGAGACCATGCTCCCCTTTCAGGGTTTGTAAAATGGCCTGTTTGGTCGCCCTTTGAGGGTGCGTCTGAGAGTTTCTAACGCATTCATGCCATATGGGAAGAACCTCTGGAGCAACATGAGAATTACATGCAAACTCATTATAAAATTCAGCAGAATCAAGTCAACATATATGTAGTTTGGGATACATGCTTTTTAGCAACAAGCACAATCGTATTCTGCGATGACATCGTAAGAAAACTAATTACAACAAGATTCATGTGAAAGAAATGGTCAATTTGGTTTGTTAGATTTCAAAGTAAAATATTGCTGCTTATACCTCAAATATAACGATGTCTTAAATCCCCCCAAACAAATTTATGTCCATCTCCAGACTCCCAGGTTCTGGAGTAGTGTTTTTTATGAACTGAAAAGCTGAGGTGACCAGTATTTTCAAGTAAGGTCGCATCTGCCGCATTTCCCACATGATTTGAACGCAGCTGCTGTTGTCTGAAGAGGCAGAGTCAGAGTCTTGAGAGGCAGCTGGGGGTTAGAAGTAGGGAACGGCCGTTAGTTTGTACCACTTGACCGTCTCCTTGCTGAGGTCAAAGTCTTTGAGTCTGAGCGTGATGCCGCCCAGAAAGTAGTTCTCACGCAGCGACTCAGCACTGAGCACGCTCAGTTGCAGCTCCCGTAGACCAAGGGTTTCCTTGCTGTAGCCGCTGTACACCAGCTGAGGGAGGAGAGGACGGACAAGTGAGTGAAATGCGTCTGTCTTGATTGTTGGCCATAAAAATATTGATTTATAAAAAATAAAAACATAATTTTATAAAACTAATTATACATGTAAGTATGATGTAGTATTTCCTCACCATCTCATTAAAAGTAGGGTTCCTGGTTTTCCTCGAGATCTTTGTCTTGCGTTTGGAAGTCTTGTGTGGATCTGGAAGCAGGTAGGTTTTCACATACGGGTTGGGATCTGCTCCGTCTTCAGAAACCTGACAAGGAGGAGAAGGGTTAATTATATGACAACAGATGGAGAAACAAGAAAAGAAAGAATAAAATAGAATGTGTATTAAATCAGTGCTGTGCTTACGAGGTCTCTAATGTGCATGACCATGATGAAAAGAGTGCTGTTCCTGTAGGAGATTGAGAGCTTCACTTCTCCTTCCACCCGACCAGAAGTGGGACTCAGTGGAGGCTCTGCAACAAAAACCCATCACAGTCATGCAGTTAGAATCACAAAAACACACATTTTTCACAAGGAATTAAACCTCCCAGGGTGACACTGTCAAGAAACAGTTCTACTGTAACATCCTGAGGTGTCAGATGGAGAACATTCAGTGCAAACAACCTGAACTGTTGTGAGATGACATCCTGGTGCTCCAGTCCACTGTGTGCCCGGTCACAGTGCAGCGATTCCAAGTGGTTTTTTTGCCACAACAACACAATTATTGCTTCTAACCCACTCTACACACTAGATTTGACTCCCTGTTACTTCTTCTTCCTTCCCCACAATGAAATTCAAGCTGAAGCATCACAGTCTTGACACAGTTTAAGAGATTCAGCGCTCATCGCAGATGGTGCTTGATGTGTTTACATAACAGGACTTCCAGGGGGTGTTACATGGGTTAGAGAAGCACTGGGAGTGTTGTATTACTACACAAGGAGACTGCTGGGATGGGGATGGCAGTCAAATTTAAATCAGGTACAGTTTCTGATGTTCATAGGCACAGTCTCTGAACTTTTGGATCACCCCTTGTAAACTGAGTCAAAGAGGAGAAGTGGAGGAGGAGTAAAAATTCTGGCTTACTGGTGTGCCCACTAGACTATGCAACTAAAGTGGGACAATAGCATCTCAGCCACATTTGGACTTAGCAATGCTGTCAGTTCTTTTTGATCTATAAACTGATAATCTAGCCAATCATTTGAAAACCTGTAATAATGGCTGGACAATTGATAATACTGTTCTGAAACATGTCACGCATACAAATGATCATGTGGTGCTTCATTCATGCAGCACATAGCAGCTCCTTATTAAATTATATGTGTATGGTGTAGAACACAATATCAAATGCAATGCCAGTAAGACATAATACTAAGAGGATAAGTCTAATAGAAAACTTAGTGTCAGTTACAGTCAGATATCTTGGACAATTTATAACAGAACAAATGACAGATGGTGACACTGGTACAGTTGTGTCTTTGCCAGACATTGATTTATATGATTTAAAGACCATGTTTTAACACTGTCTTTTTCTACATGATATATTTTATGAAGGGTCTTTATTTTATTGTGACCTTGAATGTGCAAAATGCTTGGTTGACCGATTTAATACTTGTTATTTCTGAGCGACAAAGAACGACAAGTATTTAAAGAACAGCAAAAGTGCAGGTATTTACCAGCCGCTTTGGGCGTCGCATCTAAACCCTCTGTCTTGTCATCCCGTGCAATTGGATGAAAGAAGGTGTAGATCAGGTCACACTAGAAGAAAACAGCAGAGATGACTTAATCAACTGGTCCTGATTACTAACAATGCAGTGTACTGATACTGAGTGTGTGTGTTTGTGTGTACCTGGGTGACCTCGGTGGAGCTCCTCATCAGGTTGTGGACGTAGTTGTTGAGTTCCAGCTTCCTCTTGGCTGCCACTTCTTTAATGTGGGTGCGACCGAGCACCATTTTGTTTGGGAAACTGGAGATCAACAGAGAGGCAGATTTAATTAATCTACTTTACAGATGGGACACTCTAGCATCTGCACAAACAGCTAACAAAAAAGCACAAATCAATTATCTGGGTGATAGTACAATTGTATTTTAGGAGTGTTGGTTAAGTATCTGGCCAGTCAACTGTAAAGAAAGGTACTACACTACAGTTTTGCTTTTAGAGAAAATATTACTAGATGACAAGTGATATAGTTGTCATTAGTAGAGACGATGGTTTACCTCGGCAGCTTCCAGAGAGGGAAAAGGATGGTCAGTTTATTGTGGAGCTCCTGAAACTCATCAAAAGTGCGGAAGACAAACTGTGGCTCATTCTGACCCTCCCTCAGGATCCTCACCACGTACGTCTGCACAGAGAGCACAGCGACACAACCTTGAAATCTGATTTCATCACAGACAGTTAAATCCAGATATGAGATCAAACAGGAAAGTGGAAGACGAAAATGAAAGCAGCTTTGGTGAGACTCACATAGTGCTTGTCGGGGTTGTATCTCTTCTGAAAGGAGAAGATGGAGGCGTGGATGATGCGTCCCTCCTGTTTCAGAGTGTACGTCTTTGGGGAGAAAGACAGGATTGGCTCATCATTGGCCGGAAGACCGGAGAATCGTAGCTGAGCGAGGTTGTGGATGAAGAAGTTGAACTTGGTGGCCACACTTCCCAGACTGGACTCTATGAGCCTGGGACAGGAGAGGAAAGATGGAGGGCGAAAGGACGATACACGAGGAAAATGAGAGCAAGATGAGGCAAATTTTTAACAATGCAAAAGCACAAATGTCAATATGCTGTTTTAACTTCATGCCCTTAGAACAAAAACCTCATAAAGCACATTTTCCTACAACTTGCTAGTTTCACTCCAGTCTGACTGATCTTACATAAACCCAGCACACTGGTTACAGTCTGTAGATACTTTTGTTGTTGTTATGTGAGGTATCAGATATTTCAGCCTCCTTCCTGAGCCTACATTGCCACCTGGTGGATACAGAGTTTGTAACAAAAAAAGAGACAAAAGAAAAGAAAAAGAGTTGAACTTTACTCTATTTAAAACATAAAGTGTAGCCAAAACACCAGCTGTTCACATGGGAAGACTTCTGAGGCAAAAAAGATTTAAGGATTTACGAAAGTCTGTGGAAGATCTCTTTACCTGGTGAAGAAGATGGTGGCCTCAGCGTCTGTATTGTGGGGCTGAAGGGCATCAAACACATACTTGAGATCCTGAGAACCGGTCAGCTCTGGGAGTCCTGACGATGTCATCTATGGCAGACAGACACACATCATTTGAAGAGATGAAGACAGAAGTTTGAATACATTTTTTGAGTGATTTTAAAAAAAGTTTTGGGTTTATTTTGTTATTACCCATGGTTTTGCACAGCGCCATTATTACAGGACATCTACATATACACTACATGCAACAATAGAATTCACCTTGAAAATATTAAAGAACATTAAATGAATTAAGTTAGTTCTGCAATCTCCAAGTCAGAGACCGTGCCGACTGTGAATGTAGTTAGTATTTATGTTAATTGCCTAAGTTATTCACGAGCCCTGTCTCTGGTGGATTTGGTTAAAACCTCCCTAACTGATCCATTATGCAGCAGCTCCCTAAGCAGATGTCTTTTAGATTCGTTAATCTTTCTATACTGTATTGAAGTTATCATTATATATTGCTCTGTTTACTTCCTTTTCATTGTTTATGTAAAAAACCTTGATACTAACTACTTTATGTTGGTGTATAGCACACTTTATGTGTATGTAGTTATTTCTGTGATGTGTGAGGTTAATAAGGGGTGCGCATTTGAGAGCACAATCATTTATGTTTATTAATATTATTTATATATGTTGCTATGTAAAAGGACGAATTACTCATGCTCCCTTTCTGGCTGTTTTAATTTAAGAAACTACTGGCTAGAAGTTTGTGCAGCAGCCATCTGGATATTAATGTCCTTCACTGAGAACAGAAATTCAACAACATTTGCTCTCTGACAGGAACTCTGCAGTGGTAAATATACTATCCAGGGAGTTTTATAGGGTGGAAATCCAACAAAATAAATAAACAGTATTAAACAACAGCCTTAAAAAATACTAATTTCATCTTATTGGGCTATCAGTCATTTTGCAAAATGAATCTGTCATTTCAGAATAAATTCAGTTACCAAAGACTGTGACAATTAGCTAAACTCCCAAATACATATATAGAAAAATAATTTGTCATTGCCTTTCATTTTAATTTCATTGTATTGCATTAATACACAGTAAACTTATGCTCACTAACTCATTTACATGAAACTACTTGAAGAAGCTGCTGATATAACTGAATGGCTACTTTGAGGCTGTGGTTTCTGAATTGTATTATACCAACACGTGTTTCTACTTTTTGTCTACCCTACTTACATCAGTGAGGGCAGCCTTAACATCAGCATCTGTGCAATGCAAACAGTTCAAACTACAAACTAATCTTTCCAAATTGATGATAGAGTTCATTCCACACTGAACATATATACACTTGTGTCTTCAAGAAAATACAATGAAAAAGCAGCAATAACAAGTCTCCACCTCCTGTACATGATGGCACACTCTAGAAACAGACATTTATAGGACAACACTGAAGAACTGATTTATTATGAAGGCACACGTGCAGTTTTTTTTGCATATCTCGTTGTTCTTTCTCTTGCAGGTGCAAAAGTAAACTAGGTGGACACTTTCTTTCCAAAACTGTCAAGAAAGCAAAAACAAACAACAACAAAAAAAACAAAACAATGCTTAACATAAAAAGCTAAGTCAGCAGCAGCATAAAGACACGAGAACAAAAATATAGTACGACTACTCCGCAACGAGAACTTCAATCAAGGCTTCATAAAAATAAAAAATAAAAAGCCATCTGTTCATCTTTAACAATAACAACTGTGTCAAATTGTATTCCTTTCTGCCAGTGTGCTTAGATATCGCTGCTACGTCCTCATCTATATGATCTATATGTGTGTGTGTGTGTGTTCTGTCTCACCAGTGACAGCAGGTTGAGGAAAAGCCCAGAGTGCTTGCGGATGAGGTTGTAGGCCTGGCAGCACAGATCTACAAACAGCTGGAAGCGACTGGTGGGACGCTCGCCTCCGTTGATGACGTACGCCATGTCAGAGGTCAGAACGAAGGGAGCCCGGTCTCTGGTGGGAAACAAGGAGGGGAGGCAGTAAGATTTAAGCTCGGCCTCTAGTTAGGGTTAGCCAAGACGTTATAGAGGAAAAGGTTGTTGATGAAAGGTCCTGGGTTTAGATGGCTGGGAAAATCCACTGGGAAAGCAACAAAAAAAAGTGATTATTCAGCAACAGTCTGTAAATACTTTAGAGAGAAGATACGCCAAGGCCAAAAATAGACGAGTGTAGCTGTAACTCAGCCAACCTGGCCAGTGTGTGAGCGTCTCAGCTAAAAAACCAGGTCATGCCTGAAAACATACATTAATCTTGATGTGTAGCAACACAGCAACTCCTACACCTGAAATTCAGTGACTCACAAAGGAATCGTGGCTGTCGGACCATAACTATGCAGGCAGTTTCTTAGTGTTCTACAGGCACTGTGCTTCACCACATTCAATTTGACATAAAATAAAGGACACAACATTAAGGTGATACACATGAACATCAAACAAAAGCATCATATTCAATATGTTGGTGATTGGTACATTACAACCAGGACATGGAACAGCTTTAAAGCCTTTGCTCTCATCACTGTGATGGATAAGACAGTCAATAGATCAATGCTTTAAAAATTGGCTGTATTCATTTATAGTTCTGTAGAGGAATAACAGCATAAAGTTTGGTTTTGGTGTCATGGTCTGGTACCTTTTCAACACCAAAGTAAAAAACAAAATAAAAGCCTTATTTTAATTTATTATCAAAAAATAGAACATTCAGAACTGCCTAACTGGCCATAATTTTTACTTTAACACTTAAGACACTCAAGGTTTGCAGTCTGTCAGTAGGAAATAACTGAAAGGTATAAAATGAACAGGAAAATAAGGCAAAACATATTTAGAGTTGACTTAAGCTAACCATCAAAGTCAGGACTCTGGAGTGCAGTTTCAGCTTTAAAAACCTGCACAAAGTAACACTGCCTGTCTCTCTTCTTGTCAACACTGAGGACACAGCCATTTTGTTGAAATAACCTTGATTGAACCGTCAGTGGACAAAGTGAGTGGGGGCTTAGTGTCAGCGTGAACTCCACATGGTGGCTGACCTGTAAAGTGGGAGCAGAGAGGTCGCTGGTTCTGACTGCAGGAAGGCCGATTAAAGCATGTAGTGTGAGTTAACACATCGTACATATTTAATGAGAGGAACACAGTGCGATACAGCAACTGCTGTGAATCAGATAGTAAAGCATTAGAGAGTGATGAAAACTACTCAATGGATTACCAAGTACTGAAAAATCTACCACAAATGCTGGGAAGGGAGAAAAGCATTATCAAGCAAGCATCTCAACCTAAACTTGGACTTTTTACTTTGCTCTCATCCAGCAGGTGTTACAGGAAGCGCCACTCCCACACTAGCAGGCTCAGGAAGACCTTCTCTGAGGCAGAGACCCTGCTGAACTTAGCATTTCTGCACTCATTACTGGACCGTCTTGGGAATTAGCACTGCTCATTTTTGCACAGGCGAAAAGGAACTCATATATGAGGGTTGCAGAGTTCATACAACCCTCATATACGAGTTCCTTTTTCAATTCTGTCCATTTCATGTCTTTGTATATCATACAGTATTTCATACATTATGCCTAAATAATAATCAATATGTATGTTGTTGTCCACTGTCAATGACATTACACATAAGGTAAGAAACAGAATCACTTATGATACACTATTTAATTTTACCTGCCTGGTAAACAAACTATTTTTTTGCTCTTATGGTTATATACTAACAGCATTTCATTGGATTATGCTTTTACTCTCCACAATAAAGAAACTTTTATTATTCAAGGCAAACCCGGCCAACTGGCAGACAACAACCTGCGTGCGGAAGTAAAATCAATCGTAAGCTCCTAGGTTTATTTACCTATATGCCATCTGTTAGTGATCAGTTTCCTTTTATGTTATTTTAGTTTCCAGGAGAGGTTGACCAGTCATCTTTGTGATGGTACATGTGTGCAACATGATTAGAGGTCAGAAATATGGCCTTTAAGGTCCTCAAGAGGAATGGAGTAACTGGGAGAAGAAGCTGCTTTTTGTCTTTGGAAAGTGGTAATATGGTAAATGGTATGAAAAACTGATCATCAGGTCAGTCTTACAAAACCATGTATCCTGTCCAATGAAAAGGAACAGTTTAGCTTCCATACATGATAAAAGCTATTACATTTGTGCTTGTACGTTGAGAATCTAGACAAACTGCTATTCTCCATATTGTATATAATACCTAATTTATCAAAACCCAGCAAAGTGTTTGTTTTTTTATTTGGATAATAGGAGTCACAGCAATATTTCCACAAGTGCACTTCCAAAATGCTTTGGGTGGAGCTTGTGCTTGAGTGTACGTGAACAGACATAAATGACTTCAGCAGTAGTTTTTGGCCAAACCCAGGACCTTTCATACCAAACCTTATTTCATTTTGGGTCGGTTACACATAACTGTTACATCTGTATGGTATACACTTATGGAAAACCCTCACAGCACGCCAAAGCATATTTTATGTGACAAGTATTTGCACACATGTATACATGAGATTTCATTATCACCTTTTGAAGCTGCCGAACATCTGTGCATGGCCCAGGAACTTGCCAAAGTCGATGTGAAACATATGACCAGTGGAGCGCAGCATGATGTTGTCGTTATGGCGATCACAGATGCCAAGTACATAGGTTGCAACACAGCATCCAGCACAAGAGTAGATGAAGTTTTCTGATGCCTAGAACGATGGAGAGGACAGAAAGAGACATTGTTTTTGGGCTAATTAGCAAGTATTACAACATTGCTATGTAATACTTTTGTTATGGAGGGCTGAAACTTTACTGCTTTAATATTTCTGCCCAGAGAGACAAAAGGTGTTTTCCAGATTTTTCAAGCCAACCCTGGGATTATGAAAAATATTCTCAAGACTTTGGTAGACTGCTAAAGTTCAGGGTCACACTTTGTGCAGTAAATTGTTCGGGTCAGAGGTTGGGAGTTGAGAGTAAGGTTTCACATTTATAAGCATCAAAGGTCACAAAGTTTTACGACTGCTATAAACTTCAATAGTACACCTACTGTGTGTGTTTATCATGAGAATCCTACAGCATGACTCTAACAATTTTGCCTTTTCTTTGCAAAATAAGACATTAAAAAGTCAGATGTTGGTGTGACTGAGATTCTTAATGGATGTGATTTATGTTGTATGCACAAAACAGAATAATGTGCAAGGAATGTATTTCAGCAATAATGACTGAAAGTGCACTCTCCCCTGACAAATTAATCTGTTAAAAAAATTAAAAATTAAAAAGTGGACACATGAAGGGATTACATTTTTTACTCTGTTTGCAATTCATCAACAGCTGCCATGGGTCTGGAGTGGTAGTTTAACAGCTGTTCTTCTTCAAATGTGCAAGTGCAAGCATATCCTTTGTGTGTACCTTCTCATACTCATCCTCCGCAGGGTTGTATTTGCGGAGCCACTCTGCCAGGGGCTTGTCCTTAAAGGATCCAGTGACTCCATACTCCACCTGGATCTTTCTGAGGGTGTCAGAGGACGGCACCAGCTCCACCATACCTGAACAACAACAACAAAGCTTTTATCAACACAAGAAAGCTTGCAAGCTCTGTGCGCCTCATTTTTTCTAATGTACTGTATGACCAAGATGATCAGAATGTCAAACTGGCATCTTAGAGTGGAAGGACATTTCCATGACTTTACACAGATGTTCGCTCGAGAATCATCTTAAGCTCAGCGTTTCAATATCTGTTTTTCAACCTGGTTCTAGCAACACTGGTGAGGATGCTAGAAACTCTGCTGGTGATGGTAGGGAAGCTAGCACTGTCCAGAGCACAAGCAGCTGATGAAGTGAAATGAAACAACGAAAAAAACAGAGAAGCATGAAGTCGAGGGAGAAAAGTACCATCTGTGGAACTGTGGCACATTGGCCCCCCCAAAGCAGTCAACCAAGGAGAAAGCAGAGAAAAATTCCAAAGATGATTTTTTTGTGATTGATTACAATTTTAACAGTTTAGTTAGATGACAGGACTGTGTTGATAAATCCTGTCAGTGCTACCAGTGACAGCAATTGAATACATCCTTCTTATAAAGCAGCATTTCAGTTAAAAAAAAAATCCTTTTGCCATTTCAGCCTGAATAGACAAAAAGGCCCAGTATGAAGTTTGAGTGTTTCTTCAATATATCTGTGCTTTGCTTGTAAAGTTACATTTAAAAGTTGACTAAATCAAGTGTGCCTGTATGTGTTACCTTTGTCCTTCCCAGTAGAGATACATTTGAAGTTGACAATGCGGAGGTCCAGCCCCTCCTGCAGCCAGATGCGATCCATGATGCGAATCATCTGAAGAGCCAGCATGTCCTGCCTCAGGTCTTCCCCGACCTGATGCAGAAACAGACAAACACAGAGGCAGATCACATAAACACAATGCACTCTTAAAACTGGTTGGATTCCACTTCAGCCACCAGGGGGTGCAGCATTCAGAAGAGAAGCATGTAAACAACAGTTGGTCCCAACAAGACTAGGTGAACCTGATGGCATCTCCCCAGTTTAAACTAATAGAACATGTGTGTAGGATCACAAGAATTGTTTCTCAGGTACTGTTTATATCTCTGATCAGAGGATTTATTTTCCCCATTTTCTATAATGTGTGTGTATGCAGTACCTTGAACATAACATTGATCTCTTCTCCCAGTGGGTCGGCGTTGACCAGTGCCAGCTTGAGGGGAACTGCGTTGGAGTTGAAGAAGGAACAGGCCTACACATATACACAGGCAATATGATTTTATTTGCATTACATCACACTGTTATGCTTTTCTTGTTTTTCTTTATGATATTCTTTTGATTTATTCTAAGATGTTTCAAAGACTGCTCGTGTTGTTTCAACCATCCAGAACACATAAACTGTTATCACTGAGCCATGCAAAGACTACAGCAGAGTAAAAGCATGCGTAAAAAACACTTTATGTCTGGTAAACTCACACTGATGTGGCCAGATGTACATGGAACTCAGGCAAACTGTGTCTGGATCATATCAATACAAGGGATGCATGTATGTAAAATTATAGTAGAAGTCTACATTTAAGTATCAATTAAACTATTACTGCCTCTACACAAGCTGAGTTATGCAGGCTGCTGAACCACAGAGGTAACCAGGATGATTCAGACACACTCCTCTGTGTCCTCTCCCACAATACCTTTTGTGCCAAGTCCTATTATTTATGAGAATACATTGCAAGCAGATGTTATAAATATACCATGTAGGGCATCTTATTATCTGTGATAAATATCTGTGTTATATTTGAGAATACATGCACACATGTGTTTCATATTTTGGTGAAACTATAGCTTAATGAGCTCATTTCCTCAGTGGTTTGAACCTCAGAGGTTACAAAGAGTATGCGGCTGTTCCTGTTTCATGCCCAAAACTTCAATCAAGGTTTTCTTCTTCTGCTGCTGCTATCTGTGCATTTCTATTCTGTGGTAATGTTATGAGCTCAGAATAGGAAATCCTTTGTAAATCAGGTATATCTAGAGTGGTGTGAAAGCTGTATTGACCTGAATACAATATAAACTACAGCAGAATTCTGCAGAGACCCTGATTTTTTGCTCATGCAAAATTGACACCTTCTCATTACTCATGGATTGTGTGTAGTGTTGGGGAAGGTACTTGGACAGTAAAGTGAACCAAGTCAGCAGTTATTCTACAATAAATCAAGCTTCACTACACTGAAGATCTGTGCCTGCTGCTTCAGAAATGCTCTGGAAAATGTAGCTTGTGTGGACGCTAATGCACTACGTGATCAATCAAAGAGCTTTGCTACTGAGAAGCGATTTGACTACCACCATGCTACAAAGAACGTTACCTAAACTACTAAAACTGCTTCTTGTAGCAATGCTACTAGTTGCAGCGATGTTACTGTCTAACTGTGCTTGTATGTTACCTTGACGTTTAGCTCCTTCGCCACCAGACTGGGGCTGAGCGGCAGTCGGCAGCTGTTTCTCTGGAAAAAGTTCTGAACGTTTTCAAGACCCTCCTGCAGCGCTACCTAAACAAAAACACAAATATACACACATATGTAGATGTGAATACAGACTCACACACATACACAATTAGAGCCACACATTATTTGGCCTTTAACACAAAGGCACACACAGACGGACCTGCCGTGTGGATCCCCCGGCCTGTCTGACCCTCTCGGCCACAGCTCCCAACAGGGTGACCAGGTGGGTCTGTTTCTCCAGCTCCGCCCTCAGCTTGCCTCCACACAGACACAGCAGGGCACCCAGCACACGCTCATAGCGCCGCCCCCAGGCGGGATCCTGCACAGCGTCCTTTAGCAGCCTGCAGCAAATACACACATCACAACAGTTAAAACTTAAGTGGAATGTTCTCCTGCATTTGAGCTTGCCTTTATGCTTTTATTGGTATCAAAATACTTCAGACATTGTACAGTTGTTAAGTTTTTTATGGCAAAAGTTTGAATTTGTGTCTCAGCAGCACCTCTAAGAGTTGGACTCAATAGGCTACAATTACTGCAATCTTTTCCAAAAGCCTCAGCACTGAGATCATGATTAAAAAATATGTTTCCATAAATAATGTTGAGGACCTAAATAAGGCACAGAACAACACAGGAAAAGATGCAAACCTGTGGTGAGAGAGCTAGCCTCAGAGACAAATGAGACATACATCATAAGCAACCAAAGACCATTTTCATTGTCAAGTAATCTATTAGACAAGATGTTGATTATTTTCCTGTTTAATCTATGTTTTGTTTTGTCCACAACCCAAAGACAGTCAGCTGACTCTCATAGGGTAGAAAGGACAGTAGAAAATATTTAAAGAGTTACAGACACAGATTTTTTTTTGTCTTTAAATAACTACTGAAAAGAATTAATCAAATATCAAATAATTTCACAATTATTTGATTAATCATTGCAGCTCCACACAGGTTTTGCAAATAATGCCATTTAGAGCAATGTAAACATATCTGCAGAATAATATTACCACGTTGTTTTTGTGGTATGTAGGAGCTCAACACTAATTAAAACATCATTTTTTCTGATGGATGCTTCCTCATAAACTCTAGAGGCCTGTTCATTCACTTCAGCACCTAACACAAAGATTTATTGCAACATTTATTCTCACGTTTGTCTGAAACAACCGTGTTGGCTGGCTGTGTTTGTGTCAGTGCTCCAGACTCACCAGTAGAGGTAGTGGGCGATGTTGATGTTGCCTTGTGCTCTGGACAGGAGGAACATGACGAGGGCGTTCTTTAGGTGACACTCAAACTTTAAAGCCTGGGAGATACAAAAGAGAAAAGTGACTTTAATGTGTGTAATTGGAGGAATCATTAGTGAATACATAAGAAGTTGAGCAGTAAACAAGTAAGTGTGTGTGTGTGTATTTTTTGTAAGCTGTACCTGTACTAGCTGTGGCAGGTAGTCAGCCAGCTCATCATCACTGCTTTTCTCAATCCAACTAACGGCCACACTTCTCACCTCAGTATCTGCAAACCTACACAAACAAACATTGCAATTAGATACAAGGCAGACAACAAACAAAGAACATAACACACATATTGCATCAATTCTGCACAGTATTATAATATGATGCATTCCTGCATGATAAAACATGTTCTATAAAGGTAACATTTGAGCACAGTGGGTACTTTGAATCAAGCAGTTCCAGCGCAATGACAGGAGGCAGAGAAGGCCAGTGGTGTAGCAGGGAGTGGATGTGAGCCATGCTGGCCCAGTCCCAGCTGGGCGCGCTAGCCAACACCTTAGGGAGGCTGCTGGGGTGGTCCCTCCGACAGTGAGACCGATGGTCCCATAGGAGCTGGTGATCTGCCCGCTTCAGCCTGGAGATGGAGCGAAAACAGACAAGAGAGGGAGGGAACATGGTTTGGATATTTACTTAAAAATAAAGTAAGGCATACATAAAATTAAAAAATGCATCTTTCCCCTGCCCGTTTTTTTTACCTGATTTATCCATCATATCTATCCAACTCAAACTTTCATATTCTGTCTTTTCGTTTCACTGTGAAAATAAACTAAAAAAAACGCAAAGGGAGTCCAAATGAGGAGTTCACCTGGGAGGATCAACAATAATGATTAAAACAGATCAGACTAAAGAAAGAGCACTTCAGTAAAATCCCACATATTCCAAAGTGAGCACTGAATTCTACACACTTGAAATGTACATATAAACAAATATAAGCTCCACCAGAAGGACTGTCACCCTCTCTTGTCAGTAAAAATATGTGAGAGCATTTGTAAATGTGTAACGAATAGGAAAAAAAGAGACAGAAGAAAGAAAGTGTAGAAGAGCTGACATGTTCAGATAACCTTTCCTGAGCAAATAAAGGAAATGGACTACAATCACATTTATTGTGAGACCTGGGAGTCACGCGACACTGTCATTGAGGAAGACAAACCACTCAAGAAAACAAAATTTCTTTAACTCTATTAAACAAGTCTGACACTTCCTATCATTGAATGTTGACAGCATCCACTGCAAAACTCTAGGTATGTCTGAGGCAAGTTGTACAAGGAGTCCTTTGGTTAGTCACTATGCCAATTTTTGAAGTTGTACTTTAACTAAAAATCCTGAGGTTAAATTCCCAGATGTACCTGACCTTCCTGTAGCAATAAAATTAAAATGTCTGCTTGAGGGATTGACTGCTACACACACACACACACACGTACAAAAATGACACATGACATATCACTGAAAATGCAGCTCCACAAGCCCTGTGCCCACAGAGGCTGGAGAAATGAATGGGCAGGACAGAAAACAGGCGGTGAGAGCCCAGTGAGAGAGGGCTCTGTGCTAAAGTGCCGGTTGAGTCTCATGGATGTTGGCAGCGTGGAGAGGAGATTTGGCTGGCAGCAGGCATTTAGAGAGCATTTAGTTAGGCCGGGAGCAGCTGGAAGAGAACAGACGCACTGGAGCAGACAACATACAGGCGTTTATGGAGAACTGTGGCTGGCAAAGTCAGGGGCATCTTTTAAAATCTCTTCTTAAAACTACTACGTCAAACCGATTTTGGGTGGTCTGAGAGAAAGTCAAAAAGCTAACTGCTGAAGGAGATACATTTCACCTAAAATAATGTTCCTCTGCATGTTAAAAAAACATATCTTTAAGTCATGTAATTTGTATTATAACTTGGAAGAATCTACATTCGATATCAGTTTCAGTTTATTTCGACTGGCGTTCAAAAAACACCCTCAACAAAAAGCATAGAAGCACAGCATTATGTCTACCCTTTTTAGATTCAATTGGTGAGGTGAAATCAATACACTCCTTTACAAACTCACACACTCAGCTTTAAATACATTTATGTGCATTGCAGCATGTTGAAAAGAAAAACACATATTAGCCTTTGGACTCATCCAGACACTTGAGATCATTTAAATTTGACAAGCTAGTCCACTCTTCAGCAGTGTGCTTCCAGCCTCCTGTGTTTGTACAAGAGGCACATCTGTTTTGCACATCAGGCTGAATAATATTAAGACTACCTCTCAAGTGGCATTAACTGATATCAGTGCTTTAAGTTGAAGTCACTTCTGCAAACCAAATTTCCCTTGCAAACTCCTCCAGCTGAAGTGCTGAAAACAGCAGGAAAGGCTGACACATGAATTGTTGAAACGGTTTATGAATTTTGCATTGCAGTCTCCCTTTCACAGTTTTAAACATGGGAAGATTGTCCTACCCGAAATTGGAAGCTCGGCTGCAGATTTTCTCCAGTTTGCGTCGGAGGTCAGGATCCAGCTCCTCCAGAGTGTGCGGTTCTGGGCTCGGGGCCTCATTGGGTCCAACATATAGAATATCCAGTGCTGAGCTGGGGAAGTCCACCTGATGGTAACATAAATACCAGACTGGGAATCAGTGTATTTCCTCTGATCTAACTTTAAATGTAGAAGAATATTTGCATATACTTGCACTATCTGTGTTCTTAGTTACTTTTAGGATCACTGTTAGTGTAAGCATTTAGCATTTAGACAGGTAAACATGTTTGTTCTTCAGGTTCTGTGTTCACATGTTGCTCACAGCTGTTTGAGAGTTGAGGTGAATATGCAAGAATATAATAATGATGCTCAAAAAAGGTCTGTCAAAGAGAAATTAAAGGTGTCAACAGCTATATTTATTATAAAAATGCAGGTGCACATAGACAAACTAAAAAAATGACAACATGCTAGAATAAGGTGCACACTTGCTCGGTTAAGAAACCCCCTCTATTGCTGTACAGCCACTCAAGAACGCCCTACAGGATGGTGCCATTTAAGTGTCCTTGTCACTGATCAAGACAAAACTTCATGACCAAAGCATCAAATGATTCTTAACAAGAAGCAAACCTCTGCTAAACATCTAAGGCAGAAAATCAGTGTTTACAGAAGCAATCTTTGTGATCAGAGTCAGCCAAATTCCTCAAATCTCACTTTGTGATATTTTACCATTCAGCAGGACAACCATTCCAAACATACTGTCAAAGCAACCAAAGAGCTTTGCAGAGTGAAGATGGACTATTCTGCAATGGCTCTGAGTCAGTGACTTGATCTCAGCCTGACGGAACACATATTCCACGTCCACTAAATTTCCACAACAAGCAAAAGCTGAAAGTGTCCACAGTGATCAGTATCAGTGCCTGATAGAGCAGATAAGACCTCAGATCCAGTAACTGCAAAGAATTTTCTACTAGAAAGGATTTTGTTTGACTTTACGTGTATCTGTCCAAATATTGTTTAGCCCCTATACTTCCTGCACTGTGTGTTAAAAGGGTAGTACTTAACATATAGTTCTTTCTATACTGATATAAAGCCACTCAAATAAAGCTAAGACTTGATATTATCACGTATGCATGACTTTATGAAATGGTAAGGAACTTTGCGATTAAGCACAAAGCAAAGAACAAAAAAATATGTAAGCATCACAATATGCCTGGACTGCATCTATGATCATTTCAAAATACATTTTTTAAGCACAAGTGCTAGTATGAATATATCATCACCACACACAGTACCAACATCACTATGTATACTAATGCTATTTTTGCCAAACCTCTGACAGCAACACCAACCTGCAGCACAATTCTTTCTGCAGGTACCCTCTTGCGGCTGCCTGTAGAGCCAGTGGCAGCAGCACCTCCCTGGCCAGATGTCCACAGACACAAAAGCCTGCTACCCTTGGCAAGTACCCTGCGAAACAAAGTCGGCAATAAACAACAACAAAAAAACTACAAGAGCAAGTAATGTTACAAACATTATTTCTAACGCTGTCGCAAAGATGCACAGTTTAAAGAACTCTGGATGACATTCCGTAGATATTACAGGTTAAAAAACATTGTTTATTGAGGGTTTGTTAATTTTCTTTTTCAGTTTTTTAATATGTTTCTGAAGTATATGTTCCAGTACAATTTGCTTTCAGTGGAGGACAAGTTTGGATGGAATCTCAATCGTATAATAAGAATGTACAAAGCATTAAAAAACACAAAAAGATGAGTGTAGCCACAACTGACTGGTTCTCTCTCCTCACCGTCTGAAGTCAAAGAGGGGCATCGACACTTTGCCCAGCATCTCTGGAGCCTTCCTCTGTTTGTTGGAGTCTGGAGAGCCGCTGGCGTTCTGGTTCAGCACCCCGAACAGAGTCAGGCTCAGTATGGACTCCAGTGGGAGCACAGCTACTGCTATGGGGAAATTGATGCTTTGGGAGACAAGGGCAGTGTCAGGAGCAATGTGGTGTCAGAATGAACAGCAAAATGTTGTTGGAAACAAATTTAAGATAGCAAATG
This sequence comes from Dascyllus trimaculatus, assembly GCA_024666655.1. Classification (NCBI taxonomy): domain Eukaryota; kingdom Metazoa; phylum Chordata; class Actinopteri; family Pomacentridae; genus Dascyllus; species Dascyllus trimaculatus. Next base: position 29,064,483 of record CM045448.1, read on the forward strand.
GAGGGGAGGGGAGGGGAGGGGAGGGGAGGGGAGGAGAGGAGAGGAGAGGAGAGGAGAGGAGAGGAGAGGAGAGGAGAGGAGAGGAGAGGAGAGGAGAGGAGAGGAGAGGAGAGGAGAGGAGAGGAGAGGAGAGAGGACTTACAGTTCGTCCCATTTGATGTGGTAGAAGAAGCTTTTGTATGTGCCCACTCTCTTGGACTGGACTGGTTTAAACAAGTTCTTGCCATTGTGGGTGAGGGAACACATCAGGAAGTACTTCTCGTAACTGAAACAACACAACAAATACCACTTATGTGTCTATTTGTCTGTGATTAAGCACGATCTACGTTCTGTTGGATTAAGAAAGGCAGCAGATTCAAGCAGAACACCGCCGTAGGCTGCTGGCGGCAGGTTGCTAGGATACAGGGATGATAAAGGTACTTATATAAAGTACAGTAAAAAGTAGAAAAAGTTGTTTAAGATGTTACCATTTCCTTTAGCATACTTTTTTTGAATCCAGAAAACACTGAACATGCTTGCCTATTTTAAATAATTTCTTTCATCACACATTCTTTCAGCTTGGAACAATTAAATGTGTTACTCAAGGGTAACTCAACAGTGACTAAGAAAAAGGGGCAGCTACTTGCTCAGACCCTCCCAACTATTTGGGACTTGAACCAGCTACTTACTTGTCCAAATCAGTCCACTGATAATACTGAATGCCTGTGTACTGCTATTATCAAGCACTGAACACCCAACACAAGTGATTTTAGTATTCTGATGATTCTTTATGTAGTGCAGCTCCTTTGTGGTTGCCCACGCAGACTGAAAAGAGGTCTAATCAGGCAACAGAAGTGAGAACACCTGTGTGGGTGGATCACGGCCGTGCAGAAGCTGCAACTCTGTAGAGGTTTACAGCTCTACCTCGGTCACACAGTTGTACAAATTCACGTCACAAGCAGCTTAGACCAGGTTCACAGTACAGATGTTTTTAAAATCCTAACAATAATCACAGTCACACACACTACAGGACTGGAAAATATTGGTGCATCTCAAAGTACAAGACATTACTGAGATTACTGTGCCAGAGGGAGCAGATAGCAGTGCACCACCTCACATGATCTCACTGGGAAGCAGGTGGAAACAAAATAAAGACTGTGTAGCCACAACCTGTAACAGTAATTTGCAGTGAGAAAAAAACTAAAGCAGAAGGCCAAAGGAGTCTGATGAGGAAATCACTGGGAAGATTCTGTCAGCATATAGTGAGAACTTCAGAGGAGATTTTAAGTATCAGCTTTAATATATGTAGCTAACAATAGCCTCAAGGACAACAATGCTTAGTGTTGCTTGGCAACAATGTCTGCTGCCATGGGCGCTTCAGTAATAATCATGTCCATGCTGATTTTCCCTTGTTTATATCAAACGTGTTTGGGAGCAGTTTGGGAGGTTTAGGACTGGATTTTTAAACCCATCAAATTACCAAATATCCTGTGCCAAACATCATTTGAGACTAAGATCCCTGACCAGGACCTACTCCATTTATGGGGAGGCATGACACTGCGGTAAATTGTCTGGAAACTACTATAGTGTGTGTCTGACATTAGTACAACCAATTTGATCTGATGCTCACTGAGCAGCTTCACCTGAGCTGTTTGGCATTAAGGAGCTTGCTCAAGGGGTGCCTCGGTGGTGGTAATAAAGGTCAAAGGCAAGAGCCCCTCTGTCAGTTCCAAACCAGCAACCCTGCTTTCACAATCTCACTTTTCTATCACTGGCCCTGTCTGACCAGAGCTTTGCTAACACTTACTCAGCAAACTCCACAGACCTCTTCCCCGGCGAGCGTTTAAACATGTTAGATAAACACAGGTGGAACTAATTACATCAAAACTGACTCACTTCTATAGAAGAGGCCAAAAAGTCATATCAGTGAGTCAAAATACACTAACACATGCTCCTGAAACATGTACATTTATAAGCAATGATTATTATTAATGATGTTATTTACACCCGTGTTTTGATTTGTCAACAATGTAAAGGTGACAGTGTGACCTTCAAGGCAGCGAGGGAGATGTCAATGTCATGGTCAGCACACTACAGGTCTAAATACCTGAGACTCAGCCATCTATCAACTCTAAATGCTTGCAGCCATATACAGCACAACAACTTTAATACAAGTAAGATACCCAAGTAATGTTATATGTACTAATTTGGGGGGGAAAAACACAGTTAAAGACAACATTTCCTCTATACATGAGGGGGATTTGATCGAACCTGAACCAACCAGTCCCATGATCCAGCACTAAAAAAATCATTTTTATTAAATATACATATATTTATGAAATATATATGTACTGTATATATGTGAGTAGAAACTAAAAACAAAATCACAGTGGTTACACATTTTCACTACAACTGGCTTGATCCATTGCTCAGCGCCATCTGTGTTGGCAGCTCTGCCACTACTCATGGTGTCTCAATATGCTAGCAATGGTGTGGCATCTACTGAGGCTCCAGATGGATGATACACTAGCCACAATAATGCGAAACACTCAGACCTCAATAAGGCAGCATTGTAGTAACACCACAACACAACATATATGCCTAGCTACTTGTCTGGGCTTAGAGATGCTGAACTCACTGTCCCCCTCTGGCCCTGGGTTAGAGGAGCTAAATATTTTTGGAGGTGTCTTTGGAATGACTGTCACTGCAGCAATGTTTGGTGCCGGCTTAAAATAGCTGCTGGAAGAGGCTGTGCTGGAGTAAATAGGCCTGTTATTAGGCATTTCTTCTCTCTATGAAGGCCTCAATGGCTGACCAGAAAATTGCCATGGACGGAAGGCACTGCAGCAATCCAAAAAGGTCTCACAGACAGGGTTACACTTCATTTACATTTCTCTAATTTCACACTGCTCAGTTTTAATCAGGGGTCTGGGTTGGGGTTCACCATTTTATGTGTGTATATATGTATATATATATATATATATATATATATATATATATATATATATATATATGATATCTGTGCCTCAGTAATAAAACAAAGTTCTATAAATCTGCAGCTGAGGGCAATTAGTTCACTGTTAAAAAATAGCTTTTGAACACTATCTTTTTTCCTGCAGCAAGACTATCAAAAACATTTTTTATGCATTTTTAGACTTTCGAACCTATGCAAGATCCTTGTACCATGGAGGGGCTTGTCAGAAATGTACTGATCCTGGTCACTGATGCGTGACAGAGCTGGGAATGGAAAATTTGGCTCAGCTTTGTTCCAGACACACACAGGAGATAAAGTCAGGGTGAAACTGGACACTGGCATGGAAAAATAAGACACGGGGAGCAACACCACAGCCGTTTGTTTAGGAGAAGAAAACAGGGCTTTCTGCTGTGACAGCACAGCTTGAGAGACTGTGCTGTAATATTAAAGCATCACAGAAATACACTGCATGTCCTTCGCAAATTAACGGATCATAATTCTGAACTGCTTTCCATGGCTTTTTGTCTTTATCTTTGATCCTATCTTGCTTAAGTACAGTACAATTAAGTGAAATGTGGGTGGCACTAATAATACTACGCAAGTGGGAGTTCATACAAGAACAAATGGATGAATAATAGCTGTAATTATCCTACATCAAAGAACAGAGTCATTCAAATTATTATGTGTGGATAAGATTTGTGGGAAAATAAAATGTTTCGGTGCAATATACATCAAACCACAGGCTTTATGAGGTTTCAAGCTATCATATAATAACAAAAAATAATCCTAATACAGGACGCAATTGTTGACACCCTTGTCTTTATGTTTGACTGTTTACCTGCTGACCCAGTTGGCCGGGATGCCATGCAACGCGAACAGAGTGAACTGAAGGTGGTCTGTGGTCCCAGAAGCTTCTTTGCTGTTCCTTCCCTCCACAGCTTCTCCCTCTGCAGCCTGGGGCAAAGAAGGGGAGCTGAAGGAGGCTGAAGGAGGACAGAAGGAGCGCAGGTAGAGCTTGGCCAGGTCGTAGACGGCTTGTGTTAGCAAGGCCATGCTTTCCTCCACAGGACTGGTGACACCTGTCAGGATCAGGCGGGGATCAGTTAACATCATAGGTGGGACAGCAGGAGTACACTGTTTTGTTTTTTCCTTTCGACTGCAAAAAATGCAGGCAAAATTAGCAACACTTTTCAACAGACACTATTTTTTCAGCAACATATAACCTCTAGATGAGGGAGAGAAGTGTGAATGTGACTGTGTATATACACAGAACCTACCATTTGATGACTGACCAGACGATGTGGACCCCATCTAGAAAGCAAAATATGCTGGTTTTACAAAGACATCCTAAAATCTAAACAATATTATGAATGTGTTAGCACATGTGTCGAGCATGTGTGAAGAGCCTACCTTGGGTGAGCGTGTTCTGGGTAAATTGACAGAGTGTCGTAGCCTTTTGACTGCCTCTGTGATGGCCTGGGTCTCCACCTCATCGAGAGCACAGCAAAGGTTCTTCACAGTCTGCACCACCCGGTCCACCGTTTTATACTGGGTACTCTGGATACAGAAAAAGTTGAAATAGCATTTGTGGCATCACTGTTCAAATACTCCAACAAGGTTCAAACAACACAATTCATCATGCTAAAAGTGTATTATATACTGCACACAAATACTGATGTCATCATCAGGTTTTATTTGCTTTGTGAGTGGTGGTGTACTCTCATTCCCTGTTCTACCTTCAAGCTGTATTAAATTACCGCATAATAACCCACACTGGCTAAAAATCAGATGTTTCATTTCTAGAAAGCCAGACTTCAAGGAATGACCTGCTCTATTCACATTTGCTTTATGTGTTTGAGTTAACAAAAACCTTCAGATGATTTGAAAACTATGTCTGTTGTCCACACATGTAAGTTAATATTGTCACAGTAGCTTAACAGTACACAAAATCACACTGAGGGAAAGGCAAAGAGTTCACAGTTTCTATGCCTTTCCTTTAATATCCAGACTTGCACAGGGACCACACATACCTCATTTTGTAGGCAGATGTTGACTTGATTGTGATAGCCTTCCAAATAGTCAGCCAAACCTTGTCTGCAAATAAACACACCGATATTTGACTTATTGCCAGAGGTGATCAGATCAGGAGAGAGTGTAGAAAGTTCATTTTGGTTAACCAAAAGCCCTGAGGGCCTGAAAATACAGTAAAATAATATTTACCAAAAAACTGGTAAAAATTACAGTTAACCAATACATCTTCATATGCAAACTAACTTCAAGTCTAATTTGAAGACCCCATTAATGATACAGGTGAAAGAAACACTGAGATAAAACTGTGATATTGCCAGAGGGAGTCTGGCTTGTTTCTTCCTAACATCATTTCTTAATTAAATTGTTTTGGACAATTTCATACCTGGTGACATTCTCCTTAAAAGGCCTCTCCACCTGGCCCAGGTGCTTCTCTAAGTGAATTGGAGATTTGTCATCTTCCGCCTAAGACAAAACCACAATGATTTAGCAGCTAAACATACAGTATAAGCTCAGTGATATTATTATTTCCATACAAAAAATAACTAAGAACAGCATTTCAGCAAATGACAATTATGTGTTGTAAGCTTTCCAGTACTAGGACAAAAACACATCTATTAATCTTGGTGGCACAACTTGAAATGTTCTATACCACAGTTCAGTAAAAACTTCCTATAAAGAGTTTGTATGCCTGCTTGATAATGTAACTTACACTGCGTGCCAAGTCCCTTCTCATAGTTGAGTGTGAGAGCAGTTGTAAAGTGATCTCATTCTCCCACTTCCTGCAGTTCTGGACGTACTCATGGCTGCCCAGGCTGTGTTTACTGTGGCACAGGGTGGCAGAGAGGCAAGGTTAACAATCCTACCACATATATAAGTTAGGAAGAATAATGAGCAGTCACGGAAAAAAGACACAACACAGAGCTGATGTACAGATACAGAACTCCTCCAGATAAGTGGATTTTGTCACTTTTTAATTTTTAACTGTAGATGGTGAAAATCATCCTCTTCCGCCATAGACATTTCTCAAAATTGTGATCTAATACTTTTATTATATTTTTATCTACTTTGGAGGAATACACAATTTACATTGTGCTGTTATTTTCTTTGGGTTTTTTTTCCTATCACTTGATTTTTGTGTTGAAGCAATATGCTGCAAAAGCACCCATAACTGCTGTCCCAAATTAGCTTTTGGCCACCTACAAAGGCATGGAAAATATTTTCTGCAAAGATATTTTTAAACAGTCACAATATTTTTCATTCTGTTTGGTAATACTGGTGCACAGTTGCACATAATGAATCTATTGGATACAGAGATTATGTTTGCCACAGAGAGAGGCTACTATGAATTTCCAGAAATAAAAAGACAAAAGCTCTCATACATGGCATTCGGGTCTTGCCGTTTCATCTATGTGGCTGGGGACTTTCATAAAATGAACTGCCAAGAACAAATACTACCAATGTCTGGCATTTTGCTGACGTACATAGCTTCAGTTCCCATCATAAAAGGCATGTCCTTACTACGATTATTGATGAAGCCACAATGTAACTGTTGAAAGCATCAAGGCACTCGTAGTATTTGTAACTTACAGGTCTTAAACAGTGGCTTTCAGTGAGAGTTTGAAAGTAGGTTTGAAATTATTAAAATAAAAACAAAAGAGATCTCCAACTGTCCCCATAGTTAACTCAAGAACGGACAAAAACATACTTTTCAGCTTATGCTATGATTGCATACATAATACAGTGACTATATATAGTATGAGCCTGACTGATAGTATTGGCAGATAATACAGAAAAGGATGCTGGTCCCAAAGCCAGTAGCATCTATCCTCTAATTTGGGTGTACTGGGACTTTAAGTGCTGGTAAAGGGAGGTAACCATTCCCATGTATCCCAGATTAGAAGGAGAATGTCCATGGTGGAAAAGGGTAAGGGCTGAGATACAGAAACATCCTCCAGTCCTATTTGTGCAAGATTTTGGGGGTGTGCCAAGGTACGAACGATAAAACAAGAGAAAAAGATGGAGAGATGAAGGAGATATACTAAGACACAGAGAGAGACAGACTGAGGAGAGAGACAAGGGCACAAGAAAACAAAAGAAAACTATTCCAAATTCCTAGGAAAAGCGGTTTCTTGCAATTCCTGAAATGTTAATGTTTTGGAGATACTCACTTCTGCAGCACCTCCTCTTGGCCACAGACTTTGAGCAAGTAGCTGGAGAAGTCCACCTGGTCCAGGTCATCATGGACCCAGCAGAGAGTCTGACTGATCAACAGCTCCACTGGAGAACTCACTGAAAGAGAAAATGAAAGATGGAGATGATATAGTGAGGTAAAGGGGGAGGGATGGAGAGAAGGTGATCACGGAAGAGCAGTGAAAAGTGAAAAGGCAGATCAACAATTAGAGATGAGGAAGAGAAAGGGGAAAAAGGAATGTGGGAAGAGAGATGAATCAGAAGATAAGATAAGTTGCTATATGTAACATACTTCAGCTACAGCAACACAACACAAGGGGCATCAACAAGACATGGTCTTGCTGTGGCGGTTAATATGTTTTGAAAGGAACCAACGAATTTGGATCACTCCACCACAATATTGCAACAATGAATTTAACATCTGACACTTCAATGTGAATTAGAGGTATCGAAGGTCCAGGGTTGGTCACAATCATGCGACAGTAGCATACAATTTACTATTTTTTAGGTGAGACTCTTACCGACTCGTACAGACTCTTACCATTCAGTGGTTAAAAAGAGTGCTTTTACAGGTGTGGGAACTAAACTTTAAGTTTGACAGTTATTGACAGAATTCCTTTTTAACCACAAAACATCCTTCCAGGTTTTGAACGGCTCATGTTTCATATTTCAAACCAAACCTGTTCTCAAATCAAAGAAACTACAGTGAGCACTGATATTCAGTGAGGGGGATTTGAGGTCAGCTCTCAGTGTTTGTGTACCCTCCAAACTCTGACAGGTCCAGCCAAGAGAGGACTGGGTGGAGAGCGTAATCTGACACAAAGCAGATTATCCTGCTGTTTAGCTACTTCTACAGAGTTTTTAGCACACACTTAATATACACAAACACAGGCAAAGAGATACAAAGACAGATAGAGAGTCTTTAAACACAGAAACATCTCAGCTTTGGGCTAAGCACCCATGCTCATGTTACTTAACAGGGGGAGACCACCCCTGGCTCCAGCAATAACAGATCTCCACCCTTCAGAGGAATGGCGAGTCCTCTCTTACTGCTTAGACCAGTTCTATATGCCTGTGTGGCAGCGGTAGTGCTGCCAGCATTACACATGTACAATGTGAGTGTTTTGTAACAAAGCAATCAGAAAGGCCACACCTCACTTTGGGGACACTCTGAGGTGGTAATAGAATTCCCAGCAGGGTATTTTTGAGGGCACCAGTTAAAAGAAGCAAAAATTCCTCCTTCACACGCTGTTAACCATTTCACACATGGCTGGGGAATGGTGTTGGCGGGGTGACACACTGACAAAAATACAGAGATTCAGATCCAATCAGTTTCATGTAGGATCCATGTTAGAAGAGCTGACGAGAGGGCAGAATAAAGCCCAAGGTCTCTCAGCACTTTTTAAATCAACGAGAAAAACAGTGTCAAAAAGATGGCTTTAATTCCTCCATGACTCAGAGCAAACAGAGTTCTCTGCTTCTGAACAAGTCCAAATGTCTGACAGATTTTGAGACAAAAGGAGACACACAAAAGCAAGCTGAAAACAGTAACTAGAATCAAAAGTGCTGTGTAACAGTATAACAATGTAGCAGAGAGTGGAAGAGGTTTAGGCTGGTGATTCATGACTTAGGCACACTGTAATAGCTTTAGTTACTCCATGATATTAAGAACTCCATGAACTCCTTTCAGCTCAGCTCTTCACCATATCTATTGAACTCTCACCTATAGACCTCTTGCACGCTATGTAACTGCAAACAAATAAGCATATCGTCCTAGGCCAGAGCTATTTCTTCACAGTGAATGTGCCTGTATACAACCAAGTAAATAGGTAGACTGATATGCCATGGTTTGCACTAACTGTAAACATTTGCATCAGTACTACTCTCTAAATGCTGTCTTCTGTTCAAATCCTGTCTGAAAGACATAAGAAACATGACTTAGCCGCAGACAGTAGCCAGAGCCAAACTACCAGGATTTCCTTCTTTCGCCATTCTCCTAAGTATTTCATGTATTTGGCCATACATGTAAATCTCTTTATCCATATTTCATTTCTATTTTTTATCTACTCTTCTACCTACTTCTTTCTCCATGAATACCATTTCTTCGGTCTCTCTGTCTTAGTAATTTCAATTTTTTTTGCCCTGTTTCTCTCATTTCATTTTCCTCTATGTTCCGACACTCCTCCCTTCCTCCCTCTCTCTGCGTTCTCTCTCTCTTTTGTATTTCTTTAATGCAATGCTTTTCCCTCTCTCTCCCTCACTCCATCTCCTCTCCTCTGCCACAGTATGCAAGGAATCCTCAGAAGCCAGTAGTACTTCACAGCCAAGCCCGGGAGGAATCAGGAAATTCCCTTTCTGCCTGATCTGCTGAAAATGGGCGAAGGCGAAGATTTCAGAACATCCGTATCTCATTTCTCAACTGCTGGGCAATATATTCATTAGGCCATGAAAAATCATGAAAACTGGCATCACTATTGCTTTTCTTCTCCATACAATTTCACAAGAAGATTCACCGGAAGTGAATGTAATATCCTTTAGCAATACTGCCAAAAGTTATGCAATTGAAACATTTCCACAGAAGATAAAAGACGTTGAGCTGCTGAGAGATAAATAACAAGACAGACGTTCAGCTGAAATTGTGAGAGAGACAAACTGAGAACAGAAAAGACGAAGAAGATGACAGGAGCTGGAAAGAGAAAAACTAAGAAGGGACAGAAAAGAGGGACATGTATTTCTTATGAGTTATTATATTCTGCAGTCTTTGTAAAGATAACGCGTTAAAGAGACTTATTTAAACAACAGATCAAGACAGAGAGGAAAACAAACGAGGAGATGTTGCAAAGAAACAAGGGTGAAGAAACGAAGAGTACACTGAGAAAGAACTGCAGATTGAGAAAAGGGAGGATACTATGAAAGAGGAGCACCCTCCCCGTCCTCTATCTCTTTCTACCCTTCTGCCCAAGCTTTCAGTAGAACTGAGGCCTATTGTTCCTGAGAGCAGATTAGCGTCAAATCAGAAGAATCCGACCATTAACTATGTGGGTCAACTGTTCTGACAACATGGGAAGTGAACTAGGAAACACTGAAATAGATGTCATACTAGGAAAGAAGTAAGTGTACCTAGGAAGTGACCCGAGCACTGGGATTAAAGGAGGTGAACGCAACACAAGCAGGAAGAAGAGGTAAACTAAGCTTCAATGCAGGAATCTAGGAAAGGGCAATTAGGGTGTCGAACGAGAAAGTAGTAAATATACTTCCTATAGGTTGTTGCTGTTGAACTGGGTTATCCAGAGTGGCATTAGGGTCAGTAGGAGAGTCTATTACATATGCACACACTGTCGGCTAGAAATAATTGTCAGTGGTGTTGCTAGATATATGCACAGATAATAAAACACAGTTTGACATCAGACTCACAAATTTAGAATTAAATCAACCCACAGAGTGGGCTGATGCTGATCCTTAGAGACTCACATATGCAGTGGTGAACTTGGTCACACAGTTGGGATAATATGTCTAACAAAAGAGCCCAGTGGATTGGCTGACAGCCTCCACCGTGCTTGGCTTCACATCCCTAAAGACTTGTCAGTCACAGTGGTTGTAGATTTGTGTGTGAATAACGAGGGGTTAGCCAATTACAGCTCCCAACACCCAGGGGCCAAAACCAAAAATCTTAGTGGGACCTTGGGAAGAAGACCAAAAAAAGTAACTTCCAATCCCTTTTGCCCAACATGGCTGCTCAATAGTGAGGGGACAGACCTTTATTTGTGTGGTAATGGAACGTAGTATACTTCCCACGACAGAAAAAATGAAAGGAAAAATGAGGTGGGGAGGGGGTGAAGAGTTTGGCAGCTGTGAATGTTGTTTCCTCCTTCAGAGCTCTCTTATCTGCAATCTGAGCTTCTCAGTCTTAAAGGCAAAGGGTACACAGTTTCTTTTTTGGCTGACTTAACTCTGATGGTGCACCATCTGACCAGACCAGAGCATTTTCTACACGTCCGCACTGAGCCATTTTTTGCAACTGACTTGAGGTCCTTTCTAGAAAATATTTCTACAACACAGTGTTCAAGCCCTGCTAAGATGGCATACGTTTCATGATTCATGAAATGTCACAACAGTTGGTTGCATTATGTGCACAATCTACCATATACTTCTGTTACACCATACTACCTAACAGTTAAAAATTGATTTAAGGATTGTTCACATGACAGACATTTTTTGTCCCTGATTTAATGCTTACCATCACAGGTGAAGGTTACTGGCTCCTGAGATTCAGAGATTTCAATAGAAACCTTGACAGAGCAGCTATTGTCACCTCCACTGTCTCTCTGGGTGATGACAGGGCTGAGGACGAAGCCAGGGTTGGTTGCAATGTCGCCATGAGGGAATTTGGAACGCAGGCTGGTGGGAAAAAAAAAGGAATCGCAGCAGAAACAGAGTCAGTGATTTTTTTCCCCATATTTTGGTCTACTTGGCCAGTGAAAACACATTAGTGGAAGCTAAGTCCAGCCAGGCGTATGAATCAGATCGCTTGGATGAGACTATTGAATGCAGCAAGGCCAGTATAACAGGAAAACCAAATGGAAAGGAGAAAGCAAAGAGGAAATACGAGCAAATACAAATAGAATTCTTTTTATGTGCTCATTGAGAAGGTTATATAAAAACCTTTGAAATGTATAACTTCTATCCTGAACTACTAAGTGGAAATAACCACCTCCAGTAAGTCATCCCTTTGCTTGTGATGCCGAGTCTGATTCTATTTGCTTGATGATGAAAATGCCATGAAAACACTTTATTTACACACTACTAAAAGTGAGGTCAAATTCCTTATAACTGCAAGCTGTCTAAAGCGTTTGTAATTGAAAAGTATGCAGGGAAAGTTGCTGGGAGGATGACAGCGGGCGTTTACTTTTTCATCATTATGAAAGTGGATTCCCTGAGCGCAGCTTCATCATCACTCCACCCAAAGTAACCACTACAGTGAGAAATTCTGTACAGCCACAGGAAATGAACAGAACTGCAAAACATGCAATTATGTGTATACATGCATGAACATATGTATGTGTGCATGTGCACTCACAAACAAGGACAAAATGCTGTGTTTGTTAAAAGCAGCAGTTGTAATGTGTAGTTTTTTTATATCTAGTAGTTTGCGCGTACTGAATTTCTGGTGCAAAAGTTGTAGCTCTATAAACATAGATGTATATTACAAAACAATTAACATTACTACAGAATTATTACATAACTAAATCTAAAATGGTTATTATTGTAATGATACTTGAAATATATGTAAAGACACTTATGCCTTCTAAAATTGGAATTTAATTATATCTGTATCTTACCGAACTATTTCTTGACAGTTCAGGAACAGATACAAGATAGCCCTTATTGCTGGTGTTCATGTCGAGTGATGTCATTATGGCTGTCATCATGTCAGATTTTTACAAAACTGATGCAATTTTTGTGGCCAAAGATACATTATATGACATTATTCTAATTTCCAGATATTTAACAACAACAACACTACAACAAGAAAAATCTAATGAACCCATAACTTAGTTTACAGTGTGTTAATAGGCAAATGAATTACACTTAGAATATGGATGTAAGGATGTATAGCAAGATTTACCATCTGTACCGTTACCATAACTGTAATGAAGATTGTTCATATGTTGGCAGATCAACCAGACACTTACTGGCGCTAGACAATTTACAATATTGTCATGTTTCGCTTTTTAAATATCGCTGTTATCATCAATACAATATATATCGTAAAAGCGCTAATATGGGCAATAGTTAACAGTGACTGTAGGCTCACCTGGTTGTCAGTAAAGCACCAAAATACATCATATAGCTCACAGATGATGTTTGACAAAACTGAATATTCAAAAGCTAATATTTCGCGTCTTGAAGCCACAAGTTACATTGTATTTTTATTTTTGTGTTTTATAACCATGACATGTTAGTATAACACATTGTTCCACTTTATTAAAAGTTCTTTGTAAGCGTTAAATGAAACACAAAACCAAATAAAAGGAGAGCTGTAGCTATTCCTTTCCTTGCCCGAAGGTGGTGGTGTTCTTTCTCTGTAGGTGGCGCAGCTGACATCTTTAGAACTAATCCTAAAATAACTGAATGGCTCCCCCTTGTGACAAATCTGTAGCCTGCTAAATGTGTGTGTGTGAGTGAGTTAAAAGCTATTTCTATATTTACATCAAAAACATTATCAAGAAGGGAGGGTCAATAACAGGAAGGAAGTTAGGATCTTACGTTGCTACGTCTTCACAGAAGCTAACAATCTCCAGGTTCTGACCGTCCTGTTCCTCCAGGGCGACATTCTTGACCAAACCTTTTCCTTTGTCCTGCAGGAGCAAAACAGGCAGACAAACATACAAACACACAGTCAGTGAACTGGAATAATACATGAGTAACCTGCTTACAAACTTCAAACAGAAACAGGCCAGATGGAAACAGGCAGGACAACTTGCTTTGTAAATTTAACAAAAATATAAACACAACACTGTTTTTGCTCCCATTTTTCATGAGCTGAACTCAAAGATCTAAGACTTTTTCTATGTACACAAAAGGCCTATTTCTCTCAAACACTGTTCACAAATTTGTCTAAATCTGTGTTAGTAAGCACTTCTTCTTTGCCGAGATAATCCATCCGATTCACGGGTGTAGCATATCAAGATGCTGATTAGACTGCATGATTAATTGCACAGGTGTGCCTTCAGCTGGCCACAATAAAAGGCCACTATAAAATGTGCAGTTTTACTGTAGTGGGGGGTGCAGTGATTTGAGTTTAGGGATTGTTGAAGGGGCAGCTTTATTAAAAACACCCCAGAGCTATGAATCCTACAGGGTGAAAAAACATGTCAGCAAGGGCAAAGACTTACTCAGATATATGTCTCCAGCTCTTTTATGCTGCTGTCTCCTAAACTGTGATAAAGCACTAGTTTAACATTTAATCAAGGTATAGTTGTTTAAGTGTATGTTTGATTCAAGCAGTCTCTCTCACACACATTCCAGAGCATGGCCTGGCTTTCAGTTATATTGGAAAAAAATTTCATCATACATGAAGAAAATTTTTCACTAGATCTATGTTTTTTACCCATACATATTTGAAGAATTGAGTTGAAAGAGCTGTAAATCTGTCTCTTTCTGCCTTCTGACACACACAGACAAATCCTGAGACACCTCCCCTGGGAATTACTTGAAGAGATTCCTGGAGGTTGGCCTGCTGCCGGGAGCTCGCAGCTACACTCTGCTTTTTACTGCTGTCTGACTGCCAGCGACTGAGGAATGTACTTCCTGTAGCACAGGAAATGAGAAGTGAAAGGACTCCGCCCCTTCCTGTGCCAGGCTCTGAGCCGTCTGCAAAAGTGCTCAGTCATGGCTCGGAAATCTGGGACTCTGACATCACTCCCGATGAGGGAGAGAGTTGTGTGAAGGCAGGAGAGGCAGGGAAGAACAGGGATGAAAGAAATGTTTGGAATGTCATATTAGAAGCTTATTCCTCCCCTCAGAGACTTTGCTGGATTTTGAACACGGAGGTTTCGATGCGCCTACAGCTTGCCAAGTGTCGGGTCAACTTAACTTCTACATTTCCTTTTAAAGAAACTACTTGCTGTTGATGATCAGTTCTCAATAACATTAAAGAATTTAACAATGTCTCGAGTTGCTCTTGGAATCCATCTCAGGTGTTTTATACATACTGTAATGAGCAGCGCTCCGGACGATCATCATTTGTTGTCATAAACGTCAGACTTCAAATTTGTTGTCTTGTCGGATCAAAACTTAAAACGTCCCAATAACACACAAAGTGATGAAAAAAAAAAAAGGGTTACTGAATATTATGCTCTGACCGACTAACCTAATAATGACTTGCTTGTTTCAGTTCAACATAAAATGAAGTCCAATAATGGTGCTCCCTATAAGTCACCTGGGTATAATTTCTGAAATTCTTACCCTCTGTCTGAGGAGCCCCGTTTTAGCTCCTGCCTTTTCAAGACTTCCATCCCGAATAGCCCAGCGTGTTTTGATTGGCCAGCTTGTTTGACAAAAGCAAAGCTACATTTGTTATGCACAGTAACCCCAGATCTCTGAGTGTAGCCAGAGAGATGTAGCCCTAGCAGAAGTGGCTCTAGGAAGGAAATAATGGCGGACTCTTAAAGCTGCCTGTTTATTGTTTGCGAGTGGGCCAAACAAACTGCTAGCCAGGGGTTATGCAAATATGCTACATAATGACCTAAACAAGTAACAGAGGAAGAGCCTGGACTTTAAACAAGGCATTTCAGGCAGGTAAGGAGCAGCGTTTTATGTTGGACAAAACACCTCCTACTTTGAACTTTGTAAGTGTACAGACCTTTAGCATGCACAAAAAACATAAAATAAATTAAGAGAAAGGGATAAACCTATTAGCATAATGCAAGCTCTTTAAGCCATTCAAAATAACCAGAGTGATTCAGATTCAACTCTGGACAGCCTCATTGTTGTATGGTGAACCCCTTTTTCTATACCCTTTGTTTCCTGTCAACTGTCACTGTCAAATAAAGGCAAAAAGCCCAAAAAAGTTCAACATGGTTCATCCAAGATATCTTTTAGACCATAACTGTGCAGGTCAAAGAGCAGAGACCTCCTGTTCAAAACTGACCTGACATAACACCAGGAGACAGAAATCTCTAGACAGCATGGAGCGTGGAAAGGAGGCCAAAGCCTGAAACCAAACCACCTGCATCTCCAAGCATGGAACAGAGGAGATTGGGTTCTGCGATTTCTGTCATAAATTTTCAAGATTGTAGACATAGCTTCCAATGGCAGTCAGTGGTTGAATACAAAAACTACAGTACAGTATAGTTAAAGCGTAGCATTCACAAGATCAAAATATGTCACAAGCCTGTGGTATTATCAAGACTAAGCAAAATACTTGGTGGTTCTCATAACTAGAAATCACTGAGTACATTTTTATACACTTTCTAAATATGTGTAGGAACCTTGGTTGATGAAAGGAAAATTAAAAATCAAGAAGCACAATGAGGTGACAGACATGAAGAAAATGAGAAAGGCAGGAAATAAAAAAAAGGTTACTGTAAGAAACAGGATGAAAGAAAGCTAGACAGAAAAGGTGGGGAAAGAAAGAAAGAAAGAAAGAAAGAAAGACAATCTACTAGAACACTAGAAAGCCAGCAAGAAACGAGACTAGCAGAGCACATCAGCAGTGTTTATGTTTGGAGTCAAGATTGCTTCAGCAAAAACAAACATGAGCAAACAATCCAATGAGGCCATGTTTAGCTGATCGTCACACTACAACACACAGAAACACAGACACACACACACACACACACAGACACACACAGTGGGCTGTACAGTAGGACAGGACCGTCTTTGTTCCACTCGATCGATTTTGCTGCACCCGGACTGAGAGCTCCTGGTGTCAGAAGTCATGGGAACAACTTCATATAACTCACACGGTGACTAATCTTTCAACCTTTCTCTGCGTTTCCTCTGTTGTGTCTCATTGCCGGCTGCAATGCCAGGAACACGCTGTACAGCATAAAGGAAGATTACAATCTCACAGTGGCTAGTCTTCTGGGTCATGGAATGAATGTTGTGGTATGACAAACAGTGCAAGTCAAATGAAACCTCTCACCTCCCAAATCAGTCAGACTAATCATGTCTTTTACAGTTCAGTTGATCTACATGTAGTGAAATCAGGACAAATCTCAACAGATTATTGTAGTTTGAGCTAGTTACTGACAGAAATCTTAATGCAAATGACTGTAATACACAACAGTCACTTGTAGAATGTGGTAAGTAGCATGTACTATGCATGGACAGACTAACAAAATCCCTCTTGCAGCACAGAGGCAAAGAATTTAAATGACACTAACTTTATCTTTATCTTCCAGTTTTCTGATGATGGCTTCCTTTTATGCAATTCTCCATTCCTGGAGACAGACAACACATTTGAAATCTTTCCACACTCTCCATACCGGGGCTCTGATATAACAGAGCAGACAGATGAGATGTCGACATTGTCCTGATTCAAGTCTGAAAAAGAGTTACTCTTCATCCTAGGTGTCCTACATCATTTCCTTGGCAACATTCTGCCCCAGAGTGAGACACAATCAAAACATGCGATTCCCGGTCGTACAAAATGACACAGATGTAAAACTATTCATACTATTTTTCTTGGCCAACTTAAGCCTTTTGGTTCACTTAAGAGAACCATTATGCAACTTTTTAGACATACTGAATGATGACAGAACATTTTATAAATCTGTTCTTTAGCTGTTTTTTTGGAAAGACTTACTATGACCTTGAATACTTGCTTTTTCCAATGGGTGCATGAAGACAACAGCTGTGATGCCAGCATTGTTGTTTATATGTCTGCATTTTTGAAATGGTTCTGCAGGGTTAAAATATATCCACTTGGTTGCAGATTGCAGAATACCTTTCTTGACAAATTTCACTTGTTCACAATGTTAACAGGAAACATGGTGACATTTAAGGACGTTGTAATATTGCTGGTGTTGATATCACAACCACAAACTTATATATGTATTCTTTCTACTGACCAGCAGGGGGTGACTCCACTGGGGGCAAAAAAAAGTCGGACAGCATGGAAGTGTAAAGAAAAACATCTTACTTCTCTCTGGATCTGTTACCTCTTTAAACTTTTTCCTGATAATTTTATGGTCTTAATTGCTAATTCAAGTGTTCTTCAATGCAGCATGATGTTCATTTTGTCAATTATGGGTATATTTTGAATAAAATAGATGATAAAACAGAACACACTTGAGAGTGTGGTTATCTCCTGTTCACAGCTCGCCACCCTGTCGGTGTGCAAAGTGTTCTCAAGCTCTCAAGTCAGATTCACCCTTCGCTCGACATGACCAGTGTCAAAAGACAAAAATGGTGACGCCCAAAATGTCAAAACGGTAGTCCACAAAACCAGTGAGTGATGTCACTGTGGCTACACTTAGTCATTTTTTATACAGTCTATGATCACAACAGAGAAAACAGCAGCTGGAACACTGTGGTAAGTTAGTCAGGGTCAGCTTTGTGAGGTTCATGCAAATATGTAGTGAAAATTTAGTATATCTACATTCTGAAGGTGCCACTATGTTTCGTCCTAAGTGCTTGTCAGATGGTCAAACAGCATGTGAACCTCCTCATCCCACACCTTTCTGATGTCAGCATTTGAATTAGATGGTGATGAAAGCTTTTGGAAAAGATTGCCTGAAATCTGCTGTCATTTCAAATATTTATTGGCATCTCATCTCTCTGACAGCAGGCTTTTTTTGGCCTCCTGGAGGATTTTCCATATTTTGTCCACTATTAGCACTACAGAGCAATGCTTGTGTAAGTGAGCTCCAGTTTTGTTTGTTGTGTTGCATGCACACAAGGACATAGATGCATGTGCACGGGGGAAGCAATACATTGTTGTGCCAGTGGTTTCACACTACTACACTGATCAATAGGTAGCAGTAACACACAAAGGAATGCAGCAAAAATCCAGCAAAACACCCACAAACAACTGTGTTTTGTATTCATGACAGTTCTAGGCTTTGTTACAGAGTCAACAATCTAAACCAGTATAGTAGTTCCATACAAAAAGGAGCTTATGAATTGATTTAAAATGTAGCACAGGCAAACAATGAAACATCAATAAACATCATTGTTTATTAGTTTGGTGGATGATGCTTCTCAATACTACTTTTTCTGCTCATGATATCAAGTTGCTCATTATCTGAATCAAGGCCAGTCGGCTACTACTATACAACTATCAAAGGCTTTTCATGCTTGCTGCTGATAAATAAGGTCAGACATTTAAAAAGTTCAGTCTCTACAGAGAAGATAGTGAGCTTTAGGAACTTTTTGGTTTCTCCAATGGGACACAGACACACAGGAAAGCCTGACTGAACACAGTGGGAGAAGTGAAAGGCCGTCCACAGCTTCATCTAATGTCTGGCGGTAATTCCATGCCCAGCCTCAGTATTGAGTTACAGTACACATCGAGACATCAGAGAACTCATTACGTCTCTGTGCCCGCCAAATGAGACCAACTCCAGTCTGCCAAAACGAAACTTGCACTCAAATAGTCACTGGCAACTGTCGATGTCTGATAAGTCAACAAGTTTCGAGAAGCTACACAGCAACTTCTATTCTCCTAGCACAATATGGTCGTAAAAACTGTACTGAAATATTGAGCCATATTTCACTCTCAACATGAAGGTAACCTGCAAGTCTTAACTTAGTGCAAGCACAAAGTACTACAGTCCAGGTTTCATTTTACAGTATTAATTCATGTAGGAAATTCTGAGTGATGCTGTCATGCTGTTACAGCAATTACAAAAAGGATATTGACTGATTTTAATGGGTTGTGAATCTTCAGCAGCTCCCGTCAGCTAAAATGCTTTTGCTGCATACGGAAGCAGAGTTTTCCAAACACTTCTGTTTGGATTAACGTACATCAACAAGACTAAGTGGCTGTGAGAAGCTTCGAAAGTTACATCAGAGGAACTAACTGCTGTGAAAACAAGAGTCTACTTCTTCTTTCAATAAGGAAGTGACTGATGGGTATCCAACTTATACTTCCTGTGATAAAGTGAAACCCTTGCCTTAGAAAACAATCATAAAGTAGATATTCTGTAATTGGAAGAAACCACATGTCATGTGCAGAGAAAGTTCTCCAAAACAATGCCTAATTCAACATATTCCCTTAACACTTGTTTGCAAGGTTTTCATTGTGTGCATAAGGATCTGCTTTCCACCTGCTTACTCACTGCATCTTCCACAATACTTCTCCTGTTTTTGCCAGTAAACAAGGTCAAAGGTTAGGAGACACAGAGCTGTTTGCTCAGTGAGTCACACGTTTAACTGGAATCCATGTCACATGCCAACACAGCAGCATCTCCTAACCCTGCATTTGTCTGGTGGGACAAAATTTAGTGAGTGTTAAGTATGTTGCAGCATCTTGTATTCATGCACAAGGTGTAATTAAACAACAACAAAACAAAATGAGGCCAAGTCTGGTGTGGGACGGTATAGAAGTTTGAGACATGTAAATAAGCTTTTGAGTGTCTTAAGGTCTGCGGGGAAAAAGTAAAGATTTGACTGTGTATTAAGTTTTTTTTTTAAAGTTCAGTGCATGCTGGCATTGTGCAGTTTTCAGTTTCTCTCTCTCACACACACACTGTGCTCTTGAATCACAGCACATATTTAGATAAAAATCAGCAAGCAGG
This sequence comes from Dascyllus trimaculatus, assembly GCA_024666655.1. Taxonomy (NCBI): domain Eukaryota; kingdom Metazoa; phylum Chordata; class Actinopteri; family Pomacentridae; genus Dascyllus; species Dascyllus trimaculatus. The sequence goes on from CM045448.1 coordinate 29,084,904, forward strand.
TCATTTTTAGGGAACAGTGCAAGAGCAAACAGGCATACACATGCTCAACAAATCTGCAACAAGCACTTCAATGTGTGTTTTAACAAGACACCACAGGATCTAATCTAATCTTGGTTAATAACCCTTACACTGTTCATCACTGGCATTTTATTACTGAAACCTCAGACTAATTTTCGATATAAAAAATGTATTCAACCATTATTATTTGACTCATCATACAATTTTACACCAACAAATGTACTTTGTGCCTTCATACACTTTCCAGCTCTCTGCAGAGTCTTTTGGCTTTGTTCACTTCTGACAATTTATGCACACATATGAATCAAGTGTAAGGTAAATATTTGAATCTCTCAAACCAGAAGTGGTGAATGATGCATTAACTTTTAGTGTTGCTCTGCAAACATTAAGAGCAAGGTCTGACCAGCTGTTCGTGCTGTGAGGCGTGACAGCTGTGCTGAAGGTAGAGATATTTGTTAGACTATCACTATACTTAGATTGTCACCAACCTATGGCTTTACTTCCAAAGGCCAAATCAAAGGGTTAGTAGCCAGGCGCTGCAGGCTGACAATTCTTTAAGAGACTAGAAACTATGGAAGAGGTAGAGTGAAAAGGGTCTTAAGCATATACAATCTGTAGTTACAAGTAAAAAACTGAGAGTGTGAAGACAGAAAGAGCAAAGAGCAAGACATATCCAGACAGAGGCAGAGAGAGGAGGAGTAGGAGACAAAGAGATTGGAAATGAAGAGTGAACAAAGACTTTAAGAAAGAGACATAAGGTTAAGGTGGTGTGACAGAGAGAGGAAGAGGGGTAGACTTGACAGCAGATAGCTTGATTCTCTCAGCTCAAGCTCATTTGTTCCATTTTATACCCCTCTGCCCACACTATCACATCTTACAGTACATTCTTGCCAACTATAACAAGGCTTGGCAACTTCAGACTGACTTACAGTCATCCAAATACTCATCTTGGAAATAAGGGTATTGAAAAAAAACTCATGTGACACATAACTGCAATAAAAAAAAACAAGTAAAAAAAAATATAATCATGCCCCAGGGAGTGTCTGGTGATTTGTGACCTTTGCTGGTACAAATAGATCTCAAATGAAAACTGTGTGCTACTAAGTGGAGAACATTTTTGCATAAGTAGCAAGACTACTTATGGGGCTTGTACAAACATATCAGCTTACACTTAGTCAACTTGCAACCACAATGCAATTCAAAGCTGCCATGCTGTTGAAGGTTTCATTAAGCTTTTAAAGGAAGGGTGGAGAGGTGTCTGATGTCTGGTTGCGTGCTGTAATTTAACACCAGTGTCTCTGTGACAATCAGCCTACACACAGCCTGTATTTGTGAAATATGTCTGCTGTCATCACATATTTACTGACTGAAAGCTGTAGCAATAAAGTGGTTGAGCTACACTGTAGTATGTTAAATTACAAACAGCATGCAGTTTCATGTCAGCAGTTTTTTTAAAGCAAGGTACGTTGCCCTAATGTCCATGATTGCCTCTTGTCCTTAGGGGTTTGTTCTCTTATACAGCCTATTAATGCAATTCTCTATAATAATGCTATGGACCTTATATTTCTGCAGTCCCTAACCGTATTCTGTATTAATACACGATAAGTCATTAATAAATTTTTCAAATGAGTCTGCATTTTTATACAATAGCAATACACAATGATAAAGTAACTGAAAGCAAGACAGATTCAATTCCAAGATTAACAAGTTCAAGTAAGTGTCAAATGTCTGTAAGCTTATCTGTTATATTCCAGAATGAAAATGCAGGAAATCCCTCCAAAAACTATTTACAATCTATATTCTAACAGCAATGTAAATAATACAGCATATTTAGGCAAGAACTATGTAAAAACACTGGTTTAAAGGAAAGCAAGACAACAATTACTTTCAGGGCAAAACTCAAAAACTCACTGCCCTCCACCAAGATGTGTTGTCACTCTAAACTTACTGGCTCAAGAGCAGGAATCATTTTTGACTTGTTGTGTTCAGCTTTCAGTGGTTTAGTAGCTGCTGTGTATAGTCACTGTGGTTTGAAGTTCATTTCATTATTATGTTGTGGTTTTTATGCAAATCTAACAGACATCAGCCTTGTTGTTTTTTGACTGTCCTCTTTAGCTGTGCTGTTTTACTGTTTGTACTGAGCTACCACGTTTACAAACTGAAGAATTCAACTTGCTGCGTCAAATCCATAAAACGTTCCACCAAAAACGACGAGAAGACTTTATTGTCAAGCAGATACAGACCGTGTTGACTTATTTGCCTGCATCATAGGCTCTAATCACAGTTGCTCAAAATACAACACATGTATGAAAACTGAAAAACAGCATGTCTTAATGCCGAGTCTAATGAGAGGGGAGCTGCCACAGCAACTCATGAGGTCGATTTGTTCGGCCATTCTGTTGCTGCTGTAGGGCACAGGGGACCTGTAAGGACTTGTTCCTGTTTATAACAACATGGGCGCCAACTGCCAGCCGAGCAGATGGAACAAGAGCAAGCAAACTCACATCCCGTCATAACGTCATATACACAAAGATCATAGACATAGTGGATGCAGATAAAAAGTGAGAGTGTGGAGGAACATATTCGAAGAAAGCTGAGCTAAAAAGGCTCAAGTTACACAACACAGAAGTCTCACCAGCAACCATGCTTGAACGTAGACATAACATACAGACAAGAGTACACAAGCTCCGTTTCATCCTTTCAAGGAAAATGACATTCCACAACTCTGGAAGACACAGCTGGGTGTACAGACTGGACAAGTTGTCTTTTATGAGAAATAAAGTATATGTCTGCGGAGTCCCACATATGGACTTAAAAAACAAAGTGGAGCAGTACATTGAAGCCTGTGGCTGGTCTTGTTTATAACTTTTGCCACAACATGTTTTTTTACACATTTTTTTACTTTTCTACCATGATCCTGTCCAGCACCATGTTCAAATTGTGTCAAATTTCCCAGTGTTTTGCAACCATGTGAAATTCTGGAAGTCAGGGGCTTGTACAGTGCTGTGAGGCTAATTATCACCTTGGTGTGAGAAACATGCCACAGAGACCAATTGTTTGGTCATGACACAACACAATGAGTAGGAAGTGGGCGTTTCAATAACCGTAACGAAAAAAAGACAGACACAATGTCCGACAGAACAGCTTGTCAGCACCTTAAAAATCAAGACCAGTGGTTGCAGACTGTGGAGTTTTTGACTGCTGGTGGTAATGCAGTACAATATTTTAATGAGACGGTCCAAGTATTGTTGTATCTTTTACTCTTAACAGCACACACATGCCTCATTTCTACCAACTGTAGAGAGTGGTCTCATCTCAGTCTTCCCCATCTAAACATCCCAGAGGAGCTTGTTATGTATCTGAAAAGCACTTCTAATGAACCATGTTAAATGCTTTCATTTCCAGGAAGGAGACTGACAGCGTCTCCTTAATCGGATCCCCAGATTCTGAATAAAGAGGAAGACATATGATGACAAATTTACTTATTGGGTAGGTCTCAGTATAGCTGTACTCCTCTACACTGAAAAGCTTGTCTCATCTCACCATCTCAACTTAGAGCTACGAGCCAAATGACAGATGGTTGTTCAGTTTTAGTGAAGAAAAATCTGCAGCTACAATATCCCATGCCACATGCCCACAGCACTGTCCCAAATGAATGCTCTAAATATTCATTTCAAGAAATTAGATCACTTCTGACTTGCATGGTAAAATTAATCACAAAATGTGGTTGAGGGGAAATTGTGGGGTGAAACAGTGGCCAGCTAACCACAGTAAAACACTTAATTACAGGGAGGAGAAGTAAAAAGGATGACTTGCTTGTGCTTTTGAATGAATGAGGAATATACTCGTTGTTTGTAAGCAAGACGTTGATGGGTATTTTGAATGAATAAGCATATCATCCGTTCTGACTAAACTTTACTCACACTCATGTTTTGAAAGCTGTAATTTTATTTCCCTATTAAACCTGCAGAATTGTGTGTATGTTGTCTACAGAGACTGAAAAAGGGGCATGTTTGTGGATGATAAATGACCAACACTAGCTGAGTAGCAAGGTATTCAGCCCACTAATTCAGCTTATTTGTTGTGTCTAACTCAGATTTAATTGTCTGTGACCTGACGATAAAGACTAACAAGCCCATGACTGTCTTCATATCCTGAATCAAATATTTGTAAATCCTGATCTTGAGTAAAACTTTATAGTATGTGACATTGCCATTTTCCAACTGCACCCTGCTCACTTCAAAACAGAGACAACAGTGACAAAGTAGTAGAAATGACTGATCTTAGATTAACAGAATTGCCCGGTCATGTAGACCTGTTTCCATGGTAAAGATGGAATAAATAATGCTTGTGCTATGACATGCCACAGGGCTACTCTGGAAAGGCCTCTTGACCTTTGCTGACTGCCTGGAATCTTAAGGCAAAACAACATTTTTATTCATTAAATTACACTCACATTTTACTGTGCTCCTACCTGATTGTTTGGTTTATGCTGGGAGGAGGTCCCTGGGATGTTGAGCGAGTGACTCCTCGTGACGGCTGCTCCCGTTGATGCTCTCCTGTGCTGTGACCGAACTGTCAGTGAAACTTTCCCCTCCAGTTTGGGGCTGCTACTACTGCTCCCTTCAAACTCAAGCACCGCATCCCAAGGATCCCCTGCAGGAACTTCTGGTACTGTCTGAGCAGTACCTCCTGATGCCGGAGATGCTTCCTCATTCTCAGCTTTACGCTTTGTGAGTGGGTCTAGATCCAGCCAATCAAAGCGACTGATGTGAGGAGATTCCATCAATGCTGGCTGTTGGGGTGGTGGGTTGGGTGCCAGAGAGGCTGTGCCTGCTTGAGAAGAATCTACGTCAGTGCTGGCCACTCTGCCATTCTTCAAGTATTCTGAGGTGCTGGCAATCTTGTCAAACAGTTTTGCCATCTCTGGGTCCACAGTTGGCTGTGGGAAGACCATTGCAGCAGCAGGCTGGATGGGAGTGAAAGTCATAAAGGACGACTGCTGTGCTGGCAGGGCCATGAAGGGAGACATGGCTGGAGTGAAACCATTTTGAAATGTGCCTGGTTTGGGGAATGGAGCAGAGGGGAATAATGGGGCAGGCTGATGGGTGGGAGTGGACACACTTGAACTCGATGGGGTGGACAGAACAGGTGTCCACTGGCTGCCCTGGAAAGGAGAGGAGCTACAGACATGGCCTCCAGGGTAAGAGGCACTGAGGTTAAACCCCAGCAGTGACGAGGGGCGGGACACTTTGCTGTTAGCCCCAAAGTTATCATCAAGTAGGAGCTTTTCAAGTTCCTCATTGGTCAGCTTGTCCACATCAATATCCCTGAACTTGTCCTGCTCTGCCTGTTTCTTGGTCTCTGGGAAGACAATGAGATCCTTGTCTGATCTGTTGGTAGAGGGTGAAGGTTGAGGAGCAGTAGTGGTAGATTTAGATGGTTTTGGTTTCGAGGAGGATGAGGATGTTCCAGAGGAGGATGAAGGTGCTGAAGTTGAAAGAGTATGTCTCTTCTCCCTTTGCAATTTTGCTAAAGCCTCTTCTTCCATGCGGAGGGCTTCCTCTTTACCCACAGTCCCCTTTTGCTGGGGGACATCCAGCTTAAACCCATTACCACTTGATATCTGGGCCATTCTGTCAAGTGGAAGGTGCCATGAGTATGACGGCTGTTAAGTCAGTGTGGCCCAAAGAATTGTGGAGCAAGTCTTTAAACACCTAAAAAGAAAGGGAAAGAACATTTATGATTAATTACTTTTATAGATGGTCAAAGAATCAAAGCAGGGGATCAGGAGTCAGGAATCAAACCATCAGCCATGCAATTAACGTACATCCCGCAGCCACCCAAGGGCAATAAATGCCGGCATAGAATAGAGCTTGTTTATTTGCAGTTCTTTTCCCTAGGCTTTGTTGAGCATGTTTTGATTGCTTATTGATCAACTACCATTTGTCTCATATGCACAGCCAATAATTACTTCTGCTAGCTTAGGAGACAAGGGCATCAGTTAGGTCACATAACTAGTATAGGCTACATTACAAGCATCACAACTGAATCAACATTAGCTCACAGCAAGCTCTCCTCTTTTATGTACTTTTATACTGTGCACTCTGACATCACGAGGTGAACATTGCAACTGTTTAACCAAGCAGCCGGGCGGACTGCATACCTTTAAAAAAACATAAAAGACCAAATCAAACAAATGCACAATATGATCTATAACAAGAAGGTGACACATGACTCACCCCACTTACTGACATGCAGTCAACGTACAAATCTGGGTGCTACTGTGCAAGACAGCAGCTCATTTATTTTCATTACTGATTCATCTGTCTGTTATTTTTTCTATTAATCACTTAATCATTTTCTTTAGATCTTCTTTCTTTAGAAAGTATGAGAAAAATGTGAAGGGCGCCCATCATGACCAAATGTCATTATCATACTACTTGTTTTTTCCATAAAGTCCTCATCAAACAAAATTACATGCTAACCAATGGAGTATTCCATTCTTGATCATCAAAACTATTCATGGTTAGCCTACAACAACAGGAAGGAGTTGAGAGTATCCCACAAATACAACATGAGAAAAACATTGCTGCAAAGAGTGTTTTGTGATCCTAAAATGACACAGCGCCTCCTCAAAGCAGCCATTCATCGGACGATCACAGCCCCAGGGTTGAGTGAGTTCCTTCTCTCCCCAGGCGTCACCGGCCTCTCCTGAGCTTCCCCTCCCATTGTGGTGGAGAAGGCTGGCTGTGCTGGGGCTCAGGCTAGCCTAACACTATTGTGCAGCTGAGGAATTTGGCATGCTAAACAGCCCAACGGGTCTCACTCTCTCTTCCTCTGGCTTTCTCTCATTCTGTTAGCATTATGTTAGCACCATGGCCCAAGATTGTCTTATCAGCTGTGCGAACACCAGCGGGTAGTGACAATGTGGCTGCATTCATTAACCATTTTACTAGGAGAGCTTAGTGTCAACTTTGCCAAGAACACTGCTTGAGGAAACTAAATGCATACAGAAAGTCATCATCCTTTGGTGCATGCTGTCACTGACGGCTTAATTCTCTGCAGAAATGTCATGTGCTCTGACAAAAGATGTGTGCATTACTGATTTTTGCTCCTAGCAAGAATGCATGCTCTGACAGACTGCAGCTTTGTATTTAAAGTTCCCTGTTTATAAAGATATAAATCAAAGGGTGAGTGCCCTTTAACTGCCAAAAGTCAGATCACTCAGCCCTTAACAGTAGCTACTTCCTGATTCTCTATATAAACACTGGGTTAATCTGAGAAACTGTGTAATATGATTAGACTTGATTGTAGTCTTGGTTTTCTCAACTATATTGCACTATGGATCGTTGCAGATTGGACAATTAAGTTCCAGTTCAAGGAAGGCTGAGAACCTTCAACTGAGGAGATTCAACAGGACTGATCCTGAATCAAGATAGCCATATGTTAAAGTCCATATATGGCAACAGGAGACATGCACGAAAAGAAAATGGCACTTATAGAGAAAAGATGGCTGATGCCCCGGCCCCTAAATCCTCAATTCAACATTTGAGCATTACACTGTAAAAGTATTCAGAAGACACCACTACCCTAGCCACACGCCTGAAGTGAAAATTCTTACTTAAGTGAAAAGGTTTATGGATACACATTCACCATAAATGAAATCACGCAAGAGTCTGGAAAATTCCTAGATCACTTTGCTTGATGGTTTGACAAAACCGCCATCATATTTTTAAACCCCACACATACAATTTACTTTCATTTATCTTTTAAGAAGCTTTATCTTGAAATATCACATTAAAATTCTTAATAGGCTTGTGTTTCCACTGAAGCTAAAACATATTTACAGAGGGATTCCTATGTATATATTGAACCTGCATGTTTTATAGCGCTATATCCGTTCATCAAAGATAAAAAGTCCCCACAGATAAGTATAATCATACAGTCCATGAACATCAAGTTACACACATTACAAAATTCAGACATATTTTGGATTTTCTGAAACTTTAGAACATCCAGTACACTTTATAATAAAGTTTGAATGGTATAAACAGTGTTTGGCTGCACAGCACAGCACAGCCTAAGGTTGCACTCATACTGTTCACACCTACTGAAAGTGAGAGACAGTTATGTTTCCAACAACTGTGAAAAAGTGCACAAGTTAGCAAAACACAGAGCAGCTGATCAAAGTACAGCGAAACATCTTTACAAAGGAAAATAAGTAACCAGGTCTTAAATATAGATGTGAAAATATGTTTGGTGGCTCTCACAAAAAGAAAATCCAATAAGTCTTCTTTTTCTGTGTCAGGTTGTCTACCACCACTGTCTGCAAAGAGGGAATTAAAAACCTGACAGGACCATGATGGAGCAGGGAGCGAAAATCCCCCATAAGACCAAATAAACTGTACAGATATAAAAATGTAGTTTACCCTGATAACTACCAAATCTTCCATCTGCATTCACAAAAGCATGCAAAAACAATGATAGCCCCCAAATTATCCCATCTTTTAAACTATAAGATTGCACACTGACAGGCAAGCACTGGAACATGCAAACAGTGCTCATATTCAGCTCCTATTCATATTGTATTATTGCAGTGTTCAGAGCACAGTGCGAGTGACTTCTCTAGTCCGCTGTATTCTACGGAGGACTCAGAGTAGATATTCAGACCATATAATGCTCATGTTGTCTGAAAACCTCCCCTTTTCCTGGAATAACTTTTGGGAGAACACAATGTTTCATCTGATCCCAAGTGTTGTTAGCTAGCTTCAATCTTGATCTCAGCACTTTGGTCACATATTTTATTTTTGCAACAATACGGAAGATATTAAACAGAAATACAATCGATTCTATATATGTTTGTCACAACACAATCAACTAACGCTTAAAAATAACTACATGGGTGAGTATTTTAGCCTTTAAAAATACATAATTTGTATACAGCTCGGCTAGCTAGCTAACCTCTCGGCTGATGCTCACCTGACACCAAGTGATGTGTATTGTCAATAAGTCATTAACGTTTGCTGTTTTACACAGTACGCATTTTAAAACACAGCCTTCACTGTTGTTCACATGAGATAACGATAACTTTTAACAAATATAAGTAAGAAACTTGCAAACTAACCCAGCTAGGCCGATGAAATGTCTGTTCTCAATACTTTTGAGAGCGGGTTTTTGGAACTTTAACTTTGTTGGATGCTAAGTTAGCCGCTAAACCTGCTAAAACTGAACACACAATCAGCGTTCGTATCGTTCACAGGAACATTAAACCGACTAAATTTAGCTCAACAAAGATAACGAACACGGCTGCTCAGCACTTCGAAGGACACTGATTTAATAATTTAAAAGTACACAGACAACTGCTCTGGTCTTGCCAACTACCCACAACAAGGAAGAAACGCAGCTTTTCTCAAACGGGAAACGCTCGGATACGACGAAGCCGCAGCCGCTGATTTCGGGCGACTACGAGCTGAAACTTTTACCCGCAGACGTGCACCGTAAAACGGGTTACTCCTCACCTTTCAGCGGTGCGGTGTTTGGAGCCATTTTTCCTGCAGCTGCATTTTTCCATCCACTTACACAGAGGAGACGTCAGTTCCTGCTGAGGTGGTTGCTGGAGGTTTGGTTGGACACAGTTGGATAATGTTCCTGCTCGGCTGGATGTGTTCGAGGACGGTTCAGCGGGAGAGCAGCGCCGCCGTGTGGAGCACAGCGGGCGGTGTCCGCATACGTCTATTGGTGTGAACTGTGGACGGATGTGCAGCAGTTCCATGAAGCATAGCAACATTACAACACCGCAATAAAATGTATTTTATTACATCAGTAATGATAATATGAACACGCAATCTCATAAATACTCCTATGCAAATGACAGGGTGCTATTCACATTCATTAGTACTTTACATTTTGCTGATTTCTTCTTATTTAACAGAGAATTTTGACTTGAACTTTTCTTACTTTACTTGTTTTCTCGTTTAAGTAAACATTTTGAAAACGTTTTTCACCACTTCATAAAGTCCTGCATATGTATCATTTTCCAGATAACAACAACAACAACCATGATAATAATAATAATAATAATAATAATAATAATAATAATAATAATAATGACAGTAGTTGTAATAGTAGTAGTAGTAGTAGTAACAACAACAACAATAATAATAACAATAATAAAAAAAAAGTCTAGACATAAGCATGATATTTTATTTACATGTTCATGGCACCCTTTGCATCATACTATGTTTTAGTTTAGTTCAGATAGATGATCAATATACAAATGTTCTATGTGTCAAATACAAGCACAAGATTTTATTTGCAATATGATGGGAAGTTTACGTCATTTTAAATACATGATGCTATTTTCTATGTTTTACTTTAGCACCCGCTGGTTTCCTTCAATTAAGTGCATTTATTAAAGTGCTGTGAGCCACTTAAGCACAGCTTTGGAATACTTGACTTTAGTTTTTCTATTTTATGCCTCTATAAACTTTAGACTCCATCACATTTAATGTAGAAATATTGTAATTTTTGTCCAAAATAATATAAACAATCGCTCTACCGAAATTCTGCTATTTACTGTATACAAACACAGTATTTTATTTATATGGTTATAGCAACATTCGTGTGTGTTGTACTTTAGCTCCTATTGGTCTGACATATTTAAGTACATTTACTTAAGTGCTGGAAGCTACTTTAGAACAATTTTGGAAGACATCAATTTAGTATTTTTTTACACACTTTAAACTTCAGACTCCATCACATTTTATTAGGAAATATTGCAGTTGTTATTCCTTTAAAAATGTTTAAAAGGTACAGTTATTGTTTACATTGCTAATCAGTATATGAAAGAAATGTAGGTGTCAATGTCTGAAAAATGAAAAGCAATCAATATACAATATTTCTCCTATGTTCCAGACATAAACACAGTATTTTATTCAGGTGGTTTCATTCAAATACAATGCCTATAAAAAGTATCAACGCCTTTTAAGAGTTTTCCCTTTCATTGCTTTTTAACATGGAATCTTGGTCAATATAATTTGGATATTTTGACAAGAATTTACAAAAAAAAACACTCTTCAGAAACAAATTTCTACAAAGTGATGTTAGTTATTTAAATATATAAAATGGAATATAAGCTATGGCGTACGTATTCACCTCCTCAGTATTTAGTAGATACACCTTTGGCTGCAATTACAGCACTGATAGGTGTCAGTAAGCGTTGTACATCTGGACACTGCAATTTTACCATACTCTTTTTTGTAAAACTGCTCAAGTGCAGTCAGGCTGCATGAGAATCATGAGTGGACAGCATTCCAGTCACAAATTCTCAATAGGATTTTGGTCTGGGCTCTAACAAAGCAAATTTTTGCAGCTTTAGCTGTACACTTTGAGTCATTGTCTTGCTAAAAAAATAATCTCAGTTGCAGTTCTGTAATGTGTTGCATTCATTCTGTCTTCAGCTTTTACAAGCCTTCCAAGGCCTGCTTTTGAGAAGCCTCCCCGCATCATGGTGCTGCCACCACCAATGGTGTCATTATGGATAGTGTACTCTGTATTTTCTACCACTTTAACCTTTAGATTTGATCACATTTCACAGGAAATATTGCAGTACTTAAATTAATGAAATGAAAGTAGTTGTAGCCCGCATTTGCTGCATTTTTACTTGTTTAAATTTTAAATGCCCTACTTTGACTTTCAGTATTTTCATGTTGTTATTGCAATTTTCACTTCAGTTAATGATCTAATTGCTTCCCCTACCACTAATACTACTTCATGTATGTGTTTACCGTTGTTTCCTCCAGTAACCAGTCTGAACAAATGTATATAGTATCAAATATGAACAAATCAAAATATGAAAATATACTTTTGAGTGTATAATATTTAAAATATGCTGTATTTTGATGCTGTCTGTATTTGTTTTAATATTAAAAAAAAACTAGAAAAACTAGAAAAAAAAACTAGAAGTGTGACTAGAACACATTTCTAGTGTTCTAGAAATGGTGCAGGCTCTAGTTTTTCTCCAATCTGATTTCATTAAAATACAATAAAGTCTGTACTCCCTGTGCTGTGATGTACAAACACAATAAGCATGAGTAATCCAGTCTAAACTGTGAATGATGTTGCTCTTTCTTACACTAACTCCGCCCTCGTCTGGGGATGACTGAACGCCACGTACAGTTTGGCTCAACGCACCTTAAGCCACGGACTGAGGCGGATACACTTTGAGTGACAGCTGCAGCGTCCAATCAGCTCTCAACGCGACTGTTTTGTAAAGAAAGTGTACTTTTCTGTCCAATCAGAGCGGTCAAGGCGGGACGTTGCCATGGTGAACACAGCCTTTTTTTCTGTAGGTTGTGGCCACAGGACTAGAGGCTTGTACTGGTGGTTAGACAGATGACAGCTGTAAACAAGCTCCGGTGAAGCTCAGGACCTTAGAGGAACAGTCGGTGGTGAAAGCTCGGTGAGGAATTAGAAGAGGAGCTCAAAGTAAGTGCTACTTTACTAGTAAGTGTTATTTTACACAAACTGTAATTTAATATCGCAAATTACTAAACATGATGCGGCTTGTTTCGTGTCTTTTTTACACCTGTTTGATAATTAATTAGCTCCCATCCTCGCTACTAAATCTTCTCTCAACAACCTGCTGTTTAACTGTGTGTTTGTCATTCATTGTGAGTTACAGGTTCACAGCTACCAAGTTCTTAAGTCTGAAGTGTTGCCTCTGTCTTGATCCTCCAAGCACGTGTGTTGCACAGTATTTCTCTGGTGGTTGAGTTGCTTGTAGGATTAAGACTGACTTGCTTAACTTCATTCCCATACTGACTCCAGGTGAAGTTGCAGCTTGTAACCTTTTCGCAATGCCTGATAAAATGAGGGTGTTGTCTTTTATATAGATAAAGCACCTGCTGGTGCTGCCTTGGCTCCACACACTGGACACTGGCACCATCGTGCACCATTGTTCATGTAACAGTAGTAAATTGTAATGTATCCCAGTAACTTACATATTTTCCGTGTGTCTGTTTTATATAGGTCCTACCTAACCAGATGGTGAGGAATAAAGCTTTGGCCCGTTGTGGGCTGGTTCTGCTCAGTTTGTGGCTGTGTATCCAGTCAGTGCCTATCAGTGTGGACAAGGCCAAAGAAAAGCCCGAAGAGGAGGACCTGGGGCCACCCCAGAGTGCTGTGAGTCACACAGACACTGTCAAACGCAGAGATATTACACTTTAATGTGGGTCTCAGAAGCTTCCAAACCCGGAAACGACTTGGTCTTCCAGTAAGCCAGGCAGGGCTGTCTCTTATGGAATGTATACCTGTTTGACAGTAAATGGCTGTAAGTAGAGCAGCATCAGCTGAAGGATCAGTGTAGGGTTTAGGGGGATTTATTTGCATAAATGAAATGTCATATCTATAAATCTGTTCATTCGTGTGTGTAGTTATGTTTTTCTTTTTAGCGTCACAGCTAGCTGCCACTAAATTCTACACAGTGGACCTTTAAGTCAGGTGTCAGTGGTTTATATTGGTCCTAACTAATGTTAATTAATTTTAACATTAAATGTCTATTTTTCAGGACACTGGGCTGCACTACGACCGCTACCTCAGGGAAGTCATTGAGTACCTCGAGAAAGACCCTCACTTTAAAGAAAAACTCAAAAATGCCAATATGGATGACATCAAGGTACAGACTCACTAAACAGCCTGTTATTTTGTAAGCTGTTTAGAGTGCTTTTAATTGTGAACAGTTCTTTGTTGACTTTCTGCTTGCAGCAAGGTAAACTTTCCAAAGAGCTGGACTTTGTTCACCACAATTTTCGGACTAAGCTGGACGAGCTGAAGAGGGAAGAGATGAACAGGCTGCGGATGCTCATCAAAGCCAAACATGACATCCAGGAAGGGAATAGTGAGTTTCTTACTGATGTTTCGCTGACAAACTTGTGCTTGCTGAAGTTGCACAACAAGTTCTGTAATACAAGTTAGTGGTTGGGTCATCGTTAAATGTAGGACGTGGCTCTGCGACACAGCACCGTGATGTAAAACTCTGCATACTTCTAGTAACAGTGACTTCTGCTCACCAGAGGGACAGCTTAAGGAAACTTAAAGATGAAATAGACTGAAAGTTCATCACTGTTAACATGACAGAAGTACAGGTTAAAGTCACAGGTATACTTTTTAAAAAAAAAAATACAAATACATTTACACATTTTTTTACTCTTATTTAGGTCTTTTCCAGACCAACTACTATCTTAAGTTTAAATAACTTACTGAAGCATGACTATGTGAAACTCATAGGAAAGAGGAACCTCTGAGTTTATTTGCTGAATAATACAATCACTCACTTTCTGTTTTTAGTGAATACTATCTAAATAAGTGGAAAAACTACAGCAAAACACACAATTTCACCATCCCCTTCCTTGCAGGCCATACAGTGGACCACCAGGCCCTGCTGAAACAATTTGAGCATCTCAACCACATGAACCCAGACACTTTCGAGGTGGAGGACCTGGACCGCCTCATCAAATCGGTACACACGCTCACACACATACATGTCTGTTTATGCTGACCTTACTCATATGCACCGTTTGTAGGTACTGGATAACTGTTATTGACATGTAACTGCATCACAGTCACACATATAATCAGTAAAAAAAAACACCTTGGCTTATGCTGTGGCTGTAATTAGTATGGATGAGCCCATAGAAAATTACAAATGTCAAACAATAGTTTTGACATCTTTCAGTTTTCCATAGTGTTAAGCTTTGTTCTTTAGTCATTTATTTACTATTCATACCTTGAATAGTAAATAAATGACTGCTGGGATTGCTTGGGAACTAAAGTAATAAATGAGTGTTTGCTTCATCTGTGAGACTTTGGATGTGACGCTTGACTATCAACTGCCATAACCTCTTTATATACAGTAAACCAGGTGAGCACCTACAGGGCTGTAGAATGAAGAATTACCTGCAAGTTCCTAGACCAAAATAATAGTTTCAGATTGACAGATTCAGGTTTTAACTGAGCTTTTGCACTTTAGGACATCCAAATATGCACTCACTTAATTGTACACACCTGTTCAACTTCTTGTTATTGCAAATATCTGTTTCAGTAACTTTGAACCAGGCATGGATTGTTGGTGACAGAGTAGCTGGTTTGAGTATTTTAGAACTGCTGATTTACTTGAATTTTTACACACAACCACCTCAGGGAATAGTCAGAAAAAGAAAACCCATCAGTTCTCTGGGTAAAAGTGCCTTGTTGATGGCAGGGGTCACAGAGGAATGGCCAGACTGAGGAAACAGTAATTCACATAACCCCACATCACCTGTCAGCTAAGAACAGGAAACTGAGGCTGCAATGAACATAGGCTGCATGAGCTAAACACAGGAAAGCTAATACTGATTGATCAATGACCTGCCTGAGACACAAGATGCTGGTTGAACTTTATTCTCTATGGGACAAGACCGCATTTTGGACAGAATCAATCAGTTCCAGTCAGTTGCACAAATCTATAAAACCCAATGGTGACTCCCCTTTTTCAATATTTTGTTTTATGTTTGTAGGCGACCAAAGACCTGGAGAACTATGACAAAGACCGCCATGATGAGTTCAAGAGGTACGAGATGATGAAGGAGCACGAGAGGAGGGAACGCCTGAAGAACATGAACGAGGAGGATCGCAAGAAGGAAGAGCAGCACTACGAGGAGATGAAGAAGAAACACGCCGACCATCCCAAAGTTAACCACCCTGTAAGACACCTGCTGGAATGATGTTCGTTCAAAACGCCAATAGAGAGTTCTACTCACTTGTATGTATGTTGAATGACACTATTTGGGGAACATGGCAGGTTTTTATGAGCAACAGTCAAGTGAGCCAGTTATTTTTAGATGTGTATAAAAGGGTTAACAGAAATATACCACAAGACAAAGACGCTAACCGGTAGTAAGACAGAAAAAGAGAAGAAAGGGGGAAATGTTGACATTGTACATTGTGTGTGTGTGTGTGTGTGTGTGTGTGTGTGTGGGCGTGTGCGTTCAGGGCAGTGAGGACCAGCTGAAAGAGGTGTGGCAGGAGGCAGACGGTTTGGACCCAGAAGACTTTGATCCCAAAACCTTCTTCAAAATGCACGGTAACCTCAGACCTCTGTGTCTCTCCAGATCCAGGAATGACTGTAGAATTCAGGCAGTTCCACACACACTTCCATATAACTTGACACACTGTGTGCATTGATCTTATATGCTTCCACTGCAGACAGCAATGGAGACGGCTTCTTTGATGAGAGTGAGCTTGAAGCTCTTTTCACGAAAGAGGTATGTTTATTTGATTGATTTTTTTTCTACTCTGGTTCTGCATGTTTTAGGATAATGTCATATATAAATGACAAAGCCTTAGATTCCTTAGCCTTCGGTCAAATTTGTGTGTTTCTTTCAGCTGGAGAAGGTGTACAACCCTGAAAACGAAGAGGATGACATGGTGGAGATGGAGGAAGAGAGACTGCGAATGAGGGAGCATGTTATGAATGAGGTGAGCATCGTGGTAACAGAACAGGTCTGGAGGCTCTGAAGGGTCTGTCAGGTTTATTATCAGTACAGTAATGATCAGGCTCCACAATTTATGGAGGCATTCCTTGCCAAAAGAAGTACTCTTTTGTAATATTACAATATACTGTATAAGATAAGATAAAACTTTATTAATCCCAAAGGAAATTCTTGTGCCATATGTTGCTCTGAAAAAACAAAAGACATAAGAAATGCAGCACCTAGAAAGTAGAACACAATAATATATAAGTACAAGGCATTACTGAATTAAAATAAGTAAGCTAAAAAGAGGCTAGAATAGAACAGTAAAAAGTAATGCTGGCAACTATAGAGTAATAACTAATATCACACATGATAGTGAAGTAATGAAATGATATCTTGCACCTGAAAAATTAAATAGAACTGAAATATTGTAATCAAAATGTTGCAAGTGAAAATGAAATGTTACACATGAAACTGAAATATTACACCTAAAAAAATGAAACCGTGAAATATTACACATGCAATGAAATGCTCCATGATAGGGAAACTGATATCACACAGCTATTGAGAGGTAATATCACAAATGATATTGATATTGTTGTTTAGATCTAAGTGTTTGATGTTTAAGTTGTCATTCCTGTAGAAAGGGGAGCAGTTATAGTGTTTGAATGTGTAATCCGTTGCAGGTTTATATCACAGCAAAAATGCAGCTTTAGTGTCTGAAATATAATGTCTGAGTTTAAAAAAGACCTTAAATTATAGCACCCACCAACCATCAGTCATTTCTTTAATAAATCAGAGCAAAATCATGTGACTAATTGTACACAGAGCTGGTCAGAGGTTGCCAGTTAAATAATAAATAATATTTTCCTCATTATTTAGTATGAACATGCATAATGCACATTGAAAAAGACTGTATTGGAACAATCTTTTTATTTACTTATGTCATGCATTCACACTCAGCATGCAAACATTTAAGTTATCAGATGGAGCCCCATTAAGCTGTCAGCTGCCCTCACATTAACTGGTGCCAGTTTGATAGGGACTTGCACCATAATTTAGGATGGAGAGGAAAATGTCAAGAATGCTGTTATTTAGTTTAAAAGAAAATATTAGAAAGGGAGTGGGGGAAATTATATGTCTATGCACCATAATTTAGGATGGAGAGGAAAATGTCAAGAATGCTGTTATTTAGTTTAAAAGAAAATATTAGAAAGGGAGTGGGGGAAATTATATGTCTTACAGTCATTTCATGTTATTTTCATTAATGTTCTGTTTAACTGGTTGGTTATTTGTTCAATTAAAGCATTTGAAATAACATATTCATGTCTTTATTCAGTGTACATAGGCTATTCAATTTTTGGGGGTCTACACTATATTGCCAAAAGTATTGGTACGTCTGCCTTTACACGCACACAAACTTTACAGATTAAGAATGGGATGTCATTAGGGTTTAATATGGAGTTAGCCCACCCTTTGCAGTTCTAACAGCCTCAGTTCTTCTGGAAGGCTGTCCACAAGGTTTAGGAGTGTGTTTATAGAAAATTTTGACCATTCTTCCAGAAACACATTTGTGAGGTCAGGTACTGATGTTGGACCAGAAGGCCTGGTTCTCACTCTCCGCTCTAATTCATCCCAAAAGGGATCTATCAGGTTGAGATCAGGACTCTGTGCAGGACAGTCAATTTCCTCCACACCAAACTCACCTACCACTTTGTGGCGGAGTTGCTGTTGTTCCCAGTTGCTTCCACTTTGTTATAACATCACGAACAGTTGACCGTGGAATATTTAGTATCAAGGAACTTGGACTAGGAAAGTAAAAAAAGAATTTATTAATGTACAGCAAATACGCTTCAGTGTGTATTTGTCACAAGTCATATTGTCATCACAATATTGAACAATGTTATTGTACATCACAGATTTTCCTCACATCGTGCAGACCAAGAAGGAAACGAAATCAGAGCTTTGAACGAAAATTAGATTGTTTTGTTTGGGGTTATGTGCCCATTCAAAAATTGTAAAGATGTCGATTAAAACTGTTTCAATGTGTTGATGTTTAGGTGGACACCGACAAAGACAGACTTGTGTCACTGAGCGAGTTCATGGCAGCCACTAAGAAAGAGGAGTTCTACGAAAAAGACGAGTGGGAGGTAAGACACTGAAATGTTCAGCTTCTCAGTTCACCAGGTTATGTCAAGATTTGTGTAAAATTGCTGTCGGTTTAGCGTATTTTATAAATATAAAATTCAAGTAATCATCAGAAGGAGGCCTGCTCTCTTGACACTGTTTTGAGCAAAATGTTGAACTAAGAGTCGTTTTCTTCTCACAACAGCTCTTTTGGAGATTTCCTAATTAAATATTGACATTTTAACATCAGTTATTCATCACTTGAGAAAATTGGACAGCTGCTGTTTTGTCCTAATATCAGACATGTATCCTGTTATTTATTACATTCATTACATCCTGTAACCCCCTCACCTCCACACTACCTCACACACCTGTGCTGCCTCCACAGACTTTAGATCAGAATTCTCTTTACACCGAGGAAGAGCTGAAAGAGTACGAACAGCAACTGGTCAAAGAGGAGAACGACATCAACAAGAAGTCAGTTGAGCTGGCGAAACAGAGGGAGGAACTTGAAAAAAAACAGGAAGAACTTAACGCTCAGAAGTTGGGGCTGAAGCAGGTGAATCATTTTTTTTTCAGCTGTTGAAATATAATCAGGTATTAGAATTTCTTCCCCATTATTGTCCACATTTCAGCTGACTGTTGATCATCTTTGGTGCAACATGCTATTGGTTGCCATGTAAAGCTTTTACTTGCTTCGAACAGCATTTCTGAGCTGGTTCCTAGTTTTGTGATGTTCTAACATGTTCTGTCCGTCTTTCTGCGCTCAGGCAATGGAAGAAATGGAAAGGGTTAAAGCCCAAAGCGTAAAAGGTGACATAAAACGTAAGTACAGCATTTCAGTGTCTAATGTCAGTTTAACCAAGGAGGTTTCACACAGACTTTTACTGTAACCCACTTTTACTGTGTTAAAGGAGTACTGCACTTTTAAAATGAAGGGGGATTAACAAAGGAAAGTGAAAAAGAATGTCATAAATAAAGAAGCACACATCTGATTTACGTTCCAAAATGTTGAAAACAACAGTTTCCATTATGTAGTACATTTTTCATTAGGCCCTCCCTGCCTCCTGAACCTTTTGAAGAGCAGGCCAAAATAACTGGGATTCCATCATCAAGGCTCTTTCTGTTTACATTTGTTATATACAAATGTATCTGGCTAATTTCAATATTAGGGTTCAAACCCTACAATAATATATATTGTAGAAATTTACCCAACTGATCTAAATATTAAGGTTATTATCCTACAACATTGTGCATGTGAACTTTGAAAACTTGCCTCCAGAGTCACAGAAGAGATTCTAAAATATTTTCATAAGTTGAGCTGTATTAACTGTGACAAGTTGGATGTTTTTATTAAAGTTGGAATCTGTGATTCCAGAGAAAAACAGTTGATATTTAGCTAGATTACTAATGTCCAGCTCACCGAGTTATAACATCGTCCCTCTTCTGAGAATCTGTATCACTCATAGACAATTGTCTGAGGACAAATTGGATAAAGGTAGATGCTTCTTCCTGCTGATTTGAATCCTAAACTCTGAACAGAACCTCCTCTGGAGCAGGTTAGCTGTTCAGCATCAGTTGCCAAAAGAGAGCTGCCTTCATGGCACTGAAAACTCTGACTGTAGGCTCAACATACCTCGCTCATCTATTAATCTTGCTTCATAGTATAGCCCTCAAGGCTGTCCACCAACAACAAACAACGAGACCATGAGCAGATAATTCACAGAATTTAACAAAACTGAACTGGATTAAAATCTCATACTCAGTAGAAGTATCCAAAAAGACAGTAGTACCACCTGAAAACGGGGATAAGAAAAGTATCCTAATTATCCTTTTACCAGTCCAGTAGAGGAACCAAACCAATATACTCTTCAAGTCTTCCATCATCTGCTTAAAAATAACACAACTCATCACTTTGTGCACACGACTCTGTGTTGCAGAGCCAGGAGTTGCTGTAGCTGAGGGTCAACCAGCACCAGTTGTACCAGGAAACAGTCAACCACTGCCCCCTGCTCACCAGCAGCAGGATGTACCAGTGCCAGGACACTCTTAGCAGCCTCACCACTCTGTGTCGCATGAGTGAGCGAGCGTGTGTTTTTGTGGTTTAATGATTCCAATTTTTTGTTACTGTTAAGGATTTTCCAAACACCTTTTGACAATTATAGATTTAACCATCAAGAGCACATACAAAAGTGATTTCAGGCTTCAGAATTAGTCTCAGTGCCAATGATGCTCTTCTTCTTACTGGCCAAATTGGCTGAATGAGCCAGACTTGAAATGCGGATTTGGTCCAGTTTTCTACGTGGACAATCAACCCTTTTGTTGTTGTCATTTTGATCTTTTATCACAACAAGGACTCTGTTCTCTGTGGGGAGTTCTCTGGGGTGAAATGGGGAGGGCTGCTGGCCCGACAACTGAATGTTTTGTTTTGTGCACACTGTACTTTATCGTCACTGGCACTGTCTCTTACAGGAAATACTTTGAAAATGTATTTATTTTTGTGGTTAAGAGAGACAATTATTTCTGGAAAAATGAATGTGAGAAGAGTAACTTAGGAGCAGAAATGATCCAGATTACATGAAGAATTTTTATACTCACATTAAATGCATATCCCTTCTACATCAGTTATATTTTCTAGCTTTTGTGTTTGCAGAACAGAATTAACAAGTGAAGTTAAATATAGATATATAATATATTTAAATCTTTAATTTTTTTAGAGTAATAACTGTGAATTCTAAAGTGGTCGTTTGTGTATAATGTGTGTCAGTGTTTGGAAGTGTCTGCGAATTTCTGTCTTTTTCCATAATAGGCTACTTTTATTTTATTTGATTTAAACTCCACACCACTGTAAATGAACCATCAGCAGGTTGGATTTGGCCTCATCTGTGTCATTAGAGATGGGAAACCAGAGTTAATCTCCACACAAAAAAAACACAGCGTAAAAAACTGACTTTTTATATTAGATTAATATAAGAAATAATAATAATTGGAATATGAACACAAACATAGTAATTTTCTGTCTCTTGTAAAAACAACAACCTCTCCGGACCCTGCTGTACCTGCTCGCGAGTCTAATTTTGTTTATGTCTCTTTAAAAAAAGCAGTTAAATCTGTCCAGCCAACATCTAATGTTACAATTTCATGACAATGTTGTACAAAGTTTGAATGTCGACAATAAATTTGAATGAGCATGCAGGTTTCTTCTTTTTACCATACATGCTGACTCACTGATTTTATCTTAAAAACACAATCACATTCAAAACAACGTGGAAAAAAGTAAAACCACTGTTCAGAATTTTGACAAAAGTCACTCCCATAAGATGATTTTTTTTTTTTTAAATCTTGCCAAAATGACAATGGTGTAAACGAACAAACTAATCGATATAAACTCAGTATTTTCCGTATGATTGGCTCAGGCGCTGGATGAGGTAGTCTCCTGCAGTCACTGGTGGGTATTTGTTTGATCCGTCGCAGCAGGTGATCAGAGCTTTATCGTCTGGTTGGACAAAGAAAGCCAGAGACTGACGGGTGCCGGAGTCTCCAACAGGAGGCAGCAGAACCCGGTGGAGCTGAGGAACACACGACAACACTGTAAACCACAAGCCTTATTTGTTTTTAGGCTACTTGTGGAATTGAGAACCAACTTGTAAGTCGTGGTATTTTTGGTACCATGGCTTCACAAATATTGCCCTATAACAGCTCATTTGAAACTTCTCAGGCAACACTTGAGCTGTTTTTCTTTACAAATGGCCAAGCTTGAACATCAGAAATGACCATTTCTACAAAAATCATCAATGAAACAAATATGTGATCACTGTTTAACAGAAGCTTCACACGTTACTTGTCTCCAAGAAGGCTGAAGCCAGATTAAAATCAGTGACAACCTCTGTCCTGAGGCCTGTTTCTAAGAGCCAGTGGGGGTTTAGCAGATGAGCTGTCTTACAAATAACTACCTTCATTTTCACTTTTTTCACCTTAACAATAAACCAAAATTCTGAGCACATCTGAGGCAAGAAATAATCAGTCCAGCTGCTGGATCTTAATAATAATCTGATATTAGCTCTTGTAAATTTGTAGTGTTTTAGTGTGACAGGCTTTAGGTCACTGGAGTGACAATTATCACTGTAATGGAAGAGCTCATATTCATCATCTGTAGTCTGGAATGACTGAAGAGTCACCCATAGATGTCAGTATATAGTATATTATATATACTAATGTTACTGACCACTACTGATGTGTATCAATGCTTTTAATCGTTTTACAGTAAACATCCAGCATGGGGAAACAATATCTGCATGAGTGGGACCATGAGAGAGAGCATCTATGGGGGAGAGGTCTGAGATGGACTTGGGCTCTCTTGAAATCAAAACTTAGTACCTCTTATTATTACCTGATTACAATTTAATTGATTCAATGTTTATTCATGTTTACTTCTTCATTTACGATTTGTAGATGCTTCATGGGCTGAAACCCTCAAAATGAGAATTGAGGAGACTTACTAGGAGAAAATACTGAGACTGTTTAACCCTTAACCTATTCATTTTTTGTTCCTTATGTTGCAATAACTTGTCACCAATAAAAGACGA
Source organism: Dascyllus trimaculatus (assembly GCA_024666655.1). Taxonomy (NCBI): domain Eukaryota; kingdom Metazoa; phylum Chordata; class Actinopteri; family Pomacentridae; genus Dascyllus; species Dascyllus trimaculatus. The sequence goes on from CM045448.1 coordinate 29,108,149, forward strand.
AAAAAACCCTCCTAGCTCACCACAGAGACAAACTGATCAGTGGTCCAGCGCTGCATCAGGTCAGCGATGTTGATGAGGATGGCTCCAGGGATGCAGGGAGCAGAGACGAATTCACCTGAACGTGTACAGACCTGAAGGTAGGCAAGATTTGTTGATCAATTTACTTGACACACTGTGTGTTGAAATCGCACAATGTGTTAAATGATTAAACTGAACAAACGACTGACTGATGATTGAACAGATGTGCCATAGGTTTGCTGAAGAAGTCCAAAGGCAGCAGCTTGTGGATCATTGCCATAAACAGTAAAACAGTTTATGGCAATGATCTAGGTCTGACGCCTTTAACTCAGAGACAAATACAAAATGACAAAAACACATCCTGAGGTAGCTGATAATTACTCCTAGTAAACACTTTTGAGGGCTGTGCGTCACAGTCGGAGTCATAGAGATATGGGGTGTTACCTGCAGACCTTCACAGCTCTGGAACAACAGAGTGATGCTGCCGTAGTCTGAGTGCTCTCCACACCGCAGCTGACCTTCCTTTGCTTTCTCGCTCTTCACTGGTGGGTAGTAGAGGGTCCGCAGGGTTGTGCCGTTCTCATCAGCTGCAGGAGACACATAAGATTGGTGCATTTAGCTGCACGTAGATGATTTAGTCCTATTCTAGGAGGACTTTTGACTATAGTTGTAAGAAGAAGTAGACACTAAAAGGCTTGAAATTTCACCTTGGCAAAAAAAAAGAGTGCTTCCTGCTTACTATGTCTGATGAAAAATGACGGGAATCATATGTTAAGGTCATCACAGTCACCAGACCTCAACTCAGTTAAACATCTGTGGGAGGTTTGGGGGCAACATGTGTGACAGAACGTAGCACCATCATTAAAACACCAAATGAAAGGTGGTCATCCTTCCAGGAGAGTTCAGAGACTTGAAGAACCAGTTCCAAGCAGCTTTGAAGCTGTTCTAACAGCTTGTGGTGGCTCAATACCTTACTAAGACACTTGTTTTGTCTTGCATCTGCATTTGACCTGTAATTTTAGTACTGCAGCCAAAGAGGAAGCACAGCCTGAGGCCCCTGCACCCACCATACAACCTGCTGCAGACAGTGCAGGACTCTCTGCTGAGGAATCTTTCAGACGACACCAACATTTGTGTCCCTGACCAGAGTGCCTGATGGAAGAAACTTACTCATGTCATCATTTGGCAGCAGAGATGAGCTAACTGAGATATATATTTTATAGTCTGGGTGTCGGGCTGATACTTTGATTAGGAGTAAATTTTTCTGAAGTCGAGAGACAGTTCAGAGTTAAAATTGCCAACATTATTAGCAGCCAGCAACACAATAAGCACACAGCGGGAGCAAGGATTGTGCTGATCGTACTTCCTATTAAACGGTGTGCACTCAGGAACACATCCGGGTCCAGATCCAGACTGTGGGCCATCACCCTCAGCACACGCAGACTCAGCTCTTTACAGTGGTGAAAGAAGGATGTCTGGATCTCCTGGAAACCAGATACAGCACCTGATGATGGCCATTCCTGCAACAGAAAAGAACCACATTAGTGCCTGACTAAAGCCAATACTGATGTTAGCATTTTAAAGTTAAAAAATACCAATAAATCTGCCAGCATTCATTTTTAAAATGGACATCTAGAGCATACTGTGTTTATAAAAAGCATCTACCCCCTTGGAAGTTCTCTTCCCCCTGGCTTTTCAACACTGAATCACAGTCAGTTCAATTTGGCTTTGTTGAACAAAAATTTGCAAAAAAGGACACTTTCATGTCAAAGTGAAAACAGATTTTTACAAAGTAATTTCAATAAATTAAAAGCATAAAATGCAGAATGAATGACTGCATAAATATCGACCCCCTTCAAAAATTCTAAATTATATTACACTGTATATCTGTGATCATTTAATTTTAGTTCATATAATTTAGAACAGAGCTTTTGCTGAGAAAGTAAAAGCTGTTGATTATATTGTACTTTAACCTCCAAACTGATAAAATGCACAATAAAGTGCGGTCAAACTGGACTTTGCTCTGTGACTAAATGAAGAATCCATCCTGTTCAGTGTCAAACTTTGCCCCTGAATCATTACTATGTCAGGATGAAGTGAAGCAGTGTTGAATGCCTCCTTTAGGTCTCCAGGTCTTTGTGGATTCAACCTGAAAAACAAACATATGTATGTAAAACCAGTAAAATAATGCAGATAAGAGGATGTGTTCATTTCCTGATTTATACCTCTCAGTTTCCATGGACACCCAGCCGTGGTTGGGACTGTTGGAGAAGTTTCTCCTGCAGAAGGGCTGTTTCAGTTCATCTGGCTGCAGGAAGAACTTCTTTGATATGTCCATGACACGGTCCACCTATAATCCAACCATGATGGTGAAATTAACTTACTATTTGGCACAGTTAAAAAAAGGGGGGGAAACCTAAGTTACAGTGCAAAGTAACTGATTTTCTGTTTTATTCCTCACTATTTAATGATGCAAAACTGTATTTTGGGCAAGCTCTTAATGGTGTGAAACTCTCTCAAATTTGTGACAGCTTTATTCCATTTGTGGAAATGCAAAAAAACATGACAAAAAGAGAGCGACAGATTTCACTCCTTTTGTTGCACATAGACCACATTAGAGTGGGTCCAGACCCAAATTACTACATACAGAGGGCTCACATCTGGGCTTCTTTCGACTGTTTGCTTCATCTGCTTTAATTGCATGCAGACTACTTTGGACCAGGTGCAGATCTGTACATCAAGTGGTCAAATCTAGTCTAGATTATGTCAGAGAGGCTAAAGACTCTTAAAAAAAACACAATTTCTGGCATGTGAAACCTATATTATATCTCTGACTACACAGAAATAAACAAACAAACAAACAAGTCCAGATCTAAAACTACTTCATATAGACTGGTCAGATCTGGGCTAGAATATGCCAGGAGATAATGACTCTTTAAAACACAATTTCTGATAATTCTATGTTCAAAAATTGCAGAATAGGGAGATTTTACTGCATTTGTTACATATAGACCACATTAGACCAGGTCTAGATCTAAACCCACTATGCACAGAGGGGTCTTACCTGGACTGGTTTAGTTAAACTACTACTATATATGGACAGGTCTGATCTGGTCTAGGTTATTATAGGAGAGGCTGAAGAGTCTTAAAACACATCCTCTGATTTTTGAAGCTTACATTCTATTTGTTAATCAAAAAAAAGTATTATAGGCCCAGATGTAAAACCACTATACACAGAGTGGTCATATCTGGACGGGGATATACCAGAGAGGCTAAAGACTCCTGCAACAATTTCTGACATGTGAAACCTTTATTCTATCTCTGAAAATGCAAAGAAATAAAGAGATTTTACTGCTTTTGCTGCACGTAGACCACATTAGACCAAGCCCAGATGTAACACTACTTTAAATAGACTGGTCAAATCTGGCCTAGATTATAACAGAGGCCAAAAATGTTATAAAACACAACCTCTGATTTGTGAGGCATTTATTTATATGTGCAAAATTTTAGATTGTACTACTTTCACTGCATGTAGCCCACATTAGACCAGGTCCAGATCTAAACCTATTATGCACAGAGGGGTCATATCTGGGCTTGGTTATAGAAGAGGGGTTAAAGGCTCTTAACAACACTAATGAATCTGTGACATCTTTATGCTTTTTCTACAAATGCAAAATATGATTTTTTTTTTTACAGTTTTGTTGCACGAAGATCTACATTTAGACCAGATTAGACCAAGTATAATCTAAAACTTATACATCTATATGTGTGTGTGTGTGTGTGTGTGTATGTGTGTGTGTGTGTGTGTGTGTGTGTGTGTGTGTGTGTGTACATATATAGATATGTATATGAGAGAGAGAGAGAGAGACAGAGAGAGAGAGAGAGAGGTCAAATCAAGTCAAAAAGCAGAGTGGTTCAAGAGTTAAATGTGGTTTAATATATATATTTTTTTAAATAAATAAAAAAAACAGCTGTGAAATGTCCTTTTTTTGCATGTTCACACGCAGAGCAAAGCTTTTACAAATGCCGCAATGGCAAAAACTGCCAAATAAAGAGTCTCTGTGGTATAACCTTGTCCTGATATGATAACTCTATATATAATGGTTTTACATCTGAACCTGGTCTCATGTGGTTTGCATGAAATAAAGCTGTCAAATCTCTATTTATTTATATTTTTTTTGCACAATTAATAAAAACGCCTGACACATCAGAGGATGTGAGGATTCAAAGTCTCTTCAACCGGGTATATCCTGGTCCATATTAGACCAGTGCATATGTGGTGGTTTTGTATCTGGACCCCGTCTAAAGTGGTCTATATCCGAGTAGGAAGATAAAAACGTTTTCCTCTTTGAATCCTTGCAGCAGACAGTATGTGAGTCCCCTCACCTCCTCCTGACTGATCCCCGAGTTCTTCACATACACAAATCCAACTTGTGTGAAGGCTGTTTTCAGCTCGGTGCTCAGCTCTCGCAGCTGTTCGTCACTAACATGTTCCTCATTGAGCCCGTAAGCGCTGAAGTCCACCACCGGGATCATCTTCAAACCCACAGAGTGCGAGTGAGGCAGGAGTTTTCACAACTTTCCGTCCGTCGCGACCTGTGGCTGTGTGACTGCTGCTTCCTCCTGCCAGTCATGTGACGCCGTCCAGCCAATAGGAGAGCAGCTCCTGATGAAGCAGGGTGCCACCGCAGCGAGTCCTCTCACCTTTGGATGCTGAGCGCAGGTGTGTTGTGAAGTTGTCAGGAGCTCTAGTTTACCGTTTCAACAAGTGGAGATCCGGCAAAGGCAGTTTCTGTGCTGCATTTCGACAGGAGATGTTTGATTTGACGAAAGAGTGGAGCATCTCCTTTGCAGGATGCGGGTTCATGGGGATTTATTATGTTGGGGCCATCAGCTGTATCCAAGAGCGGCTCCCCCGCTTCATACAAGGCGCCTCTAAAATCTATGGATCTTCTGCAGGTGCTCTGATGGCTACTATTCTGACTTTGGGAATCCCTTTAGGTGAGTTTTTTGTCTCCTCTCTACTGGCCAAAGTTAGTTAAAACGTGCTATTTAAAAACTACATTGGTATTAAGAAAATGTCTCAGATAGATTGAATAACAGTAAAAATGTTCTCATTTGACCCCCTCAGAATCAGAGGATTTTTGTGTACAATAGCTTTAGTATATTTAATGAAGCCATGCAACATTTTACACAAGGCACATTAAAAAAACACATTTGAGCAGGTGTCAAAATTTAAAGCCAAAATCTCATTTTTGTCCACCATGGTTTCTTCCATTACCAACTTCAAGCATCACTATCATGGGATATATCATAGTTTCAACAGCAAAACCGCACCAGTTTATTGTCGATGCTGTTTGTTGACTCTTGATTGACTCTTGACCATCCTTATCAATTATCTCTCAGCAGCAGGTAATAGTTTGTGTTTTCGCCCTGACCGTGGCAGTGACACAACTGTTCCATACACTGTGTACTTTATCGTTTACCCAGATGATTTTGGAATCTGTCTCTACTTCGAAATGGCTCCAAGTGGCTTTCCTGACTTATTCAAGTCAATGATCCACCTTTTTATGATCTTTGCTGAGCTCCTCAGACTTTCCCACTGCAGTGTTTGAATCTTGTGAGTGTATCAAATGGGCCAAATTTAAATTGGCTCAGAGGAGTCAGCAACTGTAGTCAATAGTAAGCACTCGTGATAAGTTAGGAGGTTCTACATTGTGCATCACCTAAACTGATAATTCAAGTTGCTGTTTATGTATTTTTGACCCAGCAGCTTATGTCATATTTTTGTAGACCTGTAATAACTCTATGAAAATGCATGATTTTTTTAGTGACAAAGACACATATGCTTCAATGATTCCTAAGTAGAAAATTCAGAGTTATAGCAGTGATTTGAACGCAGGACTGCTGTGATATACATGGTCTTTACAAGTAAGTGCATGTAAACTTTTGTTCATGACTTTATCTCATGATAGTGATGCTTGAAGTTTGTTAGAGAAAAAAAACATCTTGAACAAAAACAATATTTTGGCTGTGGGTTAAGACGCCTGAAGTGGATGTAAAATTGACTTGGTTGCAGTTTATACAGAGCTCAAATGCGTTTTTTTTTATGGCTGAAAATTTCATATCTACCTTCTTCGGGGATGAAGCTATGAGAGCTCAAAAACTTTTGCATGGCTTTTTAATAAATATACTAAAGTTATTATGAAAACAACCAGCTGATTCTGATGGGGTCAGGAGGGGGGCACTGACCCAATACTAAGGACACTATATATACTATATTTTTAATACACAATTCAGTATAGCTCTAACACAACAAGCTGCACTGCCCTGTGATTAATCTCCATTGCCAGTGCCATTATCAACAGCATGGGAAGTATTTCTAAGATAAAACTTTTAATTACTGTAAGATATTGATTTAGTGATTGCCTTTCCACCAGGTGTTTCATGATGCACTGAAATTTTAGACACTTTCAAACCCTGACATCAATCAATTGACCAATTTATAAGAGGTTGCTTACGTTCATTCACTGAGGTAGGAGGTTATCTCTCTTAAGTCCTGAGATGACAGAATCACTGTTGTATTATTTTACAGTGTCTATCTACAATGTTTTCCAAAAGGTATTTTTGGAATAGAACCATCCTTGATGTAGTTTTTATCACACATGTGACCTGTCATTGTAATAATGTAGTTTAGTATTTTCACTATGCACATTCACTATCTAATTACTGTGTTCCTCTGTGCAGACAAATGCTGTTCTGACTTGATGTTCATGGCTAAAGAGGCCAGGAAGCACAGACTGGGGCCCCTGCACCCAGCATACAACCTGATGCAGATAGTACAGGACTCTCTGATGGCAAAACTGCCAGAAGACGCCCACGTTCGAGCCTCTGGGAGACTCTGTTTGTCCCTCACCAGAGTCTCTGATGGGAAGAATTTAATTGTGTCAGAGTTCGGCAACAGAGATGAGCTCATTGAGGTAAATTTTTACAGTGTAGGCGTCAGGGTGGCATTTTGATCCACGGTCAACTCTAAACTCTGAAGTCTAGAGACAGTTCAGATTCATAATTGCCAACATTATAAACTGGCAAAAGATAGGAGCAGATAAGATAGAGTCATCATTGTTTTGAGTCACTGTTAAGATTAGAAAGATTGCGAAATTTGATTCTGCTTAACAGGAGTTGCGAAAGAAATTTCTCTGTCACCCTACTTGAGCAGAAGTGGAGGAGTAATTCTGCTGTTCTGTCAAAAAAACATTTCTCTGCGTTTGTCAGCGTAGATGAGTTTGTGTTTCTGTAGCTAACATGCTGTATTATCTGCCTTTTCCAGGCCCTTATATGCAGCTGCTTTGTCCCTTTGTACTGTGGGGTTATTCCACCCACCTACCGTGGAGTGGTAAGTAACCAGCAGGCCTCAAACACCAACACAGCAACACTGAAATGGTCAAACTACAAGGTTTGTAATGAGCGTAGTGGTTGACATTACAGCTCTTAATTTAACTATTATTATGATCAACACTTTACCTTAAAATGGCATCCTTGAATAAAATAGAACTAAAGGAAAAACATCAACTGAGTTTTGAACCAGTTTTGCAAATGTGTTTTGATATAGGTTTCTTACCCACAACCTTATAGTGTTGTGACCGCTTGTCTTGAGCACATTTCCGACTATCACAGCACACAACCTGAGAAGTCAAATGCAAGCAGGGAAGGTTTAGGTATGCGTGCACATGCCAGGTCTTATATGGCCTGATATATTTATTTAATTAAACATATTGTAACTTTTGAATTCCACCGACCAGAAAATATTAATGTCAGATTTACAAACACAAAGCCTGCAATATATACTTCCATTAAAAAAATTAGAAAATATGACCAGTTTTAGAGCTCAGTCAGCAGCTCTTTGACACGGTGACATTTAAACCAGGCAGCATATTCAGATTTCTAAAAACTGTATTCTTATCCAGGCTTGTGAAACCAGGATATGAAGTTCACATTTGCAAAAGATGACTGGAAGACTTCATATAGCCTGCAAATTGTTAAATCTTCAGTAGAAATGCTGTTCAAACTTTTGGATCCAGTTCATTAATCTGAATTTCAGAGAGCATTCAGGCCCAGTGTATTACCTACTGATCAACGCCTTCCCTGTGTCCTCAGCGCTACGTGGATGGTGCCGTCAGTGACAACCTGCCCCGCTGCCACCTGAATAACACAGTCACTTTCTCTGCGTATGCCGGCGAGAGCGACATCTGTCCCCGAGGTAGCATACTGAACTTCCATGAGGTGCGCTTCAACAATGTCAGCATCCAGGTCAACTCTGAGAACGTGTACAGGGTGACCAGCACCTTCTTCCCACCAGCGCCTGAGGTGAGAGCTGTGTTTCTGACTGCAAGGCACAGCACTGCAACACTGAGATATTAGCTTTAAACACTTTAATGCAAGAACTAGTAGGACTACATCAGTGGGGTTTTTTTGCATGTTTTACTGCAAGTTATAGCACTCCCTAAAGTAAGAATGCACTTAAACTGACATTTTCCAGTCATTTTATTTGGCTTTCATTGATAGGTGAAGTGAATAACATTGATCTTCCACAATCCATGTTCTGCTGGGAAGCCTTGGGTCCTGGCATTCATGTGAATTTTACTTTACCATGTACTACCAATCTATAGTTGTTCCATATCTATTGTTGTATAATCTTTGCTTTTTTTAAAACCCTTTATTTGAAAAGATACTGAGTCTGTGCCTGTCGTGCAAAATGTACCATATAAATAAACTTGACTTGAGTAGTGGATTTGTGTGGTGCTACTATTTGTGTTTTATGTGGAACACCTCTAAGCACTGACGAGGAGGTGATAGTTCTGTAGATGTTTGTGAGGAAAAAAAAGTATTTACTGTGGTACCGGTCTGCAGTAACCTGGATATGTAATATTGTGTGGATCAAGTAGATGTAGCTTGCATTCTCAGTAAGCGCTCTTGGATTTTACAGGCCATGGCTGAAATCTGCCACAACGGATACATGGATGCTCTTCGCTTCCTGAAAGAAAACAGTAAGAACATCGTCTGTCTGTAAAACATTTATGTTAACACAAGGTGGAGAAAAAAATATTTTCAAGTCATCAAGCAAACGTAGCTTATAGATTGGAAATTCTCTCCAGAGAAGCTGCAGAAAACATAGTGGCTACTACATTGTTGTAAGTAAACCACATCTCCTTGTTTCATATCATCTCAATTTTATTGACCAATCACAGATCTGATCAGCAGAGATTGCCCCCTGAGAAGTTTGGAGACACAAGCATCCAAGCCTGCTTGTTGTGAGCTGGAGAAGGAGCCAGCTGAAGCTGAAGAGTCCAATGAGGACACACAGCAGAGTGGAATGAAACCGCTTCAAGAGGATCACCGGTGGTTGGATCCAAAGCTCATAGAGAACCTCCCGATTAGCATTCAGAAGGGTAAAATATTCACTGAGAGGCAGAATATTATGGTTGTGATCAGCAGGGAACTAGTCTTTGTTTGGTTAAAAAAAACAGAGTAGGACTCCAATTCGTACTCGATGACTAGTAATAATATACCCGTGAGCTGGTGCTATAAATTGAAAGCAGTAAAACTAAATAATGTGTTTTTCACTGGACTTGTGTCAGTGTTGTGTGAGGCCTGCAGAGAGACGCATCCTGCTGGTGGTCTGTTGTCGCACGTGACTGAGTACCTGCCAAAGAGAGTGACTTCTTACCTGCAGAGCCCCCGAACTCCTGTTGAGTCGGCCCGCTCTCTAGCCCAGAGGTCTGTATTCATTATGTTACCACATCCAAAACTTCTGCTTGTGTGGAGCCTCTCACTCCCTTGTGATCGTCAAGTCAAATGCTATCTTAATGCCAAAAATGGAGGACAAATAATTGTATGTGTTAGTCAACAGCTTTGAGTCTTTTCAGATTTACCAATGCCATACTAGACAAACATGTTTAAGGATTTTTGTACTATAAATAAAACTGAAAAAGAATGTTTGTGACTGAAGTGCAAAATTAATGTTAAAGCCTCCACTCATTTTATGTTAATGTAAAATGTATTGTATCATAAGGAGAAAATTATGGTTATTTCCCCTTTAAGGTGGTACAGGTTTTATTTCTGAGTCCTTTTCCCACCACTGCCATGATGCACTCGTTTGATTTTCCAAGACTTTGATTGCTCCTTTCAGACTAGTGGACTGGATTCCAGATGTACCAAAGGACATGAGCTGGTTCTATGGCAGGGCTGGAGACAGAAACAAGGAGGCACTGAAGGACGACGTGGACGAGAGAGACAGGTTTGTAGTGCAGAGAGCATGTCCTCTCTTCAACACTTTACTAATACGCAGGCTGAACCATGATCTCAGAAATGATATGTTATCTCAAAGTACAGGTGAGGCTGGCATAAATGTCATCATTACTTTTACAGATATCCTTTCGTCAACTTAAGAGTCAAACAAGTGGAAGTTTTCATCTTTTATCGATGACAAATCTGTGATTGATTTTTTTTTCTTTGGTGTCATGACAATCAGCACAAGACACTGCGACAATCCATCCACTAGTTGTCAAGATATTTCACCCTGGACCACAGTATTTTAAACATATACTGACATTGCCTTAGTTAAAGCCAAACAGTGGCATAATTTAAATATAATCATTATTATTAAAACTGTGCTTTTTCCAGTGAATCACCACTGCACAGGTCTAGAAGCCTGCCATTAGGTCTGAACCTGTGGAATGAAAGCAAAGAAGACAAAAATGCTTTCCCACCGAGTCCAGATGTCACTCCCACCTCCATTGATACCTTTACCTGGAACACACGCAGCATGTCGGATTTGCCCTTGACTCCACCTCCTACACCCACCACCAGCACCGAGTCTAAATTTGATGAAGCCACGGGAAAGTCACCACCAAACACAGGCAGAGGCTGGGCTTTAGGCAGAGCTGTGGGGTGGCTCCGAAATATTGCATCTGAACAGACTTCAAACCTCAAGAAAGGAGATGAGTCAGTGTCTTTTCCTGGATTTAAGTAAATCTATTTAAGCCTGAGAAGAATGTTTTTGCAAACTTTGTTGTTTTGTTCACAGTCCCTGACTTTGTAGGCTCAGCATTGGTGTGATCTTACATTTCTTGCTCAGCCATTTTGAAATGAAAATAAATAAATAAATAAATAAAATGCATTTATAGTTACAAGGAATGGCAACGTTTTAATGGCATGTATAGAATGTCGTGGAAAGTATCTCCCCCGCCATAAAAATCTTCTATTTTTGCATATTTGTCGCACTTAAATGTTTCAGATCAACCAAATTTTAGTGTTGGATAAAGATAACCCCAGAAAACACAAAACACAGGTTTAAAATGACGGTTTCATTTATTTAAGAAAAAATGCTGCCCAGATCCATTTTGCCCTATGTGAGAAAGTAATTGCCCCCTTAGCTACCAGTCTACCAAAGACCAAATTCATTTGGCAGTTGGGTTCAATCTCACCAGCCACACTCACATATGATCACTGCCAGGCTTGTTGAACCTAAACATCACTAAACAGAACCTGTCTGGCATTGTGAAGTAGCTAAAAGGTCTCAGAAAGCAGCACTTGATGCTGATGTTTTGGAGTGGCCAAATCAAAGTCTGGACTTGAATCTAACTGAGATCCTGTCGCAAGACCTTCAAAGGGCAGTTCATGCTCAAAAACCATCTAGTGTGGCCAAATTAAAACTATTCTGCAGAAAAGAGAGGGCCAAAATTCCTCCATGGTGATGTAAAAGACTGATCACAAGCTATTGCAAACATTTGACTGCAGTTGTTACTGCCAAGGGTGCCACAACCAGTTATTAGGTTTAGGGGGGCAATTGCTTTTTCGCAGGGGGTGACATAAAGCAGGTTTTCAATAAATCTTTAACAAGTCATTATTTAAAAACAGCATTTTGTGTTTTGTGGGTTATCTCTGTCTAATATTCAGTAAATATAACTATTAGTTTGTCTAAGGTGCAAGGGCAAATCATTCCATAACATTGGGAACTGAACTTGACCTTTGACCTTGAACTTACTGCCGTCTGTCTGTCTGTCTGTCCGTGGGTGTGTATGTCCGCACCATAGCTCGATAACAAAGATAGATAGGATAATCAAACTCAGCAAAGATGTTGATCTTGACCTACCCTGGTCACCCAATAATTTTGGAAGTCAAAAGGTCAAAGGTCAAGGTCACAGGGCTACCTGCCATGTTCAGGAAGGCATCCGGCATGGGTCCGCATCTCACTTGAGTGCATTCTAGTTTTGTGATTATATTGGATAGAAGAATAGCACCTCTCACCTGTTCATTTTTCTTTGTTTGAGGGAGAGAGAGGAGGTGAGCTGGGTCGCCGTATTTTTGTTAACCGCTATTGTTGTTAGTTTGTTGTGATTGCATTGATTATGAGTTTGTACACATTATCATGAGTTGATATGTTTTCTTTCACATTATATATTGAAATACGATATTGTGCTGAAGTACGTTTATGTCTGACACTGTCCCATAATGCAGGATATCACTTTAATTTGTGGCCAAATCAAAGTGAAATTAATGTTACTGATTGAAACTTCTCTGTCATAAATACCAGTAGAATAATCAATGTTCTAATCTGTGTTTTATCAGCTGCAGTACCAGCATGTAAACTTGACAGCAAATCAGGACCAAACTTAACATATTTATACGATTTTTGCATCCCTAACTAAATACATGTGGGGTTCCCATGGCAACACGGTGAATACAGTTTGTGATACTGTTGCTACACAAATTTATTCAGTTGTTTTAATGATATACAGCTCAAGGTGTTTGCAGACAAAACATTTGCCTTCAGCTGAGAATCTGTATCGCTTATAAATAATCGTCAGGAGATGATTGGGTTAAAGGGAGACACATCTTCCAGCCGATTTAAACCCTAATCTCTGAACATAGCCTGCTCCCAACCAGGGTAGCTCCACAGCATCAGTTACTATGGAGGTCTAGCAGGTGAAAAGAGAGCCACCTTTGTGACACTGAAAACTCTGACTTTAACTCAACATACCTGCTAACATACTGATCTTGCTTCATATTGCAGTTCTCTGGGTTGGTGAATCTATCACCAACATGAAGGAAGAAAGGAAGGAAAAACAGCTCCTGTCAGAGAAAGAGATGTTAGAGAGAATGAGGGAGGTTTTATACAGCTGAGCCACTGGCCACCTAGACACCCGGTGTGTAGGTGGAGGGACATCACACTACTCACAAAAAGACAAATTGACAAATAAATGATACAATAATAAAAATCTAACTGTTTCATGATGACGTGGACGATGTGATCTGACACTGAGTCTCATTCCTTTGACTGTCAGACACTTAGTAGACACTGGTAGACAACAAAAGGTAAAGAAGTTATCAATGACAAAGGTAATAACAAGTGACACGAGGGGTAGGGGGGTGCCTGTAGCAAAAGGTTGTGCTATTTTCTTCATCAGTAGAAATTAGATTCAAGTCAATTACACTGGTCTACAAAATTTTGGGAAGTGTCTGCTTCAGAGATAAAACTTGCTAAATCTTATATAATTTGATAAAATTGAGTGAAAATCAAACATCATAAGTCTTATTTGGCTACTCTTTTCAAGATATTTAAGGTTACCGTTTTATTGCATAAATACGTAATTTTGCATACTTTCACATACAGATTTTCAAGCCTTACATAAAGAAGAAACACTTACATTATGAAAATAACCGACTTTCAAGATAATAAAATGTCAAGGAATAAAACAAAGGTCAAATGGTATGTTTGTACTGATTGCATCAGATAAAAAAACAGAATCATCACATCCATCTGTTACTCATTGTCTACACGACGCTTTTTGGCTTGTCTCTTATTTATCCATTTGGATACTGCACTGTCCATTTTTTCTTTCTGGATATTCCACTTGCAACTGGGGGTACCATACAAAAATAACAATCCGTAGTGTGATCTGTTGGTTCACGCCAAATCATTGGAACTGCAAAAGGCATAGATTTCCTTTTCTTGTTGAGCCACTGGCGAAGATTTGATGCACATGTGTTACAACAATAATGTGGGGCCCAACTTTTGTCCTGGTCAACTATTTTGCATCCAAAATACAGATGGTATGCCTTTTTCAACATTGCACTCAGAGTCCGCTTTTGCGATGCAAAAGTAACCTCACCACAAATATAACAGAAGTTATCTGCATTGTTTACAGAGTTTCGAGGCATATCTGCTTCAAAAGGTGATAAAACACAGTAGTTCCGTAGAAATATCAGGCCCTGGCAACTTTTCAGTTATGAAAACGGCTGCATGTAAATTACAGTCCACAGGTTAACACGTGCTACTGCTAAAGTAATATCGATACATTATGTTCACTTTCAAAACACAGGTTTTCTGCAAGGAATGTGTCAAATACATCATGCTCTTTCAAATTTCTATTCAACATGATATTATGCTTGTTTAGAATCACTGTTTTAGATCGATGGTAGCTCTAAGAAAAATATTTTATTTTGCAATGTGACTCGATTTCTCATCAATTTTCAAGAAATTTCAAATTTTGACCTAATATTGTATCTTGAAAACTATAGCTAATTGGCACTTCTGACATAATTTTTCTTTATTAGTGACCAAAAGTTGGTAAAATTTCACTACTCTTGTTCCGGAAGCATTTTGCTTGTAGACCAGTGTTATCATTGTTCAACATTTTGAGAAAGATAAACTAATAAGAAGGTCAGAGATACACAGCAAATTTGGCCTAATTGTTATTTATTATTAATGGTATTATTGTACGACGATATCTATTTATGGGGCCTTTTTTCATCCAGTCATTCAGTCTTGCTTCCTCCAAATTAGAATTATCTCCAAAATCAAGCCGATGCCCTCACGCCCACACCTAGAAAAACAAATACATACATTCATCATACTACCTTCTTTCTGGTATTTCTATAAAGCTCCTCTGTCGCCTCCAACTTGTTCAAAGCACCACAGCAAGGCTTCTAACCGGTTTTAACAGACGACATCACATCCCGCCTATCTTGGCTTCCCTCCACTGGCTCCCTGTCTATTTTAGAATTGATTTAAAGATTTTACTTATCACTTTTAAAGTTCGCCATGGTGTTGTCACAGGCCACATTAGTGATCTACTTACCCCGTACAAGCCTGCTCGCAGCCTCAGATCCTCAGGTGGATCCCTTCTGGTCATTCCAAAGTTGAAACTGAAATCTAAGGGAGACAGAGCTTTCTCTGTCCGGGCCCCTCGACTTTGGAACTACCTGCCTGAAGAGAGAAGGGTTGCAGAGTCAATAACGTCTTTTAAATGACTTCATAAAACCCACTTTTATAGATTTGGTTTTGTTTGAAGTTTATTTTTAGTTCTAATTAGTTTTAGTGTTTTATTGATTTATTTATTTTTCTGTATTATGCCCTGTTTATTTTATATGTTATCTCTTTTTTAACTAGTGTGATGTTGTTTTTACCCTTTTTTAAATTCTTTAATTTCTAATTCATTTAGCTGTGTGTCCTAATCTTGCGTATTATTGTTAACTGTTCTGCTTTGTCTCTTGATATTTTGCCTGATTATTTCTATGCTTACACGCCTTGATTATTAAAGCACCTTGTGAACACTGTTATCAAAGGTGCAATATAAATAAAATTTAAAAAGTTATTATTTTGTCGGTCCTTGAAAAATCTATGTGTTGCCACTAAGGTTTAACCCCAGACAGTTATGTAAAGATATAGCAGGTGGTATTGGACCACTACTGCTATTTCTTTTGAATGGCTGGAAGAGGAGTGATTTTGGAAATCGTCAGACCCATATTTTGACGATGTGGTTCCTTTGTCCTCCAGACATCGGCACTTTCCCGCTCTTGACGGCGTTTGATTGAACGCGTGTCGTGAGTGGAATAGTGGCCCAGCATTTCCCCAGTCTGTGCACAATGGGGCCCTTCTGTCTTTCGTATATTTGGTGCCTTGGTGCAGATGGGTGGAAGCGGAGTGCGTTTAGATTTTTTGAGATCCACGGGTTCAGGTGGAAGTTCTGGTAACCTCCAGACATCGGCAGTTTCCAGCTCCTGACGGCGTTTGATGGAACGCGTGCGGCGAGTTGAATAGTGGCCCAGCATTTCCCCAGTCTGTGCACAATGGGGCCCATCTGCTTTTCGTACACTTGGTTTCTTGGTGCAGATGGGTGGAAGTGGAACCAGTTTTGTGATGGTGAGACACTCTGGTTCACTTGGTTTGGGCAGTGGCTGAGGGGCTTTACAAATGCTGTCTGCCACCTGACGTTGAACTAAACGCCTGTGGACAGTTGAATAACTGTGCATTTGCACCTGAGATTCTGCAGAGGTGAAGATAGGTTCGTTCATTTCACTGTGACCTCCTGTCATTATAGCCTTCTGTGGTTCCTCTTTCACCTGCTGTGAATCTCTCCCTATTTCTCCCTTCTTTTCTCCTTTTAGCTTCCCCATTTCTTTTCTTTTTGCCTTCACTGTAGCTAAGTTGTGTTCGGCGTTAGCTTTTGCCATCTCAGTCCTTTGGTTGTCTTTCTCCTTCAGACGTCGATCTTCTCTGGCATTCATCTCAGCCGCAACTTCATCTATCTTTTTGTCCTCGAAGGCTATCTTGGCAGCCTTATGCCGGTCCTGTTCCACCAGTTCTTGACAAAGTTTTTCTGTCACCTGTTGACGATGCCTTACTTTTTCGTGCACCTTAGACTGGTGACGCCTCTGGTCAAGTAGGGCCAGGTAACATTTTTGGTTGTTTTCTGCTTTCAACTTCTCCGAGTCTCTCCCTATTTCTCCCTTCTTTTCTTGTTCCTTTGACTTCATTGTTGACAAGTTGTGCTCGGCGTTAGCTTTTGCCATCTCAGTCCTTTGGTTGTCTTTCTCCTTCAGACGTCGATCTTCTCTGGCATTCATCTCAGCCGCAACTTCATCTATCTTTTTGTCCTCGAAGGCTATCTTGGCAGCCTTCTGCTGGTCCTGTTCAACCAGTTCTTGACAAAGTTTTTCTGTCACCTGTTGACGATGCCTTACTTTTTCGTGCACCTTAGACTGGTGACGCCTCTGGTCAAGTAGGTCCAGGTAACACTTTTGGTTGTCTTCTGATTTCAACTTCTCCGAGTCTTTCCCTATTTCTCCCTTCTTTTCTCCTTTTAGCTTCCCCATTTCTTTTCTTTTTGCCTTCACTGTAGCTAAGTTGTGTTCGGCGTTAGCTTTTGCCATCTCAGTCCTTTGGTTGTCTTTCTCCTTCAGACGTCGATCTTCTCTGGCATTCATCTCAGCCGCAACTTCATCTATCTTTTTGTCCTCGAAGGCTATCTTGGCAGCCTTCTGCTGGTCCTGTTCAACCAGTTCTTGACAAAGTTTTTCTGTCACCTGTTGACGATGCCTTACTTTTTCGTGCACCTTAGACTGGTGACGCCTCTGGTCAAGTAGGTCCAGGTAACACTTTTGGTTGTTTTCTGCTTTCAACTTCTCCGAGTCTCTCCCTATTTCTCCCTTCTTTTCTTGTTCCTTTGACTTCATTGTTGACAAGTTGTGCTCGGCGTTAGCTTTTGCCATCTCAGTCCTTTGGTTGTCTTTCTCCTTCAGACGTCGATCTTCTCTGGCATTCATCTCAGCCGCAACTTCATCTATCTTTTTGTCCTCGAAGGCTATCTTGGCAGCCTTCTGCTGGTCCTGTTCAACCAGTTCTTGACAAAGTTTTTCTGTCACCTGTTGACGATGCCTTACTTTTTCGTGCACCTTAGACTGGTGACGCCTCTGGTCAAGTAGGGCCAGGTAACATTTTTGGTTGTCTTCTGTTTTCAACTTCTCCGAGTCTTTCCCTATTTCTCCCTTGGCTAACGCCAAGTTGTGTTCGGCGTTAGCTTTTGCCATCTCAGTCCTTTGGTTGTCTTTCTCCTTCAGACGTCGTTCCTCCTTAGTGGTTTTTTCAGCCGCCACTTTATCAATCATTTTCCTCTCTAAGGCTATCTTGTCAGCCTTCTCTTTATGTATGTAGACCAGCTGTTCACTCACCTTCTCTGTTCTGTTCTCTCGTACTCTGTGATTTCTCGCTTTTCGTTCAGTTCTGTCCATGTTGTCTTCTGTTTTCTCTCTAGTCAGATGCAGTCCGTCCTGAAAATGTCCCCTGATACAACCTGGGGTCTATTTAATAACTTCTGTGACGTCAGAATAGCATGATCCCAGTTCTGCCATTGCCGTTACCGTGACGTCAGAAGGGCGTAACCACAATTCTGGCTTTGATGTCTTTTAAGCCATATGACGTCACAATAGTGATCAAGTTGTTTTGGTTTGCGTTAAACCAAGTCTCGAATGAAAACAAAACTCATTTCATGAAATCAAACTGAACTAAGAGAAAAATATCGCTCTAGATGAGCTTCAGTGCGACGCGATGGCGCACCAGCGGCACCTGCGGGAATCTGACGGAGGAGATCAGCCTGATCACACACTGCAGATGTTCTACTGCTTCCATCCTTGTCTCCTGATTGCTCTGGAAACAGCCTCGTTCAGCAGAACAATCACACAACTTCTGACATATATATATTTATATGTATATAGTCAGTATCAAGTTTACAAAATCCGTGCAGCATTTCAGTACAAATAAACAACGACGGGTTATAGTGTAAGAATGTGAACATTCACGTGTATCAGAGGACGTCTAGGACAGCTTAGTGTTGAACCGATAGGTTAGGCAGGGGACAGAGGACGGTTTTTTTCTGTTTTTTATTTAGCAGAACCTTTTCTTTAGACAGATGAAGTTCATTCACATGCTCATCGTTTCCAATCACATCAAACTGCTTGTTTCCCCGAAGCTCACATTAGCGTGCTGGTTGCCTTAGCTAGCTAGCTAGCTAATGAGTGATTAGCTTCAAAATACAAACATATATTATCGATCAACTGTAACAATCCTTCAGTCCTGCTCTCAGACCTCAGACGGTGATCTTCTGGTGATCAGGACGAGACACACACATGTCATCTGAGAAGAGTTTGATCGCATGTTATGAGTTGGAATTGTCAGTGAGGTCAACAAACTTCTTCAGAGAAACAGAATTCCATTTCAAGCGTTTACGTTTGTTTTCAAGATCGTTTAAATACAGTTTAAATTCTTCAAATACTAATTCAAATTATGTGATTCAGACTAAATGTATTATTTCAACTACTCACGTCGCCCCATACAAATTCCAGTGTGAGTCATGCAGATTCAGTTTCCGGTGGGACAACAAGTCTCTGCTCATGTCTTTCATTTCTCTTCAAATCTTCAAGTTCAGAATTAGTTTAAACTTTTTGAAAGGATGTGCAGAGCTTACCTGAGCCAACAGGACAGCAGCACTACGCTGTAATGTCAAAAGGCCCTAAGAGTCCCAGTCAGGGTGTGAACAGAAGCTTGCAAAGCAGCAGCTTGGACAGGAGCTTCATTGCTATAGCAACCATGTTCACACTGCAACTGACATGGAAACATCATGATTACTGGAGAACCTTCTGCTGATGTAAGTGATATGCAGAAATATGACATTAGATGAGATTAAACCCGCAGCTGTTAGTGTGAATGAGGGATAGCGGAGCCTTGTGCTTCATCGTCTTCCCTTCCACTTGTTTTTGCTCAGGGAGGACTCGATTCACGGTCAGATGAGATCAATAATAAAAGATAACATAAACTATAGTGGTGTAATACTGTATTTTTAGCAAAATGTCTCTGGACTTGGGTTTAAATGACCCTGTTCACAGTTGTTCCAGAAAGTTTTCCGATCAACTTTTACACATTTAATTGTTTTAGATTTAATTTTTAATAAATAAATGTTGTCATTTTCCAGTTAATCTCCACTTGGTAACCTGTAAAATGAAAACTTGTTTTTAGAAATGTATACACATTTATTAGACATCCTTACAGCTACATGCAGCTTTACTTATTTAGCACCAGTTCACTAAGTAAGTCACCTCAGGGCAATTCACATAGTATGATGAAGACCTTACAGTATTATATTATAGAGAGAAACACAACAAAATGAAAAGATTCCCTTTGAGCTGCTCTTTGGCAAAAGTGAGAAGGAAAAACTCCCTTTGAAAAGAAGAAGCCTCCAGTAGGATCAGGTTTAGGGAGGACGGCAGTGTGCACTACTGCTGAAAGCAAATTTCCCTTTGGGGGCAATAAATTGTGTCTTATACAGTATTTGACTAACATATTTTAAAACCCCTCAAAGATCCGTGTGGTGCTCTTTCAGTTTCTCTCATAGGTGTAAAAGAGACTTTTTTTTCAAGTAAATACAAAGCTGGACTTGTCATTCCTAGATGTCCCAACATCTAGGAATGAATCACCAAATCCTTTTCAAAATCTTTTCCCCTGCATCCTTAGATTAACTTCACCCAAGACAAATGTGACTGGTTTAAAGAAATACATAAGAGCCAAAGATTTTTTCCCTGCAGCAGGATTCTGATGAGGTGCAGGGAGACCATTATCGTGGCCATACTGCCTTGTGGATTCCTGATCCCATCAAATCTCAGTAGCTAAGTGAGGTTGGGCCTGGTCAGTACCTGGATGGGAGACCATCTACTCCAGGGCAGCTGTGGCTTACCACCACTGACTATGGAGTGAATAAATAATGCAATGTAAAGCGTCTTAGTGTGCCTAGAAAAGTGCTGTATAAAACCAATGCATTATTATTATTGTTATTATTATGTCTGACAGAACAGGCTGGCCCACGTCAACAGTGTTGACTGGTAAACAACAACACTGAAAATTCAGTCAGGTGTTACTACAATCAGTTTGATGTGACGCTGCGATTACTTGTACAAAAGAGCAAAATGAGCAGGAGGGCTGCTGGTTTCTTCTGAAGTAAGGAGAAAAGATGGATTAGACTCCTGGCTCACTGCTGGTCAAACACAAGCACAGATGTTATGAAACTCATTGTTAATAGAGCCTTTATTCATCTCTTTAACATGCTAGTAAAGGAAATAGATTCAATGAACATTTCTCCGTGTTCTGAATATAGAATGTTTTCTGAAAACTCTTCTATAGAACTGAATGTCCTGACACCTCAAACATGTCAGTACATTGTACCAGATGGGTGACCATAGCCTCTACAGACTTGCTGAGTGGAGAGTAAAGTAAGAAAAGTGAGCAGCTCGTCTCCATTGAAACCCCACAACGGTAATTTAAAACATCCTTCCCAACACACCTGGATGTTCCAGCCTTTGCTCCTCCTCCTCTCAGGCTTCTCTCAGTGTCCACCTGCTGTGTGCAGTTAAACTGGGGCTGCACAACATTTTGTTTCAGCACTGTGACATGTGCAATAGTCACATGGCAGGAGCAGCGCTGTGAAGTGAGGCACATCAACTCAGACACATCATGCTCAAAGTTTTCTTGCCGCTTGATACAAAAAAGAAAGCTCACATGAACTCATCTACAAGACAAGTCTGTCTGATGGAACATCTGTCACTCAGATTTGAGGATTTTTTTCCACTTTGTTTTAAAGAGTCTGAGAAGTCTGAGCCTCCACATGACGTGTGCTCAGCAAAATGAGCGAGGAACAGGAGAGAAACGCCGGAAAGGAAAATTTGGTAGCAAAAACAGCTGTATTGAAATATTTCAGCTACAGAAAGGATGACGTCGACCAAAACAGGCTCTCTGTCAGCTGCGTCTTCAACTTGTTGCCACTACATGACGCAACAACTCATTTGGTTGACCGTTTGTTACTATTTACCACAACAAATAGGTCAGACAGATACATAGGAAATGATATTGTGGGTTGCCAGCTCAAATTTAGTGACAAGGTGGTTTTATATGGCTATACATTGATAGTAAATAAGGCTGTTGAAGACAAAGTACAGTAGTTCCCTTTAAAATGTAGTGCAGTGGAAGCATAAAGCCTAACTTCTTTTGTACATTTTAATTTGTCAAAAACATTTAGCTGGTAAAGAGACAGACTCTCCCGATTAGTGGATGGATGTTTATGTGTGTGTGTATAGTCTACATGTAATTTTCTGTACTGCTGGAATCTGTTATAAACTGTCCTCTCTTTGTTATCACCCAAGAACCCATCACAAATGCTCATGTTGTTGCCCTCAGGCCCCTCTAGTCCTGTCCCTCTCCTACACACAGTATGGAGTTGGTTAAGTATGTTATGAAAACTGTGTCACATGTCACACTGTTGACATAACTGCAGTTAGTGTAGTCACGCCGGCTTTGCTTTCTGTTTTTAAACATGTGACATCTGAGCCTGGTAAATTGCGCAATGTTGTAACATGGCCAACTAAGGCACTGCCCCCTTTTGCCTCTGACTGTAGTGAGGGTAAGTCAGGTTGATTCAGCACTGAAGGGAATCCAGATGCACCAGCTAAGCTCTAGGAGATGATCGAATCAGTGAGAATGTCAGAGGTGTTGTTGTGAGCTTTCAGCAATGTCATAGTCAGCGGAAACGTCAGCGAAGATGTTTAATTGGTCCGAAGAGTGGAACATCTCTTTTGCAGGCTGTGGGTTCAGGAGTGTTTATTACGTGGGAGCTCTGAGCTGTATTCTCGAGCATGTCCCACAGCTGGTTCATGGTGCCTCTAAAATCTGTGGAGCATCATCTGGTTGTCTCGTGGCTGCAGCTCTGACGACTGGGATTCCCATTGGTGAGTCACATCTGCTGTACATTGCAGAGTTTTCCTAAATCTTCAAGGACTACAGTTTATGAATATCTGTACCTCATAATATATTTAGGTTAGCATTTGTTTTTCTGATACGATGATCATCTAGTTGGGGGTTTCCAGTACACTAGTCTTCGAGTATAAAATGTGGTATTTTGCTCTTTTATGTATTTCTACAATAAGCAAAGTCTGACTCTTTAGCTTGCAATCAATACATAATCAAATTTTAGTTTTAAAATGATTAAAAATAAATCCAATGACAATGATTATATTGTGATGATAACAGGTAAATCAAACTTGATAATGATAATAGTATAACAGATTTATTGCACACTATCCATGTCTGACATGTTTACTTCAAGTTTTTTTTTTCGAGGCTATTCATTCATTTCGTAAACTCTAAACAAGTGCTGTAATTGAAACTTGGAGTAAACATTGCACTTGGAAGGTTCACTGACACTCACAGAGTTCATGCAATGGTGAGAGCAAATTCCAAAGGTCATGTGGTATTCAAAGACGAGGAAAATGAAGTGAAGTAACACACCTGCCAGGCACTGTGCCTCTGCAGTACAACAAGGAAATCTATGTGACACCATCATGGTAAATATTCTGCACTTATATAGCTCAAAAGCGCTTTACAATGTGTTTCTCATACACACATTCACACACCAGCAGCAGCAGAACTTCAGTGCAAGTTGTCTGCCTGCCATCGGGAGCAACTCGGGGTTCAGTGTCTTGGCCAAGGACAGTTTTGGGAATTGAACTGCCAATGTGAAGAATGCATTTAGCAGCTCCAACAGGAGGGCTATACTGAAATTAAGCCAATGGCTAATTATGTTTTCTGCACAGTAAGTGTAGCTGTAATTTATCACTTTCCCTAAAGACAGGTTTCTTTGCATTGTGCCCCTCAGAACAGTTTTGTGCCAACATTTTGACCACTGCGAAAGAGGCCAGAAATCACACCCTGGGAGTTTTCCACCCAACGTTCAGCCTGCTGCGGACAGTACGGGACTCCCTGCTGGATAAACTCCCAGAGGACGCCCACCTTCGGGCCTCTGGAAGGCTGTGTGTGTCCCTCACCCGACTGTCTGATGGCAAGAACGTTCTGGTGTCAGAGTTTGCCAGCAGAGAGGAGCTCATACAGGTAGAGAGTGGTGATCTCAGCACCTGCTCTGAGAGTAATTCAATAAAATACCACAAGCTGAGGCGCGGATTTCTCATTACTGATGATTTGCAGGTTCTCATGTGCAGCTGCTTTTTTCCTGTTTACTGTGGTTTCATCCCACCTTCATACCGTGGAGTGGTGAGTAAAGTTTGTTTTACTGCGAGCCTGCTGGAGGTTTTATTGGAGTTAAGGCATGTAGGTAAACTTTATTCGAGGCAATGGATGATATTTGAATTTAGGGGTACAGCCCAAGCTTGTTCCCACCTCTGAAAACTGTAATTTTTTCTCAATATTTTGTTTTTCTTCACTGACACTTGAAACTCCCTCTTGAAGACCTGTAAAAGGTATTCTGGGCAATGTAGGAAATCAGTACCTGCAGTGGAATACACAGGTAGAGGAGAAAGTCCACTGAAAAAGTTAATGAACCCTTCGTAGAGACATGGTCTTTGCTATCTGGGAGTTTTATTCCATTTCCATTGTGATGTCTGTTACATAAAGACAGTACATGCATTCAGTAGGGTATGAAATTTGCCTTTTCCTGATCTTCATGTCAGATTATGACTATTTGAAATCTGTGCAGGCATCTGAACCTGTCACCTGTTCATTCATTCCTCTTTCCTCTCAGCCCTACATGGATGGAGCCCTGAGCAACAACATGCCCCTGTTCGAGCAGCGAAACACCATCACTATGACTCCATTCTCAGGCGAGAGTGACATCTGCCCCAGAGAGGGTACATTCAACTTCTTTGAGTTCCACTACAGCAACATTAGCATTCAGGTTAACACTGGCAATGTGCACCGCGTCTGCACATCCTTCCTTCCTCCCACACTAGAGGTGGGTCCGGATTTCTTGGACTTTTAAGCAGTGGACTGTAAATATTAAACATAAAAAAACAGTTGTTTGTTTGTTTTGGACAGAAGCTGGCTGAAATCTGCCACAACGGCTACATGGACGCTCTTTGTTTCCTGAGAGAAAGAGGTGAGCTCCTCCGCCTTCATCCTCCTCTGATCACAGCAAACAGCAACAAGCAAAACATGTCAAACAACTGTCTGTTTTAGATCTTCTTCAAGCACAGCGTATTCCCTGCAGTGTGGTGGTGAAAGTGGGCGGAGCCAGTCCTATGTGTTGTGAGCTGATGAAGGAAGTGGTTCAAGCAGAAGAGTGGAAGAAGAAGACGATGCTGCTGAATAGACACAACCATCACCAGGAAGATCATAGGTGGTTGCATCCCAGGGTCATAGAGGACCTCCCGTTGGCCATTAAGAAAGGTAAGACCTGCTCATTATCAGCCAGATAGAGGTTTGCAAGTTAAAGAAATGGTCCAATGTTAGATTTTATTTATTTGGAAGCAACTTTGTTCTTGCAAGAGCATTGGTTCAAACACCCAGAGACGGGACAAAGAAAGAGAGAGGAATGATAAATACCCTGTTGGGTGCTTTGCCCACATGTGCACCATCACAAAGTCTTGGAATCGCTAGAAATGTACATTTTAAGTTAGATATTTAAGACAAAATGAGAAATAAAATAAAACTGCAACTTACTGCATAAAAGTAAAGATCTCAATATTACCAAAAGTAATAAAAGTCTCATATGTTTGCAGAAAGTGTCTTCAGTTTTCAGCTCAAAACACCAATCATTCATTTCACCGTTACTGTATACTTCCTGTGTCTGTGATTGGCAGCACAAAGTGAGACAGTTGACCACACTCGAGGTGATTCAGTCATAAATGAGTGTGTGAGGCCAGGACTTTCTGTCACCTCTAATTTTCTCCCTGAGTGATCATTTTACATGGAAACACAGCCGAGTACACAACACAGCTGATGCTTTTAACTTGTGACGTCACACCTATTAAATCAGGCTTTTAACAGTGCAAAACAGCACCTTGGAAGTGACTGTTGGTTAACATGTAATCCTTATGGGCTACATTTCAGTCACTGTTTCATACACGTTCTGTTGTTTGACTGCAGAAACAGGAAAGTATATAAATCAGAACTTTTATAGGAAATTCAGCTGTATTAAAATGCTCTATATGTGAGCACAGAGAGCAGGAGAGAAGAAAACAAAGGTAGTTTGGGTTTAACTTAAGCACAACAAGCAACATAAAAACCTAATAACTCACCCATTCCTTGGATATTGGTTTCAAATTGGTCTTTCACCATCTCTGAATGTCCTTCAGCTTTATAGTTTCCACAGAGCTCTTCCATGTGGACTAGAGCTGTACCTAAATATCCAGATATCCAGATATTTGGTCATTGTGGTGGTATTTGAATACTAATTTTGAGCTCCGAATACTCATGCGTGAATGAATAATTATGATACATACAGGTAGTATGAGACAGATAGTAAAGTGGATGTGATCTCTATACTCTGTGTGTGTGTGTGTGTCTGTGTGTGTAATAGTGCTGTGTGAGGCATGCAGACACAGTCATGATGGCAGCAGTTGGCAGTCCCAGCTCACAAACTTTCTTCCAGTAAAATTGGTCATTTATGTGCTGACTGTCCTCATCCTGCCCATCAAGCTGACCCTCTTCTTCACCAAAAGGTAACGAGGTTTGATTGTGTAACTAGAAGGGAAGGGAATGATGCAAGAGAGTAACAGTCACTTCATGTCCAGCTGCTTACTGCGCTGGGGAATGAACTTGGACCAACAATGTGCTATGTTTTGTGTTTATAATTGTAACAGTGTGATATTATCTGCCAGTGCGCTGGTTTGCAGACAGACCATCAGAGGTGATGACTTCAGCAGGTGTGTGCAACCTGGACTTTATTAAAAGGATAGTTTTAATCTCAGTTACTGGTTTGCTGCACTTCTGGTCACCATTATTGGCACTCTTAATTTTATTTATAACTTGTACAATATTTTCAAATAATAATAAGTAGAGAACAAATGGAAATGTGCCAGATTTTTATTATCCAAGGTTTTCTTTTGTAAATTTTGTTTATTACATTTTTAGGTTTTTTTTAGAAAAAAATACACAAGCGTTACACGACGAACAAACATTAATACTACAACAACAGTGCTGCGAGACTGGTCCATATATTGACGTATGCAGCATTAATAGTATAGTGAAGTTATAGTGAATATATATAGTAATGTAAGTCCATACTATATGGTGAGATCTAACAATCGAAATAATCCATGAATCAAACCCATGTCGTCTGTTGTAAGATAAAAGAAAGTGAAATAAAGTTACCAATTAAAATTCAGATCATAATCCAGTCCCAAGAGTTCCAGTGGCTTCCTCCATTCCTGCAGAAAAACATGAGTCCTTCCTTTGATACAATGTCCAAGTTTTTCCAAAGTCACAACCTCTGAGATCAGAGATTTCCACACGGAGATAGAAGGAGGGTCCTTTCCAACCCACTTTACCATTATAGCTTTTCCCGAGCAGACACATAAGTGGGTTTACTGACACCTGCTGACTTGTTCCTTTACTAACACTTAAACATACTGCCTTCCAGAAGGCTTGGATTTTTTCGCATTCCCACAAACAGTGTAACCTGGTGCCAATGCAGGATTTACATCTGAGGCATTTGGTGAGGTTTCTGTTCAATACTTACTATAGATACGTGGAGATATATAGATATAATGCAAGATATTATACTGCAGTTCTTTATATCTGTTGCAAATCGAAATTCATTATTGAAGTATTTTAATAGAACGTCCAAAGAAATGTGACAGACCAAAAAAAATACTATTTTTCAATTCACACAGCAATTTCAATGGAGGAATAGAAAACTGGATCTCTCTGCAAAGAGATTTCAGATCTCACCAAAGATTTACAATATGACTGAGACCAGGAGGCACTGCTGGTCAGTTTAAAACAGCTTGTTTTTTTCTTTTCATCCATTCTTGTGTTCTTTTTGGATGTGTGCTTTTGATCTTTATTGCAGTGAAGAACCCATAACCTTCTTTGACCCAAGCTTTTTCTTAAAGTTGGTGGCCCATTTTGCTCTAAAATCCTTTGGTAATCCTGCGGTGTCATAAGTCATTCTCTATGGTTCAGACAACCAGCCCCACAACATTATGGAAAAATGTGCCACCCAAAACCATATTACCATTGAAAAAGTGATGCCAAGGGCTTAGGAGATGGCCTTGTGTCCTTTAACGGTCTTGTGCTTGGTAATCTAATCCCAGTCTATACTTTATTAGTCCCCTTGGGGAAATTTGTTCTCTGCATTTGACCCATCCACACAAGGGCCTTGCTTAGGGGCCCACAGTGGTGCTGACTCAACCTCTTGCCAGTCTGAAGACGCGAGCCAACGACCCACTGGTTACAAGTACGCTTCACAGGCCTCTAGGTCACCACTGCCCTGGTAGTGACACGTCCAATGGAAAGGAACAGGAAAAAAGTAGTAGTTCTTTTGAAGCACTGAAGTCGTCATTCATTGTCTGATTCAGGTTGTGTGGACACTAAAAGGTCATCACATGTGAGTGTAATTTCCAGTTTGCAGTATGCAACAGAAGCCAGCACACTCAATGTCATTTAAGTGGCAAAACATTCAAAATTGCATCACCTGTAAACAATTGCATTATTTCTAAGTTGACAAGTAAGTTTCATCTATGAACAGTCAAAAACAAATACATTAGAAGGATTATATCTAAAAAATGTAGGCTCAAAAGTAGAAACTCACTGCAACAACACACCTGTGGGCACTGACACAAAATTGAGTACACCTGTGATTTTTAACTGGTCTAATTGCATGAACATGGTTATGAAATGATCAAATAATCAGCAGGTATAGAACGAAACATAGTAATCAAAGTGACAGTGTTTAATTTGATCATTTTAATAAGCACAAAGGCCTACTGTTCAGTTTAGAAGAACTGTAGTTACTGTGGGGTGACACAGGTCATTCATCATTTGGTTTTTCAGTGATAGTGCACAAGGATGTACTCACATGTGCTGTATACCGTTTCTCAGGTGAATCTAAAGCGATAATTTTTTCCAAGCTGATTTAAAAGGCATCAATACAAGTATTGTGGCAATCCTTTTAGATTTCACCCTTTTTTTTTTTACTAGATTACTTTTTCAGGGAATAGTCTACATCAGGGGTAGCCAACCCTGGTCCTCGAGGGCCACTATCCTGCATGTTTTAGATGTTTTCCTCTTCCAGCACACCTGATTCAAATGATCAGGATTGTTCTCAGGCTTCTGCAGAGCTTGATGATGAGCTGATCATTTGAATCAGGCGTGTTGGAAGAGGGAAACATCTAAAACATGCTGGATTGTGCCTCTTGAGGACCAGGGTTGACTACTCCTGGTCTACATGATGTTTATGCCAATAACTGTGACCAGAATTTGAATTAGTAGTTATTTTTTACTTGTACAATGTCTTTGGCAACTCTCCTTTTAGTTGAGTTTATAAAGAGATAACATTATTGCAACCCTCTGACTGATATGATGGTCCTTTTTTGTTAGCTTTGTCTTATTATCTCTCCAGGACATCTCCAGAGCAGCACTGCAGCAGCAGCTCCTCTGACTCGGACCTCAGCCACCAGACAGGAGACAGAAACATTCAAACTTTAAATTCAACAATCACCCCCAGTTCTAACAAAAATCTGCACAAGCTGGGAGACAGCCTGGACCCTCTCTCCCTTATCCCAACCAGTACAGTTTCACCGACACCTGCGCGTGACAAAGTGGCGTTAAACACAGACGTAAACAGACGGATAAGCAGCCGTAAGCGAGGCAGAAAAAAGACTGATTAGAGTTGCAAATGAAGAACTTTTTCTCAATTCAATTTTTATGTTACATTCATCAGCAACTGGTTCAGTGGATAGTTATGGACGGATAAGAAAATGGATAGAAAGGATTACATGGATTTACTCTACTCAAGTGGAGTCAGCAAGGCTACTTGAACACTAAGAGAGATGATTACTAGAAACTTAAAGCCCTCCGACTGGCTGAAGTCTCCCATCATGGGCTGCATTTGAAAACAGCTGGAACAGGTTTTCTCTCAGACAGCATAAGCTACTATTTACTAGGTTAGCATGGGGTTTTTTGCCCACTGAGTCAAAAACAAAGAGAAAAAAAAAGAATCAAATCATTCCTACCCTGCCTTTAATTTTGTGAAGAGATGACAAGAAAACTCAAGTGACTCAATTTGAGCACAAAAGTTGATATCCAGGCTGATCTGCCTGATCATTTGACAAAATATGATATGTGGTATGTCACTAAGTAATATTCAGTTCACAACTTCAGCACACCAATATTTCCTCGCTGCTGAAGCATTTTTATGATCTTTACAGACAGGACTGTGTTTCATCTGGTTGAGAACCGTCTTAAGCTAAAAGATTTCTGACTGGCCCAGTGATTCATAGTGTGTTGACTCCAGCCCCATGATTCATAAGCGATTTGACCTGAAACTTGAGCTGAAATTCAGTCTTGTAAAATCGAAGTTCCAAATCATTTAATGATAATTATATCTTTGAATCAAACCATATCAAGACAACTTTTGAGGAGGGAGGAGTATTACTGTCAAAGTGCACAGTTATGAGAAGCTTTCTTGAGTGTAAATTACATTCAGGAAAGCATTCAAAAATGCAAACCACAGATAACACTCCAGAACATCCATCCATCCATTATCTATACACCGCTTAATCCTCTGTAGGGTCGTGGGGGGGCTGGAGCCTATCCCAGCTGACTCGGGCAAAGGCAGGGGACACCCTGAACAGGTCGCCAGCCTATCACAGGGCTACACATATAGAGACTACCAAGCACACTCTCATTCACACCTACGGACAATTAAGAATAACCAGTTAATCTCAGCATGTTTTTGGAATGTGGGAGGAAGTCAGTGAAAACCAACACTGCACAGAGAGAACATGCGAACTCCACACATGAGGACGTCCTAACCGGGATGTGAACCGGGCATCTTCTAGCTGTGAGGCAACACTGCTGCCCACCGAGGCACCGTGCAGCCCCACTCCAGAACAAAAGGACTATATTACACTTTACAAAAATACACGTAAAACACTGCTGCCCATGTCTGAAACACGATTCTTTTGACAAATGAAACATAAATAAACTTGTACCAAAATGATGGGCAGAGTTTGGAGAAAGACAGGAAGGGCTCGACATCCAACGGAACCACGTCATCTGTCAAACATGTTGGAGGCAGTGTTATGGTGGGGGCAAGTTCCACTGGTGTTTCTTGATGATGTGACCAATAGAAGTGGCAGGATGAACTCAGAAGCATATAGCGCCCTACTTGCTGCTGAATTTCGGTGAAGTGCTGTAAAATCAAGAGGACGGTACTTCACAGTACAGATGGATGAGGGCCCAGAACACAAAAAGCAGCCGACAAGCTTTTAAAAGTAAAGAAATAGTCATTCCTTTGACCTCAACCCAGATGAGCTGTTTTTTCTTTAACTGAACACAAAATAATCACAAGGTGGCTTCAGGACGGGCCTTGCAAAGCATCTCAAGAAGGACAACTCATTATTGGGTGATTTCCAGGGGTTCCAGACTTGAGGCAGACATTGACTGCAAAAGATCTGCATCATCCTTAGATTTGGAATCATGCTACTTTGTCATATTACTTTGGAAATGTAGGTGACTGTGTTCAAATAAAATTGTTCCTAAGTCCTTAAGTCTTAAGTGGCTAATGGAATATTCTTTGAAGTGTCCACCTCCACATCTTGATTGCTTCATTCCAAACCCATTGTGGTGATGGAGGCAAAAATGGAACAATAACAACAACAAAAATGGTGTTACTGTCCAAAAACCACATTGTACCGCCGGCAACTTTAGTGCATGTTGGGATCCAACATGCACTAAAGTTCCATCTTTTTTTTTCAAAAAATGTTCATGTTGTATATCTTGAAATTAAAACACCATCATTAGTCTCATGTTGTATACAAATAAAAGGTCAACCAATAATATAGAAAAAGCACCATTAGGACATTTTAATTGACAAATGTTTCATAAAATTCCTTGTGAATGACATTTTCATGAACACAGAGCAGAATTCTAAAATCCCTAGAGCAAAAAAAGAGTGATTAAGATTAAAATAAACTCATTTTGAGTTTTGTAACATTGTAATGAAAGGATTGTCAGAGGTTCATTCTCTCAGAACTCTGACATCCATGATTTGCCTGATTTCATTAAGTGATTACGTTGCATCTTGTGAGTTCATAGCACCATGGAAGTAAAACATTAATGCCAGCTCAGTCCTCACTGTAAACAGAGGATCATACAGGCTTGTACTGATCAGTCCAGCCTATAAAATAACATCTGAAGGTTTGTCTACTGTCACAACAGTAGCTGTAAAAGTTTACATTTACTGCGTCACAGTGCAGTACAGTACAGTACAAAGGCAAAACAAATGTTTAAATACATGACCTTCTCCAAAGACAGCCAAGCAACATTGTCAAGTCCCTGATTTCACATATTTAAAAAGACTGCCGTGAAGATGATCATACATGTTTACAAGACCACAAACAAAATAAAACGGGCAGAAAGAATATTCTGCAAAATTTCTAAAAGGTCCATCTATGTATTTATATTCCGCTCAGACACTAGTAGAAAGGAAAAATCTAAAACCTGACAAAGGGAGGTAAAAAAGGACTGACTTGGCTGAAGTCTGTACATGTCAACACACAGACACTAAAGCCCTTTTCCTCATATGCTGCTGTCTTTTGGTCCACCGCTTATGTCTGGAATCTGATCTGCAAACGACTGGGTCATCCACTGTCCGTCTGGTAGCTGTCCATCTGATGTCTGTGACGTGGTCGCCTCCTGTGCTCCTTCTGAAGACGATAACACACAAACATCAGCCCTGCTATTGATTTACTGATGCAACACTAATGAGTTTTTAATGGGTGTGCCAGTTCCAGGCAAGGACTCAGCATGCTGCTCAAAATACTCTCTCTCCAGTTGGACAGACAACTATACTTTATGTAACGAATAAAAATACATAATGCTCCAAACACAGGTGAGTAACAAACTGGACAACTTTTCTGGCTCAATCCAAATAAAAACTAATGTGCAGGGTCTTGGTGTTGATTTCAAAAACCGAAAATTAATTGAATAAAATTTAGGGTTACATATGATTATGTACAGTATGGCAAGTCATGATTCTAACTGCAGTCACCTTCACTTCTAATCCTTCAGCAGAATCAGTCAATTGACAAAAAAATAAACAGGAACCACTTTGATGTTTGGCTAAGAAAGGCCAAGTCCTGAGGGTATTTAAATACTACATGTATTTAGAACCAGTCACATTTACTGGTTCTAGCTTTCCAAATGTGACAATGTGATGCTTTTTTTCCTGAGGGCAGAGCTGGACCATCTGCATACAAATATAGCAGTGGAGAGAAGGATGGTGTCAAAACTCGTCTCTCTCCAGGACAGCATCTCCCACCCTCTGCATGGCCAGAGGAGCACATTCAGCAAGAAATATACACTAAATGCTCCCCTGAAGGTCACAGAAAGTCTTTCCTTCCTGTGGCCATCCACTTGTATAAATCCTCTTTCTGCTGATTTTTAATTTATTTGAAAAGTTAATTTTACATTTTTCACTTTAATGTAAGTCACCATACAACTGTAACAAAAGAATTCTCTTTGGAGATTATTAAAGTTCTTCTATTATTCACTTATCTTTGTCAACTCCTGGTTGTTAGATACTAGCACAAACAATTTCCTGAAAATTTACACACAAAATTAATCAAACAATTTTAAATAATCATCAAATTAAACATGACAAAATTGTTAGTTTTAGTCTCAGTTTACACAACATGCCTGTAGTTACTTCTCCCACTAGTCTGAGGATATCTAAAGGAGTTTCCACTTGAATAGCGCTTTTGATTTTCAGAGTTTAGCAAGTTAGAACCCGAGATCTTGACTGCATTTCAACTCTGTCATTTCTATACATTAATGATGCAGAACACAGCCAGCTAGAAATTAGGGAATACTAGTGCTGAGTATAAGCGGTCCATGTGTGCTGTAGTCTTGCTTACCCTCAGGTTCAGCAGTCTGTGTGTAGTTACCTGTGTTTTCAGCAGTTGAGAATGTACAGTGACCGTTTGTCTTGCCGTCAGCCGGGCCTTCTTCAGGTCCTCTCTCTACATAGGCTCCACCATAGGCATCTTCATACCCAGGATCATACTGCTCCTCCTTTATCGCCAGCCTCTTGGCATCCTCTGTTCATGTAAGATGGGAAGAATACAGAAAATGCCGGACGTTATGTGACCTGCAGACACAAACCAAACTAAAGGCAGGATTTCAATATCAAGATGTACTTAACTGCACAAGCTATCAATACAATGATTCTGCTACTTTCAGTGGCTATAAGCATTTTTAAAACTGTCATTTCTTCAAACAAAAATGCAGCCAGTCAGTCATGGCCATGCTTACCCTTGGCCAATTTAAGGTCAAATGAGTAGTCAACCTCCTCGATCTCAGTGCTTCTTTGGACACCCTTCAGCTGGTCTCTGAGCTCCCTCAGTTTGATGTAGAAGTGAACTTTGTCCTGAGCACGAGGGAACTGGGCACAACGAGCGCTGGACGAAGGCATCAGATACAGAGCCTGTAAGGAGGGAGTTACTGCCAGGTCAATTCTTCAAGGGTCGAATCTACAGTTGTGTTTGACAGCTACTGTATTTTTAAAATTCTTTCTGCTGTGATTTTGGGTTTTTTTTAGACAAACATTTTAGAGCTCATCATTGCCTTCTCATTTTTCCAGGGTTTTCCTGGGTCAGAATGGACCTTTGGAATTGACTATATCCAAAGTGTTTGATATTCTTTTACGTATTGTCTGTTCTTCATCTGCTATCCTGCACGTACAAAAGTGTAGAAACAAAGTCAGTATTGATACTGACCTCTTCATTAGGAATACAGTCACAGGATTCCATATTTTTTCCTCAATACTGAAAAGTCATTCTGGGCATGATGATTGAACAGTAATATTTCATCCCTAATAGTAGTTTTTCAAACTCTGAAACTGAGGGTTGGAGTTCTTACCACGTCACAGTCTGGGATCTTGTGTGGCTGCAAACCAAATTCAAGAGTTTTTGGTTTTTTGCCAAACAGCTCTCTGCAGAACATTTCATAGATGCCTGAGATGAAAAAACAGAAAAATATATCCTTAATTCAATTAAGTAAGCAGTTTCACTCTATTTGTAGCTTTGTAGTAGACGAGGACTTACATTTCCCATTAAACACTGCAATAAGGGGCTTGTACTTTTTCAACTTCTCCACGAGAATTTTGCCCCCTTCCCGTAACTCCTTGCTGGTGAGTGAAAAACAAAAGAAAAATGGTTACAATACAGCACTTCAGCAAACATCTTATCAAAGAAATAAGTGCACTATCTGCACTTCAGCCAGCTAGTATGGTTTTTACTTCAAACTTCAGCACTCGTGTCGTTTTATCTTCCCATCAGTCAATATACACACCTTGAAAGGTCTTTGCTTCCTGGTGTTGCCCTGGCCACCATGTTGGTGAAACCCATTTTGTACTTGGCAGGCAGGGTATTGTCATGCATGTGGTTGAGCTGCTCCTCAGTAAATCCAGAGAGAAACAGGCATTTCCCTGAAAACAAAAGGTTATCTGGTCATCCATGTCTGTAGCTAACAAATTCAGGAGTATTGCTCTGAAGTTAATTGAGTCACAGCATCTTGGTTACTCTTCATTTATAACATGGAAGGACTATTGAAAACATTAATTCTAGAAAATATACTGTATGTCTTTATACACTCTCTCAAAAAAGTCCACACTCTAGATACTAAAGGCTTGACCAGGTCTTTAAATGGTAGTACAGGATCACATGCACACCCTTCCCACATACACTTTTATGAATTTTTGAAAAGCTTGGAATAATCCAAAGTACGGTCAGCTGCCAGGTTATTAGGTACGCCTAGTCAAAAGTGATGCAGTCTAATCTGACAATCTTGCAATAAATCCTCCCTTCACTGAGGTGCTAAAGCTCTGTACAGTTTGCAGTTTAACTTCATTCTCCAGAGTGATCAAACAACTGAATGGGCTCCTCTCTGTAATGGTTTTAAAAAATTGAGCAAAACAACCTTCACAAAGATTAGATTTATTGCAAGACACATGCAACAGACTGTATTAAGTTTAATTACATGTGCATTAGAAACTGGCACCAGTCTGTATTTGCTGACCTCCAATCACCTTTGCAGCTTTGTAAACATTTTTTTTTTACTATTACACAACTCAAAATCAATCTTGTATCACAACTTACAAAAATGATTTCCAGGACCTGGGAACCATCGTCCAATGAAAGCTGCCATCAGCCCTGGATTGATACCAATCTGAAAGCAAACAGCAGATTTTGTCAAGTTTACAAAATCATAAATAATTCTCAATAACACAACGCCCCATGGCTCAATGGTTAACCAGCTGGAAAGGGAATCTTACAATGACATAGTCCAGGTTGTAGTCCAGCAGGTCTGGCAGAGTCTTCTTCATGACCTCCTCCTCTGACATTCCTTTGAAACGGTCCACTTTCCTCTTCACCTTCTTGAAGGTCTCATCAATCTTTTCCTGTTTGCCATCAGCCTGAGGTTCAGCGGCCTTCTTGGGCTTTGGACCTGGTTTTGCTTTAGGTGCATTTGGGTCCTTAGGTGGCTTTGGTGCCTTGGGGACTTTTGGCGGTTTGGGTGCCTTTGGTTCCTTGGGTTGAGCTGGTCTGCCTCTCTTTTTGGCTGGGGCTAAAAGAAAAATTATGAAAGACGACATCATAAGGAAAGAATTTTGAACTTTCACTGGGGAAGAGTCACAACATGTTTGCACTTGGTTAAACTGCTGTATTGACAGGCTCTTTGTATACATTATATTGCATTATCATTACTCTGCTGAATTCCATTTTTGACTGTCTCATATATCAAACTTCTATGCAAATAACATTACGACTCAAAATCATTTTAAAAAGTCAAATATACTGGAAAGCCATTACGAACTTAGACAACACTTGTCTCCAAAAGCTTCCTTACAGGCAAGCATGCCAAAATTTTGATCAAGCCTTATTATTCAGGTGTGGTTATGCAGACCTACTGCAAACACACTGAGTTAACACAAAGTCCTAAACACAAAACGAGGATGTTTTATTCAAAATCATCATAGTACGTTTTGCCAGGTTGGCGGGTTCCTGCTGATCCATCATGGGCTCTAGATTCGCCATGCCCGCCATGGCTGCCTCTCCAGGCTGATTCTCTGGGTTGTGAAGCTGATGGTTGTGGTTGAAATTTGAATATTGGGCCTGGAGAGCCTGAAACTGCTGGGCAGACTGAACCCTATGGTGGAAGAATCATTTAAAAAAAACAGGGGTAACTATTAATATTACAAGCAACGTGGCATTGGTATGTGCTGTGGAATTAAAGTTGAGTTAGATCAGTGTGTTATGGAAACTAGGTGCTCTTCAGTTTTGCTTTTTTAAACCACTTTCTGTATTTGATTAGGCGGCGACGCATTATTTGGTCATAAATTAAATGCAACTGATTTGCTTTCACCTAGGATTGTTAAGAATCACCTAATTCTCCTAAAGGGTAGCTTAAATTATAAGAATCCAATTACAAGGTCCCAGTTGTTTGGTTTAAAGCATTTTAGAGAGATGTTAGTGGACCTTTATGTCAATCAGGGTAAACTAAATATTAGAAACATGAGTAGTCTTTAGTGTGGCACAATAAAATTGAACACTCCCCCAAAGTACAGCCTAGAAAATTACTATTTCAACAAAGACTGAGCATTATAAGCTTAATTACAGTAAAATGAATTTCAGGTTTGCTGTGCAAGTCTGTATTAGCTTTATCTATCGGCTATAGTTCTGATAAACTGGCAACTGAGTGTATATTAGTTCTGAAAGTTTTGAGTCTGTGTACATCTATGACTCAAAAAGGAGATTATACAGCTCACTCTTCCATACAAACTACATGGAAAAGTTAGTTAGTTCACAGTTAACAAGTGGTGCGTGAATCAAAGCTCCACACATGATTAATAGATCAGAATTATTCCACAAACAAAATATTTCCCTTTGTTCTCCCTGTATTACACCACATTTTAATACCACTGAGCAATGACAAGGCAAAATAAAAACCATAGTTGGTCATCATTCATGGTGTACATCCCAAATCGCATTATATGAAAACAATGGAGGAAAAAAAAGTCAAAAAGGCAACTGAGTGCACATGCTTTCATTTCATTTCATCACACACTTCCTCACTGCCATTCAGAGGTTTAGAAATATAAACTGACTCCGGTTTGGCCACATTGTGGTGAAGAGAGACACTCACCACTGATGAAGATACTCCGGGGAGACAACAGGCAGTGATCCATTCAGCTTTTCTTCCATCTTTTGGGTGGTTTGACTTTATTAAATAAATTCATATGCATGTTGAGGACACATAGCTAGGTAATGCACACACGGTCTAGCATTTCAGAGCCTGACAGTGAATGAAACTGAATGCATGTGCCAGCCAATTATAGTAAAATTGTGGAGATGCAACAAAACATAAACTACAACGTAAACAATACCAACAAAGGACAACTTATATGGTAATGACACATTAACAAAACAAAGTTAAATTACCTCTATTCTGATCCAATATCATGAACGCATTATAAAAGTAGATATCTTTAACCCCATTTTTCTGCGACTGCATATATACATACTATCATGTTTCTCCCCTTTCATGGCTATGCTAACTAATAGGCTAACTCGAAGGCAAACAGTTGACATATTGCCATTTCAAAACAAGCTTAGCATACCCTGCTAGCTAGCAGGTGAAGGCACAAGTTTGAGGAGATCTCAGTTCAAACACAGATATTTCGTGTATGAACGGTATTGTTGACAGGCATTGAGGAACAGTGCCACAAGTGCAGCTAATGTTAGCCGACAGCTAGCTGCTCAGCTAACTTAGCATGGATGAATGGTTTCGCTTCCACTGAGATTTCTCCCAAAGAAAATGTACAGAATTTACCGGCAATTACAAACTTAGACTTACCTGTTATGGGCAAGGTTTGAATTTGTCTGTATAGTGAAGATAGTGGTTACTTTTCCATTTATCCCGCACTTCTATTCACAACATTTGAGGTGCTACACAGGCAACAAAGACATGACAACCCTACCGTTCAACTTTGACATCGGAGGATCTCACGTCTTAGAAATAAGGGTGGATAACAAAGCTATATTTGATTAAAATGAAGAATAATTACTCCAAGAAGCATATTTTGGACTATTGTATATTTATACAATTTTAACTAATAAATTCGTTGGAAAGTTGTGTTTAAAATGTATAAATACGACATAATCGCAAATACAAAAGCGGCGTACCCCCATTTTGGCAATGGTATGAGCTGCTTGGCTTTTAAACTCTATGAGGTTGCTCTCTATTGGCTGGGCTCTTTAGATGAGAAAGTTTGCAGTTTGCTGCAATTTTCCGTATTTCATTTGGCGACTATCCCTGCTATTTAATCCAGTGTCTCAGATAACTATAACTATTACTATAAAAACATGGATGATTGGGAAAAAAAGAAAATAACAGCGTCACTAATTGGTTTCATTCTTTTAGGACTCTGCTGTGGTATCTTACACAGCTTCATTGGTCCAAGGGGGAATTTTAAATGATCTGTATTTCTTCTTTTATTATTATATACATGCTACAAACAGAAGGTTGTGCAAAGTCAGTCAATACAATCTAATAAGACATTTTTGGGTTTTGTGGTTTTGCTTTTTCAGCAGAAAATATTGAGTATTTACCATTTGAAAAGAAGTTTACAAATGTATCATGCACCAAAAAATCATTAGCATTAATCATTTCTGAATGTTTGTGTGTGTTCATGTTGCAGGTCATACTGTACATAATGACTCAAGCAATCGCACAATAAACATGTCAGCTTAAGAAGAGATTTATTAACTCTGTACGTACAGATTAGAAATTCCAGAGTACGATAATCTATTAATACAACAGACAAATCATAAAATACCATTCTATCAAAATACAAAATAAGTCACTGGAAACACGTACCATACAAAATAATGGAATAAATAGTGATAAAAAAAATAACACCAAAAACATGCACAGGCTGAGTGTCAAAAAACAAAACTGTTGTGGGGACTTTCTGTCTTGTGCGTCACATTGTGTTGCCTCAGGAACAGCACAGCCCCTCTTCTGCTGTGGTGTCGTTTCTTATCCTCATTGATTTATCTTGCTACTAGTTCAGCTGATGCTTGGTATGTGCCGAGCAAACATCACCAGCTGCAGTGGTTCTACGCCATGTTGACGGCTGACTGGCCTATGATGTCCATTTCTGCAACACAATATGGATGGATTATGCTACTGACAGACTTGCAGAAGCAGTTACAAGTTAATAACCAATACTGGAATGGTTCAGCAAGTCACCTATTTCCAAGAAAAACCCAAAATATTTTTAAGACAATGGTAATGTTTTGTGTAGCATTATGGCATTACTGACAACCAATTTTCCCAGCATGTCATGGATCAAATTCACAAATCTATTTCTTTGTCAGTTATGGCCACAGGCTCATTTCATGTCTGTACTATATACAAAATTCAACTCTAGACTTTAACCTTTCTTTAAAGACTCCACTGGTGAAAGTCCAGCTTTTTATCTTGTTAACATGTCCATATGATGTTTTATATATGCTAAATGACCCATTATCAGTGAAATAATATGTTAGCGCCATGCCGGTGTATTTCAGCCTTTAAACTGCAGTGCAATGATGACAGTCTCACAAAGTGATTGTGACTTACAGGGTTTCATTTGTAAAAACCTAAAAAAGCAATTCTGTCAGCTTGCAGTGTGGGGCTTACTGTATCATTATGCTTCTTCGGTATGACTGAATATTCTCAATATTACAATTTGCCATTATGTAACACAAAATTATCGACTTCCAGATAAATTTAATTAAGAACTTCACAGTTACTACAATACCTGAGTGCTACAGCTGACAGGCCTCTTTTTCTCTTCTCCGTAGTCTCTTTTAATTGGAGAAGTTGCTGCTTTGCCTCATGTCACCATGCTGCCCACTATAGCTTTCATATTCTGGATCCACCTGCTCTTCTTTGATTGCAATCCTCTTTGCATCCTCTGCAGAACAAAACCATCAACAGTGAATTAGACTTTTATCTAAGACAAAAATGCATTTGTAAAACAATTACAAAGGCGTGTACTCTGCTCATATTTCAGAAGATCCCAAAAAGACGTCTTATTTTGATGTTTGATTCAGAAAAGGAAAAGGAATAGCAATCTAGCATCTAATGCTTCAGGTGTGCTGTGTAGCTGATGGAAACAACGGTCGTTACCTTTAGCTAGCTGCAGGTCGAAAGAGTACTGTGTCTCTTCCACCTCGTGGCTGGGTGCCATGCCTTTCATCTGGTCTCGCAGTTCTTTCAGCTTGATGTAGAAATGTACTTTGTCTTGAGCACGGGGAAACTGGGCACAGCGAGGGCTTGATGATGGCATTAAGTAGCACACCTAAGAGAAAGGAAATAAGCTATTAGAAGGTTTGTAATATTGTGGGGCATAATGCAAGAGATGTCAAGTTCATGTTTCCACATACTGTTTCAGTTTCTGGGATTTTGTAGGGCTGCAGACCAAACTCGAGGTTCTTGGCCTTCACGCCAAAGGTTTCTTTGCAGAAGATTTCATAAATACCTGCAAAATTTACAAAACAAACAAACAAACAAAAACATGTTAATACATTGCTAAACTCAAACAGTGGATTTATCAGTAAGCCATCTCAACAACAGAAACTGACAAAATAAAGCACTTCCAGTGTTTGAATAATTTTACCTTTTCCATTAAAAGCTGCTATTAATGGCTTGTATTTCTGCAGCTTGTCAAGTAACTGACGCCCTCCTTCACGAATCTCCTTACTGGGACATAATAGATATTTCAGAAAAAAATGCAGACAAATGTTTTTTTCAAGGGACAGGGATCAGTCACTTTTACGTTCCTTATGGCTTCATTCAGACATATCTACAACAGTGGGAGTGACAGCCACGGTACACATGGAGGAAACGACCAATGAGTGTAAAACCAAGTCTAAACTAATAGCATAACATTGTGACAGGATCAATGACAATCTAATTATTGACACTAAATGTAACTGTGTACTTTCCTTCGCTTGAGACAATGAGCAGTCACATTCAGAGTCACAATTTATAACTGCAGTTAAATAAGGCTGAGTCCTGAGGTCCATCACTGCTGTCAGTTTATAGTTTTTTTCCCCAGTCTTACAGCCGAATATTTGCAGCAGCAGCATAATTACTTTGCACACAGATATGATCCCATAACTACATGTAGAACACCAATCATTATGGGAGCTACCAACACCATGTTGCATGTCAAATCTGCATGCCTGTCCATTAATATGACGGAATGTAGTTGAGACTTGTACCATGCTAAAAGTGAAATGAAATGGTAACAGGTGTGATCTAGTAAGATTGCTATTGTGACTTTTTTTTAAGTTACCAGGGTGCTTATTCAGACATAAAGCTGACAAGCTCATTTTCTTTTCTAAAAATATATACGTTTAATTGGTGTGAGTTCTTTCTTACCTGGAGAGATCCTTGCTGCCAGGTGTGGTCCTTTCTACCATGTTGGTGAAGCCGATGCTGTACTTCTCTGGCAGGCTCTGGTCATGCATGTAGTTCAGCTGCTGATCAGTTAAACCAGACAAAAACAGACATTTCCCTGGACAGAAAACAAGAGTTAAAGATTAAATTGGCCAAGTGGCTATCAAGCAAATAAAGAAACATAAGATACTTTAAAACACTGGACTCAAACTAGTTTTTCCTTCTTGGTTAAGAATAATTATTTTTTAGTTATTGTAGCTGTTCCGAATCTACATGGTTATATCTGCACACAAAGTGGGACACTGTGAAAGTTTGCTTTCTAACATAATCTAGTGAGCTGATGAACATAACAAGAGATTTTGGCAGGCAGTAAAACAAAGTGCTGCTCTGATACTGGAGTTCCTGAGGTTAGGACGCAGCCAGTGACAGTACTAATATCCGTATGTTTGGCTGCCTTACCACCATTACTATAAACACTGAACAAAACACAAAGACTGTGATTACATGTGTAAAAGAGGCTTTGAATAAAGAAAAATGTGTGTCTACTGCACAGCAATAATGTGTAGGTTTAACATTATACAACAGTGTCATGTATTAGGTGCATTCTTTTGTCTGTTACTTCCATCAGATTGCTAAAACTACCACGATTTGTGCACAGAGTGAAATATTCCAACCCAAGACACAATCTTTATGGTTGCACCAATAAATCAGATTGAAAGTTACCACTTTTAGCTAAGTTACATCGTTATATTGGCATCTTCGAAACCTTTTGGATCTCTTAGAACAAATCTCAGCTGCTGCACAACAGTTGTCTGAAATGATGGACTCAACAGGGTAGAAGCAATTAAAAGTGAATACTGACATGTATTTCCTGTAGTCAGTAATAAAATTGAATTTCAACATACAGAAATGGTTTCCTGGGTTTGGATAATGGTGTCCTTTGAAGGCTGACAATAGTCCTGGGTTAATTCCAATCTGAGGAGAAACATGACGGGGTTACCATGGCAGCAGACCTTAGAAACTGCAGTTTTTTGTGGCTCAAACATAAACCATAATTGGAACCAAGGAAAACCAATACACTACTTACACAAAAGAAGAAATATAGAAAATTCTTATTAGATCCCCAGAAAATAACTCACTATCAAAATGTCAAGATTGTAGGCAAGAACGTCCGGCAGAGTTTTGGCCATGACTTCAGCCACCGACATGCCGTTGAAGCGGTTGAGAGCCCTCTTGGCTTTTTTGGCAGCCTCAACCTCATCTTCCTCCTCCTGCGTCTCACCGTCCTCCGCTTGCTGCTTAGGAGGGCGACCTCTTTTCTTCTTCACTGGTGTCACACCTAGAACACAGAGGAATAATTTATCAAGGTGTGACAGAAAACAAAAGATAAACTGCAAGATGAAGTTTTCAAATTATTTCACAAAACAAAAAAGTATTTAGCGAGTGTTACCATGCAGAATGTGCAAACTTAAAAGTGGCACCCTAAAAAGTAGTTATGATTAAAAACATCTTGTGGGAGAATTTCTTTCACCAGTAAACTCTTCCATTACCTTGAGGTGGAGCAGCAGGCTGACGCTGGTGCTGAATACTCGGCTCCTGCTGCTGTATTGTATGTAGATGCTGAGAGTGGTGCAGGACGGCACTACCCTGCTGCTGCTCCCTGAAGTTCTGCTGGAAGGTCTGCTCCTGGTAGTGATTTGAGGCTGTAGTGTGGTTCTGGTAAAAACTGTCCTGGTAAAGAGGCGGATCCCGGTGGACAGATAGCTCCGCCATGACAGGCTCTTCTATGGGACCTTCTGTGTAACGGCCCATGTTGTGATACGGCAACACATGTTGCGCCTCAGGGTGC
Organism: Dascyllus trimaculatus; assembly: GCA_024666655.1. Lineage (NCBI taxonomy): Eukaryota > Metazoa > Chordata > Actinopteri > Pomacentridae > Dascyllus > Dascyllus trimaculatus. The sequence goes on from CM045448.1 coordinate 29,152,368, forward strand.
TGCTGGCTGGACTGGTACCTTGAAAAGAGGATGAAGGAGACATTTAAATGAGAGATCTGCAAAAAAAGAAACATGACAGAACCCGGACACAGCAAAAGAAAAAAAAAGCCAAATCAAGTCTGGTGTTCAATGGGGCATGTGAGAAAGTGGGTGAGGGAAACTTACACACAACTACACAAGACACAATATTTAAAACATACATGCGCTGATGTACACCAGTTTGTGTGTTCTGCATTTCAAAGTATTTAAGTCCCATTTCCGAAGAAGTAAACTGTCCATGTTTGGCATTTTTGCATGATAAATAATGATAAAAATTATCCCATATTATTTCCTCTTGCTTTGCTTTTGATATCTTATTAGTTTTGTGTATGTAACCTACAACACTTACTTACTACACCTGCAAGTTGGTCTTTTCATGCACAGCTAAGGCTGACCAGGATGCAATGAGCATATACAAACAATTAATAGGACTGTGACTGTACAAATGCAATCACATGAATGTGAACAGTTGTTTATACAGTAACAGCTACCAGTCTGTCTGCGTAAAAGCTACTGCAGGTGTATTTATAAAGCCTGTAGCAAATAATGGTGCAGATTATGTACAGACATGAAAAAACACCCATTTAAACTTGTCAAACCAGCTACATGGTAAAATATAATATGACAATTCTGATTTAGGGTATTAGTTCTAGATTATCACCCCACATTTTCTTGTACTTTGATATGTAATTATTTTCCTTCACTTGTCACTTGCTACAATTCTAAATATAAAGTGTGCAGATGTGTATGATGTCGTGTGTCTGATGATGTTTATTTTACTCCATCATGCATGAAAATGGAGATAACATGAGAAGTCCCAAAACCTCCCTCCACCTCCGACACCAACTCACCACTGCTGAAAATAATCCGTAGGAACCGTCAATGATGTAAACTGGTTTTCCTCCATCTTAACTGTTGACTTATTTGAATATATTAACATTCATTTTGATACCAAAAGTATTAGTACAGACTGGGAACACACAGTAAGCCGTGTGAATATTGGAGCACACACAGTACAGAGCTGGCACAAAGACGGATGGACACTGCTACAGGAAGCCTGAGCTAACAGTAAGCTAACAACATTACTGACTTCCACAGCGGCTTTGAAAACGCAAGAGACCTCTAAATTATGGACACGTCAATGTTTATGAACAAAGTAACATACCTGTCATACATTTTTTCTTTAGTTTTCAAATAAGGAAACAGGGGACTGGGAAACCTCCCAAAACAAAGACCATTTAAACGCTTAGCTTTTCGTTTTCATCCGGTGGACTTCTGAAGACTTACCGCCACCGTGTGGTTATGTAGTGTAACTGCCCGGATCAGACTCATTATTATTTTTAAAAACTTGGCTACAAAACAAAAACAAAAACAGCTGTCATATTGTGTTTAACACCGATAAAAACTAAGCGAAACAGTGCAGATTATTCAGCAATTCAAACACTGAACAATACCATGTTTAAATGCAGTCTGGAAGACGAAGTCGACTAGATGGCGACAGAGGTCTTATCTATGGATCCTCCAACCAGAATTTATACCATAGAAGAAGTAGCAGCCAAAGATGGGTTACTTCTTAGAAACTCGTCACTCCACAGTAAAATCTGAACCCATTCAAAATGTACATAAATGATGAAAAGTATATCTCTGAGCCCTCTTAATCACTAATGTTATACTTTAGGTGATCCATAGAGTTAAATTATACTTCCCCAGTGTATCTGCCACAACCTGGTAGAACAATATACATTGAAAAGGCGTGTTTTTACATCCCATCTTCAACATTGCTAATGTTAGATGCAGCCTGTGTGGCCAAACAGCCTCAGCATTGTGGAATAGGGAGATTTTTTCTTCTTTCAAGTTTGAAAATGACTAAATAAACTTACAGTACGCGGGTGACAAATTTCAATAAAAAGAATCTCAACTTTTATGGGATTCATAAAATACTGGCAGAGTGAGACCTCTGTTCCATTACACCATGCCTGTGTTATGTGGTGTTAGCTAAACAGCATGACCTGCCTGTTTCCCAATGACAGACTCTTCGGTTTAAGGTGCTTTACTGGTTTGTCAGTGAAATAAGCGAGGTAAGGTTTTAGAGGTTTCACCTCAGGTCAGTTTCTGTTTTACAGACTTATAACCCTGCAGCTGCTACATCAGAGCTAATCGTTGGCAGCAGCCTTCCTTCAGTGTGTAGCTACTGCGCAGGTGGTGGGCAGCTTTAATATGTCTGCATGTCTGTCAGACTCATATGATGTGAACATGGGTAACTTGCTAAAAAGTACGGAGCCCCTAAAGAGACATTGGCAGAAAAAAATTAAAATGTAAGTTTCTCATGCGCTTGCGAAACTATCTCGTGCGCGAACTTCCGGCATCAATAACTCATTAGCGATACGTTGTCGAAACATAAACGATGCCTCTTTCCTATCGTTGTAAGGTAGACAATGTGTTACAAGCCCAGTTTTATCAACAGTAACTGTCTTTCAAGCTGCACAAATAACATTGGTGTCTATGTGCAGCCGGCTGTCCGAGACCACAGGGACCGTCTGCAAATTGCAAAACCTCTGCAACAGCGAAGAGAGACACCACACAAATATTCAATAACTTCACTCTTAGACACTGTAGTGTCACCAAAATCACTTTATCTTTCCAACTTTACCGAACCGTGTAGGAGCTGCAGTCACTTTTTGGCTGGTAGAAAATTGCTTTATATGGGTTGAATTGGTTATTTTAAAGCTTTTTCAGCCAATAAAAACGGCTGGATTGGCCACAATCTATAGGCTGCTGTTTTATTATAAACCAAGTTAAAAATGAAATACATCAGTGTAAACTTTAAAAAGTAATATTTAAAGGACTACTTTTATTATTTCCAAATGCCTCATGTATGTATGTCAGGATATATGTCATAACAATGTTTATCTATTCTACAGCAATATTTATTTCTAGATTATTTATGAAATATTGAATACAACATTATTCTATGACAATCGAAAGGACAGAGCAGATCAAATAATGCAGAGACAAGGATATTTGCTGTCACTTTTTGGATTCGTCTTTGGATTCCAGTATTCAGTGTGATTATCTGATGATATGATTATCATATTGTTCAGTTATGTGATCCTGATAATGAGGCATTGACAGTATTAGGAGACAAAGACACTTTTTGTTTAGTAAGTAAATGATATGAGATCATGTTAGACTTAGCAGGTAAAATACAGATATTATTATTATTTGATTATTATTGTTATTGCTAGTCGATTTAGTGCTTCTGTTTGACATAGAGTTTTGATTTATATATTCATCTTTTCCTCCAGGTCGAGTCAGATCACATCAGTCTGTGAAGATGCCTGCTGGTGTGTCTTGGACTCGGTACGCCAGGATGTTAGGAGCCAGTGTTCTGGCCATGTTTGCTGGAGCGCAGGCTGTCCACCAGTACTACCTGCCTGATCTGGTGAGCGGCAAAATTAAACTTTTCTCACAATGTTTTAGATACATGCTATCTGCCAAATGTTGGGATGCAAAAAGTTTTAACAATACACTCATGCAGCAGTAATATACATATGTCCGACTGTGACTCCATAGTGCTGCTGTATGGTGTTTGTTTTTAATATAGGTTAAATATTCGACCGCCATAGTGACCTCATGCAGTCTGTGTTTTCTTGCATTTCCCAATATGCCATGTCACAGCTACCACACTGCAGATGTAGAAGTGCTGCTTTTACTAAAAGATGGGATGATTCTCCGTTTTACTGAATATACATTCAGGAATAATCTGCCAGATGTTTTAGCAATGCTGTGCCAGAATCTTCTCCAAAAGAAAGAAAGAAAGAAACAAAAAACAGGAGATGCTAAAGCCCACCTTTTACTGTGGATGCTTTACAATGATGAATGGTTTCAAATTTGGATATCAGTTTTAGCTGAAAACATGTTGATGTAATTTCATATTATCAATAGTTGTCCAGTTATGCATTTAACATTGCTTTCTGTTGTTACATCTTTCAGAGTATACCAGATGTCCCACCGAAGCCTGGCGAGCTCAGGACAGAACTACAAGGCTTCAAAGTCAGAGAAGAAGTTGTAGCAGCCTTACAGCAGCATAAAACAGAGTAGAATGTGGACTAATGTGCAACTATACTTCCTCTGTGTGATGGACACTCAACAGAGCAGACAATGTCCAGTTTTTGCCAACAGCTAAAGGCTGGGAACAGTGTACCTGGGAACAGACATTTCTGGGATGTCTGCAAATGATTATTTTCTCTGTTTAGTGTTTCCTTCTGATGGAGCTGACAGAGGTGGAATAATTTTCTACACCACAGTTGGCTGTCCAACATGAGGATGACATCTGAGTCTCATGTGTTGTTAATGTATTTCTTTATTGTTTTTGTGTTTGCATTTTTTTTTTTGAAGGAGTGATGAAATATGTGAATGAGTAGTGACTGAAGTCTTTAACGAGTTGATGGCTTCCACTGAGCAGATAAAATGTATTTTAAATAAAAACATCAAACTTGAATTTTTCTAGTACTCTGTGGTAAATGTCGGTGATTTGAGGAATTAACACAAACATTTCCCCATATTTTTTATAAACATATTTAATAAAAAGTTAATAACACACTATAATGTAGTCGGAAGCACCATTTTAACGTCATTCATCATGCAAGAATGCCAAACATGGACGGTCTACATCTTCGGAAATGTGGAGATATTATGAACTTTTGACACCTCAACTAAATGGTGATATTTTTTCCTGCAAACTTTTCACATGATTTCATTTCAAATAAAGTTCAAATGATCTAATATTTTACCATAAATCAAACACCAGAGAAAACCTAAAAACACATTTTTCCATTTGTTTTCTTCTTTTCTCTCCCAATAATCCTGTGACAAGTACTCAGATTTATCTCATGCCTCTGTATATAAACTGTATGTAAACTGTACATAAAGTAGTTCAAACCAGCTCCACCTGCAGCAGCACACTAACTATTTTAAGTACAGTAGGGTGTCAATGCTTATGTACTTTTACTTAATTATTTGGGCAGAACTTTTCCTTATAAAGGAGTATTACATTGCAATGTCACAGCTTGTTGTCATCACTTTTGGCTCTAGGAGTGGTGTGTGTTTTTTCTGTATTGTCTGGCATTTCACAGACTATTCATTTTTAATGTTGGTTGTGGGGAGGATGATGCAGATGTGCAGCAGTATATTAAATAAGTATAAACAGTCACTATAGCGACAGTAGAAGAGAGACAAGAAACAGGACAGAGAGGTGGACGACAAGCAGCAAAGAGCCGCCGGCGGGACTCGATCCTACGACCATCATATCCTGAAACATCAGCGTCCCAAACCGTTGGTCTGGCGTATCATAGCAACGAGTGGAAACAAAAGATGGCGACGAGAGAGCAACAAGCCGCTGAATACCTGGAGAAACACAAAATTATGGAGCTCATGGAAAACCTGACCAGCATGCTCTTCTTTTACAGACCCGGTTAGAGCTTATTCCGTCTCTGTTACAGACACAGCACCGTCTCATTATGAGCTAAACAAAAAGTTGTAGCCATAGCTAGCAGGCTAGTTCAGAAAGTGCACACACATGATGCTGGTAAGCTAATGAAAAAGCCACAACACGTTTTGGTTATCTGTTCATTAACAATTTATAGCGTTGTTTTTAACTGATTCAGAGTTGGATTAGAATAGCATGTAGCTTGCTCTGTTCCATGTAAAAGAACTGACTGAAAGAATGAAACATAAGGCTAATACTGGGTATTACACACACAGTCGGTAGTTCGCTTATTTAGAATGTTATTGTTGTACACAGTTTCTCAAGAAAACGTACGTATATAGATGTTATAAAGTTCGGTTTTGTTGAAGCTAAATTGTTTCAGAGATGTTGACTGAGCCTGAATAAATGAAATCAAAGTTTCGACATCAGTTGACCAAAGTACAACATCAAAAATATGTGCAAAAAGCAAGACAGAAAAGAGGGTAAAACCTGCCAAATCAATAATTATGAAATACTAAAAAGCAAAAGACAAACAGGACAGCAACTTCTAAGACCAATTTCTAAAATGAAATAAATATAAGATGCAGAAACACTAGGGTCACTAAGGGCGACTAAAACACTATGGGAATCATGTACATCTTGCAAATTTTCTTAACAATGTCAATAGAGGAGGAACATTTGACTGGTTTTGACAGAAAAAACATTTAGAGTTTAAAAAACACTTTCTAACTTCATGAAGACAGGACTTCTTGCTAAACTATGTATTGACTCCATTAGTTTTTGCTCCATCTACACTAATAAACTGGCTATTGAGAGCACAACTGTCAGACATTAAGCAGAGGTCTTTCTCTTATTATGTAACTTGAAAAAGGTTGCAAATAGGTTACCACATCTTTAAAAGCTACACAAATGTCATATTGCTCTTTTGTTCTTCCTCTAATATGGAACAATGTATATTTTGTGTTGCTATATTTATCAGAATCCCAGTTTTACTGTTGCAGAAAACCTCCCTAAACAAATCCATAATTTCACCTTTATTGCCAGAAACAGAGCATATCTGCACTAAAGTAACTATGTATCATTCTTTGGTTGTTTTATTCAGACAATCCCAGACAATTTCTAGTTGAGCAGCTGAAGCGGCTGAAGCTTTCTCAACAGACTGCTGCGGAAGGTCCAAATCTGTTTGACAACTCTAACCTGGATGCAGTCTTAGGGATACTGGACCCTACTAATCAAAAACACATCACTTTTGCACAATACAAGCATGGTGAGTGCTGGACACTTTGGGGTACAGAGACCGATGCTGCACACACTCTCAGCGTAATGAAATGCAATATTTTTTTTATTATGCCTGCATGATTCCAATGTCCCCAGAGAAAAATAATCTACTATATTTTGATGCATCTATTTTCAGGTGTGTTTATTCAGTATTTCTGTAGAACCATTGATTCAATGTTTCATATGTAGGACATTATTCATTCATTTATCACTTATACGTGATAAAGTATACTTTTACCTGACCCAGTTATCACTTTATACAGCAAAACGTAACATCATCACAGGAACACTGTTTGGGATATTGACCCAGGGGACTAATACAGATACTCACAAAACCCTTTATCCCCACAGCTCTGACCACGCTGGGCATAAAAGACATTAATGAATGTCCTGAGGGTGTAAATGAAGACAGAATATCCCATGACACATTCAAAACAGAAGCGTAAGAGAAGTTTATAAAATCTAACGAGTATATCAGACGGTATTTACCAGTAACATTGTGAGGGTAATGTTTGTCACGTTTTGCTTTTACAGGATGCAAGGCCTGCAGAGATGCTCAGCAACATATGCACAGCAGTGAACCTGATGTTTTCCTCCACTCAGCTCCTGTTATGTTATGTTATGTTATTTTATGTACCACTGAGTTAGTTATTCTGTTTACATAATAGATTTGTATTTTGTCCCTGAAGGATGATTTTCTATTTGCTTCTGTTAATAAAAATGAATCCATTTTACCATTGCACTTAGTCAAGTTATCAATGGAAAGTTGTAGTGGTTCTGCTTTATGTATGTGCACCTTATCTGACAATAAATAAAAGTCATTAAAGCACAGATGTCAAAGTTTTGTTGTCACTTCTGTTTATAATTAAAAGTGTTTGCCATATTCTCTAAAATATTTATGCCTATGCTTAAAATGACTGCTATTCGTGTTATTTTTCCATGACACAATGAAAACAGGTCATGTACTGTGTGTTTTTTCCTTTTTGCAGCGTTGCTGTGTTGAACGCGCCCCGGCGGAAGGCGTGGTCAGGAAGTGACATGGCCGCCTCCTTATACGGAGCTCCCTCGCCTTACTCCGGTTACTTGTAGGTTAAATTAGTTTGTCTTTTTCCACGGGAAGTTTCTACTGTATTTACCGGGACAGCGGCCTGTGGAGCTCAGCATGGGCACCGTCCACGCCAGGGTAAGGAAAAGTGCTGTGAACGTGTTAGCTGGGAGTTTGACCTCTCTGTGTATGCACTGAGTTTACTGACTGAGCGGCTGCTGTGCTGCATGAAAAGGCCCCACAGTGGAGACTCAGCAACAGACTACATTCAGCTATGTCCAAACAGACTGAAGCTAATTCTGCTAACAGTACTCGTGTTTTGCACTTCACTGTTTTGCCTGCTGTGTATGTGAGTCAGTGACAACAGTGACAGATGCTAGTGGTGCCTTCACTCATTGTCTCACTGCAGCCAACAAGCTGAGGCAGCTTGTGTCTCCCTCTCTCCAAAGTGAATCATTGGACCTTCTTTCTTTATCTCGTACAGTTCTGTCGACAGGGTTTTAGAAATACTGACGTCCTATGTGGAACCGAAGACAGATAAGTCAAATATATAACTGCCATTGAATGATACTGTGGTGTAAATAGTTGAAATTTAGGTAAAAATAAGCATAAATCTTTGAACGTTTCCTTTAACGTCATGTACCTAGCTAGGTTTTATTTGTATTTAGCTGCTTTTATTTTTTATAATACTTTTCATTTTTATAATGTTTGTCTGCTTTTGCACACATATAATAATTTATGTAGTCCCTATTAACCCATACAACATTTCACTTTTTTCTGAGCATTTTGTCTTTTTTTTAAATTAGCCTCTTTTTGTACAGTTTAATAATATTTTAAGGAAATTAAATCACTTCATAAGGGTATGGATTATTATTATTATTATTATTATTATTATTATTATTATTATTATTATTATTATTATTAATTTAACCTTTATTAATCTCCTTGGGGAAATGCAACTTCTTCATTTACCCCATACTTTGATCATTTTGATATTTAAATAATATTAGTTAAAAAAAAAAAAAGCAAATCAGTCGTTTTAGGTTCTGTTTCTCCAGTGTGATGATGTGTTTTTTCTCTCTGTTTTATAAAAGCGTGAACTAAATATCTTTGGCTTTATTGGTCCAGTGGTCAGTAGGACAATAAACAAAACATTTGAAGGTACCATCTTAGACTGTTTAGAACTGTGAAGGTCTTTATTTTTTACACTAAGTGTTAGCTGATAGTGACATGTTGCATGTTATGTTATTAGAATTCCCCTATGAATGACCAAAATTTCAAAAAGTATTTCCAAGGATATGACTCTCATCATCTTGAAGTCTCTTTTTAAAAGCTTTTTTGAATTTCTCCAACTTTTGCTTTAAACACTGTGTGAACTAATTGTAATTTTACTTGTTTTTCTGATATTTTCTGCTGCAGAGCCTGGACCCTCTGCCCATGCACGGGCCAGAGTTAGGAGTTCAGGCAGATGACATCGATGCTCCAGAGATTGAGCAGGAGCCAAAGCAAGAAGTTCTTGAAAACAAGGATGTAAGATTAATTTTGTTCCACACAGTAATTACAAAAGACTCTGATTAGCTCTCTTACATTGACACACTGTTTGCACTTTACCAGTATAGAACAGATTCCTGACTTAATGTCCATTCAGTTGTTTTATATGAAGTAACCACTTTTAAAATATATACACATGGTGACTATAAATGAATTTGTTGACACAATGAAATCTGAAACACAGCCTGAAAAGCCAGCAAACAACAGCTTTAATGTATGGAAAGCTATTTACTAGATGTAATGAGCTGCATCAGTATATCTGTGTAACTGAATGTGCACTGCATATTTTCTTACATGTCCATAATGTTTCTTGTGCTGTCTGTCTCTCCTGCTTTTCAGGTTGTGGTTCAACGAGTGCACATAGATGGGCTTGGAAGAACCAAGGAAGACCTGCTGACTTATGAAATTGCAGAAGTTTTCCGGGCAAAGAACTTGATCGATGTAGGTGCATGTTACATACAATTGTGCAAAATTAATTCAAGGTCAATTTGTGCTTGTCACTGGCATCAATACATGGTTCCATTTGTTGCACAGGTGATGCGAAGGTCCCACGAAGCCCGACAGAAACTTCTACGTCTTGGTATCTTCAGAAGAGTTGAAGTTGTTATTGACACCTCACGAGGTACTGTCAGGCTTTGTGCACTTTTGAAAAATAACGCTCTTATGATTTATGCATAGGCTGTTTCCACTTTCTAGTTTTGTTTGCTGTGTGAGTTGAGTCGGGAATAACTGTGATAGTGGCAAGAAAAAGGAAATGAACCTTTTGGGATTACCTGAAGCTATTTTAGCTTGCAGCTCACAATCATTGTGCTGTTCTTGTTCACACTTAATACATCATTCACAGTTAAGGTTAAAAGGTATGTGAATCCGAAGGCAAATAACATCAACAAATGCTAACGTTAGGAGTTCACAGACCTGGAGTCCAATCAGTGAAACGAGGTCGGAGGTGTGGACTGGAGCTTCTTTGAATCATAAAAACACTTAGGAAAAACATTCTGAGTTTGCTATTAACAGGAGCATCGGCTAATACGAAGAATGCCTCAGATCTCTGAAGAGTTACAATAAAGTATTGGTAATTTACATGAATCTGGTAGTGAGCTGGATGTAATCTCCAACAGCTTATTCACAAAGCTGCAGTTGTACAGTTTTTTTAAAGGAGAGTATTTAGCCCCGTTGGTTATTCTCCCTAAAAGTGGGCACTGCTAAAGATTTAAGGAGATATTGAAGCTTTGTTTATGACCCATAGTTTCCACAGCAGGACATCACAAAAGAAGCTGTTGCCATCCAAAAATACTCCCTTAACCACACTTCACAGTGAAGGTAAAGTATGCTTCAGGGAGCTTCATGATACGAGGCTGCTTTGCTGCCTCTCTGGACAGATTTCCACATTGATGGAAAATTGAATTCCCATGTTTATCAAGGTTTCTTAAGAGTAACTGTCTACTTGGTAAAGCTGAGTAGAAGCTGGGTGATGCAGCAGGACAATGACCGTAAACACTTTGGTAAATGTACTAAAAACTGACTTTAAATATAATAGTGTAGAATTACCTCAAGAGAGTTATTCACACCAGACGTCCTCAGAATATAGCTGAGCTGAAACAGTGAGGGTCCTGAATGTCTTCTGCTATACAGGTCGGGTTGCTTGTTTTTTTAAGATCAGATAAAACTTTATTAATCCTGAAGGAATTTCAGAAAAACTAATAACATAAGAAATGCAGTGCCTAAAAGTAAAACGCAATAACATATAAGTATGATACATTACTGAAATATAATAACTGAGTTAGAATAAGGCTGGAATAGAACAGTAAAAAGTAATGCTGGCAATTATGTGGGGGTAAAAAGTAATATCACACGTGATAATGGAAAAAAAATGAAATGAAATAATAAATTGCACCTGAAAAATGAAATGAAAATGAAATATTGCATATATTGACAATGTTGTGCATGAAAGTGAAATATTTCACATGTAATCATAATATTGCAAATGAAAATGAAATGTTACACATGATAATTAAATGTTACGCATGAAGCTGAAATATTACACCTGAGAAATGAACATTTAAAATATTGCACATGAACTCAAATGCTATGCACCATGCAGTAATTAATATTGCACAAACTATTGAGAAGTAATATTACAATCATGTTGAAGATATTGTTTGGATCTAAGTTTCCAGTGTTTTAGCTGTCATTTCCTGCAGAAAGCGGAGGAGTTACTCAGTTCGATGGCTGCTGTCTGAAGCTGCTCTGATGTGATAACAGTGTGGAGTGCAGGGGATGAGAGACCTTGTCCAAAGTACTGAGTAGTTTCCTCACCAACCTTAGGTTATTCCTACCAAATGGGCTCTAACCAGTTACTTACTCCGAGGGTCAAGTTACTTTTTCCACCAGCACAGTGACTGTTTAATGGTTGTGATCAATAAAGACACAAACAATTTTAAGTTGTTGTGTGTTATTAGCGTAAGCACATTGTGTTTGCAGATATGACTGAGATGAAGCTCACATCTCATTTCATGACTACTTAATGCAGAAATCCAGGTAATTCCAAAGGACTCACTAGCTTTTTCTTACCACTGTGTCGGCCTTGTAGTTTCAAACTAAGCGTAAGTAGATTTGACTCTTTTTTTCTCTTCTCTGTAGGTGAGGATGCTCTTCCTAATGGTCTTGATGTGACCTTTGAGGTAACTGAGCTGAGACGTATGACGGGCAGCTACAACACCATGGTTGGAAACAATGAAGGAAGCATGGTAAGTGTCAGCATCAGTACACTAGTTTACCAATGTCGTCTGCAATGATAATTTCCATTTTCTTCAACGTTTGCATTTGATGTTTCTCTTCAGTTTGGTTGCCTCTAAATGCAGAAAGACTATAAGAGAAGCCCTGATCCGCTCTTTGACTTTCTACCGTCTCAGGTACTGGGCTTGAAGTTACCAAATGTGTTGGGTCGGGCAGAAAAACTGACATTCCAGTTTTCCTATGGTACCAAAGAGACGTCCTACGGCCTGTCCTTCTTCAAACCCCAACCAGGACACTTTGAACGCAAGTAAGATATGAACATTCTCTTCAAATAAATTTGTTTTTTTTAGGTGTAATGAAAATGATAAATGTTTGCATGTTCTGTGCATCTGCAAAGATGCTGAGCCGGAGCAGAAACATGGCATGTCTGAGTGGTCTTAATTTCTTAGAAGTCATCCTGATTTGCACATGTGTTCGTTCTGTCAGAGGGGACCTATCAGACCTGGGGTCCTTTTTTGCTGTAATGTATGCAGGTCATTTTCCTGCCCTCATTAGTCTGATGGTTGAGGGTTTAGAAGGTAAATCTTGGTGCAGTCTATGCAGTAACCATGAATGTGTTTATAATGCAATTGAATAGATTTTTTTCCTCTTCTTTTCACTTGCAGTATCTCAGTCAACGTCTACAAAGTAACAGGTCAATTTCCATGGAGTTCACTGAGGGAGACAGATAGAGGCGTCTCTGCAGAACTAAGTGTAAGAACTTTATTTAACATGCTTGGATTGTTTGTTTCTTTGTCTTGTGTCCTGGAACATGGCTCAAGTGAAATAACAAATTTAGGGCACAGTTATTACTTTCAGCTGATGGCAGTTGCCATGATGTAAAGAAACCTTACATCACATAAATACTCCAGTTCCCTGTCAGAAAGGCCTGTCTGACAGTAAGGCATAAAGGTAAAAAGGCATCGAAATATAGGGTACACTTAAAATGATGTTTTGAGTGGGGCCTGCTTTAGATGGCCAGAATCTGTTTTGCAGGTGACTCTGTCTACACCAGTACATTACTTAACTTCTGTGCTGGTCCTCTTGTCTGCTTCTCCACACTGGGAGTGTACTGCCATCCGCTGTGGGTAATACACTGACTGCTGTATGTATAACTACTTTATACAACCCATCTTAAAAGAAACCAAACTATATCTTCAAGTTGTATTTTCCCATGAATGACAAAATGAGATGAAAAGAACCATAACAGAAGCCATCAGTAGCTTCTGTAAGGTACCATAAAGTTCTGAGACAGTGTTGGTTCATAAGAGACAAATAGTTTGGACTTTGTTTTGATCAGCTGTCGTGCACGAGCATTTACAGATCCATTATGGTGGGATAATACTTTACCAATAGGATTGTTTCACAGAGCTATTGTTCGTCCTGTGTTGTAAGGAGACAACACCTTACATCACAGTGGATACTGTATACATGTTTATTGCATCCATCCATCCATTTTCTTCCGCTTATCTGCTTATGTTGTTTTATTACAGATCTAAAACAAAAGAAACAAACTGGTGTCTCATTACCAATTTTCCACCAACAGTTCCCTGTGTGGAAGACCAGCCAAACCCTGAAGTGGGAAGGAGTGTGGAGGGAGCTGGGCTGTCTGGCTCGCACTGCCTCTTTTGCCGTCCGGGAGGAGAGCGGCCATTCCCTCAAATCCTCACTTTCAGTACTTGTCTCCTCTTTTACATTAAAGATTTTATCAGGAGCTTTGAAATTCCTAATAATAAAAGGGAACTATAGATCACACTTCAGCATAGTGGGTGGTGGTGTGCACTGTAACCACAAGCTACAACCTGCTATTAAACAAAATAAGAAGAGCTTTAAAATTACTGTGTAGTTTCACTGAGTTTTCTGTCTGAAAATGCATTACAAAGTTACTATTCAGTGTAGCAAATTTCAGTAATATTGTATGGAAGATAGCAGATGATGAATTTGAATTAACATGTAGAATGCTGGTGAAGGACTGACACTAGAATTAAACCAGTATTTAGTGTAGTTGTGTGAATAGGGTCACTTTGTGTTTCAGCACACTATGGTCATCGACACCAGAAACTCCTCCATCCTTCCCAGGAGAGGAGGCCTGTTGAAGATTCATCAGGTTTGTGTTTCGCCACTAAATCAGAGCTTTTTCAAATGTTTTACAAAAACAATATGGCATCTTGTACACAAGGTTGATGTTTGGTGTTTGTGTAGGAACTTGCTGGTTACACTGGTGGAGATGCCAGTTTCCTAAAGGAGGACTTTGAGATCCAGCTCAACAAGACACTCTTCTGGGACTCGGTGAGATTTTGCCTTTTACATTTCAGTCATTTAGTAAACTAAAGACACTTACACAAGTTAACTTTAAGTAGTGTGACCACAAGTAAATGTTAGATGACATGCACATATTGATTAATTTAGAAATGTAAACACAACCTTTTACTGTTTATGGTTTTAGATTATTCATGTGCAATAATTGACACACAGCCTTTTAGCACAAATGCTAACTAAACAACCACCAGAGTGATTTATAGTCATATTTTCTAAAGACACTGCTATTTTTGCGATTCTGTACACAAGTAACCTTCAGTAAACCCTTTGACTTTTCTCCTCCAGGTCCTTTCTGCTTCACTGTGGGGCGGTTTGCTTCTACCTATTGGTGAGAAGCCAACAAGCATAGCAGACAGGTACAGAAACACAGTGCACCAGCCTATTACCAATATTAACCACACCAGGGGTTTTCAAAGTCTGTGTGCGTCGGGGTATCAGACACAATCAAAACCACTTGAGCCTGTTATTTTTTTAAATTAAGTTTTTAGATCTACATTTGTCTACTTTTGGCAAATTTTAAAATATGTCAAATTAACTCTTTGTAGTTTGTTTTTGCACCAATTGATGTAAAGACAAGTATAACTGGGTTACAGTAATATTAGAGAAAAAAGGGATGATTCTTAGGTAAGTTCTGAAGTTATAAACTGTCATTTTTTAATGAATTCTATGTGGATTTATGGGTATTTATTTGCAGTGGGCAATGTAATATTAGAAAGGATATTTCAGAGAAGGTGTGTGATACTGCTGACCATGTTGGTGAGCAGGCCAGATCATCAGTCTGAATTACAACAACTACTTTCTGGTTGTCTACAGAACACTAGCATTGACCTGTTTCTTTTGCCTCACAGTTTGAAAACCTCTATATAACTGTGTAACTAATTTCAATTTTTAAAATTCCTGAATTCACAGAAACTCACAGTGGCATTGTTTGTTGTATGTTTTGTGTCTTTGTTGACATCCTAGGTTCTATCTCGGTGGCCCCACCAGTATCAGGGGATTCAGTATGTACAGTATGGGCCCACAGAGTGAAGGTGAGACAATACCTAGCATAAGCTGCTTGGTGACTAGACTGAAGTTTGATAGTTAATTGAAAGGTTGTGTGGTGACATTACTGGCATGGCAGGTGACTACCTGGGAGGAGAGGCCTACTGGGCTGGAGGCCTCCACCTCTACACCCCTCTACCCTTCAGACCAGGCAGGGGGGGCTTTGGGGACCTCTTCAGAACACACTTCTTCCTCAATGCCGGAAACCTTTGTAACCTCAACTATGGTGAGCAGCTGGATTGAGCAACTATAGACTCTAGCTTTATGATTTATGGACCAAATCCTAACTGAATTCTGTTGAGTTGGATTGGATTCATTTGAATTTCTATCTTACTGATAGCATGTTTGGGAGGCTTACATTGTTTGGGCAAAGCAGAGCCCAAATTATAGCTACAGACATCTGCAGATGCCCTTGTTTTCTGTCTGGCTGAATTCAAATATATGTTTTTACTCAGGTGAGGGGCCAAACGCACATTTGAGAAAACTGGCAGAATGCATCCGTTGGTCGTATGGACTGGGTATTGTACTGCGTTTGGGAAACATCGCCAGGCTGGAGCTGAATTACTGCATTCCCATGGGAGTCCAGAGTGGAGACAGGTAGTGCTGGTTTGATTACTCGTGTTAACTACGATGGATGTGAATTTTATCAAGTGATTTACTACAGTTTAGATGTATTTAAGGTAAACTTAATGACCAGTATCCTGTTGCAAGTAGACAAACAGACCCAAACCAAACCATCACATTCAGCCTGACTGTAAAGGTGGGTTTCAGTGCAGTGTAGCAACAGAGTAGTGTGAGAATTTTGCTCTGTTAAAGAAAGAAAGTGAATTATTTGACAGAAGCTTTTTCTGTATAATCTGAAAATGTAGGAAACATGATAACATCATGATGACAGCACTATTTGCTTTACTTTGATACTGATCTCAAAAATACTCTCTGCTTTCCTTGCAGGATATGTGATGGAGTCCAGTTTGGAGCAGGAATCAGATTCTTGTAGAACCACATTTCTTTAATGCCAGACGCATTTTATTGTAAGGGAAACCTGCTTGTACAGAATCATTGTTGCAATAAATTAGTTCAATAAAAATGTTAACACTGACCTTCTAATGTGTGTGTCTTGTTGTTGTTTTACTGTAAAGGTCTGAGTCATTTCTTCAAGTCAAAATATTTTTTGTCATATCAGGTTTATATTGGGGAGGTTCCATTTCATAGCATGATATTTGCAGCGATGACTTAAATGTGTGTATGGATGCATTACAGTATGTGATCTCTTCAATCAGAAAAGTAACACATTTTCTGGTACCGTATTTTTGTACCATAACTGTCTGTAGCTGGATAAATTACCATCACACATGGACAGTGTGGAAATCATAAAAATACTACAGATGACTATAGGTGACGTTTTTACCCTGCAAATATTCTGCAGCATCTCTTCTCCTGGATAAATTAAAATCATGGTCACCCAACTAACCAAAATCTCTGATCATCAAATGATTGGTAACCTTCACTGTTAAATAAGAAACCAAGGTGTATCAGTATGTGAATTCTTAATTCTGACTTTGCAATGGTTTTCAAGCAGCCTCAATGCAATGAGAGCAGAACTGAATTCGTAAAATTCAGTTATGATTTGGTCTTTGTTCGGCACTTGAAGATTTTCAGTGGCCCCATCTGGCTACCCCGATCAAAAATTCATGAAAGTGCCCCTGGCTACAAGAGTAGAAGTAAAGGAGGGTTAAAGTAAATAGGATTTGTCAGGAAGAACATTCCTATTAAAGTTACTTCTGCAAAACACTGAAATAATTTTGTAAATTATTTAGGATTTTTAATAAAGTGTTTTTCATTATGGGATATTAAGAGGAGACTGATGGGACATAATTGTAATTTTGTCCGTTTAAAATTAAATCGATAACACGAAGTAAAAAAGATAAAAAGTTATCAGGTCTGCATACTTTCTGAAGCATCTGTAGGGTCTGATGCAATTTAGAAACCGTGTCTCCATTACATTGGTTATCCACCAGAGGGTGCTGTCAAGTTGATGTTTAATCTGTGAACTGTTCTGCTCACTACATAGAATGATCATTGTTATTCCACTACCAAATATAGGATAAGATTGATCTTTATTAAACAGTTAAACTGCAAAATTAGTGCAAATATCCACGGCAGACACCAGCTTCATAACCCACATCAGAATAGATTCTGGTCACCAAAAAGGGTTTAATAAAGACGCTCAGTATCTTCTGAGATGAATGCTTTCCCTTGAGGGCGAAGAGTGTATGACAAAATGATCAATGCATAATTTTTAAAGTCATGTGTTAACGTCTAGTGGGATGTGAAGTGATTGAAATGTGTCCAGTCTGAGTGTTTAATATGTGAAAGAGAAGAACCAGCATCTGAACTGAGAAAGGCCATGAAGCTCAACAAAGAGTACGTGACTGTGCCAAAAACGTAAATACCACTCAGTGGCAGGTAGCAGTTAGATACCTGCCATACCTAAGTCTTTGTAGACTGTTTATCATGCTGCATTAAGATGCATTAGTGGTGATAGATACTGGATTCACCACTGTAAGCTGTATGCTAACATTGGCCCTCCTACTCTGTAAGGCATGATAGATTTTATAACTAAAACGCACTCGAGTGAGATGCAGACCCACACCGGATGCCTTCCTGGCAGGTAGCCCTGCAACCTTGACCTTTGACCTATTGCCCCCAAAATTAATGGGTTACCAGGGTAGGTCAAGATCAACATCTGTGCTGTGTTTGATTATTCTGTCTCTATTTTTTCTCAACTTATAATGTGGACATAGCCACCAAACAACATACAGCCACCAACCCGCTTGTTGTTTATCAATATTTCCAATTCATGTTTGTACATACATGCAGACAGACAGACAGACAGACATACAAACCCACCCAACCCACAGCCGATTCCGTCGGGTCAATACATAAGGCCCTTGCAGTGTTTTTAACATAGACATATACACATAGACGCCTCATTGAGCGGATTGCCCCGTTGCTGCCATACGTCAGCGTGTCCACCATATTGGATGTGGCAGATCTGCCCATAGACATATATACGTAGACACCGCATTGACTGTGGAGGGACATGCCTAAAGCTCCACCATCTTGGTACAGGGCTAGCAGAGAGGGGGGAGTGCATGGTCGTTTATGGAGGTAAGAGGTACTCCACAATCTATATATATACTATAATATACTTATAATAGCAATAATAATAATAATAATAACAATAATAATAATCAAATGCAATACCAACAACCAATCCTCTGAATAAAGACCTGAACACACCTGAACGTTTTCTGGCTTGCTTTTGTTCTATTTATGCCTGCCTGTTCGTCCTCCATGTCTGACGTTTGTAACAAACAATATATGTTGACAACTGATCGATTTATGATCACTTTTATAGTGCAGACATGTCATTCCTCTATAGATGTAATGCACTGTAGGGGCGAGTGGCACTGTACCAAGATGGCCGCCGCGTAGGCACGTCGGCTCCAATCGGCAGGAGCAGTCAACGCGGCGTCTACATATGTCTATGCAGCCAACGGTCAGTTTTCACCGCCGCCTCTGTTGAGCATCTTTCTTACTGAGTGGTTTAACTGCGCATCATTTCTGCGCACACTCTAGTGTCACGTGTGTTGTGACTCTTCACGCGATTCGCTAAATATGCGCATGCGCTGTACTCATTGTTCCGTAGCATTTTAAGCAGCACGCCAGAGGGAACGTCGCGGGAAGACAGGCAGTCCATTCAGGGTCTTCTCGAAATTTCATCTTCCCGTCCCCTTTTCGCACAAAATATCTGTCGATAGCACGGCGCTGTTTCTTCT